>CM020235.1:7231146-8618439 GCA_009819775.1 Phoenicopterus ruber ruber | reverse complement strand
AGGTTGGAAAAAGTAGAAAAGGTTTTTTGTATTATTTCAAATACAGAAAACTCAAAACATTATTTTGATCAATTTATTTTCTCGAGTTAGTATATAAAAACAAGAAGCCAGGAAACTAAGAGGAATAATGTTTCAATCCAGCTTCCCCTAGATTACCAGATTCAGCAAGAAATAGAAAAAAAGCGTTCTTTGCAAACTATTGTTCTCAGCCAGTTCTTTCACTCTATTTTTGGCTAATTAAATTAATCTGGTAAGCAGGTGTAAACCCACTTGTTCAAGCAATGGTTTGGGTTGCTAAAAGGAGAGATTGGAGGTATTTGCACAGTGAGAGATTTGTACAAGGGAGCATTAAACCCTATCAACAAGAGGAAACCCCACTCAGGATGCAGAAAATCCTGTTTAGCACTTACCAAATCACCCCCGATGCGAAATGCGGTCTGCTTCTAATCCAGTGTGCTAACGCCAAGGTGAAGTATAGTCAGCTGTTTTCTTAAACCGAAAAGTCTGATTGCTCTGTTGGGCATGTTTTGCATAGTTAATATTTTACACGGGAAATAGAAACATATAAACGTTGCTGTCCTTTGACATCTCCATTGCATATGCCATCAGTCGTGTGCTCGGGTTTGATTCAAGAACTATCCAACCTTTAATTGCAACGGAGAACAACTTCCACACGCGCTTTGTTTTGCAGAAATGTAAAGTGACCTGGCTACCAATAAAGGCTGCGGACAAGCACAACATCAAGCACCCTAATCATCACCAAAGACAAAGTAATATTTCACAAAAGCAAACAAATTCCAATTAGATAAAAACCAAAAAAAGAGTATCAATGAAGAGCCAGAATTCAGTGTCACCTACATGGACTTATAATGGATCACCCTCAATTTGCAAATAGTAAAAATTGGTTTGGCGCGATTATTACAGTTTGTCACTACGGAATAGCAGCTGACATGAAAAATGCTTGATTTCTGTTTCAAAGTTTGTTTAAAACCCTTTCCCTGGGTTATAAGCACCCTGACGAACGGCGACAGTTCACCCCCTGGAGCGCAGGGAGGCTGCACCGAACCTTCGGCCTTTAGGGCCCCACAAGCAAGAGCCCCACGCGACGCCTTGTTTGCGAACACGTCAAGCTCATGACCTAACACCCGGCCCACCAACCACGCATTCACGGCCCCGTCTGCTGATTTCAAAAGTGCTTTTTTGAACCACCGAAAATAATGGGACAACGTTCGTTCCCACTGAGGCACCTACAGGTGGGGTGCCAGAGCACGCCCGTGACCCGATGATCTTGGAGGTCTCTTCCAACCAGAACAATTCTATGATTCTATGAATGCTGTAAGGGCGAGCGTACGGGAGGAGGAGGAGAGGATCACGGCGATACAGAGGGTCCCTGCAGCGCACCTGTGGCCCACGCCTCCGCATCGCCAGCAGGCCGGTTCCTCCCTCAGGGACCCCGCACGAGGATCACGCCGTCATTCTGGGACCCGCTGGCCTACGCAAGGGCATCCCTTTGCCCGAACCACGCTTGCACGGAACGGTGCTCATTCCCAATGCTCCACCTCGTATTTATTTCAGTGGTGAGGAAGCTGGAGCGTCAAGCAAAATGGCCATTTCGCTTACCTCGTTCAGTAATAACGACCTGCAACAACAATTAACATCCCTCCTCTTTTCCCCAGTCCAAAGCACTTTTGCTCTTCCCCCTCCCACTCGCCCCTTCCAGATCTGCTCCTGTTTTTCGTCTATTTGTGAAGGTGCCCAAGACAGGAGCTCACTTAATACGTTCCCTTACGCTTGTGGCGCAACAGCCTATTCAGTACAGATAAGCCCCTTTAGAAATGAAGGGGAATTTAATTCAGTGCTTGAGTGACAGCAGGAAGATTTATCCCCTCAGTAGACAATACGGCTTTTGGGGCTTTAATCTTGCCCAGACAATGGGCTGTTTCTCGGCCCTCATCTTGTGCTTTTCCCACGATGTTCGGTGATTAACCGGGGCTCCATTGGATGGAAGCCACTATCTCTCATTTAAGAGTGTTTGCGCCTCTGTCAAGGACCAGGGAGGGAGGGAGGGAGGTGGGAAGAAGAGAAAGGAAGGGGAGGGGGGAAAAGTTGAACTCATCTAGGAGAAATGCTGCAAGGCCGTAGACTGGGCCCAGACAGATGCCAGCGCTATCTGCAGTAGGCAGGGCTGGGGGACAAAGCAGATGGATACCGGCATTGTCACCTCTGGGAGGGCGGTGGGCAGGGCCCTGGTGATTTATTTCAGCAAACAGAAGCTCCTCATTTATTTCCTTACGGTCGTTATTTAGAAAAGCACTTGTCACAGACCGAAATCCGCTGGTCCTTAGATACGTGCTGCCTAAATTGAAGCGTAAGTGCTTTTCTAAAAAGGGAGGACCCGAAGTGCACTCGGAAGCCTGCTCTGGAATCAGCCGCTGTGCTCACCGTTTGGAGCGAGAACCTGCAGTTCGGCACTTCCCTAGCAAAGACACTCGGATACCGGAGCAGGGGACACCACAGAGAGCTGGTACCTCCGAAACACCTGCAAAGCATCGCGGGTCCTCTGAACGCCTTTCAATAGCGGCACTTACCGCCATACCTGCGTTGCACCGAGTGTTATGGATGATTTCATTTTATCGATGACGACTATTTCGTCATTAGAAAGAGCAGCACCAGTGAGTTTTCACTTCCCTAGTGAGGGGCAACCATTACTGTTACTCTAATTTATAAACTAGTCCTTGTGGCAAAAAAATGTTTTACGTCCTTCTTACTGAAAGACAATATGGACACCAATGCTTCAATTTCGGTAACGAGCAGAAATACAGATTTAGCCTCAAAATAATACCACGCTATTCTGGGTGGATGGTTAGTACAGTAACTCTATGCTAATTCAGTGGTAACGGTCAATATTAAGGCATTGCAGCATCAAGATCTTTTTACATGGAAAAAGTTCCTGCCAAACTAATGTAATTTTTCATTTTGTTGGAATTTTATTGTCAGTTTGTGTTTAAGAGTTCTGTTTATTATAAAAATTAGGTTGCTATATGCACCCTCCATCACCGAGTTTCTTAACTCGCACAGAAGGCGACGGTAACCCATTTGGCACCGAGCAGGGAGACGGGGCTGGAAAGTTCCTCTCCAGTGCTCAGGGGCTGCAAGGGAGGCAAACGTTCGGTCTCGTCCTTCTCAAAGGGCGCTGGATCAGACCAACGGCACTTCTGCAGGCTCGCGCAGTTCTGGGTGATAAACTCCTTAGCAATCCTAACGTGGTGGCTGCTGCCTGAACCACTAAGCAAAGCAGCAACTGGGGCAGAACCACTGCACACAAATGGCTGTAAAATTTAAAAAACAAACACCCCCACCCCCCAAAAACCCCCACAAGTTTAGTCTTGAAAGAGGAAGCATTTTCTTCACTCTGGAGACCTGCCCACTGGGGATATCTTGCAACAATTGAGGAAAACCCGTTATCTGAGGATAGAGGGCTCTGCTGTACGTTTCCCGCTCGCAGCTGGCGAAGGGACACGGTCTCTTCAGATCACGTCACTTACACTTTAGTACCTGCAGGCACCAGCTACAGCACAACTGCGTCAGGTACCGCACTTGCACGGCCAAAACAGCCCGGGCTCTGAAGCGTCAGCCGGCATCGATCGCTCCTGCCAGACGCGTCAACGCGGAGCTTCTTTCCTACGGCCAGCGGACCGGCTCAAAGATCCTTTGTTGTAGCTATCACACATCTTTCATTCTCTGATCCTACAACTGCATATTTGGATGACTCAATCAGCTGACAAAAGCATTGCAGTGTTCTCCTTTGTGGGTGTGAATGTTTGGGAGCAGCTGAGCCAAAAAGCAAAAGCATATGCTTCCCCCCGCACCGGGACCGGAGTGTGTAATCCAATCGACACAGCCGAGTCAAGGCCACCAACAGACCGCCGTGCCCGCCGAGAACCAGGCGCGCGGCTAGCGTGCCCAAAGGATTCCCCGAATCCTTCCCCGCGAGAACGCTCTCGGCCCGCTCGGGGAAAGGTGGCCACTGTTTCGGTTACCCTGGCACCGGGAAGCGACCGGGTGGTGAGTTGCCTTCCAGAGGGGAAGGGGTGGGTGTGGGAGGTCACTAGATGGTGCTGTCTCCCGCAGCCCTTCCCATCGCTGGGTTTGCACCCAGGGTCGCTTTGGGGGGACGTCGCAAGCAGCAAGGAGAAATATTCCGTACCACATTCCCTCCAGTCGGAATAATTTTTGGCACAAAACCGTGGAAACCAAGCGACACGTGTGGGCTGCCACCCGTGAAAGGGCAGGGCTGCCTGTTCCCGAGGGGTGATCCTGAAGGCTCTGACAAACAGCCCAAGTCAGCGGGGATGCTCAGCCCCGTCTGTGAGGCTCGACATTGCCTCAGCTATCCCAATTAATTTGCCTCCTTTTTTCCATCTTTTGAATCTCCAAATTTCTAAATTTCCAGGTTTCAGTTATCCACAAAACCCCAGAGAAGTCTACAAGGTTGTTCAGGCAGCAGATGAACGGTCCAAGAGGTCCGAGAGCCGTACAGATGACTGAAGCTCACACGTGAATGACACGTGGTGACACCTTTCATTGCCGTCAAACGTACCTTCCTGGTGGATTTTCTTCTTACGCTTTTCTGCACTAAGAAAATTAACATGGAAAATGACCAGAGCCTTTAAGCCTCGACACAAATTAATATGGGGCCGTTAGAGGGTATAGTTTAAGATTTCCTTGACATCATATTTGGGACTTTCTCAGTTCCTTCAACCACAAGTTCAAGTCCCTGAGGAGTCACTTAAATTCTTCAGTCTCTTTAATGAGATCAGCTGAGTGAAGGGGGGGGGGGGTGAGGGGCCTTTAAGTGTAAATGGGTTGAAAATAAAAGGTTTTCTAGAATATTTTAAGGTTTTGTTTTTATTTGTGGTTTGTTGTTTTGGTTTTGTTGTTTTGTTTTTGTTTTTTAATTTGACCACGACCAGACTGCGCTGTGGGACACGCCGGGGACCACCAGCCCACCGCTGCTCGCCCGCCAGCATTCCTGTGAACCTTCAGGACAGGAATCACGAGTTTGTGAAATAAAAAGTCTATAAAGCAAATGCCATCAAGAGGTGTTTAAACAGCTAATAGAGTCCGCTATCTCGTACCAGGGACTCCCTGTCTGCACTCTTTGCCCTCTTCCTGTTGTCTTTGACTCTTGTGAGCTCATTTAAGGCTCCTTTGAGGGCTCGCTGTAGTTCCTGGGAACCTTTTCAACACCTTTATGCTGAGCTGAAATGGGCCTTTAACATGCTGAGCCGAGAAGCACGTCTGTACATCCCCTCGCATGCCCTAAATGCAGAAGGGCTTTGGTTTGCTTTTGCTGCGCCTCTGCCTTAAAAGATAAAGGCCCCGTCTGCCACATCGCGTCGTGTGAACCAGGCATGTGCGAGACCAGCATCTTCCAGCGCGCGACCAGCGCTGGCCACGGCCGGGCAAACCACGGCCCTTCCTCTTCCCCGCGAAGCTCCCGAGCCCACCGGCAACGCTGGGCCCGCTGCAAACCGGTGACTGGGGCTACCCGGGCATCCTGGAATCCTCTCTCTGTCTTCCCTTCCAAGCTACTTCGAACAGTGTTTTTCTGTTCTATTTTAAATGGTGAAAGCAGGGAGGAGGGAGTGGGGGGAGGAAAGAACACGAGAGGAACAAAAATAAGATTAAAATAAAAGACCATATAGGGAGCCCACAGAAAAACAAATGTCAAGGCCCAATTCCCATGTCGTCTCAACCGCTGTGAACCCAGAGTCTCTCCATTTAACTTAGAGAGATCAAACCGTGGCTTATAATTTTTACAGCACCTTTGTCTGGCCCAGCATTTAGAGGAAGTGGGGAAAGTAGAAGGAAAATTATTCTGTACAGGCTTCCTGAAAACTCTGAGGGACTTTTGTGGTAGCAGCAGTAGGGTAAAACAGATCTGCATTTAGAAGAAATACACCATAAAAATCAAATTCACTCTGCAACGCCCCCGACCACTCTGGTCCCCGCACCCAGGCCAGCACCAGCCGTACCCATCGCTGTACTTCTTCCACCGCGGGGAAGGGATGTGTCGGTGGTTAACAAACGTCGTAGCAGCTCCTTCACCCTGCAGAGACCCCCCTTTTTCTTTCAGAGGTATCTTTGCAGTAGGTCCTGGAGTCAAAAGCAAGGGCTTCTGCATCCTGTGCTCGAAGCTCCGCTTTCCCTCCTCTCTCTCGCGCTCGCGGTACGGCCACCAAAGCAAGCACCACGTCCCCGCACACGGAGCCACGGCCAGGACAGCCTGTGCAGCGACAGGGGCCCTGAGCGCACCAGGCTGGGCTAGGCGTCCTTTCGGAGAAGCCAGAAGGAAAAACTCCCACCGGCAGCGGCAGCAATAGGAACGAGCGGCCAGCGCGTGCGGACACAGGCTGACACCCACCCAAACGCGAAGTAATTCCTGTAGCCATCGTAGCAGGCTCTTACACCGGGCACTGGCGTCCCCTGCGTCAAGACGGGTACTCTCAGACCCAGAGGGCCAGCGCTGCGACGCAAGCCTCGCCAGCTAGACGTTGCAACGCCTTCGACCCCAAACAGGAGTCAGACATTTAACAACACCGCAGGTTGCAGAAAGACCGCTGATCGTTACCGTGTCTTTTGATCGCCAGTTCAGCATCACATTAGCCATATCCTGGTGCTCCCTCAACTGCCTCTATTCCCCCGAGAGCCCAAGTGATGATTACCGCTTGCCAGGGCTGAACCCCCGCTGAACCCTCGGCGGCCGAGATTGCTGAACAGTAACAAGCGGCATCACACAAGCCCTGAGCCAGGCTGGCAGCGCGGCACCGCCTGGCAAGGCACGTGTTTCTGGTTGCTGCCCCCGAACCGGGCGACTCGGAAGGTTTTCCGCCGGTATGTGTCAAAATATCCTGTGCTAAGGGTACATGCAAATACCAGCTCACCGCGGCTTCAGAGGGGCCCTCTGGAGCTAAGGTGCTCCTCTGGGGAAGAAAGCAACACTCATCTGCAATAACCAGTGTCCCTTCACCCTCTTGACTTTAAAAAAAGTATTTCTAATGGTTGCTTTCAGCTCGCTCAGGCTGGCTGCTTTGCGAGAAGCTGCTGAGAGGGGACGTCAGGAACACATCAGACCCACTTTTCCAGCAATTGCTCGCGCTTTACGGAGGTCTCCTCTCTCCAGGCTCTGCACACCCTCTACAGTTCCTGAGATGAATCTGTGGGACTCACTCAACACTGTGCGACATCACATTTCTGTTTGGTCTCCAGATTATTATTAGCACACTTACACGGAGCAGTTCCAGAGCTACAAAGTCAAAAGCAAGCCAGCGATCCAGGGACCCAGATGGGATACAAGACCTGAAGGGAAAAAAACCTTACGCTGCTTGCAGGTAATTTTGGGTCTGGATTTCTGATCAAGTGGAGCACTGCCCGCAACCAAATTAACACATAGTGTTCAACCAGCTGACGTTACCTTAACTCATCTAAGGTTATTTGTGCTGCAATAATCCCCAGAGGCCTCGAACCGACACGGGACGTGGTACCACTTGTTAGTAAGAGCGAGACCTTTCCCCGAAGAACTAACAAATCCTTATGTTGCTTGTTAAGGGTGCAGAGCAAAGAGAAGAAATGACCATCCAAAAGTTATCCTGCAGGGCAGTGGCAGAGCCAGAGATCTTGCCTTCCCGCATCCGAGTCCTGTACCCACAAAGCCAGCCCAGCTAAGCACAGGTTAGTCCAAACCACGCACATCTGCCCCGAGTGCAAACAAAAGGGTGTTAAATAGAATTAAATACAATCTCAGCATCCACTGCTTGCATTACAGGTTACGTTTAATATTAAACTGGTTTAGCAGTTTGTTTGCTGCCTTGGAGTTCAGCAGCACAAAGCACTTCAACAAGAAGTATAAAACCCTTTGCCCTTCACCAGTCTTTGCCCAAAGCCAGTAAATGACACGGTAGCTATTATACATAGAAGCTCACCTTGTTTTTCTAATAGGTTTTTGTTTCAAGCATCCTTAACTTCCCCAGCCCCAGGTCAGGGTAACATAAAAGCACAAGTATTCAGGAAGATTCTTTGCTTTAAAATTGCTACATTTTGGCAGCAGCACTAACTCTTCATGAAATTACTCCTTTTCCTCAAATAATCCACTTAAATATATATAGGAAAAACTTGTCTGTATAAGCTGCAGTCACTGCAATAACACAACTCCTAATCGAGGTAGTGCCAGGTGTTCTATTTATAGGGCCTTTCAGTTAAACATGCAGGTGTGTGCATTTGCTCCTAAATATCTACAGAGTCTCTATAAATAGAGAGGTTGTTTCCCATCATCAGCTGTTTGACAATTCATATTAACCTGCCTAACGTTAGATGTTATGAATCAGTTCTTACACAGAGGATTTTCCCCAGATAAATCTCTCAGAACGTAATCGTGCCAGCTCACTACCGATGGTTATACAGATGCAATACTTTAGAGGCAGCATAATCCGTTTGTTAAGGGAAATATACTTAGACTTTTGTCCTGACCCAGCACATACGAGGTACAACTGACAGGCCAAGGGATCAAAGTCTCCCCTTTATCAACGCGCACTTGGCAGAAATGTAAACTTCCCCATATATGGCTTCATAAATTTGTTTGAACTTACTGAAAAACCAGCTAAAGATGTCTCAAGGAGTGAAAACTCGCTGGCCCTTTCAGCCTCAGGTTCTGCATAAGAAAGGCAACCTGGGTACGTTATACTGTGGAAGTAACTTTTTTCTTCCATCTACTGTTTTTAAGTTTTCAGGGGAGACAGACTGTGTCAAGATTAGCAAATTGGGTATCTTCTGGTAACAACAGAGAGGAAAAACTAAAAGAAAGCATCAAAAGATTTTTTTTTTTTTCCATATAAACGTAATTGGTTTGTTAGTGAACTGCTTATTTATTTACAGAAATAATCACTTGATGCAAATCCAAATCAAAAGATTATAGAGCATCTAATCAACCTCCCGTCACTGGCTGTCCCAGTTGCATGAGGTAGATGAGGGAAAAGCAGATAAGGCAGGCAAGAAATGAACACAAGTGAAGAGGAACCTTATCAGAAGGAATGATTAACAGCAAGACAGACAACCGGCAGTGCCGAACGTTTCCAAGCGTTGATCAGTAAGAGCTAACCAGTCTCTGGAGGAAAGTTCCTGGCCTCACGGTTCTGCAATTGCTGCAGCTCTTTACAAGATGTTTTTCTAAAGGAGAATTGTTCAAAAAGTTTGATTTTGAAGTTTCCTTGTAGCATAGAAAAAATCTTGGGTTCTGGTGAAAGAAGACATGGCAATTCGTTCCTGATATATTTTGTGTATTCCTTTCTTCCCTGTTTCTGCAGCCATCCTTGCCCTGGAGCAAAACGGGACCACCACAGTACAGCAGAACAACTGCTGAAGGATCTGAAAACTACTCAGTGGGCAACAGTGATCCCTGGGAAAAGGATGACCACCGCGAAACCCCACGGCTCCCAGGCTGGCGTTCCATCTGGAAAGCGCAATAGCCGGATTCAGATCAGATCCGAAAGCCAGAATGGGTTGTCACAGGTTGAAATTCTAATTGAGACTAAAGACAGAATGAAGGATTGCCAGCGGCTGTACAACGCCAAAGCCAACAACAACAGATGAGGTGTGCATTTAAATTTCATACCTGCCACGAAGGGGTTTTTATTTGGTGACAGACAGACCTGGAGCAGCAGGATATTAAAGGCTGTCAAGCAGATACGCTCAAAGACAAATAAGCCAGTACTGATCGGAACACTAGAAATGAAAAGAAGCTGTAAGAAACGTTAAAGATGCGGCTGGTAACGCCACAGCGATGTGATACACTCAGGGAAAAGCTGAGGGTGATTTTAAGCAGTCTCGCATGCAAAACCACCTACAAGTCTTTTCTGAATAAAGGGACTTCTAAAACAAAGTCATCAGTAAAGCAAACAGAACCACGTACCGGAATTCTGCTAGCAGCTAGTCTGATCCAGTGCTCCTCACGTTTTACTGCCCTGGAAATCTTGTATGTGTGGGTCTGATGCAGTAGGGAAACCTAGACTGCTCCTCAGAAGTCAGATCCACAACCCTTGAGTAAAGAAAATACCCAAGACTCTTTCCTAAGGGACTAATAAATTGCTTTACCTGACCTGCCGTAGGCTTCAAAGAGGAGGAATTTGAGATGTGGTTTTTGTCTGAAAAAAAGGCAAGACAACAGCTAGAGACAGAAAGAGGAAGGAAAGAGGAGGAAGAACTAAGAAGGAAGTACCAGTTCTTTGACACCTTTTTGATGGAGTTAGATTTGCAAAGCAGAACATAGCCCCTTCCCTTTCACTAGCCTACCCTGTCTAATCTGATTTTAAAAGAACTCCTTGAAATGAATCATCTCTCTGCCGCATGTGCCGCAATAGTTTTGCCTTTGAGGGGTTCTGCATGTTCACCTTTGCGCTGTACTCTAGGTAGACCTCCCCAGCCCCGCGCAGGGTTTAGCGGGAGCCGTCGTGGCCCCAAACCCCGGGCAAGCCTGGGATGGAGGTGCTTAAAGTGCCATCAAAGGGTGGACCCAAACGGCAGCTGCCCCTCAGCAGAGCGTTTGCAGGATATGGTGAGATGTCCCCTGGAGACCAATGATTTCAAAGTAGGCCAGCGTCCAGGTTTGAAATCCCCCTCTAATGGGTATGTAAATGCCTCGGGTTTTGCTTTCACTGCTACTAACAATTTGCCAGCAAACTTATCTTATTCGTTGAGCCCAGTTTCTCTCTCATTTATCCCCCCAAAACCCACAGGGGCTTGATTTTTATGAGGTGCTGAGCAGCCACAGCTCCTGTTCACTTACGCTGCGGTTGGAGGTGGGAGGGCAGGGATGCTCGGCTCAGCACCTCCGAGAAGCAGACCCCGAGGAAGGACGCTGTGCACGTCCTCAAGGAGTACACAAAGGGACTGAGCAGCTGGGGACCTATAGCTGGGACCCTCGGCTTCGCACAACCTGAGAAGCAGGGAGTCTTCTGGACCCGCACGTTCGAGTTGCCACCTGGCTCTTTACCAATGAAAGAGGGAGAGAGCAAGCTTTGGAGAAAGGTTTCTCTTGGCATACGGCTCTGCCCTGCTTCGCATGAACAGATGAGTTGCCTGCTCTAAAATCTATGGGGTAATATAACTTAATTCAAGGGCTAAAGACATTCTCCGATGGCAATGCCGGCAGCTGTACTCAGTAAACTGAGCCTCTCTTCCTTGCTCTGACAGCATGATGCTGTCAAGACAGCGTGCGAGATGTCCGATTCCTGCGTTTCCCTCTGTCTGAAATCACAGTAAGAAATATCTCCCGTTTTGTTGGACGAGCAGTTGTCCACGCACCCGTCACCTGCTGATCCGGGGAGCGCAATGACCGGACAAGTCGTGAAAGAGAGCGCATGAGCTGCCCGCTCCGCTCCCTCGTGCTCCCCGGTGTGCTGCAGCGCAGAGCGAGTCGCTCAGCGTTCACGAGAGCCGGGGCTTTTGTGCATCTCTTGCACCTTTCAAGGTCCCAAAGTATCTTCTTGGTGGAATCCAAAGGGATTGCTTTTATAGGCACTTCAGGAAGCCCATCTCAGCAAGAACAATCTATTGGTGACGCGCTGCCTTGTAATTGCTGTTTGTGAGCCCCGGCTATAGGTGACACGGTGCCACGCGTGTGTGGCAAGTGCCGTGTAATGCAGTCTGTGTCAAGAGAGAGGGATGAAGAGACTTGCCCAAGGTCACGCGGGGAGTTCATGACAAGACCAAGAGCGGATCCCAGACGTCCTGCATCCCAGGCCACCTTGTCAGACACGACAGTCTTCGTTTTCTTCCTTGGTAACTCTTGTGCGTGGTCCCGTTGCGCAGGTGCACGGCAGTGTCACGGCCCAGCGCGGGTGCGCGCCTTGCCAGCTGACAGCCTGACGTTCGATGGAAAGAGGGGACATTGCCATGTTCCGATTGACAAGGAAAAGAGGCTTTGACAGCTAAATCTAACACGACTCCTGTTGGCTGTGTCTGTACGGATGGAGTAGCACCCACTCCTCCTCGGGGAGCGCAGGGCACAGCGAACACTTTTTCCAACAGTGTCCTGAGCTTTCCGATAAAGAAATAAGCCACTTACATTTTGATCTACCAGTGCAAACGCAACCGCAGCTGAATGGAGGCTGGCAGGCTTGCCCTCGCTAGCATCGGGCCGTTCTCCGCATCGCTAATCATTCACTTCTCCTCCCCCTGGCGCCGTTCGGAACCACCGCGCGCGGCCGAACGGGCAGCGGGAGGAGTGTGATGCAGCCAACAGGGCACTGGCAGAGCCGCTCGCCTTATCTCAGCCACAGACCAACGTACGACCGCAGGCAAGTTACTTCTCTCTGCGCCACTGGTCCTTTTTTCACCTTGTTCTTCTTAGGTTCGGCTGACGGTGGGATCTTTGACCACCCGATTTGACAGATCTGACACATCTACGCACTTTTTAAAGCGGACCAAAGCCTGCTTTACGCAGCAGTTATTTCACTGTGCACCCATACGGCACCTTGCGTGTCGGGACAGTGATTTCAGCTGAGACCGGCACAAGACCCAAAATGCAAATTAGTAATTCATATAATTAGGAAATCCCATTCAAATAATTATTTCCCTTAATTTCTGTGTCATCGTTAAAAAAGTAACATGGTAAACTGATTTAAGATGTCGATTACAAAACCAAACCAGAAGTGTTCAGTAACACCAACAAGAAAAAAATTCCTCTGTGCCAAAATGTACATTAAAAAAAAAAAATCAGGTGTTTACCCTGGCAACGCTACAACTTCTCTCTCTGAACTTTGTAAAACTTCATCCCCAAATGGATTGACTTCTACATTATCTGACATTTCCTCATTAGCTTCTTTCCTTTCTCTCTTTTCTTTGCAAAAAGGCCCTTGAGTCTAACAACGTCAGAAGTCTCTGAAATTTGACAGATCTTACATTTCCAGCTCATTTTCTAATGAGTTTGTACATCAGGACTGATTAGTGTAATAAAGAATTCATGAAGCAAATAAATGTAACATGAAGACACCTTGAAGAGAGGAAAGAAAGAGCGAGTCAAATATGTTGAGAAAAGGTCTGGCCTTTTTAACCTTCATTTAATCGTTCTGACAAAGACACTTCATCAAAGAGCCTTGGCAGGTATTTGGACTTTGTGCACATAAATACCAGGCTTTGAACTTTTTCTCCCCTGCATTACCCAGGAGAACCCATCATTAGCCTAATTCAGGCACCTTCTTACGGAACCAAGCTTTTGCTAAGCGTCTGACCCGCGGGACAGGACGGGAGCACCGCAGGGGGTGAGACGCACCCTTGGGACGCGCTGGCGCGGGCACCCGCCGGACCGCGAGGGCGACGTTTCCCAGCCATGGCAGCGTAAACGCTCGCTCTAGTTGTAAATCGGCCAGCGGACTCCCCGAAGCACAGCAACCATCTCACAATCTAGAAGTCGTCAGGAAATTAGCGTTGTCTCCATTAGTGTAAATCTCCAATAACCCTGCCAAGCAGAAGCGCTGCATTTTTTTCCACAATAAAAATTCCCCACATGAAAAACCAGAAGAACAGCACGTTCACTTGTGAGACTCACATCTCTGCGTTCACTTGCGTTTTATTTTCACCAAATTCAGTATCACTTTTCTGTCACCTTTTACTCGGCTTTCAATAGGGCTTCACCCCCCAAAGTTATCGGAGCTAAGTAAGTTTGCACAAAGGCAGTTTCCTCCTGGACGCAAACTTTTTCAGGGGAGAACTGGCAAAGAACAACCACCCAGATGTTCAGATCCCATGGGAAGGAAATACCAGTATGTTTTGGTTTTATTTATTTTTATCCACAGAAGAAAAAAATATGGTTTTTTTTTGATTAGGAGTGGATTTAATGCTAAAGAAACTATAAATTTGAGAAGCTGGCATGGAAAACAGGCCAAAGGTTTTTTGGCCAGCTTTAGTGTGGAATCTCTTCCACTCTGGACATGGCTCTTGGCATCAGAGGCCCCAGACTCAGCAGGCAGTCGCACACACCGTCATAACAGAAAGTATAAGGGTACCTAATACTAACGAAGAATAACGTACCTGATACTAACGAAGAATAATTCCATTACATACGTTCAGATGATTAAACTAAAATTCACGAGAATGCCAGTATTCAGGTCTATTTCACCGCGGGGCAAGAGCGAATAAGGCTTCCCAAAGGACGGCGAAGCAAAGGTGGGACTTCCACTCGGGAATCCCGGCAGCGTCGCGCGGTCAGTGGCCATCCCTGTTCTCAGGGAAGAGAGGCTGGCTCTGTCTTTACCCGAGTGTGATATTGTCAGGGCTCCTTCGGAAGCTGCAAGGAGATTCTTTTGAATAGGGACTGTATGTAAAATAGTTCAAAAGAGTCCTTGTCCTGTGCAGGCCAGATCTGCATGGGAAGTTACTTTTTTGTTCTTCAGAAGAAAGAAAAAACCCACAAGGAAAAAAAAAAAAAAAAGGCGAAAAAGAAAGAAACCAAAGAAACCTCAAACAGTTCAAAGGGCATTTCATCAGCATCTCGGTCCTCAAGAGTAAGGACCCCTTTGTCATCTCTGCTTGACTGACTTCTCCCATGAACTGGATATGGGCAGGGCATCCGATGGGTAGTTACAGCAAAATTATTCTTCCTGACCAAAATTAACATTCTGCTGTCATTTGCAGAAATCCCTGGCTGTTTTCTGCACCCGCACCCGTCACCGCCGTCGACGAAGGACTCTGCGCGCAGCGGCGCAGGCTGCGCACGGGGCCGCGCGGTCCGGGAGGACGCCTGACCTGAACACAGCCCTCCAGGCGCCTCCGCGGCCTGGAACCGCTTCTGACCGCGCGTCCTCTGCTCCTGCAGCGAGAATCCCCTCTTTTCCTGTTAAAGCTTTCAAGGTGAAAAGTTTCACTTAAAAAAAAGTCTGGTTGTCCTTGAAATTATAAAATTTAATTGCTTTTGAGGTTCTTCAGACTAACGTTTTAAACTGATGCTTATTTTTAAAAAATCTCGTGATAAACTGTAGCATAGAAATGCTCCCCCTCCACTCCACTTCTTATTTTCTGTGCCCTTTTGACCCCGTTTTTGTCCTAGCCCTTATTATTCTTTTGCATCTGATCACATTCTGCATCCTCTTTATTCTTATCTTCCATCGCGTCAGCTCTTCTCTCTCCAAGTTCTGCAATGCTCTGCCCCAAACCCCTTCCCCCCTTTGCCTTCCACTTTCAAAGACATTTATCTACCTCTTCACCGAATATTACAAGAGAAAAGCCGTTTCCTTCGTTGTGCAGCTGTTCTGGCCTTAACGCTACTCTCTGCAAAATGTTCATGGACGGCAAAGCTCGTACTATTTCCAAAAGGGAAAATACATACTACAGGTTCAGAGTCGGCGCGTAAGCCACAGACTGATGCACTGCAGGGTGTGCTTGTCTCCTGATGCACCTCAACCTTTTTTTTCTTCCTTTCTTACACACTTTGAGAACTCGAATAAGCAGCATTGCTATGGTAGCAGGTAACGAACAAGACTGTTCTCCAGAAAACTACAGGAAAAATCAATACAAGTGAGAAGATGGTCAGAAACCTGAACTAGTAATGGGCTACTGGGCAAAAAGCGCCCAGCCCTTTGGGCGTAACAAATAATTTATAATATATATATATATGATAAAAACAAGATGCAATACAATTAGTATGGACTTGGCAAACTTCCAGCGTGCTGAACTAAATAAACGATCCTGTCTGTGTTTTACAGCATAGAGAACTATTTATATTGTCATCACAGCGCCTGAGGGAAAACCCTTTCCTGGAGTAATTCTACATACCACAGTAGTGCAATATCGGCCCTTCCTTTTTAACTCGGGTCTTCCAAACCGTGGCTTGAATCCCACTCCTTTCGCTGCTTCGCACCTCTCCTGCGCGCTTTTGCAAAATCACGGAAAGGCTGCAGGAACGTCCGGGCGCGCCGGGGACCTCCTGGCCCCAGCTCCCCGCAGGGCTGGGGCCCCGGCACGGCAGAGCTGGACAGGGGCTCTCAGCAAGAACTTTTGTGGGAAAAGATGCTTCCCAGGTTTTCTCTTTTTGACCGAACTGGCCAGCAAACAAACTGAATCTTTCTCCATCTTTCCCCCTCTCCACATTTCCAGTAGCCAAATGGAAAGGGGAAACTCCATAATGTTCAGTAAAACAAAAGTTTCCATATGTTTTTCTGAATAATGTCCAACTATTCACCCTCCCTAAAGACACGAAAACTCCTTTTCAAGACCTTAGATTCTGAAACCTTCGAAGCTGCTGGGTTTTCAGGGATGACTCCGCCACGGGTCACCCCGAGCACCCCCGTCTCCCGCGGGCTCCATCGCCCAGCCTGCCCAGGCCCCCGCGCTGCGCCTGCCCTGCCCTTGGCCCCAGCAGCTCCTGCAGGTCTCCTCAACCCCGTGTGACACTAACCAAGGAAAACTTCCAGGTAATTCCACCACCTCGCCACTTCTGTTAATAAACTTCTTGATTTGGACTAACCACATTAAACAGTTTCACCGCAGGAGCAGAAACATTCATTATCACACAGGAGAGCGGCTGTTTGGGGACACGCTTTTTCCCATGGAGGAGCGAGTTTGTCTGCATGAAGCTCTGGGCATCTCTGGTCCAGAGCTACCCGAGAGGAGGCAGCAGCGCTCGTACCATCGTCCCAAAGCCGCTGGGGACACCGGCCAGAAGCGACGAAGGGAGAGGACCCTCATCACCCGCGCGGTTCTCGCTTTGACCTCGGTTGTGGTCACCGGTCCCCATCGAAAGGCAGCCTGCAAACTCCGCCAGACGCAGGCACTCTTTGGGGCTGATTAAACCCCAAAGTTTTGTGTTTAAATACAGCTTTTGGAGCAATCATTTACGAAAAAGTCGAGGCTTTTGGTAAAGTGTGTTGCAATGAGGTGGAGGATAGAAATACACGCAACTGCCCTCTTTCAGGCCTGGCTTTTTCAATTTACCTCTGGTTTTAGCAAGAGCAAAAGGACACTTTCACTCTTTAAAATATAAAACACCTATGAAAACTGCTAAGCCAAAATCATAGCTTGAAGGTGGAAGCTGATGGTCCAAAATAATAGTGACACTAACCTCACAAAAGGCAAGGTCAAAAGGGACGGTGTTGTGGTTTCCCAGGCTGACCTCCTGCGCAGCAACGCTTCCGCAGACGAACTCGGGTTGGTGCCTGCAGCCCTTTCAGGAGGCACCAGACCTCGGCGTTTAAACGGTCAGCAATAAACTGCAAGTCACTGGCAAATTGTCCGAGCGTGGAAACGCCGTCCCGTGCAGTTTTTAAGAACACACTGAGCAAACGTCTGGCAGAAACAGACAGGTGAAGTTTATCTTGCTGGTGTCCAGGAGGACGTACGAGGAGATCGTTCAGATCACTCTTCCAACCCCGTTTTCTTTGATTCCTACTGTTTTTTTTTTTTTTTAAAGGCTTATATTAAATTGGGTGTTGTCACACCTTTAGTCTATCGAATCAAATTTTGTTGTCAGGTGGGTACTTTAAGATGGCATTCATGTCACCTTTTCACTTTCTCTTCATTAAACAGATTAAGCTTCTGGAATAACAGGCAAACTGTTTATTTCTAGGTTTATGGCTGCACATTTTCGTTAGAAATTATGCATGAAGGTTTATGTTACAAAGCAACAAAATGTGTTTTGCATTGTTCTTTTAAAAACCCATTTCACAATGAAATCCAGCCCCTAATCATCGACGGAGAATAGCAAAACAAGATGTATTATAATCCTCTTCATTTAAGTGTTTTAATGAAATTAAAGTTGAAGATACTGCAGTAGGGTCTTGCCCACTGCTCGCAGCTGAAAGAGGGAAGAAACGAACTGGCTTTAAAATGAAACAGGTTTCTCTTCTGACTGACTGAAAGTTACAGGATGTTGGTAGTGAACCAATTAAAACACATCTTAAAACGATAAATACAAACCAAATGTACATTATCAGCATGTTCAGCCTTTTGTTTCTCGGGTCTATTTTGTATCTGCTTATTGCAATCATATGTGTTTTGAAGGAGGAGGAAAATCAAATCATTTTAGGAAATAATAAATAAAGAATTCGGCGGAGGAAACAAAGGAGGACTGCATTTATTCAAACATAAAATAAACCATGCCTTCAGAGAGTACGTTAAAAAAGAAGCCACAATGTTCATGGATCAGCGGAGCTCGGAAATATCTAGAAAATATCAAAAAATTTGTCTCAGTCGAAGACCGTGATGTGGCATCCCTAGAATAGGTGGCAGAGAGGGAAGCATCTGCTGCGTAGATGCCGTCCGTCTGGACGGGCAGCGGAGATGCCGGGGCACGGGCCGCAGGAGCTGCCGCCCTCGGACCTTCCGTCCCGCGCTCCCGTACCTCCTCCGAGGCGCGACGGGCCCCTTTGCAGCTCCGTGCTGCGCCTGCCCGAGCGCGCCTGCGGGGCAACGCCAGCTTTCAAACTCACACCTGCCACGAAGCGGTTCTTGTTTGGTGACAGACCTGGAGCAGCAGGATACTAAAGGCTCTCAAGCAGATACGCTCAAAGACAAACAAGCCAGTGCTGATCGGAACACCAGAAATGAAAAGAAGCCGTAAGAAACGTTAAAGATGCGGCTGGTAACGCCACAGCGATGCGATACACTCAGGGACAAGCCGGGGGTGATTTTAAGCAGCGTCACGTGCAAGACCACCTACAAGTCTCTCTCACCAGCTTCTCTTCCTCCCAAGACACTGGCTGCTTTAGAGGCACCTTGCCCATCTCTGCCGTTTATTTTGTCACTGCAATACCAGCCGCCCGCCTCCCGACACGTACAGTGTCTCCGTCTAACCCAGCACTCGTCCGCTAAAGCATCCAGAAGAGGTGTGGGAAAGGACCGGTCTGAACTTCACTGCTGCTTCCGCGAGAACACGGACACTTTCACAAACGCTCACAGATCAGCGCCAGCAGAAAACTGGCATTTCTGTCATGCAGCAGTTTTTTCTACAGTTGCAACGAGCGGAATTAAGTCTCTGTGTGTATGAACATAAACAAATGACACCAGCTACAGGCATTCGCTGTTTTCACAGGAAAATATACCTGGATTTTAAAAGCGAAAACTTTTCACTTCCACAAGTCCCAGAAAAATAGATTTTTCTACATTTTTCCTCCCCAGTTTTTGCTTTCCCAAAGCGTGATTGTTTTTTTTTTCTTATTGATCCGTCCACAATCCCATAGCCCAAGTGGATTCTTCTTAATGAAAAACTGTAGAAAGTTTGCACAACTTTTTCATTACGTGAGGCTGCAGGTAAGTAGCTGCCTAGTCCTGCGCTTAGTGGAAGGAAGTATTGAAAATCTCCTTTGCTATTCCTCGTTTCACGGTTTATAATGTGATACTTATAAATACTTTGGTAGCAGATTAAGCTCCAGAGAAATGAAAACATTTAAAAAAGAGCACAAAGCCTGCAAGTGTCCAAATGAGGGACCAGAAACTCTGCTTTAAGCTCCAGGAGGGGGTTTATGAGATGTAGTGCCATGTGCCATACAATACAAGATAAACATCTGTTGTTATTTCAGTAAACTTAAATCAGATGTTAAGCTTTTTCTTCAGGGGGATAGTGGCACAAAGAAAGGGGGTTTTTTTCCCCTCTCTCCTTACCAAGGAGGCCATATCCTATGCCAGGACGACTAGGAGAAGATTCTGGAAGGGACTTAAATAAATACCCTTAAAGCAACACAGTGGCGATAAAGTGACGGTTTGTAACCTTTGCTGTACCCTAGGCCTTCACCCCTGGACTTCTGCCCAGAAAGACATTTATTAGTAAGGAGGCCAATACTGCAAGTACTGAGGATGAGTTAGTACATTCACGTACTGAAGAGCAAATCCAGAACTGGATGACTCCAATGGAAAGATCTTTGTAGTTTTTGGATGAAGGCTTCCGGAGCTGCCACGGTGACCACCCTGTGCTGGTCGGCCGCCCTGCAGTGCCCTACGCGCACGAGGAGAAACACGCAGAACCCCGTGGTCATCGAGACGTCGCGAGCTGGCTAGGGTGCTGCTCGAGGAGGGCGCTTTGCTTTGCTCCAGGCTCCAGCCCGCTTCCATCGGTGCGGTGGGAACCGATGAATGAAAGGTGCCCAGTTCCTAAAGCGGATCGTTCCAGAACGCCCAAGGGAGGTCACACGCTTGCTTACACAGAAGATAAAACCGAAATAAGCTCGCGCCGCTTTGCCGTTGCGAGCCCGCGCTGGTTTGTCATCAGCAACACGCTTTGATTAAACAACATCAAATAGCTCAGTTCTATCTGCGATATTCTACGCTCTAAATTGTAAAGGATCCGTCTTAATTGCTAAGTTTGACAGCTCGTCTACTTTTCTCATTACACACTGTAAGCTGTAAGGTACAGCTAAGTTAATATTCCAAGCTGTTTCTGGTTTGTACATATTAAAAGAGACCTTCTATCCAAAGCACCAGACAGCATATGGAGTTCAGCGCTCCCAGCCTTAGGGTAAAACTGCTAGGGGTTATGCTGGACCACTGGAGATGTTGTAAAAAGGAAATTTTTCAAGGTATAGTTCCAGGAGCTGTGCTTGCTTGTGTTTCTCTGCACAGTGGTTACCGGCAGCGCAAATGAACCATAGACCAAATGCAGAACTCCGGATAAAGTAACAGTAATCTGCTTTTGTGTCCAATTCCAGATGTATCTCTGTTCAGCTTTTAATTCGGAAATTTTGTGGCATAAAGCGATTTAACAATGCACTTTTAATGACCCTATATATATATATATATCTTTTGTTTCATTTTTATTTACCTTAGCAGCATACTAAAATGTAACCAGCATACTTCAGTTTTTTACATTATATTTTAATTAGTGTTTTTATATATGAAAAACAAAGACGCTACTCAGTACAACACACATCTACTGTGCTGCATTTCCCAAGGCATATAATTTAATACCCAGAACACTAAGTCTCTCTCCATCAAAATTAATATTCCCTTGCTGGGTACAGGCCTCGGCCCGTCTGGGAGCTGGGTTTTAGGACCTGTGCGAGGAGACAACAACGTTTGTTGTTCTTTTAGAAGTACTTAATGTTTTATAAACTCATGAAACTTCACAGAATTGGTATCGCTGTGAAAGTGACTCGGGGCAGGCAGATGTGCCCCGCAATTAATTAATTCTAGGTGGGTTGTGGTGGGGTTTTTTTGTTCTTTTTAGTCGCCGTGTATTCAATAGGGGCACCGTAAGAGAAAAGACCGGGACTTTTCCCAAAACGAAAGCTGAACACAGCCCTTCTTGGCACTGCCTGTTGCTTGTTCAGCGCAGCCTCTGCGCGTTCCTGCGTATTTTCACGACGAAGCCCTTCCAGCGCGGGGAGCAGACAGTCCCGGCAGCAAAGGGAAGACACCGTTTTACCGCAGCACAACCCCCGGGGCCGGGGCTGCTCGAACCGCTTCGGGGGGCAGGCAGCGAAGCTGCCGGGGGCGCGGGGAGCAGCTCAGCCCGAAAGCAGCCGAGATGAAAACCCCCGTGTCCACCTGAATGAGAGGAACCGGCCTCAAGTTGCGCCAGGGGAGGTTTAGGTTGGATGTTGGGAAGCATTTCTTCCCCGAAAGGGCTGTCAGGCCCCGGCACAGGCTGTCCCCATCCCTGGAGGGATTGAAAAGCCGTGTAGATGTGGCGCTTGGGGATGTGGGTCAGTGGTGGCCTTGGCAGTGCTAGGTTAGCGGTTGGACTCGATGATCTTGGAGGTCTCTTCCAGCCTGAACGATTCTATGAACGAAGCCATCGACTCTTCTCCCGCTCCCCTCCTGGGGACCCCTGCGCTGCCGCTGTCTGCACCGTCCTCCCCGGCACCGACCGGAGCACCCTGCACCGGGCGCGGACTGGGAAAGCCCAGGAGCAGCCAGCACGGACTGTCCCTCCAAGAGAGCTCCGGGTCGGCGTTCCAGGCTGCAGGGTCAGGCTTTTAGGCTCCACCCATAATGGTTTGGCCGTCTACAATTTTAATCCCGTGCAACATTTATGGCACATTCCTTTCCTCCTCCTCTGAAGCAAGTGCAAATACCGTTTGGCAAAGAGGACCTACCCACAAGGCAAGAGTCCCTCAGAGCAGTTGCACTAGAACTTGAACTAACCATAACATAACACGTCTGAATAATACCGTGAAAAATATATAAAATATGTTCTGGCATTAAAAGTTTAAACACCATAAATCTTCAGCGTGCTGTTTACTAGGCTGAGAAGGTGATAGAAGCAACGTTCTGAAGTGGAAGGAGAACAGAAAGGGGAGCGCAGCGCGGGGGCCGGCGTGCGGCGGGATCCCCAGGGCCCCGCTAGAAAGGGGGTCCGGCAGCAGCGTCAGCCTGAGCTTTGCACAGCTGCGGTGGCAGAATTCACTCCAGCACTGCAAACGCGCCCCTGCACAGCAAACTACCCCGTTAATGCTCTGGGAAAACCTCTCAAAGAAACTTACCAAAAGAGATAAGAATTTAGAAGAGAAAAAAACCAGGTCAGAACGAGTGGCAAAGGAAGAGAATATCGTACAAATAAAATGCGGTTCTCTGAACGCGCCGCCGCAGAGGCCCCGTCCCCTCCGTGCGACTGAAGCTCTCCATCGCAAACCAGCGGTCATGAGGGGGAGACTACACAGAAAACGGAGATTAAAATTACCAGCTACAGGATTTGCTCCAACATTGCCACCAAGCTTCAATACAAATTCAGAGTTCAAGTTTAAATCCAAAAAACCAAGTTGGAACCTTGCTGAAGTATCAGGTTGGTTTGAGCTTCTTTCTACAGACGTGATTACTGATTCATGGCTCTCAGCTCTGCTCTACGTTTCAGCAAACAGAATGTTGAAGTAGTTACTGTGAAAAATATTGAAACAAGCCACTGCAAATTCTGCAAACTGTCAGTCCAAACCACGGAGAAGTTACCTGGGGGCTCTGGCCGCGGGGAAACGGGGTTCCCTTCTTTGTTCTCTGGAGGGGGGGATTTTTTTTCCCCCTGTTCTTTTTTTTTGTGGGTGGTTGCACATACAAACTTTCAACAAGAAATCAATAAGAACCTGATCTGTTTGCTCCTTGGAACTGGTAATTTATAGGAAGCCCTGTAAAACTAAAATAATTTTCTTCACAGAACTCCTGTTCCCTTAACTCTGTCCACAAACACTGTTTACCAGTTGAGTAAATTATAACTTGTATAATAATGCTGTTACGGATCAGAGCTACACATACAAAACCTAGAGACAGTCCTGCCCGGTTTCGCTACGCCGACACGTCGCTGACGTTTAGCTTGACAGATCGTACACACGGACAGAGCTGGGACTGGGACCACAGACTATTCCTGGTGCAAACTAACTTCAGTTATAATTCAGAACAAATTCAATTTTCATCTGTAACTGTGAACTTTTCTAGCTTTTGTAGCTTCAAGTCAGCTCATTAACATTACTTCGACATCATTTTTATAGTTGAATTATACTATGTTTATACTGTGGAATTCCATTACTTAATTGCTTCACTACTGGAAATTTCAGTGGGGGTCTCATTTTTCGCATAAATCTTGAGAATAAACATGTTTCTGTATTTCTCTTACTTAATTAAGTGCATATTTCATAAAAATAGCCAACATAGACAAATTAAGCAAAGCATCATTTGTTTAATCAAATGGGAAACTCATGCCGCATGTGAATGGGGAGACTCCAAAAGCTTCGGCATTTGCTTCCAGTAACCGCCAGAGCCTCGGGATTCCTCCGAAGTACCCAAAGCCGTTGGGCCTACAAAAAACTGCGCTGGGAACCACTCGCGCAATCTTCTCGCCGTAAAGCCAGCCCCGAAGCCGATCGAGCTGCGAACCAGGTCCCTGCAAGATGATACGGTCGGTCTAAAACGGGGGAGCGCGGGTGCGACACCCGCGAGGGGCGCGGGGGAAGGAAGCTGCACGTGGCCGGTCCCTCCGCCGCCCGTCGAGGGCCGTTACAGCAACGTCTCCTGCCGCATCGAGCGATCCTAACGTGGGAAGCGCCTGCGTCCCCTCCCGACGCGCCTCCTGCCCCCCAGAAACCTGCGCTCGGTTCAGCTTGGGTTCGTTTTCCTAAGGCTTTTGCCCGAATAAAGCGTAGAAGATCCATTTGGTTCGTGGCAGTGGTGGGTTTGGGGTGGTTTGTTGTTGGGGGTTTTTTTCTTGCATGTAGCGCAATCGGTGTGTAGCCAAGTGACTCTGGGTGACGGGGCTTTAATAAAAATCAGTGGCACACAGGGACCATATTACAGCACTTTCCCTCTCCTTGTGTGGGAACAGCGAACAGGAGACAGACGTTCTTGCAGTGAAGGAGAGAAGCAAGAAATGAAACAGAGAAATAACAGGAATAAACGTCTGACTTTTAGGTCAATGGTGGGATTATTTTTTCTTTCAACAATTTGCTTCCTCTTCTGTACAGAAGTTTTCACAACTAATATGTTTGTTTTGAAGTTTAACAAGGGATAAAATAATGCCTTGAAATTAATAATTACTAAAATTTTAACAGCTATTTTGTATGACATGAGCTAAGGAAAAGAGCAATACGCTAAAAAAAAAAAAGGACAGATTTGTTCCCACCAAAACGAGAAAGATCTCGTCTCATTTCAGCCATGCATTTGTTTTAATTCTAACTTCTCTTCTTACATGTCTTTACGATGTGTAGGTAAAGGTATAGAGACAGAATTAGGGCTTTTTCTGCAACTGCAAAATAACTCTCAGAATTCGTTTCCCTTGCAGACAGTTTCGCCTTTCAAAGCCGGTACCCCTTGTCATTCCGGCTGTCCCCCTCCTCCAGAGCCAGGTAGATGCCGTCTGTCTATCGCACAGCACAAACCAGCTCCGCGGCAGCCCAGGAGACGGCTTTAAAACTCCAGCGCTGGACTCAGGAACTCCCTTTGCCAGGAACTGCTCCTGCAATAACTGCGTAGACAGAACTCGTTCGGAAGCAGCCTCTAAAATAAAGGTGCTCTCCGTGAGCGGCGAGAGCGACCTGGCGGCCTTCGCAGGTCGCCACCCGAGAGGATCCCGTCGCCCACGCGACTGCCCTGTCTTTAGAGGGGTTGCCTCGGGAGCCAGCGCGGCGCGCGCGGAGTTACAAATCTGTTTACTGAAAGATCCTATTTTGAGCAACCTTTTACTCAAACATCAAAACCATTTAGAAATTATCACCTGTCTTGGCAGCGAAGCAGCAGCTAAACAATGCGAGCATCTGGATTCTGCATTTGTGTCAGCCGCGGTAGCTGGCATTGAACGCTCAGCCTCGCTCAGCGCTTTCTGAAACCCAGCCAGACTCCTACTTCCTAAATGAAACCTGCCTGAACGGTGACGTTCCGTTTCCCTGGGGTCCTGGAGGAATCGGGTGATTTATGGAAACCAGTTACTCACACTTGAAGCCTGGGCTCCATCATCATCAATAATTTATCAATATTTTTAATATGACATTATGGACTCTGATTTTTCTTCCACTGAGGTATCTGTAGTGCTGTAACCTCCCTGCTACCCCGGAGAACGACCTGTCCGCACCACCGACCTCCAAAATAAACCCTGTTCGGGTCTGGTCGGTGCCACACAGCTCCCGGGAGCTCCGTGGGTTTGCAGCCCACTGGGAGAACACCGAGTGGGAAGGCTGCAGGGGGGAAGATACTCTCACTGGGCAGGTTCAGGTATCGGGCAACACAGCACAGAAAAAAGAGAGTATATTTTTGACCTTCCTTTGATAATAAGAACTTCTTGAGGCACGCACATGTCAAGATACACCTTGCTTCTCAATAGCTCTGCCCTTTCCACGCGACGCCAGCGTCGGCAATGCAGGTAACCGGCTCGAACAGAGGGAAGACGCTTCGTTTGAGCACAGCTCCGGCTGGGTGAGCTACCCAACGATGGCTTCATTCCAGAGCTGCCTTCGCCAGATACCATGGCTTGACAGGGGAAAAACACCCTGTTTTAACTAAGGCGGCATCAGAAAGGACTTGATCCCACAGACGGGTGCCCCAAACAGCAATCGTTCCTATCTTTTAATATTTCGGGTGCTACAAAGCTTGTCGCAAAGGATCTAAGCACTTCCATTTCACCACAGGAGAGAGAAAGATGAAGAGGAATAATAATATTCTTGAACAATTTGCCTTAACAAGTACCAGTTCTCGGTTCCAAGGGAACCAAGAAGAAAGGGAATTTGACCCACTGAAGTAGTGGCTGTAGTCTGAAGGGAACCCGAAGCCTAGTATCTCTCTCACACAGATACGCAAAATTCCATTGATTTTTAACTTTTCTGAACGCCAGCAGAGAAGTTCCTCCTGCTGGGACAACGTGGCCCAGTGCAGCAGAAAGTACGAGACCAGCGCTTGCTCGTACCACGTGTTTCTGTGTGCAAACTTGGGTACGACAACCAAAATTACTGCAATTTTTAAGGGACTAGAAATGAAAATACCAATTCTAGAGGACAGAAAAAAGGGTTTCACTTTGATCTGAGTGACCTAGCTCACGCGTTTCAAAAAGCAAGCTTGGTCTTTAGATGTGTATTTATGTAGTTTTAAGACTGATGCTAGCAGCGAGAATAAACAGTCCAGAATCTCCCAGGCCCAGTTTTGGGGGGTCTAAGGTCACAGCAATTTCAGTTGCATTTAAAAACGGCCGGGGCTTCCCAACACAACTTTACACTGTTTAAAACATAAACCAGCAATAGATTTTGGAAGTCAGATAAGAAAGGGTAATGAGAAAGATTTGGCAAAAAAGACTATGTAATGCAGAGAAAAATGTGTGCATAAAATGGCTGTTCTGAGAGCGGTGCCTTTTTCTCCATTCCCCCTTATCTTTATTCCACCTGCTCTCTTGAGAGCGACAAGTAGGCAGGTGGGAAAACAGGACCATAAGCTTGGGCTCCATTACACAAATGTTTCACTACAAGCACAGCTTTACCCTTGTAAATAATGCCACTTGCTCCGAAACACACATTTGCTGAAGAGTTCAGGACCAGAATGACAACTGCAGTTGCTAAAACCTTCTTCCTAATCCATCCAGTGCGGGTATTTCACTACAGATGTTGTCCCAGCAACTCCCATCCCACGGGAAAACGGGGATCCCTCCTTTTAAACTCAAGTCCGCTTGTCTGCAACACCCCATATCTGCCATCGTTAAACTACCTGCAGGACGCTGAAGGCAGCAAACCTTGTCTGAAGCGCCTCATTGTCTATTTCTGCTACTAAAATCTCTTCTTTTGGTTCTGACACTTTGCATTAAAAATTTTGCTCTTCAGCAGCTGTAACCATAAAATCTAACACACTGATTAACCTAACAGCAGAGCAAATTTTTGGCCTACAGTACTGAAAAGAACAAAAGGTGATACAACGCACCAGCAGATGCACCGGTGAGTTTTTCCCGTTCTTGACAAAATAAATTAGAAAAAAATCAAATCCAGGATGGTTCCCAGACATGTAAATCCACACTAGGAGAGGGCTACGTTGTCCCTTGACTCTCTTGCCGCGGTCCGTTAAATCCCGATGGGAGGGCAGGGCTCGGCGAGGTAGCATCTGCTGTTCACGTCGGGTCTCAGCCTGGCCCACCAGCTCTCCTCGTTAGCTCTCGGTGTGTCATCACCACTGTGCCAGCACTCTCCAAATGGGAAATGAAACACCGGAGTACAGTATTTCAAGCCGGATGCCAATATGCCAACTCCAATATCATACTCCTGTTAACAGAGAGTTTTGCACCTTGCTGTAATGGCATATTTCTACTTTTAATCTATATTTTGTCTCACTGAGATATGATTTAAAAGGCACTTAAAGACATCGGGAATTGAGACATGAAAAAGCCCAATGCTTCCAAATTTAGCTCACGTGTTCTTACCGATACCTACAACACGAACCCTTTTCTTACACGCAAAAGCAAGGGGGGTTACATTGCTCAAGAGTTTTTCTGCAGTTGGCAGGGTTTTCACGGCAGGCTACCGTAAAGATGCGGGGACGGCACTTCGCCATACACACGTGGCTCCCTTCCAAAGGCGCTGTAATTCTGGAGTGGTCCCTAACCTGCCCTTACCAAAGGAACATCACTGCCCGGGGCGTTTCAGAGGCAACACGACGTATAACACCACTTTTCTTTCCAGCAGGCTGGGCCGCTTCCCACCCATCCGTGCAGCAGCGCAGGGGCTTTTATCCCCGACTGCCACACGGCTGCCATGGAACAGCGATACTTCTTGTAAACCCAAAAACATTTAACTTGTTGGCACAGAGATGCCTTTAATCTCGTTTCACGTGTAAAGTCCTCTCCCCTTGAAAAAAGCTCTTCCTCATACAGAAACCATCCGCAGCGCGTAAAGCAGCCGGTGGCTGTGGCTTTCAAAGCAAACCCAGAAGTATTATTCCATTTTCCGCTGAATAAAAGTATTGAGGTTTCTTTGTCAGAGGAAAGCGAGGCTGGATTCCTTTATCCCCCTGCCCTTCCCGCTCACAATGCCACACTCTGTCTGGTGGGCCAAGGAGGGGTGTCTCCCAGGAGATCCCAACAGGATTCAGGCCTCTGGTAATGGACTCCTAATACTTACTAGAACCACCGACCTCCTCCACATTTCTCTTTGAACGAGGGTAGTCTGTCAGGAGTGGAAAGCAATTTAAAACCAGCGGTAAAGAGAGAGCTTAGGTGGAGAAGAAAGAAGGATTTCTTAGCAGAGCTGCCAGTAGAGAAGACGCAGGTGGTGTGGCAGAGGGGGATCCCCAACACCTACCGCCAGCCCAGAATTAGCGGACGAGAGTCGGTAACAAACAGCGGCTTTTAGCGGCTCTGCCCGACCCTCGGAGGGCGACGATTAACACCCCTGCGGGGGGCGAGAGGGGAGCAGGGACCTAAAGCCCTGGGAGGTTGCGACGCGGAGATTTCCTTCTGCGACGCGGGAGATCGGCAGGCGAGCGGCGTGATCCGCGCCTGACGTTTCGGGAGCCTCAGCTTCGGGGGGCTGCTTAGAGAGCTCCCGTAAAATATTTCCTACCCCTACGTACGTGCGCGAGAAGGCGCAGGGAGCGGGAAGCCACGAGAGCACGCGGCGTGCTGCGTCCCTAGCCGGGATCGTTGGAGGAGCCGCGCGAGCCCGCCGGGGCCGACCTCCCGACGCAGGGAGCGCGGGCGCAGCAGCCTCGCCGTCTGAGCGACCTCGGTGCGGCTCTGCTGCCGGGCCGCGGCGGAGCGGTGGGTCAGCCTCGGAGAGCTGCCCCGTTACGTTTCATTTCCCATCTTAAGCGAAACGGAATTCTCGTTTCCCTGTTTTTTCTATGAAGAATAAAAGCAGTTTGTGTAGGAAACAAGCAAAGTTTTAGAAATACAGCATGCTCTCGGGCAAAGAAATGAAAGGGTCTGCTTTCACCGAACTACTGCGATTTAAGAGCATCCACATGCAGAGATGCGTTTGAAAGCGTTATCTTGGGACAGGAAACATCCCAGACCTCAGTACATACAATTTAGAGTTGTTTAATACCTTCAAGTGGGGCGGGGGACACGTAATCTGTTTTGATAACTCTTGACATTAAACAGTGATAAATAATTAAATATGTTTAACTGTTTCATTAACTAAAGATAGATAGATTGAGAGCGCTCCAGAGATAGAATATAGATCAAAAAGATTGAGCCTGGCTGTAAATTCCCCTGATGTTTTATGACACCATTTGTATTCTGTCACTCACTAGCTTTATGTACAGGCCAAGCTGTGAACTGAATACCCCATTCAGAAAGCCACTCACTCTGCATGTTATTGCAATTTAATATTTTCACACACAGACACATCATTATCTTGGAACCTGACACTGCAAGGAGAATTCAGTAATTTTTCAAGAGTGCTTTTTTTTTTTTGTTCTAATGCGAGCACTGAGGCACAAGACTGATCTAAATGACCGCTCTTCCAATATTTAGTCTCTGGATAGATAGATCAGCAGGTAGATATTTGTCTGTGTTTTCAGAGATTCTTCTCATGTCAAACACGCGTGATGTAATTTCACTGAAAGAACTAAAGAGAAAGATTAAGAATCTGCTGCTATCAACAAGAATACCACCCCTTACGCGGTTACAGCTTGCGACTGTGAACTGCATATACAAATATACATCGACAGGGAAGTCCTCAAAGTTGTCTCTTCAGTCTTCGGTTCCGGAAACGTGACTATGGAATGGGATTATTCCACTTATGCGAGGATTCTGAAGGGGCAGTAAATATACATTCCTCTAGGCCATTTGAGAAGAATCAGGCTATAGCTCTTCAAATTACAGGTAAAAAAAAACCCACAAACACATTTTTTATCAATATTTTAAAAGCCAGGTCGCATCAGAAAAAGGACTTTAGAAGTAGAGACAAAGGCACACCTGATCTCATCCATGGAAACAGCTATATCTTATACCAGACCCTTGGGAGCTAATCATTAACGAGCATTACATACAAACTCAGATATAAGAAAAGAATCTTTATATGTGAACAGCATTGATGTCCCAAAGAGTTCAGCGCCTTGAGGGCCCGCTCCAAAGTCCAGTGAAGTCGACGGAAGGACTACCCTGAGCTTCAGCAGGTTTCAGGCTCTACCAGCGAGGCTGTAATGCTGCTGTTTGAGAGCAAATGTCCGGCTATGGTGAAGGTTCCCTTCACACAGTGGTCAAGGTTAAAGGCAAACTTCCACTGTGGAATTCCTATTTCCCGGTCTTGAGTTAGACGCGAGCCCCAGTTTGCCCTGAGTTATGCCCTCAGTATTTTCATTAGGAAAGAGAGGAGGGTTCCAAACCAAAGCAACGCTCCAGACATCTTCCATAGGTTCTTGCTTCCTTCTCTTCCCCCCACCCCGCTCAAGCGCCGGCTTCTCCAGGAAGCGGCAGGGAAGTCCCTAGGCACGGAGGGCGGTGAGCACCGTTTCTGGGCTCCAGGCATGTGATTTGGGCTGAATTTCTGACCTAGGAAAACCTCGGCTTCCCCAGCCAAGCCGAGCAGGTGCTTCCTTCCACCACGGACATGCTGAGAAGCAAAATCACCAATACAACATAACGCGAGTCCCCCGGGTAGCATGGCCATGGACGTACAGAAGAGACGCTTAATAGAATTAATTCTGTGGCAGGACATTTCTCTGGTTAACATCTCAAGACTCAGTTCACAAACTGCTAAACAACAATACTTAAAAAAAAAAGTTTCCATCCATTGGGTAAAAATAGGTGTACAGGTAGGTGTTAAATGCAGGCTCCTTCTCCTGATGTGCTGGAGCAGACAGCGCTGTTACGTAAATCAATATTTAGCTAGGGTATTGACTCCCGGATCACACAGAAACTGTCTGGGTACGGCTGGAGACTACGCGCGGGACTGTTTGCACCCAGCCTCTGCGGCCTTTCAGGACGCAGATCTACACCTTAACGGAAGAACTACACAAAAATGCTCTTTTATCTGGAATGGGAGTTAAAAAGTAATACGTGAGTTTAAAGAGGGAATGAAATACGTACTGTGAAGCATGTAGGCCTTTAACATCTGGATCATCCACCTGCTCGTCTGGACAGCTACGGGGGACCCAGAAGTGAGTTTTCGGAGGCACGGTAACAGGTTAATATCTGGTTTGCTTCACAGGTGCACGCTTTTTTTTTAGTAAATAAACCCCAGACAACCAGCTATTTGAGGAAGCACGAGAATTGACCTACGGGGCGTTAACTGCACAGATACCGCGCGTCTGGAGAAGACGCATCTCCGAAAGCCCGAGGAGGCATCGGTTGCTCCTCGGGCCTTTCCCTGAGGACACATCCATGAGGTCAGCCTGGATTTCCCGGAGGCTCACCTTCAGCCGCTGGCACTAAGCGGCTGTTAACAACACTCCTTAATAGACGCTATCACGAACAGAAGACAAAAGAACCAAATTCTGTTCTGAACTTTATCTGGACAAATACTTGAAGAGTATTCTAGCAGGAAGAATTTAAGAACTCCCAAAGTAACAAAGATCTGGTTTTTATTCATTATATATGGGATATATGAGCAGAACTGTTTCTGAGCAGAGGGCTTTTCAAAGTTCTCCACGAGGTATCAACTGCTTTTTAAATACGACTATTGTGCCATGTAGGGATTTAAATTTATTTTATTCCTATGTGATAATTCTAAAATAAAATATATGATCACTTGCAAGTTGTGCATGTTCTTTATTTCACATTTATGTAATAAAATATAAAATGAAACCAGTCCTTTTCTATAAACAGAAAAAAAAATGGTAAAGCAATTTTATACTACATGCACTTCAAGCACAGCCATTTAAAAATTAATTTACATGATTGAGCCCAAAAGGTCCATTCACTGTGAAATAAAAAACACTAAATACTATCCTGAAAGGAAAGAAAATGCCAGACTGCATGTAAACAAACCCTTTTTTTTTTGTAAACATCTGAGACTGAATAAAAGATTTTTAGCTGAATCTGAAACTTGGGAAAAAAAGAAAAAAATGTAAAAATCTGATCCAGTAAATGCAGCAAAAATGTCCCAACGACCTCAGTGGGAGCTGGAACAAACACGGAGCTCATTAAGGAGAGGTTTATCCAGAAATCACAAAGGCAGGTATGCGTATCCCTCCCCTGTTACAGACGGAGCAGCTAGGGTAAATTATTTGCTTAAGGCGGTAAAGTTAGTTCATCAGCTTCGCAAAAAACATAGTTCATGCTTTTTCTGCATCCCAGACAATCTCTGATCAACTAATATTGTTTCAAAATGCTCAAAGTCTGGTGGTTTTTGCTGGTTTTACCCATGGCAGCAGAGGACCCCCCCAGCTCCTCTGCTGCACAGCTCCACGTTCTGAGCAAAACTTCACATCCAACTTTCCGCGTTTCCTTACGGCCGAGGACTCGCGTCCTCAAAGCGCAGTAACGCCAGGCTGAGCGCACAAATACACGTGCTAAACGTAACCTCGATGCTGGAGGCCGGGTCTCGGTGTGGCCCTTGGCCCGAGCCTAGTCCTGTGCCTAAAGCTCAGGGGAAGCTGCTCTGCGAGGAAGGTTTACGCAGCACCGAGGGAAAAGTCTCTTTCGTCCTCCATCCTGGAGCTTTCCCAGGAGCAGGGCTGGGCTCTCCGGGGCCGGGCAGGGGAACCAGCACACCGTCATGGTCCCGTCCCCACCGGCACCGCCTCCACCTTCCCCCCGAGCCAGCTGCTTCCTCAGCCGGCCCGGGGAAGCCGCCCCGCGCTGCTCAGTCCCCTGAACGGACCCGACAGCAGCTCGGAAAGAAACACCATTTTTTTTTTCTCCCCTGTAATACCAATAAAACAATAACTCGATATCACTTCTACCAAAACACCGCTGCTATAAAGTTAAAGATATGGAAAAGAAAATTAACTACTGTTTATGACAGCAGTGGAAAGGGGGAAAAAAAAAAGCACAGTGCGTGCAAGGGAACAGATGGCTTCTGTCCAACATGGGCCATCTTCTGCGCACTGCTTCTTTGGAACGGAACTCCGCGCCACCCCAGAAAATAGCAATCCCTCTAAAACATGCCGAGGTTATATAATTGATCCTTCCATAAGTTAAGAAAAAACCAAACCACGCTACGTTCCTCCATTGGATATTGATCTGTGGATGCTAAAAGTGAATCCCCTCAAACCAGCTATATACCAATATTTGTGTATTTTATGCACATACGCACAAAATCTCTTGGGTCATGTCCTCAGCTGGTGAAAATTAGTTTCATTGATGTTGATACTGATTTACATGAGTCGAGGATCTGGCCTCCCATTTTAAAAAAATCCTGAATTTTGTCAGTTTAACCTCAGGTTTCACAGAAGAGAATTAGGCACGTGGGTTCTGTTTGACATTTTTCACCAATTCTACACGCATCCTAAACCAACACCGCGTGCGCTTACGTACGAAAGACACACGTATTAACAAAACCTGTAAAGAACAGTTTTGTGGCTAAATCGTGGTCTCCGAAAAGCACCTCGTGTAGCGTGGTGCAGGAAACGCAGCCGGGCAGCAAAGGCGGGCAGCAAAGGCGGGCAGCAAAGGCGGGCAGCAAAGTGCTGCCCCGAGCTCTGCGTTCCCGAACGCCCGCTCTGCTTGGCCCTTGCTCCCACCGCACGCATCACAACAGGAATCCGTTCTCGGGAGCGTAGCGGGACGCACGCACCCTCCCCTCTTCCCCTCCCGCCCCCGAGGAAACGCTCCGAACTGCTTGAAGATGCTGCACGCTGGGCAGCACGGAAAGAAAAGCTGTAGAAGGGGAGGTGGCACTTGAAATGCTGCTGGATTTCACAGTGCTCGTAGCCCGCGCTGCGAGGACAAACGGCTCCTGGCGCTGGCCCTACCAAGAGCTCGGCTCGCGAGCTGGCGCAAGCAAATGCGGTTGAAAAAACACAGGGAAGCGCGTTTCGCTCAGCACTAACAGTCCATCTTCAAATCGGGGAGCTTCGGGCAGACAGGCGTGGATTTTCTACAGGGGAAGCAACCTATGAATCATTCAATAAAACATACATGCGATAATGAATAGCCAACCTTCTTTGGTGGTGATAAGATATTTTAACTAAAAACATCAGGGCATGTTTAAAAAATGATTACAAATTATTTTAACAGTGTATTTGCAGAGGGTTATAAAAACAGCTATAATATTTTTGTCTTGGATTCTAGAATTACCAGTGTGACAGCTAATGCAGTAATGATTTGTTTCAAATGCCAGTGTTTAAGCTGTATAAAGCTGATTTTATACATTTTTCCAGTAGGCCGCATTGTAGTTAATGAAATTAAACACACCAATCGCATTTGTCCCCAGGGGATGAGGAACTGAACACGCCACTGGTTTATTTTTTTATTAAAATAAATTGCAGCCAGCAAGATGGACTAATTGCATACAGAATTGAAAAAGAAACATTCCATTGATATAATTAAGCCAATTTTCATGGACAAAAATAGTTATAGTGGATATAAAATAAGCAGAGCATTCACTACAGTTTGACTTCTCCCCACCCTCCGTATTTCGTACAGAACATTAACTATTAAACAAATATGTATCTCAAACGGGCTGACAGTGTTATCTGGTAATGATGGCTAAATTGATCCCAATAACCGACGCCGGGGCATTGTGTCTCAGCTTTGGTGAGAGAGTTCGTAAGCCAAAAAAAACAGACCAGCAAAAACCTACCACATCAAAATACCACCTTAAAGCAAAACACCTGAAAGATGTAAAACTATCAGGACAAAAATAAATCACCACCCCGTTTATTTTGGTCTGACATTTCACCCCACATGCTTGCGCAGTCACTGCTTTCTGGAGAGCTGTGGTCCAGCCTCCCCCGGTTTTGTCCGTAGCATTACAAAGAGCGAATGGTTAAGAGAAGATGAAGTCTTTCCACGCCAGCTCAACAGAGACCGAGATTTACCACGATAGAAGCATTATTCTGTGGCCTACTGGAAATAATTTGGCTGTCTCAGTCCATTTTCAGCTGGAAAATGTCTCCCCAAGAGAACCAGTGGCCTTGTTTGCAGTACAAAAGCGGGTTCAGCGGTACAAAAAATGCCTTACTACGTTTTTCTGCCATGAACTCGGGCGAAGCACATCTTTGGGGCTGCACGATGGAAGCTCGTCCGCCCTCTGAACAGAAACTTCCCTCTCTGCCCCTGCCCGGCGCCGCGGAACGGCGCAGCTGAGCGTTGGCACCGTCGCAGAGACGCCCTTTACTCCGTGGAAAAGGAGTCCAGACTCTAGCCCTACCTACCGATGTCAAGCACACATCGTGACCCTTACCGCAGGGAAACGTCCTCCCAGCTACAAAAAAAAAAAAAGCAAGCTGCTTATTCAGGGTCTGAGCATTCAGAAGCCCTAAGAACTACACTTATTCCAGGGATGAAAGTCGTATTTCATTTTTATTAGCAAAGAGGGTCACATCATTCACTGAATGAAGAGAAGGAAAAAAACCTCTTCAGGACAGGGACACTCTGTTACAGATTTGGACGCTACATAACGCGCAACCTACTGCAATAAAAATAAAAATAAACAGCCCGTGAGTAGGTAGCAGTGATGCATGAAAATCCATTAAGAAAATAAAAGAAATAATAAGGTCATAGATCTTTCCCACTACGACATCCCTGACCTGAAATTCCTCCAGAAAAAAGGGCATATTTAAGATCAGAAAACGCAGCAGTAATTTTGGTGTGGAATGCTGCGGAGTACTGACATATCAACAGGCTGTTATCCGGAGAGTGGAAACAAATGTGTTTGCACATATCCTTCAGATGTCTTCATTCTTAACTGCAGAGGGACACTGTACGTGTATGTATTTATTGATCTGCTGGTTACTCACCCCTACAGGATTAAAAATACCTTTTGGGAAATAGGCCTGAGAAAATCATTATTCAGCTAAGATGTTGATCCTTTCAGTTAGCAGTCAGAATCGCGCGAGTTTATCATTTAAATAATCTCTAACTGGAAAAAAATAAACATATCCAGTAATAGTGGGAGAGCCATCAAGTTGTGGAAACAAAGCACGAGCTCGCCCTGGCCCTCAGAGAGCACGTCCGGGCTCACACGCCGTCAGCCTCGCGCGACAGAAAGGACCTAGATTGTAAACGGAGATTTTCCTTCCAATAAACAATTTCCCACAACGTAAGTTTACTGCAACAGGAAAAAAAAAAATAACCAGCGAGAATGCAAATTTCACAGTTAGAAGGGCAAAAGCAAGCCTGAAAAACGTGGGTTCTTTTCCTGGTCCCGTCACCGGGAGCGGACAGGGATCCTCCGGCACGTCGGCACACGCTGCCTCCGCTGCCCCAGCTGTGCCCGGGGACTAACAACGCGTTCGTCACCGAGGTGGCTGCCGAGCCTCACCTCGTTAATGTTTGCAAACTTCTTCGGGCCTTTGTCTTTGAAGGACTGTATTAAAGAGTACAGAGCTTTTATAAAACATATAAGCCATAATAACCATAGCCGTAATAACAATAATAACACTTTTCACTCAATAGGGCCTTTCCTTCTGAGAATCTCAGGGTGCTTTACAAACGCAGCCACGCTGCAGAAGGGCATTTCCCTCTTAAGCCGAAGCTTCCCTCGCCGTGCCCCTCAGGTGTCCGCGTTCCCACGCGGGCAGGTGCAAGCCCCGCGCCGCAGCCGGGCCGGAGCGCCGGCCGGGGAGCGCTTACATCCCACGAAGGAGCTGGCGTACGATTACAGCGAGCAGCAGCGATGAATTACACCGCTCCTGTGTTGTGAAACCCTAGCTCCCGCGCTGCGCTTTGCCCAGAAGCGAGGGGAGATTCTGTGCGGTTCAGGTACGCGTGGCTTTCTCCCGTCTGATGCCTCAGAATCCTGCCCACTTCAGGGTCTGATTGCGCTGGTAACGTATGGCTGAGCGTTGGACGGCGCCTGCCTGCGCGGGGAACAGACGCGCAGTGCTTTGCTCTTTCCGACCTCGGTGCCTTCAGCAGGTATTTTTAATCGCAACCTTTAGAAACAGCTTCTTTTAATTTTTTTCCCCTGAGCTCATTAAAGACCTAATTTACTATTGCTGAACTTGAACTTATACTGCAGTCCCAATGCAAAGTCTAAAAATAAGGCAGCTTCGTTTGTTGTTAAACAAAGTTTTAAAATACAAGTCACAATTTCTGCACGTAACGTACTGGCTCACGATCGTACAGTACCTGGGATTTTACTACGTGTTACCAGATCTTTGTACGTGCGCTATCGGTTCAGCAGACAAATGCGTCTGCATAGACACGTTTTGCATCTGCACGGTGGTTTTACAGGAAACGGGAATTTAGTGGGATTGGAATAACGTACCATTCTTTGATGCACTTTATAAACTTACATTTCTATATGCACACGCAAATGCCCTGTGATGTAAACACACGTGGATAAAACATCACACGCGCTTCGCACAAGCGCTACGTGGGCACCTACAGCACTGGCTTCACCGCGGGCCAAAACCCAGTCCCCGATTTCGGTGCCTTCGGCTTTGGGACCTTAAACCTCCTGCTCTGCGGGCAAGTTCACAGGGTCTCCCACGCCAAACACCCTGCTCGTTCCTCCCGTTTGCCACGTTCCTTCCCGGGACGAGGGGGAAGGACGCGCTCCGCAGTGGTTCCCTCTGCGCTTTCCCAAATAAACCGAGCAGGGAGGGAGGGTGAACTGATAACTTATATTTGTAGAATTTGGATTTTTTTTTTTTTTTTTTTTTTTTTTTTTTGGACTAAACTGATCTTAAATCCTCGGTAATTTTTGTTGAGGCGCTAATTACACATCATCTTAATTAGCGGATCAACCCCCCCCTTCCCTGCCCGCCATCCCTAATTGCCTAATTGAACAGATCCGGGGCAGGGCGGGGGGGCGAAGCCGCCGCGGCGGCGGGGACCCAGCGCCAGCGACCTCCGCACCGCACCTGCGCAGCGCGGCCCCGCGCAGCGCTCCCGGCCCCGCGCGGCCCTGCAGCCCGCGGCCTGGCCCCGCCGCTGGCCGCCCGGGAGCCGGCTCGGCGGGCCCGGGAGCGCCCGGCCGTGGCGCGGAGCCCCGCACCCTCCGGCCGCCGCTTCCACCGGCTGCCCGGGGCTCGTTCGGGGGCTCGCGGGCAGAGCCGGGGGCCCGGGAGCCGTTCCCAGCGCGGGTCCCGGGGATCGGGGTAGCGACGGGGCAGGGGAGCCGGCAGACCCGAGGGTGTAAGAAACCGAAACGCCCGAAACCGCCATAAATTTTCGTCCTCCGTGTTGTTCCAATATTGGAACCGTCTGCTGAAGCACAAATACAGTCGCACGCCGAGAAGTGGTACTTGGACTCCAGCCTCGGCGCTGCCGCTCTCCCGCTCCCTTCTCCCGCATCAGCGTTCGTAGCAAACCCGCGGCAAGGGGAAGCCTGTCCTCGGCGGAGGCGAAGCCGCAAACCGAGGGACGGGTACCGGGACCGCGCTCAGGCGGCGGGGCCGGGTTCGCGGCCGGTTCCCCGCCAGTCCAGCCCGCCCGGGGGGATGCAGCAGCTCTGCCCGAAAACTCGCACTTGAAACTTTGACTTTGGCATATTCCTAACAGTGACAAGCAAACGGGACGGTAGAAAATACCGGCCACCCTTTTCCAGCCCGAACGTTTATTTAGAACCCCAGATCCCACAAACGCCCACCCGTGCGCGGTTTGGAATTGTAGTTGTAACTTTGCAAACGCAATTCGGGGATTTCGAAAGGGAACGAATTTGCTTTAAGCGTGCAGCGCCCAGCTCCTTTCCTTGCCGCCCGCCTCTGTAGCGGAGAGGAGCCGGTCGGCCGCTGCCGAAGCGGCTCCTGGGCACCGACGGTCCCTTCTCGCCGGGGGACGAGGCCCCCTGACCGCGGGGCGGGGGCGGGCACGGCCTGCCCGGGCAGGACCCCTCCGGGGCGGCCGGGCGGGCTCCCCAGCAGCGCCGGGCCCCGGCCGTCGCCCCGAGGGGCCCCCCATGAAACGAGAAGGCCGAGGCCGAGCGGGGGGCGCGGGGGGCGCTCACCTGGAGCACCCCCGGCGCGGCCCTTCCTCCCCTCCCGGGGGGCCGCCGCGCCCCCTCGCACCCCGGCCCGGCCTCGGCTTTTCACTCCCGACCGTGGCTGGAGACTCCCGCCCCGGCGGCGAGCGAAAACAATTCCCGTCCCCGGCTGCGTCCCGCCGCCCCCGATACCTGCCCTTCTCCCGGTGAGCCGGGTTAAAATTCCCGAGAATGTCACTGTAACCCCCACCCCAGCGCACACACACGCGCGTTCACCCCCTTTCCAAGTCAGGTAATGGAGCCGCATTCCCAGAGGAGCCTCACATCTGCTTAAAATATTGTCCAATGAAATGAAATTCTACAACATATTGTGTTTTTAATATACTGTCTGCTGCTGCCTTGCATACCCCCTCGGCCGGCCGCGCGTGTGCCGCTTTGCCCAGGACACGCGCGGGCACGAACACGCGCGGGCGCACGCTGCGGGCGGCCGGAGCGCCCACGGGCGCGGGCGGAGCGGGGTGCCGGGGCAGGGACGGGCGGCTTCGCCCGCGCGAACGGGAGCCCTCGCCACCTTGCCCATGTAAACACAGCGAGATCCACACACTCGTGTCCGTGTTTAATCTGTTTCGCAAATAAATACTCCTGGGATATTGAAACCTTAGCTTCGGACTACTGTTTTGAACTGTGATCCCTAAAAAATCCTCAGCTGAAACCCCATAAACCGTTGGGCCTTGTATTGTATTAAACACCTGATTTTAATCAGAGCTCAGCCCCCAAATAGACACTTCCAGTTCGTATTAGCAGCGCTCGCTCAAAGCCCGGAGGTTTCTGAGCCGCAGCTCCTTCTGCTGAAGGGAAGTGGCTGGTTCCAGGCACAGAAGCCCCAACTCGTCTCCCTCGCACTTGAGATATCCAGGCACTGAAAACCTCCCAGTCCTGAAGCTGCAGCAGCTCACTTACCGCTACCGGGCCGGGAGAGCCCACGGGAGAGGCCGGGGCAGCGTGCGTGGGTCGCACCGCGCTGAAACGCGGCCGGAGCCCGCACTGCGCGCACGGGCACCCAGCTGCAAAAACCCGCGCCCCGCACTGCGCACATCTGCGAAAACCCGCGCCCCGCACCGCGAACGCGGGCACACATCCGCAAAAACCCGGAGCCTGCGTCGCACACGCGGGCACACATCTGCAAAACCCCGGTGCCGTTTGCAGAAGCAAAAAGAAAAAGGAGGGGGGGAAAAAAAAAAAAAAAGAAAGAAAATAAATATTCCACTCTATCCAACCTTACTTTCACAGCCAAGAGAGCTCTGAAAATTACTCTTCTCCTTAACAACCTAACACAATAAGTGATTACTTTTTTAAAAAGTTATTATTTGAACGGGGGCGTTTAAAGCGTTTATTTAAAAAAATCAAAATTAAAAACCGCAGGATCAATTGGAAGACAGCTTCCCAAACGCGTCGCAGCGATGTGCTGACCCTGTCGCTAACGGTAAAACATCCCCGCCTCTGAGCCGCGTTTCTGCGTGCGGGGCCGCGTCTGCTCGGGCGAGGAAGGTGCGCGGATGCCACACGGACGGGGCTGTTCGGGGAGCTGGGGAACCTTCGCGGAGCGCGTTGTAAGGCGGCCCCGCGGACGTGGATCGCTGGGCCCCGGGGCCGCCCGTGTCGCGCCGCTGGGAAGCGGCCGGCGCTCGGCCCGCGGGACCCGCCGGCCCCCGCGGAGCCGTTGCTCGGGGCCGGGCGGCCCGGGGAGCCGCGCTGCTCCGCGGGGCAGCTCCGCGGGAGCGTGTCCTGGCCGGGAAGGGAGAGAGGGGGGAACCGCGGCTTGTGCCGCCGAGCCGGGACCGCACCCGCGGCAAGAAGCGCCCGCTGACCTTGAGGAGCCGAAAAGGCTCCGGAATAACGAACTTGAATTACGAAAATAAAGCTCTGAGCCCACGTGCGAGCGCGCTGCCTGCGCGCCCGGCGCCCGCCGCCCTCCGCCAGCCCGGGCCGGCGGCTGCGCCCGGTGCTTCGCCCGGGGCCGGGGCTCGGCCGCCCGCCGCACCTGGGCGGCTTCCCCGGGCCGCCGCGGCCTGCGGCAGAGCCGTTACTCGGCGGGGGGCTGCGGGGAGCCCCGCACCGCCTGGCCGTCCGGCCCCTCCGGCGGCGGGGCCCGCCCCAGGCTCCCCGCGGGAAGGCGGGCGGTGCGACCCGGCCGGGCGCCGCCGCTCCCCGGACCTTCCTCCGAGCGCTACCGGCGGAGCTTCAGCGGGGCGCAGGCTGCGCTGGAACTTCTGCAGCCGCCAGATATTTCGCACAGAGCCAGAGCGAAACAGAAACTAAATAAGAATAATAATAGTAATAATAATAAATAGTAGAGAAGTACGGACAGGCTGCCCGGGCACCGGGATCCGCTGCTGCACCGAGCCTAACAGTTAATCGGCGAGGAAACAGACCGAGCGTTTACAGCTGGACTCTACGGGAGCGGGGGCAAGAGAGCCCCAACTCTTCCCTACGAAAGCCACGCTCTCCTCCTCTGAAAATCCAGACTAAAAACGATTCGAAAGAGAGAACGGAAAAGGGTCCGGTGGAAGACGGAGGAAAAAGCTGCGCGAGACTTACGAGCTGCAATTCCACCCCCAAGTAAATTTTAAAAAATTAAAAATTAAAGACACTCCCCCACACTCCCCTCCCCCAGACCTTCTTAACCCCCAGCTGGGACACCCGAGCTGCGTTCGGGATCTTCCCTCTGGACCTGCGAATCCAAAGCCCCTCACTGAGAGCGGATCCATTTTTGCTACAAATTCTCTTCCTTCCCTCTCCTCGATAATTGTTCCCGAGACTAGAAGGGTTTCTTTTCCCCCTCGTCTGCCTCTGCCTGTCTCTCTCCCCCCCCCCCCCCCTCCAGCGCTAAGTCTCTCCGGCTCTCGCAGGCAGATGCCAAACGCAGACCTCTAGCGCCCACTATTTCAAAAGCCAGGAATATTATTTCACAAGACTTGGAACGACTCAATAAAAAAAAAAAAAAGTTGCTATCCCCTTTCGTCAACTTCCAGCTAACTTTCGCTTTGCTCCCCCGGCCCCGCGCGGCTCGCCGTTCGCCCGCGGCGCCCCGCTATAGCGCGCCCGGCGCGGCGCGGGGCAGCGCGGAGCAGCGCGGAGCGGCGCGGGGCAGCGCGGGGCGCCCGGGCTCCGCGCACACGGGGCGGGCGGCGCGGCTGGCCGCCGCCGCGGGGAGGGCGAGGGGCTGCAGCCCCCGGCCCGGCTCCGCGCCCTCCCGGCCCGGCCGCCGGGGAGGTGGGACGCGGAAGAAGGGAGAGAAAGGACCTACTTTTGGGCAGTTTTCTCGCCCGCGCCTTGGATCTCATCGTGTCGGCTTGTGGATTCCTCTCCTCCTCCTTGAGCCCAGAAGCAGCTACACACTATCTTCATCTCCCAAGCATTGTCAGTTTGGACACCTTCGCACATGCGCACAGAGCATTCAATCTGACACCCTCACCAGGGCCAAAAAAACTTTCCAATGTATTCATCATCATCAGGGTGGTTGGGTATTTTTTTTTTTTTTTGTCCTATCCTCTTCTTCAGACCACTTATCTCTCCCCCCTCCTCTCGCCCAGCACCATCACAGCCTTCCCCTGATCTGCCCCTTTAAGAAAAATCAGCCCTCTCCGCTCCTAACCCTCCGCACACTGACCTTACACACTGGACAATATTTAAGGATCAAGGTGCCATCCTATAAAGAGGTGATTATCATTATATTATTATTATTGTTATTGCTACTACTAAATACCAGCGCTGTAGAGAGAGTTTGTTAATGGATGTCATCCTGTAATCGTACCTATTTTAGACATGCTTTTATTTTTAACCTGAAAAATATTTATTGACGGTAACTTTTCAATCGGTGTCTGTCTTTATTTTCTCCCCTTTTTCCCCTTTCCCTGCCGTGCCCCCTTCGGCTCAGGGGGGTCCCTAACTTTTAAGATACCGTAATTTGCGCTTTGTGTTCTGCCGTCATTTCTCGCGTTTCTACCGGAATATTTCGGCTCGACACCGGCGCTCGAAAGCCGTTGCTGTTTCTCCCCGGGTGGATTTGTCTGTGCGTGTGAACGTTGCGACCCCGAACGCGAAGCCCGCGCCGCCGCTCCCCTCCGCGGGGCTGCGCGGGGCGCGGACCGGCCGCCGCCGCCGCTCCCGGGGCAGCTCCGCGCCTGCCCGGCGGCCCCCGCCGCCGCTCGCCGGGACGCGGCGGGCCCCGGGCCCCGCGCCCTCGCCTCCCCGCCGGGCAGCGGCCGTCGGGCGGCGCGGAGCTCCCGCGGGAGCGGCGGGACGGGGAGGGCGGCCGCGGCAGCCGGTGCCGCTCGCTTCTGCCTTTCAGGTGGAAGGCAGCGCGCTCGGGAAGCGCTCCCCGGGGACGGGGCAGCCGGGAGACGCGCGGACACGCGAGAAAAGGGGCGAGAGGAAGCAGAAAGAACCCCACGGAGCGCAGCCGGCGAGCCCCGCAGGACCTGCCCGTCACCCCGGAGCGAAGGTAGAGAGAGCCCAGGCAGAGCCGCTTTGAAGAAAGGAGCGAAGTGTAAATAGCCCGATGATTGATGTGCTGTCTTTGACTGCGGAGAAAGCACTATTTTAATTCAAGTGGCCAGGTCAGATGGTCACGGAAGAAGGTTGAAAGGTAGGATTTAATGAGATTAATATGGAGAGAGAGAGAAAGCGCGCGCCTTCATACACATTCAATAAAATAATCGGGTTAGGAGAGCGCTCCGCTCCGCGCCCGGGTGCTAACCCGTACCGGGGCTCAGCGGGCAGGCGAAGCGGGAGCCCTCGCACCGAAGGGCGGTGGAAAAACAAAGCAAAACTTCGGTGGGTGCGTCAGGGCTCTGCTGGAAGCCATTCTGCCAGCTGCACTTTTGCCCTGCAGGTGGAACTGGGGAGGGGGGAATATTCTTGCTAATTACCGGTTTTCCCCTCCTCAATAAACTCTTTAATTGCAAATGGGAGCAGGGCCCTTTCAGATGCTACCTAGGAGCCAGCGTTAAAGGGAAGGGTGGTGGAGCAGGAGTCCAAATAAAATAAATACGTTTGAAGGGAACTTGCAGCCACGTGTCGCCTAAAATGTTGAAATGGTGCCTGTGAATTCCTTCCTCGAGGACGCGTGAGCGCACAGGTAGCCGTTTCACTGCACGGCGGGCACCCCGAGGTTGGAAAAACAACCTCTTCCGAGCCTCGCCGGCGAAACAGGAGCTCTAATGTTTCCAGTTCATTGAAATATGTCTTCCAACGACCCTGGACGCTAGCTGCCTCCCGCACCCACCCCGCCGAGCTGCTCACGGGACGGACGGATTTCAGTTTGAAAATGTCGTCCCGGGTTGTTTCTCCCTATTATTCCAGCGGTCTTCTGGCAGAAGACGCCGGCTGCGCCCGGTTGGTGCTCAGCCCGGGCCCAGGCACGGCCGCGGCGGGCCAGGAGACGATGCCCCGGTCGCCGCGTCCCCCTCCCCGAGCCGGGAAAACAAAGGGCCCGGAGGGCCCGGGCGGGCGGCCGCGGGCTGGGGCGGCGGGCACGGCTGCCCGGGGCCGCGGCCGGTGCTCGCCCGCAGCCCGCTCCTCCGGCACAAGCCTGGCTTTTGTTTTCCTGCCAAAATCTCCTGCATCCCCAGCATTCAGATTCCCCCTAGGAAATAGTTCCTCCGGTAAATCAGCGTGCGCTAGCGGACCCGCTCGCGGATACTTTGGGAGACGCAAAACGCTTTCGGGGGCGTACGGGGGGGCAGTTTCCTCCACGCTTTAGCTGATGCTTCTGCAAACGAAGCCACAGAGAAGCGATCGAAAAGTCGCCGTGCGACCCGGCGGCAGCGCGGCCGAGCCCAGGGTCGGCGTTGCCCCCAGCTCGCCTCGGCAACCGGTTTTCTTCCCTCGCGTTTCTCGCCCGCTCCGGCCGCGCTACCGGCGGGCCAAGGCGAGAGGCTCCCGGGGCCGGAGCGGCGCTGGCTCCGCCGCCGGCGGGCAGGGAAGGGCAGCGGGGCGGCAGCGCCCGGGCTTGCGCTGCGCCTCGGGCGGGCCCGGAGGCAGCGGGGACGGGGGGGGGACGAAAAAAGAAGAAAAAAAAAAAAAAATGGGAACGAATTTTTGACTGAAGGTGCCGGGGCGCGCTGCGAGGCGTGCGGGAGAGGACACGCCGCCGTCCCCGACACGAGCGGGGGCCCTTCCAGCACCGCGCACGGGCAGGCGGTGGCGGCTCGGCCAGGGAACGGGCCCCGCTTCCCAAGCTCGTTTTAAGCCGAAAGTGCTCTGGCGGCGGCACGGCTGGGAGCGAGGGCAGGGGCCCGGGGAGGCTCGGGGGCAGCGCGGCCGCCGACCCGCCGCTCCCGGCACCGGCTGCGGATCGACCCGCGGCTGCCGAGGGTGCCTCGCTGCCTTCCAGACCCGAGTCCCCACGGGAAGGAGCCGCGCTCCTGGGGGCCGGGGCACAGCGAGGCCCCCCGCAAGGTGTGCGGGTCGGGGCCAGGAAGAGCCCGCAGCCCCCTCGGGGCTCCGGCCGGCACAGCCCGCCTGCCCGGGCGAGCATCCTGCGGCTGCCACCCACTTTTACAGCCTGCACCTGTTTGAGTGCGTGTCGCTTCCACGGAGAACGGCAAATTAATTAGCGTGGAGGAAGGGAGAGGGGCCAAGGTGGCTGCTAAGGACCCGGCCCAGGGAGCCGGCGGCCCCTGCCCGGCCGCGGTGCCCGCGCAGGCAGCCCCGCACGCCCGGAGACACGAGTGCTCCGCCACTTCGCGCGGGTTTGCGAGGGGCTCTCCCAAGGCGAGCTTGGGCAGCCCTGGAGCCGGCTGAAGGGGAAAGCGACTCGCCCGGAGGTGGCCGCTTTTCCGCCGAGCCTTAATCATTTTCTCCTCCGGGGAAACGAGCAGCCTTCCCACTTTCCACCACACGCGTGTCAGGGGCGAGGGCCCCGCCGAGCTCCCAGTGCCGCGCAGGGCACAGCCGGGTCTGGGGGTAGTGAAATCCGCCTGCTCGGAGCTCCTATCAGCTCCTGTTTGCACCTTCATCTCCGCTTCCTCGCCCGGCTAATACACATTTCGCCGCGCAAACTGCGCGCCGCGCCGCGCGCGCTGCCACGGGGATCCGCGGCAGCCGTGGGAGGGGGCGTCGGAGCGGCTCTGATTTACGGGTGGGTTCCCTGGCATTTTCACGACAAAGACCCCGTGTTCCCAGGTATTTTATGAAGCCAGCTTTGAAAACACGCTCCAGGTGAAACTTTGCGTGCGAGCCTCCCCGATCCAGGCTGTTCCAAACCAGATGTGATGCCGCTGCGTGTCCCCCCCACCCCCCCGCGAGTCCGGGGCTCGCAGGCGGGCGGGGGCGAGGGCTGGGCACCCGGGGTTGCCACCGGGTCGGCTACGGGGGAGGGGAAAGGCGTTTTGCAAGTTGTTATGCACAAGTATTTTTAAGCAGTAAAGAAGATTAAAATGGTTGAGATAGTCCGGCTTGTCCGCGCGTACAGAGTAACCCCTTTCCCTTCCCAAGGATTTTCGCATAAATTACTTATTGTTTCTGCGCAACGTTGCGGGGAGATTAGACCAAGAATTAATATTTTGAACTACGCAAGATCCCCGTGGCGTGCGGCGGGGCTGCTCTCCGTCAGGGTCGGCGAGCCCCGGACAGATCAGGCGGTAGGAATGTCACACGCTTCCCCAGAGGTTTTTCCTTTCTAATCTGCCATTAATAAGCGGAGGAAGCACACACACAACCGCCACGTTGTAATTAGGGTCTGCCTTAAATCCACGCAATCAAAGAGCAGCTTGCCTTTCATCCCCGCCGGTGCCAAGGAATTTCAACACCTTTCGAGGGCGGCCGAGCGCGCCGGTCCCGCGTGGTGCGGGCGCAAGGGGGCGGTTAAGGACAGCCCGGCCGCCGCCCGCGGGTGCGGGCTCGGGCGCGGCGGGACGGGGCGGGCTGCGCCCCCCGCGGAGGGCCCGCCTGCCCCCGCGGAGCGGCTCTGCTGCCTCCCCCGGCGGCCGGGCCGGGCGATAAAAGTAAAAACAACAACAAAAAATAAAATAGCCACCGGCTGGCCGCAGCCTCCCCGCGGCGAGGAGCCGCGGGGCCAGGCAGAGCCGGGCTGGCGACCCCCCGAGCCCCCGCCGGTGCCGCCTCAAGGAGCGGCTCCTCGGCACCGGGCTCCAGCGCTCCATGCGCCCCGCAAACAGCCGTTCGGGCTGGGTGCGGATCGCCTGCCCAACAGACCCGAGCTGCTCCTTTCCCCAAGAAACCTATTTGCGCGCTCATGGGTTTAAAATCATTGTTTTAACCGAAAGCCCGTGAGAAGCTCCAGAAGAAACACCACTCTGAGAAAGACAGAAATAGCTGCATTTTGTACAGAAAAAAAAAAAAAGTCACCCTTACTGGTCCTCTTAGCAATGAAATACATCGGGGGCGGGGGAGGCAATACCACTGCAAAACCTGTGCGTGCATGTTACTGTCCTGCGGCTCACTTTCCTGATACTTAAGCTGCACTGAAATCGGTCTTTGCATCAAAATGCGTTTATCAGAATTTTTTCCCTTTTCCCCCCCTCTTATTTCTAGAAGAAAACACTGGCTCCTCTGGCCATGAAAAAATACCGTGTAAATTGCCATTTAAGATTTTTCAAAAAACATGTTCAGCTATAAGAATTCCTTCGAATTCGTTACACTCCACTATGCAAGGCTACGCCTTGCTGGTCCGGCGTAAGGTAAAAATGCATGTCCTAAAATAAGGACTCGTAAAAAGAAAAGCAACATTTACATTTGAATATCTAACTTGAACAGTATTATAATTACAATCGTAAAAGATCGTGCGCTGTTGTCTTTAAAACGCCAGCCCGTGAACAGACAGTTTTCGGAGGATGTAAACACAGCAGTTTTAATCACGACGGTCTCTTGGAATGAAGGGAAATTAAGGAGTTATAGCAATTTTTTTAGACGTTTGATCAAAATATTTTTGCCCGCAGAACGCTTGCCAAAGGAAAGCAAAATGGAAATGATGGGCGCCGTAATTCGGCAAACAGTTTTGTCGTGGAAGGAGCCCAAGTCCCCAGGCGCTCAGGGCAGAGGCTTCTCCCTCCCCCGGGGTGCCTGGAAGGGTCCCCTCCCGCGGGACGCGCCACCGGGAACAGGTATTCGGCAAGTCATTGTCGATCAAACACTTTTCAAGCCAAACACGGTATTCTGAAGCCGCTAAAACGATCTATACCGCCTTTCCGCTCCGAAGTCCCAGAACTCCCCCCCGCTTAAAGGTTAAGGCGAGCTATAGCATCCCGCGGGACGCGGAGAGTGGGCACGTTACCCCTTTGGGGATGCCGCCCGCGGAGCGCCAGGACCGCCCCGCGCCCCGTTTCTTTAATGAGGTTTTACGGGGGGAGATGAACGAGCCGAAACCCGCCCCAATCTGACCCGCTGTCCTGCCGGGGAGCGGTGCCGTCCCGGCTCGTCCCGGCCTCCCAGGGCACCAGCGAGACCGCAGCCGGCTCCGGGGGTCACCCACCCCCCCCACACCCCCCCAAGCCCTGACGGGAGCCCGGAGAAGGCAGCTCCGTCTCCTCAGAGCCGAGGGGCGTCCCGGGGGTGCCCCCCTGCTCCCCGCGGGCCTACGGGGGGGTCAGTCCCGACCCGCCGGCAGCTCCCGCCGCCCTCGCCAGCCCGGGGGGGGGGGGGGGGGCCACACAAGGCGGCCCCGCTTCTCCCCCCGCCGCCGAGGTGCGGAGCCCCCGCGGGTTACGCGCCTGCTTTGCTTGCGCTTCCCCCGCTAACGACGGCTGCAGCGGAGCCGGCTGTATAATTATTAGCTATTAATTGAGTTCAAGACCTTTTACGGCTATGGGAAATGAGGAGTCCGACCACTAATCCCAAGAAGGGTCTGCGCGCAGCCAAGAGCTATGAAAAAGCCATCCAGGGCTGGCTGGGCCCGGCCTGACACAATGCCCCGGGGGGCGGGGAAAGCATTAACGAAAAAAATTCATTAGGTGAAAATTATAGAAACTTTAAACCGATGGATTTATTTACGAGGTCCCTTGGGGGGGCTGCCACTCGAGAGCGGGGGGGAAGGGGGCGGCGGTGCCAGCGCCCCGCGGCCGTGCCCGGCCCGGGGCTGCCTCCGGGCTTCCCCGCTCGCTCCGTCCAGCCGGTACCGGCAGCGGCGAGGAGCGGCGGCCGGGGCCGCGCCCGGCGGGGTGGCCGGCTCCGGGGCTCCGGGGGTCCCCCCGGGCCCCCACCGAGCAGCGCGGCTCCCCTCTCCGATTCCGTTTCCATATAGCCTTATCTTTACACGCTTCCACCTTCCAATTAAACTTCCCCAAATTGCCAAAAGCCTTATTTGCATGCAAGGGACTCCGTTCAAAGATGCTAACTTATTGTCTCCTCTCAGAACTTAACATTTCTCTCTTCAGTCCCCGCTTGAAAGAAGTTTTAGAACAGTATTCAAAGACTGTCCGAACGAACAAAACCTTCCCCTTCGCTAGGGAGAGAAATCCGGTGTATTCAATAAGAGGGCATATTCTCAGAAGTTTGCAGATTTGGTTTTAAAGGCTGTATTGTTCGTGCCTTTTTCCTGAAACTTTTTATTTTCAGAGAACGGCTCACATGCCTGCAAAGGATTATTAAAATAAAACATCATAGGGCTTTTTTTTTCTCCCCTCCTCCTTTTTTTCAGTGTTTAGAATTACTTTTCTGGAAGAGCTTTCCAAGCATCGCCCCTCCCGCCCCCCAAGTCATAATTAAGAACACTTTTTTTTTTTTCTTTCTAGCAAACAGGAAAAATAAAGAATCAAGCCCTTTTCCAAATGCCCCTTTTTCTTTAAACACTAACAGAGTTCTGCACTTCGGAAATACTACAAATACACCTGAAATTATTCTTGGTGCTGAGTAGATGTTGTTCACCTACGGCAGCACAAACAAAGCCCGAGGCTCTCCCGCCGGGCGCGCAGCGAACGCGGACACGGCTGCTCCCGGGTGACGGGATCTCTCCTTCGGGCCCGCCCCCGCCCCCCCGCGTGTTGCTTTTTAAGACTAAGAGAAGATGCTCCAGCGAGCCGGGGACGCGGGACGGCTCGGGGGACGCGACGTCCCGCAAAACGCGGCTGGCAGCGCGTGTATGGTTTGCACAAAGGCGCGGCGGGGAGCGGGGACACGGGGGGACGCGGCGGGACACGGCCACGCTGCGGCCATCGCGCGCGGAGCAGCCTTCAAACACCCCTTGCGAAACGCGGCCGGGAGCGTGACGCGGGGCCGGGGAGCGGAGCGCCCAGCGCGTGGGCTGTGACGCGATTGTGCCGTGAGCTTCGCTCAGCGGCGACCGCGCGTGACGCACCGAGCGGGGCGAGAGCAACGCGCCCCGGGCGCGACGTGGGGCGCCCGCCCCCGGGCCCCGCCCCACGCGTGTGTCGGGAGCGTCGCCAGGCGGGGGGAGCCCTCCCCTGCCGCTCCGGGCAGGGCCCCCCGCGCACCCCGCTGCTGCCTGCGCCCACGCGGGGAGCCCCCCCGCACACCCAAGCCCCCCGTCTCCAGAGACCCCGCCGCCTCGGCGGAGCACTGGCAGGAGCGAGTCTGTTCCCACTAACCTTAAAAGAGGTATAAACGCTCCCATGAAATAATACAGAGCACAAAGAGCTCCTGTCCTCGGGCTTGTAGATCATAACCAGAGATGGGAAAGTATTTCATAGCACCTTTTGAGTGACTGGTGTCACCTCCGTAGATCCCAGCCCGGGGGAAAGCCATCAGCACCAAAAATAAATTTTTTTAACTGTAGGGAACGAAGAGTTCATTTAGATTTGCAAATTAATGAAGACTTACTGTAGAAAGTAACGGTAAGAACATGTGTTAAAACGCAACAGAAAGAATTTCATCGATTTCCATGAGAGGTGGATTGTGTCCAGGAAGAATGAGTCAACTTCATTCCTCGAGTAAAACTCACTGAGCTGAGGAGAATTACACCAGGCATGACTTTGGATGGTCTCACCCCGCATTTCGTGTATTGCTGTCCAGCTAATTGTCTCTTCAGTGTTGTTACGGGTTAGACAGAGCTAGATGGGAGCTTTTCAAAAATGCTTTTCATCCCTGGAAAATAATGACTTGACATTTTCCCCCACTGTCCCATCAGTCACGGGGCATTATTCGTCAGCCGGAGTCACGCACGCGAGGCAGCGCGGGAGGGAACAGCTTAGTGGTCAGGGCACGGGGCAGCAGAAACGGGGGGTCTCCTGCACCTCGCAGAGTGCCCGTGCTCCTGGCTGTTTGTCCTGCTGCCGATTCCTCTTTCTCCTCTGCCCACATATTTCGCGTTAAGCTTTGCAAGGTTTTGCTTTCATTTCCACGGAGGAGATGAAAATTCTTGAAGCCACTGAAATGTTTCCTAACCAGCTCTCACGCTACAGAGGGATGCAATTGATTTGAGAGGAAAAAGCAGCGTGTTTAAGTAATTGATAGAGAAATCTTTCTCCAATCACACACGCACATTCACTGCGGCGACAGTGGTTTATTTCACAGGTGGAAGAATAAACTACTTATTTCTTTAAGGGACTTGGGTTGGAATCTCCAAATACAGTGATGGGAGCAACGGAGAGAAATACTAACGCACTGTCAGAGTTTTAGTCTTCGCATTCAGAAACCCAAAGTCTCACCCAGACCCTCCCATACTTCTATTACCGCACAAAGAGCACGTCAAACGTCCAGAAGCAAGGTCACTAGGCTTTCCAGCCCTACTTGTCAGGGCTTTAGCCCCCAGGTTGGCTACACGAGAACTCGTGGCTCCCACAGGAGCCCAGCAGTTTTGCTGTCGGAACGAGGCACAGCTAGCGATAAGCTAATTGATGAACAGTTAAAAACCAAGCTCCATTTAAAAAAAAAAGTGGTTAGAAAATGAAATGCAAATATATACAAAATATCCAATGGTTTCTATGAATATAAATGTCTGTCTACCTTGTGACCGCTATTTTCCAGCCAGCTTTCCAACCAGTGCAGTCTTTGCGCTTCTGTATCTACAATTGTACCATTTATAAGCCAGTAGCCCACCTTGCCATACGCTTGTTCCTACAGTGACTCATATTCCATCGGGTTTCCTCCTGTGAGGACTCGTGTTAAAACAGAGGAAAGAGCAGAACCTTGGGGAAGGAACACTACATTCGGGAAAGCACCAGACTCACTCACTATTCCCTGTCAAAAATAAAAGCCCTGATTTACATCCTGCACAGGAGAAAGGCTTTTACAATTGGTATAGCATTAAAAGTAAAAAAAAATAATTTGATACCTGGGTCAAACAAAAGTCCTGCTGAATAATGGTGTTTACTCAATACCTAAAAAACAGTCTTCCTAGAGGAATACACTCAGGCAGGGAAAACTCATACATTATCCAGCTAAGGCATGGCAGATTAACTTCACCTTCATTCTATTGATCTATTGAAGCCCCTCCAATCAAACTCCCCTGAAAAAAGCTTACCACTGCTTGCTGGTAGCATTTGCTGAATTCAAGAAGAAATTAGGTACCCACCACTAACCCCAAGCAGTAGCTCCCAATAACACACTGCAAGCAAACCCGGGTGCCTGGTCTGCACACTACAGGTTCCTGGGTCTGCAGGGGAATTCCTTCCCCATCTTCACTATTAAAGAGCAGCACGTCCCAGCTGCCCAAGAGCTCAAACGTCCCAGCCCACCACTCCCCACACCAGCTCTGCAACTCGGGACACGCAAGGGATGCGTGCTCAAGCCTCTCGCTTTGTAGGCACTGTCTGTGTGGTTCCAGCTCTTGGCACGTATCGTGTAACAGCTACAACATGTCTGCATGGGCAGAGTCCTGCAGGTACAACTCTACCCAAGTTAAAGACATTCAGAAATGGAGCATCACCAGCACTGTCTGTAAGCATTAAGGCTGGTATCTAGTTACTCTCTCTATATTAAGGGAAAAAAAAAAAGGAACTTCCCAGGTAATAGTTGGTCTGAGAAGTTGCAACCCAGGCATCCAACAGGACACTGTTCTCAGCACGAGTTCCGACTCTACCTCATCATTTCTGTACACCAAAAAAAGGCAAACCACAAATTGTGGCACTTCCCATTAAAGATAAGCAAAGCACCCTCCAGCCAGAGCGCGTGTTTCTGAGCACCTGACCGAGCACCTGCTGCGGTTCCTGCCCTTCTCACTCTTATCACATCACCCGCTCTACCGGGCATTTCACAGCAACAACCCCAAAATGCTGCTGCTGCTCCCAGAAAGGCAAAGCAGCTCCTGAGGCCTGGTGCAGGTAGGATGTTGCACAGGGCCAGTACTGCAGATCCAAACCAAAGACCTGAACATGGCATTTAAAGGTTCCCAAGGCAGAAAGGATCCCAGCCATTCCCATTTTCTTGTGGTATTAAGGCCCATCCCCTTGATCCCTCTAAGGGAGTCCCATTTCCTACTTTTCCCTGGCAGACGAAGCCTTGAGTGAAGGCAGAGCACTCTCATGAGATTGGCAGCACTAAAAGAAGAAAAAAATTGCATCACAAGAAGTTCCCCAAAACGTATGAAGTGTTTGTTATACGAAAGCGGCATAGCAGGCTGCAAACGTGAATCCATTCACTAGAAAAGGACATCTCATTTTTGCAGGCCGTTCTCTGAGCCTTGTTTCCTCCACTTACTGCACCGAAGTTGCCCACTCTACTGCTGGAAGAGTAGCTCCCAGCCTCACCAATGAGAGAATAGAGGAGCAAAATGGCATTACGGTAGGATGCTCATACCCTCTGGGCAGTAACAAAGCCAGGCAGGATGCTTGAACAGAGCTCCAGCTTTCACAACAAATCCTCTCTGAAGTCGCCGTGTAAACAGCAGCAAAGAGCCAACGGAGCAGGCAAACACGTTGCACCGAACCGCATTCGGCAGCACCGCGACCGCTCTGGCTCCAAGCCCTCGCTCAGACTGTGCTGCCTGAGGCTGCACAGGGTATTCTCAAAAATCGGAGTCCCTGCGGAGCAGCTTTGCACGCCGCTGCCGTCAGCTTGAGAAGCACTTGTGCGTTTCTCAGCAGTTAGCTGCCCTCTCACAACAGTGCCAGCAGTACCGTCTCCTGATGTCCACCTCAAGACCTCCTCATATTTTCACTCCAGATTCTTTTAGTACCCTCACACAGATGCATCACGCATTGCTCGACTACCATTCAGCTGCAGTTTTCTTCCTGCAGCATAAATGAGATGGGGAAATAGTTTCATTTCTCTGAAGTATAAAGTTAAATAGAGTGAACGGAGAAGTTTCTTTAAAAATAATGGAGTGAGATCACCCATACAGTGATTTTAAATGGCTCAAATAAGGGCAGTGCTTGCGCTTAGCGAGTACGTCCTGAGGACCAGGGGGCTGTCTCAGTTTCAGCCACTTGGGTGCATTACAAGGGGGAAGGCTCATTCATATGGGGAACATATTTTCTATAAAATTATTACTAACAGCTTTTTAACTCCACTCTTAAGCAACCCAGAATGTGAATCAATTAAGGATCACAAAAAGACCTGACATTTTCAAGGGAATTTGAGTCAATCAATTATTTTGTCACAAGGCTCAGCTGAAGGAGCCATCTAGGCAGCAAAGCACTTTATTCCTAAGCACATTGACCACGACACCTGGGCTGGCGGGGCACAACAAGGGTGTAGAGAACAGCTGCGAAACAGTGAAACCCGGTGAAGTCGCAACAGCAGAAAAAGTGGCCAGTGTCCCCTGACTTCTTTTCAGAACAGTTAAGAATCGCTGCTCTTTTTGAGGCTAACACCCGCCTTCGCCAAAGCCCTGGCAGCAGAGCAGGTCAGCATTTCTGCGCTGCGATCACCTCAGCCTGTCACTTTTACAGCTGGACCTGCTCATCACAGCCCAACTTGCACTAGAAAAGGCAAAACTGTCCCTTTAGACAAAGCCATTCACACGCTGCATCTTACGATGAACAAATCATAGACTGATGTTCTCAGAGTTGTTGTTCACCTAGAGTCTGCTGGTTTTCCAAGGAAACCACGGGTTAGCATTTCCCCCCTATTAAACACACAAGAACTAGTACTGAGATTGTTTATTTTCTCATCATCCAGGTTGCTGGAAAGTCCCATTTCTGACCATTTCACCATTTAGCCATTTTCTCACTGTTCATACAGGCATATATTGCACAAGGAAATTCTGGATGCTTCTGTATTAACACCACCCCCAAATTTATCATACATACGGTCCAGATCTGGAAAATACTCAGACGACTTTAGGCATATAAACTGTCACAAACTCACAGAAGCAAGAGATGAGCTATTAAAGAATAACCAAACCCCCAAATACATCATCCAAGAACAGAATCACAACTTGCAGAACTGCCTATTCAAAGGGCAAACTCAATATTTTTGTCACTCAAGTGGCTGCATTTTAGCAAAAAACAATTCACAGTAAAAGAATTTTATTTTGGAAGGATGAGAAAAAATGTTAAACATGTTTTTATGGGAGAAACAGAGATACAGAGCTAACTTGAAAACTGAAAATCTCTCATGCCCTGATCTATAAATAAAACTAGTTGGGATTTTCTTTTGTACTAAATTTAAAGGAAAGTCTTTTCCATGGAGAGTTTTCTTTAAAACAAACTATGCCCCAGAAGGACTTTAACGATGGTGTTTCCAACAAGCAGCATGAATGAATTAAACAATAAATGCAGTAAGAAAGCAGCTGTATTTTTCTTTACTAGAAACAGAGGAGTGTGTAGTTCAAACAAGGCTGTGTTCTCAGAGAGAAAAGGACCATTCCTGACAGTTCTCTCCCAGAGAAAACCAGTTTTCCTTCACCCCGTACTCCAGGACCTTGGCTCAGGTGCAATTTGCCCTCTAGCATCACGAAAAGCTTAAAAGTTGGCTCCAGCGACCACCAAGCAGAAACTCCCAGTTCTGTTGCATGCACAGTGCCCAGCTGCTCAGCCCCCTCTGCACGTTACCCACGGGCTGCACGGGGGGGAGGGAGGGGAAGGTACTTGGCTCTCCGTGACAGAGCCGGGTCAGGTCCATCATCGCCACATACCAATCACAGCCCAACTGCTCGTCTTTACTCAACTGCGTCTCTTTGGAGAGAAACCTCAATGTCTTCTGTAATTACTCTGTCTGGAAATCACCGAGTTCTCTCTCTTCTCCTCACAAAAATCTCACAACATCCTACTAGGAACCAGAAGTGCAGAAGCTTCAAAACAACCAGTTCAGCGGGACACCAGCAAAGCCTCCAGCAACTCATCTGAACAGACACGAAACACGACCGAGGGAAGCTGGGGAGATCGGGCTGCGCTGGGGAGAGCCCGCTGTGCCTGTCCAGAGCAGCAGGGTTTGCTTGTTAGCCCAGCAACGGCCACTAATTACTTTCATTTGGTGTTTCAAATAGATCCTCTCACCGTAACTTCCTGACCGAAGCTGCTGCTCCGAACTGCCGAACATGCACCGTGTTGCACCCCAGAAACACCAGCATTTCCATCGGAGCAGAGGACAGAGGCCCCTGCAGGAATTCAGCTTTCCCAAGTCACTTTCTATCCTAGCTCTTACGTTCCACTTGCTCCACTTTTCCTTTAATTCGCTTTCAGCCTCGAAGCTTCCTATCTTTTAGGTTTTCTAGAAAGGAAATTGTTTTTTCCTACTTACAGGGTCTGTGTCTGCTGTTTTCTTCCTCCTCTGCAGTGAAGAGATTCCTCTTGACACACGGGAATTAGGCGTCCGTACTGATAACGCCAGAACCCATCGAACCTGTAAGAAAAGTCACACTGTTAAGTTGAAAGCAGCAGCTTATTTCCTCGTAGCAGAGGGGCTTCCCCTCCACATCCCATTGCAGCCCGATCCCGGTGGTAGCAGGGTAGGGACTCTAAGACTCGTGAGGCAGCAGAGTTTTCTTTTTACACGGTAAGAAAGCTACGAGCAGTGCAAAGGCTCCTGCTAGAGCTGCAGGTTGTCCAGTCCTTTGCTGATGTGCATCACCCACGAGCAATTTTTTCAGCACAGGCTCTACTGATACCCACACAACACAGATGCACAAACCAAGAACATAAAGCAGTTGTATTTTGCTGTTGCAGCTCTGATTCTCTTCCCTATAGTTGCGAACCAGCCCTCAGTTTGCTGCCTCAAAACAGCCAGAGAACATACAGACCTCCGTCCTGGAGGCTCCCGGCTCAGAAGCCGGCGCAGAGAGGGCTCCCGGTGCAGCCAGCCTTTCCCTGGCAGACAACTGACCCTCTGGGAAGGGGCGCCGAGATGCCCATATAGAGGTAATTGGCCTGACGAAGGTGCTGCAATTAAGGAGAGTGAAGCCAGCTGGATCCAATTCAGTTCATCAGGTCTTGGGCCGGGCCCTGCTGTGGTCCGCAGCCACAGGTGGGGGTGGAGAGCCCCACGCGGGGCGGGCAGCGCCGGCGCGGCCGGGCGGCTCGGCTGCGTTCTGCCGAGCGGTGCCCCCCGGGCGCAGCGAGCGCAGGTGGCCGTTCCGCCGGAGGTGGCACCTTTGCACGTGAAGGGAATTTCTGCGTGGACGTGTCAGTGGTTGAGAAGGATGGGATAAGGCTGCTGCCGTGGATGTGCTCTCCAAGCACGCTGGCTGACTGGATAGATTCCTGTTGCGCTTTCTAAGAACTGGCGATTTATTACGTTACGAAGCGAGATAAAATACACTTTGAAACAACCCGGCTCACCAAGTCTCCAGCCAGACAATTAATGAATTTTAGGTGGGCTGTCAATAATTCCCAGCGATAAGTAAAGCTCATCTTGTGTCATTCCAGTAACATCCCCTTAGCACCCCCCTTCACACGCTTATGGTTACTTGGAACGGGACAGATGTTGTCTCACAGATGACACAACTGTTAGGCCTCCCAAAGGGTCCTCATTTAATACCGATGACATTTCCAATGCTTAGATTCTTTTATTTGTAGTAACTGTATGCTTTGTAAGTATGAACTTCCTCATACATACTGTGGAAATACGTGAAACATAACTCAATGTCATTCGGCCTGCTGATATTTCTATTTCCAGAAGAGAGCAGGAACACTGAAAAAGAAACCCCAAGTCTTTCCCAGTAAATTCTGATGTATAGGATGTGACATAATGGCGCAAAAACTTTTGGCAAAACCAGGGATTTTAAATTGCTCTGCTCTATTTTGCTGTGGTGGGAGTTTTAATGCAGCGCACTTTGCCTCGAACTGACACAAAAGAACAGACAATCGCCTCGAGTGTGTTACCGGGAAGAACAAAACAATTTTCCAGGCAAAATTGTATTGAGCTCAGTACGCTGTTCATAGGTTACAGGAAACAGAAGCGTTTGATGTAACGGATGCTTTCTGGCTCGTAGCGAACCTTTCAAGGGCCCCGCACCGGAGGGAGGTGGCAGTGACGAGGTGGCAGGTACGTGCTACAGAGAGGTGAAAGGGGATAGAACTTTATTTCCCTTTTTACAAAACCATTTGCTGGGCTGCCTGTATTTCTGCGGGCCCTGTCGGAGCGGAGCAGATGACAGCCTAGTGCAGCACGCCCAGCAGCCCGCCCGTCCGCGGCCCCACGAGGGGGACGGGCTCAGGCTCCAGCACCCGCACGGACGGTGGTTCTGAAGGATTCGCTCCTTTGGCAGCGACCGACTGGCCACGCGGCGGCTGGGGACTGGGAAGGGGCCAGCGCGAGGACGATGCCCTCTTGCTGTCCCCCTTAAACACAGCAGAGTCCTCAGGGGGCTGCTCCGCCTGCTCGTCAGGCTGGGGCAGAAGGTGGTTCTCCATCACAACAAATGACTTTCTCAGACGGCCGCGGCGCCAGCAATGTGACCGTATTTGCCTCGTTCCCTGCGCATTGGCACGAAGAAGAGACGCTTGTGTCATGGTTTGCTTTTAAAGCATCTCACCTGTGCACCTTCATCTCCGCGCAGTCCCCAGCAAACGGCAGAACCGCTTCCAAGGCCACCTGCCGCACGTCCTCGGGGTTTGCTAGCTTGCTCGGAAGCGCAGTTTTTAAGGCAGCGGCTGGTGCCTACGCTGGCAGAAGCGCACTGCAAAAGCCCCGTCCGCAGGTCTGAGCAGCGCGGACATCCTGCGCGCGCCGATGCTAACACTGCCTCCTTGTACCTTCTTTCTTTTTCTCTTCCCTCTCTCTTTTCCTAATGAAATCTTTCCATATTATTAATGGCTAGGGTGGACCTAGAGAGTGTGTTCCTTCCAGGATTTTCTTGTTTGCTGTAGTCTTCAAATTTTCCAGTTCATTTCCTATTTTCCTGCTCTAAAACCCCTGCCAAAAAAAATCCCTGAAGCACACTTTGGTACTTGAACAGAAAAACCCCGAACATTTGAGAATAGACGTTTGATCCAGCCTCTTGTAAATCAGTAGCAATTTTCCCGTCAAATATGAGTCATTTCCATCAGTGGGTGACAGTTCCTCGAGGTGAGTTTTTATCTAATTAACTATGCAGATGCGTTTCAGTCACGAAAATGGGGAACGCTGTGTCATGTAATTTATGTGAAATTAGTTGTCCAAGAGCATTCAGCCAAAATATGAAGGCTGGACTTACGATAGGCTATTTAATCAGGTTCCTTTAGGAATTAAACGATTAGGAACAAAATTAATGAAATGGATTTATGCCTAGATATTCTAACCGACACTAGCTCTCATAGCCGAAGAAGAAACAGGTACCCAAGAAAAAGTTCCTCGCTCATGGGCTGGAATATTAGAAACAAAAGTGGCTATGTAATCCCCCATGGAAAGAATTATTTCGGTTTCATGTAATCCCTCACCAGAAAAATTGGAAACATGACAAACTCCACTGATATTAGAGCTCAAGTGCATGATGGTGCCAATTGGAACAGGTTAGGAGCTGGGGAATTCCTTAGGACATTCGAGCAGAAAAAAATTCTGAAGTAATTTCATGGATTATTGTTGGGTTTAATCCCTTCTGTGGCTTCTGAAAGAAAATCCTCACACATTTAGTTGCTCGTGACATGGACACTTCCCCGTAAACATAAACTGAAAATAAAAGTGGTTGGACGTCAGTCGAACTGGTGGAACCACTGTTAAATGACTCAGGCAGGCTGATACGCGAGGGCGGCTATTTCGGTGTGTAACCCCGGTAATTTGGGGCTGAGCTAATTCTATTTATGGGCGTGATCCACCGCTCTTTGCTTGAGGATACAATAGCAGGTGATTGTAAGGGACCTTCTGCTCCGCACACCCCCACCCGTCGTTTGCTGTGCCGGGACAGACCCCCTCACCCCCGGGAACCCCCAGGGAGCCGGGTGGGCTCCGTGCGGGTTGAAAAGGCAGGTCTCGTGCCGCGGCAGCGCACAGCATCCCCTCCCGCAGGCTGCGCGCGATTCAAGCAAACCAGAGGAGAGCAATATCCGCTAGTACCTCGACCGGGGCTTTTGCCTTCCAACACACCTGGGCACGGCCGTGTCTTTTCAGTCCCCCCCCGTCTCTGACGGCGACGCCACCCCTGAGTACTCGATCGGGCAGCGCGGTCCCTGGCAGCGAGCACGTGTTCCCCCGCAGGGACATCGGCCTGAAGCGGGACACAGCACGGCCCTGCGCCATCGCCCCCTCAGACAGGAACTGCTTTCACTTAATCTCTTTTTGCTTTTAAATATCCTAGGTAACACTTTTGTTTCTTGGTTTCTTCCAGCCTTCAGATACAACTTTCTAATAACAAAAAATAATCTCTCTCTGAAAATGAATGCTCTGAATTTCTTTAATCTTTTCCACAGTATTCAAGTACCACAGAAATGGGACTGATGCTCAGGAAGGCAAAGGCCCGGATTCAGCCTCACTGGGATGCATAAAGATGACAACTAAATTAGGAACCCAGACCCAAAAGGTTGTCTCTTCCGTAAACGGGGAGCGACAAAAGCCCAGCAGCTCGTAGGCAGGTGAAGTCTCTCTCTCCCCACTGTTTATCTTAACCAGAGTTTAAAGTTATTTGCTTCAGTTGTAAAAGGTTAGACGGGATGAAGCCAGATCTGGGAGACTTGCCCTAGAAAGCCTGTGACAGATCTGGAAATAAAACCTCCAAGAGGGCAAGCTGGAAGTCGTCCAGTTACTCTGGATGTGCAGGGATCCATTCCTCCCCTCATAAAGGAATAACCATCTCACTTCAGTAAGAAAAAACAGTTCCAGAGTAAAGCCACTGAATACAGGGGGTTTAAAACAGCGTAGCTGAAATCAGCATCTGGACTATTGTCTTGGATACCTTCGAAGCCCATGGTTTCTTCCTCTAGGGGCGTGTGCTTCCAGGAAATATATATTGCTTTGGCTGAGAGACAGTACTTCAGCGAACGTCATCAGACCACCAGCACCGTTTAATAGTTCTGCTGTGTTGTTCTGAGGAATACTGTTTTCTGTAGGAATCCGGGAATGACCCATAGAAACAACTTTGGCAGCCCGTGTATTTCCCTTTGGATTTGTCGGGGTAGCGCAGGATCTGAAGAGCTGACTCTTTCCAAATCTTCTCAGCTCATCTGCATTACGAGGACTAAGTGGCTCACCAGCGGTTCCTCGGTCACTCCGAGGCTCCGACATTAGCAGGGTTACATTTGATCCAAGATGTCTTGAGAACCGCGGGGAGAGTAATGTTTTCTAACACCACCGAATTCCCCTCTCTGTTCTTGGTGAGAGAGATTCATTGCAAAAGCAAACAGTAAATTCTCAGAGGCTGCGAGAGCGCAGCGCTGAGGGCCAGACAAATTAAGACAGATGTTCTGAACTTTGGGACAGCGCGGATGTGGTTTCGTGCGGCCGGCCGTGTGAAGGCTCTCAGAACATCCTCCCCTCTCCGACACCAGCATGGAGCAGAGAGCAGAATGAGACACAATAAATCGAAGCCGAGATGACTGTGGCGGCTGGGGTTGCAAACCCGTTCTTGGGGCCTGCAAACAGAGTCCGCTGCTCGGCCGGCTTTCCCAGCGAGGTTCACGCTGCTTGGCACGTTCCCATTGCACGGTCCTGGAAAATACAAAGGAGGAAAGTGTGGGCAAGTGTTTGAGAGGCAGGAAAAGGATTTGTCAGGAGGTCTTGCAGAAGAGGGAGGTTTCCCATCGTGTGACTCTTTGTCTCCATGTGGCCGCAGAGAATAAGGAGCAGAGCCGAGGCCGTTCCGGAGGGCAGCAGAGCTCCCCAGCGTGCCCAGCGAGCAGCGACGAGGCATCTCAACAGTCGGCATCCCCAGGCGATCCTGTGGCTCTCCCCTGAAGCCTGCCCTCCTGCCGCTCGGGAAAGCTTGCAGAACCTCTCTTAGCCAGCGTTACGAACATTCAGTCTCTACGAAGCCGTCAAGCAGCGGCCTCTCCTTCCCAGCCCCGCGCAGTGCTGTCGCCCTTCGCGCAGGAGACGTCTGCCTCGTGTTCCTGCCCCCGGAGCTGCCTGCAGCCCCCCCTGCAGCCCGCCCGGCTCCTGCCCGTGCTGCCCGCGGAGACGCCTCGCAAGGGGCGCCCGAGGCGGGGAACTGCCCGAGAGGTTGCCCTCCCGCGTAGCATCGCCGTGCCAGTTCTTCCGCCAACGATGTGCCCCAGCGGCGGGAGTCAGGCCTGGGATTTAGGCCTTTTTTAGCTTGCGTGAGGCAGCTCTTACATCCATGGGGAGTTAGTTTTATTTTCTTTGTGTGAACTACATAGAAGGACACTTCAAGAAGAAAAACGCTTTTCATCCAAAACCGTTGGAAAGTTAACAGGCAAAGGCAAACGAGAATGATACTCAAAGTCAGTGAAGACACTTAATTCTCCCAGTCCCCTTTGAAGAAAGCCCAGTGCTGTGGCTCAAATTTGACACCCGTTAGAAGTATAGCTGGAGCTTGCAGTGAGAAAGAACAGTTTCTACCACTTTTTCCTCCAAGAAGAAAAATCTCAAACATGACTGACAGCTGTCACACCACAGCACATTTCATGGCTTCCATACTGTCAGTCGTGGTCACAATTTTTCCAACATCAGATTTCTCTGTGGGTGTTTTGGTTGGTTGTTTTTTTCCTGTTCTTCCCTTTCCTTGTATGTAAATATCAGACTGGACACAGAAGAAATCACCTCGGTGGGAATGGTCATTAAAGACATGGGTCATACACATGCTTATTGTCCCACATGCTTTTCCATTTAAAATATTTGGCCTGAGAATGTGGGAGGTAAAGAACTTATATTTTGAGGTCTTTGTAAAAAATAGCTTCATCCCCTGATTTATGCTCCTTGGGACTTGTCCTATGTAAAACATTTAACTAGCTATACTTTAGATAAAAGAAACATCTGAAGCATTGGTTGTTTTGGAGTTTCTCATTCTTTTCTCCCGTATATCTTCATAAAATTTAAGTGCCAGGCACAATATTTCAAGTTCAGAACCTTTCCTCTTGTTCCTGAGTTCTCTTTTCTTTAGCAACATTTATAATATCCTGTTGATACTCTCCCCTGCTGCTGGGCTCTCAGGACCGACGCAGCCCCTAGTTACAGCCCACCTCTCGAAGCAGGGCATCGGCAGTTTAGCTCCAGTTTTACCACTAAGGACGTGAGACAAAGTGTGCGAAATGCAATTTGTGCAAAAGGAACGGCTGAAATGGCAGCTTGCACCGGCACCCGCGTCCGGAGGAGCGCAGCGAGCGAACCCGGGGTGAGCCCCTCTCCCACCGGTGCTTCACGGTCACCCTTCGCAGAGCAGAGCGGCACGACGTGCTGAAGACCTGAACCCAGCTGAGCGGGCAGGGTGAAAACAGCAGCAGCCCCTCCCCGCTTGGCTCAGAGGGCTTGTGCTGCGTCTCTTCAGCAGACCTGCTGCCTGACACGCGGTCCTGAGCAGAAGCAAAGCCATGTGCTCGTGCACCGTGCCGGTGCAGCGCCTCAGTGTCCCTTGTCCTGTCCTTCTGCCTTCAGCCCTGTTTGGGGGACACGTGCGTATGCTGGGGCAGTTTGGCCTGGCAGCTGTGACGCTAGATGGGGATGCAGAAAAATCTAAATCGAATTCCTGGCTCTGCTACACACTTTGGTCAGGACCTGAGCCAGGCGGTTATTTCCACCTGTCTCTGTTTCCCTTTGGCAAAACAGTGACGAGATTATTCCTTTTCTGCTGCCCGGTGCGCAGAGCCCCGCGGGCGGCTCTGCAGGGCGCAGGGCAGCGCTGTACGGAGACGCCTCAGCCTGTTCAAAGTGTGCTCCCGCTTCTACGGAGAGCTGCTCGGCCGCAGTAGCGTTTGGTCATTCAAGAAATAGGGGTACCGATGGTCCAAACACCGTGCTGAAAGAGCTCTCGTGCTTGTTCCGAGCTGGCCCGTGTGTCCGTGCCCAGCACGGCATTTCCATGCAGAGTTGCCGTCAGGATCAGGAGCAGCCTTGCCGTACGTGCTGTTGGGCCCACGGGTTGGATGCTTTGACCAGTCACCGCTTCTGCCAGCTATTACTGTAGTCATAGACACACTGCCCTTAGAGAAATCAGAAGCAATTTAGGCACCTAATACCGGGATGTCTGTGAGTGAATTGGTTTTGAATTAATCGAGTAAAACAAGGCAGTGAAAACCCATGTAACATGTTGGTCTGGAAACGGCTGCAGCCCTGGGGATGGAACGACAATTCATATTTTACGCTGTGAATTTTTTATTAAGGGCATTTTTTTTCTTTTTTATTATTGAATATGAATATTTTACACGTCCGAGTTCAGAACAATGCTTTTTTTGGCTGCCTCTGCACTTTTCATGGTTGTGTACCCTTGCATTGCATAACTGAGAGAGATCCATTTACACACAGGGGGAAAGGGGACTAATGAATCTCAGCAAAGCTAACTTTACTGTGTGTGAAAAAAAGCACTCTGAAGTTTTCCAAATAAAAAAATAATATACATATATAAAAGACTTGCATGGAACGGCTTAATAAAATCAGCGTGTGCGTGTGCGCATGTGTGTACGTGTGGGTGCCCGTGTTCCCGCGGGTATGTGTGCAATGACCACAGAGCCTCTCTCAGCCGGAGCTACACCTTACTCCATGTAGCGACACCTCCGCTGGGAAAAGCTCTGGAATGTTCTTACCTCCTCCACGTCAAATCCCTCATGTTCAGGTACTCACCTGGATGTTTCCGAAGTTGGAGAAATGGAGGTGGGCTGCCAGTTGCTCGGTAAATGAACTGATGGAGCTGCCCATACTCATTCATCTGCCTTTGGTAACGCCGTGACCCTTTCTGGCCACTTCTAAATGTCTGCAGAGCTTGTTTTCGCGCCCGGCGCTGCAGGACCCCCCTGCACAGTCTGCCTCCCGCAGACCCTCAGCCTTACGGCTCCCGCAGGCCGTCCTGGCTGCACCGGGTCTCCCCGCTCTTTGGGACAGCTCCTGCCCCGGGCGGCCACATCGCCAAGCGCCTTTGGCAGCTGCCGCGCTCCTGCAAGCGGCTGTTGTTTCTGCCAGTGGTAGGCTGCGCACGCTGGCCCGCTGGCATCGCTTCGTTCTGGCCACGGGTGGTGAAGGAACGCCGAATTTACCTGCACAATTCAGATCTGCCCTCGCTTGCTGAGCCTGGCTCCCGGCCCTCGCGTGGCAAGAGGGCGAGCACGGCATTTCTGCCCTTCTGTAAGTTCAGGCCTCCCTGCACTGTGCCCCAAGCATGGCCCTGTCTGGGGAAGCACAGGGGCTCCCTTCCCTCCCTTCCTCCGTGCCCCTCCGAAGAGACGGGCTCGGCACCCTCTGTCCAGCTGCTCTCAGAACAACCTGGCCATCGCCAGCCTCCTCGAGACCGGCCGTCTGCGGGGCAGGGCTGAGGGCACCTCCGCAGCAGCGTGCCCGCACGGCTCAGCGTGCGTGAGGGCAGGGGACAGGAGATGTGAATAACGAAGACGATAATTATTTGTCTAGTGTATATTTGAACCCAGCCTTTTTACTGTGCCCATGATAACAGGGAGGAGAGGGAGAAAGCAAGACCTCTTGTACAGTTCTCGAGAGCTCGCAAACAAAAACGGGCAGGGTGACAAGAACCCCATAGTTTTGGGTAATCAGTGCGCATTGGCCCGGGCTGACATGACTGTGTACCAAGAAAACCTTTAAATTCACAGGGAATGGGGAAAGTGCAAAATGATGAATTGTTTGACATTTAAAAGAAAATAAAGAGCTGCTGCTGGATTGAAACTTAAATGAGGCTTGGGGAGGGAGGGAAAAATTACCAGGAGCAGGTTGAGATTTTTATGTAATTCCAGTGCAAACTTCACAGACGATTTTGTGTTTCTGATCTTGTGTCCCCAAAGTCCCGGATCTTTGCACTGATACACGCCCTTAAAGCAAGAGACAGCACTTACCCCAAAGGGCTTGCAGGACAAGTAAAGGACGGAACAGAAGATGGATGTTTATAAGTGGGAACCGATGCCTGATGTGCCCAAGATTAAACTTTTCATTCCACGATGAATCACTGGTAAATCTAGGAAATAACTCAGGCCTCTAATCCCTGCAACCAGTCCCATATTCACCAGACTAGTGTTGCTTTCCTGAGGCTAGAAGGATCCCAGGCATTTCCAATTTAAACCCTCCGTGTATCCACAGGGCAGGTAGAGCATCGGGGGAAATACATGAGAGGAAGGATTCCTGCAATTCATTTTCTATGGCGTGAGAGCCAAGGGAATAAGGTCCCAAACGACTAAGACCTCAGAGCTCTTCAAAGCACAGATGAAATATAAATGAAGCAATGAGTTCCCAGTGCCCTGTGCAGTGATGGAAGCACAAGGTGACCAAGAGGCCGAAGAGGCTGATACGAAGTCTGGAGTCATGGAACATGTGCCAACTTCTGCTATCTTGTTGCGTGTCCTTGAGCAAAGTCACGTCTGAGAGGTAAATGGAAACAGCCAGGCCAAACCGGTACTGTGGGTGCTACGTCCCTCTAATAATGGTTTGTTGAATGATTTTCAGCTGGGAGGAGCTGAACCAGGTCCCTTCACGTAAGATAAGTTAGGTGTCAGTGAGTCCACCCTGGATACGTCGGGCAACATCTTGTTCTGCGAGGGTGAAATCTCATTAGAAGCACACGCAGAGCTCTGCTAGGTGTCACTCTCCAAACACGTTTTGTGTCTGTGTCGGGGTTTGCAGAGCTGTCACGCTTTCTCCTTTTCTTTTCTCCGTCCTGACAACAACCTTGAGTTGCACCGTTCGCTCGGGTTCCCTCTGCTTTCCAGCGCACTGTTTTTTGCATTTTTATTTGCATTAGATTATTGGAGCAGGAGTCTAAACACTTAAGTTACTGCAAATCCCTCCTCATATGGAAGTCAGTGAGCTGTAAAGTATTTAAACTGTCTACAGTTGTACCTCGTTTGTTTACACATTTCCAGTGGGCTGCTAAAAGGTAACATACTGTAATAGAAGAAAGATCCAAAATCGCTGATTCTGATTTCATAACAGCTCTAAAAGTGCTCTGAATACTTGCATTAATTTGATGGAGTAATATATATCTCAACTTTCTGAAGCCTTAGGGCCCAAGCGGAGCGGGGGAGCTGTGTGCTTTACTCCAGACTCTTTGCTCTCTGCTTTCACTCTGATCATCGGGGAAAATGAGGCTAAGTGGGTCTTGCTGTCGTTACCGCTGGAGTCGCCCGCAAATCGTGCCCCGCTGCCCTGCCCGCGTCCTCCGCAGCTCGGCCTTCCCGCCCGTTTCATTTTTCCCTTGCCCTGCCGAGGACGCGCTCCCGGGCTCGGTGGGCGACTGGACGCGGAGTTAGACGTGCGTCCCTTCGAGCACTCGCAGGAAAGGAGCGTTGCGATGCTTCAGAGGGCAGGGCGAGGAGGTGACAGATGACTGATCAGTCCCAAGGCAGCAGAGGGCATCAATGAGTTTGAAGATTCATCTCCAGCCCTGACTGAAAATAGCCAGACACTCTGCTGAATAATTAACGAGACAGAGTTCAGCTCTTTTCCTATTTTCATGTTAGTCTTGAACAAATTCAAGAAGCTCTCGGGTATAACTTGAGGGTTTTTTTCCAAATAATTTTTGAACAATATAGAAATCATAGGGCTAATCACTTTCACAAATAATGACGGGATTTCTATTGCCTGACTGGATGCAGTGCATATATTTGCAGATGTGGATAAAGATGATCTCTATAAATGCATAATTTTCAAGTTGTTAATTTGAATGCAAATGTCATTGCTGAAAATTCACACCTTTGTTATGAATTTCACAAAATCCAATCAGTTATCCATGATATTTACACTAGTTAAGCTTATTTGGTGGAATTATTTAGAAAAATTGAGCTTGGCAAGGCAGATTTGTTTAGTAACTCAAGCAAATGTTTGCAGGACTGTTTTGTCACTGTCCCTAGCTCTCGGGGGTGAGGTAGAGGAGTAACACTGTCCTAATATCCAGCTTTTCCCAAAAGAGAATCAGTGCCAGCCAGGGACCGATGCCTCCACCTTCTCTTAGATGCCTGACATCAAAACATTTCTTCAGGAGTCCTCGAAGGATAAACCCAAATGAGAGACCTTTCGCCTTGTGCCCTCTGATTAATTTACTAATTTTAATTAGCATCATACTAAGCTGCCTAAATGCAGCCTCCCATAGTCCTTATGCCAGAATATTAGTGGAATCCCACAGATGGACAAAGGGAGGCAACGTTTTATGCGACGTGAGACAGCAAATCACGCGGCAAGGCCGCGAACAGCACAGAGATGCCCCAGGTCTGAGCGCTCTGCTTTATCAGCCAGGTCAACGTATGTTCCTTTCGTGAGCAAGCACAAATTTAGAAGTTCCGTCCCCTTTGAGCTCCTCCAGGGCTGCTACAGGAGATCGCCCGCGCTACGGGGAAGGGCCAGCAATACCCCCGAGCCCTCCGTTTCTCCGTCAGAGGTCTCTTTCCACTCCCTGGAAGTTTACGGTGAATGGCAAGGAGCCAGCCCCCACGGGCATGGGATGGAGGTGGCTTGTTCTCAAGTGTTTAAAAGTCTGACAAACTGTTTGCAGTTCTAGCAGGGATCAACACATTTCTAGAATTAAAACCAACATCTTGGATAGCAGAAATGCTCTGAACAAGGACTCTTTCTTCAACCCAATGCACAAGGGACCTTTCTTTAGTAACCTATAAAATCACTTGGTATAAATCAATTATTTTTGTACTGATTTATTAACTGCTCTCCAGCTGTTCAGATTGACACTTAAAAAAAAATTCCTGGATGGTCCTACTGAAATTTTCAAAAGCATTTTCTATGGAGTACTGTTGTTCCAACCTCGTTATAGTCTTCCCTGGTAACCCACATGTTCCTAAATGTTCTTAAGCTGGCAAGGATGGAAGCGCCAATCCACACGGAGTACATCCGATCTTGTGGCGAGATGATCTTGACACGAGTCGTGTTGGGAACTCCTGTCTGGAGCTCCTTCAGAAGCCTCTCCTTGAAACCTCGGAAAAGAGTCAATCCGCCCGATAACAGCACGTTCCTTAGGATGTCGGACTGGATATGCTCACAACACTTGGCGACGCTCTGGAGGACCATCTCCCCAACCCCTGGCCCTGGGATTTCTGCCTCTGCGGGCACAAAAAGCACTTCGGGAGCTCGGAATAGCTGGTCTCCTGCCTTGACAACCCTTCCGTCAGGGAGAATGTACTTGCACACAAGTTTTTCAGGCTTTTCCTGCATAGTTTGGCTAGGATCTAAAGCAACATAGCACAGCTTCTCCTTCATATCCCTGACAATTTCCTTCTCTGCTGTACTCACGAAGGAATGCCCAGTCTCCAAGAGGAGCCTAGCAAGGTACTTGGTTACACCTCTGCCTGCAAAATCCAGCCTGGTGATGCCACGCAGCAGGTAACGACCTTGGTAGACGGGGACCGTGACGGTGACGCCATCGCCACTGTCCAGCACCAGCCCAGTGGTGCGGGCACAGGCGCACAGGGCGGCCAGCGCCTGCAGAGCCACGAGGAGGGCAGGCACCTGGAAGCTTTCAAACATCACCTCCGCCGCTTTTTCTCGATGGGACAAAGGGTTGAGAGGGGCCTCGGTCAGCAGTGCCGGCCTCTCGCTCGGTTTCATTTTGAGTTCATGCTCGTATAGGTATCTCCAAATCTTCTCCATGTCGTCCCAGGATGTAACTACTCCATTTTCCATCGGGTAAGTAAAAGACAAAATGCCTCTCTTGGCCTGGGCTTCTTCCCCGATATAGCAGTCCTTATGGCTCACCCCGAACATGACAAGTTTGAATTTGGGGTACCCCACAACAGTAGAAATAACCGATCGGGGTGCCCGCTCCCCTGACAGACCAGCCTTACACTGGCCAGAGCCGATGTCGAAAATCACCGCGCGGGTCCCTGCCGCCGCCGCCGCGGAGTCGGCCATCCTGCGCGGGACGGTGCTGTGCCTGGCAGCGCCGCCGAAACGTTCTAGATCCCCGGTCGCGAACAGGCACCGCTCCGCCGAGCTCACAATCCTCCGCAGCTGCACCGGCAACGCCGCTTCCTCCCGGGAGCCGGCAGCGCGGAGCGTTTTGATTCAGGGCTAGTACTTGGAAGCGAAACTGGGTGTTCTTACTTCCCAGACAAATTACAGCAGAGAATCAATGGATTTTTTTCAGACCCTCAGGCACAGAGGAGGGTCGGTTACAGTAATTGCATTTGCATTGATTTATATTTGGATCCTGTTTGGGCTTTTGCTGGGTTTCTAAAGGAAACATTTTAAATGAGGTCAAAAATAACGTGAGAGCTAGTTTTAGAATACAAAATCCAGATATCTCCAAGACCTTAGAGGGAAGAACGTCCCAGCAGAGGAGGTACGCGGCTCCCCGCGTGACTCCAAGGCAGGCTGAGTCAGTTAGGGGGTTACTGCAGCCCCGTGACACGTGCACACCTGTAAACCCTGCGGAGGGGAAGGGGAAGGGGAAGGGGAAGGGGAAGGGGAAGGGGAAGGGAGATGATAATAAGATCCTCGTTACCAATGGGTTTAATGTTTTATTTTCGTACAGGTTTCGGCAGCCAATAAACGCACAAACAGCTGTGGCACCTTTTAGGGCCGTCAGCTCTCAGCGGGGTTTCTGGCTCACGCGTTGCTGTAGCAAGCCGTTGGCTCCGTCTGGTGTTCTCCTCAAGAGCATTTCCGATGAATGACAGCTGCCCCAAAATCCCTGTAGTCGCTCACGGTGACCCACATTTGTTTGAACGATGTCAGGCAGGTGAGGATGGAGGCCCCAATCCACACACAGTATTTTCTCTCAGGGGGTGCAACGATCCTCACGAACATGCCAGCAGGCACTTGCAGCTTCATCTCCTTCAGGATCCGTTCCTCCAGGCCAGGGAAGAGCGTGGACCCACCCGAGAGCAGGATGTTGCCATAAAGATTCCTGCGCACGTCGATGTCACACTTCATGATGCTGTTGAAGATCATTTTGTGCACACCGGGAGCTTCAACTCCAACGTTGGCAGGCACAAAAAGGGTCTCTGGCGCACGAAAGAGCTGGCTGCCTATCTGGATGATATTGCTGTCAGGCAACCTGTATTCTTTCATGATTTCTTCTGGCTTTGCTTTCATTTCTTGGATGGGGTCTAAAGCTATGTAGCACAACTTCTCTTTGATATCTCTCACAATTTCCCTTTCAGCTGTGCTAACAAAAGTGTGTCCGCTCTCCAAGAGAAGCTTCATAAAATATTCGGTGATATCCCGGCCAGCGATATCCAGCCTGGAGACGGCATGGGGTAAACAGTATCCTTCGTATATGGGGACGGTGTGGGTAACACCATCCCCGCTGTCCATGACTATTCCGGTAATGCGAGCCGATGCGTAGAGCGCCAGGGTTGCCTGGACGGCAACGTACATAGCCGGCACCATGAACCCTTCGAACATGATCTCCGTCATTTTTTCCCGGTTCTGCAGAGGGTTGAGGGGAGCTTCGGTGAGCAGCACCGGCCTTTCGCTGGCTTTGATTCTCAGCTCATACTCATAGACATGTCTCCAGATCCTTTCCATATCATCCCAGCATGTAACTATGCCATGGTCAATTGGATAATTCAAAGACAGGATCCCTCTTTTGGACTGAGCTTCTTCTCCAATGTAATATTCTTTGTGTCCGGCTCCCAGCATCGTAGCTTTGACTTTTGAGCGACCGACAATTGCTGTAAAAACACACCTTGGGCCACTGTCGCCTGCGATACCCGCTTTGAATAACCCAGACCCATTGTCAAAGATTACAGCTGGGACGTCCAAAATGGTGGGGTCAAACATTCTCGGCAGAGTCGCTGGCTCCCCAGCGTGCCTCCCCGGCACTCTTTGCCCGTTCCCCTTTTACAGGCTGGTCATCGCTGCTCGGGAATTCTTCTCGGGGACGTACAGCTTGCCGTTTCCACCATGTCTGCCCCCAGCTACCTCACAATGGCCGGTGATACAATAATACATTTTCCCAGCAGGTTACCTGATCCCAGACACTTCCCTGGATGTGGCCGGAGTGGCTTTGCCATGACTCCAGCCAGAGGACTATCAATCCACCGCCTCCGATCCGCAGGTCATGGACCACGAATGTGCCCCTGTAATGAGCCCGAGAGCATTTTTTCCCTCAGAACAGAAAAGCAGGCATTGCAAAATACATGCATGACAATAACTCAAATTTTCACCTGTGCCTCTGGCTTGGCTAAGACTCTACAAGTATTTCCAAGAGGTGGTGAATATTAGGACAATTTTGCCTCCCTGTAAGTATTAACTGAATTACCAGTTTGCTTTTCTGAATAGCGTCTGCGCTGGAAGCAGACCTTTTTCAACTGAATCCTTTCTGGTCCTTTATAGGAAACTCTGAAAAATATTTTTAACTAGTTAGAACTATGTTTGGCACTGATTATGGCATTCTGGAATATTTTTTCCTGTCCTTGTTACTTAATTTAAAGACTATTTTTTGGTAAAATCATAAAAGTGAAATAATAATTTATGCCTCTTGCTGGTTTAAAAAACCCTGACAGCTTTAAACAATGCTTATAATACTTTCTAGTGCAAAGAAATTCCTTCCCTTAATGAATCTATATCCTAGGCTGCTGACAAGCCAGCCTGCCTGCAAATAAACAGACGTGCAGATGTCTTCCTTCCATGCCTTGCTTTTCCATTCAGCACGTTGCTGAGAAGAACAAACTCTTTTTTGGAAGTTTGTTCAAAAGGATTAAAAATATCCTAGATCTTCACAACTGATCCCCATTTCACATCTAACTGTTGGGGTTTTTAAAAAAAATTTTGCTTCAAGAGAAGATTTCCCAGCGAAGGAAATTTCTGTAGCTTTGAATCCAATCAGATCTGACAATTCAAATCCGTTTACGGAGAAAATTTCCTCTAAAAAAAAAATAAATCACTATATAACTTCAGTTTGAATCCTTGGCTGCCAGAGTTTAATTGCTTCTCCTTGTGGCTCTAAATCCAGGGCAGCTTCAAAGCAAGGGTGGCTTCTATTAAATTTAATTACTTTTTCCTGCAGCTCGCATGGCAAAGGTGCCAGCTACTAAATGAAGCTGGTTATGAATCAGAAGCAGATTCCAAACAAAGATATACATTAAACAGAAATTATAAGTGTAAGCAAATGACCTCCTTGAACAGAGACGTTTATACCCCAAAAGAACTACTAAAAAAAAAAGGCATCTAACAAGGGATCAGCTCTGTGTGTGTTATTTCCATTCTGCTTAGGTTCCAGACGTGTTTGTGTTAAATGCCACTCTATCCATTTTAGCAATTTCTCTAATCCCCTTAATATTTGTGTACACACAGTGCAGTGTGTGGCACACTTGTTTTCATGCGTGCTTCTATATTCATGTCAACAGGTGTCCTAATCGTTTAGGAGGTTGTTATATGCATCACGCTAGAAGCCCCGTTTAATCCCGCGTGGCCTGCGCGCAGCTTACGGCGCGGCACTCCGTTCCGAGCGTGGTGTCGAGTATTAAAACACGGGAATATTGACTGGGATGATTAAATGGCAGTTGAACCTCGATGCAGGAATGCTCATCTGTTCCTTCATATTGGTTCTGTCATAAATCACCTTAAAAGGGCGTGTGTGAATTAATTTTGTTACTACGGGGTTTGTAATAAGTGAAATTACTGTGTTTTGCTGAAGCACTGGAAATGGAACTCATGGAAGAGACAACACGAGACATCAAAAACGTCTCGTGCTCACCTGGCGGTGTGGCTCGCGCTGGTGCGACACGGTCTCGTCCAGGAACGGAGGGAGCTCCTTTTCCGAGAGCCAGCCCGTCTTTGGCCTTTGACGTTTGCCAGGGGCCACCAGCTGTGGGGAGACACGCGAGGAGCTGGACCGAGACAAGCAGACCCATTCCACACGAGCCGCTAACGTCGTGACTAGCTGGTGTCGGCCGTTCGTCACCTCTTAACGGGACGGAGCGTGAACTCCAAGCTGAGAGGCACATTGGAGACGCAGCACTAACGTAATTCCCGCAGCATACCAAACAGAAACGAGCTCTGTCCCGCAGATGTTGGATTGTAAAAATCCATAGTTAACCGTGATGTTTATGGGCCAGTCTTGCTCGCTTTGTGCCGGTGCTGAGCGCACATGTTCACTTACCGGCTTACGCGTGTCTTTTTGCTTCACCGGCCGCGCCGCCTGCACAGAGCGATCCCCAGGCAAGGCAGGGCTCCTCCTTCCTCCATAGCCGTCCTCCGTCCAAACACTTCTGGAGACAAACACGTAACTCGGGGCAGATGCGCAGTGAATCGGGCCAGCCTGGAAAGCACCGAGAAAAGGGCGATGAGCTTTGGGAGGTCTGCGTTTACCTGGGGTAAAACCAGAGGGAAAAGGGTCAGCTAACTCTCAGTCTGTATGCCCACGTAAGCCCCAAGGGCCTGACTACCGTGTAACATCTGGAGCGACGGGATAAATGTCTTTCCACACCTAGAAAGCATCACCAAAAAGCGAGACAAGCAGGACCAGAGGCTGAGGGAGAGATGCTTCTCTCTGTGCCTTTCTACACCAGATCATGTTGGTGTCTTCCCTGTTTTTCCTTTGCATTTATGTGGGTCTTGTCATCCTCAGCTGACTGGTTTCTGGATGTAACCTTGTTCTGAACAGGCACAGTGCAGGGCAGCAGCTGAGGCGACGTGGTTGTAGTACACCAGATACAGGTGACACCCCAGAAATAACAACACTGCATTGGAGAATCCCTTAATGAGATCCATGGAATCATGATTTTTTCTGTTTCACAGAAAAAGGGGACAATTGCAAGGAATTTGTTCAGTCCCCGAACTCATTCCACTCTGAGTCTTTCTCAGTTTCCTACAGGCAACGGATTTTGCTGGCTGACACAATTACTGGGAAGTCTCAGACGTACAGCTCCAAGGAAGACCTGCCTTATCCTCCATAAACTTGACAGGGACTTGATGAATTGGCATTGATTTCTCTATAAAATAACTTTGCTTTCTTAGTCAAGATACATCCGCCACCTTACTGGGGCACATCTCCTCCATCTGTGTTTACACCCCCCCCAAAATGCTGGTTACCTGCTTGGCTTAGGTTCCTCATTGCCTTCTTTGGACGGGGAAGACAGACGTTGGGCTGTTGGCTAAGAGAGCTCCCGACGGTGGCTCTGCCAACAGGATGACCAGTGCAGCTTTCCAAGTGGATCTTAAGCTGGAACCTTTGATTACTGTGAAGCAATGCATTAGATGCATCAAAAAGATGAAAATGAGCAAAACCAAGAGGCTGGATGTGGTGGACACGGGTCTCAAGGCAGCGTCGTGTAAACAGAACTATACGGCCTTTTTACAGACAATAGTAATTCAGCACTTTCTGGGATAACCCAAACACAAACCAAAGGATTTATTAAAGTGCTAAAGCTTAAGCGTTAGAAGTCTGTGCTTTTACAGCTGAAAGATCAGTTATAAACCATCTCCCTGGAGCATGCACATGATTTGTGTAACAAATAGGAGCGCATTTATGGAGTGAATCCAAATGCATCAGAAACAAATATTGCGAGAGAAAAGCAAGGAAAAGAGGGTGTTTCAACCCAGTGGAAGCGTGAATGAGGAGGGACAAAAATCTTCTGTTCAGAATACCACCGCTGAAACCGTACGCGGGGAAGACAGAACGGAGGCAGCTCTGGCGTGGCAGTTCACGGTGCGAGGAAGAACCAGGCGCACCAAACGCTGCGGCAACGATAGACGCCGTTACCTACGCCTGTCGGCACGCGAGGACAACACTTACTCCGTGCCACAAGTCCTTCTGGTGCAGCCACAACCTGAATTTATTATTTATATTGAGATAGTGCCTGGAAACCAGCCGGGCTTTCCCAAGGGCTGCAGAAACAACCAGCGACGGGCAGGCTCTGCTCAAAAAGAATTCGGTCTGAGAAGTGAGAGGTAACGGGTGGGAGAGACAAACAGGCAGGTCAGGGTGGAAGGCAGGGGAGACAGGCGGAAAGAAATCAGGGGCTGAGCGCAGCTCTTACCCGGTAAGAAGCAGTAATCGCCATCACAGATGCTTAGCTCTAACAACTTGACAAGATCCCTTTCTTCACATAGGAGCTGTGTTTGATTGCTCCCATACTTGTTTCCATCTAAAATCCCCATTTTGCAATGTCTTCGTGACACTCCAAACATCCACAAAGCTCTTTGAAGTTGAATTCTAATGTGTTTATTGACACCAGTTATGATATTTCAAAACACATGGGCTACAAATTGTTACCATGCACTCCTGGTGTTTACAGTAATCCCCATATTAAAACAAACTCAGCCTTTCCTGATGATTTTATATCTTCTTGCTGACTCACTTGCCTGTGTTTATTTAAACTCCTGTTGAGGGTTTTTTTAATATTCAACACTTTCGAAACATAAAAAAACCTATCTGCAGATTTCACGTACTTTTGAAACATTTTGCATTCATTTTTATGGGCACCACATGGCCCAAATCCTCCTTTTCGATTTTCCTCGCAGGTCTGTGACTCGCAGTACAGGCTCCCCGTGCTGAAGCCCAGCAGTTAACCCTGCACGGGCAGCCGGCCCCGGTGTTAGAACTGCTGCCAGGGCCCAGCCCAGCGATGGGTGGCTCCAGAAGCTCAGCCCTGATGCCCAGCGGAGGTTTCCCTCCGATCTCCACGTGTTAGAAGTGAGCTTAAGTTGCAGCAAGGGAAGGTTTCAGGAGTCCGCACCGTTGCCCATTAGAAATGGTCAGGGGAGCTCTTCCTTCGACCAGGGCTGGACCGCTGACCTTGTGAGGTCTCTCCCACCCCATGAGGACACCTCGGCTGCGTGGTCCAGCTGCTGGGCTTCCTGAGGAACACGGTGCCGGGTGTTCCTGAGGAACATGAAGCTGCCCGGTGGTTCAAGTTCAGGACCGCGGCAGGGCTTTGCCACCCTCGGGGGGTCATGCTTGGTCCAGCAGGGCCAAAAGAGCCGCCTGTCCGGCTACGGGAAGAGGCAGGCTAGCAGGCACTTGGATGCCGTCGAGTCACTTGGGACCACACATCTCACCAATGTCTGGGGCCCTGGGCCATAAAAGGTTTCAGTAAGCAACTCGGAGCCAGGAAGGTTGGGCTCTCCACCATGCGACATGAAACAAAAACGTTTTAAACCTCTATGTTTTAGTGTCTACCGTTGCAAGTGAGCAGCCTTCTAAAAGTCTCTATAAAGCGTGGGACAGGCCTGGACTCCTCGTACCTGCTCCAAGACCCTTTCAGCACCAAACCTCCGCGGTGGTGCCGTGGGCAGCTGCACCGGCCGATGCCAGGAAGGAGGGAGCAGGACCCGCTCCCGTTAACGGCCCCAGGCAGACCCTCTGGAAGGCAAAGCCAAAGAGACATGTTAATTTTGGCAGTGGACAAAAGCACTGGGGAAGGGAGTAAAATCAATGTTTGCTAAATAGAAAAAAGGGATCTAAATTGGGGGAAAACACATTTATTTTATGATTCCTAAAAGGTATTGGAGGGAGAGAAATTGAAATTGCAAACAAATTATAAAATGAAGTTACAATGCATTGTCCTTCTAAAGGAAACTTAAATTACTGCTTTGCTAAACTGGAACAGCTCTGGGGACTCATTCGTGGTCTTCTACTCTTTAGACTCACAAAGTCTAACCAGTATCTCCAGGGGGGGCTGGATTTAATAGTATCATCCAAAAGGTAATAAACCCTGCAAGTGATGAACAACTGGGAAGGTGCAGAACCCACTGGGATTCAAATTCAATTCAGACGATTTGGAATTCAGCACCTGAGAACTACTCAGAGTTCACATGTTATTTTCCATGTTGGAGAAAAGAAAAGACGACCTATACCTAGGAAATGATATAAATTATGCATAAATAAAAGCCTTGTTTGAAAATTCACGTATTCAAAATAATAGCCTTGATTATTTGAAAATGAAGAGAAGTCCAGGAAAAGACTTGTATGTTTTTATTGTCTGAATGCTCTGCATCAGGTAAAACAATTTCACGAAGCTGAGCTCCAGTCACTCATCACACATTAACCTTTCCTGGGGAAACGGGAGAGCCGAGGCCTCGTGGCTCCACTTTGAAATAGCGCCAGCTCCGACGGGTTGCCCAAGGATGCCAAGAGGAAGAAGGCAAGTTTTAGGGCCAAGAGCGAGGAAGGGCCGCTGGCCGCTGCACGGTGCTTGTCCGCCTCCAGCTCCCGTCTCCCGTGAGCGCGTCTCCCCGGCTCTGTGCCGCAGCGAGCACCTATAAAACACCCGCAGCCATCTCGCACGCCGTCTCCTGCACCTCGGCAGACGGGCGATTCCAGGCTGCACCCGCTGCCTTTCAGCGCAAGACCGGCACGCGTGCTAACACCTGACGTGAAAACAACAGCAAAGCAACACTTTCTGCCATCCCGCAGGAGCCCTCCCCGCTCAGACCGCTCCAGGCGCGGGCGGTGCGGAGACACGGCCTGCAGCCGGCCCTCCGACATCCGCTGACAGCTCCCGGTGCCGGCCCCGTCACACGCTCGGCTCCGCGTCTGCGCAGGGGAGAGCCTTTGTGGAAGAAATCAGAGTTGCTGGGAGTTTTGAGACTGTACGATGGGAAAAAAAAGGGAAAGCAGGGCTCTCTTACCCTTGGAAAACTGTTAATTCAGCATTAAATACACATTGAGCTGCTCTGGAATCTCATTGTTACGTTATATAGCCAAGTACCATTACCTCTAACTATATCCCAATGGCTGCTGGGCTGGGGTTTACGAGCAAATTGTTAAAAGCTGTGTCTGAGGTATGAAAGCGACAAGTGGAGAGCGTTCCCGTGAAGTACGCAGGCTCGCTGGGCCTGGGCCAGCGGCTCAGGTCAAGACTCAGGCACATGTCCCGCTAGCTGGTCCGGAACATCCTTCAGACCCAGCTAAGCAAACAGCCCGGGGAGCCCCGCGCCAAGCGCCAACTCCAGCTGGCATCCCGGCACATTTTCTTCTACAGTTGTTGCAGTTTTGGAGGTTATGAAAAGTTTACTAATGAGAAACATTTCGGGACGCTGTGCCAACAATTTAGGCTGAAGGAAGAGCTGTAATGACATGAGCATATATAACTGCGGTGGAAAGTCTGAAACATCGGTTCCACACCCTGAGAACTGCCTCTCTGTTTATAAATCCCAACAATTCTGAACATCAAGAGAAATCTGTCTGCTTGCTCTTAAGATGTTTACATTGTGCTTTCTAAATATTTAAAACCATTGATGAAATTAAAGACAACTTTCACGATGTTGTGCTCCTCAGTTATTTCATTCATTTTGGTTTGCAGGGCCAGTTCTTCTTTTGTAAACAGGAATTCGATACAGCAAAAGGGGTGTGAGAGCACTGGGCAGCCAGGGATTCTCAGCAAACAGTTTTGGTAACCAAGAAAACCCTCTTTAAATGATCTTACCAAATTTCTGTTGGGAAATAGTACGTTGTTTAGATTTCTAAGCAGGAAGCACTTGCAAACGACGTTATTTTTTCGCTAGCACAGACCTGTTCAACTTCAAACCTCCCCTTGGGCGCCGAAGCTCGCCACCAGACCGTACTCGACGGAAGACAAAGCAGCGCATCCCGAGACAAGCCTCCTGCTCTCGCTGGTCCAGGCCGGGAGCTGCGTGCCCACGGATGCGGCTTGCCGAGCCCGCTTGTTCACGGCCGCGGAAACTCGGGCGCTGTGACGCGTAGGGCACGGATTTTCAGCCGCTGATGAAGTAGTACCATAAAGGCAAAATACTGCGTACGTGTTTCTCCCTGAACTCAGGCCTGGGAAACAAAAGTCCCATTTTAGAACTGGATATCAGCAACTCAAACGGAAGAGAAACCAGACAGATAAGATGCAGAAGACGGGACGGGTGGGCGGATGGAGAAGCTGCCTCTCGGATTCTGGTATCGGCTATAGATGCAGAGCCCGTTTGACTGCAGTTCAGTGCCAGGGAAAAGGAAAGACGAGGAATCATTACACCAGATTCTCACAACCAAAAACTGAAAGAACTTTCTCAGCCGCTGCGTTTCTCTCCCTCATTTTCAAAGTCCTCCTTTGGCTGGTGCTCCAGCTGGCATTCGACTGACAGAAAAAGAAAATAAACCCACGGTCCCCCGAGGATTTCTAGCAGGATATTCAACATATTAGAAGTGAAAGGAGAAATACTGAAAGTGCAAGCAAACCCTCTGTTCCCATCTTCGCTCTAAGACAATATTTGGGTGCAGCAGGAGTGCAGATCAGTGTTTGTCTATCTACCAGTGCTATTCATCACTACGTTTACCATATTTTCCTTCTCTTTCCATAACTCCTGGCTTCGCTCATGTCTGGGTGTTTTCTAACCAGCCTTACGGCAATAAATCAAAGCTGTCAGCACTGGAAGAAAATTAATGTGAGAAGTTGTTCCAAAGGCCACCAGCCTTTTCCCTACTCCGTGAGCCGTGTTAATCCAGGATTCCTCAATAGCTTCCAATGTTTTGCTGTTTTCACAAGGTTTTGAGGCTACAGATGCATTTTTGGAAGGGTGGCTTTGAATTGTATCCTATAAGATACCAAATTCCGGGAGTTTCTTTAGATTTCAAAGAGAAGTGAGGGTGCTCAGCATGGGCCCAAATCTGACCCTGGGCTCTCCCTGGCCAAACCACAAGCAAAACTCAGATCCAGAGTTGGAACGTAGCAGGGTCTGAATGTGGGTTGAACTTTTCATGAAGAAAAAGGCCAAATGATTCAAAAACAATCCCGTTCCTATGCCCCGTAGTGACGACGCTGGTTGAATTATTCATTGCGAGTTATTTATCCAAAGAATGTGGCTGGCATTTATGCTGCATACATTACTTGCAAGTTTTGATTTCTTGTTTCATTACTCACTCCGCTCTGTACCACTCAGAAACTCCAACCTCTTCATTTCTGAACGTCTCTTGTTCGAGTCTGAGAAAAAGAACACTCGGGAAACAACCTTCAGCCGGTGCTGACCTGATACAGCAAACACCTCCCTGGGAAAGCACAGCCTGGCAGTTAAGGCATTTTCCTGGAACCCAGGAAAACAACGTTCTTACCCTATTCAGCTGCCGATGAACTCCGTAACCCTGGGCAAATCACTTCGTTCCCTATACCTCTGGCTGCACATTTATTAAACGGACACAGTATTTCCCTCTGTAAGATACTGTAAGGCTAGAGATGTTAAAGATGAGGAATTGCCCGGTTACTATGGAAACGGGGAAAGCACCTAATGCAGATGGATGAGCCCAGAAATAGATCCACCTGACTGAGAAATCATGAGCAATTGGGAACTTCGTTAGGTAAAATTCGTCATGTTGTAATCAGAAGTATTGTGGGAGCGACTCAAAACTTCCTTTGATAGAAAGTACCGGCTTGTTAGATTTGTCCCTGGACGGACACTGAGGGTTTTCCCTTGTATATTTTCAAACTCTCAAATTTAATGTATCTGTTTAGATTTGGTTTTCTCCAATCATTGCTTGGGATGTTTAGGGAGCAAGTAAAATTCTTGTCCTACCAAGCAAAGATCATTAAACCAGAACAGTGATTGCAGGAATCAGCCCAGAAGTCTAAAGACCGGGACATATTGAGAAGTAGTTTAATTCCAAAACTAAAATCTCATGAGCCATTTAAAGAGAAAGTACCAAGCAACTGCCGAATGTAACTGTGGCAGTTTTTCCTCCACGAGGAGACTACTGCTTTAATTATATCCTTGCAAAGCACTGCTGCTCTCTGCTTTTGGATCCGACTTCATCTGCCAGCTGCTCAGCCAGACATCTAGAGGGAACTCAGAGTCTCGTCCAAGTCCAAATTGAGCAAGGACTTCAAAGCCCGGGCCAGTGTGTGCACGTTAATCCCTGTTGCAGGACCACTGGAGAGAACCCACTCATCGTTTCTTTTGCCCGGGTCCTAAATAAACATGGGACTTGCTTTCTTAGTTCTCAGAATCTGACTGATGAATTTGGTTTTTAAAAAGGTATTTAAAATGCGGAGGTTCCCCTCCTCCTGCAACACATCCAATTATAATAATTTTGAGGTATTTCAAACTTTAGACCTCGAACTACTCCTCATTGTCCTACCAAATTATCTAGGTCTTTGACACGAAAAGACCCCTGGCAGCAGCACTTACTGAAGCGCGGCTGTTCAGGTTTGGGAGTTTAAAAATGGGTTTGCCATTGCAAATGGCTCATTGGGTTACAGTTGTGTCTCGGTAGGGTAAAGCACTTGAGGCTTTCAATTGCAGCAGGCCCTGCTGACTCAGGGAACGAAAGCTATGGAACTGCTGGCAAAGGAAATGCTGATAATTAAAGCAGTAATCGTGACTCTGGGGCAAGAAATAAATGCCTACAGGGTGACGAGAGACTGAATAAACAAAGCGACTAAGAGCCCCATGCTGCACAATGGCACCGAGCAGCGGCTGCAGCTGGCAGCGTAACCCCGGCCCTCCGCGCCGGCACGCCGGGCACCGCTGCGCAGGGCTCCGGGCGAGCAGAGCGCCGGCCCCGGCAGGAACAGCCGGCACCGTGGCGGGGGGGAGAGGCTCCGGCAGCGCGCAGCACAGCGCGTCGCTTGCTCTCCGCTTTGTGCGGAGGAAAGGCTCTCACCCGGGCGCTGGAAACCCAGTGCCGCGCTCCAAGGACCCGCGCTGGGCACCCCAACGGGTCGTGCTCGTCCCGTGGCACAAAGCCCCCCCAGGCTCGGTAAAAGTGGAGGATGCTTCCCTTGCGCAATGGGCACGACGGGTCCATGTGGATGTTAAAATCAAGACCGCTAACAACGTTTGTAGGATTTTGGCTAGAGATGGCCTCATTCACGCCATAAATTATTCTGGAGGTATTATTACTGAAACAGAGGTACTGATTGTGAAATGACGACAGCAGCAGTAGAAAGCAATAATGGTAACTTTGACCTTGCACTGCACATTACAACCAAGATCCTCAAAACCGTTTCCAAACAACTGCCGCCTCCTCTCAGTCCTCTTCCGAGAGGACTGTCAGCTGCTTAATTACAGTGGAAAGCAATGAATAATACTAATACTGATAAAGTTTTTCTGCACAAGTCGCTAGTGTCGCCCTGGTGCTGGCAGACCACACACTTAAATAAAATGCCGTGTGCAATGGTGAACGAGGACAGACGGGCCACATTTGGAACGGAGGAGAACTCTCTACCTGTTTAATTTCAGACCACACTAAGACACCTGGAACCATCAGATTTCTGTGAAGTAAGAAGTAGTTCACAGAGAGAAACCCTGCGCAGTCCATGGCAGGCGAAGAGCTGAGTGCCTTCAAGGAAGAACAAGCTCTCCGCAGACAAGGGCAACCAGCGAACAGCTCGGATCTCTCCCTGGAGGGCTGCGCACAGGACATGCCCCCGAGTAAAGTCCAGCACACGGGTAACCTGGCCCCTCGCGACTGGCAGATAACTTAATTTACTGTCATGCAGGTGTCAGGTTCCACGTCCTTGTTTACCGAGTGTAATAACATCCTGCAGCGTCTGTCTTGCACAAGGGACTAAGTAATTTGGCAGCAAAAATAAACAAATGAAAGGAGTCTTTAAATACATCAAAGGGAAAGTGTGCTACTATCCGTGGGACCGTCATCCAGGTGGTGTTGGACGGGGCTTGGAGCAGCCTGGTCTAGCGGAAGGTGTCCCTGCCTGTGGCAGGGGGGTGGAACTGGATGGTCTTTGAGGTCCCTTCCAACCCAAACCATTCCATGACTCTATGATCACAACTCTACCGCCGGACCCTAGCTCTGCCGCAGAGATGAACTTCACGTTACTGCCTCCAGCGCCGCGGGTCAAGAAACGCTTTGCTCCTGCTCGTTATGCTTCCTATACACTTGCTGTTTGTTATACTAGATCTGCAATACTTAAAATTCATGTGACATGTCTCTTCCCAGTCCAGAGATTGTCCTTCCCAAAGAATAAGTTTTACCCTTTATCCTAAGGTTGCAGATAGGAGGCTACTAAATTTGGCCCAGGAAATCCTTGCCAGGAATGCACTTAATTTCAGGAATAAAGACAACCGGGGAGTAAATCTGGTCCAGGACATGAGGAGTGGAAAGCAAAAATCCGCTGTTACAGCATCAGTAAAACAGAGTGTTGCAAAGAAGACTCCTCACAGAAAGGACTGGGAGTCCTTCATTAAATGCAGCTAAGAAAAACCTCGGTGTTTTTTCTTCATTTGTGGGTGTTTTTTTCTCTCTGACAAAACTGGCCTAATGATGGGAGTAATTAAATTATAATGCCTACGCTATTGTTTGAATAAGGCAGACTCCCTCACATGCCATTAATGTACTACTGCCAACAGCAGCCAGGGAACAGCCTCAACAATAGAGAGGATTTTCCAGCTCACTGTGCGATTTGATCTCTATAAACCTCCCATAACATATACTGTACGGCAGTAAATCATTCATAACGTTATTATCTGCCCATCTGGGATCAGAGTGCAACCACTAAGACAACGCAAGAAATCTGGGCTCCTTTCAGCACTCTGCGAAACGAACCTCGCTGGTAAGATGTCATTAATTCAGCGATTCAACAACTGGATCACGCTCCCTACAGGAGGGACGGTGCTTTCCACCGGCTGCCTCCCGAGCGTTTCCCAGGGCTCTGGTGCTGTTATTCTCCAGCATTGTGACACTTTCGCTTGTATTTCCAGACGGTTATCGCTCGAGCGTGGTTGGCGGGTGGCAGCCCATTTCCTAGCGAAAGAAGGAAGTGGGTTCAGAGCAAAAAGACCACGTTTTCCAAGTTAGCATCAGACTTTGTTCCCAGCTTAGGCGAAAAGCCTTCCGAAGTCTCCTTCTGCGAAAGCCCTTCTGAATTTGCTAGCTCAGAGTTGGAGTGGAAGAAAAAAATCCCAGTGAGAGCCAAAGCTCCCCCGGGCTCGGAGGGGTGCGGAGGAAGCCGCGGGCTGCTCGGTGCCCTTCGGGGGCTCCGGCTCCGCCTGCTCCCGGCCCTGCACGTCGGCAGAGCTTCGCAGGAGGTGGTGTGGAGCCAGCAGCTGTGCCTTTTCTATCCCAGGCTGTCACAAGCTACGGACACCGGCAAAAAAGGGTTAAAATGCCTTCCTGTGGAGCTTTGCTTCACCTGCCGTGGGCTGCACCTCGCAACAACGTTCCTCCCGCAGGACCAGCAGCCCGGCCGAAACCTCGGGGTGGCACAAGGCTGCGCGTCTGCCTCGCAGGAAACCTGCGCGTTTCATCAAAGCCTGTAGAACACGACAGCTGCCAGTTTCGCCCCACAGACGAAATTTCAAGCCCAAATCTCCAAGTGGAATTGGGGCTGGAGGATGTCGCCTACAGCTTGACCAAAGAAAAAGTTTGCATGACCTTGCGGGAGCAATCTCTGCCAAATTCCACACGGATCACATGCACGGGTGCCCAGGCATTAAAAACTAACTAAAGCAAGAGACCACCGCTCCGCTTGCTACCCGCAGCAGGAGCCCAAGCCTGCTGAGCACTGGCTCTCGCCAGGCCTGCGAGCAGCACGTCCGCAGGCCTGCGCGTCCTCGGGGAAGAGGAGCAAAGCAGAGGGAGTGCGGGAAAACTCGCGTCGCTGGCCATGGTATGAAGAACTCGTGAGCGAGGCAGAACAAATTTGCTGTACGATTTCTCAGCATAAATATCAGTAAATGGAAAGCTAAGGCAGCGACGGCGCAACCGTCAGCAAGCTGCTATAATCAGCTGCGTACTAGCATTGAACCTGCAATCTTTTCTGTGCACACCTACAACAACATTAGCATTAAATAAAAATAACAGCTCACTGAATCTGTTCAAAGCATCATTTATTTCAGAGCCTCCGAATAATTTTATGTAGGCTTAATCAATTCATATACATATACATTAATTTATCTAAACTGGTTACCTAAACCCAAGCCACTACTTTGGCTACAAGCCTATAGTTTTTCATACATTCTTCAGAATAAAAGGAGAAATTCACTGCTGTTGTACTGAGCTGCTTTTAATCCAAAAGCAGCATATCAAGAAAGAGACCGACTTTCAAGCTACCCACTGCTCCTTGATTATTTGCTGCAATTAATGTTTTTGTACTAGTCCTTTTAGAGAAGATTCTTTTTTAATGCATTGAGCCACAAGACGGAATTTTCTTTGGGTAAACATTAAAAGATAACATTAGAAAAGCCCTCCCACAAAACCTGCAGTCCTCTGCCCATTGACTAACAAGAGCTAACGCCAACCGTGCCGCCCGGGGCTTTGGGGGGATAAAACCCACCGCTCGAAGGAGACGGGCAGAGAGCCGTCCAGCCCCCAGCGCCTGCTGGTTAAACTGCAGGTGCCGCCGCCCGCCCGGGGCTCGCCGTCCCCGCGCCTTCGGCCGCCCACGCACAGCACCTTTCATCTCTTTACAAAGCTGGGGACGACTGACGGGCCTGCCAGTTCCCGAGGAGGCCAGACTCAATCCGGCTCCCTTTCAGGACGCCCCTCCTGAAACCCATCCTAACCTCATCTCTCCAGTCCTGCTTCCGACCCGTCCGTGCTGCGGTAGGTAACCAGCAAAGCCTCCTTGTCATCAGGTCAATCCCCAGCCCTCCTCAAATGTCGCATCTTTTCAGCGTACCTGACGGGGCAAACACACCTTGGCTCTGTCCCCGCCGAGGCCGAGCGCTCGATGGCTTTGCTGGAAGCTCAACAACAGCCGAGCGAGGCTGCGGATTTGTTCTGCTTGGAAGCCCTCAAACCACACCTGAAGGGACGGGTTCACCTCTGCTCGTCACGGCAGCAGCCGGGCCCACAACAGCCCGTGGACCATCTCCGTGGCTGCGGCAGGTGACCGGCGCAGCCCCTCGCAGGCCGGCGCGCGCGGCCCTCAGTCCCGCGGCCTGCCAGCCCCGCGCCCCGGCCGAGCGGCCGCGCTCCCCTCCGCGGGCGACGCGCCGGCCGGCCCCGCTGCCTCCCACGCCCACGGGAGCGCGCGCTGGCCTAAGGGCGCTGGCTGTGGCGAAGAGCGGAGAGAGAGACGTCGTCTGCAGGATCTATCCGGGAGTCTTTAATTACGTACCTGCTTCGTAGCCATATTCCACGCAAGCTGCAACTGTGGACGTCTCGTAGTGTCACAGGTCTCCGTTCCAGGCTCATTCGCCCCGTATCACACCCACGTCCTCGGCTGTACCTCACTGAGGCATCGGAGAACGGGCACCTATGTCTATAATAAGCCTCTGTGACACATTATATCATTTAGCCTTGCCAGTGAAAGTTCTCAAAATAAAAACCAATACAAAAACACAGGTTTGAAAATATAGACCAGAGCCGCCATCTATTCTTTTCTTGCTTGCAACTTCCCTTTTCATTTTGACTGAAACAGCATCTTATCCTTGCAGCCATTTTCAAACATATATGTTTATACGCATACATATATACATACAAATATATTCCTATTCTAAGCAGCAGCTACTGAGGTAACTGAAAATATTTGCATACACAGACCAATAAACCACTAATAAGTGCCAGGTGTACCGTAATAAATTTCTCTCTACTCTGAGTGGCTTTTGATATTCTTGCTACCATCAAATAGCTCACACATCCTAAAGACAAAGCCAATTTGTTCTAGAAAATCACAGAACATTTTTATTCTTAGCACAAAAATCATTGTATTCTCGACATTTCAGAGCTTCCCCAGGCCAAACACTGCCATGACAAAAAGTTCACGCGCGGGGAACACGTGCCGTGTTCTGCTAAAGCAGATCACAATCTAACGCGCACATACTGACCAGGATTGTGGATTTATTTCGCCTAATCTAACCTGAATGCCTGTTTGTAACGTAAGAGAATATCTAAATAGATTATTAAATGTAACGGCAATAGCTTTTTACAAAAATCACTGGATTATTCAAATTCTCGAAGAGAAGAAAGTAGAGAAGAGTGTTTCGGTAACATGATCTGCCAAAATAGGACGGAAACTCTTTAATAGCACCTTGCCAGAAACAATGCACGGCAGAGTCTGTTTTAAACAAGATGATTTTTCAGAATATTGTTACTGACTTTTTGTATAGTGTTAGTGAGGTTTGTGTACACTAATAAAAAATGAAAGCTGCTATTAAAAACAAATCAATGGACTGTACCTGGTTTTGATCACACAAGAGCTGGCCATTTGCATCGGTATTTGCAGCATCTGTTCCAATTAAGACTTGTTTTCTAGTTTAAAGATATTAGTCCACTCACTAGTGTTCTGTTGAGAACATGAATAGAGCATTGTTCTGGCAGAATGTAGTTAAACAGACTCCACAGACTCCATTAAACAGCTTTGCTGCCCAATTAGAATGGGAAGGAGTCAGGCAGACACGACTGTACTGTGTACCCTCTGTTCCACGTGTATTTTTATGGATTCATAGTCAATGAAAACAGTTAACGTGGAACATGTGTTACGAAAACACAGACCGCATGCTGTCTTAGAGCACGACAAATGGCGCATCAGGCGATTTAGCAGGATTTCACGGACACCAAGTTTAATGATTAGAACGACTGCGTGCAAAACAACGCCCAAGAACGGTGAACCACGCGGCTCCCACCAGATGACAATAGTTGTCTGAAGCTGGGCAACACAGAATCCTCACAGTCTTACAGCAGACGAGGACTGTGCTCACCTTTGTTTGGGCGTTGCATTAGGCAGCTTTGGACCCCAGGCTGCCGACCACAGGAGGTAGCGGGGCTCTCCCAGGGTGTGCTGTTTGACAAGGTGGATATTTACTGCAGACAGCTTGAAGGCTGATACGGGTATACGATAATACTCAGTAGAGATGACTTGGTGTCAAACGGACCATATCGCATATGATACGAGAGTGGAGATTAAGAAGCAGTACGCATTTACCTCATTTAATTGACTAGGGATAGGAAAAGGCTATAGGAGTGAGAAAGATTCATAAGACGTTCTGCTAAGAAATAACTGTTGAGAGTGTGATATTTATTGATGGGCATGAAAATAAGGTTCACGTTTCTTAAGAACTGCTCTGCTTTTGGAATGTGTTTCCAGCGCCCGAGATACTGCTGCCATGTTACGTTCTGATTTTTATCAGGGAAAGAAGTTGACCTATCTGGCCCATCCTGGCACCAGGAGAAGACACATACAGATTTTCTGGGGTTTGCTGTTCCTTGCTTTTGGATCTCCACAAAAGTGCCTCGTTCACTTCATGCAGATCACCTCTACAAACCTGCCCGAGGTGTCGCGCTTCGACAGTTTCTGCTTAGTCAGCTATCCCCACGTTTTCGCCCTGCTGTCCACTGTCGGGTAGTCCAAAAGAAGGCTTGCATACAAACAGCACTGTGAAACACCCAAGGGAAACAACTCTATCTCACGCACAGACTGCTCTTCCCACGGTATTCAGCCTTGTGCCTTCAGTGGATATGTTTTTTGGAGTTGCGTATGGTCTACAGTCAGCTAAAAAGCGGTTACTGCAGTCGCAGCGCTGTGGAAATGCCCTGCAGCACCACGGGCAGAAATCACGCCCAGGGCTTTGCACAAAAGCAGCCTCAACCCCCGGAACGGAACCACACTTCAAACAACGTGGCGCTCTGGTGACGTTCCTTCTGAACACGCGCCCGGCTGCAGCCCACGCCGGGCGAGGGCAACGCTGGAGGGACAGCCCACAGCACCTGGGGCTCCAGCTCCAAGCCCGCACGCGACCTTTCCTTCAACACAGGTTTCATCCCCCTTGGCCTCTGTCCGTCGCGCTCGCTCTCCGCTGGCGGGGGACGGGGACCCGCGCGGATCTCCCCCGGGCTCGGCGGCGCTCGCTCACAGCTCTCGCTGCGGGATGCGGGGCCGGGCAGGCCGAGTGCCCGCGGAGGAGGCTGCCGGGAGCAGGTCCTTGGGCGGCTACGAGAGCCAGACTTCTCACCAAAGCCGGCGCTTGCGAAGGCAGCGGGGATTGGAAGCCTGGGCCTCGTGGGCAGCTTTAAGGCGCATGCAGGGAAATGTACCTTGTATCCCCTGCTGCAGTTTTATAAGGTATTACATACCCTACCGTGTATCAGAGCTGTTGCTGCTTTGACTCCAGCTAATTAGCTCTTGTAGCTTTGATGGATGGATTGATTCAGCGGTTAAACAGAGATAAATTAACTGTCTGTCTAAACAGAGTTTAAGTGAGGAGGGAATTCCGATTAGAAGGTTATTTCATGCAGTACTGCTCCTCTTTCTCAGCAGCTGCTGGAAAGCACTAGCCTCCCCTACAGAGAAAGCCCACGGAGAGGACCCGGTGCAGACCTGCGGCGCTCCCTAGGGATTTAGCGAGCCCGCAGGCCTTTGGAGGACTTTTTTGGGTTGGGCTATGCGCTACACATTTGGTACAAACCAATGACGCAGCAATGATTTCTACAGGTTGAAGAACTGGTCTATGGAATTTAATTTTCTAAGACTTTCAGGAGCATCTGAAATGTATTTTATTCTGAAACCCCTTAGAACACCCAAAATCTAGCAAAAAGTTTAATTTTCTGTTCACTCTAAAGGACTTTTATGTTAAAATGCTTTTTTTTTTGGTCCTGGAGTAAGAATACCTATACATTTTTTTTAAGAGGTGTAATTACAGAACTAATATAAAAATCCTTAACAACTGTGATAAGGGCTTAGAGAAAGACAGGTTTTGTTAAAATTCCATGCGTCATTGAAGTACCGTAACATGCAAGTGGTTTAAAAAAATAAATACAGCCATCACCTAAATATGTTAAACAAACATGCATCAAGCTAGATGAATTTTAGATCATTTCATGTAAATATTAACTTTTAAAGCTTTCCAACTGACAAAACTAAGGCAACAGAGAATGCCACTTTACTTGCGTCCTCATACACTCAACAGTCCTGGAGTGGAATCAATAGGGGAAAAGAAACAAAAACAAGCAAATGTGATGTAAAAAGTAGTGCTTAGCATTTCTGTAGACATGGCCAACGAAAACTGGCCCAAGGAAGAACGTCCCTGGATGCCTCACCCCTTCGGTAAGAGTGATGTGCTAGCACCGGAGAGGCTGGCCAACTCCTAAACTTACCCTCAGCCAACCTTGTTGTCTCTTCACTCAGGTGCTAGAACACGTGCACCCAACATTCAGGTCAACAAGCATAGAAAAGTGCCTTGTTTTACATTAAAAATGTAAAAAAGACTGATGAAGAGAGTAATCAAGCAGCCTCTAGGCCAAACAAAATAAAGGTTTTTCTGGTTTCTTCCTAAAACGCCCTGGCTTTTTTGAGCCAACCTATCTGAAAAATCTTCTTCCTTGACCTTGCTCGGCCTTGGTTGTCCAATTTCACCAGTTAGCTGTTCCATGGTGAGGGAGGAATAGGATCTTTTCATGGCCAAAAATGTGATTCGCATCCTATTGCCCGGATGAAGCGTCTCTCACAGGCTGCATTTAATCGTCTCTTTCTATTCACCCATCTTCAATCCAGCACAAAAGCCACTTTCTTCAAGGGCCAGAGAGTAACACCCTGTCTGGTTCCATCTGTCGAGTTCTAGGTGCTGAGGCCCAGTCCTGCCAAATGCTAACGGCACCTTCCCCCCACCTCCACCAGCCTTTTTTCCACCTCCCCGTAGGAGGCTCTGACAGTTCTCCCGCTGCGATGCACCTGCCCTGCGACTTACACCCAGCTTCGCTCTGCACCACCGGTGTTCTGGAGGGAGGACACCCAGAGGGACGAACGTGCCCCCAGAAGAGGTAAGCAGGTAGAACAAAGGGACATCTCTCTCCTACAAAGCACTTTTCTTTTTGTATGTGTTTTTTTTTAACTTCAAGAGCTTTAATGAGGCTTAGTCACACCAAGGAGAGCCAAGGGTATGAGATTTTTCTTTTCTGTTGAAGAGGCTGAAGATACATTAAAACTAATTACTCCTTGTTTTATGCTCCAGTAGGATGAGAAATTCCGATTAAGTTAGGATAGGAATTAATGCCAGCGGACAGCTTCTATTTCTGCGTGAAGAGAAAGAACCAGGCAGCACTCAGCGGCAGAGCTCTCGGGAGCAAGCCCGTTGCCCCCGCCTCAGCGCTGCTACGACAGGTTGTGGTGCATCGTCGGAGACCCCCCGGCTGCATCGTGCGCCGCGGGACCGTGGCGCAGATCACCTGACTACATGAGCACAGGACCGAAAAATGCAAATCTAACCAATTTTTAATACTAGACTCAATTCTTTCTCTACAGGAAAGAAACTACTGGTGACAGCCTTTGCCGCAGAAACGCAGCATTCCATAAATACACTGAAACAGGTAAAATCCAGGGAAATAAATTTTCCGGTGAGACACAATTCACATCCCCGGTGCAGTCAAGCTCCAATAGATTCCGTATCCTGAAAAAAAACCCCAACTTTGTGTACTTTCTGCACCTCACCTACGCGGCAAGGACAGTCACGGTTTCTGATAAACAAAAGTGATAGAATCTTATCCCAAGGTCCTGGCAAAACAACGTGAAAGATTAATTGTAAATCAATACACCGATAAGGCACAAGGAGGGAGCCGGGCCGAGCCGGCGGCCGAGGGTGCCGAAGCAGTGCCCCGTGCCGGCGGCCGGCCGCACAGCGCTTCCTCGGCCCGAAGCCTTCGGGGGGCTGCCGCAATCTTCACGTCGCCCTCAGCTCGCTTTTGGGGGGCGTTCGGTGCGCCTGGAGCTTTCACAATGTCCCATAATTTCCCGTAACGCGCGCTTTTTCGAATATTGCTTAAAAAAATGAAAAAAAAAGAGTTGTGTTGATGGCTTTTTTTGTTTGCGCTTGCAGTGGAAACCAGCACAGCGTTAATCGTTTCAGGAGCCTCCTCAGCTGCAGCACTTGGACAAAGATTGTTACCAGTCAACCCGGATTCACGTGGAAATGCCGGATAAAACTCGTGGTTCCTCCATCCCTTGCCATTGCACCGCACGAAGACACAGCGCCCAGCGACCACGATCACATCCTCCATCCCCGTGAAGCTCCCTGCGAGCGCAGGCAGGTCTGTGCATCGGTCCCAGCGCTCCCAAATGGAATCACCTTCATTCGTAGCGAGATTTGAGAGAGAGATTTGAAGTTTGCAAAGTACTTCCGAGCTCCGAGTGCAAATGATTATTAATAGGATGTTTTAGCCCATCTGGGTAACCCGTGCACACAGCAGCACTATTACCCGGGGCTTCTCATGTTATGCACTTCAAGCAGACCACCTTCCTCTCTCTAAGCAAGTAAGTATTTCTTTATATCACATCTGACTTTTTTTTTGTCTTTCCAAAGCTGTTTAGCTTTTTGTTATTATTTTAACTGTTTATTTCTTTAACAGCTCATTATTTTCAGTGGGCTCCTGTGTCTCATTACACACAGTTCAGTTTTAAGAGGAAATTTGTCCTTTGTACAGGTTTATTCTGCCTAAAAACATAATCGTGTTTCCTACTCTGCTGATAGTCGTCTATATAAAGACTATGCTGTGCTTTATGTTAGAATCCTTTTGTATGAAATATTTTACTTGCTTGAAGTGAACAGGAGAAAGCCACAAATATCTCCAGAAAATATTCTTGATCTGTTCTAATTTAACCTATGTGCAAGAATTTTCATTCTATAAGAGTTCTTGGGGAAAAAAATTCTTTCATCGCTTGTATTGCTAGTGTTATTTCTACAGAAGAACTCTGTCTGCATCACAAAACTTAATCACCTTCCCGGGTCTCAAGAGACTCCAAGACAAATGGTCGTAGAATAAAAAGCAGAGAAGGTTAGGACAGACAGACAGCATGCGGATAGAAGAGATCTGACATTTCAGCTGCGTATGTGCTCCTCAGAAATCTTCTGGCATTTGCAAAATGATGCAAAAAAGCTTATGAAAACAGACTCTTCGTGTGGAGCTTCATCCGGCCTAACCAGAAATTCAGCTGGAACAGACATTATTTGGGCACTTTCTGCTTTTTCTTTGGCCTAAGCCAGAGACAGGCATCGCAAAGATGCCCTCAAATGTCTCCTGAAGGTCATTTAAGTCAGGAAGGAGAGTTAGGCAGGAGCAGTTTTTCAGACCATGTCGATCTCCCTCTCCTGCAGGTTCTTGCGCTTCCAATGCACTTAAACCCGAGATGCCCGTCGGTTTTGTGCGGCACAAGGAGTTTGCATCATCCCTGTGCTCAGCCACGGGCAGCGTGATGCACAAAGCCCCTCAAATCCGATTCTCACTGGAGTCCACGGGAGGGGCATATCCTGGGATCTGCCCTGCCGCAGCTGCTCTGTGAAACGGCGACGGAAGCTCCAGACAGCTGTGTTCAAGGAGCAGCCTCCTGACAGCACGCTCAGATGAAGGGATGCGATTTCATCAACTCTGTAAATGCAGGGGCTGCAGCAGGCAGTGAACCTACGCCGACACGCAGCGCCTCGGTCACAACGCAGCGAACAGGGCACTTAAAAATAAAAACAAAGGCAGAAAAACCTGAGACGATGCAACTAAAGATGTGAGAGGGGATCCTCGCTTCTGCCTGACACTCTGCTTTCCCTCCAGGTGCCCAAAGGTTGGTGTCCCACCTGCATGGCCACGGGAGACACCTTCCCAACGTGCCATCCCAAGAGCCGCGCAGCTAGCAGGGGAGCTCCCTCCTGGCACGCTCCACCAGCCGAGAGCAAAGTCCTGGCGCGGAATTTAAATAACCTTCTGGCCTGACGGTGACCGCGCTGCCAGCAGAGCCAAGGCAACGCTGCATCAAAACTCAGATTTCCTAAGGCATAGCTCGCGGCCGCGGTACGTCCCAGAGGAGAAGCGCCAGGGCGCGGTGGGTGAGGCCAACGTCGACCTGTACAGCGACGCCAAAGGATCCGTTGCCCGGCCTGTCTCCCGCGGGTAAAGGCGTGACGTTCACCCGGGTCTTGTGCAGCCTGACGACTTCGCTACGCGCAGAACCGTTCACAAGCATGAGCATAACAACTGCGTTAACTTATTCAGCACTAGTATCTCAGCTGGTTTAAGTTGGGAATACACCTAAAGACACCCACCTACAGCGAAGCGGAAGCATCCGACAAATTCAGGTATTGCATCATGGGTGTTGCTTTTCAGAACAAGTTATTCGCAACTAAAACTGATGGGCGTCTTTTTCGTTGTCCCCCTGCAGCAAACCCCAAGGCCTGCAGGTTTAGTTCGCTCCCAGAGCCGCCCAGCTGAGCCCGCTGGGTCCCGGCGGCCCGGCTCTCCGAGTCCGGCGTGCGACACCACGCGCCGCGGTCAATGAGCGCTTAAGGGACCTAAGCGTGCAACAACCTACGCGCTTTACGGAGCCGAGGTTTTGAGGGATTGAGAGGAGAGGGTGATTCTGAGCAGCGCTCCTTCTTGCAGAAATCGCTATTCCGCGGGAACTGGGTCTCCTGAGGCTCTGTGACCCCGGGAGAGGCTGGGGGGCGGCTCCAGTTTTAGGGTACGTCCAAGTTTAACAGCCTCATCAAATCCAGCAATTTTTTTGGAGGGTAGGGTGGAATTTGCTTCACAAAATAATGAGTTCTACTACTTTAGCTACCGGAGAGCCTCGGCAGGCCACAGCAAGACTGGGACACTATCGTCGCCGGCTCACAGGCACCCGAGGACGGTTCTCACAGCCTGTGTCTGTGCCCCAGCAGGCAGCAGCTGGCAGCGGGGGTGCGGAGTCACCGGCCTCGCTGCGATGAGGCAGAAGTACCTCTTTTTTCTACAGCCGTGCCCCCAGAGCCACAGGCAACGTCACGCAGCGTTAGTAGCGACGCGCACTTTGCTGTTACCCCTCTCTCCTCCTTCCCCAACGGCTCCCACCGGCGCGCGGCGTTTGGGACGCGCCGCTGAGCAAAGCAACAGCTCGACCAATACGCTCTTGCAAAAAGAAAACCGGTTAAAAAAAGAAAAACAGTACTCAAAGAATTTGGGAAGCTGATTTTCAGCCCAAACAAATTAGAGAGAGAAAGGGGGGCTGGGGAGGGCAAGAGGGAGGAAAAAAAAGCCAAGCTCTGGAACCACTGAATTACCCTTAATTCTAGGAGCCAGGCCAACGCGGCATACGAAGGATTGCACAGACAGTTCCAAAAATGACACATACACTCTCTCCCTGGCTCACTCATGGCGAACCCGCAGCAATGAGCTCTTTTTTTTTTTAATGCCCCGGAATTCCCATGAAAGCAGCAAAAGGAGCCAAAGCGAGAGGAGCTAAGATGGTCAAACATTGCAGTAGCGCCCTATATTTAAACACTTCTACAAGCCCTTCAGTTACCAAACGTGCCTCCAGCCAGAGGCAGCCCTTTGCCCAACGCCTTCTTTCAAAATAGAAGCCCAGAAAAGGCTATGACCTGTCAGTCCCACTAACCTTTTTTTTTTTTAAATAAATTTAACATACCTTTTCAGATATTCAGCCTCTTACAAAGGAGGTAAGTCTCTCTCTGGTGTTTTTTTGGAAGGAAAATGTGGCATGCACCTATTTTGTTTCATTCTGTGCCAGGACCTATAAAGTTACTGCGGGCTGCAACTCCTGCCAAGTTCTAAAGGTGACAGGGCAATGGGCACCCAAAGGACGCTTCTATCAATGCCCTTTTATTTCCCTCTCTTTCCCCTTCCACCGAACTTTTTTTTCCTAATAGAATTACTCTTATCTGCAAGTGATTTAAACTCTAAGGTTTACAGAAGATTTAAAGAGTGCGAACACAGTTGGAATGTTTTAAACTAACAGTACAAGTTGCATTTTAAGAAAATAATTAACTCCCAGGGGAGGTGCGGTTCTTGGAGTAATGACAGATTCAAGGCTGGCTTTCCCTATATGGAGTTTCCAAATAATAAAATATCTTCGGTTCCCTACTGGTGTCAGATGAGAACCTGTTAGTGTGCTAGTTGCTAGTGGACTGTCATGGGTTTGGGGTTTTTTTGTTGATTTTTTTTTTTTTTTTTCCAGTGGGCCCATTAGCGTTTTAAAGACACAGTACACAGTAGGTGATCTTGCATGCGAAGCTTTAGCACAAAACATTGTAAATGCATTGAGTTTATGTGCTTACAACCTTTCCCCATCCCTCCTTCTTGCTGAAAAAAAAAAAAGAAAGAAAACACTTTCCTCTTGTTTTGCCGTCCTGGGTTCTTAGTGTCTCTGTTCTTGCCGAGGACTTCTCCCAGGCACAGCCAGCCGTAAAGGAGACGGGCGCAGGGCACCCAGCCCCAGCTGACTCGCAGCCTCCCGTGTCCAGCACTCGCGGTGACACAGCGCAGCCGCCCGACCAGGTACGAGAGCAGATGCGAACGCTCCAGCTCGGGCGGCCGCTACAGCCAGGGCCCCGGCCGACAGCGCTTCGTTGTCAGCATCACAAGTTTGGGCGGAGGGAGGGAGTTTCTTGACCAGTCACTAGATGTCTTTGGGTCCAAACCTCGAGGCTTTTGCCCTGGCATCATACAAAATCCCCAAGGGGAAATACAAGTATTGCTCCATGAATACCTAATAACGTCCTTTACGGAAGCCTGACAATGTGCTTTACTCCTTTGACCGTGCAAACCCCGGCATTTTGGTTGGATAAATGTTCACCTGAGCTCGGGGATTTGATGAAGGGAATGGACCAGCCGGTTCATGGACACGGAACATATTGGAGGGCTGTAAGACACCCAGCAGGTGTGGGGAAAAGAGGAAGGCTTTGACATTTGTTGATGTATTTTCAATTGATAGCTGTGTTACAGGTATCTTTCAAGTAGGTTGTCTAAAGAAGGGTCAGAAGATGAATCTGAATGATGAACCCCATGATGCAAAACACGTTTAGCAAGATACTATCAGAAAAAGGGGCAAAATGGAAAGGCAGGCAGCACTGCTGTTCTTTGTCCCATATGAGGTCCAGTATTGTGTATTAAAACTTCTGGTTTTTTTAAAAGGTGACAGCTCATTATTGGAGGAAAGCAGTATTCGAGCTGATCATACCGTCTTTTGCTAATGTGGACAATAAAAATCATGTGGATGCAATCTCAAATTCTCTTCCATCCAGGAGACAGGGCTGTCACCTCTTTCACTGCTTGGTGATCCCGGGAAGAAGCGGCCTGAGCCCTCATACGCATTACTGGAGAGGCCATGGGGTCGATGAGCTGCAGACCTTCACAGCCTGTGTAGGGGACAAGCAGCACCCCTGTGACCAAGGGAGTGAAGACCTTCCTTCAGACTCGAATGATTTTACATCACGCCTCGTCCCTGCCCTTGGAGCTCCCCTGGGGCTACTCGCTCTCTTTACCTTCTCTCCCCGTATATTGCCGTGCACTTTCCAAGGGATGCTGCATTCCCCCCTGAGATACCTGGTTCACAGCTCTCTGGGCATGAGATACGCTTGGCCAACAGAGCCCATCAGCACCAACTGAACTCCTGTTAAGAAGCAGTAACTCCTAGTCAAAGCAGCACTCAGCTGCTTTAGCAGCGCCTCAACCAGCAAAGATCCTCTGCAGGACACTTCATCGCCACAGAGGGAAGACAATGAATTAAACTGTTAGGGGCAGGGGTAAAAAATTAAGACCGTAATTGGGACTCCACTGCTAGCACAAACAGCTTTACCCAGGGATTAGGGGATCAGGCGGTCAGAAGGGGACGCACAATGCACGACCTCAGTAACAGCAGCCCCTGACATAAAATAAAGTAAAGAAATCCAGTCTTCCAAGATGTGGAAAGCTGGGTTTGAGCCATTGGAAACTAGCCCTCTGGTGAGGTTTCCGCAATCTTGCCCTCTTTCCAAGCACAAATGTCACAAGTATCTTTACTGCAACCAGGATGCTCGCTCAAGCATGGAAACGAATTTTTACATATATTTAGTTTAATGACTTTTGTATTTCATACTCTCAGAAAAGGTGTGATCTGAGATGTTGGGTAAAACTTAAGGGTGCTTCCTATTTTATCTCTGACACATATCCCACTCATTTTTGAAGTACGGTCATACAGGCACAAATCTCGAGGTGAAAGACGGTGGCCTGGCGGATTACTGACGGACAGCACAAAGGCTTAGGCGAAGATGACAGTGGCTTTGTGAAAACCAGAGTGGTTGAGAGAGAACAAGAAGATTCGCTATGACTTGTGCACAACTCCTAGAACAATGCACGTGTTACGAAGCTACATTCTAGGGATGCACTATAGCATACACAACAGTCCGTGCCTTCTCTTTGCAAAGTGTGAGAATGATATACATATACACACGCTTAACTTAATATATAATATACACACGAGATTCTCAACTGGAATATATTGAACCTTTCTCTATGTTCTATAGAAGTTATATCTCATGTCATGGATACTCATGTCATTTATTTTGCCCAAAGAAAAAAATCGGATGGCCGTATTCTATGATTTAAACATGCATGTCATAGTTTCATAATATTTGGTTACTAAGTGCATAAAATACAACAGCAGTAGTATGTCTAACTCACGACTCGGGTTAAGAGAGCCAGCTGGATGGATGCGCACCAGCTCCGTTCAAGTTCCGCACAGCTAGCCTACTAAAGCTTCAGGCTCCAGCACACACAGACGCACGCCTGTTCTCAGCTACACCCTTCAGCCGCTCAGGGATAGCGCTTTCCGCAAATTTAATTACTTGCAAAACCTTTGGTCATTAACACCCAACCTAAATTCTATTGCAGGTCACAGGCTATTAAAAAAAAAAAAAGTGTCCATGCTCCCTAAACAATGATTTGTTTAACCGTAGCTTTGATTAAATCTGAAGCCACAACAACACGGGAATCCTATTGCTAATGTACTCACCCTATTACTCTATCTGCTAGAAACTGTTACGAGGCAATTATTTCTTCCCAAGTTTTTGTATGACGCTTCATGATACTGTTAGCCATCCCTCAGGCCACCGCACTTCTCTGCGCGTGTATACATGGGCCAAAACACCTAGTCACCACGATGCAACACGTCCCTCTGATTTGCTATGGGCAGCACAGCCCTGAAGCCCCCCAAAGACGGCGAGGGTCACTTGGGGAGGTTTCACGTCGGCCTGCCGTAGGAGGTAGGACTTCAGCCGGACAGAACTAACCCCTACTGAATACCAAGCCATTGAAAAAAGGCCAACGTGAGCCACGTGCGCATTATTAATTATGAGCATTGCAGAGCTGAGAAGGCAGCCGGGCCCTCTGCAAGCCCGGCCGAAGGGTTCTGCGTCAGCCTGGTACGAGAATCCTGCCGGGGAGCGGCTCCAGGTGTACGGCACCAACTCCACGGATGGAGGAAGTTTTCGTTACCGTCCTTTTACCTCGGTCTGGAATGGGCTCCGTTAGGGACACAGCACAGCTGCTGCTCCTGTATTTTCGACAGCTTCTTTGCATGGCCGGGCTCAAGGCAACGTAAGACCCAGGTCTGGCTCTCCTGGAATGAAGCTGGCTGGAGAGTGACACATAACTAAATCTGAATGCATGTACTCACAAAGGGAGAGCCCTCTCGGGCTGCCTGCAGTAGGGATATTTTATTGCTTTCATAATATTTTCCGGGTTTTGAAACACAAACCACATGTTTAATATTTTTTCAAAATTTACACATTGCACTTGCTGGATAGCGTTCACTCCAGCACCCACAGCCCCAGACCTTTCCGAAAAACAAAGAGACGGAGGAGAAGGAAACACACCGAGACTTGCTGCCGTAGCCCTTGGGCAGCCCTGCTGCTGAAGTCCAAAATCACGGGGTGCTCTCCTCACCTACTTGGATTTTACAGGGCAATAAAAAGCTAATTTGGATTATCTTGTCATCAAGGAAATCATTAACATCCAAACAAAGGATAGAAGCTTGACAGCTTGCTGCCTGCGGAAGGGGAGAAAGTAAACAGCTACAAATGCTCTAAGCCAAGTTCACCGGGGGTGTAAAACCCTCAACATTAGTTCAGTTCCACCACAGATTAGTCTGGCCAGATGCGGAACAGACCGTGAACCTCCAGGAGCAAGGACTGCCTGCGGCTTAGCCGCAGTTCCTGGCGCAGCGGGGCCCTGACGCTGGTCACCAGAAAGCAAGAGTCCTTCTCCTGTGTTCAGAGGGAGGGATTTAGAGTCAATCAGGAGTTACTCACTTCTGGTGAGGTAGCAAGAATTGACCTACTCCACTCTTCACGTCCTGTAGGAATCGTATTACGCGCTTATCGTATGTGGGCATTGTGGCTGACCTGCAGCTGGATCGCTATAGTATTTGCCTCCAGCCCATCCTTAGCTTCTTAAAGCTCATAAGTTAGTTAATTTGCTTTTGTTCTCAGCTTTCCTCAACCTCTGGGCCAGTTACTCCATTTCTTTTAAACCACAATTACGACACCTCCTTCGGGACTTTCGCTTCCCTGGGGCATCCTATCTCACCACACCACTTCCCTGCGGATCGCCTGATCGCTTCTATCTGGGAGAGAGAAGAAAAGGTTCTTTTGGGCTTGCTTTTGTTGCGTGCATATCCAGGGTGAATAGTTACGGTCCCACCTGCTTTGCTCCGGTTACTGAGCTGTTAATTATCCTGCGATGCAACGGGTTTAAGCTTCTGAGCAGATGAGCCCAGGGGAGAGGGCTTGATACTCTTCAGACTCACTGCTAGCTCCTGCCTCTGCTACCTGGGGGAGAGAGACCTCGGCCTGGCCGGCGGGGAGGGGCAGGAGCAGCTTTGCCCCCAGCGCAGACGTCTCCCTTGCCTTCCCCTGCGACGACAGCCGAGCCGCTGGGGCGGTGCAAGCCGGAGCACGCACAAAGCCGCTGCGTTTGCTCGGTGTCGGGCTGGTGAATTCCTCGCTGCCGTGACCACACAAAGCCACGCTTGGCAGGCACCTTGCCCCATAAAAATCTTTAAAAGGGACATTTTCACAAAAGGTGAAATAACCATGAAGGCGGGTTATTTTCAGCTAATGCGGCATTTCAGGGAAACACTGCGAGCTCTAGGCTCCTGGCCACCTACGCAACTCGGGGAGCACTGAACGGGCCAGGGCTCAGCGTAGACGAAGATGCTGAGCAGATTATTCATCGCGGTGTCTCCCACGTACGGTGCTCTGGGCCCTCTTCAAAGAACCTCTAGCAGATACTTGAGAAGCCGTGATCACATCCGTGCTCTTACCCCACAAACTCAAGCTATTGATCACTTCAAAATAAAGCGGAGGCTAAAGGTAAATAAGCAAAACATGCATCAGCCCAGAAAGTTTTCTGCCCTGCGTTTGGGAGCTGCAGAGAAGCTGGAATCTACAACTGCTGTGTGTGCTTACGGGATACAAAGCATCGGTTTAATCGCAGTGAGGCTCTTCACTGAAATACAATCACTCGTCTTTCGCAAAGAATTCTTTTTTAACTAAAAATATGAAAAATGATGAAAAATATGTATTTTCTTTATTTACAATTTTAAATGTGGGGGGTTGTTTTAGCAGCAGATCAAACCTGGAAGTTATTAGACAAATCCTCTGTTTCCTACTCCTCAGAGGAGAGACTTCTCTGAAACCAAATCTTCCTCTACATCGCTACCAGCAACTCGTAGCAGCTGAGAAGTCCAGGCAAGCCTCTCGGCTTCTGAGCATTGCTCCAGAAGATAATGGGAAGAGTCCCACATTCCTGAAGCTATTCAGATACTTCAAAATAAATGCAAGGATTTTCAAAAGCAGCCAGAAGTTCAGCTCTCCTTGGAACCCCTTGTGTCATCCCTTCAGGAAAACCGTGTTTACGGGATGTTATGGGTGTTGTAAAAACAAGGACACTATCCCGTGCCTTGGGGCCAGTCGCAGCCAGTTGTGCTCATACTCACTTGCAATCTGCTGCCAAGCAATTTACAGGCCAGTGGGATCCACGCGTGGAAGAGAACCTCTGTTTGTAAATCATGTCCTATAAGCGAAGGCCAATTCCCTCACGTGAAATCAATGGGAATTAGACACCCAAGTGCTTTTGAAAATCCTGTTAAGTAGCTATTGCATCCGTAGGTTCCCTTTAAAATCTGTCACTCTCCACTTGAGTCTAATGGGTGTTGAATGAAGCCCTTGATGCTTTCTGACCTCTCTCTCACTACTTCTGTCCTGTCAGTACCCACACGTATCGGGACCCACGCTTCACCGTCCAAAGAAAATAAGGCTCCTCGCTGTAACAGCCGCGGTGCTTTTCAGCAGGGACAAGACGGGAACGCTCCTGGAACTCGCGCGGGCAGTGCAAGAAGGGCAGCGAGTCACCTAGCCCCTCCCTGCCGCTTTACTGCCGGGGCCGATTACGTTCATAAAGAATGCCATATTTTTATTATAGAAAATGCCGATATTGGACATTTAATGAGCACACAAAATACAGGGGAGTTATGTTTGTCGTTACACGTTTTAACGAGCGTATTCTGCATGAAGGAGCTCTGTGTCCCCCAGGCAGGATACAGCCCGCGCTGCGCTGGTGTTGCTTTGATTAGGACTCATTTTAATGGAATAGCAGGTTAAAAATGCACATAAAACTCACATAAATGGCCTGCGTTTGTGTGTCGGGGCTACTGTAACACGACGCTTTTGCAGCCACCTCTCTTCACTCACATTTCCTCACAAGAAAAACGGAGTAGCTGACACAGTTGTTTCAACTCCTGTCACGTTGCGGCATCGCCAAATGTACTTCAGTTGCTGCCAAAGGCGTGCTTCGATCTCTGCAAGGCCAGAGCTTTCCCCGACAGACGGACAGCATCGTCTGCGGGCCACAGATCAGCACGTACGTGACCAAGGAGGCGCGTGGAGAGCTAAAAAGAACTGGTCCTGAGCGTGACGGTCCGTCACGGGAGGGGTCCCCCGCTTTATTCTCATCTGAAGCAACACACTGTGCAATGTTTTATATCGAGAAAGCAAAAAGGAACTGAGCGGGTTCGGTACTACAAGTCGCCTTTCTGGGGTGATTTCCCAGCGGGGTGCGGTAACCCCGAGCGAAGGAAGCGACGCAGCGTGGCTCTGCCCTGGGAGCTGGCGGGGTGCGCAGCAGCCGCGCGCAGAGGCTGCACGGTCACGACCACACCGCGACAGAACCTGCTTTGAAAGCCTCCAGAGATCTGGCCGGTGTGACCAAGAGGTCCAGAGGGGAGCTGGCTCACCCCAGGCCTGCTCAGTCCTCGCACCACTAGCCCTCGCCCCTCCAGGTTGCCATCCGACCCGCCAAGCGAGGCACAGTCCGGGAGAACAGGCACTCACAGCAGTAAGCGTAACCCCCGCCCTGCCCCACGCTCGCCGAAGTCGGGAGGAAAAATCCCCCCGCTGACGTCAGCGGTGCCAAACGCGGGGCGGCACGCGAGGAGAGTGCGGCGCGGCCATCGGCACGCGAGGAGAGCGCGGCGCGGCCATCGGCACGCTCAGCCGTGGACCCACTGCGAGCTCGCCCATTTAAATCGCTGCCTCCCGCAAGCTACAGCCTGACTCTTAAATCAACAGATTTCCGTAAGGATGTAAAACATCTTTATAACAATGATGATTCTAAACCACATTATGTCCAGAGGGAAGTGATATTCACTGGGTGAATGAAAATTGTAAAAACAAATAAATAAATGATCCCATCCCCAGGGGACAATTACAGTCAATTGCTCTTGTACTCGCATCCAATTTGCTGCCAAGAAATTTAGACTATCAGGATTTACACATGGATGAACCCCTGTGAGGCAAGAATGTCCTAAATGACGGCCAATTGTCTTGTATGAAATAACGATTTGTAACTGAAATTCTCTGACTGCGTAGCAGATATCGGTGCGAGACCAAGAACTTTACGCAAGCTTCTGATTGCAAACATCCTATTGGCACAGCTATGTAACAGCATTCGCAATTCTTCTGCTGTCATCAGTTTAAGATACTATATTAGTAAGCGCTTTTATCACAATAATATGATGAAATATGTGATTTCCTTGTCTTCTAGCAGTAGGGGCAAAGGAGCTGCTCGCATTTTGCTGGGCAGATGGATGTTCACACTTTCGGAGAACAAAAGCCTAAAAGGGACTTGGCACTCGTTACTTCGGATACAGCTTTAAGTGGCAGGGGTAAAGACTAGAGCATGTTTAACGCTTAGCAGACGAAGCAGATGCGTATCCCACGTGGGATACGGGCTCAGACCAGCCTGGTTAATGGATGTGTCATGTAACGTGGCTTCCACAAAACACACAAACAGAGCTCCAAGCCAAGCAAGCCTATTTCGGTGGTTACCTTCAGGGACTTAAAAATAAGCACGTTCTGCAAGACCCTGTCAGCTAGAAGCAAAAAGGCAAGAAACCCCACAAAGGAGGGACCTGGGCTCACGCTCACAGCCAAGCCGAAGCGTAAACGCTCTGCTGGGCTGGGGCTAAGCGGAGAGAAGCCGCCGGAGGAGAGCTGCCAGGCAGCAGTCGCTGGGGTTCTGCGCTGCAGATTTCCACCTCGCTTCGGCCGGGCGGGCGCTTCCGCGGCTCCGCAGGGACGCGCTGGCATGAAGGCGAGCGGAGCAGAAGAGTCTGACGCAGGTAAAACCACCCCCGCAGGACACGAATGAATGATGAAATAATGGAGGTCCCGACGGTCCGTGTGCGAAACGGGGAGTTTGGGGCAATCCCTGGCTATTATTTTCACAATACCTTGCATTCATTACTTTATTTAAAAACGGTGTACTGTGTCTGGAAAACAGGAAGTGAGCCATAAATCTCTAGTTTAAAAGCCATCTGAAGCCTGTGGACCAGATATGTTCTCAATCAGTAGTCAGGCAGTAAATAAACATTTATATACAGCAACTGCTCTCAACCAGCCTGACCTCCGGCTATTACAGGGCACATAAAGAGGAAATTTGTTTAGTCCCGTAAAAGCCCAGGCAATATATCAATAGATTATTAAAAATGGAAACAATGTAGGCTAATGGATTATATTGATTTTAATAAACATAAGTATATGGGATTCAAAGATAAGAGTCAGATATGACATCCTTCCAAGCTCACCTTTAGGGATATCTCCTAAAATTAGCAAAACTACATCTGTCAAGAATATCAGTGGCTGCTATTTTTTTGCTTTGCAAATTGACATATTTTTGGCTGAAGGACTTAAATTGGAGGGTTTGCATTTTTATTTCTGCTTGTGAACCAAGAATGCAGTCAGAAAATAAAACTTGTACATCTTTTCATGTCGTTGCTGTACAGAAAAGACCTCAAGCAGTCGCAGGCTACCCTCGGGCACACCGGCTGGAAGCGCACAGATGCTGCTGGGGGTTTTGGGGAGGATTGCTCACGCTTGCTGCGGCTGCTGTCGGTGGCAGGCACCGAAGCCCGAACCTGCTGTGCTTTGGAAGCGTGGCAGGAGGCTCAGTGCCCCAGTGCCGTCCTCCGACGCCTTCCCGGCCTGAAAGCAGCCGAGTACAGCTGCTCTTGCAGCGGTTCTGGCAATGCCGAACCCCGGCAATCCTGCAAGGCAGCCTGATCCTTACAACATGCCTTTATCTCTGAAATAGTTGGCATGTGCCCTGAATACGTGGATGGCTGTCAGAATCCTCTGGTATTTGCCCACTGCTAGAGGGTATTTCCCCCTGCTGTTCTGCGGGGCAGGGGGCTGCCGTGGAGGAGATCCCGTCAGCCTGCCCGCCGCGCCTGCCCCCCTCTGACTCCACCCGGGTTCAGCAGTCAGTCAGCGCGGCTTTGAAAGTGACTTTCATTTTTAGCTCCAGGAGAAGGTTTGTGGAAGAATTAAATTCGTCAGCCAGGCATTCTCAGGGATGAGGGATCAGAGAGGTTTCCCAAAACCAGCAAAGGCAGCCCTGCAGATCAAGCTGTGTCAGTACCTGTGACGTAGCTGGTCCTGGGACGAAGGGAGTTATGACGTCCCTTAACATACTCTAGACATCAGGGTAGGGAAACACTGTGCTCTGTATGATAATTGCGTCAATGTGATCGCAAGTTTGATCTACCTCAGCAATTGTAACCGGACTAAATTAAAGCATCCCTTGGTGCTAAAGAATGGAACCACAGACAAACGCCTAAGCTCTTTCTCCGTTTGGAGGAAAGGTTTTCCGTCAGCAGCAGGGCATAAGTGCATACGCCCCGCTTATTTAACAGTTCAGAAGACCTAAATTCACACTTCCCTTAAAGATCTTACAAAGCAAATGCAAGTCCCTAATTATGACCATCCTTAAAACTTGGAGTAACTCAGCTCTAACCTTTGCGGGAGGTTAGGACACCTTCCTAATTTATAGCAAGGATGTGTCGTGCATTTTATCGTACCGATCAAACGCTGCTTGAAAGCAAAGGAATGCAGGGCTAACCTCCAACGCTTGGGAGTTTGGATGCATACCCAGAAGTTGAACGCTTATGAGGCAGCCACCCAAACTGCCCACGTTTGTTGGCACCGCAAGGAACAGGTATAAGAAATGACTTATCTTGCTGCCTACAATTAAAAAACGGAAAATAAAGGAACAAGTCAAAATGAGTTCTTTTCATTAAATTGCTAGAGATGATCAGAAAGTTGTCCAAAGCACAGACGTGACCTTCTGTCCTCCTCTGTGCGTCACTTCCCATTTCTTTCCTTGCAAAAGCAGAGATTAAAAGCAGGTGAGCATCCCTTTACTTGAAAGGTCTGGGTTCCCCCACAAACAAAATTCAGTGTAATAGTAGTTTTGCTTGGGTTTTTTTTTCTGATTACAAACCAAAGGCCGAAGTCTTTATTTAGTGTCAATTGTTTTCTAAAGAAGAATACAAGACTAAACTTACAGTAAATTTCTACCACTGTTCATTAGCTCCCAACGGTAGAAATAACACCCTTGCAAAATCCTGAATACCTCACAAATTACAGTAATCTGCAATTATAAACTACAGTGTTAATGAGGTTTGATTGCCTGTTATTTGTGATGCCACCTATAAATGCCACTTACATTTTACAGCATATTGAAGTTAACAATCTGTTTTGAGAAGATCACTAATCGTCAAATGGACTTTTATGAACGCCTTTCGTGATTTCAATTTGTCACCTAGAAACCAGCCATGGCCACAAAGCGTTTCTCCTCGCACAGAGCCGCATCCGTTTGGTTCTTCCCGGCACTACGATTGCCCTGCAGTACCGATACTGATCTTTGTGTAGGAGGGCTGGGTTTCTTAATTAAGGAGAGTAGCATCTGAATTTTTATGCTTGACCTTTAATCAACAGTATTTTGGTAAGTCTCTAAGAGGACTAATTGTGTCATTCATATACTTAAAGGATAATGTGCCTTGCAGAGCGGTACAGAAGGCAATAAACAGCTTTTACAAGAGATTAAACGCCCAAGCACAGCTAAAGCATTTAGATAACTGCAAAAGCCACTTATTGACACTGCTCTGATGCCAAAAAACACTTGTCTTATACAGTTCTACTCATAAAAAAGCAGCAAAAAATCCTCACAGCCATTGCTTTTCTTCCTTCCTAAGAGTTCTCTGCGCTTTCGTCCCAGAGATATTTCTTCAGAAAGTCTAAGTAACTTTTTGGGTGGTTTGCTTAAGAAAGGAAACAGAAGAAAAGCTCGAAGGATGGCTGAGAGATGTGTTATTTTCAGAGAGCGGATTCAATTTCCATAACGGGAAATCTTGGACTGATTGACTTGAATTGAACCCGGATTCGTGCTTCTTTTCTCAGTAGCAGCACTGATACAATCAATCAGAGCAGACCTGGAACGTACGTACCGACAAGCAAAAGCAACATTTGGGGTGCTCGGGGAACCAGGGAACCAAACTGTACAGGGTTTTGCGGAGAGATGTAGTATTAAAAAAATAGTTGGCAAAATACGAAGACAAGCTGCTGTAGGAAGGAGGAAATGAAAGATTAGAAAAATTAAAGGTCTAGTTCAACTTCTATATTTCATCATAGAATCGTTTTGGTTGGAAGAGACCTCCAAGATCATCGAGTCCAACCGTTAACCCGGCACTGCCAAGGCCACCACTAACCCATGTCCCCAGGAGCCACATCTACACGGCTTTTCAGTCCCCCCAGGGATCATGCCTGACTCTCAGCAGTTGACGGCAATTAAAATCCAATGGCTAAACGCAGCTCACCGCGTCTAACAGCGCGGGGTCACAAACAACAGCCTGAATGTCGCAAGCAGCAGTTTCGTGGCTGTGAATCCCTCAAACGCCGTGCTCCCCCAGGCACCACGGAACACTGCCGAGGGCACCGAGGGGGTCAGCGAAGTCAAACACCTTGAACATCCGCAGGATCACACCAGCATGGAGGTGGGTACCCAAGATAACCAGGGCCTACCTCCTTTCGGGTGTCACGAACTAAGTCTAAAACAGACGGAGAAACTGAATTTCCTCCCTCTCCCAAGAGCTCTGAGCAAAAATGTCATTGCTTTATTTTTTTTTTTTTAATGCTCTGAATTTCCAGTGAACAGACTTTAAAACCGACAATTAAACAATCTTTGGACAGCCCCAAGAGCTCAGTATAAAACATTACCGGTGTCATCTCTTCTGGAGTTGTTTTCTAAATCAAAGGGAACCTTCCCTAGTTGGAAGTAGGAGAGCTGGGGCAGGAAAGGATGTTTGAAGTTGAGTGGAGAAAGAAAAATAAACCATTTGTGCCAGTGTGTTATTGTCTCTGTCTCATGACAGATAATTCCCAGTAAACGCTCCACCAGCAAGTCCAAACTACTTCTCGGGACATTCGGCACTGAGATAATTGCCAGAGATGTCCAGAGCAGACTGTTTTGAGAAACCCGAGAGAAGCCAGGACCCGGGTCACCTGGGTTTAACCCCTCGGTCCAGCCCTCTTTCCGCTTCCCGTCAGGCTGCGAGCGCGACAGCGGCGCACGCGTGGGTCACGCTCTCTCAGCACCCGACACCCCTCCCCTTACAGCGCGCACAGAGGGGAAAAACCCTCACATTGCTCATTCCCGCAGGAGAAAACGTCTCCTGCAGCTCAGGGACAGTTGCCACTCTGTGATAACAAAGACATTCGGTTCAGCGTTTGCTGGTGGCCCACACGGGAGGTCATTTAGTCCAAAAGACTAAGCAAGGGACACAGTTTAGGGCCTCGGGTTAGTGAAGCACCTTGCCGCAGACAGAGCTGCAAAAGGAGCAGCGTCTCCGCGGCCGCCGGCCAGCGTGCGAGCCCGCTGACGGGGCACCCCGGGCCGACACGAGCTCGCGCTGCCTCTGCTTCCAGAGGGGAACGTGCGAACCCATCCACGAGCCAGGCACCCGGCTCCCCTTGCTCCTGAGGTAATTCCCGCCACCGCTTGGCACGGCGGAGGGCCCAGCACAGCCGCACGCAGACCAAGGCTGGGCCCAAGACGTGCCAGATCTCAGACGCGCCCTGAAAGCCCGGGGACTCCGTACGACCCCCCAGCGTATTCTGCGTCTTACAGAGCCCAGTCTGCACCTGGGCGGACAGAGGAGGGAGCACGTTCGCTTCGTGAGGCCGTTTCTCTTTTCTTAATTCAGTACTTCCCCGGGCAACGAGTGGGTCCCGCACCGACGCTGCCCGCGTCGGGCTGTGGAAGGCGCGGGACTGTGTGTGTTCACCTGCTCTGCAGAGCCAAGAGCTCGTGTGCTCTGTGCCCTCCTCCCCGCGGCATCCTCGCGCCCACCGCTGCCCGTCCGCTCCCGTCCGCGGCAGAGGGAATATCTGAGAGATGCCCGACTAAATGGATTTCTCGATTTTTCCTCCACAAAACATTTCCGCATTTACCTCTCAGACCTCTGGGAAACCTCTGTGTCTGCAACAGGTTCCTGCTAGTATGCCACATCCAGGGGAAGAGAATTAATGCATCCCCTGCACACGTTAAGTACATAAACTGTCACAAAATATTAACACAGATATGAAGCTATTAGAATAAACCCCACTCCATAAACAGACTTTAAATACGGGTAACCAAGATAACAGTAAAATAAAAGGACACATTAAAGTTATATCCCTTTAAAAAATTAAACAAATCAGTTTTATAGTGATAGGCACTTCAGAAAGCTTATGTTTGAAAGTCTAAGGGCAAGTCAATAAGGCATGGCTAATTGGAGAACAAATTGACATTCATAAGCTGGCATTTAGCACGACCATGGTAAACAAGGTAATAGACAGTTAATGCAGCGGACAAGGGTGGTGAACAGAAGCCATCCAGGTTGAATAATGGAAAAGGACCAATTGAGCAAATTCGAAGCGCAAACATGCTGATTTCAGCCTGCTTAGCAGGCACCGCCGCCACGCTCACGGCTGTAACAGGCTTGCTTGGGTTGCTGTCTTTAAAGAACGAGTGTGTCAACCAAAAAAAAGGAAAAGAAATCTACATAATGGCAAATGAATCCGGGTTACTAAGTGCACCCGGTGATAAGGTTCAGGTGGGTAAATACTAATGGCTGCTTAGCACTGATAGCTGTCTGAAATTACAGCGAGCAATCAGCGGGGGATCGGCCGCGCGTTACTTAATGGTGCATTATCTTAATATAAAAATTACAAGGAGTCAAAACCCAAAGGAGTCACTGCCGTTAAGCTCTTCCCTACGCAGAGGCCTCTGCTCCTGAAAGGTGTGCTGCTTTCCATGGGACGGAGACAAAGTAAATCTGGGAGGATTTGGGATCTTTCTCATACAGCCACAGGTATTAACACTGAAAGGCTCATTAGGATTGTATAGTTTAATATTTTGCCAAATGCGTGTCCTGAACTCTCCCAATGCTTCCGGCACGCACCATTCCTGCTGCCTGAACCAACGCATACGTCTCAGCATCGCGCCCACACCGACGGAGGGACTTTTCATAGACCAGGGACTCACCGCAGGCCTTAAGTTTTTGCAACACCGCTATTACACAGACTGAAATGGCACAATCTGATCACGACAAGTTCTTCAGGGCCTGTTCTTTAAAGCTGAGGGGAGGATTTGAGAACGTTGAATGGAACAGAGACGTGATATTTTCTTGCCTTTCCCCTGCCCAGTGGCACAGCTTTAGTTCTAGGAGGGGAGAAGCAAGGACAGGAGATACGAGATAGGGAGAGCCAAGGCTGGAGCTACAGAGCTGAGCTGAATCCTCTCACTCCAGGCCTTCAAAGGCAGAGACTACGCTCATTCTAAGCAGTTAGGAGTAAAAAAAAAATCTGGTAACCAGAAAGATTTTGATTTCTCAGCAAGAATCACCTCTACCACATCTCACCAGAACTTGCTCAGAAAGTCAAGGCCTGATTTCAGAAGTAGAAGTGAATTTTTTTTGCTAAAATTTCAGTCAGGTTTGATGTTCAAGAATACTTGACCAGCTTTTGGAGCCTGTGCTTTCTTTCCCGGTACAGTCATACAAGGGGCTGTTTATCTACTCACGTATAGCCGATTTTGTGTACCTTCCAGTCTAATTGCACGCCTATTAAACATCTCTTTCCAGCACTATTGAGATAACAGCTAGGAATTCCCACCCCCCAGGTGCTAGGATGTGTCTAGGGCCTTCCCGCAGCCCAGCCCCGCTGGAAGAGCCAAGGCCAGCCCCCACCCCACGCAGGATGTGCATGATTTTTATCGTCCGGCATCTAATATCGGGTTACGCCTCAGCCAGACTTCCTGATCCTGTGCCCTTAAGTTAAGCAACCACCACTGCAACAGTTAATACTAACAATTTACATGGCGTCTCAGGCATTTTGTCTAAAATTAATGAAGACCAGCCATTACCAATTAACGTCATGCTCTTTACTCCACTCCTCTGAAATCGATTAATGTTACCCCAGCGCTTAAAGGCTTCCATTCGCCTCTGAACGAGCCCGTCTGCCATCCTGGAGTTCGGATCAAAAAGACAGCTAACGCTTGCTGTACAACATCAGACCTTTTCCTGGGTCTACCGTGCGCTCGGGAGAGACGACCACTTCCCAGAGGGTTGGTAATGATCCCCATATGCCACCTGGCAAGGCCGTGATCTCCGTTTCAGTTCCCGCCGATCTATCAGCTCCTCTCAACGCCCTTGGCCAAGAGACTCTTGGAGCACTCAAGGAGCGATTTCTTTTGTTAGAGTCTCTGGCTTTGCTTCATTCATTGATTAATCCAGAGCTGCCAGTTCAGGGCTGCGCATGATTTTCTGCAGAGTTATCTGCTGTTACCTTGTCCCACAGAGACATCTTTTGGAGCCTTTCTTGATTAACACATTTCCCCTCGACTCTGAATTCTAGACCCAGAATTCAAGGCCACTATAACAAAGGTGACAAGCGACTCTGCTGCTAAATGTAAACCATTTTTGGTATCTATGTTTCCGATGTTAAGCCTGTTTTTGAATCCCATTACTCTGATTTCAGTTACTTTACCATCTTCAGTAGAGTTTTCCCAGTTTCCATCAGAATTTTTTTTTGTTTTGTTGGTTTTTTTAAACCTGACAAATTTCCTTGTCCCCGTCCCTGCTGCAGATTGTGTAAAACTGTCTTCCCCAATGCCTTTGCTCTCCAGAAACTTGGATCCCATCCAATCCCAATTTAGCCCTTGAAGACTCTTAAATATACCAACAAGACACTTTTTGTTGTCAAAGAAATATTTTTGTGTTCAGACAGTCCTCAAAATAGATCTGGGAAGATTTTTAGATATGTCTATATTAGGGGAGACTAAACCCGAATGGATATAATAAGCAGCAGCTTTTTGCAACTAAATAGGCAGCTTTTTTCCCCCCTAAGCGATTCACCGACGGATTTGGGATACGTGATGAGCAGTGTGGGGGCTGCGGCGCTAACAAGAAGGGCTTTTGCAGTGCTGGAGACTCCTAGATGCATTTCCTCTGCGCGTACACGTGGAAGAGCACGTGTGAGGAAGGATCTCCAGTACGGCACGCTTTCTAACAGACTCCACTGTGTATTAATGATAACCTCATTTATTTTTGCTGGTATTAGCTTGTAAGGTTAATATTGATAGTTCTCCGAGTCTCTTAAAGCCTGCAAATTAACTAACTACACACCACTAAATTACGGAAACACCGTTGTGAAGGATGCTTTCTCTACAGCATTGACTCACGTAATTGATGACAATAGTTTCCTTTTTAACTGGTTGCTGCTACATATAGTGGAGGCAGCGTGAATTGCATATCCTCTCTTGCTAAGTGACAGCTAAGATTAAGCAGATGCTCACTAGGGTGTTATCCCTTATGCAAACAAATGATAATTTCCTTCATAAGCGACCTGACTCGTAAGGAATTGTGGGGGCTGTGCCATCTATTCTGAATTTCTTCCCCACCAGACCGGACACCCAGGGTCTCTCATTTACCTCTGTACAACTCAAGAAGGACCTTGCTGAAATCAGGGGGGCCGTGCCTGGTTGGAGGTGACAAGGGGAACAAGTGATGTGGTCCTGGCACGGGAAAAGCTGAAGACCTGCAGCTAGAGTATCTCACTGGAAAGCCACAGACCCCTGAAAGGATGGTAGCGACCAGCTTTTGCATGCTGAACACGCAATGCTTTGTCTGCTGAGAGGAGGCAAACTGGCCTGGAAAAAGCACATAACGACGGCTTTGGCAGAGAGTCACGACAAGCATAAACCTGCACCTCTGAAGAGCGCGGCCCTACTCTGTTCCCACACCAAGCCCTTCTTGAGCATCAGCTGGCAAATTCCTCAGCCCGAGCCTGTCATATGCGTTCAAGCATCTGACTGCATACGTACATACCATAATTTGCAGCAGATTTCGCACCCATTTGGCTTTCACCACTCTGGTTCCTACTGAGCTAAATACTTGTGAGGTTTCAGACCTCGGCTGTAGCTGGTGAAGCAGAGCTAGCAGCGCTCCTCTCTTCCAGAGCCTGCGGCAGGAGCTGGTGCCGGCAGGATTCTCACGCCGATGCGCCGCCGAAACTGGATCGCAGTAAATGTTAGCTAGAAAGGTGAATGGCCCCGGTATGGCAGCGGGACCTCTGAGAACTTTGGCATGTTAGTGTCTCAGAAAGCACCTGAGAACTACATAAATAAGTTTGGAAAAGCTTCCAGGGAAGGACCAGCACGGGCCACGTGGGAGCCCTCAGAACGATCGGGCTCATTAAAGATTGATATCAGAGTGTTTGGTTAGACGAAGAGCAGCACATCCATTAAGCGGCTGTTTACATGTGTTTTGTGAGTCACTCCCACAACCTCAGCGTTTTCATTACGAGGAGCAAATATTCAAAGCTGAATAAAATACCCAGAGCACAGAGCGCAGTTACAGGCTAAGCGGTATTTGGACAAGTTCATCTCTGAGCTGTAATACACGGGTGTGAACAAACCTAAATCAAGGAAAAGTTAGGTTTGATCATTTAAGTTACAGGGAGTCTTCCTCACAGGCTGTGTATTTCCAGGACATTAAGAGATTATTCCTGTTCTCCCCTTTCAATTGCTGGTTTTGAGGACCGTCTGCCGCAGCCGGGCCAGCCTCCCCTCCAGCCTCGGCAAAGCAAGCTCAGGGTGCCCGCAAGAGCTGGCACGACTGACTTCTGGCGGGTCCCCTGCCCGTTGACATACCACCCTGCACGAGGAGGATGCCCCCTTGGAATGAGAGCTGTTTCCATTAGAATCAGCTGCTACAACTGGACTACGCTCTGTAGTAGAGCACCAGAGAAACAGGAGTTTACTGCTGGAGATTATCGGCACCAGCTTTCTAGGAGGTCTCTCTCCCATCCAAGACCTAAGCAGCAACAACCTTCCAGTAGTCATCCTCAGCCCCGCAGAGAAAAACACAGGCCGTCGCGAGGAGGGAACCGACGCAGCTATTAAACCCTCCTTTCACACGCATCATTCCTTCATCAGCACCTTGGACCGGAAAAAAAAAATCCCAGCCTTATCAGTGTGAGCAGGGAGCATCTTCCCTCGGAGCCCGGTGGGCACAGAGGCCCCAGCCCAGAACACGCGTGTTGTTTTCAGCACGTGATTAACCCCGCGGCTTTCCCTGCACGGACGTTCTCCCGGACCGAGTCCCAGGCCATTACGTGGCACCAACCGAGAAGGAGCAACCGCGTTTTCCGGAGCCAGCGGCAGCAGGCGCTCCGCAGGAACGCTGCTCTCGGTGCCGCTGCCCCGGCCGACCCCCCGGCCGAGGGTGCTGCCCGTCGCCCGCGTTCGCTGGGCAGCGTTTCGGCAGGAGCGCCGGGCTTGGCTCGCCCGCGCTGCCCGCCCCGGTGCCGACCGACAGGGAGCCCCCAGCAGCACCGACGGCGGCAAAAAGCCTTTTCCCCAGATAATTCCCCCTTTAGGAAACCTCCAGACGGGCTCCTGTCTCAGCGCAGACACGCCGCCCCGCTCCAGGCATTAACAACTTCATAAAGACAGTTGCAGCCCAACAGACATCGCGCTTAATGAGCGCCTTTGCTTCGGGGGCGAGACGCAGAAAGGCAACCGTTAGCAAAGAAGTAAGCGTACCGGGATATAAAAGATCCTGAAGTTTATTTTACCCGGAGTTACAGCAAGGACTGCATAGGGGCAGTTCATTGTTCTGTTTTCATAAAGTCATTTAAGTAGCAAATGGCCCCTGAAACTGATACTATGATTTGAGTCATGTTGGAAGACATATTGAATTAATGATGCAGGTGTGGGTTGTTGTTCCAAAAAACTTTTTTATAGCAACAGTGGGAGAGGAGAAGGGGAGGGGGGGAGGTTAAATGAAAAGATTTGGTCTATGTTATGTTTTTCTAATATTTGAATTTTAGCTAAGATTACTCTTTCTCCTCTCTTTAATATATTGTTTTAAATAAAAAATGCTAATAAATCTTGAGAGAAATATGTCATAGTGGAGTTTAAAAACTGTAGTGCAATATATAACAGTTCATAAAATATTCTATTCAAATAGCCAAAATTGTAGTGCATTTGGACCAGAAGTAGTTAACTGCAGGAACAGCATTTTATTAGCTACTAAAATTAAGAAAGAGTACTGCTGTTTCACAGCCAGATAATTAAGTACCGTTTTCTCTTTTTTAATACTATAAAATTAAACTTCCTGTTTAAATGGCCTGGTGGGGACTGTAGGCAAAGGGTCGTCTGATGAGCCCTCCGGGCAAATCCAGAAACACAACATAGCACTTATTCACACACGACTTTAACAGGGTGGAAAACACTGATTGAGGAAAAAAATGCTGCAGTAAGCGAAAAATTGCAGGTAATAAATCAGAGATCCATTTTTTCACATCATTTTGGCTAATCCATTAAATCTCGGTGCAAAGGAATCTATCAGAAACAGAAGCCACTGCCTTCGCTTCTACGTCTCCCAGCGTTATTAAAACTGTATGAGCAGTGAAAGAACTCAATTAGACGCAGCGCATTGACGAGATGTCCCGGTCACGCCTGGCCCACCGGCTTCTCCGCGCCCCTCTTTTGTCAGCGGCGTTTTGCTAAGCCTGTTCTCCAGAAGGGATTGCGCTCCGGCGCTTCGCTGGCGGGACATTTTTCTCCGTGTCGGTTGACAATGCGTTTTCCCCACTCTCCCTCTCTCAGTGCCTACCCAAAATTAGTTGTCAGTACCGGAATAACGCCCAGGTTAGCAGCCTACAGTGGGTGCGCTTCTTTCACCCATCGATCTTACCCCGCTGCAAACCTGTGTGCTGTGAAAGAAAGTCAGTCCCGTTTTGACTGAGAAGCACAAACACCGCAAAGAGAATTACCCCACCTTTGCAAATATGAGTGTGGATTCTGACAGTCTGTAACTAAACAGTGAATGTACACTCTGCAGCACGCTATTAAAGGAAAGACTGCCGTACAAAGCGGGCAAGAGTCTCGCCATTAGCTACCCGGCCTCTGTTTCTGTGTATTGCAGGGCCGGGGTTGTTGGTTCACGTCTAACGTGCAGCCGCAGCACCGGCTCCCAGCAAGCGGAATTCTCTGCCTCGGCCGGAGGCTGCACACCTGGCTGGCTCACACGCGAAGTAAAAGCCCAGCCTAATGTCAAACCCACCCTTCAAGTTGCAGTTTACCTTCTATTAAAAGCTGGAGAGGTTAAAATCACCCACGAAACCTTACTAAGTAATACAATATTGTCTTCAGTTTTACCAAACACTACAAGTGCAACTGCTGTTGGTCTGCTCAAATATTTCGTGTTTTGTCCAAAACCACATACTAATAAAACGCTTCCATATACCACAAAATTACCAAAAGAAATAATAATGTTATGGTTAAGGCACTTTATTAGGACTTGGGAGATCCAAGATCATTCCTTGCTTTGCAGACGATGTCCTTTGGACCCTACGCAAACCACTTCGTGGGAATCCACCCCCACCGCACGTTAGCGGCCAGATAACCTGGTGACTGGTCTAAACTACCCACTGAACTGCTTAAATCGCTCCCCAGCCTGTGGGAAGATAGACGGGACAGCTCACCTCACCTTAAATAAAACATTCGGGGCGCGGGGTTGCTCGCCCCTCGGACGCGCCTGCTCATACGCACGTCAGCGCCGCTCGCTTTGCTCTAGAGCTCGCGGCCCCGGGAGCGCGAGCGGGCACAGACCGTGCCGCTGCCTCGGACCACCTCCCGCGGGCAGCCCGCAAGCAGGGGCTTACGGGGGCTCTGTACGAACCACGCGTCCCCCCTGGGAGAAAGACTTCGGCACCACCCTATCGGAGGGGAAGATCAGGCCTTTGCAGAGGAGGGAGTTCCAATTCATAAAGAATTCTGGGATTTTAAAATTTATGGATTTTTAGATGAGAGCAAAACTCCAAAATACCAAAGTCAATTAGGTAGTTTAAAGCCTGGACTGATGGAAATATTACATCAAGACATTACTTCAGTTTCAAATTTCTAACAGTGCATGTTCATTCTGCACTACAGAAAATACAAAAATTTCAGAAGAAATCACTGAAAATCCGTAGTGACACTTGACAATAGTACGAACATGGTCGGCTTTATTCCGCTATAGCTTTTTGCTTACATTTTCCTTCTGAAACAAAAATTCAGGAAAATTTGACTTCGCTTTCTGAAGCATTTTGATGTAATGTGGTTTTGGCAACATTTCTGCCTAGCACCAGAGCATCACATTTTGTTTGCAAAAAACCTCCCAGAGGAATGTGGGGTTTGCTGCGCTCAGCTTTCACCACCGGCTGCGAGTTACCGCTCCTGCCCTGGAGTTCGCCAGCGCAGAAACCTCGCGAGCCTCGAGGAGCGGGTTGCTTGGGGGTTTGTTGTGGGGGTTTGGTTGGTTGGTTGGGGTTTTTTTTTGTTTGTTTTGTTGGGCTTTTTAGCTCCCAAGAATAGACAGAAAAGGACAGGAGATAGTTTGTGTCAATCTTTTTTGTTGTGATTCCCCAAGGCTTCCTGAAACCTGGGTAAAACGCACCTGACAAAGCATCACTTAACTCCCTCACGAGACCCAATAGACAATTTTTATCTCCTCTCACTTGAGAGAAAGTGCAAACGAGAGAAGCCCCCAGCATCTGTCAACCCCGCCGCCAGCGCGACAGTTCCCTCGGCAAGGCAACGGCATTGCAGACGCGCCGCGTTTGTCCCGCTGGCAAACGGCGCTTCCTACGGGAAGGGATCAATTTGCAGCTTCACAAACAAACAGAGCAAAGACAAAACAAACAATTGTCCTTCCAGTGCTTCGTCCCCCACCGAGAACCGCAGTGTTACACCAGCGGCGGGGACGCTTGCCCCGCGTGGCCCAGGGAGGGCCGGCTAGCTCCGTCGAGTGCCACTAGCAGGGAATCTTCAGCAGTATCCCAACTCACTGTCCGGGTTTAACTTTCGGCGCGTGGTTTTGGCTGTTCTCAAGCGTCCCACTTCACCAACCCGACTGTCCGCGGGATACAGTAGCTGTGAAACTTTATGGAAGGCTTTGCTCGCAAAACCCTTTTGTGCATTATGGTAACGCAACACCGCATTTTCATAGCGAAATACATTTCAAACCTTAAAAGAGAAAATAAAGTCTTTTATGTTGCTATTAAGTTTGAGTAAAGCCTGGTTATCAGATTTCGTCCCTCTGTTCTTCTGGGGCCGTTGCATCAGATTGCTCCGCAGATAAGCCGCCGACACCGCGGGCTCTCCTCCAGGCATCCTGTGCCCAGCACCGAGGGCCCTCTCCGGCAGAGACTAAACACTCGGGCCACGCTGCACCGAAGAAGTGCTTTGCATTAGAGCAATAATAAACGGCTTCTAGAAGTAAAATCACACTATGTAATGTTTAGTCTCATTTAATCTAATATTGGTTGCGAATGGGCTCTGATCTTGCTTGTATATGTAAGGAATTCGTTCCAATGGGTCAAGTGTTGAGATTAGCTTTTGCATTTCATTTGGAGCGCTCAGCGCTTGATACCCGAGTAGGTCAGTACGAGCTACTTCGAAAATCAAATACCAAGATCTGAAAAGACAAGAGTTAAGCTAATACTCTAATATTTTTCCTATTTATTTCCTATTAACTTTAAAAATGATAGCAAGCATATAAAAAGATGGACAAGGACACCCAGTATAAGGGGTAAATGTTTAGAAAAAGGCATGTTTAAGTTCTGCTGGAATTTTTATTTATTTATTTATTTTTAAACAGCATCAGAACACAACATAAGGGTTAACCCTATGTTAAGAAGGTCTGGGAGAGAAAGTAAGCGGCAGAATAACTTTCAGCTTTTGTTTTGCTGAATTGCAGACTTTTAGACCACTGCAGCAAGGAAAAATAAATTCTTTAGGTTTCTTGCTTAGGTTAAAAGGGACACAATTGCTTTTATCCAAAGGAACATCCTACCATTACAGGCGCTAATGATATCAATAAGCCTGTCGCAGATTTTACTCTTCCACAATCTTTTCACACAGTCATTTCACTCTACGCTCAGATAATTTTTTCCCCAATTTGATTCACATGGTTCTCAGCTGTATTTAACTTTCTCAAACTGCAATTGCAATGCTACACACAGCGTTGAAAATATAAATTGGCAATATTCATCAAGTTCATATACAGAGAGCAGGTTTTTGATACAACAGGTCACGTGGCAATATGCATAGCGCTGGAAATGCAGTGTTACGAAATTATTGTTGAAACCGCAACTGAGATCAGAGACCGAAAATGTAATAGAAGTAGAATAAAGGGATTAAAGAGGATCATGTTTTATATCAGACTAGTTTTGAATTAGATGATCTAGGATTGTGACCGGTTTGATTTAAACAATGGATTAACAGCAGAAGAAAATACCTATTTTGGGCCTGGCATGCACTGTACAAACATTTTCAGTGCCGCGTCTCTTCCTCTCTCCCCTTTCCCAGAGCTGTAAGCAGTGCTGTTTGCGTGGAAGAGTTCCCCGACAACTGCTTTCTCTCGCCGTGAGCACGGGCAGCAGGTAGCACCGCAAAACAGTGCGGAACAAACCACGCAGCTCCCCGCACCGCTTCCGACGCGGCCGGGTTGAGAGGAGATTCGCTCAGCTACTGAAAGCTCGGGCCAGCGTTACTGAAAGTTTCTTTTAAATTCAGGAACGGTTCAGACAGACTTTCAGTGAACCTGAGATAAATTCCAAGCCCCCAAACCGCACAGGCACGCACGGGCTGGGCGAGTTTCAGGGGGGAATTTTAGGGTTCATTAGCACAGGGAAAGACCTACGAAATGGCAACTTGTACGAAGTGCCTGAAACCTGGCCCAGGCTCCCGCTCCCACCGAAGGCTGCTCCAGCCGCTACCTGCCTAGGTGAAACCTATTTTTCATCTTTTTAAAATTCATTTTTATTGCACAGACCCGCTCCCTTCAGCCATGTTCTCTCCTGAATGCCAGGCAAACAGAGCAGTAATCTCTGCATGAGACTCCCTAATTGGCAGCAGAGCACTGGCCCAGCCAACATCTGCAGCTGGTTTCGGTGATAATAAATCAGGGGTGGGGGGTTTCAGCATGGCAAGCCGCCAAGGAGCTTTCCTTTCCCCATTTAGCCAAGAAACGGGAAGACAACAGGGAGGACTGGGGCAGCTCCGGTGCGTGGAGGTGGTTAGAGAGAGAAAAACCAGTCGGATCAACCTACAACCAGCCACCAGTCTCCGCTTGGACCTGCGGCTCTCCCAGAAACAAGCTGGCCCGTGTCACGCAGCCCAGCCAGCAAATGCCTTTCCTCCTCCACCGAACAGTAACTTGTCCCGGAAGCCTCAAACCCATCAAACATTAAAACAAGGGCACAAATACAGGAGCAGTTTCTTCGCAGAGAAGGGTTCCTACCCCAGTCCTAAGAGGATTTCGGAGCTGCCCGAGTTCACGGTTGTTCTGTGATCGCCCAACACTCCCTGAACACACTCCCGCAGATACGTTTACAATCATCAGATTGGATGCTCAGACCCAAACGCTGGGTTTCTCCAGATGCCTGTAGTACCGACAGCTCGATGCAGCCCTGTGCTCAAAGTCCAGGTGAAACAGAAACCATGCACGCGAGGTAATCCGAATTCTGTACGGGGAAATTCAAACTAGGAAAAAAAATAATCGAAGGCTGAAACAGTTGTCTGAGACAACCAAGAAACTGAAATTTGTAGCTGACAGAACAGAACTGTTAATTTAAGTGCTGCTGAGTCTTTCCTGCTGATCCTTGCAGCACAGTTTCATGCTAAGTTTTGGGGCAAGTTTTTTTAAATCACGTTGCTCAGGTATTGAGCAACGCCAAAGAGGCTGGCTGCAAAGGCCAAGGCACAGAGCTCCGCTTGCTGCACGCTCGTGCCCACGCTCCAGCTGCATTCTTGCAGGGAGAAAAAACGCTTCAGAGAACACATTTTTAATTAAAACAATTTGGTTACAGAGATGCTGAATAACAAGATACGACTTCCATTTATTACAAGCGTAAGTACCCGGGCTGGTCCGCCTTTTGTTTCTGCAGCAAGCAGCCCTCATGCTGCCAGCCTCAGAAAGGCCAGTGCGCAGAGCTCCTTGCACACATGAGCCAGCATCGAGGACATCCCGCAGAGAAGCCCTGCTGTGGCCTCCACGGCTTTTCACTTGCCCCTGCTGTCAGGAGCATCTCCCTCAGCTCTGCAAGGCTGAGATGCCCTAAGGCGCCCTTGCTGTTCCCAGGGAGAGAACTTCTCCCCCTCAGCCCCCCAACAAGGGAAGAGAAACTGGAAAAGCACCACCGTGCGATTTGAGCCTTCCAAGAGTGGGATAAGCTTGGAGGTATATATCTGCGTTTGGGTAAAACCAGCCGATCTCAACTAAGTCCTTCTGAATCTCAATGAGTGACTGTTTATGTTGCACTGGAGAAGAGAAGAGTGGTTTGAGCTGCAAGCGAAAGACCTCAGCTCATAGTGCAGCGAAAGCCTCCCTCCCAGTGTAGAAGTCCCCTCCTTCAAAGAGCATAAAGTGTAGACTCTACCTTTCAAGGTGGCTGGTGCTATATCAATTCCTATTGGCAATGATTTCTACTGATAGTCCTCATACCAACATTGCCGTCCCCAGAGCAAGCCCTGACTCCCAAGGCTGCCTTTACACCGACCCTGTGTTTGCACTAGAAAGCCTTCGGGTATTCAAGGCATTTTGCAATCCTCATCGACAGTTCTGCCCATCCCATCCAGTCTGGTCCCAGCCCTTCCTCCAACCTTAGCACCCTGCCCCCTCGTACTGCCGGCTCCTGTTGCTGGAGGTTCCCCTGCCAACCGCTGCTCCCTGCCACGGTCTCGTACCGCTATGGGAAGGGTTGTCTTCCCTAGTAAACGTCCACCTCATTTACAAGCTCAGTTACTGTTAGTCTGAATGCAGTTACGCAAGCAACAAACCACACCTCTGTAGTGCAAAATCACTAAACAATGCTGAAGAGCGATTCGGTTACGGGAGAATTCAGTCCTTTAAAACCAGCAATAGCAATCAGCACTATTAGGAATGCATCTGCCGCTTACTACGATACCACTGTGACGACTGTAAACAGCCAGGTATTACACTGCTTGGAAGCAGTGATTCGCATTTGCAAAAATAGTATCTGGCAGGAAGTATTTCTTGAGTTTATTTAAGCTTTAAAATCTATGGAAGGAGCTGCGCATGATATCCTGTTTGAAGGCATTTCTAATTTAAATTAATGACCTGGAGGATATCTCAAGGCAATAACGATCTTATTGTACTAAATCCTGCAATAGCTGAAATGAATTATAAATTCCTCTAACTGATTTAGTGGTTAACATTCTGAATCATAGCTAACCGATGCAATGCTTTGAGTTCCAGCATCAGATTAGATGAAACTATATAGGCTGTCTTCAACCTCCCTGGCTGGTTTGGAAGAGGCAGTGAGAAATGCTCTCCTTCTGAGGCAGTGGGAAGCCGAGCAGCCCCGAGGTGACAAGCCTGGACTCCTGGGAAGGCGACCACCTCTCGTCCGGGCACCTCATTTCCAACGCTGCGCTTGACGGAGATGCTGGAGCGTCCAAGCAGCGGAGGAACTGACCTGCGGCCACCAGGTAGGAAGGAGAGCTCGCCGACAAGATGAGACCAGCTCTCCCCAAAGACAACTGGAGATTCCTCACCGACTTTCTAAAGAGCATGATTTGACTAAACAAGAAACTCTCGAAACTGTACATTGCACACATCATTTGCCAACAGTCAGGATCATTCTTGCGCTGGCGATGATTTGCGCATTTGTAAGTCCATATGTCACACGTATACAGAGCACAGTAAAAAAATAAGAGGGATAAAACTTCCCTTTGAAAAGACGTAGAACCAAATTGCCCCTGAAAAAAGTGCTTTCAGCAGCTGAGAAAAGTAGTCTGTTATTTTACTTGCGGGCCAAACTGCACATGAAGCAATTGGTCAGGACTTGCATTTCGTGCTTGTTTCATAGACATTATTATGAGTGTGCAAGTCTTCCTCGGTGTATAATCGAAGGGATTTATGTACAGCTTGGAGCAGCCTATTTTATACATCATCTGCATTTTCTCAATTTTTGCCATTTCTTATTCTGTTCAAGATGCCGTAAACAAAGCATTTACTCCAAACACGGCTCTATTTTAAGCTCTAAACATATTATTGGTATCAGATTTTGTGCTCTGTTATGAACTTAAACGACATACCAAGCTGTAAAATGTGACTTACTAAAAGTATTAGCAAATCCACAATCCATTTCCAAGCGAAATCTCCAGGGTTATTGTTGTGATACCTGGCTGGGAGGAAGTCGGTGTTTTCAACTCTGTTTCCTTTTGAGCCGAGCAGATTTGTTTGAACCCCTAATTCAAAACACAGCTTTAACTTTCCCAGCCCACATGGTGAAAAACACCCCACTGGCGTGAGGGTAAGTAAATCACCAGTACTTAATAATTAATTATTAACAAGAACCTTGGAGAAGTGGAACTACTGAGCTGCGTATCTCTCCGGCTACGGTCATCCGTACGAGACATTTCAACGGCGAGCAATGACCTCTCTGCACACCCCCGCGTCCCAGCCGGCAGCGAGCAGGGAACGCCGTTGCTCCAATTGCCGCCGTCCGTTTCACTACTCTCTCTAACAGCGTACTTCAACATGGAATCAAGTCGACGCTCAGAGACACCAGGATGCCGCGTAGCAGCCGCACAACGTAAAAATCATCCCCTCTTGTGAACGGCTAATTTATTTCCCTTGTTCCTCCCCTTCCCACTGTATACTTTATTATTTTAAGGCTCTTTTCTCAGGGACAAACTTTGCCTCCCATTATTTCTAGCTTGTACCCAGTGTTGAAAGCCTGAAAAAAAATGATAAATTAAATGAGAAGGAAATGTTTAAGGGTTCCTATTCATAACAAAAATACTTAAGGCAGCTTGGGCCATGAATCTTCCACGAGCAAGTCGAGATATACATAAAGAACCTGATTCAGAAAAGAAGTGTGGAGGACTTTCATGGATGCCTGCTGTTCGGTGGATTTATGGGGGTAGAAGCTGGTATGTGGGTAGAGTCCAGGCGAGTAATTAGTTCCTTGCAGAACTCAAATACGGAGTTAGCTTTTTCCAATTGTTCAAAGGCTTTCACCCAAGCGGTGGGTTAGCAATAAGCGGGTCTGCTTTCCCACTGCCCAGCGTCTGCTCGTTCCGCGCCCGAGCACCGCACTGAACTAGTTGCCTCTTGTGTGTGAAGATTAATGAATGATCAAGTCCTGGTTTTTTGTCAGCGGAGACACGTGCATCTAATTAAAGGATTCAGAAATCTGGCAGCAAAGTCCCATGGTGTTTTTCAAAGCCACCCAAAGTTTTTGTTTGGTTTAATTTTCCAGTTATGCCCAGTTAATAGGGATTAACTTACAAACCTCATTTACCTGTTTCTACGTATGTCAGCTCGTGAGTTAACGTAGTGGGGAAACCGCTAGATTCATAAATCCTGCGCATTTAAATCATGTGTTTACCCAGGGAACAGGAACAGGCCTGGACTACGGCAGAGAGGTGCCCGTGTCACCATGTCTCTCCGGCACGGAGGACCACCTTTTGGGTTAGGTCCCCATCATCTGTCCTTCCAACTCCGATGATTTTCAACAAATGTCAACTCCTGCCAACAAACCAAGGTCCTGGGCTTTTTTTTTAGTCCTGGAAGCCCCACACTGAACCGGGACCACCCATTTTGCATAAGCAAACAAAAACAAGCAGAAATTCTACAAGACCTGGTCGGATAGGGACAGAAGTGTTCAAACAAGTCCTATGAGGAGCGGCTGAGGGACCTGGGGATGTTTAGTCTGGAGAAAAGGAGGCTGAGGGGAGACTTTATTGCTCTCTACAACTCCCTGAGAGGAGGTTGTAGAGAGATGGGGGTCGGACTCTTCTCCCTAGTAACAGACGACAGAACAAGAGGAAATGGCCTCAAGTTGCGCCAGGGGAGGTTTAGGTTGGACATTTGTAAAGCTTTCTTCACCGAAAGGGTTGTCGGGCATTGGAACAGGCTGCCCAGGGAGGTGGTGGAGTCCCCATCCCTGGGGGTATTCAAAAGACAAGGCCCTAAGGGATACGATTTAGTGGGGGACTTGGTAGTGATAGGTTAATGGTTGGACCCGATGATCTTGGAGGTCTCTTCCAACCAGAACAATTCTATGATTCTATGATTCTAAACTCCCTTTTACAGGCTGGTGAAGATCTAGCAGCTTCTTTCTACAGGCACACTTCCATACGACAAAGGTCCTGCCGGTAACCGCCGCACAGCAAGCCCTGCGCAAAGGGAAGCCCCCCGCCCTTGGCACGCTTCCTCGCGCAACGAGGGAATAACCCGCTATCGCGATATTGGGGACAGGTCCCTCCGAGCGGCTGCAAAGCCAGCCTGGAGTCACGCCGGTGGCCGTGAGGCAGGGGAGCGGGGAGCTCCTGTCCGACAGCCTGGCTGCGCTGCACAACCAGGCCTGGAAACAAACTACGTACACGATAACCAGCCTGCGTCTGGACAGGGAGCGGGAACAAACCAACCTTTAAGCCCGCATAAAATGGTGCAACATTCATCCTTAATTTGAACCACCTCAACATTCAGCTGCGCTGAGCACCAAGACCTTCACGTGTAATATCTCCTAACATCCAAATTTGCCTGGACTTTCAATTATCCAGACAATAATGAAAACATGTTGGTGAGGCAAGCATCGGGTTACAATCACAAATTCTTACTTCAATAACAGCCATAAAACAGAGACCTAAAGCATGTTTTTTGCTTTTTTTCCAAACATTAGCAACTCATCTGATACTTAGTCCAAGGATCCAGTTTCCTGCAAGCCGATGACATGTGAGACCACAACCCTGAGGCTGATATTAAATTATACATATATACATATATAAATATACAGAAAGAAAACCTGTGAAATTACAGACACAGATGTGTTATTGGTGTCATAATTTTTTTCCATTAAACACCGTATTAGGTTTATCCCCTTTCTATACTCGAAAATCTTCACATATAAAAGATGAATAGCAACTTCTCAAGGGGATCCTTGTGGTTTAACCTTGTTACAGGAGGTCAAATGCAACATACAAACTATATTGGTACAAAGATGACTGTAAAATGGAATTAGCCTTTTGCTCTCTGTTCAAATGGAAAGGAAGCAAACTTTCACGTTGCTGCACCGCTCCTGCCTCAGAACCCCAAAGGGGACTTGTGCCCACTGGTCCCAGAGAAGCTCGAGGAGCACATTTTGCAGAGAAAGCACTAACAACGCGACACCCGCATCCTGACTGGCACGATATGGCACCTTTGAAATACCGAACCGTAATAATTTAGGTTTGAAGAAGGCCAGATTCCCGCACCTTCTCACTGCTGACCCCCAACTTTAACAGCTCGCTTCTCTCACACGTACGCGACTAACCTGCTCGGCTGATGTGGGTACAAGCTTCTCTGACAGCTCTCCGACCTCCTGTGTGGCAGGAAGACGAGACTCCTTTAAATAAAAAAAATGAAATAAAATTACCATAATAAACAGAGGTGGTGAGAAGGGGCGTTGGAGAGAGAACTCAGCTTTCTGTCCTTCCTTGGCCACTCTACCCGCCCTGCATTCCGCCCACACATAGCCCAGGAAGGGCAATCTTTATTTGCACCCATTCCATTTTCTAAAACAAGCTCGTGCCCTGAGCCTGCCTTCCAGCTCTCACATAGCTACAACGATCCCATGACTTCATGAAAAGGGACCTGAAGAACACAACAGAATAATCCCTCCAGCATCCGGGATGCTTCTTTCTTGACCCACACCCTCTCAGCCTTGGGGGAATATGCTTCCGTCTGCCTCACCAGCAGGGTTATTGCTGCCTGCTGGTGGGGAGAAGCCTGTCCCCCCGAAGCGCCTGGCTTGCAGTGCGAGAACCGTCTCATTTTCAAGCTCTCTTCTTGAAGCAGCTGGGTTAGGGGCTTGGGATGAGCAACAACAACTATACTGCTGAAACAAGGGTGAGACAGTTTGTGAGACAGTTCGGCAGCGCACTAACTCCTGACACACCATTTTCCATGAGCCTCTTATGCCCAGTCTAGAAGGGCACATCCAAAGGTTCCCTCTTGCTTTCCTATGGCCCTCGTCAGACCTCACACAGCCGCAACTTCTCCCATCTTCCCAAGACTCCCCATGCAAAGGGCTGAGAGAGCGTTGCATCACAAAGGCAAGGACGCGTCCCAGCCCAAGCCATGCAGCTCCAGCTCATGGAAGGGTGCCCAGAGGGAAGGCCTGGACATACCAGCCAAAGCTCCGGCAGCACAGAGCCTCCACAGCAAGCAGACCCTCAGCAGAGAAGAGGGGGCCCGGCCACAGCCTGCTTTATGAGAGCTTCCCGGCACACCACCCACCCCTCGGCAGCCAGCAAACGACCTGCGGCTCACCTGGGCCTCCCCCAGTTAATTAGCAGAGAAGGTTAATTCTTCGTCTGCTAGCTGAAACTACAATGCATAGCGCAGAACAACCGGGCCCGTGCTGAGTTTACAGATTTCTTTCTCGGCTGTATTAAACCGACATTGGCAATACTATCATTCGGAAGGAAGCACTGTAACGTAATTTGGGATATTACTGATATTCCAAAAACCTGGGACCTCTTATCCAAGCCCACTGCAGGGGATTGGTGCAATTAGGGCTGAGATCCCGGCCCCAGTTTTAGATCGGGTTTTGGCAGGAGCTTGTTGGCCGCTGTACGACACTGCAAATAAGGAGCGTACCCTATAGCAAGAACATCTCACACGTAGCCGAGCACGGAAAGTCATTCCCACCGCAATAATTGCTACCTCCAGATAATTACGATAGAGACTATGGATGCCTATCAAGTGGCATCCAAAGAGAAATGTCAAATCATTATTTTCTCATAATGCCCTCGGTAGTGTATCCGTTGGGATTTCATAAGGAAAAACTTCCTTCTCCTCCAGATGCCTAGCAGGCAAGACATCTGCAGGCCTTATGAATTTTACAGTCGTATGAACAGGAACACAAAGCGTAAGAACTTCCAAAGGAAGACACCAGCAGCACCACAATAAAGATCTTCATTATTTTTCCTTGACATTTTCATGACAGAATTCATGTAGAACATAAAAAAAGCATAAGGCATGTTTACTGGATGTTTTATAGTTCAATAAAACATAAATAAACAGCTTTTTAGATCAAAGCTACATAAATAAGGAAGCACTGTGGCTTCTGAGACCAAACCAATATATCACATAATCTGAAGCTGAAAGAAGTACTCCTGGCACTCCAGCCTTACTCTGGAGGAATCCCTCCTTAAAGGCATAGTGCCCCACTTACGTCTGACTTCTTATTTGTTAAGTGTTTTAACAAACACGTACAATTGAGGTGTTTTGGTTTTTAGAGTACCACCATCTGTCTTGTGAAGCCTTTTGTGATGAAATGTTCAGATTCTATAAATAAAGTAATAAAAAAAAAGGAGCAAACAGTAGCATGTCCAGGAGAGCTCGGGGCTGATTTTCTGGGCGTACAATACCGCTGCCCGAGCACCGAGTTCCTTGCGAGCGGTCAGTGCCCATCCAAAAGATCCAGCCGTCCGTGAAGTCAGCGGAAAGGCTGTGAGTGGTATCAGGCGGCTCTGGATCAAGTCCTGGCCTTTCTGAGCAGCGTGAGTCACCCTAAATACCACATGTAAGGAACAGAAGAGTTCTCTCTGAACCTCCTCCCTCCTCGTGGACGTATCCCTGCCTTCTTGCCCCTTCCTCTCTGTTGGATGCAAACCCGAACCTACCGACGGGAGACGGGCTGGACTCACAAGGTAATCCCTCTGGGTTTACTCACACCGGTCTTGTTACGCGCACGTGAGTATCGGTAGGGCTGTGATTCCATGCGATGCCATCGACCACTGAAAATACACACGCAGACCAATGTCTGGCTTAGTCATTTGCAAATCCCAAGCCTAATGCAGTTTGGTCACCATCCTGATAAACCTGTGCTATGCCAGTTCAAAAGAACAGCACACGATGTCAGACATGTGGACTTTTTATTAGGGCCATACTTTGGTTTGCGCCAGAATAAACTCAGTGCATACCTGCACACATGCTCCAGGAGCTTGTGTGGTTTGCTTTTCCATTCCTGCCAGAAACTGTGTGGATTATGACTTTTAAGCATTATTGACGATCGTGCCTCAGTCTGTTTCCTGGTCTGCATTTTATGTTGTGCTCTTCGCATGGCTATAGGCTTTCGCAGTTATTTTGGTCCCATGTCTCCTAATATGGGGTGGTGGGAACCGAAAATACCACGCAGAGTTCATCTTGGAATGCACTTATTAATCTAATGCCAGGGTACTGCTGGCCACTCCTAAAAATAGCCATACGCCCATCGAGACCAGGGCATCCCTTCAACAGAAGAAAACCAAAGCAAAACCTTCCACGTTGGCACCCTCACACAGGCGTGTGCACACGTGCACACACCCGCGGACACGCACAAGTACAACATGCGGGTCCCTGACCTCGGTGACAGTGACGTGTCCCCCTGGAGCAGACACAAAGCCTCCCGCGCGCCCGGAGCTGTTGCCGGGCTGCGCGTACCCGGGTGCGTGGGGAGCACAGGAGGGGCTCGGGGTCCGGCCGCTGGCACTGCGGGTGGAAGCCCTTTTGCTCGTCCTCGCAGCGGAAAGGCATTGCCAGAGGACAGGCGCCTGCCGCTCCCACCGGAGCGCGGGGCACAGGGGTTGGCTGCAGGACGCCCGTCCTGCTGCTGGGGGAAGCAGCACGTTCCAGGGCACTCAACAAAACAACTCGAGTCGGGCCAGCCCCGATAGCTCAGCGTAAAGGCACGAGGGAAGCCCCGCTGCTGAGCAGGGGGTTTAGCGAGGTGACCCTCGTAGCGGGGCCGGGCTGGCTGGCAGCTCGCCGGTGCCCGGTCAGGCAGAGACTCGCCGCTGTTCTACCACGCTGAGAAAAGTCCCTCTTTGCTAAGGATCCTCACCCGGGCTCGAAGTGCCATCCTGGTGTTAGCACAGCCCACAGTGACACAAACCCACTCCCGTGGTAGTTTCTCAGTAACTCAAGCATCCGTGGCCGAGCAGTAAACCTCGCTGAGGTCCAGGATCTGTTCCAGCCCCAAGGATTCCCAGGTCACGCTCGCTCAAGTGTACAAATGGAAACAGCGTTTTCCTGACTGCCTTTGTGGTGACTGTGCCCAGCACCTGAAGGCCAGGCTGTGCTTTTTCTGCCTCACACATCATCACCCTCCGCCTGAATTAACTGGCAAGACTGGTGATGATGCGTGAGGCCAAACAGAATCCAGCCCGAGCTGCCAGGGATGCCTTGGCTCCGCGGTGCTGACAGGGCTGGAAAAAAACTACAAGCAGATCTTAGAAAGTTGGATCCTGAATCACTCAAAGGAGTCTGAGCTGCAGGACTGGGCCCCAGAGATGCTCAGGCGCCGTTGGCTGGGAGGCACGGAGGGATGAACGACGACTGCACCCCAAAAGCGCCGGCCGTGGGTGGGGGCTGTCCTTTGCCGGCGGTGCTCCTCGCTGCGAGGGGCCGGGAGGGTTCCTCACCCGCCTGCGCGACCCCGCTCCTCAGCCCCTTTCGCCGTCGTGGTTGCGCCGGGGCGAGAGAGTGGGAGGCGCGGGTGGAACGGTCCCGCTGCGGTCAGGCGCTTGTTTGTGCCCGGTCCTGCTTTTTGTGCCCCGCGCCGAGACGGGCAGTGCATCCCCGCAGCGGCTGTCCCCTGGGGCTGGCCTGCGGAACACGCTCGGCCTCTCAGAGAAAACACGGTGGATCAGACAGCGCAGGGGGAGGAGAGGTCTTCCACCCTCCCCGTCTGTGCTCCTGAGCCGGAGCGCCGTGCTGCAGCAGCGCCCGTCCCGCAGCGCCGGGACGGGACACCCGCCTGCATCCCTGTCCCGCGGGGCTGCGGGCAGCCCAGGTTGTCCCTGTGCAACACTGGAGTGGGTAATTTTATACTAAATGTGCTTGTCTAAAAATATCTCACTTCTGTGTTTTTTGACCATATGCCCAGGATCATGAAAATTTTTCCGTAGGAAAAAAAAGCTGAAAAAAACCCTTAAACCCATAACATCTTGGAATGATTTGACCACTTTCTTCTTAGGACATTCTCTCCTTTTTATAACATGATGGGGTTTCTCCTGAATTTAAAACATCAATTTGGCCTAACATGAGGAGAGTGTTCATTCTTCCAAACCATAAAGATCAGAGACTATAAACTGTTGTTTCTTAAATGTTTCACGGCAAAAGGCATTCAAAGCATAACATTAACACAAAGTTTTTCTGTAAAACAATCTGGGAAGTGTAATCTCTGTAAGAGGTTTTTTATGCACCATGGCTAATTGTTCCTGACAGTATGATTTTACATCAGGCATTTTTTGTAAATTCAACACCATTCAAGCTTTATGGCAGGTAATATTCCTTACAACTGCTAAAATCTTGACCATGTCTAAATTACTCTTGCAGAATGATGTTAATTCTTTTTTTTTAACTACAAAACATTGGGACCAAACTCTCTCCTGTCCTGCAGCTCACCGCTGGAGACGACTTTCTGAAATCCTTCTCAGCAGAGCTCCACGCTGAGTCACAAGCAGCTTTTTACATGTTTCGTGCGCATCAGAGAGCAAAGTGGCCGGCGCTGCTGGAGTCGGGCTTGCGGTCGCCTTTGCGGCAGAGGGACGGAGACATTTCTAGCCTTTGAGGCTGAACACGTGCCTCCTTAAAATTCAAATTCTAAAACTGTTTCACGTGGCTCTGTTTGAAATGTCACGGCTGTACGGAGCCCGGTTCAGGACTGCTTCATGCTTGCGTTCACCTACGCTAAGCTGAGGGCGTCCATGTGAATCAGGCGGCGGTTTTTCCAAGTAGTTACCGGGAGGTACTTGTCCTACAAGCAAAATTTGTATTTTGTAAAAGAACCTGAAACGTGGAGCTGAGAGCTGAGGACACGTGCACGGACTGATGAGTTTCTGCAGAGCTTTGCTCAAGCCCAGACTGTGCTGAGCATCACGTCGCTCGGTTTCTTGTCCCCAAATGTGACTCCTGACTGCGCGACCTGATGCTCCGAGGGGGAATTTCGCTCCCTTACTGACCGCAGAGGAGGATTCACCTCCGGAGCCAGGTGCCGTAAACAAGCGCCCTCAGCCTTACGCTCCAGATTTCCTGAGCTTTGCTCTCCTGGCTGTGTTTAACAGCTGAAACCACAGGCCAGGTCCCAGAGTCCAAACCCAATTAAAACAAAAGAATCACAAAACCAGCTTCACTTGGTTAAAAATCCCTGTCCTTGCTTTAAATCGGTGCCACAACTACCAGGCAGAGCGCTCTGAAGAGCAAATCCAAGATGCGTTTCTCTGCTTACAGTTTGCAGGCATTTCTAATCTGCATATCTGATTGAAAGAAATGCCAAATAAAAGTTAACCATCTGAAATACACGTTGTGGAGCCCACGAGATTAAAAGATGCAGAAACGTTTTGTGTGCCCAGCATTCAGTACAGGGGCTTCAGCATCCAGAGATGCACCAAGTTACGACAGCTCTGGGTTTTACTGGAGTAAATGTTCATTCTGGAAAAAAGGAGCAGGGATCCCCTGTGGTGGCTTCTCCTTCACCCCCCAGCAGGAGTGCGTGAACAGACCTGCACCACCCTTCACGACTAGAGTAAGGTTTAAAGACCTGGTACATAAGGAACAGTCACTTTCTGAGTGTTTCTTACAAGAAATTCTTCAAACCCACAAAATGTGACCTGGAGAAGGCTGGTCCTTCACTGGCAAAATCCTCGTACAGCCTCATGCGAGGACAGGGTGGGCTCCTACGAGGAGGTTCGTCCGCCTGCTATGAAAACGGCAGGATTTTGTGATGTCTCCCTAACCGTTGCCGCACTATTCCTCATAGGCTTCACTCTCATCCACATCCTAGGGGTCAGCTCATACAGAAATCGGTCCAGCCTGCTTTGCCAGCCTGAATTACTCGTGTATTAGCTCTGCTTCATACGCGCACACATACACATGAAAAAACTCCTTTCGCCCAACTCACTATACCTTATAAAATATGGGTTATAAAAACTTTATGGAGCCTGTTCCTCCGAGGGGCTCATTCCAAAGCGCAGTACGCAAAACCCAGCTCTTTTATAGCGTGGCAGAAAAAGGGCTCAGTCTGTGCGGAGCGCCTCATACGCATCAGACACAGGATTGGGCCTCCAAATGGACCACACAGCCTTGACCGGGTTGCTTCAAGGGCAGCAGATGAATTTGTGTCTGAAGTAAATCGACACGTGAGAAAACACTAGTCCTTTCTGCGAGAAATTCCTCCTCGCCCCACCTCGGCGCAGTTCCACCGTAAAGGTCAAAAAGAAGGGGACTGCGCAAAGTGTGGCCCTTCTGCGACAAGCACCACGGGCACGTCGTTTCCAGAAGACCACGGGCAGCCTCGAGCAGCCTCTGCTAGAGACAAGGGTCCTCATCTGAAGCGGCTGCGCTCGGATGGATTCACTCACAGCTAAGAAGGCAGCTCCGGAGCATTACTGGGAGTAGAGGGACCGATCTCCTCCGAAAAGGGAGAATTAGGCTCCCGGCAATTCATACACCTGAGCGGAGAAAGAGCGACAATCAACACCCAGAGTGTGATATTTATGAAAATCAGAGGGTAAATCGGGCACAATACTGTGAACATATACAACTTCTTATGTGGAGGCTCAGACCAAATCAAAATAGTTTCCGCTTCTTCTCCCCGTCCGTCCCCTAAGCACTAAACTCGGGTTTCATCTTCTGCTACGCCCTGTCCGTGCCGTCCCTTTGGTCTGTCTGAGCCTCACCCGCCACGTCCGCTTGAAGCACTTTCCGAGGGTAATGACCTTGATCCGTTAGAGATCAGGCTGCCCTCCCCCTGTCGAGTCTCGGCGTCCCCTGCGCTTCAGCCACTGGCCTGTACCTGGTTTTGGAGATGTAACAAACAGGACACAGCAGGCGCTTCTGCAGACGTAGCTGCTTCTGAAATGCCACCAATTGACTCTGAAATTCTTCTAAAATCTACATTATTATCGGCACACTGTATTAGAGACTCGTTACTGGCTTATGTCTTGGGGTTATTCTGGGATAACTAAGGCATTTATTTCTTAAGAGAACAAATTTGGGTCCCATTCTCCAGGCAAACCAGTTCTAACTAGCAAAGCTCTCCTGGCACGCGATTCAATCTCACCGCTTTTCACGGGACCTCAGCTCGCGCCTGGCTTTGCTGGGGAAGGCTGCGTGTGGGCACCACGTAAAGTGTTTCAAACTGCGAACTCCGACAAAAATAGGAGAATGCCAGCCGCCGCCTCCGAGGTCGCCTTCCTACGGTGTCTATAAACATTAAGCAAGATTATGGTAAATTCTTCAGGGTAGTAGTAGGGACAAGTCTCAGGGTCGCAGATGTTGCTGAATCCCTGTGCCGTTCCAGTGACTCTCGCTCCACGTTTATTTTGCTTGCACTGAAAGTCGATTTAAGCCTAGTGTGACGACGGCGACGCTCCGACAGCGCCGGCGCGGCGGGAGGTGCCGGCCTGGGCGCGATCCCCTCCTGCCGCCCGCCCGCCCGCCCGGCTGCAGCGCCGGGGCACAGCGCTTCCCTCCACGGGCTTCCTGAGCGCCCGGCGCCACAGCAGCGTGCTCGGGGTTCCTCGGCACTGCTGCGCCAACTGAGATTAATGGTAATGAAGACCAGTGCTAATAACGACGTTACAGAGACCCTCATGCTGTATGCTGCTTTCCTCTCATCGTTCCTGAACCAGATTCTTCATTCAGGTGATCTGGACTAGTTCACCCTCAGATTTATTTTACACTTGTTCAGCAAATCGGTTCTCTTGGTGCGTAGTTGAATTATTCATTATACTTTTTTCTAGGATGGAGAAGTTACTAAAAGGTTTCTTTCTTGTATAAAGCATTTTCATGTTTGAGTATTAATTTTTAAAATCTCCTGTAAATCCACAGTACTTTGCAGCTGTTTGCCTAGCCTTTTTCAGATTTGTCATTAAAGCTTGTGAGTGTGCGTGCACACGCATATATATATTTATATATATATATAAACTTATACGAATAGATGCTCACGTACGTAGTTCTTATCTTTCCACCCTGATATTTGCTCCCCAGGCAGAGCGCGTCAACCTTCCAACATAGGTTTAGATCTATCCTTGTTGAGAAACACAACTGGAACTCTGCTCAGCGGAAGGTGGACAAGAACCCCCGTCATTTAGGCACTGAACTCGGGCCCGATTCTTCGCAGAGCTTGGACCCGGTCACTGGCTGTGAGTGGAAGAAGTCCTTTGCAAGCCCAGAGGTCCGTCCGCCGTCGTCACCGGGGGACGCGCTGCCGCCAGGTGAGCTCCTGGCCCCAGCACCGTTCCCTGTCCCAGAGCGAGGGGAGCAAAGCTCAGCCCACGCCTCAGGTACGGCTCAGCCAGGAGGACGGACGCACTGTGCTTCCTGCAGAAGACTACCGAGTTTCATGCCGTACCGCTAACGCCAACGTAGGAGAAGGGAATTTCTTAAGCAGCTTTTTAGTTCCGTCTCGCTGAAATAGGTACATCACCGGTAACGTTTTAAAAGCGCTTGCAGCCAGCCTGCCAAACGTGCGCACCCCCGGCGCCAGCCGCAGCTCTGGGCGCTCCCAAACACGCCGCGGCGCCGCGCGTGCAGAGACAGGGACGCCAGCAGTGCCGGCACCGAGGAGCACAGGCGCTGCGCAAGCCCCCGAGAGCTGGTGCGGCTCATCCGTTTGTCTCGCCGGGCCAGAGTTTCCCCGGCGCCTCATCTGCAAAGCGGCCAGCGGGATTTTTGGCGTCGTAATAACAAGCACCATAAAACACAACCTTGCCATTGTGTGCAATACTAGGCCAATACCGGCGTCTTGATCAGGGACAGACAGGTTGTACGGCAGCATGCAAACGCCCCGTTTCGGCTAGCTGCTCCTTCTGCTTTGTATGCCCACCTCAGCTGGGAAATGGAGTATTTTAAAAGTTTCAGCAGCTCCATGAGGTCACTGTAGCTACAGAAAGCTGTAAAAACTGCCTGGGTTGATGGTTCAAGCAGCCACAGGTCTTTTTCATTACAGAACAGATATAACCCTATGAAATTATTATAATAATAACATCATTTATTTCACAGGACTGAAGCAAAAAAGCTTTATGATGGTGTTTTATATGCAACATGTGCACTATAAATATTTCCATAAAAACATGCATTAAAATATAAAGTTGGCAAAAAGAAATCAAAAGTCAGGAGGAAAAAAAAAAAAAATCCAGTTAAACAAGCATTAAACCATAAGCCATGGAATAGTGAATAATGAGCCCCTGCCAGTCATGGCAACAGGCCTTTCTTTCTCTGGTTTCAGCTCCTTCCAAACACAAAGGTACAAGCCAAACCAGCCATGGAGAAGGTGCCTGATAAACTCCCGCGCCACATTTCCCTGGTCCGTCACCCTCCCTATGGCTGTGAAAATGCTCTTTTCTTTGCTCGGCCGTCGGTGCGGGCGCTCGCCCCTCTGCGCGTGGGGGAGTCCCCGGCCGGCGTCGGGGCTTCGCCGCAGCAGGTCGGCACGGGCCAGGAGGTGTTCTCACGCTGGGGCTGCTCGTGGGAGCGGGGCACCGCACATACAGGGTCTCGGACAGGAGCTGAAACAGAAGCTGAGCCCAGACCTCTTGAGATCCATCACAGAGCCAAAACGCGACCATCAGGGGCTGCCCTTTGCCTGCACCCGGTAAAGGAGCCTAGATCTGTGATCGGGTTTCTGACCCCTGCAGAGTCTGCTTTGCAAGGGTACTTCGCACAGGACCTGTTACGATGCTGAAAGAAATACCCTGCCTTGACGGTCTGTATCCGGCAAAAAAGCCCCGTCCCTACAGGTCCGTCTCGCTCTCGCTCCCGCTCTTAAAAACAGTTTAAGGGGTCGCAGTTATTGGTCCCTTCTGGCTTCAAATGTAATAAAGGTACGACAAGAGGCCGTGCAACTTTTGCTGGCCACACACGACAAGGACGTCTCGGGTACCAACCCCTGAGCAGTGCCGGGGGCTGGCAGGCTCGGCGGGGCGGCTGCCAAAACCCGGCAGGCATTGTTTACGCCAGGAACACCCTCGCAACAGAACGCTGCTTCCCGGGCCAATTCTGCGGTAAGACATCATCCCCCGCTCACTCGTCAGATTGGTTTGTCTACAAATATGTTCACACTTGGAAATATCCCCCTTCTGTGAACAGCAATCCATTAAACATGCATCTCTCTGTTTTCCCCATCTTGCTCTCTGTACATAAAATAAGTTCTCTTCTTTTGTCCTCAGTAAATGCCTATTCCACATTTTTGCATGTTTTAAATATTCACGCATATGAAAGAAGCTGTAAAAACATCGCATGGCTTATTTATTATTTAGTGTACACACTTTTTCCTCCAGAATAACAAAATAAAAAACATTTTAGTCTTTTTTTTTTTTTTCATTTCCTTTGTATTTTATTTCCATTACTCTGCTCGTTAAAGTTTAAAAACTGCGTTGTTTCGTGACAGTAGGGATCTGTGTGTCTTTCTGTCAGGGAATGTATTTGTACCTGCCAACACGATGGCAGAGGTGGGGGTGAGATGCTGTGGGAACTTTTGGCTGGTCGTATAAAGGTCCAGCGTGTATCTCGAAATCGTGAGCCACGCTAGCGCGGCTGCGGGAAGTGCTCAGGGCATTCAGCTGAGAGTACTGACACTTACTAACCCCAGACTTTAAAAGAGCTCGGAGTTCAGATATGAAGCCTACAGCTATTAACGGATACACAGAAGGGCATTTTACGGCTGACAATAAAATCTCTGGAGCAAATATTGCCACATGTCAATCTTTCCCCAAGAGTCACCTGAGCCATAGATTTTCGGGCCAGCTCGGAACGATGACTCAGGGTGGCCTCTTCAGCAGCACAAACAGGGAGCATCCCCCACTCATTTCTCCATCAAGCCCTTAACGACGGTTTGGGTTGTGGCGTCTCCTCTGGAATGAGACATCGGTCTTGATCCAAAGGCCGCAAGGGACGGAGCGCTCGCCGTGTCGCTCGGGAGGCGACCCCAATGGTAAGGTATCTCCCTCTCAGGTACGAGCACTCTAGTTTCTGTTATTTTCGCACTGCTGTAACGCTCCACAAATACCTCACTCGCCCCAGGAGCTGCTTGCACAGAAAAGCCCTGCACGGTTGGAGCTGCACCTGGCATCGGAGAGCGGGCTTAACGTTTTCAAGTGTTCGCTCTCTAGCAGCGACCTAACAACCTCCCGATGCTCGCAGCGAGCCGGAACGGTGCCACCGTAACCGAGAGACGTTGTCCGCGTGTGTGTGTGCAGCAAAGCAACGCGAGCCCCCTCGTGTCACCACCGCCGGCGCGTTCCAGCCTCGACCCGCGAAGACCACCCGTGGGAGCGCGGCGCGGGCTCCGGCTCCGCAGCACTTCCGCAGCTCACCCCGACGCTAATCCTGCTAACAGCCCTGCCAGATGCTACGGTCGTTTCAGCAGCTTGGGCACCTTTCCATGAGGAACTGGACTGAAACCAAGAACTCTGCTCGTATAGGTCACTCCACAGACACAACTACCAACCTGGTCTGGATTCAAATGACTGGCCCAGTGTGAAACGAGCTGGATCTTGTAACCGGTGCCATAAAAAAGTGACTAGTTTTTAAAAAATGTTCATTGCTCCTGGAATCAGATGGTTGTGTGCATGTTCCGTGTGACAGGCTTTAGCACTCCAGTGATACACAGTGAAAGGCATTTCAGAAAGAGACAGGCAATACAGCTAGTTTTTAGCATATTTATATGCTACTTTATAACATAGAAGTTAAACAGCGCATTGTAAAGCACCTAGTACCTTATACGCGCTATGCAAACACTGCATTATTATGTATTGTAGAATATAATCTTGTCTTGCCAGGGAGCTGTACTGGGTAACTTAAAATACACTTTATATGTCATTCTGCACCATTCTTCCCCACAGAACTTGAATATCTTTTCTACGCCTGACTTCGAGGGGTACACACACATCTGAGCACAACTGTAAACTTAAAGCCTTGCCCACTCTCCCAGAAAGAAGCTAATTGTTTTTCCTCACCTTCCTGATATAAGGAACTCTGTCCACTCAGGCAGTTCAGCTGTGCCGATATGAAACCGATCTGCGAGAATTAACTCAAGTTCCCGACCCTTTCTGGGCTAAATCAGGGCTTCACTGCCCACCGACTCCAGGAGTGCCGTTACTAAACCCACCGAGCTGAGCCTGGAATGAAGGAGGTTTCTCCTTCTGGCCACCCCCTGTGCTCGAAGCACAACAGGCATTTTCTGGGAGATGCTCCTCACTTTGCACTTCCCGATTTACCCCGAGCTATTGACTGGAGAGATTGTCAGGAGTCTTCACACCAACACATTGTTCCCAAACCGTTGCAGGATGCCTTACACTGTTACATGTTCGTGGTGATGATGTCACTGATTACCTAGGGACAGCATAACTACCTATTTAATGAATGCGCAGGGTTATTCAGGAGGTGGGATGTCAGGAACTCTGGGCGCTGGGCTGCTGCCAGTCGCCTCCCGCGTTCCTCGAAGGGCCAGACACGCTCCGCACTCCTCCGTCCTCCCGTCCGCAGGCGGAAGGGTGACCCTTCTCTCAACGGCCTCGGAACTGACGCATCGCGTCGAAGCTACATAGATCATAGAATCATAGAATCATAGAATTGTTCTGGTTGGAAGAGACCTCCAAGATCATCGGGTCCAACCATTAACCCAGCACTACCAAGTCCCCCACTAAATCATATCCCTTAGGGCCTCGTCTGAACGTCTTTTGAATCCCTCCAGGGATGGGGACTCCACCACCTCCCTGGGCAGCCTGTGCCAGTGCCCGACAACCCTTTCGGTGAAGAAATTTTTACGAATGTCCAACCTAAACCTCCCCTGGCGCAACTTGAGGCCGTTTCCTCTTGTTCTGTCGTCTGTTCCTTGGGAGAAGAGTCCGACCCCCCCTGGCTCCAACCTCCTCTCAGGGAGTTGCAGAGAGCGATAAGGTCTCCCCTCAGCCTCCTTTTCTCCAGGCTAAACCCCCCCAGGTCCCTCAGCTGCTCCTCATAGGACTTGTGTTCCAGAGCCAAGCGCACGAAAGGGACCGTGGCCCGAATCTAGCGGCTCCCCGTCGGTCCCGGGTTTATTCACGAAGAAGCGTGGAGAAGAGCCTGCTGCCCGCTGCCCGGGCTGGAAACGCAGGGCTGGGAAGGCCGGCGAGGTTTCCAGTGATGGGTCGTAGCGGTCAAGTCCGTAAGTGTAACGATAATGAAGTGCTTCCCCGTTCTCAGCGCAAAAAAATGCCAAAACGTCGTTCCATGTGCGCATGTGTGTGCCCCAGCGTGCGCATGTGAGTGTGGTTTGAGCATTAACTACTACACAGGGAACGAAGGATAGGGTAATGCTGGAAGACAGAAAGAACAGAAAAACACAAAGAACAGGATCCTGGAACATTTCAGTATCCTGTTGACTCATAAGATTGGAGCAGACAGGTACAGCCCAAAGACAGCATGATCTAACCGTGGGCCAAGCTCTAACACACAGCAGGAATGTCTAATTTTAGTCTGTCCAGTTTTGGCAATGTCACCTTTAATTGCATGGCTCATTTGAATTGTAAAACACCTTTAAAAGCTAACTAGTAAAAGGAAATAGGCCATATTTTCTAGACTAACAGTCATATTCAATTTTAACTGCAACGAAATTGGTTTTAAACAGTTAATGCACATTAGGACTTGAGTTACCAGAGAGAGAACGTGGCCTGCAAACACACGTGCAGATGTTTCGGTCCTTTAATTGAGGCTGCATTCGGGTCACTCTGCGGCAGCGCTGCTGCAAACCTTTTTGTGTGACCCCCGGTTTACCGGTACGGATCCTTCCCAGCCAACACGTTGCAGACTTCCACACTGCGCGCGTTGTAGCGACCCGCGTTTCCGACTTCCGCGCACAGGGCTCCACGATGCTCGGGTCCATCTGGGAAGCGAGAGGGCCGGACCAGCTCCGCCTGCTCCAGCCCCCGCGGGCGAGGCTGGGCTCCCAGGGCACAGCACGGACGAAACGCCCGTGTGGCAGCGAGTAGCGTCCTCGACGAGTCCAATTTTCAAAAAAGCACAGGCCTCAGCAGGTACACAAACATGTTGTGCTGTCAAAAATATGGATACTAAGTAGAATCTGTTTAGTAACTAGATTGTTGTGCCAGGTTAGGATTTGAAAAAAAAACCCACCAAAACTTTTAGCAGAAGAGAGGATTTTCTGCAAACCTGGGCTGAAGCTAACGAGCATTTTTTCATCAGCTCCAGCGAGGCAGGGTTTTATCTCACATTGAGCGCACGGTGCGATTTTCAACATTTGTGATTTTGTGAATGAAGCCCAAGTGGGCGCCCGGTGGAATCGCTGAACACGCGTGAGAAGACGTTCGTAGCAAACTGCTCGGGGTCAGCAGAGGCAGGAAAAACGTTGGGAAGTGCATTTAAATACTGCTCACGCTTGCGACATAATTAGCCACCGTCCTGGAGCAGAGATGCGAGGGCTGGACTACGCTGTTACGACGTGTAGTCTTGATTAGCCAGGACCCAATTCGGAGCCAGTTGCCTCAAAGCACCCTCTGGTTCCGCACTGGAAGGGCCACAATCGCAGACCTGCAATTGCAGGAAAAGTGCTATACGGCTTTTGCAAGAGCAAAATCCTGCTGAGCCAGTGATGGAGGTGAATATTTAAGGACTTTGCCACTAGCGTAACCTGTGCTGTCACCTGAAACACACTTGACAAAGAGTGCTTTTTTGTTGCTGCTGATTGTGCTGCACACATAAACTATCAAATCTTCCTGGAGAAATAGCTCTCTGCCTCCCTCTAGAGAGATTTGCATGGCATTCACAAGCGTAAACCTCGGGTTTCTGCTTTTGTTAGCATGCAGTCAACGGGCTTTGAACTTGCTCTTTAGGTCTTCCTAAAATATTTGTAAGCCACGAGCGCTAACAGGGGCGATAACCCAGCAGCCGAGCTCTTCCGTCGTACTTGGTGCCCACACATCTCTCAAGGGCCTCTTCTTGCGGCACTGCGGACAAACCGTGTGCTCGCGGAAGGCCCGGCGCAGCCACGTCCCTGCTGCAAGCATGAAACAACTAACGGCTGCCTGGTGACATTAAGGATTTTAACTCTGTATCTGCCCGTTATCAGACATCCCACTTTCTTAAATATTTCGTTATTCTGCACTAGACTCGTGTTTTTCCCAGTTTTGGTTATTCGTTGCCTTGGCACGTGAAACACGCTGCTCCTTCGTTGCCACTCGCCCACGTCGGCTTGATCTGCGGGCCGGGCAGAACCCCGGGATCAGCTGTCACCCCCCGCTGCCGGGGAAGCCTGCGAAGAGCTTGAAAAGCGGTGTAAGACGCAAGCAAAAGCCCTTTCGGAGCCGGGCAGTGGAATAACGAACGAAACTCCCTGCACGGCCCCCCTGCAGCGCTGAAAAAGCTGTAGACAGGGGAGCAGCGCTGCTACGCTGGGAAAACGTGGCAGGCAGAAGTCTCCCCTCTGAACATCCAAGACAAACAGTAACAGGACGCATCGCACTGGCTGGGCCGAGGCTCGGCAGAGCCCCTGCCGTAAGCAAGCTGGGGAGGAGGAGGAGGAGGAGGAGGCAGTTGGGAAGGGGCTCGCCCCGACCTCCTGAACCCCCTTCTTGCTTCCCCGGCACGGTGGTGCCAAGTCCGTAGACGCGGCGCAGAGGCCGAGGGCTCCGCTCCGCCTGAAGCCGGCTTGTTAACGGCTTCGTGTCACAACCGAAACGCTCTGAAAACAAAATATCTGTGCCAACGATGGCCCATAAACATCCGTGACCGCTTTAAGAACTCTGTCAAGGTAGAAACACAGAAAGTGAGTTTCCCAGGTCAGCATCCTGCCAGAATCTAAGCAGACGCCTGTGCAGCTGTTGTGGGCGCGTGCAGGCGTGGGAGCCGGGCACGCACCGCGAGCCGGGGAAGAGCACCACGGCAGACACGGCACGCGCACAAGAACAGATCTCTAGGAGCACCGGCGAGAATCTGCTTTCTACGGCTTGAAAGCGTGGCAATACTTTACCCGGGGCTCGCATCTCTCCGATCCCTCGACTCAAGGCAAGGCTCGCGTCCCTGCGCGAGAGGCGGGCATTTGCATGGAGAGTTAAACCACTCCTGCAGTTGCATCTGCAGAGGCACTTTACGGGCCTGGTTCGCCTACAGAGGTAGGACGGCCGGTGCCTCGGGGCCCGTTTCTGAGGGCGCGTGGCAGGGCTGGAACGGGCAGGGGGCTCCGCGGACTCAGAACGGCCAGCGCTGCCTTTTATTCCGGACAGAGACCCCGGCAGCGGCCGCTCCACCCTCGCGCTCCGTCCACACCTCGCTCGCAGGCACCAGGCAGCAACGCACGAAGCTCACGGGAGAATCCGGAACCCAAAACGTCACCTCTTATTCCCTTCGGTCCCGATTTCACAAGGTTTTTAAGGATGCATCTAAATTTAATCTTCAGAACTCTGAAATGATCCCAGTAGACCTATTTACACATGAAAGGTTACGCGTACATCTGTGTCTTACAAAAATCATGTACATCTTGAATGCGTTTCTCATTAGAAATAATTGTTCAGATAATTTTAATAAACAACGCCTGGTCTGGGGCTTTCTTAAGAATTTTTATTTTGTTTTGCTTTGAATATCCTTAATCCTTGAAATCCGAAGTCTTCTCTCGAGACGCACGAGTCACATTTCTCCTCCCCGTAACGTATCACTTCCCTTCTGAGGTGTCCAAAACTTGATGCAAGATCTTAGGTGGACTAAATTCTATTCTTTCCCCTTAAGCCTAACGAGTCATTAAAAAAGGCGAGTGGGAAATAGCATGGCAATTAAAAACAGAATATGGAGGAAAAAAATTAAAGTAATGCATCCTTGGACTGTAATTTAGAGAATTTATTAGTCATAAAACCTTGATGAGTTATTCTTATGACAAAACCTGTAATAAGAAGAAAAAAAATGATAAAAATAACGAACACATTTGTATGACAGCAATTGTAACAAGTATAGGGAATGACAGAACCCTCCTTTGGAAGGATTTAGCTTCATAATTACAATCATATGGATATCTTTTAATGTCATTGTTTCGGTAATATATTGTTAATTTTGTCTTGGAAACCTTTCTACTGAAACTACTTGCATTTTATCTTTCAAAAATAAACACGTCTCTTGTCTGCTGTGGAGCAAACTGCTGGGAGCTGCGCAAAAAAGTTCCGTACGAAAACCAGCGCGTGATGACATGAGCCTGGGAGTAGGTTTTGGAGCCATCCCTGCCCGCGGACGGGGTTCGCAGAGGTCTGCAAACGTGATTTATGTATTTGGGTGGGACTGCAAAATTAAGCGGTTTCATGTACGTGGGAAGGGCACTGTGAGGGTGTCTAAACACAAGCAGGCAGATGGCTGATGTGAGTCACTACGAAAATAAATAACGGGGGTTCATCCAGCAAATGAAAACTCCCCTGTTGGGTTACAGTCCCCCGGGGAGCGGCGAGGGCTGCAGGATCAGGCCTTTAAGTGCCGAAGACAGATTTACACCGCGGCGAGCGAGGCCGGGCTGCAGCACACCCGCCGCTGCCTCCGTCCCCGGCGCAGGGGCAGGCGCGGGGGCTGCAGACACTGGCGCTGTGTTCCCAGAGGCGCAGCTGGACAAACGCCAAGCTTTATTTCCATTTCTTGGTGGTGGGACCCACCTAGGCTTAGGTGTTGTGTTTCAAGCCTGCACAAGAGAGCCGGGACGCTGGCTGAGCCGAGGGGCGGAGCGGGGACCGTCCCTTTGTACAGTATCTGGGGTTACTTCATCTGAAATACCGCAGGAAGCAGGAAAAGAAAGATTTGAATTAGGCCCTGCAGATTGAATTTCAGAATTAGAAACTAGATCCTCCTGAAATCCCACCTGCAAACAAGCTCTAAGCACAGCCAGGTCTGGGACTAAGATTTAATGTATCGCTTCTACCTAAACTACCACCCCTCGTGCACTTCTTCCCCGTTCCATTTCTTCACGCATCTCCCCAGGAGACAGACTCGGTGTCTGATCCGTGTTTCAACAGTGAACGGTCCACGAGCAAACAAAAAATAACAAGCAATAAAGAGAGGGACCCGCAGCGGCGTGTAGTCAATAATACATGCCGCCGCTTCGCCCAGCCAAGTGACAGTGTTTCTCCATCGCGTGTGTCACGGCTCATTTCATTTCCCGAGCAGCTAGTGTCCTGACAGGCGGGTGAGTAACACCTATGCGGTACTTGATGTATTTAATGGGTGTCTACGAGCTGGTGGGGAGCTGGGGTCCTCCCAGAACCGTATGATCTCTGCCAGAAACATCCGTTGGAATGGAAGGGCTCTGATAGGCACAATCTGTTAGCAGCAAATTGAACTGTCACCCTTGTATGTCATGTTCATTTGGCTGATTAAGGAGATATTAATCTACTGTCATTGTTACAGTATCTGTCATCCCGGGGAAAAAACCCAAGGATAGGCAGGCAGCTTTTCTGGATATATACACACACAGGGAGGGGAAAGCGGAGGCGCGCAGAATACAAATGAAACTCTAATCTGCTACGAATATCGAACCAACGACAACTGATTGCGGATGCGCGTACAGAGCGAACAACGGGTCCCGCTGCAGGTAATGCTGAGCCTGGGTTTGGGCTAGTTTTGACCACCCCTCAAAGGCAGCACGACGAATTCTGGGCGGTCATGCTGTGCCTCCTCAGGATCCAAACACGTGTAGCCATCTGTATAATGGGCACAATAAGGTGCTACGATAAGGAGTTTCTGATACCATGTTTCGTTATTTTGGGAGGCAACATCAAATACCTTCATGGCCATCTTTGGTAAAGGAGTGCAGAGGCACCAACTATTTTTGCTGAGTGGCTTCAAGGTAGGAAGCTCTTGAAATGGTGAACAAGCCTTGCATTAAAGCCTTTTTTGTTCCTCTAATACCAGGACCTGTTTCTGAAATACATGGCGCTCAACGCACAGAAAACATACCCAGCGCAAACTTCTTAGTCATTCAGCAACACCGCAAAACCCAATCTCAGCTCGTCTGCCAGACGGTCTCGTCCTTTCTTCTGCTTCGTCGGGCCTCTCTTGCCTGTTTGTCCGTATTTCCCCCGCTGAAGCAACTCCTACGTCCCGTTCTCAGCACCATCCTTTCCACCGTTTCAGCTGGAAAGAGCTCAGCACTGGGCTAGATCAGCATTTTGAAAGTGAAGGTTAGACCGTACAAAATCTGAAGATGCCACATCTGCTACGGAATACCAGCGCGCTGAATGTGGTCTGAGGATTAAGCACGAAATGCCTCCAATTTAGGGTAATTAAGAATAGTGTTGACTTACAGCAGCACATAGTTAGTAAGAGTGAACACTGACTACCGATCTCCTCAGAGAAAATTATAAAGGAACAAATGCAGGTCTAGCGTACGTAGATACAGCTCCCACTGTCTTTCACGGGAAAACTCTGGTAAATAAAATTAAACTTCTCGGCAGTTTCAGATGGAGATAGTTCAGGATATCGATGTCAATGCCGGTTAGCAGAATCCTTTAATGAGAGGCAGGCTGCCACAGCTTTTATTTAAGAGCTCAGCTGCCATTAAAGCAGGATTTTAATGATTACGCACACACAAAATCTTGTCTGTGTAGGTTCTTACTCATTTTTGTAGTGGGAACATTAATACAACCTGAAAAGCTCAAGAATACATCATTAAAAATAAGCTGCTAGTTCCACATTTTCTTGGATGAGAAAATGTACGCTAAAGCCCTCCACCTCCCCTTACTTCTGCAACAGTCTTCATAGTTTATGTTCGAATCAATAACTATTTTAATATGGGGAGTTTAGAAAAGTTTGATTCAAATTCCTTTGACACAGTTCCATCAACATCCAGTTATAGAGCCATTCTGCATATGACTCATTAAATATTTAAAAGATTCCTATTATTGAATTAACTATTTATTGATTTATAATTTAAAAGATTTATGCTTGGCCATTAAAAAAAAATTCCAAGCTGACTTTCACTTAAAGAGATGTCAGGTGCCATTTGCTGCTAGTGAATGTCTAATGTACCCTTTTCACCCCTGGAGTGAAGAAAGGACAATTACTCAAGGACCTCTGGTTCAATATTCATACTGTTTAGATGCTGAGGTCTGTGGTTGCTTTTTTTTCCTGCGGCATTAGGTCATGCTCAGCAGCGTCTATCCATCCCACAAAATCTCAGCCTCCATGGAAATGCACAGCTTGTAGTTTCTCTCCTGTTACATTTATTGATTTGCATCCCGGCTGAATTTTGCAAGCCTTATGAGACTTCCTCATTATATTCTTGTGGCAATGATGTTCTTGCTGAGGTCATAAATGCAGAAGGATAAACACAACACAGATACATACATGCACACTCGATCCTTCTCTTCTACCGCTGCTCTTACAGGGCCTGATTCAAAAAGCTTTTCAGATCGGGAGCTTTACCTGTGGGAAATAATGGGTCTTTCTAAAACTAAGAATGGATTTAAGAGCTCTGCTGAATTGGGACCACAGAAATTAAAATATACTCTGAGCACTGTAACATTAACTCCCAACTTTAAATCCGACACTTATCAGGCTATTGCTTTGCTCTTTCTATAAGGAGCTGGAGTAAAAAATATTAATATATTGCCTTTATTTAGCACCTTTAATCTGAGGCTCACAAACTGCTTTACCAACATTAATTATTTAAATCTGGAAGAGCCCCTGAGGGGTGTCTATGATTATAATACTCCTTTTACAAATGAGTAAACTGATGCACAGGAAGGTTAAGTGACTTGCTGAAGGCCACACACACTCCACGCCAGAGCCAGCTATAGTCTTTCAAAGAGAAGAAAAAGGGGATAGAGCAGAATAAATGCACTGTCTGCCCCAACTGTACAAACTCAAGAGACTACTTGGATCTAAAGGAAAAAAAGAAACACAAAACATGGGAAGGACTTTTTTCTGTACACAGCTAGTAAGGGTCTGCTTCAGATAATGATCTCTCTCTGTTTGTTTTACTTTTGACTTTGGGGACCTAAGTTTTAGTGATACACATTTTTCTACAACCCATTCTTGGCTCTATATCAAACCCACACAGAGTAATTAGCACAGGTCTGTCAGACAAAACCATAGCAGAGTAATGCGCTATGCTGTAGAAATTGTTGCTCCAGTTTCTCCGATCTGTGAATTATAAATAAAGATCTCTACGACTCGAGAAGGCTGCTTGCTCTAAGTAGTAACTATTCCAAGCCTGCCATATAGCTTTCCTAATCCCTAACCCCCAGCAATACCATTAACTCTAGAAAACCAGGTTTTGGAATATCAGACAAAACTGTAATAAACCGAGTTAAAATTGATATAAGGAAAAATGAGGGTATTATGGAGCCAGAGAAAAGGAAGCTCCCTCCACTGTGATATGGGAGAATATTTAAACATATATATTTATACACACACACGTATCTCTGTATATGTTTGTCTTGTCTTTATTCCTCATAAATGGGCATTGGAAAGTAACACTTGGACTCTGGCGAAGGTACAGAAGGTCAGCTCAAATTAGAAAGAAAAAAGGTGAGGCTCAGACTAGTAAACAGCACACTTACTCATTAGCAATGAAATCTAGATACGTTATTTCAGTTATAGTTGTTCAGCTCAGTGCTTTGGGACGCAAGCCCCCACACTCTATCCCCCCTCTGCTGCAGAATCCCCACCGGCCACGGACAAGTCACTGGCGGAACAGACTTTGCCACTCAGATCCTCTTGGATTAGCCTGCAAGGTCCCGCTGAATGCAGACAAATTCTGCGCAGATCTACCCTTTTCTTTCTCTGCTGCAAAATGGGAGTAGCGTTTCCCACCGAGAAGTGCAGTATGACCTTGACTGGTTCATAGACGTGCACTTTCTGTACATGAAAGGAGCTATATGTGCCCAATATGCGACTGCACACAACAGTTCATGACTGGCCACAGCTGGCAGATTGTTGCTTCCTTTTTTCTTTCACGGGTGATGGATCCGGAGCAATGCTGTCTGCTGTGGCATTTCTTTCCCAACCAGTGGGTTGGAGCTGTTCACAACACAGGCTTACAAGCCTTCTTCCGACCCACTCAGAAAATGATAGGCAGTGATTTATTTTAAGCACCGACATCCCCACTTGGGAAGAGGTTTGTTCTAGAGCTGCCCTTGCCTATGAAGTGCTAGGAGGGGTGTGTGGGACGGGGCCTGGCAGGGCTGGGAAGCTGTGATCCATCTCCCAGCGGAGTTCCTCCTCACCCTGGTGCCCAGCATGATCTGAAAAAGCACGAGCAGACAGTTCTGGTACGAGCACAGGAAGGGATGAAGATTCGCCCCTCCAGGGACAGCACTGACAGACAGGCTCTTTATCGGCTATGTCACTTGTAATGGACTGGAAACTGCCCACGACAAGGAGTCAAAACAAGCGTCCGCCTCTCTCTGCGGATCAGGAACTCTCAGACAGTCAAAGATAAACCATCTGCCCTGCCAGCCCTGATTAGGAGCTGCACGCTCGCAACTTGTTGGCTGTCCCAGGCAGGAGAACGCACAGCGAATGGATTCCCACTGGAATTTCCATAAACTCTTGGCCATTCAGTCAGTTCCACTGGCTGTCACGGTACCTTGTCCTCCAGAGCCATACGTCAAGCAGCCTGGCCAACGAATCCACCAACACTGAGCAAAAGTTTTTAAATGTGAATGATACATATTCCAGAGCCAGACCAGAGCTATGTGCCGTTTAGACGTCCATGCAAATTTCAGATGCTCCTCAGAACAACTCTGACGAATCTGATCCGATCAGGAAATAGGCTCCTGCCCTCTGCTCTTCAGATGAACCTGTTACAAATGTTCTCAAGCTGCAGGCACGTTATCAATGATGCTCAGGCAATTTCAGTCCTGTCCATACCCCTCAGGGAACGCCATGCTTGACCTAGGTGCGTTGCTTCACCTAGGATCCAGAAGTCACTGCCAAGGTAAAGATAAGTAAAGCTGTGAGTATGTAATCTGATCTTTGGCAATACAAATCATAGCAGAAAACTTGCATCCGAACATTGAATGGCCCAAAATACTTGTTCTGTAATTTATAAACCAGGCCAAAATGATTTGCCGTCATTTGCAAGTTTTTTAATATTAATCCTAGATAGCCATCACAGCAGCAAATACAATGTGCCATGATTCATCTTAAAATCAAATCCTGAATCTTATGGTACAGTATACAATGCTTACTTATACATATGCAATCACACAGAATAGTCAGGAACATACGCAGGGAGTAGTAGCTATATTGCTTTGATATTTAAGTACCTGTGAATTACAACATTGCTATGTAAATACATGCATGCACAGAGACAGGCAGGCTGGAAAGGATACATACATGAATAGGCTAATTCAAAATGAGTGGAGGCAAAATGAATTATTCACTGAAGGTTTTTTATCTGCATTATTCACAGGATGCATCGGAACACAATTATCCACTTGGTCAGTAGACCTCTGCCCAAAGTTTACCATGCTGGACTTGCTGAAGAGACAAAAAAGGTTATTTCACAAATGGAGGTTCAACCCAGCTCTGCATTTAACAGTAATCACTGCACACCAAGATTAATAGAACATCATTCAGTGACTGAGAAAGCAAGTTATGATGAAGAAGCTGTTGAAACAGGAAACAGTTGATTTCCCAGGAGTCCTGTAAATCCACCTCTGATGTCCTTTCAAATTCTCTGTTATTGCTGCAAAAATTTTAAACACCGGTAAGAGGGTGAAACAGCTGACATACTCATTTACCACGAGAAGAATTGTGTTCTGGGCCTGCGTTTGCAAACTGGTTCAATGTGCTTAGCAGATACATCAAAAAAGAGAGACCTCCTCGGAGGGGCTTTGGAATGCGTGATGGCACCCCGGGATCAGCCGCAGTTCAGCACCTCCCTGCCTTTGTTTTGCCTCACCGTTACCACTTAGCACCCTCTTGCTCTCCCGCAGCATTCGTCCCCATCGGCATCTTATTTTGGGGTCTCCAAACTTTCACATGCCTGTAACGTCGTGAGCCAGGAGGACCCTGGTAAAGGGCTTGCAGGGTCCTTCTGCGCTGTACATTCCTTCTACCGTTCTAGCGACAGCAAGCCATAAATCTTCGCTAGGCACGCAGCAATCCGGCCAAGAGAGCTCTAATACCATAGGATTTATTTTATTTTATTCTGTTTATTTTAAGTCGACTAATTTTATACTAAATTAGGGCTGATGCTGTTCTGGGTATTTTGCCAACTTTTAAATTAAGCCACCCAAGAAGAGAAGGCCAGGTACCATCTCACAGCAAGATGCCAGCTTCATTTAGCTGCAAGTCAGTTAGAGGCAGATCCAGAAACAGGAGAGAATATTATGTAGAGTTGTTTTTTTGTTTAAAAATCTACTGATTCTCTGCACATTTCGTGATCCATAATTAAGAGCCACTGCAGCTGTCATCAGCACAGTAGCCCATCAAAACTCTCAAGAAAATATGATTTTCACAATTCAGACCCTACATTCTCTCAGTGTAGGGAATCTGGGTCCAATTTTCAGCTCTGCTACAGATGCATCACCTTTCTGTACACGAGGCACTCCGCACTCTGCGCCTTAGTTCACCACGCGCCAATGATGTGTGCACAGCCTGCTTTGGTGGCCATGTAACCTATTCAGACTGCAAGGTAACACCACGGCAACTATTTTCCACAATAAGGATCTCTTGACATAAATGCCTCACCATGACATTAAAAATGACAGTGTTGAGAAACTGATAACCAGCATGTGATTCTCGAGGAGGCACAGAAAGTGGAGGTTACAGTGTCCACACATGGACTTTGTTTGCTATTGTGCTGAGAAACCAATTTTTCAATATCAAAAAAATTGCTTTTTCTTCATGTGAGCTGAAGCATTATTAATTTAACTGCGTTCTTTATTTTTTCACTAAACAAGAAAAACCAAAAAATAGATTTAAATCCACAGTTGTCTCCACATTTTTGTTTACATGCTTTCCTCCCTGTATGTCACTTCTACTGAAATATTTTTGTGCATGAAAAAACGTGCACTGTGCTGCTTTCCGTAACAGTATCGGGAAGTCAAAAGCACTACTCATCAAGGAATAAACTCCTTTTCCATGCATCAGACTAATCTTCCTGAGAGGATGACAAGCACCTACTGTATTTCTGTGCTTGGGAAAGACATTTTTAAAACCAGCTTTCACAGCCAATGCTTTAGATTCAGCAAATCCGAGTGAACGAGAAAAACACTTTTTGCCCTTTACATTTTATTGTTGTTTGATGGAGATGCCATCAGTTCTCCGTATTCAGTGGTCCTTGAGCGCGGCATGAATTCTGGTCCTGGAGCCAGCTGCTTCTGCCACTAAACACAGCCAGTCTCCATCCTCATTGCTGGAGTTTAAGAACGCAAAACACATTTTAACCAACAGGTTACATTTACCAAATCCTAGCCATGCATGACTTTACTATGTGAACAGTCGATTCTTATGTTTCTTCATCAAGGAGTTTTTCTTCCTGCTTTCTCAGCTGTACAGTGTCTCTGAATTTTTTTTTTGGCTTGAGGTCTCTGCCTAATTATCTGTAACCTTCTGTTCGAAGATCGCTGTCCTGGCCTGATAAAAACCAGTAACTTTGAAAACAAACTGGGTCTTAATTTTCCTTGACAGCCCTTCTTTAAACATGTGGGCAAAGCCCTGGCTTAATTAAATGCACATTCGTATTCCAAACAAATTAAGTACAATTAAGGACTCTGAGTTATGGGTATCTATCACTCGGCGATGTTTTTGTAAAAATTACCACATTTAGATCAAACACAGAGGACCCTTTGCTTAATTGCTTCATTAGGGCCCGATGCAATAGGCTTCATAAATACAGGGTCTGATGTCTCTTTGGGAATTGCCCAAAAGACGGCTCTTAAAGTAATTGCTTCCACATTTCTCCCCGTGCAATGTTCATGTGCTCACTGATGAAAATGGGATGGCTCTCAGACATGTAAGCGAATGCGAGTCCCGTCTTGTCTTCCAGCATCACGACTCTTGCACAGCTCTGAGGCAGATAGGTTTGGGCCCCTGGTTAGTACCTGCTCAGCTTCTGCGAGGAGTTTGACAATTCAGACAGGATAAGGCTGTCTGCAGTATGCTGGTAGCACAGTGCTTTTCTCATATATCACCTATAGATCCCACAGACTGAGGTAAACAGGATGCTTTGGGATTTATTTTTCCAGAAGTTGCTCTGAAACAATAATGAACTTGCAGAAAGCATTAGATAGATATGTCTTCAGGTCTTTTACTAGTTTTATCCCTTTAGTTCTTACAAATGCAGTTGTTATGACCGTTTAAAAAGAAAGTCTATTTACAGTGATTGCTTTAGCTGAACACAACCTACTTTTGATTAAATTCAACCTTCCTTCAAACACACCTCGAGTGAGGAATCTAGTTAGAGGGAATCCAGATTTAACCCTTGCTCAGATTAGTGCCATTCAGTGCGTATGTATAATGCGGACGCAGAAAGGGACCGGGGCACAGCTTTTTCTGATGAGATGCAGAAAGAGCAGCAAAAGAAGATAGGCCGTTCTTTCCCTTTTTGCATTTGTTTTCTGGCTTACTTGACAGACTCAGGAGTTCTGCATTTTCCCTGCGGAAGCCAAAATAACTGGTGTGCACCCAGAAGCAACAATAATGATTGCAGCAGAGCTAAGAGGTAGTGGGAACTACCTTGACAGAACAATGAGAAATGGCATGTCATTCTCAAATTAAACGTTTGCAGCACTTTTATACTTTTGTTCAAATATTCCTGCTCTTTACCAAGAAAAAAAGTGTAACTAAAAGGTTTTCCTCTCCAGTTCTTTCCCTTCCAGCTCCCTTTGTATCTCTCCTCCTTTTTTTTCTTTCATTTGCTCTCAAAAAAAAGACAGGGAAAAGAAAAATGGAAAGATATAAAAGGGAAAAGGAAATCCATCTTCCCCAAAGAAAATGCTTCCAAGTTTTTATCTCATGCTAAAAATACACAGAAAGATATTGTTTCTTTGATGAAATATTTTAGTTGCCACAAAAGTGCAGTTTTTTCATTGAGATCATCACTAGTTGCACAGAACTGTGAGCAATTTAAATCCGTGCTAGTGAAAACGGTTGTACAGGGGCTGAGCTGTTTCACTTATGAATAATATTATTTCAGCATACTAATGTAATTTCATCGTGGCCACACTGACAAGATCAGAGTTGACAAAACTGGAGACAGATGCAGCAGAAAAAGTAGAAAACAGGCAACACAAATACTAGCACTGCTGCTGTGGCGATAGGAGTTCTCCAAACATCAAGGTAAGGCACATCTCCCATATTGCCCTGCTGAAAGTCATTAAAATCCTACAGGACAGAGTTTTCCATGGCCCATTCTCTCCAGTGGTCTCAAGCAGCTGATGGACTTTTGGGCTGGCGATATCCCTCTCCCACAAACAGGGCCGAGACACCCTTCCCCCTGACGTTTCACAGAGCATCCAGAGGTTGGTAGCTCAGCTGTCTAACACCACCGCACCACTGTCGCTGACCCAGCCGTAACACAGGGCCTGACCATCAATCCTTTGAGCCACCAAAGCCTCTCGATCTGCAGATTCATCCTGCAGACAACAGCAGGATAAAGAACTTAGCAGTCATAAAAAATGCGCTAACAGCCCTTCCGTAAAACAGAAGTCAGCCTGATTTCCACAAGTTTTAAAAGTCCATCAACCTCCAGTGGCCAAAGAAACATAGCTGCTTATTTTCTGACTGCTTTATTCTCCAGACCAATTTTCCTCAATGCTAAAGCAAAAAAATGAACGGCAGATTGTCCAGTTCATGACTGGATGGCTGGCAACAGAAATCCTATTTCCAAACTGACCCCTGCTTTCCAGCATGGCATTCATTAATTCCACAGTCTCACATTTCTAGGAAGATGTCAGTCATGTATGTGATTTTTCTATCAGCTATTAATGCCAGATCACAAGGTGAGAAAGCAGGGGTTTTAATCTCAAGACCCTCAGGAGATGGAGCTGCATACATTTGGTGTGAGCCATGTGTCTGGAAATGTCAAGGACAAATATTTTTAAAGTAAGGAGTGTTCATATCCATGTGTAATCTTAAGTACTACAGAAGTGATCCAAAACATAGCCCTTTTCTCCTTGTTACGACTGTTGGGCTGTAGCAAGCATACAGCTGCTACTTCCCAGGAATTAAGTTTAGATCATCTAACTAGGCACCTATGCATTTAGGAATTTGCATATTTATACTGAGTGACATCTTAAGGCTCTCTTAAAGGCTTTGCCCGTGGCAGAGTGTTTAGTTTCCTATTTGCAGAAAGGAAAAGTTTTACTGTAGGAACAGTAAAAGTTCCCTATCTGTCTCCAAGAATTGTTTGTTCCTTCATTCTAAATATGAGATTAGTTCCTCACCTCTGTATTTTTTGTTATTCCCCATTAGGTTATTTTCCCATGGTCTGCAAAATCAGGCACTGAATTTATTACGAAGTCCCTGATTTTAGACCTAATTACAGATTCCACCGTCTTAAGAAATGCACAAAATCCCCTTTTCTTTCCATCCTTAGCGCACCTAAATGATAACTTTGAGTTCCATTATAATCCAGGTGTCAGACAGCATATAAATATGCTACTACTGCTGGAACAGAAGTAACTAAATTACTGAGAAATACACAGAAAAACCCTATTAAAATGCCATTTATGTATACATATTTCTAACATAACATACAAAGAACTGGCACTGTGCTTTACCTTTTCTCCTACAAGTTCCACTGAAAATCTAACACTGTGAAAGGTTCCCTCAAAACTGTGATGTCAGAAAAGTAGAAAAAAAGACCAAATTTCTCCAATTTTTTTGTAAATTATGGACTTGCTGGTTACCAGTTCAAGAAAGGCCACAGCTGAGGGTGGGAACAGAACCTTACCCTAGCAGATGAACTCTTGGCAGCAGGGCGTACCGATGCCTGCCACAGGATGGCCCCAGCGGTTGACTGCCTTGTTACCACCCCTGTGAGTCACGGTGGGACCACAAGTGACCTGGGAGAAACAACAGTTATGTCCAACAACAGAAAGCCCTCTGCCCCACCAGCCCATAGCGTCATGAACAGCCGAGGAAAACATCCGCATGACACCTATTTCACATGCCATTGCCCATTGCTGCAACCAAGGAATGTTATTTAACTAACAAAGAGTGTTGCAAATAGTTACTCATTTGCCCTTCACATGCTGTCACCAATTTTCTTTCTATGGGCCTACTTACTTATAATCATTCAAGTTCAAGACTAAAGGGTGTAAAAATTGTCAGCCTTCCTATTGATGTGAACCAGGTGCGTGCATTTGTGTGTTACCATGTAAAAAGTGAGAAAGAAAGAGAAATCTCTGAAGAAACACCGATGGTACGCACCCTTTTGAAGTCTTTTCCTAGATAGCTGCTCTATTGCTTGAAATACAGATCTGAGTCTGCTTTTAGCCGCTAACCACTATATAACATATTATCCTACTTATTGCATACAGTTACAAACATCTTGTATCTGGAAGCAACAAGGGAGAAGGCTCCTTTATCAAGTCAATCTCAAATCCCATTATGTTCCTCTACAACAGTTTCCGTAAACATTCAGCAATTTTCAGTGTCTGAGTTGCACAGCTGAAGAGGTGCATAAACAGGCTCCACTGAAATGTGAAGATGACTGATAATGTACTAACATTGAGACCCCTTGCTGTGATTATTACCCCCTGAGTGCTCCTTACAGAATGTGCCTCTTATCTCACACTGACAACGCTAATAGAATATGCATAGCCCTATTAGCATACAAGATAATAGCACCCTGGAGGGGACAGAGCCATAAAACTTTAAGTAGAAATCAAAACAGAAGGAGGAAGAAAAAGGGAACATTGTCACAAGCCAAAAAGAAAAAAAAAAAAGGGAGCCTGAGGGCAAATTTTGCTGCAGAAAACACACATAGTCATAATTCTTGTGCTAGTCACCATGCAAATGGTAATAGTCTTTAGTCCCATGAATACTATCAGTGCCATGTTTGCTGTGAAACATTAATTGAGATAATGTGCCCCTTTCGGATGCAGCAGGGAGTCGTATGTCAAATTGTACCACAACAAAATTATGGCAACATCTGCAAGAAATATACAAGAGCAATTGGGGTACCTTGCGTTGGATAAGTCCAACTGGGTCTTCGCCTTTGCAGATGGAGTCTGTGGAAGAGCTAGAGCCTGCAAGGGGAGGCAAGCAGCTGTCACCGCAGACGACACGCGTGTATACCTGTAGCTTACTACTTCTCAGCTGCTGCACAGTTAAAAGCTTTGCAGGTTAGCCGTGTTATCTCTTGACCCTACTTCAGTCACTGGATTAAACCTCAAGCAGCTCTTTGAATGCCAAAGCCTTTCTTTAGTCACGTCTGCCCACTGCATTCACATTTGTTCCATGTAACCGTCCATTGTACCAGACCTTTCACTGCTCACCCATAGCTGGCAGACAGCCATGCATTCATATGCTTTCCATCTTACAGCAATAGCCAAAGTAAATCTTTCAGTGCTTGGCACAAGAGTGTGAATTCAATAAAAAAGGCTTCAAACAAGTTTGAGATGGCTTGTCTCTAAACAAACGAAGAACAGTGAGCTTTTTTAATGCTCATTGTGGTTCAGTTCCTGCCTACAGCTAAATCCAGATAACCCCCAGCAGCACTGACAACCCTGTCTGGTAAAATAGTCACCTGTCAAGTGGGCATGAAAATATCCACACATCTAGGCTCCGAGGGGCTGGAGGGAAGTGACCTGCTTCTTACCAGGAGCTTCAACAGGGGCAATCAAAGGTCCTTGTTGTCTTCTTTGTGAGATCTGAAACCTTCCAATATTAGTGCTGAATGCGTAGGACCCCAGGGTAATCGCTCCACAGAGCGCTGTATGCTTTTTCCTTTACAGAAAGATGGTGTCAGGAGGTAACAAGCATGGGATCCCTGTGGTGCATTTTGAAGCATCATGCAAAGTTTTCTGGGATTCGTCCTAGCATTCACTGTGGTTTCTATAGAGCTAAACTCTTTGTAAAGTGGCTTTGTGTTGCAAAGTTTTGCAGCTTGTGTGAGTCTGCCTCACTTCATTTTGGTTGATGGTACTTTACGCTGACGGTTTCAGCAATTAGAACACAGTTGGAAAAGATTCTGCTAAAGAAAAACCAGCCATTTTGGAAAAGGAAAGTAGAGTGAGGATTACAGGAATGATTCCTGAACATACCTCCGTACGTGTCCGTGTGTGTATACATCCTCTGCATCACAGGGGAAACAGCTCATCTCAAAAACATATAGATTTTAGAGATTGCTGAAGTATTTTGTTTAATGTTCTTCTGCGGTTGATACAAACTCTGGAATAATGTCTCCCTTTTTCCTGGAAAGATAACAAGACACCAGTATGTAGCACAGGAACTAATGTTAACTCATGTGAATCACAGATGTACAATTCTCACAGGTTATCTCCATCCTAATTTTTCAGACTCTAACTCTCTGACTAGTCTTATTATCAGGAATTAAACAAGGAAATGCTACTTCCACAAAAAAAGGCATCCCAGCATTGGCTAAGGCTAATGAAATGCCTGGGTACCTACACCTAAAGAAACAGCACTTTGTGAACAGCTTCTAAATCTGGGTCCAAATGGGATCTCTGAGGCATGTCTCCAGGACACTGAGCGGTGGCTCCTATCGCTCAAGCACAGCTGGGAAATCTCACCGAATGCTGGTCAATGCTCAGCGTATGTGGGAGGAGTATTTTGTACGTTGCGTGATTAGCAATTACCTGGTTTAAATTGCTTTCTGTATGCAAAAAAAAAAAAAGTAAAGATGCAAAAATTTGGCAAAAATCTTTAGAAATGTTAAACTTCGACAACAGGAATAGAGAAAAGTTTGTGCACTTTAGATGAAAGTGAGTTACCTCCATCGCAGGTTCTATCTGTAACCTTTTGCTATATCTCCTTTCACATCTTTAGTGAGGCGCAGCCCTGTATTTGGATCTTGCTGTTCTCGCTGACTGGATCACACCTCAGTTCAGCAGGGCACCTAAACACAGACTTCCTTCCAAGAGTTTAGCCTACAAATGTCAAGGTTTTGCTTGTGGACATCTCCTGGCTAGAACAGTAGACAATCTCCTAGCAGAAAAATTGTTAGTTGTGTATTACTTACATATGCATCCAGAGAAGGATAGGTGCTCCAACACAGCAAGGTTCTGGGTATGAGAGAGAAACGCCGAGCACGTGCGCGCTTCAGAAAGACAAACAGGGAGAGACAGGATTATCAGCCAGCTCATTTCAACCGCAGCAACAGCAGTCATTTAATGCACAAGTAATTATTCCAGAATAAATAGGTATCTATTTTTCCTATACTAAGGCATAACTTTTATTTAGCAGACATTATCTCCAAGGATCCTTAGCAGCCCAGGACACAGCGAAGTAATACAGTGCAGTCTGGATGTTGCTATGTATTTATTAAGTTGTATCAGGGCCCATTTAGTAGCAGCTCTGCAGTTTATCACATAAATATCGAATGCCAAATACAAAAGAGAAGAAAATAGCAACATAAAAAATTTATCTTTGGGGGGAGGAGAGGGAGAAAGGGAGAGAGAATGGTGCTGATAATGTGATTGTGCCTTCAGCAATAGTGGCTAATATCCTTTTGCAAGGGGCACGGTGTAAAAATATTCCAGAGCTGGGGAAGAAGTGAAGAGAGGGGAGCCTAGCTGTTGTTTGTTTATTTTAAAGTGTATTCTGGTTGCAGGCTAGGTCAGCGGGTGGCCAGACTGAGAAAATGAGTCCCCCGGGCTGTAATAATTGTAACTGTCAGGGAAAAAAAGTCAAGGTCTTAGATAGCAGTGGTCTGCTCTGACTTCTGACCATGGAGAAATATATATGAAAACTATTGCCTGGGGCACTATGGGAAGAAACCAAGAGGTTTTAACTCGTGGTGGCTTGTGCTTATGAATTGGAAAACTCATTTTGCACCTTGGTGGTTTGTATCTTTATGATTATTTTCATTTGCAGTATAAATGAAGCTAGAGGTATTCCTTTCTCTTATGCCCAAATTTGTGATGCAATGAACACCTATTACTAGACTAGCTTTGCATTTCTGAGTCCCAAACAGCATGGAGGCTTATAACTGATCATTTAACAGTGGATATTTGCAAGGAGAGTCTGAATTTGATTATCTCTTGCAGCGCACTCGTCATTTACCTGAGTGGGCCATAGCTGCCTTCAACGGATTAATCCAGAATTACACACAGGTAACTTCACTGACTTCACCAGAAATATTCCTAGTATAAAAGCAGTGCGAGAGAGAGATAAGAAGTTGAAGAATTTAAACCACACAAGATTAAACCTTGCAAACAGGAGGAAGGGGGGGAGAGGGGGAGGGAAGAACCCATACACCTGGTTTCTTTCTTTTTTTTTTTTTTTTTTTTTTCATTATACAGCCATGGACTGCCTAGCTAACTGGTCAGGCTTTTCGTGATTCATCAATTTGCCCCTTTATTTAAGGAAGTATGGGAGCTCTAATGAAAAGTTTGCTAACAAACCTGAGCCCAAAAGGTAACATTTTGGTTGTTTACTACGCAATATCAGGCTGGGAGTCTGGATGCATCCTCTCTCTCTTTTTGCGTCTTTGCACCCCAAACCCAAGGGAGAAGAGACAAAGCTGCGGACACAGATCTGCTGGTGAGAAAAACTGACATGCATTTCTTTGAATAGTCCGTCCCCACCCTGCTCTCAGATTGCCACGCACCTTTGTTGCGTTGGCCCGAACTTTGTATCATCCATGGGGACTGAGTAAGAAAGAGAGTCAAAAGCAAACGTCGGACAGTCAGTCAACCGGCTCATTTGTCAGGTACATGCACAGAGCAGAGGGACGTTTCTGAGAAGCATCTTTGCCTGCACATCCCCGCAGTCTCCCTGAATGTGTTTCTTACATACTATACAGGAAAGACAACTGTCCAAAGTGGAAAAGATAATGCAGAATCCATCGTATTCACTACTTAAGCTCCGAGGTAGGTAAGAACGTAGCCCAGACATTTCCCTTCTTTTGCCAGGGGTCATCTGAGCACAAGAACAGTTGGAAAGCAATACTGTGACATTGCATTGCAAGGTTTCAGATCTTGGACGTTGTTTCTATTTGCATGGGGTGAAAACAAACCCATGTGAACAGTTTTGCAAAATTCAATTGTTTTGGGTCATCTGTTCTGGACCTTTCAGTGTGTCCCTTTGTCTTTCGCTGGAGAATACACTCTGATGCTGGGAAGCTTCCTCATCAAAATCCATGTTCCTCTGCAAAATGTCCTTGCTTCAATTAAATATTTTTTTTTCACCGTAAAATGCTTTTTTCAAACATTCCAGCTTCTCTGATAGCCTTTTAATATGAATTAATTAGTAAATATCATTCCTTTAATACGAATTAATAAGGGGAATTGAAAATATTAATATACATAGTGAGACCGAAATGAACTATATAAACATCAAACAGCAATTAATCCCAGTTTGAGGGTGACAACAATATGTAAGGTTTTGCTGGTAAAAGAGGATAATTATTGCCAGAATGCGATTTACTTGTTGAAAGTCACCGTAACAGTGAGCTGGATAACTTTTATGGGCCCCATCTGTACTCTACTCACCTTCCTTACAGCCTGTCTGTGTCTTGTGAGGAAAGTCCAGCACGTGTAATGGAGAAAGGGAGAGCAGTAATGTTAGTAGTGAGGAGCTAAGTCCAGTGGAGCAAATAGGCGTACACATGAGGAAAGAATATAGCAATGGTACTCATGTGTTTCAGCGTTACATAAATAGCTCCCCTGCTTTGTCTCCCAGTAGCCCCAAACCTCAGTAATTCACATTTCATTGTGCATTGCATTTTACAGAGGGGCAGCAGAAATGAGAGACGTGGCTTGTGGAAAGAGGGACACTAATTTAGGACCCTCTTTAAAGTGCCTTTTCCTCTGTAACAAGGCAGTGCCGAGAGGAACACGGCAGAAGCAGAGACTCAAATACCAAAAAGAAACATCAGCTTCTCTGGCCTGACCAGAATAACAGAGCCCAGACACTTTCCCTCTCTTACCCTGCACTAAACCTAGTAAGTTATGCTTGGAAAAAGTATATTTTCCAAAATGGCATCCAGTCTCAACTTAAAGATCTCAGTCACAGAAAACCTACCACTTCCGTTTGATAGTTGTTCCAGCAGCTAAGGACTTCCAGTGATAAGAAGAATTTTCCTTATTTGAATTTGTCTCCTCACCGGTGGTCTTTTTTTCTGCTAATGTGAGGACTTCTTCAGGACTTTGCCTTCTCTACCTGTGAAGGTACTTATACATGGTAACCATATTGCCCCTGGATCTTCATTTTAGCAATAAATACTGGTTCATATGGGCCCATCCCAAGTCCTGGAACAAGGAATGTGGTCACTGGGTAAGCGAAATGCACTAGTGCAATCGGAACACCTGCAACACCTAAAGCTTCCTGCTTTGAAGACAGGAGCAGGAAGCCAGAGTGGAAATCTCAGCTCCTAAGGGATTGTCATGATTTTGAATCTTGCTGAGCCTTCGCTTACTGACGAGCTCACCCTGAAGACAGGCACAGGAATTCATGGGGCTCCCCTCTTCCGAGCTTTTCAGAAGCGCTGGCTGGCTGCACTGTCACGTTTGCAGGAAGGAGACAAAGGTCCAGCGGTACTACTGTGCAGTGGGCTCTCTTCACGCTTGGGCGAGGCACAGCACCGTGCTGCAGCAGAGGGGTTTCAGCAGCTCTACCTGTAGCTTGCTAATGCAGCTCGTGCCCGGACAAGCAAATGATTGTTGAAGTGATTTTCTATTTTAAGGTGAAGGTGGTACATGCGGAAGATCTCAATGTCACTACAAAGCAGGGAGGGAGGCTGTAAGGAGGAGGAAGGCAGAAACCTTCACAACTAATGTCAATTTTCTGCATCAAATATTTTGATAATTAAACAAAGCTGATCAAGAGAGGAAAACAGCATGTCTCCAGAGCTCCGGAAGCAGAGGCCCATTAAATAGAAGAGTCAGAAAGTGCCAGAGGCGGCAGCCTCAGATTAATGGCACTCCAGTAATAGATTTTCCCAGGCACAGTCACACAGGAGACAACTACTGTGTAGCCAGAGCAGCGATGAGGCCGTTAAAGCAACAGTAACATTAAATCACCTGGTACCACGGGGCGAGGGGATGGATGGGAGCGCATCGGCTTCGGCACTGCAGAAGGTGTAAAGCTCAATCTGCTCTCAGGCAAAGGGACGGGATCCCAGCGGTCATTTACAGCGGAACGCAGGCAGCTCAGATGTAGGACGCATATAAAAACAGATAAGCAGTAGTTCCAGAAGGATGGCGAGCTGAGCACGAATCTCTCTTCCTGAAATGGAGAAGTGGGCATTAAACATCGCAGCGTTTGGTTTTGCTGAGACTGACCATGTCTGGTTTGGTTCAGTTGCTCTTCTTTTCTTAATCAATTATCAAGTACTGATTTTATCTCTAATGTTTCTCCACTGACTTTCAGGGTGTTAAAACACCATTTTGAATTTGTTTAGATGCAGCTAAACTTCAGGAAGGGGACGGGAGGGACGGCAGCAGGGTGGGAAAGCAGCCCTGTTTTCTTACTATCAACCCAGTTTTATCTCAGCAGTGTTTGAGCTGATCCTCCTTGAAATGTCCATCTTGTCCGAAGCATTTCTATCCATTTTTATAACACAGTAACAGAAATGAGGGCTTCTTCCAAGCCAGGCTGGCATGGATTAGAGTCCACCGCAAGAGTACTTCACTCCCAGCTGGGATGTATGGAAACCAGATGAAGTGGCTGAAAATCGGAAACAACTTTTAGACGTACTTGAATCCTGATACGATCACATCACAGGGATGGGTTAAATTTATGATCTTATCTAGGATTTTTGTTTGTAATCAATCCCAGACCTACTGGCTATCACTCACTATAAGCTTATGATTTCCCAGTGCTAACAAGGAAAAGTTGGGACATCAAACTATGAGGGAGTGAAGCCAAACTATGATATTAGCAGATAGGATCAGAACGGGAATGCAACAACAACAAAAAACCCTAAAACCCACACTGCAAAACAAAAGAAAAATGCTAGCCTCCTGCAGCCTCTAAAATTCAGCCTTTGTCTCTTTTGGCCCATGCTTCATACCTAAACTACAGTGTGTGCATAAAACCCCAGTTTCCAGGCAGAAAGATTTGGGGATAAATGCTAACGAAATAGAAATCAAAGTACAGCTTCAGCGTGGAATACAGTTGCTCTCCTTAATCGTGCACATGCCGTGGGACACACAGCAAAATGCACCGATTTCTAGCCTTCTCCCTCCGAGGTTACAGTAATCTCATCGTACAGTGCCACTTACTTTGCTGGATTGCCTACTGCGTTTATCAGGGCAAGGCCTGAACCTTTTGCAGGTGACTTGGACAGCAGATGGCTAAGAGTATCTATCGAGCAGATCTGACCCCCATAGCTCTCTTTGCTTACCCGAATGCACCTAAAGAGAAGAAACGCAAACCAGGGATGGAGCCCACGGCACTAGGATCTAGAGAATTCTAGACAATATGAGGCAGTTCTCACAATTCCTGTGCCAGCGCACAAATAGAGAAATTGCATATATTTGTGCATGATATTTCTTTGTATCTTCTCCCATTTTGATTAAAACGGATGCCTGTTTTCATACAATATTAGGGCCAGTCTAAGTCAGGGCAGAAGAACTACTCTTCCCTGCTTACCACTATCTACCAGGTTGATCACTGTTGAACAAGGTACTGCGAAGCACTGGGTCTCTTGGATCAAGCAGATCAAACTTGCATTGCTTTGGGGTCTCCCTCATACTCAGCTGTGACAAAGACACACTGGAATTTGGGCACCATTTCAGTCCAATTATGTCATCAAAACTGGTTTGAATATGACCATCCAGACGGTAGGAATGGCAGGGCACCAGGAGTGAATGCCCAAGTGCATTATTTCAACTGTTTCCCTTTCTCAGGTTTCCAGATCCATTAGAGCTCTCTGCACGCCTTTTCCTGGGGATCCCGGCATCAGTGGCACATTCTGGTGCTCCATTTACCTGTGATGGGTTGAAGAGAAACAGACTTAAAGGCCAGATACCCCTCACAGTTAAATGTAGAAGTTAAAGTGTATCCTCTACAACAGTTATCTTACAATATTTAGCTGCAGCAAATTTCCCTAACAGGCACTGTTGAGCTGCAAATAGCATCTCAGACAGTTTAGAAGGCATTAGGAACATCCCTGCTCAGCATTCTGAACAGCCCTTCACACAGCGAGGAGCTTCCAAATCCACACTGAATTGCTTTCTTCTCAACTTTGCATGGATTAACTCAGAGACTAACAGTGTGACAAATCTGTTAATGTTTCAACAGGCAAGTCTTAGTTTTGCACATACCCTTCAGTCATTTTCCATATGGAAATGGAAACGTCTTTTCACAAACAGTCTGTTAATATTTTCAATATAGGCATAAAAAGAGTGTTCAAAATGAAAAAGTTTCAACTGGAGGCATTCAGAAATTAGAATTCTTGGGCAGTACCTATGGGTTTTGCAAAAAAACCTTATATCTACTGTACAAATGGAATAGATAAGTTTAGAGCAGAAGAGGTTTAGCAGCTTGCCTAGGATCACTCCAAGTTGGAATGCAACCTATGAATCCCAAGCTCCAAACCCAATCCAAAGGGGCTTTCTCACAACTACTAGATCATATTCAAATCTGCCTTTGGTTCATGAGCTCACAGTCAACCCTATGCAAGCAGCAGCCTACGGTATAATTAGTCCCCCAAAGCAAACAGAACTGTAACAGGGAAATAGTTAGGACCAGGCTCTTTCATTGTGTATAAATCAGACCTATAAATCAAGAGTGATTCAGCTGAAGTTACTGGTGTTGCTCTCCTTTGGAATTAATGGATCAGAATCTGGTCCGCACATTTCACACAATTCTGAGAATCAACATTTGTAACTGTATCAGTAGCCTGGAATGTCTCCTAATTGGCACCAAATGTGAAACAGCTCATTACCTGGGCAAGGCAAATAGCAGGAGAGAGATGTCAGAAACTGAATGTAAAGTACAAGTAGAAACATAAAGAGCAAACAAGTTCCACGCACAGATAGGAATTGAGCTGTAACAAGCATTAAATAATAGCTATAAAATTTTATGCATGTACATGAATTACAATATTATTTCTTCCAAACTGACGCTCACAGTAAAGGTGTGTGATGTTTTCCTCTCTCTGTGATGTAAAAATGACTCATAAAATTAGTATGTAACAGTATTTGTGTTGTGTAAATATCTTGCAAATTTATACTAGTGTATATTGGTGACACCGAGACTCATGTGCATGTAGAATCTTTTGAACCTACTTGACTGCAAATGGCTTACAAACCAGCTGTAGAAATATTGTGTTACCCGTGAGCTTAGTAACTCACAAATACAGGCGTACGCTTCGGGGTCGATGTCCCTTGTGCTACCTAATATGAGATATAGGTTGGGATCTGAAAAGGAACTTGAGGAGAAAGACACCCATAACATGCTGGAATTGCAGTGTCAGGAAATCAGGTTTCCTATTAATCTTCAAAAAAAGAAAGTGCTGGAGGATCCTGATGTTTATTCAAGCAAACAAACTTAATAAATCCTGTTAAAGTGTTACTAAGAGTTTTGCTGCTCTGCTTGAGATTTGTACCCTCAAGTCTGAATGGTGACTGAGGAAAGGAAGTACTATTAACTAATGCAGAAAATAAATCCTGCTTTATTCACAACAAATGTAACTTCTTGACGTTCCCGACAACAACAAACCATAAGTTTGAATGATGCCATAACAACAAGGCCAGCACAGACATGTCCACCTTCTACTGTCAGAACGCTTTGGATCAGGCTCATTATTAAAAGCAGCAGTTAAATGGCAATAACTACCTGTCTGCATCTTCCTTTCTGAATTAACCCAGTCCCTAGAGGCATTTTGAAAAGCACATCCTGAGATTAATTACACATGTCCACTAACTGGTCTTTGCCTGATGACCAAATCACGGCACTTCCTCCAGTGGATGTCCTGGATTCCACCCCTTGCTTTAAGATACCTCCTCTTCTCACTCCTACCTTTTCTAAACTGAAGAATGGAAGCTAACACTCTTTCTGGAAAGCGAAGGCACCCTCTCATCTCAGGAATCGACCCCGTGGAAGCAGCAAGAACTGGAGCGCAGTCACGAACCTGAGAAGCTTCCCCCCACCCCAACCTTTAAGCCTAATTCCTCGGGACGGGGGTGAAGTCGGTCACAGGCGCAGGGAAGACAGGTAGGATTTGGGGTTTTGGTTGCCGCGAGCAGGCAGCCCCAGCCAGCACGCAATGCAACGAGGTCTACTTCCAACAGAGGTCAAAAGCTGACCTCTCCAAACTGGTCAGCCATGCTGCCGCGCAAGGAGCATTAGTACCACGTCATTATGTCCTGATAAAACTCAGTTACTCTTCAGCAAAACCCCATCAATCACAAGGCTTCGCCCAATCGGGGCTCCGTCACTGCAACGAAACAGGGACGCGGAAAACGCTACGTTTCTATTGGCTGCGACGGGGGCATACAAATCTGCCCCTGGCCAATCCGCTGCAGGCATGGGGGCACGTCAGGAGGGGCGACAGCCAATCAAGGCTTCAGCGCCGAGACATCAGCATCGCCCTTCCCTCCGGCACGGGCGAAACTCCCAGCGCTTGGGGTAGTTGCTGAAGTGTCTCTAATTTTACAATATGGCGAAACGCTATTTCAGTTATCGCTCCCGAGGAAGGTCGATCTGTGCTTGGCAAGGTCGTGCGTCACAGCGAGCACACGCTGGGAAGCGGATCTCCTCCTTGCCAGCCTCACAGGTACCGAAATCCCGGGCACGTGTTGGGAAATCTTGGAACGGGCATCGCTCCTTGTGCAACAGCCTCTGCGTGAGGTGCCCCGGATGGTTCTAGCAGCAGCCGCATGCAGGACCCCCCTCGCCCCCGCCACGCTTCACGTGGCATCAGCGTCGCAGGCAGAAACCAGGGCGAGCAGCTGGCGGTCTCCGGAGCCCGGCCGCAGCAGAGGCTCTCGCCAGCTGTGTGGGGCACATCTGGACGCTGGACACAGATGACCTGTGGCTATGGCATGAGGCTGGCAGCAAGGCCGTCTGAGGTCAAATTCCCATGAAGGAAAGAGGCACTAAGGGCTGGATAAAGCTTTTCAAGCATAAGTGTCACCCGATTTTATTTTTCCCCAGTTTCAGCACTGTGCGAGAAACTCATTTCTTGAGATAATTCCTAGTCCACTGTCAAAATCACAACATAACCTGAGCTTGGAAATCTCCTCTGCTGACAGGTAACAGCTTTGCCACGTGCTCCACAGAGCAATCCTTCCTCGTGCACACACACACACTCTTGCTCTCAACTAACACCTCTGCAATCACCTCAGATTTATACCACGCCAGCAACTTGCTGGGCACACCGAAAATCACCGTTGCGCCTCAGAGGGTCACGCTCTTGTTTGCTCACCCACCAGTCAGATTCGAATCTGCCAGGACATCAACTCTCCTCAGCACGCCGGTTCTCACCCCCCCAGTGAGCTCTGCCCAGGGAGAAGGGCATTGCCTGGCCCCAGCTGGCCCCAGCCTCTCCCGTTCCCCACGCCCTTTAAGGAATTCGAACTGCCACACGAAATCACAGGCTTTCTCTTCCCCTTTCATGTCGTTTTGAGGCTGTTGCCACATCAGTGGAAGGGACCTGCCTTTCCTTCCCAGCGCACGGGAGCAGCTATCTGCAGCTCCCACCTGAACAACTTCATCAAGTCGCCTCCCCTTCTTCTCGGGAAGGGAACTACTGGAACTCCAGCTCCTTACCTTCTCTCTCCTCCTCCCCAGCTTGTCATCCATAACCCAATGTTGTACCTCCATCACCGCTTATAGGAATTAGTTACGAAAGCTAGACTTCATGTTGCTAAGACAGCATTTGATCTCCTGAGCTTTTGTAGAAAGGCAAACTGAGGCACAAAGTGAGGAGAATGATCCTTTTCCCTGAGATAATTCAAAAAAAAGAGAGCAGAGAGGGGGCTCCTGAGATCTCCGTTCACAATATCCAGGTTGTTCCTTCTCAGGCAAATGGCTGTCTCAGGGTTTCTCTTCTGAAAGCTCTCACGGAGAGGCCAATGCCCGAGAGGGAATCTCCGAGATGAATAAGCTGCGCCCAGTGAGAATCACTACTTACAAAGGGAGGCAAATGCTCTAACGGGGCGTTTTGCCTTTGGAGATGGGCAGCTCTGCTTCAAGGGGAAAACTACTGTGCGAATTGGCCCTCAGATTTAATTTGCTCTTTAAAAAAATCCCTGTGTTGGCATTTTAAGTGGGACTTTAGTGATTTACAACATGGAGTGACATTTCAAAAAAGATAACGTGGGTAATGAATTATTTGCTGATCCAAACGAACAATTGGACATACCTACTTTCCGTGGATTTAATCTTTGCCGAGGTGTTAGCTAGCAAGCATGAAATATCACTTTTCGGAGGCATTCTGTTGCATTTATGCAGTGTACACTTACATCAGGCAGCTTTATGACACATTGACTCGGTCGAGTGTGATGCAATGTAATACAACCAAAGTAATACGAGCTTTTAAATGCAACATGATGGCAAAAATCCATCTCAGATCTGATCTTTGTTTCATTTCAGATGCCAACTGTCATAATTCACAGAGAGTCAAATCCTTCTGGTTTTGCTCACGTGAGCAGCTCTACCAAAGCCAGTGGGATGTACCCACACCAGCGAGGAAGCAGCATTCGATCAAACAGGGGCGAAAGCATGCGAATGAACTAGTTGCATTAGCTAGTACGCATCCTTTAAAATATAGATCAGCTGCAATTCACACAGGGTTAAAACCTAGCACATTCTAAACTGGCACACAAGGGTACGGTATTTCTGAATTCTATTTTGCTACCCAGGACTTTGCTCCCCTCACTATCTTTTGCCTGCACAGAGTCGGCAGTTGTGAACACACTGGCTTTTGCAAGGAACCCCGTTGGTATTCCCTGATCTATCACTGCTCAAGCAGCTCTTAAGAAAAGGTTTTATCCAAATCTTGATAACAAGCAACACACGATAATACATTTCAGTGATTTCCTATAAGCAATGCCCTGCACTTGAATGGAAATGGTCAAAGCAAACACAGATACAGGGATAGGATATGAGCTTGTTTCTTCATCCTGCCTCTCCGCGTTTTTTTCCCTCTTGTGAGGTATTTCAGCTCTGCACTTCTGCATGACCGGACCACGCTGTCAGGATCGGACAGTAGACAGAAATGTGTCCATTTCAATTTTGATTCTGATCCTGGGATATTTCTAACTCTCTCCATATCCTTGATAGATAATGGTTTAATAAGCGATCTGTTTTTTATTTAAAGGGTCGGTAGTAAAACCCAGATCACATTTCTCACTTGGTGGGTTAAAAAACCGCTTACGCTCATTTCTGCAATGTAAAACGACACTATATCAAATCAAACATTTCCAGATGTGGCCAGCTTGTGTATGTAAGTGCAAGAGGAGCGAGCATTTACAGACAAGGTTTCCCAGGTTTTTTTAACAGGATTGGAACCCCACCTACTGGCAAAGATTGTTATAGTAACGTCAAGGCAAGAACCCGTACAGGGTTCATTCCTTGACTAGAAACTACGTGCCTGCAGTGAGGTTCCTAAATATGTCGTCTGATTTCCATACAGGCCGAGTATCACTGAAGTCCATATGTGCCCCTTGGTGCTTGGCACTTATAAAATCACATCCCTAAGAGCGTCCCAAATGCCAGTTGCACTGACAGACGCAAGGAAAAGCACAAATACCATTCAAGAGCTGACTTGTGTTTCCAACATATATGGTTCTTTAGAAAAACGTCAGCTTTAGTAAAGGAATTTTGGTCCTAATTTTGATAATCTAGGTCAAATCAGCCTTACACAGCCCTTGTTTAGACCGTGATCCCAAAAGTCTGAAGTATCATGTTCTAGTAATGCACAATGATGAAATATGTGATATCCCTCTATGTTATGCCACTTACGGCAAATGAAAAATTAAGAGAGTTAGAAATTCACCAGGATGGAAAAATACCATTCTACATGCCCACACCTGAATTAGACAACTTTGAAAGGAAGAGTTCTTACATTTCACTTAGAATTCACCAAAAACACCCCATCACTTCCTATGTTACAGCTTTCCCATAAAAACAAAAATGAAGAAACCCATCTTAGAGACCATTTATGCAATCTTAGGTCTTGTTAAAATATTCCAGTTAGCAATACAAAAATTTGAATTTTAACACGTTTCAAAGCCAGGTAAGTTTAAAAGAAGAAGAAATTCACAGAATGCAATTATCTAGCACTGGAAATCAATGTTTTAACATTCCCAAATGAGATATTTTCCACTTGCAGCCAGAACAACAGAGACCATTCCAAAGATGAAAACCTACACCTCTTATTGCTCCACCACTGCCATTTTATTAGCATCAGCCCAGAATGTCCCAGGTTTGATTTCACCACAGAACAAAGTGTTGCAGCACATTCTCTCAAGAAATCACAAGCAAAGACGGAGGAGAGAGCAAGAAGAGGGTCCCACAGAAAAACTTTCAGTCCATTTCCAAGGGGACACATAGGAAAACCACACCGACTCTCCAGCAGCCGCTGCGCATAATCAGACTGTTCCACATTTCTCCGAGTGCAGCACAGTAGAAAGCTTTTAAGAGCTACAGGCATCCTTGGAGATGCGCACAGATCTGTGCAGAGACCAATAAAATTTGCAACAATGGAGTAACGATCCCCTGAAGAAGGGTCCTGGGGGTGGAAGCAACTGGAGGTGGGGGCATGCCTCACGTGAATCTAATTAGAAATGCAAACTCATGGTGAGGAACTGTGCTGGTTCAATACAGGAATCTGCTGTTAGGGGGAAAAGTCCCCTCTGCTGCAGAAAAATACCACCTCCTCTACAACTTATATCCTTGGTATGGGCTTAAGTCTCAAAAGAAAGAGTTCCTGTAATGTTTGCCCTTAAGTCTCCATTGTAAAACACAAGAAGGTATCTAGTTCTGAAAGACGCTATGAAGTGGGACCAGCTCCCTGACAGTTCGTTCTTTTGCTCTTACCCCTTATGCAGCAGAGAACCCAGGTCAAAGTCTACCACTGTAACGACACAGAAGGAAAAAGTCCAGATGCTGCCTGATGAAGAAGAGAGATTGGGCTATTTGTGGTATCTGGCATATGCACCAGGCATATCCAAATATGAAGAAAAAAAAAGTCTCTATCCTGGGCCAAAGTACTGAGAAGAAAAAGAGGTTTCCAAGATGTGAGTCAGAAAGTCCTGGAAGTATTTTCCTTGATGAACTAATGATAACAGAAGGATAAGTTAAAGTGTCAAGCTAGCTGGTTAGATAAGGCCGAGGTAGACACATACGCTTCCTGTCTATGAGAAAGGAAACAAGACACGCAAACAGAGTGAAGCGTGCTAGCTTCCAAGAGTTTCTTCTGCATATGGAGAAAATAACTTTTTAAAAAGTTGCATTTCTAGCACCCTTGGGCACTGGCATGAAATGGCAAACAGAGGACTGGTTATACTGGGCCAGAAAGAAGACTCAGCAGGTACCATCTGCCGCAGGGATGCTGCACTTATGGATTGCCAGCCCTCCCCTGGCCCCTGCCCTCTATGCCTGCCACCTCCTGGGAGTCCAAGCAGCTGTACTGAGCGTACACAGAGGGGTTTTTTGAATAAAAAAGTTTGCATCAGCATTGGGTTTGCTTGTTCTGCTATCTTCTGTGATCAAAGAATTGAAACAGCTGCATGTCTCAGCTCACTGGCAATAAAACCTGCAGTTGATCGGCTTTGTCCTAAGCCCACAGCTACAGGGAAAGTGCAACCACAGATTTAAAGAGGGAAAAAAAAAAAGCGAACACCCAAGCTGCATTTAGCCACACTCTGCATCCTCCTAACCTGCAATCTCTTAAGTGCCACTTACTCAATTAATCCAAGCTCTTCTACTTTAAAAGCAAAGCTGTAACATATTTAAACAGCTTAGAAACTCTACCCAGCAAGCCATGCTCCCTACCTTATTCATCAGCTGCAGGAGTGACTGTGCATTAACTAAGAAAGCACGCGATTTGATTAACACTGCTGCTGCCACTTTTCTGCTGCTGTTCATTTCTGCCAAGGCTGAGATTTCTCAGCTTTTTTTAGTAGGGTGGATCTCATCTCAGTAGGGACTGTCTTTTGGACCAGCTCCTAGAACATCCTTGCAGCAGCTATAGTAACTATTTTTATAGGCAAGTTTTATTAGGAAAGTATTTTAAATGGCCTTTGAATGCAATTTAGCAGCTGGAAATAAGGCAGTATGCCAGCATCATGTGATCAGAAAATCTGTGGAGCACCAACAAGTGCTACCAGAGACCATCAGTACTCTACAGACTATGCATGAAAACCCATGATAGAATACGCCAGGGACATTCAACAAGCCAGAAGGTGCCCTTAAACTGCAAATGCCTGAAAGGCTGAGCCATGCTATTCCTGGATCCCTTACTAGAAAAGGCCCTACTTTCAGAGACCTAAAGGACACATTTAGAGCTAAAATAGGTATGGAAATGGTGGTTTTTTTAATACTTAGTGGATGTCAGCTTATCATAAATATGTGTAAGGACATGAGTAGTACAACTTGCAGTTCTGTGGCGACCAGTGAGTAAAAGGAGCATGAGTTAGATGCTTAAGGGATTGGTTCTAGACAAACAATCTAGGGTATCTGCCACATATCCAAATGAAGCAGGAAAAGATCGGCTTGTTTGACCAGAGCCGAATTTGATTCTGGACAAAGGCCTTTTTATCCTCTACCTCCATTCAAGTGTTCCTCTGAGTGTGCACAGGACTCTGTGTTGTCAGACCTAATGAGACTCCTCTTTCCAAACGCTTTTTGTGCTTTCTGTACAGCAAACATCTCCCCCAAGAACTAACACAGTACTCTGCAGTAATACTTACGGCAAGTAAAGCAAGCCTGATGGACAGGCTGGGAACCTCTCCTGGGAAGGCAGGAGATGAGAGCTGAGAGGGCTCCCTGGTATAGCAGGCAGGCTTCAGCCCTGGGACACGGGAGAAGCAACGCTCCATTGACTCTATATGGAAGATGGGCACCATTATCTGAGGAGCTGAGGCAGATGCCTCCAATAGATGGTTAGAAAACCCCTGAAAGATAAAATTACCGATAGCAAAGAGCTGTCACAAGCTCCTCGCACCACAGTGCTGATTGTTTTTTAAAGCATGCATATATCTCCCATTCCCACCACAGCACAGCATGCAACATTTAGTAACACAGGTCTGGACTTTGAAAAGTGCTGAGCGCACACTAGGTCCTGTTGCTGCGGCAAGTAACCAGATTGGCATCACTATGATCAATCAGATGACTAAGAAAGTAAAAACAAAGCTTGAAATAGCTGAAGATCCGATTCTAATCTCAAGCCATACTGGCACAGCCACATGTAGCGTTACTGTGGTTTAAACTCATGCAAATAAGAGTGGAAACTGGCCTCCAGTACAAGTGCATGCTGAGGGAAAAGACAGCTTTCCTTTTAGACACGACTCCAATTGTACAGTCTGAGATTCAATTAAGTTTTGCTTTCCTGACATCTCCTTCCAAATAAAGGCTCAGTCTTTGTGCTAGGCATTTTTAAAAATAAAATAAAATAAAATCTTACGTTTGGCAGGACCTGGGCATTCCTGCTACTAAATTGTTCTGTACTTTATGCAAAATTTCAATGTATTAAGGAGAAGGGGAGTAGCCTCTTTGACCAGTGTCCAACTGTTTAGAACTGCTAAATGTGAGTTTTTGCCCATGTTTACATGTGGAATGGAACACAGCCATTCAACCACAAAATGTTCCCAAAGCAAACATCCAAACCCTGGTTGCTGGCAAGGTACGTTGACAGAATCGCCTGAAACCAGTCATTCACAGAATGCCAAAACAACTGATTACCATTGGTAAAAAGTACGCAAGGTTATTTTCTTACCTCCTGGGAAGAGGCCATTGCAAGTGACAGGAAACAGCGACTGGCAAAACAGAATGTAGGCTCGGGGTTTTTTCATCTGGAGGGAGAAAGAAGACCGGTGTTATTTCAGATGTGCAGAAAAGCATGCCATTAACGCAACAAAGCTAGCACATGTTGCCAATAGCATGTACAAACCACCTGAATTAGAGTACACGTATTCTGCTAAGTCAAGACTAGCTAAGCAATACCGAAATAAAGCGACAGAGGTAAAGGCAAACAGAGACGAAGTAACTCAAGCAGGACACAGCAGCTCCAGACATTTGTCAGAGGGGAAGGCGAGATCAGGAGGTGACCTGTGTTCCTTCAAACAGAGGCCTACGTTTTTGTGACAGTCCATATTTTTCTAATGCTGGATCGTGTCACTGTAGCTCTATCCGTATTCAGATAAATGAAAATACGTACTTGAAGTTGGCATGCAATAGAAAGAACGTAACAACATGCTGATATCACCCTTTGGGATGCTGTGAGAAATGAGAAATCTACGAAACAGGGCAAGAAATTACATCCCTTTAAAAAATGTAAGTAATAGCTCAGGACACAGCTGGGAAGGATCCTTCCTAAGGAGCGTAAGTTTTTCAGTGGCTTCTAGAGAGCCCACTCCATTTCGCACAGTGCTAAGAGATCTACCCCTCTTGCACTTTCAAAACTTTTTCCAGAGGTGACTGTTCCTCGTCCTTCTGTCCTTTGGCAAACAGACATGCCCATTCACATCTCCTCTGTCACGTCCTGCGACAGCCAAGCCAGTGGCCATAGATTGGATCTGTTTTCCAGCATTTGCTTGCGATGTTATTTGTCCTTGCCAACGCACCGTGTCCCGGGGGAGGCAGGCTGCCCGGTACCCCTCCCCGTGGCAGCCGTGTGTCGGCCCTGGCAGGGGAACTCGGGCATAGGGGTGAAAAGCTGGGCATTAGGCATTGCCCGTCCGCAGTCAGCATTGGAGAGGCAGGCTTAGCTCCCAGGGAAAGCCCCAGCAAGGGAACGCACGTGGAGGGGAAGCTGAATCAGGAGCTTTTTCCTAGCTCTGCTCTCTCACAGCAGAGCACGCTCACGTCCAAAGCAGAGTCCCTGCAATGCCAGGTTTCCTTGAACCGTATTAGCCAACCACTAGATGTTGCTGGGGGCTGGGCAGCAGCCCACCTGAGCTTTCCAAGGGGAAGGAGCCTGGGACCCAGGTCCTCTCACCAGCCTTCAGACTGGGTCTCACAATTGCAAGGCCCTTCAAAGAATGCTTGCATTGAGACCCACATAACATATGCAATGGCAGCCCTCTCCTGTTTCACAAAAGAAGGTCATGACCACTGTCTACCACCTTCAACCTCACATCTCACCCACACTACGCACCTCTGAGCTTTCCAGCTAGCAGCAGAAGCCATAGGTGCACCATACCTTACCCACCTTGCCACGTTCAATCTCTTGCCCTGCTGCTTTCACATCTCTGAGAATTACCCGATTGCTAACTAACCCGCAAATAACAATGTTTCGCCATAATGTTTTCTTTTCTCCCGCATGTTAACACCTCCCCACCAGCTGAGTGATCCCTGTACACACCGAATTCTTGTTATTATTCTGCCTGTGCATTGACACCTTGTTGTACGAGCCGTGTTGATCGATTGCAGGTGCCCCTCACTATGAAACTGGCCAACAACCCACTCACAAATTTGCTCCACTTGTTAATATTAAAATCATATGGCCAATACCTTCCTAAATTAGTTCAGGCTTGAGGTACTGCCGCTTCACAGTAGGAAGAGTGTTGCAACAGGCTTTCTGCAGGCCCCGCTATTTATGGTAAACACTCCGCTTTGTTGAAACAACATAAAATTTTGAGATAAACCTATTCTAGCAAAGGAAACGTTAAAGTGCCACCATCTCCGCTTTACAGCATTAAAATAAGTTGTACTGCAGCTGCCTCGCATGGTACATTGTTACATGCACGGGGCGTTGAAGACCTGAGGACCACATGTTCTCTGCTTTGAAGAAAATGGTAAGAAAAAGATTTTAAGTGCTCCTACCGGTTTGACTATCTTTGCGTGTACATAGCAGAGTTAGAATACAAGAAATTTCTTTTCTTGCAGCTTTATCTGGTTACAAAGCTGTCTAGACAGCGCCAGGCAGGGTTCTGCCTCCGATGTTCACAACGTGAACTCTGCCGATCCAAGACTGCAAAGAGCAGTGAAAATTTTGCAAGGTGAAGACCAGCTTAAGCTCTCGAGATTTACTGCTTACCGAACCTAGAAAGTTAGCATGAGAATATTTGCTGGTGCTCCTTCATTTATCAAGCAGAAAAGAGAGGGGAACTCTTTAAACTCAGTCACAAAACTTTGGGCTGATTTTTTACATGGATTGGCTAAAGAAAGAGCGAAGCTGGTTTTCACCTTCCCGCGCAATTTATTTCATTCTGCAGCATTTGTTTGCAGGTCCCAATATGATCTTGTGGGAGTTCAGCCACCATCAAAACAAAATCAAAGCACCTCGAAAGCCTTCAGACACAACACATTATCCCAAATATTTATGATGTGCATGTAACTTCTTTCATACTTTGTTGTCTGAAAATTATTTTAACAGGTGGATTGGCAATGACACCTAACAGCAATTTGAACCCGTAACTTCACTGGTATTTCAAGAGATAAGCACCGAGCTGTTCCATTCGCCTGCAGCGACAGAGGGCTGGAGCTGTTACAGAAACTAAGACACTTGCCAGGGAACGGGGCAGGAAACATGGTTGCTGCGTGGTGCCAGAGCATTCAGCCAGACCTGCGGAATTCGCCTATTTTCTGCCAACTCCTCTCATGGAACAGAAAAACAAAGTAGCATGAAACATGTCCCTCAGTGCTGGCACAGTCCTAGCAAGAATCCCTCGCGAGCCAAGGCTGTTTCCTTTCTTTTAAAAAGGTGACCACCCTATTTTCTATCACCAAAAGACACAGCTTTATTACAAACACCGATTAGCAGATTCTTAGCTATTCCAGCTGTGCTCAGATGACGCAGTGACAAAGGTATCAAAGAGACCATACAGAAAGAGCATTTTTTTCTGACGTTTGTAAAGCACTGCCGAGCAAAGTAGACTGGCTATCATAAACGACCCCATCTTGCTCTGACGTTAAGCTTCTGAGTTAAACTGCTTAGTGTAAGAAAGTTTGAGGTTGAACTGTTGAACTGCAACAGAAATAGTGGAAACACTATAGTTCCAAGACACTAACAATTCCAATGAGCAGAGGTCTAGGCAAACAACCTATGGAATAGTGTTCAGCTGGCCAGAGATCACCATCTATGACCTGCCATGGCTACTGCAAATCCAAGTGGAATAATATTATGGTTGTGAATGTCAGTGAAAGACATCAGAAATCTACGAAATTTTCCTGGAAATCCTATTTACATGTCAAATATAAGAAAAACAAAGAAAGAAGAGTGTGTGATTCTGCAACTAATAGTTACTTTAAAAAGAGAAGTTTACATGCCACCATCATATGTTTATTACAAAAATTCCTACGAATGTGTTTCAAAGAATGAGTGATATTCCATGCTCCAAGATATCCTGTCAATCCTTCGCAGAAAAACCTGTGGCTTCCCTCCATGGATATGTACTTCAAAGCTGTGACTGAGATTCCTTCCATCTACTTTTAAGATATTCAAGTTATGAGCATATACATCTAAGTATTCTGAATTTACTCTTTGCAGGAACCAGAGCCAGGCATCCCATTTAGGCCACATTCAGACCTGGATTCAGATAGTTATTTGAACTGTAGATGCCAGAAAGGCAAATGGGGAATTTGAGGAGGCATGCAGACACAGAACCATTATCAGAGCAAATCAGTTGAATGCCGGAGAGCTGCTAACAACGTCGTAAAACAAATGTATGCATCTTCCAGGGGGACTTTCCCAGAATAATTGCATGCTCTTGCCCAGTATTGCTTGGGAAGGCCACCCCAGAAGTTGACGGTTTACGGTAGTTGAAGTGGGATTAGCCTTCATGAAAGGCTCAGGAATACTTTTTCCTCAGTGAAAGTTTACAATAATATTTTAAAGACTCTCAACCAACACCCATACTTAAGCTTTGAAAACAGATAATGCATTTTTAATGGGATTGCACATCTGACAAGGAATTTGACTAATTCCTCTGATAGCAGACAGCTTCCTCCCCATAATTCATCTCAAAAGGATCAAAAATCAAAACACTCCCTACCATCTTTGGAATGGCCCCCCCCTGCCCCCAGCCACCTGGAAAGGATCAGATCAATTCCAGCAATTCAATGGCAAGAGAATAGAGCGACAGATACCTGACCTCCCCAGTCTGTTCCACCAGAATAAGGGCTCGAGTCAAGAAGAGAAGCAGGCAGAAGCCCATCGGGCTGCCGACACCGAGTCCGTTGTTTCACAGATACAGTTGGCAACCAGCGTTTTAGCTGTCTGAGCATTAAGCGTAGCCACCAAAATCTTCAAAGTTGTTTGAGTCAGATAATGTCTTCGCTCTGGTGAACTAACAGTTGTGAAGCATTGGGAAGTGCCTGAATTCAAGGTGTTTTAAAAGGAAAAGCATGAGAGCCTGCATTAGCTTTTTTATTATCTGCCCTAATGAGGATTTCCTACTCGTAATTATATGTTCTGCCATACACTAAAGCCTTTGGAGAAAGGAGGAGACAAGTCGGTACTCTCCATAATCACATGGCTGTGCCTTTAACGCCACTCGCAGCATAATCCTTTGTAGATGATCCACAGCACAAAACCTAGCAAGGTCTGTCAAGGCATTTTTAGCATTTGTTCTGTTAAAAAACAAGAAAAAAACCCTGAGGTATTAGGGTGCACTAATCTTTAGAAAGGTTAATTTATTCATAGAGATTTTGACAGAGATGTATGGCTAGGCTAGAGTCCCAGGCACTTCTTCCCAAGGGGAACTGCTAGTGCAGAGACGGCTTTCCTGACATAAGGAGAGAGGCTTCAGAAACAGACCCAAACGGCATTAACTTGGGGGCTCCCATGCATTCAGAGCACTGCTGCTTTCTGTGACCAGCGACTGAAGCTTCTCCCGCTCCAACCAAACCTCAGCCGCCTGTTGATAAGGCAGGGGAAAGCCCTGTCATCCTAGAGACCATGGGCCCATACGAACCGCAGACAGCAAACGCGTTGCTATCTCTTACAAAAATAATAGGTAATGAACCTCTTTCGTCTTTTACAGCAGGAATCTCCCCGTAAGCAAACTGACAGCATGCTGCAACGCCGTTTCAGAGCGGCGTAAGCTGATGTTAGCATGGCTGGACAACGCGAGATGCTGTCCTGATGAAAGAGACCTGTTCTTTCCGACACGTCTATTCAGGCAGACCATGCTTCTCTGGTTCTTCAGAATAGTGTTTTGAATTTCTAGACATCTTGGATATTTGTTCTCAGATCAAAGTTTAGTGAAACTAAATGAAATTTATTTTTCTGGATATTTTGGGATCTGTTTTTCAAAATGCAGAAGATAAATCCATGGATGCTCCAACAGAAGACATCACACTAAAATAAATTGTATCCTTGAAATAAAACCCATTAGAAAGGAAGGGGGGACATGATTTTAAGATATCTGATCATGCCCTATTTTTTCCCCTGACAACAGAGTCTGTTCCATAATTGCACAAAGATCACTTACAGATTAGAATTTGTTTTACCTTTTTAAACTTGGGCAGAGAGGCTGTGGCAGAAGCCAGCCGAACCTCATCTCTGCAGAGGCCTCTGGGACTTGTCAGGACACTGTAGGAAGCCAACCTGATAACTGATTTGGTTGCTTCTTTTTAATTTGCTTGGAGTCTGTGCAATTAAAACTAAAGTTTCCACCAGCTGTAGGAGGATAGAGCTAATTTGTGACTGCCCTCCAATTTCTGCAGCAATTCTTCAATGTCAGGAATACCTGCACTGTTTCTTTCAAGCTCTTGACCCACAAAGCAACTTAATCCTGCTGGTAGTTAGGTGAACCATATCCCAGGCTGTACTGGTACAACCGCAGCCAGCAGGTCCAGGAAAACGAACCTTTCCCTCTATTCCTATTGCGGCTGGAGCACTGTGTCCAGTTTGGGGCTCACCAGCTTAGGAAACACAAGCCTCACGTTCACAAGCCCTGGTCCTCATGGGGGACTTCAACCACCCTGGTATCTGTTGGAAGGACATCGCAGCAGGGCATAAGCAATCCAGGAGGTTCCTGGAACGCGTTGATGGTAACTTCCTTCTCCGAGTGACAGAGGAGCCAACGAGGAGAGGTGCTGTGCTGGACCTTGTTCTCACCAACAAGGCAGGGCTGGTGGGGAATGTGAAGCTCAAGGGCAGCCTTGGCTGCAGTGACCGTGAAATGGTGGAGTTCAAGATCCTTAGGGCAGCGAGGAGGGCGCACAGCAAGCTCACTGCCCTGGGCTTCAGGAGAGCAGACTGTGGCCTCTTCAGGAATCTGCTTGGGAGAGACCCATGGGATAAAGCCCTGGAGGGAAGAGGGGCCCAAGAAAGCTGGTTAATATTCAAGGATCCCCTCCTCCAAGCTCAGGAGCGATGCATCCCAAGAGAGGAAGTCTGGCAAGAACACCAGGAGGCCTGCATGGAGAAATATGGAGCTCCTGGACAAACTCGAACACGAAAAGGAAGCCCACAGAGGGTGGAAGCAAGGACAGGTAGCCTGGGAGGAATACAGAGAGATTTTCCAAGCAGCCAGGGAGCAGGTTAGGAAAGCTAAAGCCCTGACAGAATTAAATCTGACCAGGGATGTCAAGGGCAACAAGAAAAGCTTCTCTAGGTACATTGGTGATAAAAGGAAGACTAGGGAAAATGTGGGCCCTCTCCAGAAGGAAACGGGAGACCTGGCTACCTGGGAGATGGAGAAAGCTGAGGTATTCAAGAACTTTTTTGCCTCAGTCTTCACCGGGAAGCACTCTAGCCACACCGCGCAAGTCACAGGAGGCAAGGGCAGGGACTGGGAGAATGAAGACTCGGCCACTGTAGAAGATCAGGTTCGAGACCATCTAAGGAACCTGAAGGTGCACAAGTCCATGGGACCTGATGAAATGCATCCACGGGTCCCGAGGGAACTGGCAAATGAAGTTGCTAAGCCACTATCCATCACATTTGAGAAGTCGTGGCAGTCCGGTGAAGTTCCCACTGACTGGAAAAGGGGAAATGTAACCCCCACTTTTAAGAAGGGGAAAAAAGGAAGACGAGGGGAACTACAGGCCAGTCAGTCTCACCTCTGTGCCTGGCAAGATCAAACTACCAGTGCACAAACTACACCTGAATGAAGAGCTCATCTACTCTTAGAGAATCCACCTCCCTCCTCTTACAGTCATACACACGCAGACTAGGTTTTTCCATCAGTATCTTATTTCCACTCATAACATTTCATAACATCTCCCGCAGCACTAAAATTAGAAATGGCTCATCTGCAGCTAGCCTTGTTTGGTCTCCTTGTTTCCACCTGCATCTCCAGCCCTGCAAAGGACAAGGGACCAGCTTAGCTAGCGTGAGCCAAAAGCAATAAGGCTCTGCTGACCATAGCTAGTTAACTGCTAGTTTAGATTATTAACCTCTTGCACTTAATGAGAGTCCTGAGGCTGCTTAAGCCACAAGACTAAATTTCTCCTAACCACAAACATGGAATCCTCATTAATATGAATCTGAGACACTTTCCCAGGAAGAAATAATCTTAGAATGTAGAATCTACCCAGAAGCAAACGATGCTGGATTTAGAAGTCTGTTTGAAACTTCTGCAGTTCAGTTTAATTTGTCCCCAAGGAGAGGGAGGAAGGTCTGGATCAAGAAATGGATTTTTATTTTTAATTGCCAGGTGTCACCAGACCTTAACAAGAAAGTTTTCTGATGTTTTCCCCAACACCCCCAAATACTTGTAATTATTTTCTAGGGAATTTTACTTGAAAAATGATCTATTTCTAACTGAATTTAAGCCTGTGTTATGCAAACAGTAAACCAGCTTGTTTGAAAGTAATCTGTACCCATGGGCTAGCAGAGGAATAAAAATAAATAAAGTATGAGAGGTTTTACAAAACCACAGACACCACCAGGTTTTCCAGGTCTGAAGGAAGAAAATCTCATTCTGCAGACTCCCTTTTATATTTTTGTAAGTTAAATTTTTTAAGATGCATTACAACTGATATATGGATCAAGTTCCCCAACAATCAGCACCTGCTACCTCTGAAGTGGAACGTGGCGGTGTCTAGCAGCATACAGCAAACTACTTGAGGACAGGAAGCAAAATTTATTGCATTCATTTGAAACTACAGAAGGTAAGGGTTCAGCAACACATGACGACTCGTTTTCAGCTCAATTGTTGATCTTGCCACTACTCAGCGCAAAGCCAACATTCCGGGATTTCCTTAATGGCCACAAGCGATCAAGGCCCCTATATTTACGCTGGATCCCCAAAATGACACAGCTTGTAATGCAGCTCTGAGCACATGCTCTCCTCTCGGGATCATCGACCCCATCCACCCGGTACCTGAGCTTCAGCTCCCCAGCCAAACCCCGGCCAGACCCCTTGCGACTGAGCCTGTCGAGCAGTGCAAAGTAGCTGGCAACCTGAGCCGAGACTGACAGGTGGCACATCTCCTCTTCAAGGTGCTTTAATCTCAGCAGGGTGTTCTAACGTGCAACGGCTTTGAAGTAACCAGTGAGCCTTTCTCCCAGGTGGGATTATGCCGTAACAGAAACAGGGGGTCGCTTTCCCAATTGTTCCGTCCTTCGTCTGAAACAGGAATCGCCTGCCTCTAACCTCAAAGCGCAGCGGTGCTAGCTGAAACCTGAAGACTATAGGACGGTGGAGGCATTTCTCTGAAGCAGGACTGGAAGGATCTTGACCTTGTACTGCCAAGATAACACCCTGTGGGAAACTGTGGTTCAGAAACTCACATCCTCCGATAGAAACAACCCACCACAACTGCTTTAGAATCAACGTCCTGGAAAGCATCAGTGTGTAATGCATTATCCCCTGGTGTCTGAGCTACTGTGCTGGCAAAAGCTTTTCACAATGACAATCACATACACCCCCCCCCCCCCCCCCCCCCATACACTGGTTTGCATTACAGAAAACATGGTACAACAGAAAGCCAATTTCTCTGTGCCGCAATCGGGTTTGGACTTACTCCAAGCACTCACTATCTAACAATCTTCTTCCAGGAGTTCCCACTCGCTTCTCCTGTATCAATCTATTTTTATGTTGGTATCTTGTTTTCATCTTTTCTTTCACATGGATGCGAGTGCAATACCAAGAGCAGATGTGGCTCACTTATGTCTACAGTAAGCCTCAGTCGTAACACATTTAAAGAGCTTTCTCAGGTATGTATGTTTGGCTTCTATAACATGTACACAGTGTTTTTCATTAGATTTATTTCTGGCAGGTTTGGTTGAAGTTTGAAGGATCAGTGGGGTAATTTTTACTCTCTCTAATTTCACACCCTTTTTTGCAGTTTTAGTAGAAAAGGGGTATTTGTCAGATATACAACGTTCACGTGAAAATATATTTTTTCTGTAAGAAATGGCTTTTTGACCAAAACAGGTATTTTCACTTTGATTTGCAAAATAATTATTTCATTATTGCTTGGCTTGGTGATGCATTGGAACTCCCCAAAATATAGGGACACAATTTCTGCCAGCTCTGCCCACAGGGTCCGTTCTCTTCTCGGGTACGGCAGAGCTGGCCCTACCAGGCCAAATCTGAGGGAAGGGAGGACAGAGGGAGCACGTGCTGCTGCCACCCGCACCGCACCTTCAAGCCACACATCGTGCAGCAGTGAGTTTAAACAAGAACCCACAACACAATGGCAAGTAATAATGGACTCTGCAGGTTTCATTCCTCATGGTCATCGCTAGCTCAAGTGACAAATAAATTCCACAGGCTTCCACCTCTTCCTGAAATACAAGAGCTTTCGGGGATCAGCAAGGATCAAGACGAGCCATTGAGTGCTGCCAAAGCATCTCAGCAATGGGAGCTGCTCGGCTTTCCTCCACTGCTGTGGACCAAAGTATTGTCGCCCTCAGACAGTTATCTCATTTAAAAATACTGCACTATTTTTAAGCGTCCTGCTGCAATTGTGGTTTTTAGTGCAAGTTAACCTCTTATAGCGGAACTATATCAGACTTTCCCTCATTGATCAGGTGGCAAAAGCTACTTCATATTGCCATTTAAAATAAGAAGTTTCCACTAGCAAGGCGTAAAATCCCCACAGCGCAGTTCAGAATCTGAGTAGCTTGATATGCAAATAATCACAAGCACGGTGCAAACCTCTTCCTGACCATTCAGATATTAGAAGGCCTAAAGTGATTCTTACAGCATTTTTCCTTCCTTTTAACCTTCTCTTGCTGATGTATCTGATCAGTTAGATCAGGAAAAGACTCTCTCCTGTCACCTCATAAACAATTCACCTTTACGAGCATGAAACTACTGTGGTTCCTTCTACCTGTGCATGGTCCTGATTTTGAAGTTATCTGTTAAAGAGCTCCATTTCGCATGCAAGACAGGTTGATGACTTTTTTATTACTTTCAAAAACATACATAAAACCTACAAACAAACAGAGCAAGACAAAAGGTACAGCCTATGGCAACACACTTCGCAGTTTTACATCTCACTGTCAGCCCACCTCTTCCTGCAGAGATTACAGGGTACGAACCACCACTACTCACAGCATTTAGCAAATTCCACTGAACATACTGTGGCCTGACTCCCAGCCGGCATGGGCTCCGACACCACGGCTCCCATACCTCCTTCTGACCTTTTTTCCTTCTCCGAATAGCATAGGCAATGATGTTGGAGGCTCATTTGGGCATGCGTGTCTGAACAACAATTCTGATACCTCTATGATTTTTTTTCTAGGGTTTTTTTTTTTTTTTGACATTTTACACAGGACAGATGTTGTCACCAAGGCTGCTCTTGTAAACAAGATATGGAGATGGTCTGGATTGGGTTACCTTGGTAAAATAGTTTAAAATAAATAAAAGGATGGTTGGTCTCTCTCGGATGAATTAGCTTGATTGGAACTGTCAGATTAAAAAGGCCTAAATAAACAGAGTTGCGCATCTACCCTTAATGGAGTTAAGAGCCCAGGACAAGTAGTAAAGATACACAAAATTAAAGCCTAGATGACGGAATTCATCCCTGCGCAGACACGGCTGATATGTATGTAAGCATCTCCTAAATCCCAGTCTAAAGAGGGCCTATGGATTTACAGAGACCATGGATTTAGTTCACAACGCTCACTAAAAGCTGTGCTGATTCTATTTCCCTGCTAATAAATAATTTCATAGAAACATAAAAATACGAGTCAAGGACATGTAGAGATGAGAGAGACCATCACTGCTTCGTGTCATTTCAGAGCTCCTGGCCCAGGGTAAGATGGGACGTTGCTCCACAGACGGGGCTTTGGATTGCTTAATTTAAATCCTTGAAAAATCAAACCTATTACTCCGCTCTGTCTCCTTCCACAGGATTACCCATGTTCTTGTCTATTTGCAGGGCTCTTGCAGCAGCTCTCCCTTCCACTTCTGCGCCCTAACAAGTTCTTCACTGGCAGCTCTGAACTGCTGAGCCATTTTGAGATCGTGTAGCAGACAAGCCGCGCCATGGAGGCGTAGGGACGCCAGTGGTGGATGAGTCTTCCTGTATAACACTTTCTCATGATGTCGCATAGTCATCGGGGGATGAAAGATATGTAAGTGTAGAGGTTTACAGCTTTTCAGAAGGAAATGTAAAATTCAGAGCGTTATCCTCCAACTCCTATTGGTACATTTAAAAGACCCATAGTAACTGTGTTACTGTGGTGCAATAGCAAAACACTGATAAAAGACTGACTCTCTTTACTGTAGTACCCTTTTTTATATTTACCACCTTGAGCTGTTCAGACTGCAACTTTCAAAGTCTGTCTCAGACCAAGTTTTTCCCCAAAAAGTAATCTAAAATAGCTCATCTGTGGGTTGGTTGGTTTGTACACAAATAAAATGTAAAGAAAAACATATTGTTTTGCCATGCTAAATATCATCTATAAATGGCACGGTCAAAAACGTCTAGGAGGTTTAGGTTTCGAGTTATTAGAAATTACTGGATACTGTGACTCTCTCCCAGTTAACAGCTATGAATGCAGCACAGAAACAGAGGTACCTACACAAAGAATTTGGCCCACAGCAAACATATATTATTGTAAAGTTGTCTAGAAAATAGATGCTGTTCAGACCAGAAATTACCTTAAATGACTGTTGAGTTGACTGGGTTACAATATTTTAAGGATCATAAAAATAAATATAGTTGTCCAAACAGTGAGATGCAGTGTATTGCCAAGTAAAACACCACCGCATGAAGGGGTGCTTACCCTGGGCAGCACCGGCCTGCCTCTAAACTACAAGAACCGGGATGAAGTGACTCTTTGTTCGGTCTGTGTGTTTAAAAATTGACGAGTGCTCCGTGGTATCAATCATGCCTGTCAGACAGCACAAGTGCAGATCTGTTACACTTAAAGGGTTGTCAAACGAGACATGATTTAATTTGTCATTTTTTTCTCTCTCTCTCAGTGCAGCATGCACGTGCTCTTCATTACTCTTCATCATCAGGAAAATGAATACATTTTTTGTATAATTTTTTTTTCTCCGAGAGGGTGGAGGGATGGTTGTTTACCAATGACCCAGCACTTGTGAAGAGATCATAAGCAGCTGTTCCCTACATGCCCTCACGATCCGAGAATTTAACTGAAGCCGTGGGAGGAGTGGGATAGGAGAAGGGGCTATTTGGTCCATTTTTTCAATAGACAAAGGCCCCAGTCCCACACAGCTCTGCAAAGAGACTGCAGGAACAGAGTCTTTGGAGCTTCTCCCATATTCTATTTCTTCATTAAATTCTCCTCTTCAAACTTCTCTAAAAATTTTTAGCACGGTATCTTCACGTTATATTTTTGGGGGCACAATTGTCAGGGAGTTTTGCCCACTCCAGGACTGCAAGATTTAATTAAAAAACTTTGATTTCTATAATTCTGGGAGCATGGTTTATTTTATTCTCGGGAGAAGCTTTACCTGTTGTCATAATCCAGGAAGTAAAGCAGATACACGAAATATCAGCAAGTTGTGGAAAAAGATTAACTCATTTGTTTCACAGTTCATGTGGGATTTTTTTCCATTTAAGATAAAGAACAAATGGTAAAAGGAGAAAAGAAACAATATAAGGAGAAATATAGTACAATAGGAGAAAGAGAAATATTACCTATTGATAAGCATACTTTTCAAATTGGTGGGAAACCTGAAGCTACATCCCCAAAAGAGCTTTTAGATACCTGTGAGTGCAGTTACACTTTTTCCCTTCAAAAACAAGTCTAAACTAATAAAAATGTTCTTAACTCTGGGCAGAATTCCAATACTTCTTGAACCAAGTAAGTTCCTGCTGCTCTTAGTGGGACCCGATGTCCCAGAATTGTCCAAGGATGCCACAGTTTGGGCTAATACGTAATAATGCTTTCATAGTAGAAGGCTTTATTTTATCTGAAGTTGAGAACCTTCTAAAAAGCACTCAGCAGAACCAAGGCTGTGTAGTGCTTGTCTTCAGGCACTTCATAGAGATAGATGTTTCCCCGTTCATAGATGGGAAAACCAGAATGTCTCTAGAATAAGTGAATGTCACAGGTCACTTGTTCAATCTGTAAAATGGACTAAAACTCTGGAACAACACTGCCCAACAGTAAATAAATCCACTTCAAATGAGACTAGAACACCCTGATCCCAGGTCATAAGCCGTTGCCTAAGCTTGGGACTGCAAGAATTCAGGTGAGATCCAGCTGCATCTTTCAATTAACATTTCATTCATTGCAAGAAGTTGGATAGGGAAGTCTAAAAAACATCTCTTTTTACTTTTAATGACACCACTCTTTCTCTGCCATAAACAATCTGTCTGCCTTCTGCAAACACGTTTCTCATGCAGCCGGGACCAGGCCAGCTCAGAAGTAGATGTCATGAGAAACTCCTTCCAAGCACAACAATGCCAGTCCCCTCTCACATGAAGGAGAGTCCAAACTGAAGTCTTACTTATTCCAGCATTTCCTACGGAAAGATTTTACAGGTCCCCAATGAAAGTAAGCTTGAATTAAGTACAGTGCTACAGTGGCAATTGTCTGCCATGTTCCATCATGGTATATCAGCAAGGTCAGCTTCTGAAATGCTTCTGACATATGAACCTCGCGATACGGCACTGGCAATCATAAAGTAGCAACTGTCAGCAAGTTTCTTCATATTTTACCTGGTGATCCTTAGGTAGCACTTAGGTCTGCAAAGCAGTAGATGCCACCCGTAATTTAATTGAGGGCTGGGGGACAGAAATTACACAGTGAGTAGCACAGTGAGTCATCTAAACGTTACAGAATGTCCATGCACTGATGCCCACTTTGAGTACCTGGAAGTTTTAAAGGACAGCAGCAATGTCTCGATGGCAATGAGTACTGCTAGGACGGAAACACTTGCAAGGATTAGGGTCAAAATCAGAGCTTTCAAGGCAGAAAGGTACCTTTTACAATCCTGAGAAAAGGTAACCAAGTGCAGGGGCCTGGGCAGAATATGATGTGTAGTTTGGCTGAAGCAAAAAAGTGGAGTAGAAGGAGGTAAAACGTAAGCAGACGTGCCCCATCAGAAGGAAACACCACAAATACTGAGCTCCACTCTAGCTTTTCAAACTCAGAATTAAGAAAACAGAACTCAGAAATCAGTGTCTTGAAACATGTTTTCAATTTGTTTAAAAGAACAATTAAAACATGAAGAAAATAGAAATTGTAGGGAACACTCTTCTTTTCTTTTTTAATACAGACATTTTTCCCCATAGAAAATAAATGTAAGATTTAAAGAAAAAATTTGAAAAGTTGAAGAAGGATGCTTTCTAGACTTCCTTGAAGACCTCTGCTCATTTTTGTCCTAACAACAACTGAAGTGTGAGGGAAAAACCATTCTTCAAAAACAGCAGAAACCACTCGAGAATATTAAAGGGTTTCTCTCCCAGTTCATTTAAAGAAAACAGCAAAGTTTGACAGATTTCCTATTCTGGCACAAGATGAGCTATTGTTCCTTCAAAACATATTTAAGTTACTCTCTACTTCTATTGAACGTATCACAAGGTGAATGCAAATCTTTTAAAGACAGACACCTAAATAATTACAATGAAGCATAACTTACTGGTTCTGATCCTCCTGTGATCCGCAGTGATCTGAAGCGATCACTGTGCAAAAGGAATCCTTTCTGCAGAGCACACAATTAACTTGTAGACTTTTTTCCCCTCTCCAAATAACTTTCATGCCAGAGACATACGTAGATTTAGTCAAGGATTAGGCATGTTCTGTTAAGTGTTACCTAATTAGACTGTATTCCTGCTAGCAGTGCATTAAAAGTCTCAAATTCCTAACATCTAAGAAAGCCAGAGAAGGTATTTTTGTACCTGCATGATTTTGATATGTTCAAAGGACCATTTAATAGTGTAGGACGGCCAAAATGTTTTCATGCAAATACCCCACTTGGAAACCCCGTCAGAATCCTGGACCTTAAAGCATGGGAACAAGAGCAAGAGATGAAGAGTTGCCTTATTGGATAGAAACGTTGCTTTTCTTTTTTTCATCCTGTCTGACTTGAGGCATAGATATTTTTCTGCTACAGCCCTTTGAGCATCTATCACAATGCTAGCAGCCCTCTCCGATGGCTTTTCCGGACTATATTTTAATACCAAAAAAATGTAACTAGGGTGTGAGGGGACCAACTAGGATAATTGTGTCCCTCACTGTAAAGAAACCTATGTAATACACATTAGGCTAACACAAGTCAAATAGGAAAAGACTTGGGATTGCTGCTACGCCACAAGCCACAAAGCGGCTCCCACTGTCCTAAAACTAACCAGTCCTTCTAAAGGACTAATACTAAGAGAAAGTAGGAAAACCCAAGCACACTGCTAACATCTGCTAATAGCAGGGAATCCATTTGATGACTGCTACAAGCAAAGTATCACCAATCCATAGAGGAAGACAAAAACCAAATACAAGGGCAAATCACTCAGCTGTAGCCTTAAATTTGGCCTGAACTACACCCTTCCCAAGCACCCCGTCTGCAGGAGACCAGATACGCGACTCCACTAACCAGCCACCTGAGAGCCTTTCAGAGCTGAGATTCCTAGAGCAGCCACCAGCAGCAGCGGGGAACCAAAAGGACAGTAGGTCTCACGCACACGCTTGATGGTTTCTCTGAACTGCGTCCCAAATCCTGCTTTACCTATTAATGTGAATAACCCTATTGAATTCAACGGGACTGCTTATGGGAATATGGATAGAAAACTGGCTCTACTTTGGTAAGCTAAACTTCAGGAACAGTCTGAGTATACCATAACAAAGACCCTAAAGCCAGCAAGCATCATGAAATGAGCTTATTTCATTACTAAATCAATTTATAAGTATAAACAGAGAGTTATCTGACTAAAATATGGATATTGCCTATTTGAAATACTGCACCTCAAACTTACTAAATGTCACCAATAGGCATCCCTTAAGGAAGCAGGCAGCATGCTGCCTTTGGATGCCCCAACTATAAATCAGGAGATTTCCTGGAGTCTGCCTGGAATAGTGGAGAGTAGCCAAAATTACATGAAGTGCTATTTGTGTGCTATTAGTTGTGGGGTGGGAGGGGGAGGAGTGTGGGAAGGAAAAAGGGAAAGAAGGAAAACCACTTTCTTAATAGTTCCTACAATGTTTGGAAAACATTCATTCATAGCATCCATTTATCAGGCTCCCATGTAATAACTCCAGGCCAAAAAAAAAAAAAAAAAAGCAGCCTGAAGTGGGGGTAGGTGGGGAGAGGAAAATCAGGGATACTAGGTTCTAACGGGAAAAAATTGGAATGTTGTCAATGTCTCCATTTAGAAGAAATATTGTAATTACAAGGTAATGTTTGTGTCTAGGTGCCATTCAGAGGTAGCAGATGATGTCAATTTGTTCTGCTCAGCAGTTTTATATCTGAACAATCGTCCAGTCTTAGACAGAACTTAAGATTTTACCTTCGGCCAACTGCAGCCTCCCACACCCCAGATGCATTCGTATTCACTTAAACAACATCCACGGTGTCATTTTGATAGCTGGAAAAACCTGGCGACGCGAAGGGGGGGTCCTGTGGCAGATGCGGCACAACAAGGCACAGGACCCCGCGACACTGCCAAGCTGAGGCTGGAGCGTTCCCAGGTTCTGTGCCAAGCAGCACGTTCTAAGAAAAGGGATGCCACGACATGTTGATGCAACGTGTGTATTAACAAGGGATATTTTTGAAAGAAAACAGTCACCACTGCAAACAGCGTTCCACACAGTTCGAGGTCCAACTTTGTAGCTCGTTCTCGCTAGTGACCAAAATATCGCATAGTCATCTGGGGCAGGGTGGGATCCTACAGGGGAGTGTTTCCAACATGAAAAATGAAAAGGTACTGAACAATTAGCCCCCAGTATCCAATTTCATCGTGAATTTGAAAAATGCAGCAGGAACCGAGAAACTGAAATGAAACAATGCGCATAGGCGAAGCCGAAGACAGAGGATGGTAGCGAGCCATTATTAGAGCATTAGACCTGTCATGAGCGACCTCCCCTGCTGAGTATTGATATTAGCTTAGATGCAAAAATTTTGCATCAACTGTCATCTGCAGGAAAGACAGATCTCAATGCAGCTAGAGCACAAATTCTTTTTCTCATATTTTAGTGGATCACGTTCATGGTTGTCTTTTGATGTTTCTAGCTGAGAGAACATTTTCATAAAACAAACCAAAAAAATCTCTTTGGGAATCCCTGTTGGTGCGATGTTTTTGATTAGTGCTAATGTTTTTCTGGCCGGCTGTGAAAATGCATTTAACTATAATTGACTAGGCATTGTAATTCCAAAGCTTTATGAAACAGAAATCCACAGAGTGACAATCTGATACAGAAATCTGGCAAAAGATGATGTATCTTGCCCCTCAGAGACAAGTTTAATGGAATAAAAATATTGATCTAATATAGAAAGATTGGATATACATTTTCCTATAGCGTTCAGTATTATCAAGGGGGTAGGGGAGAAAATTCTTAACATGGAAACCTATTCATATTTGGAATAGTTTCCTCTTAAAGGAAATGGTGTAATTGTAATTTCAGCGCTCGCTGCACTGAAAACCAGACAAAGCACTGAAGACTATACCGCAGAGAGGAACGCTGCGCTGGCTGATGACACAAGCCCATCTTCCCCAATTCTATTCCTATGTTTCCATGATTTCCTTTTTCACTGACACTGGAAGCAGGGGACAGAGAGGCAGGAGGAGAAAAGCAACAGTTTCCTCAGTAGGATCACAGTTACACTAGTGCTGTGTTCAGCCAGCCAGAGATGGACTAAAACCCTGTTTGCCATTTCCTGAAGAGCTCCTTTTCATGGTAGCCATAAGGAAACCATGTGTTTTCTCTACTCAACCCCAGACCTGGAAAATGCAAGCCTGGTTGATTCTCATACTGCAAATTTCAGAGAGTACTTTTAAATAATGCTCTAAATTGGATCTTCTTGTGGGAAAAACAAATCTGTCAAGAGAACAGGCTTTTTAATTTGTGAAACAAGGAGCTCAGCTGTACAGTAATAACAATGACACCATCAATTTGGTTCTAATAGTTGATACTAACCTGAAAGGGGATCACGGAGATGGAACATAGCACTGACTAGATGGCACCAGGCGACTGTCCACTGCTCTCCCTTCTGGTTCGCTTTAACCACAACAAAAATTGTGGATGATTTCTCCCTCTTTGCATTGGGGGGGGGGGGGGGGGGGAGACTGAAAAAAGAACAACCCAAAAGAACACTGCGGATAAAGAAAAAATCGCAGCATCGAATCAATTAATGCGAGTTCTTCCTAACTTCCATGCAAGCTTTGCCTTCAATTAGCATGATCTCACTGAACCCTCTTGTGTAGGCCTGGAGCAAAAGCAATGGAAACTTTCTCCCTTCTTGTTTTAATCTTTCACCAAGTCCTGACTTTCGCCTCCAGCCCGTCTAATTGAAACTAATCTTCGCGGGCGAGGCCTGTCTCTTTCCCTTAATCCCTCTCTAAGGAAGCTCACATGGTCCCAATTACAGCCACACCGGCCCCTTTTATTCCCCTCCTCGTCTCCTTCTGCCAGTTTCATTTTTTGAAAGTTTGCATTATTAACTCCATGCTTGCGAGTTCCTGTCTGTCACGGGGGCCTAGAGATGTTATCACTGGTTGCCGATGTATAAGGTTACCATGAAAGCATTTTATGGATTACATTTTGCAAAAAGGCGATAGAGGGCATGATAGCTAGCACAGTGGCGAGCTTTATAGGAGTTTATATCTGCAATAAATGAGAGGCCAAGGAAGTGTTTATCTTGGACTTAAGTGTATACCTGCTTAGTTATCTGGAGGCAGAGACAATAACAGCTAAGGGATCGCTAACATTTACTACAAGGGTTTCACAGAGATGCTTATGAGATGGGCTGCTACCCTGGGAGGAAAGCAGGCCACAGAGACACAACCAAGGAGCCCAGCTGAAGAATGTGTTTAACATTACAGAGTTAATGAGGTTATATGAAGGCAAAGATAGCACTCGCTGGTTCCCAAGCTGGCTCCTAATCCCAAGTCAAAGCCTAGCCCACTAATACTGAAGCTCAAACAATTCATTAAAAATAGACAATTTTCTTTCTCTTCCTTTTTTTTTTTTTTATACTTCCTTCTCATAACTTGCCGAGTCCCGGGCAATAGCTTCTGTGTTCCTCCAGTGCCATGATTTATTGCTTGCTTATACAGTTCCTGGTTCAAAGCTAGGTGCATAAATCAATCGCGGTGGTTGCTCCCCTGAAAACATTCATTTGAACTTCTCTGTTGTAGCCCTGAGAATGGCTGCTCAGCACCACCACAGCGACCTCCCTCCTTTCCATCCCCAAAGCTCACTCTGGATCTCTTTGAGCACTAGCACACGCAGCCCAAAATGCCCCTCCCAACTTTATCTTCCTTCTTAAGCAGGACAGTAGACACGAGAGGAGAGTCCTCCCCCACTACACTGCAGTGCAGATAGGGTCAGTACTGAGCTAGCTGATGACAGGCAAGTGAAGGGAACACAGGTGCGATCACGTTAAACAGTAGCTATGGTCTTAATAAAATCATAGAATCGTTTAGGTTGGAAGAGACCTTTAATATCATTGAGTCCAACCGTTAACCCAGCACTGCCAAGGCCACCACTAACCCATGTCCCCAAGCGCCACATCTACACGGCTTTTCAATCCCTCCAGGGATGGTGACTCCACCACTGCCCTGGGCAGCCTGTGCCAGGGCCCGACAGCCCTTTCGGGGAAGAAATGGTTCCCAATATCCAACCTAAACCTCCCCTGGCGCAACTTGAGGCCGTTTCCTCTTGTCCTGTCGCCTGTTCCTTGGGAGAAGAGACCGACCCCACCTGGCTCCAACCTCCTTTCAGGGAGTTGCAGAGAGCGAGAAGGTCTCCCCTCAGCCTCCTTTTCTCCAGGCCAAACCCCCCCAGGTCCCTCAGCCGCTCCTCACAGCACTTGTGCTCTAGACCCAGTGGTCCACAATAATCACCCGTGGGTCTACAGTTTAGGCTATAAGCAACCAAAACCACCGACTGCTGCCAGTAACCAGAAGCTGGAGCAGATATTCACGTCACCAAAACATAGCTCAACTCTGGAACCACAAACCTGCCCCTTGCTCAGTCAAGGTGGATGGCAGTTGAAGTCTTGCCTTTTTGTAGCGGAAGAAGGCAGCACCACAACCATCTCGGATATTCAGCTGCCTAAACAAAGTAGTATTTCCTCATACTGTTTCCTTTCCCTTTGGAGAGGAAGGACAAGCAAGGGGAAGAGTCACACGTGGCAGATGCGAACGACAGCTCTTCAAGGGTAGGTTATACCACAGCTGTAGGTACCCAGCTCAGCTGTCTTAGCCCATGCATCCCCCCAGGATTCTCCTACAGCTCAGAAAAAAGAAGCTCCTTTTCCTTGTTCTTTAGGGTACCTAAATTACAAGGTAATTTATATGGTCCCAGAAAGGGTGAATGCTGCAAGTGTTCTGGATTTTAGCTCTATGGATGAGGGGGTTTTTTGCAAGAAAATCTCAAAATATGGAAAACACTGGTCCGACTAAATGTGCTAAAAATAGAAATCTAGAAATTCCTGAAGTAAATGCTTGGAAAAGACCTTATCACTTCTGTCAATCAAAACATCTTTTCTATATTTCAAAGCATCTCATTTTTGAACATTTTGAACATTTTTTTAAGTATCTTTACTTCAGTTCACTGAAGTTTGAAAGCAAAAAGTCATTTAAACCAGAAAGATAACAATTGCATTTTTTAAAATGTCAAAATAACATATTTTGACAAACTCAAAGCATTTTTCCAAAACACAATCCAAGTCAAGAATTTGTCAGAAACCTTTCCCACAAGGAAAACTGGCATTTTTAGGAAGAAATAATAACTTGCACATCTGGATAATGAATTCTTGGCCAACACTAACTCATGAACTGTGGTCTAGTTAGCAGCAGTTCCACCTGTAGAACTGTAGCAGACTCATAGTTAGATCCTCAAGGAGTCAGCCACAGAGTAGACACTATAGCTATTTCAGTTAGGCTTGCGTGAAGCCTGCTCACACTTTGGCTTTAAGTGCTCCTAATCTTTCTTTATAATGGAAATACAATATGTGCTTTTCTCCAGTGTTTTTTTCAGCATGGAAATCTTCATGACTCATTTGTCATTATTTCAGTGTCTTTCATAAGACACTTTCTCTAAATGCCTGAAAATCTCGCCCTTCATTAACAAAAATGTTTCTGCCTTCTACATTGAGAGTCAAGCTTGAAAATCCTTCCCCCCCTCAAGTTTAGAATGATAAGTTGATAAAATAATGAAATAATTGAGCTTGTTTTAAGTCTAGCTGCTAGAAGTGCTGAGGTAGCGCAGTCTGGTGCAGTATTTTTAAAGTTTGTACTACCAATACAGATTTTATAAAGAGAAAAATACATCAATACCCACATATGTATGCATACACGATTCTTGCTGTCTCTTTTCTTTCTCCTGGGAGATTATATTGTCTTTGAATACATTTATGCCCACCTTCTTTTTGGCCTAGAAAGCATAGTCAGCAAGAAACTTCACATTGCAACCTCTGGTTTGCTGCCGAATTTTTCACATGTGAGCTGAGAAGTAAAAACTCATAGCACAACACCATACATTTTATGGCACAGCAAGAATAGGTCATTCTTTTCCTTTGCCTGTGATATTTACGAGGACTTACAGAATGATTAACTGAGGGGGATGGTGGAAATGAATCCTTCTAAACAGTGAAGCTTTGGATTCTCCAACCAAATGAATGGCTTTTATTCCAGATTTATGATCTTCTCACAGCCTGGCTGTGATGAGTAATGACCTATCTTCACACTATTAAAGAATTTATTATGACTATTTATCACCAAAGTAACGTAACAAGATTTGAAGAGGCACAGAATAATGCCAGGAGAGCAGCCAACATTGTCTTAGCTGTTAAGTTGCCCAAATACCATACAGCTAAGTGGGGCTAGCAAAGGAGGGTGTCTGCTTCTGAGCGTATGCTCCGAGGGGAAAGTATTATGGGAGCGTGTGCAGCTGGGTAGGAGAAAGTCCAGTGTCCAAAGAGGTATGCATGCAAGGGAATACCTCCAAGGGAAGGAAGGTCAGAGAATATAATTGTGTGCACATACACATCTGGTTTTCCCTCTTTTTTCCAGGCTTAATGACGGGTGGGGAAATAGATCTACAAGATGATATCTAAAGCATGTAGGCTAACAAGGCTATTTCCAATGGAGAACGAGCCCCTCTAACAGCTGAGTAAATGAGACCCTAGAGATGTTGCCCACAGCAGAAAGAACTTTTAGAAAACAGAAACAGTGACGCTGGGTGAATAGCGAGTACTCTCGATCTGAGGGATGCTCTCTGAGGATGTCCTAGGAGCCATAAAACATTCTTCATACCACTAACTTTGAATTCTCCAGTTTTCAGTTGTAAAACTATGAGAATTACAGCTGCCTTCGAGACTTTTCAGGTTGACAATGTAGCTTGAGCCCAGCACATAAGATAAAAATCCACAGTGTTTCTGCCCCTTTGCTAGCTTTGAACCAAGTACTACCACTCTAGCTGACCTCAGTGCCAGCTACCAGAAAGTCTCATAGAGGAGTTTCAAAATTTGCTCCATCATATGAGCTAACTGCTGAAAATATCACTCCTGAAAGAAGCGGAGCCCAGAGCAGCAAGTCATCTACTTACGAGACACTACAGCCCCTCCTGTTAGATGAGTTTTCCCCTTTGCAGTGGGTTGCATTCTGATGGCAGCTCTACCCGTGGAATCAGGAGCAATAATGGATTGCCTCCAGAGCCTCGGCATGCAAGTGAGATCAGGCCGTTCCACTTTTGAAGCAGGCTGTCAGTAAATGTCATATTTTATTTTGCTTCCGAAAGACAAATATGGCAACACACACTTTGTTAGCAGGCCAAAAGAATTATAACTGTATTTTGCTGAAAGCAATGTTGATTTGGATTTAGCCTAACACTGCTTGTAAAACTGAATTACATTGAATTTCTTCTAAACAGCTGTGACGTTAGGATCTTTACACACACACACTCTGCTGGCTATAGTAAAACTGCAGTTGATGCTCAGGGGAAAGGCAGCTCCTCTCAAAAGCACAGGAAGTCTCTATCCAGGCCTCGGGAGCCAGAGAAGTGAGAAGAGAGAATTCACAGGAGAGTCTGGCTTCTAGAGAGCCGTAGATGATCCCAGACCAGGTGAATCACAGAGATAGGGAGTAGAACCTACCTGGGTCCCTGGAATCTCCTTCAGCCTCTGGCCAACAGACCCCAGAACCAAAGCGTAACATCGAGTTTTATAACACTTCCATTCCCCTGACACAAGAACTTAGTTCTAATGGCCCACACACTTAGAGCACCATACAAATTCTAGGCAATAAGCCTGTCCGAGGGTGCGAAGCCCAAAGACAGTGGGCACCACCGAAGCAAATACAGTAGTTGGAATTTGAAGAGGAAATCAGCAGGGTTGGACTAGACTCAAACATCTGATACCACTGGAGAGGCATCCACTTGCTGAAGGCTTATACATTTTTCCAACGAAGCGCAAGCAGAATTGCAAGAGGCAGATGCAAGATGTTTGCAAGATGCAAGACAATGCAGAGGTGTTTGCATCGCACTCTTCTGCGCTGCAATCACAGGGCACCAGGGATACGTTACGGAAAATTCTGGATTTTCTTACTGGTGGGTAACTTCCTCCTGACCCATCTCTTGTATGGATGCTCAGGTGTTTCTAACAACACTAAAGACCTTGTGTATAATTGAGGACTAACAAAATAGACAGCTATAGAAGAGGAAAAGATGTGTGCATGGCTATGCCTGTCCTCCAGAAAGTAAAGACTTCATAGTGCTCATCACTTTCTGCTATAAATATTAATGTCACTGTTTTATCCTGTTTTCTTCAATGAAAATATAGGGCAATGTGTGTATATACCTATCAAAACAGCTCCAAAATCATAACACTATTTCATACATTTTCTTTCCCAGAAAAAAAAATTACAAACACCTGAAGGATGTTATTGCTGCTCCCTAAACAGACTACAGGAAAGCCCCCAAATTCCAGGGAGACGAGCAGAGAAGCCCACAGAACAGAGCAGAGCAGTGCCCTACCTACTCCTAATTCTACCGACTGACGGCTAAGATTGCCGTACTATGACACCACTGACAGAAACCACCTAACCCGTTCTGCTGTACCTGGGTTTTCTAATGATCTGCAGAGACTGGACACCTGGCAGAAAAGGAGTGGGAGGCTTCCTGGAGCGAAGGGGAAGGACGTTCCCTTCCCCATCGGCAGAACACTATGGGAAACAGACCCGTGTCTTTCCTAGTGCTCCAGGTTATGTTTGCTTCCGCTCTCCATAGAGAGCTCTGTCGTGGAGGCAAGGATAGTTTATGCTTCAAGGGCTCAGTTCAAAGACTGTTGATAGCTCATTACATTCTGATGGAGTTTAGATCAGGTCTAACATCTGAGGCAGTGGTTCCTCTCTTTCCACAATGTATTTTTGTTCCATAATCCAGAGAGTTCCAGGAAACTTCACAGGGTCAAGCCCCGGTCTGAGCCAGAATCTACTTTTGGGCTACGATCCCAAGTCCGCCAGCTTTGGGCTTCCTTGGTTGCAGTGTCTCCGCTGTTCTCACCAAGCTGCTGTGTTGACCTCTAATACCTTTTCCTTTTTCTTCAGGAAAACAGGCCTAGTTACTAGGCAGAGCCTAGCTGTGGCAGCTAGTTCTAGTTTAACCATGTAGGTAGACGAGAGGGGTCACTAATAAAACAATGACGGTTTCTGTGTTTTCAGAACAGAATCTCAAACCCAATATACCAATGCCAGGCTCCAAGTTCCCAAACCCCATCTGTAGCAATCATTAAATAAACTCTTAACGGTGTCTTCTGTAGCTTTTAATAGACTAGAGTACTTATACTGTCAGTTTTTACTGGGCAAGATGTAATTTTCCAATAAACACGACCTCTTCCAAAAAGCAGCACTTTCTGAACTTTTTCCAGAATCTAAAGGTTTTGGCTGCAGCTGCAGCAATGGGAATCAAATTATAAAAACAAAATCCCTCCTTTCACTCCATGCTTTCAAATGTTTTTCCAGGGCTGAAATGAGAGGCGCACTCACTATTTGTTTCTGCTTCTGTTGGCTTTTAAAAGCACAAGAGGGTAAAGGAGCTGGATGGCTGTAACTTTCACAGCTTGCTTATGTACACAGTGCCATAACCTTTGTGTCCTGCTGTGAGCAGCTGCACTGCAATTGTATTAGTCTGACTGACTGTAAACTGTGTGGTAATATGTAAAACATATTGTGAGTGATGATGACTAACTGGAGAACATCTTGCGAGACACTCTAAACGTGTGTAAAATGTCATCCAGCTGTAAGCTGCATGCTGTCCCCATTGGCTCGATATTACTTATCAGGGCTTCAGGGCTCACCAGCAACTTTACAGATGAATGGCGTAAGAAGTATCCCTGGTTTCAACCTCCTCCACCCTTAGTAACTGATAATTGATCAATGAAACTTAGGTATCAAGTTCTGGTTTCCTAGTAGTCATTTAGAGCACCCTGGCTAGAGGAGCCTGCTTGTCAGTGGGGAACCAGGATAAATCAGCCACCCTTTCAAAACGAAACCACCACCAAAACACCACCATGATGACAAAAAAACAACTCCCTAAAAAAAAGCACACATACCAAAAAACCCCCTAAACCCTCCCCATCATATTTTAAAATCTTGACCCGTTTCTAGTGCTCTCACAGAGGGACTGAACTCTGCTAGCCCACTGTCATACTCCTGGCATTGGCGTTACTGCAAACGCCAGAGATACGGGGTGATAGCATCTGGTTCAAAAAGCCAGCACATCCTACATTCGAAAGAGAAGTCACGTCAGGGAAAGAGTGTGCTAGCTGCCTGTTACAGGAACCAAGACCTGCACTGGATGAAATACTACGTCAGACCGTCGGCCAGTCATGCTGGTCTACATAAAACATCCTCTTCCAGCTCACGTGGCAAGGAAGGTATTTCCCATCTCAGAAAGCAATTCAGTATTTATCTGTAAGAGCCCTTCTCTGCGGGTGATAGAGCCAAATAAATTTTGCAGGGATTTCAAATTAAATCTCTAAAATGTCTTTAAAATTACAGATTTCATGCATAAAGGACTAAATGGTGTAAAGCAGTGAAACGGTACCTTTTAACGGACGTAGAAAATGGATCAGTTCTTTTCTTAAATACCATTATGCAACATACTTCGGAAGCAAAGAAGATCTTACACTTACAAATAAGAGATTAACTAGACTAGCCCAGAACAACTATGCCAGTTTTAATAAGAAGTATGCTTTATAAAAGCAGAGCTGTCCTATTGGGCTAATATTGCTTGTCTGAAGGCTATGTGAACAGCAATTGCATCCAATACATCCATAACTGGAGTACACCATAGGCAAAGTGTAACAGATTAATGATCATTAAAGTGTTACAGCTTTTGTCTAGAGAAGCCCCTAAACTCACATTAATGAAAGCTGAAATCATGTAGGATTCCACAGGAAACGTGAAGTCCTCATTAAAACAGAGTGATTGGTGTGTAAAGGAGACTCCTCGAGACTGTACAGTAATGTCTCCAGACAGTTACACTGCAGATGCCCTATGCCTTCACAGCGTAACATGCATTTAAAAACCTTCAGCAACAGATCCCCAACAATGTCTCCCATTGTTCACTTCAGCTCACGCTGGACCCAAACAATAGGTTGGTTGTAGTCCCAATAAGCTGGAACGTATCTGCTATCTGGTGTGCAGGCAGCGGGGAGGTTAGCTGAGGGTAAAAATAATTCTGTCCTCCTTGGTGCTGAAAACCCTTTCATTTGTACTGATATTCAAGGCCCTAATTTAAACAGGGACCATCTCTTTCTGAACACATCTGACTGGCAGCGCAGGATAGAATTTCAGCTGTATGGTCTAGCTTGTCCATTATGCATTTAAACACTGTCAAGACGATGCTAATAAACCTTACCATGACCACTGCTCCCTTGGGACCAGAACCAGCTACCCTGAAAGCCAAGGAGTTTTTGGAGATGACCAATAATTAGCAGCGGAGCTTGGTTTCGTGTACCAGACCACGGGCACGGGCAGGACCCAAGGGAGCCTTTGCAGAGCTCCGTGGGCCGCTGGCTCGGCCCTCCGCACGCACGCAGAGCGTGCCTCAGGTGGAGCGCCCAGACACCGAGCGCAGCAGCCTGCCAGTGACCTGCCATTCACCTCCACCGCTGGTGCTTTAACAGAGCGGTTTTGTTCCTCCCCGTAGTGGAGGGCGTCCAAACAGCAAATGTTCAGTGAGGGCAGGAAGAGCGTTTGAAGCAAATTCTTGCAGAAATAAATGTGAATTTACTTAACTTACCATGTCTCCTGCTTTTCCCCTCAGCCCCCCTTTTCCTTCCTACTGCTGTTCCTCAATAGCATCCCTCTCCTTTCCAAGTCATCCTTCACACTCACCACTGTGTACCCCTCTCCCTTTTGCCACCCACTGCCTGTTTCTTTATTTTCTTTTTCTAATTTCTTTCCCCTCCCTAAAACTCAGCACAGACTTCTTTCCAGGTGAGAATATTTTACTCAGTGATTCTATAAAAAAAAAAATTGTAAAAGAACTAACTCTTGCTGCTTTTAGCTCCTCAGAACACACGCGCGTAAACCAGTGAAGCAAAAGGGCTGGGGCACCCACAGAATCAAACCTGCACGGAAATATGTTTCCTGTGTTCTTTCCTCTAAGTGGATCTGAGGTTTTATGGCTTTGTCAGCCACACAGATTTTGTGATGAGTTTCAGCATTTTGCATGAAGCTGCAGCTTTTGCATGTCTGTGTTTACATGCTAATTGAGTTTTCCTTTATAACAAGTTTCTACCTCTCATGTTACAGACCACAGCTTGAACACTAGAAATAAAGCTTCAAAAATCCAAAATTTAAAACAATAACTTTCAACAATAATCTTGTGTTTTTAAGCCAACCTCTTCATTTTGGGGCTAAGTCCATTTTTTAAGGCTCCTTGGTGGGTAATTATATCAATGTTTGACGCTCCAATACTACAGAATACCAAACTCTCAAAGCCACGTATCCACATTTTCTAGACACAGCGAGTGAAAATCAATGGGTCAGTTCCTGCTCTAAAGGCTTAGGATAGAAAGGGGAAGAGTCAGTGAGCAAACAGGCAGGTGAAGGAAGCACTTTGGTCCTTGTGTTGAAGACAGCTGAGGGCAGGAGCTTTCCGTGCCGGGGCTGTCGGTCTCCAGGAAGAGCAAAGCACAAGATCCTGAGTATCTGCTCTCTGGAGAGGTGCAGGGAGATGCAGCACACCAGAAGAAAGCTGGCAAAGTGCTTTTCTGTACTTCACAGCATCCACGCTCACACATACATGGAGACACAGCCCGGGTGGCAGTCAGGGTAAAAAGACGGTTAATAACCATGCTGTGCGTGTGCCAAGAAAACACATTTCCTTCCCTGTTTCTCCAGTTATCTCTAACCTTCTTCACTCGTTCATCCTCCACCCTGCCACGGTTCAAACACGTACACCTAAGTAACAGCCTTCCCTTCATAAGGGTTTCACCCTCTCCCTCATCTTGCCAGTCTAAATTTCCCTACTAGAATGAGCTCAGAAGAAACATTTTATACAACAGAAGTGATCCCAGCAGACCAATGAAGAGGATATGTTCCTTACTTGCAACCTGCCAACACAATTCCCAGCACTGAAGTTTGCTCCATGTGGTAGCAACTAACACCAGGTGCCTTTGCTACCCACTGAGTGCCTGGGAAGAGTTAATCGCTCTCCTGTTCAAGCTCACAGAGCTCTTTTCCAGGGCAGCTATGTTCAGAACAATATGCAGGTTGCCATTAAGTATGTTATATTAATACTTGGTATTAAATTTTAATATAGTGATTACAGAGGAGAAAAATTGTACTCCAAATCAGGAAGGTATTAAAGAGTTTGGAAAAAAAAAAAAATTCCTTATTTTGAAACAAGCATTTATCAGGTAGTTCATAGGACTTCGTTTATTCTTCATAGCACTTAGGATGCTCACAATGGGGGAAGCCTCCCCATTAATAACAATAGGAGATTCAGCAACATCTTCTCTTCACTTTTGTTCATCTCAACACATTGGACTGGAAGTATGTTTCCAAACCTAAAAAGGCACCTAATTCAAAGGGCCTGGTTGTCCCTTCCTCCCAGCGTATTAGCTGTCAGTAAAAAACAGTGAGTCTATTGACTAGGGATTCTCTTTAACTAAACCCATCAATTCAGATACTGACGAAAAACAAACAAACAAAAAAATCCCAACAACCTTCTTTTGGCAAATCCTTCGAAACTCAACACAAGCCAGGGTTCATTTGGATCCCAGAGTCACAGCTCGCTTGCCTCCATGGGGATTTTTATGGTGTCCAGTTCTCCTCCACACTACCTGGAAGGCTTCATATTTTCCAAAGGGAGGAGTTGATATGGCTGCGCTGGGACAGCATTGGAACCATTGATCCCAGAGGCCCAGGTTCTCCAGCAGCAGAAGGAAACAAAGAAGCTAGTGTTTTCTGGGAATGAGATGGAAGAAAAATAATTTTGGCTGAACCAGCACTTTCCAGTGAAAAACCTTTTTGACAGAAAATTCCCAACTACATCTACCGATGGGGAAAAATATAAATATCTTGTCCCATTGCTCTGAATCATCCTGACTGACTGCCCTGTCCTGACCCAAGACACAGCTGACCAAGGAGTATTACAGGGAAGTTTTCCCTTGAATGCCTCGTGGCATCTGCAGCAGAACAGCTTGTAAGAAGCAGCTCTTTTCAAGTACAGCTAGTTACAAAAACATATTTCAGTAGAAGCAGAAGAGAAGATTCCAATTTTCTTTTGAAATTACTTCTTTAGTTTTGTATTATGCAACGTGAAGAAATAAAGATGAAACTGAAATGAGATAGATTGAGTGCAATAGGATCACAGAAGCACAAACATCTATAGATGGAGTCAAAATAGGTTTTGTTTCATGGAAAGTATTCAGCATTTCCTGAAGTGACAAGTCCAAGCCTTGCTCTGGCTTCCTTACATACACAGGCCTTTATAAAAGCCAGAAAAAAAATGTTTAGCATTAATTGCCAATAGCTGCCTTGCTGCCTTAGCTTCTTGTTTCCTTCAGGTGCACCTTAAAGACATATCAAACAAACAGAGCCAGCAGAGAGCCTGAATAAGCTAGTGTCTCTGGACTTTCATTAGCAGAAAAGCCACAGTTAATTTCCTAAAGAAAAAAGGAAATTGAAGGGTTGGTTTTAATCTTGTCCTGGACTGAGTGAATCCAAGAGCTGGAGCAAATGGTATCCCCGTAAATCTAACAGCAGCCACAGTGAAACATTATCCTGTGCCTTTTTTAGGAAGTACTTAGTGTAAGAAGTAGCAGAAATGGTTAGTGGAAACAGACCCTTGCCTCAGTGCTGCAGCCATTCCTTGATGCTGTGACCCTACCAGATGTGTCCATTTCAGAGGCAGCACCAGGGCCAGATAAGGACCCTCGCCATGGAATTAATCAGTTCCCATTTTCTTAACCCCTCACGTGCCTGTGCAGGGGGACTGTGCAGCGCCTAACGATTTCTGAGGCCATTCAGGGCTGAGAAAGATGCAGTCAAACCTTACCTGCTCACTGCAGCCCCAGCAAGAGAACAGAAATCCAACCAACCCATGAGATGTTGGCAACTGTGTAAGGCACCCTTGGAGCCTGGGCCCAGAAAGGTGCACCCACGAGCTTAAGGCTGGGGCTTGGAACCAAAGGGCTTCGTAATGACAGCGAAAGGCAAGCCCGCCGCCCTGGCCTGCGCTTCTCACCAGAGCAATACATTTGCAAAGCTCCGAGAGGAGTTCAGAGTCCCAGGTCCCCACTCTGACTGCGGCCTCACACCCTCTCTCCGGGTGCATGGCCTCAGACATACTTTATCCCCCATACTGCATCAAGAATAACCCCTGGAGTAGCTCTACATGCACCCCTCCAAGTTGTGTTTCCTATCTGGCTTCTCTCAAACTCACGTACAGCGATTTCTGGACTTTGGCAACAGGGTTAGTGCTCCGGCCAGTTCTCCAGGCAACCTGCTCACTTCCCACCTGTTCCTGCTGATCCTGGTAATCCCAAGGCCTGAACTAGTCAGGGATCATTTGGGATACAGACAAGCACTGATACCCGACTGCTGTCATTCATGGAGGGAGAGGGGAAGCGATAGTCTAACGCGGCAGGAAGAGGCAAGCTTACATGGTTAATGTGGTGGATGACTAAGCTGGAAAACAAAGGGATGCCCTTGAAGTGAGAGGGGGGAGCTGAAATGAAAGCTTGGGAAGGGCCCCGAGAGAAGAAACGCACCTTTTGGGGAGTAAGAGGAAGCACTAGTACCTGAACTCACTAATAACTAGCAGGAAAACTACTGTGCTCTCTCTGCCCACCTGTGCCTGAGCAACATTATTTCAAGCTTCCTCATGTTGTGTTTTTTATTTAATTTTCCAGCAAACACACTCTTTTATCATCCAGAACCGTGAAAGTAAATTAAGAAGAAATGGTTTTCTTTCAATTAGGCTCACAGTTGCTTTGAGTAACTGCCTATAATTCTATTTAATGAAAAAATAAAATCATTATTCCAGTTCTCCCTGTGCCCTGTGACAAGCACACAGACGGGCCCCATTAGCAAGCACTGTAGATTTACTTAATTAGAAAAATATTTTGTTTTCTCCAATTCTTAAAAAGGGAGAGAGAGGAAAAAAAGAAGCAAAAAGAAACCTCCAGGCACAATATTAATCTAACCTGTTACCTGGTGCTTAATAACTTATAAACTAAAGGCATCTATCAATCTATAATTTAGTTTTCCCTTTGATCTGTTATAGCATTTGGTTCACAGTCTAGTCAGCAGGCTGGTGCTGTCGTATCCTTTCTGCTTCGCTTCTAAGCACGAGGTCCTATACCCCTGCCTAAGCATTAATGGTCTTTTTGGAGACGAGACCCCGAGGTTGGTGGGTGTAGCAGAGCAGAGCTCACGCCTTGAGCTGCAGAAAGCAACAGATGAACAGAAGGGACCCAGCTACCAAACCTGGATCCCAGCCCAAGCCCATCGGAGTTGAATTTGAGGCCTGGCCTGTCCGCAGAAGCAAAGGCTGCTCAGCGCCCGTGGCTCCGGCCGCTTGTTTCAGACACCACTGCCAGTGCCAGCAGGGTAGAGTCTGCGTTCAGACAGGTCCCAAAGGGCCAGTTCACCTCAGGGAAATCAAGGAGACTTCTCCCAATTCCTATCCATTTTACCTCTGGCCCTAAGTATCCTACCATCTCTCTCCTTCCTTTAGCCCCACATGATGCTCCTCTATCCCACTCTTGGCTAATGGACAGGAGACTTTAAGGACATGATTTGCAGTTGTAAGTAACTGCCTTGACAGCAAGTGTTTTCAGGATCCAGATTTAACAGTTTGAGACCAAATATCCTCCTCTTCAGTTCTATTGTTGACCTCACCAGCATCTCCACAGCAGAAGAGCAGAATGTCAAAGGGGCAATTAAGTAGCATTGACCAGAAACAATAGCCCCATTGTGCCAAGCACTGTGTGCTCTTCATGCAATGACAGTTCAAACAAGGACACTCTCTGGCAAGGAAGACTAAACACCACAGTTCTGACGACTACAGATCTCCTTATGGAGCTTCTACTGGACTGCTAGTAAAAGAAAGCGGAAAGTCCAATAGAGATCCTTCAGCACGGCTGCATGCTTGGCACTAGGTGTCAGAGTTTCCCTGGCATTTACGGGCTACTTGAAACAATGCACTTTCATTTTATCTGCATCTTGCTTTTTATGATTATTCATGCTGTAGCATGAATGCCTCCAAGAAGAGGAAGTTTCAATTAGGATGCCGAAACCCTAAGCTGTAGTTTTATGGCTTTAAATTAACATATAGAGATTCGCTCCAGGTACCGTAACAAAATCAACATCCAGCCATGCTATCTGATTACATGAGCCGATAAAGAATTTATGGAACACAGCACAGGAAGCTCTCTTTGCTGGCTGCCATTCCGCAGGGCAGTGCCCCTCGCGAGGAAATGACGGGGGCCAGTGGCAGCGGAGATAAAACGCGCTAGGCTGGATCCTCAGCTGGCGTAAATCAGCCATGCTTCACTGACCGGGCCATGGCTTGAGCCGTGCTGGGCTGTGGAGCTGGCTAGAGCACTCTAGACCTGCTTGCCACTCTTGGCTCATGCAACAATTCATCTCCCTTTCGGCATTTACTGTCTTTTCTTTGCTAAAGTTACACACTAACCTACAGGGACTGTAGTTTCTCAGCTGTACCCTTCTTCTGCCATCATCACCTCAGGTGGTAAACTACCTGAACAGAGGTCATCTGTGCATGCATTTATAAAGTATGTGACAATTCTTCTCAAGGCATCTGCGGAAAAGGGATGAATTGCCAGCATCTGATCTCATCTGTCTATTAAGAGATTAGGTAAATCAAACACTTAATGCAAGCTTCCCCCCTTTTCAGGTGAGCCCTGAACGATATGGACTACTTCTAGCAGTAAGCAGCTAGTTCTGTCTCCAAATGCACTCAGCTCTGGGCTTCCGCAGACCGAAAGACACTACAGAACTGTCAAAGTGAGACCTGGATTATCTTCTCAGTTCAACAGACAACTACTTCACAAGGTGGATAGTGTCTTTGGGCTGTTGTTCATTTGGGAACTGAGCACCATGGCTTACTAAGGCATGGCCACAGTTGACTGTAGTTAGTACCAGAACTACCACTTGCTAAGCAGAGCTCACTTTGGCTGGGATCAAAGCTACACAAACAAACTTTCAGAACCAAAAAGATGGTTATACTGTAGTCAGTGGCCAAACTGACTTGAACAGGGTTGGAATACAGTGTTCAGTGTAGATAGTGATTCAGGGACACGTTACATTTTCGGTAGGTAGGACAGATGCAAACACAAAACCCAAAGCATTCTGGAGGGCATTCCTCAGAGACGTTCTGCATTATTATAGATTACACAGGCTCTTAAGAAGAAAAACGTTTGGCTAAATTCCTAGTCCTAGTTTGAAAGGAAGCAGCTCCTGTAGCATAAGATCTCACTCAGCTATCATCCAGAGCCAGAAACACAACTCTCCATAGCTCCAGAGTTCACTGAACTTCTTCACTCTTCAGGATAGCAACTCGAAGCCTGCCTGAGCTGGGAACCTTCAGATTTTCACCCATCCTTACAAACTATCTTGAATTAATAAAGGCCAGTGATGTGCCCACAGAAAAATTCAAAAGTCCAAAAGCAAAATCTTTGTCTGCCAAAAAAAAAAAAAAGAAAAAAAGACAAGACGTTTGAGCCCCTCACCACTAACTCCTTCATGCTGTCTACAACAGAATTTTACAAGCAGCCACTTGGGGCAAATTCTGTGTGCTGAACTCACAAGCCTCACAAGGTAGCAGCTTCCTGCTTTTGTGTTAGCCCCAGTTAATCACACACACAAAAAAAATTAAAAAATATTTCCAAAGATGCAAATTTCTATCCTTACAAACAGTGCACTGGTACCCTCTACTGGTAACGGTTTGTCATGGCAGAAGGATGAGCATTGTATTACCAATAATGAGAGTAGCATCAAGGTTGTAACACCTTTTAAGTCTAATTTTGTGCAAGCATATATTTCTTTACACATCATAACAATGAGTATCTTTATCTTGATGGAAAGAATCCCTAGATTCCTGTGGAATAAGGAAGCCAGACTGATTTTGGATCAAACCTGCAGTGAAATGAGTGTTGTCAGATTCCAAATCTCCCAATCAAGCATCATGGATGTTCTGCAGCCACATCACAGAAAACTGTCTGGTTTCAGACCTCAGGTCTACCCTGCTATCCTGGAGCAGGATCAACAATACCCACACCATCCCTTCCAGATGTTTATCTAACCCATTCCTAAAATCTCCGGTGACAGACATTCCACAACCTCCTTGGACAATGCATTCTCACGTTATGACAAAATCCCTATTGCCTTTCATCAAACGATTGATTCTTGATCAAATGAGAAGTGCTCTTGGCAAACTAACGTGGAATAATTCCCAGACTGACATTTTATCCATTGTATAAGCAACAGGGCGAGCCTCATCTGGATAGCTTACCCATCAAGGATCTCAGTACATGCACAGAAATCCTAACTCCACGCAGATCAGTGCCTGTTTACACCACATGCCTCAGACATACTGGGCAACACCAGCTACAAACCACAGTTAGCATTTCCCCTTCCTATCAAGATTTTCCTTCCTTTAATCATTATGTCCTTTAAGACCTGATTCCAGCCCTGCATTTAACTTCTGAATGTAATAAAAAAAGTTTTCAAAAGAAGAAAAAACCCCACCTTCTAAAATGCACGTGAGCTAGCTATTATTTATTGCAATGTGTATCGGGGAACGGAAGTATGATAACCTGCAAAAAAAAAAAGGCTCAAATTGTACCTAAATTTTCCATTAAATCATCAGAAAGTTTCTGCCAGAAAGGAAACCAAAATAAAAAGAGAGAGAGCAAATTCTTTTTTTCTTATAAACTTCAGAACTGCTTAAGACACTCACAGTTAATGCTGTTGAGGAAGACAAGCTCAGCCCTCAGCTGTGAGCCCAGCCTAAGATGCAAAAGCCCCACTGGAGTAACCGCACCACGGGCGAGCCTGAAAGCCTGGTCTCAAACACACGGGCGCGTGGCTGAAGCAGCGCAGGCAGCCCTGAGCCCCGAGCCCGCAGCGGCAGGGCCCACAGAGCCGAGGCTGCCCTTGGCCGGGGGCACTGCCAAGAGGGGACTGCGGGCGTTCCAAACAGGGCCCACGCAGCAGCGCTTGAAGCGGGGACCGACTGACCCTGCACGGACTGCAAGTGGAATCAAATCAAATCACAGCAAAGGGGGCCCAGAAACTACAGGATTAAGTGAAGATTGTTATCAAAACTAGCCTCGTGGCGTTTTGGTTGATCACGCTGGAATTTCGGCTTTCCTAGTGTCTATTTAGCATAACTATTTGCTACCAGACACGGAAGAGAAGGGCAGTTCCTCTCAGAACGCTGACAGAGCCTTCTGCAGAAGCGATGCCTGCTCGTAGAACGAAGCACAGACACGTGAAGCATGAGTGTGTGCACACACGTGTGCGTGTGCACGCGTCCGTACCCACATCGCCCAAGTACAAGCACAGTGCTGCAGCAGGGAATAGCACTGAAAAAACATGCTCATCTGACTTCATTAATCTAACTCTTGCTCATGTATCAAAGTGCAGCACGTTTTCTTGTAAAAATGATTAAGCTGCTAATTAAGCTGTTTATAACTTGTTTCCCTGGTTGCTAATGATAATTAACATGCAAATTAGCTGAGGGAAGAGAGGCACAGGGGTCCTCAGTTCATTACCAAGTTAATTACTGTTTGCATACTTAAACATAACAGTTATAAATGGTGGCATTTAATGTAATGGCCAAGATGATAATTATACCAACGACATTTTGAAAAGTCATTTCACTGTGTGCTATTTTTCTGGGTGATTAATGTTTCCATGGCTGGTTGATAAACTTAGTTCAAACCAATATGAGTTGGAAACTTAGCGCAACCAAATAAGTTATCCCTTAACAACATTTTCTTATCCCTGTTTGTTTGTAAAGTAGGGAAGGAATGAGAGGAAATAAAAGCAGATAGTTTCAGTATTAACAGAGGAGGAATAAAGTGGGCTGGTTAACACTGTCTGTTTAATTTGAGTTGGCAGCATACCTACTGAGATGTTGTAACAGCTTCCTTTTTTATACCTCGCGGTTTGTTATTCTTCATGTTATAGCAGTGCTGGGAGATCCCTTCTGAGATTCAGCCCATTGTACTCATCATACCAGGCACTATCCTTGCCCTCAAAACCTTATATCCTAAATTAACGTGGCAAACAACATATCACAAAAATGAAATTAGATAATGGCCATTTTGCACTGGGAAGAATGGAAGCAGAGAGCATGATTTTTTTTTGGACCACCACTTGCTTGGCATATTGAGGACTTTGTTCAAGCAAACCTGTTCCGGTGACTTCCTCACTGGACACAAAGGTGCTGAGCTAGTTGAAAAATGAGCCTGGCTGGCTAACTATTAGGGCGCAAGGGATGTGAAGTCTAGTGCATTGAAATGTTTTGCTATTCAGAAGCTAGTCTTGCTCCCCAATTATACGTGGCGCAACTGCTATTGATTTCAGCAGTCTCCATCTAGAAAATCTTGTACTTGCAAAGGTAGGCTGGGAAATGCTAGTGAAATAACTCAGAGCAAGAAATTTCAGCTAGAAACTTCTACCCTGGAGCCTTTGTATCAGAGGATGTGGCATCAGAGAGGATGTCAGGTGTTGACTCATGAACATCAAGGGAACACAGACAATACTTCACTACGGGGTACACCTGGTACACACACTCTGGAAGTGGACTGCTGGGCATGATCTAACAGCTTTAAGGGGATTTTTCCTTCTCAGGTCTCAGACAATGCAATGTTTGGCTTGTCCTCTTCAGGTAAGACAATTGTTTTTCAATTGAACACAAGCTTATTAAAAGGTAATTACTGCTGAGGCTCATACACATCCTACCTATGGGAGCAGACAAGGAAAACAGAAACCTTGCAGAAGACTGAACCCCTCACAGGCATTCAAGAACCACATGCAGCTTCAGCAACTAGGAAAGGCCATTACTCTGAAGTTACTATTACTCCTTGGAAACACTTCATTCACATCACGGACCTTTTGTTCAAAATCAAGCACACCTATCTGTCCCCGGAATAAGTAGATCCACTTTACTACCTCATACAGAGACCTGCTTCAGGACTCCCAGCACAAGGAGACTGATTAAATTATGCAGTTGCACTGCTGAATCCCACAGTTAAATCATAGACAATAACTGAGGCAGCAAAGTATGTGTGTGGTGGCCTCTGGGTGCATTCTGCTGTCACTGCTTTAATCTCTAGAATATAAACAAAGGGATTATCTCTTTCTCTAATGGAGCAACCACTTTTTTCTTGTAATCTTGCTCAAGTGCATCTTAATCCTGCTCTTTTATCGAGAAGCCCTGCAATCCTTCACATCATCATTCTCGTTGGGGTGAACATACATGAAAATAGTCCAGCACATAAAGAGATCACATCGGCTTTCTGTGACCATATACCTTTATGCACTCAGAGAGCACTAGGATGTTTAATGTATTAACACATTTATATCTAAGCCTGGCAAAGCCAAGTGAAAAGTTAAGATAGTGACTTCCTCAAGACCTCATTGAGAAGCTCGAGTAAAGGGGTAAATTTTGTAATACTCAACCAGATCCAGAATAATTGGGTTGGACTATAAAATGACAAGGCTAAAACTTCTCTGACCTATACCAGCTTTCACCCAAATGTTTCAGAGCTCTTTACAAACACTGATTTAATCACCTTATAGTTTTCCTAGGATGTGTTATACTTCTGTGATTATCTGGGGTGCAGAAAGGTTTGACCAAACAGCAGTCTATCATATTGTCTAAGGAACAGCATATAAAAGGCTGAGAACCTGAACATCCTGAAAAGCAACGTTTCACATACGCTTCCCTACCAGACACCGTTAGGAAGTAGATCTGTCAGTAACAAAGCTTAGAGGTCTCCATTTGAAATCTGCTGTTCTAACCCAAAGGAAGAGCAGCAGCTGTGGTCATGGGGATACAGTGCCAGGGTGCAAATTTCCTTCAAGAGAGAAGAACATCCCAAGTCAGTTAGTTACTCAGCGTTACCAGCAGTCTAACTCTCCTGGCAGGCTGCGCGTGTGGAACTAAATATGCCTAGGGATGAAATTTCATCGCGTGGCTTAGCAGCTTAGTACATCACCAGAGCTTCTTGACTTCAGCGTTGTGGGCATTCAGTCACCCAGCCTGTATAATTTAGTAGAAGCCATCTTCGTTCCCTAGCCTGCGTGCTTACACCAGCCTAAAGGAGAGCAGAATTTGGTGTCTGCTCTCCAACCCAGGTACAGCTCAGAGTGAAGAATGTCAGTCAAATAAATCAAAGGGGTTTTTTTTTAAGTTACTAATGCCTCACCCCATTACACTCCTTTCTATCGAAGAAAGTTCATTTTCTTCCTTTTTTAAGCCATATTTTCTGTACTAAATGCATGCATTACTGGTTTCTCACCCTCAGACCTAGCTACACTAGGTAGAGGGACTTGTTACATGCACTGCAGGCACTGAAAGCCTTTAAAGGAAATAAGCACAACATTTCTCAGCCATGTCTCTTTGAAAAGGGTTATTTTGCAGACATGCGTTAATGCATCACCTGCTTTGCAAGGCCATCCACTTGTTGTTCTGTGTTTACTCCCTCCCCATCCACCCCCCTTTAAAAATTTATCAGTACTCAGAGACATCATGAGAAGCTATTGTAGTATACTTAATATTTAATGAGTGTGTAGCATACTTAATATTTAATGTTTAGATAAACATCTCCATACTTCCCCCCCACATTTTTATGATGCAAACTGCATCAGCAGCAAACTGTCTGGTGGCTTCAGAAAAGTGTTAGGAGCCAGGGCCTCTAAGTTACACTGCTGGTTCCGCCACTTATAACAACGGGTTTTCACACTGATCTCTATTCATACACCTCAGGTATCATACCAGGCCACAGTCCTTTCCACCAGAAAAATACTCTTTTTCCATCAGCACTGAGCTCTGATGCTGATCCTCTTATTCCTTTAAGGACTGAAGTTAGGAACCTAAATTAATCTAAGCTTAAGTTTGATGCACAACTTAAAATTGGCTGTATTCATACCACCTGCTATATAACCCTAAGTCAACATTATTTTTTCATGTTGCTGCTACCTTTCTGGCCAGCCATACAGGTTTTAACAACATCCCCTAAACCATCCATGTACAGCAGTGAGCACACTGGATTCTTGACTAAACTGGGACTCTTTATGCTGGAAATGATGAATGGAGGATACTGGCATCCTTCACGTTCTTTGTATCTACAAGGCAAAATGTGGCTGGGAGCAACTTCCACACCACTCCGTCACGCAGCAAAGTCAAATTATGGGTAATGATTTTTGCAGCCTGGACCACAATCCATTGAAGGCACCAGTCTCGGTTTTATTCCCACAAGCTGTGCTTGAACCTCAGTGGAGGGGCAAAGAGGCACACGCGTTTGATCAACCCAGCTCCTTTTAATGTGATTTCTATTTCAGAACTGTTTCTTTTTATGCCCTCAAGTCTTTCCTTGTTAATATCACCTGTGGCCTAATGTGACAGCAATGCTAAATTATATCTTGATGGCTAATTAGGGTAATTAAAGTGAAAGTAATCAAATCAAAGTAATGGGCAAACTCTTAATAAAATGTCAAAAAATCTCTATTAATCATAGAGAGTTTTTCTCTTTTGAATGTCAAGAACGTGGATAAGGAAAAGGCTGGACTTCAGAAATGACCCTGGCTCAGAGGAGCATCATCAGTCTAAACACTCCTAAAAAATTGATTTACCACTAAAAACCTTTTTTTATTATTAAAAAACAAATAAGGTTAAAAATGTAGGCCGCACCCCAGGCAGCGCTCGCTGCTTTTGGTAACTAATTCCCTTCACCGAGTCCCGCCGAGGCCCAAGGGGCCCGGTTCGCCCGTCCTGAGGTAACGGACCCTTTTCCCGCCACCCCCTTGCAGCGCGTGCGGCCACTCAGGGGCGGGAAAGACAAGCGCCGAGTCGAAGCAGCCCGCCCCGATCCGCGCCGCGAGGCCTCGCCGCCCGCGCGGGAAGTGCCAGGCGGCCCCGCCCGGGGCCTCCGCCGCGCCGCCGGCCGGGAGCGGCCGCCCCGGGGCAGGAACGCGCGGTACGGGCAGCCGCAGGCCCCGCTTCCTCACAGGCCGCCCCGGCGCCGGCAGGCAGGCGGCATGGCTCCTTGCCGCCGCGCAGGCCTGCGGCGGCTGCCCGCTCCCCCGCCCGCCGGCCGGCAGCGGAGCCGGGGCAGTGTTTGCGGTCTCCAGGCAACGGGGCGCCTGGCTGCCCGGCCCTGCTCTCCGTCCCGTCCCCGGCTGCCTCGCCTCGCCTCACCTCAGCTCAGCTCGCCTTGCCTCACGTCGCGTCGCGTCGTGTCGTGTCGTGTCGTGTCGTGTCGCCTTGCCTCGCCTCGCCTCAGGGCTCCCCGGCAGGAGCAGGCCGCGCTGGGGCCCGTCGCAGAGCTGCGGCAGCCGCCGGCCCGCCCGGCGGCGCCCAGCAGCTCCCGCGGCCGCCCGCTCTCAGGTATTTATGCTCTCCGCCCTGCGGCGGCGGCGCCCGGCGCGCAGCCGCGCCCCGTCTGGGATCCCCGGCGCGCCTAAGGGCCCCTCACCGGGAGGGCCAGGCCCCAGGTGTGTGGGGCCGAGGGCCGGGCTCTGGAGGTCGGGTCCTTGCACAGACTCTTGGGGTAGAAACAGGGAGAAGGTGCAAATTTTCTTGTCCCTTTCCTGCCTCTCCAAGGCAAAGGAGGAAAGGCAAGTGGTGGGCAAGATATCCACCACCAGGACTGACATACCATCTGATGATGAAAAATTTATCAAACTGACATCTCGGCCAGGGAGGACGAGGCCCGGTAGGCGCCCCAGCCCCTCATCCTGGACAGTCAATGGGGTAGGGAACACTGCCAAGGTTGTGTGGCTGCTTTCTGGCCAATGTTAGGTGACTATGGACTAAGAACCTCTGTAGTGTTTCTTCACAGGGCTTTGCTCCCCAGTAAGCCTGTCAATGACAAAACCCTGGCCTTTTACAGCACCTAGGCTTGCTTATGTCTGTCAGTTGGAAAGCTGCCCCTACAGCAAAAAACCTGTGCTCCACAGCCCCTCACGTTGCTGATTTTCTGTTTTACAGGCACTAGCCATGTTACATGTGTGACACTGCTTGGTGAAGATACAAGTGCAGAAAATGTCACCTCAGGAGCTTGCTGCACTGCTCTGCAAAGAAGGGGACCACCACCTCGCCCAGCAGGAGTTGCCACTAGCCACTGCTTTCTACATGGCTGCCTTCAGCTGCAGTGCCCCCACAGCAGTACAGAAGGTGAACTCCTTAGACAAAGGGCTCTGGGAGAAAGTGATAGCCACCCTGGAGATGTGGTGCAAAGGCAAGAATCAGATTCCCGAGATCCAGAGCAAGAACTTGGCTGTTGTCTCCCTCAGTGTGGGAATAGCTGCCATCTTTCTCTCCACCCTAAGTCCCGACAATGTGGTATCCTCAGTATATAAACTGGAGACCCTGCTCAGGCAAGGATGCTCAGAGGAGGTGGTGAGTAAATGCAATACCCTGCTCAAGGCTAACCCGAAGTATTCAATGGAACTGCTGCTGCTGAGGGCGTTGGCATGGGTGCTGTCAGGGACACAAGTTAGGAAGGGAGTCGCAGACTATATCCAAGCCTTTGTGATGCATCGGGCTGAGGCAGTGGCCTATGTGTGTACTAGGCAAAGGGAACACCTGCCACAGGTCATCCAGGCCTTCTCTAATTATCTCTCAACGTATCAGAAAGAAAGCCCAGAGTGCAGTTTCTTGGACCGATGGCTGGGCAGCTGCTATGACTTCCTGTCTGCGGTGGCACCGGATGATATCGGGGTTTGCAGGGTGCAGGCAGCTTACCTCTTTAAGAAAAGTAAATTTGAGGAGTGTGTGGCAGTTTGTAGCAAGGCCCTCAAGGGCTTATCAGCTGATAATAATCTCAGAGATGAGAAAGCTTTGAGTCTGCTCTTGAAACGGGCTGCTGCATATTTCTTCTTGGGTGGACAGATGCAGGAAATGATGCAGGATTTAGCAGAAGCCTTTGCAGCAGCCCCTGCCCAGGCAATGAAACACTTTGAAGAGCTCTTCTCACCACATGACACTGAGAGGATAGAAGAACAGGCTAGAACTGTCCTGGAGGTGAAATTTGCAGCATACAGGGAGGCTGTGCGTACTCGGACTGAACTCAGAGGCAATCATGGTACTGAACTGCTCCCTTCTGTCATCCAGACAGTCCAGTTCCTCCTTCAGATCTCGCCAGGGTCCAAACGTGAGCTCAGTGTTCGGCTAGCAGACTGCCATCTCCTGCGTGGACACATCAGAACTGCCCTGGATATCTGTGACCACCTCTTGGCAGCAGAGCAGAAAACTTACTACAATACTCTCTTAGCATTGCGAGGATTCTGCTCCCTCCACGCTCATGACCATCAGCAAGCCCTGCAGGACTTTCAAAAGGTCATTGAGCACGATTCCCCACATCCTAACAGCTGCATTAAAGCCTTATGTGGGCGTGGACTTATCCGGATTTCTGGTGGCAGCCATTACTTGACAGCTCTGGATTATATCACAGCTTGCCAGTTGAAGCTGGAAGAAACCATCTTCACAATCAAGTCCTATGTGCCGTGGAACCAAAGAGGACTGCTGCTAAAAGTTCTCCAGGAAGAAGGACAGAAGATGCTCCAGAAGAAGAGGTACCCAGGGGGCGGTTCAGCCCGTGGAAAGGGAAGAAACAGGAATGTGCAGATTCCTAACAGAAAGAGAGAAGCTTGAATAGTAGAGGGGGTACTTGCTTCGGATAGCTGAGACTAGGTTATAGACCCTTTTAAAGTTCCTAATTAACATAACACGTTGAAATAAAACTGCATAGGTGTGGTTATTCCAGCAAAATATTGGTTTGCTGGTATGTCAGAATGCGATAGGATCCATGCAGCCAAATCAGCTCAATCTTTCTATGGAAGTTAATCCATGATACACCGATTGGCCTAAGCTAGGAGCGAGCAAGACGCTAGAGGGAATAGGACAGAGATTTCTCCTCTAAAAGAGTAGATACCCCCATAATAAAACAGATTCAGTGGTGCTAGCTGGTTCCTTCCACTCTCAGCTCTGAACGGAAGGATTTGGTGGGTCATGAAGTACCAAGCCCCCAGAAACTGTCCTTCCAAGACAGAGCTGAGGTGCTGCTATGCACATACTGGGTGCTGGCAATCCAAATTCTTTTTTTCAGTGTTAACTCTATTAATGTCATATTTAAGGCAGGGAGCTCTGACACAGGGAACACCAAATTATTCCAGCTAAATCCATTAAAACCTGAGTTTGAAGGTAGAACAAGGTGTAGCAGAGGGACTCTGAGGTTTAATACTTAAAATCATCTTTCTAAAGATCAGAAAAGATTGCTCATCAAATTAGTGTCTTTATTAGTTTTTTATTTCTTCCAACACAAAAGAAGCTACTATTTAAATCTAAAAGTTTCAGTGTTTCATTTTCAAAGTTTTGTCTGATACCACACCAGGAAAAGTCTTCCATTTTCTCCAAAACTGAATTTTTATGTTACTTTCTCAGTTTTTCCTCAGGTGAAATACTAGTATTTCAGCAGAAAATTTGAAAATTTGAGGTGGGAAATAGCATGTGAAAGCTCACCTCGGGTGGCTGCTCTTTACAACTGATACCCACATTTATTTAGTCTCTTAATAACTTTAGTACTATTATGGCCTTTTTCTTCAGTTGCATGATGCGCATTTCATGCCCAGTACTTGGGGCCTGCGCTCCGGTGGTGTAACTGAAGGACAGAAAAACGTGCAAACTCGGTCATTGTTGCACTGGCAGATCAGGGCACAAGCACAGGCCCCTTAGACACAGCTCGCTGCTTCTGGAACAAGAAGCTACCTATTAACACCGTTCTTCCGAGTCCGTGCAAATTTTAACACACAGCTCTTCGTTAGAAGTGGTGATCTTTTAGGGTTTTTTTCACTGTTACTTTTTCCTTTTCCCATTGTGGTATCAGCTGCAACCACAGATAGGAATTGTTATTTGTTAACCTTTCTTTAGAGCCACAACTGCTTAAGAACACGTTTTTATAAAGAGGGATTATGATTATGGAATTAAGTGGCAGAGGTATCTGTGGTGCTGGATATGGTAAAATGTATCATCCATTTTGATACTGGACTGATAGCCTGCTTCTGAGCTTCCAGGTGAGACAGAGGCTCTGTTACTCTCATTACTTCTCCTTGAAGGTGGTATTTCCCTTTTTCTTTATTTTTTTTCCCTCCAGAGATGCCCCTGGGGTTTACCAACTGGCTTCTCTCTTGGTGGAGCTGGACGCTTCTGATGAAGCATCACGGATCCTTTGTGCTGATGCCCTGTACCAGATGGGCTGTGTAGAAGAAGCTCACAAGCTCCTCTTACTAGCACTCTCCAAAAATCCACAAAAGTCTCCCATTCTGGCTAGACTCACACTTCTGCAATTGAAGAAAGGTTTCATGTATGACGGCAACCAGGTAGGGAGCATCTGGCTAGCAGAGAGAAGGTGAGAGTGCGTGATGATGGTATGGTGAAGAGTTAACAACCCTTTTGGCTGATACAGAAGATGCATGGTAGAACTTAAGAGGGACCACTTCAGAGATATAGGTTTACCAGAGGGTGTTCCAAGGGCTTTCGGCTTCCCAGCACAGTGCTCCTCTTGTCTCCTGCTCCTTAGTGTAACGTGACAACTGTAAGGCTCTGGGTACAAGCTGCACTGTGAGGCCACCTCATCACACGGTGCAAAGTTGGAACCCAGCCCATCACACAACTTGTGATGGGTTTTCCAGTGGGGCTGCACCTACCCCAACTTGTGCCTCAGGACATTTCTCAGGAATGTTGGTAAACTGGCAGAGGACTTTGAAAAGACAGGAAATGCTAAGAAAACTTGGTGACTTTCATAAAAAACTAACCTCCCTGCTTGCTAGATAATCTTTAAATTCAAACAGCTTTGCAAACTGCCGTGGTTCAGGGCAGTGCAAAGTTTCATCTTCAGGGTCATTCCCTTCAAACAGCCGCATTTGACCTGACTTGATACTGGTTTTCCCCAGCTGCAATGAAATTACAAATTACATTTCCATGGAGTTTGCTGTTAAAAGCTCCATGAATAGCAACAGTGAGGACTGTTGGCACAGTGTAACTCGGAGCTCACGTGAGGTTTAGGTAGTTCAACCTCTAGCAGAACTTTTAAGATCTAAATACCGGCCTCATACGTAGGACTTTCTGTCTGTAGCACAGGCCACGCAAGGACTCCTAGCTAAATATAGCTCATTCATCACACGCGATTTAATGGCACTTTTCATCAGAGACTTCAACTAGGCAGAGCATGACTGAGCATCCTGCCCCTGGTGACAATATTGATGGGATTGGTAATTTTCCCCTAAAGAAAAGAAGGCAGAACTACTACCTAACTGATTATCCTAATGAAGCATTGTAAGGGGGGGAGCGAGGAAAGAAACAAAACCAGAAGCTCAAATATCAGTCTGCAGTTTTCTTTCTTTAGTGGCTAATGACTTGTGCTTGAAGCCATGAAAGAGATTCCAACATGTTGATTCTCCTACCAAGGATTACAAAACTGAATTACCAGGTTCTGCCATCAGAGGGAACTATTGCATTTTTTAAAATCCCATAAAAATTCTAGCCATAAAAAGAGAGGTTTTATTGTCACCACTTCACTACTCCCTATGAAAAATACAAGTTTTGTATAATTTGCTGCCTTTGGGAAAGCTATTAATGAATGACATGACTTTATTAGAGTCCATATGTTGCCCTTGGAAGTTGGATTCCTATCTGCAGCTTCTGCTACAAGTTGTAGATGGAACATACGTGTCACCAAAATGTTTTTGTCCCACCTGCCTGTTAGCGCCCGGACACTTGTATCTATGAATAAAAGTAGAGAAAGTAATAAGTTCAATGGATGTGTCTGGTGCATCAAGATAACTTTGTTCTTGTTCTGGCTTCTCTGGCTCAGATTTGAATGTTGAGTACTTGCTAAGCACATTGCTTTACTGAGAGAAAACACCTTTTAATTCTTTTCCTTAGGAAATGTAGTAAAAAGTGCTTGGTGATTTTCACTCTGGTGAATGGAGGCAAAGATACCATATGTCAGGCAAGATTCTTTTCCGGGAGGACAGTAGTTGTGGATTTGAATCCATACTTTTCCCAGATTCCCAACAGCAAGACTAAAAGAAGGGCACAGCACTTCACTGATTTTCCATTAATTCGCTGGTTTCCATTTTACAGTCAAAAGGGGTCACTGGAATCCTTCTGTTCCACAGAAACTTGCTCTCTTTGGGGCAATCATCCTGTGGTTCAGCTGTATTTATAAAAACTGTTAACTGCCACTCTGGAACAGATGCTGCCCAAAGTAAGCAAAACAGCATTAATATTTCCCCAGAACAATTTCCACAGCTGCAGTGGTGGTGAGAAAAGATAAGAAGTAGTTTTCCTCAACATGCATTTACACTAGGGCCAGCTGAGCAGTTAAGTAAAAGAGATTCATGGTCCCTGGCTGGACTGTGGCTGCTGAAGCCCCAGTGAAACCTGGGGAAGCACTGGGTAAGAGCGTACTTGTCCCACCAGACAGTAATATTTTCAGCTTTAGCATGGATTAATTTATCTTTTCATGCCAATCTTTCTTTCCTGCCTTTTTCTCTCACGTTGTTAAGCTGCTAAAGAAAGTGATCAGAATTGGAGATACCTCCTGCCTCCTGCCAATCATGGACATTTTCAAAGATGAAGACCGGAAGCTGATGCAAACTCACTGCCATTGCAGAGCGCTGAGCATCTTGAAGAACAAACGGGAGGATGCTGACATCAAAGAGGCCATTGCGTACCTTTCCTTTGCCATCATTGCTTCAGGTAGGGTTATCGAGATACTGATAGGAGATTTACTTCTATGGGAAACCAGATCAGTGGGTAGGCAAGCATGGCCAACCAATTCTCGTCTGTCATTTCCCCAATGAGAAGATTGAAACAGTAAACTTACAAAGGCAGGTGAAGAGCAGGATAAAATTTGTTTAAAGTACTTAATGATGTACTTAATGTAGGGAGGCTGTTTTATCACAGCAACAGATACATGCTCAAAATACAGGGAAAAGTCTCAAGGAAATCCTACAGAATTATTTTTCCTTCTATAGAACTTGATTTTTCAGTCCGTAACTCTGCACACAGGTGACTGAGGTAGGCCTGAAGCCTGGTAATGTCAAGAGAAGCCGGGGCTTTTTGATCCTGTTGTCCAACTGCTAGGTCGGACGACTATATTTTTTGGAAATGTTTCCCCAGAAAATTCAACTTGATCTAGAAAGAGATGACAGCTTCTTTGAAAATACAATATAATTGTTTCTTAAAGAGATCAAAGCCAAACTTGTGATAAATGAGAGGGGAATTTGGTCCCCTGTGAGTAGTTAGTCCTTGAAAGAGTGTGAATGAGGGACACGTCACAAAATCATCTATATGAAGGAAATCCTCCTTTCAGAAGAAAGAAGCAGCCTTCATCTTACTTGTTTTGTGTAGCTTTTAGAGAAGATGCTAGCTGGTAAGTACTTTGGAAAAGCTACTGAAACAAAGCCAGCTTCAGCGTATTTTAGACAAGCAGTGTAGAAGTAGAAGGCTCCCCTTAGTTTGTTACATCAGGTAGTACCCTGAAAACCTTCCTACCAATGAAATTGTTTGGTACCTCCTGTTTCATCAGAAGGCACACACTGTAAATACAGTCATTGCAGCAAACAATTTGCCTTCTTGTTCGAAACCACCCATGACTGCATAGTTCCAGTGCAAAAGAGTGAACGCACCCACTTACACGCATCATTATCCTAGCTTTTCCAAAGGAGAGAGATCAGGCTAACATGGAAATGCTTCTGGCATGTTCCAAGTAAAACCATGTTCGTATGGAAATCTGCCTTCACTCTGAGGAAATGTTATGACAGCAGCATTGAGAAGAAGAGAGATTGGTTTATGAAAATGGAAACCCCCCTGTTAATTGCTTTGAGATGGTTCCATTCACAGCCCATGCATTCCATCTTATCAACTCCCCACCTGCTAGAACAGATGCTGTTAAGAATTGATATTGTCTTTATAGGAGCCAATTGATAGAGCTCCAGAGCGATAATAACCTTGGTACAGAAGTTTGGAGCATATCAGGAGGGAGCAAAAGCCTCATTACTGTAAAAGAATTGCTAGGAGCCTGTCTGCTGGCTCATCTCTGCAGGCAGCTGTGCAAGACGCTGTGTTTGCTGACCTCCCTATGAAAAAATATTTACAGTGGCACTGATGATTTATCATCCAGTATTGGGATGCCACAGTTATTGATTGCAACCCCGGCCAAATTAAGATCCTTATCAAAATTGCCTTGAAAGGAAGGGGCATGTGGATGGCAGAAAGATACGCACTGCAACCAGTGAATGAATGGACTGTGATTTTCACTGCCAACTATATATGTTTATTTGGGCAGCACTTAATTGAAAGCAGAGAAAAATGAATTTTAGTATCACAAATCCCCATGCATATTAAGTGTGGCAGTAAATTAGTCAGTTCCGTCTGGATTACTGTTTTTATCCAAAACAATGTATACCTTCTGACTCCACTTTATTGAAACAGGCAAATGGCCTTGTGCCTCCATCCTCACATATCTTCCTCTTAGAGCGTTCTTCTCTCATTTGAGCTGCTCCTATTCCATCATACTAAAATCTCCAAGGATTCCTTCTAATGAATTGGATCCTAATCCAGCTCAGATCCTGAGATGATGGTCACGTCAGTGGTAGGCTGCCTCCATTTGTTGCCCATTAAAGGTGTGATGGAGGGATGGATGTGGAGATACGAAGACATTCCCTTTTACAATAGCCTCATCTTCCTTTTGCTGCTTTTCAGAGCAGCATCACAATGCTGTCTTTTAGAGGTCCCCGTGAAAATGCAGAGAAGACCTTAGGGCAGAATAACAAAGGGCAAAGCTTTCCAGAGCTCCTCAAAAATTGATTGAAGTAGTTTCATGCCAGTTTTCAACTGGCAAACATGGAATTTCTCTATACTGTCAGCTGTCTTAGTCTAGGTATCCCAGAGAAGGCAGAAAAAAAATTGCCTGCGTGGGAAGGTTGAGTGCTTAATAATTGTAAGCCACTCCTTTTGCTTCCTTTGGCTGTTCCTGAGGAGACCCACTCTTGCTGAGACCTTGAGGCAATCAGAAAAGCCGTCATGGATATTTGAGGAGAGACAGTGTTGATCGACATGTATTTGTTTTCGTTAGAAACCAGGAAGCTTTTGAGCTAGTTGAGCAATGTGATTTTGTGATTTTCATTCTGTTACCTTTTCCACTCATTCAGTTTTTTATTACAGTGTTCTTTTGGCATGTTTAACTAGACTGAACACTCTTTGAAGTGGGGCGTATGTTTTTGGTGTGCCTGGCACAGTGTGGTTCCTGTTCCAGTCTGGAAATTTAGAGTTGAGTCACAGTAGGACAGTTGCAGTTATAAATCAAATTGCAGCCATAGAACTACTCTCAGCAAAGTGCCCTTTCTTTCTGTAAATCACTGATAGTTTTTTTTTTCTGCAAATATAAATATATGTATATACACATCTTTTTAGCTATTTCGAGAACTGGTTCTTCTGTTTGTAACATGCAGATTCTTTCTTTTTTGAAAAATTCATCTTAGAAGCAAAATATATGCCCTGACAAGGTTTTTGCGCATACTGCAGCCCAGACTTTTTTATTGGTACAGGCTTGCCTGTTTCTTGGTGGCCTATAGAGCAAGTATGAAGATACACTGGTTTCTGCTGTCAGCCATCCATAAGTGAGAAACATGGCCAGCTTTATGTCATGGGGAGAAAGACCGGGTTCCCAGTCACGTTGGTGGCTGGGCCTGCTGCCTGTGTGGGAAAGCTTTTAGGCTGACATTGGTATTACACTAGCAATAACACCCAAACTGCTTTGTCTCTACGTCCCATTAATGTTTCTGTGGCTTGTATCAAACACATTATCCAACCAGCCATGAAAGATGTGTTTCCCAAGTTAGATGATGACATAGAAAGAAACTGAGTGCTTTTTCTGAGGTTAGATAGGAATTTTGAAGCAAAGCTAAACATTGAACTCCAGTCCTGAGCTGCAACACTGAACCGCAACTCACCATTTCCCTGCAGAATGGCATTGACACGTACAGCACAAGACCGAGAACATCAGAGTAGCCTTGCCTTTGTAATACACACCAGAAAACACTTTCAGGGCTTCACTAGTGAAAAATCATTCCTTGACAGAATTCTGCCAGCCTCAGCAGGACACTTCACTGATTCAGTACTGTGTTTTGGAAACCAACCTGACATAGATTCTTTTTTCCTTTCAACTCAGAACTGATAGTATGCGACAGAAATTCCACTGGCAACAGAAATGAAGGGAACTACCACTTAAGTACTTTCATTGTACTTCATCAGGTATCCTCAGGCAAAGTGGAATTTTTCTATAGCTTCATATGGATATCCTTGGATATCCTCTCCAGCACCCTCCTTATTCTTCTTCCAGTCACATCTGTGGATTGCGGTTCCTTACCATAGCACATTTGCCTCCATCCAGCACACCCCTCTTATTCCACCCTTGCCACAGCTCTGAATAAAGCTTTTCATTCCTGCAGTCACCGTAACACAACATGTAGGTCTACCGCATCATTTTCATGTAGCCGCTTTGAAGCCCTTCAGTGGGGCTTAGTGGTCCGCATGCACTGGGATTTACTGCACCCTGTTTTTAGAGCCGTAGACTTGAGACCTTTCAAGTAAGCGTGGCTGCATTTCTCTCCTCCAGGTGGTTATGCTGAAGATTGCCTTCTCATCAGGGCTCATGTTATGGGCACCTTGGTCAGAAGAAAACTGCTATTTTTGATTTTAATGCCATCCTAAAGGAGGACCCTAGGAACGTGCAAGCTCTGAGTGGACGAGGATTCATTTACCTTGCTCTGAAGCAGCAGAAGGTATTATCACTATATTGATTTGCTGGTGGTTTTTCTGACAGTATTAACCAATATTAGTGTAAGGTACCACAGGCTTTGTCACGAACTCACTGAAATCAAAAGAGTTTCTCACAGAATTTGGTCAGTGAAGGCTCTTGTTTTGGCTGGGTGTATAAGTAGTCCACTTGACATTACTGATTTGCTTTCCCAAGTCTAGAGAGAGGAACACTAAACCTTAATCACAGATCTTATTCACTGTCACTACCATGCATTGATTTGCAATGCTGCAAACTCTCCCCTATATTTGATCTCACATTTTCATGACATGATAATGCGTTAGACGAAACGTAGCAACAACAAGAGAAAAAAGAAAGAACAATTTCAAGGTTTAGTCAGTCCCTCTCCATCATCTGTGAAAAGCTCATGTGTGCAATTAGTGTTACAGTGGAATTTGGAGATTGCAGTATATAATTGTCTGGAAATGATGTCAGATGTTTGCATGGTTTATCTGCTTCTGATGTGGTCAATAGCCTTACACTTTACCTGCATGTCACACCAATCCTACAGTGAATTTGAAATGGTGCATCTCCAGTTGGGTGTGTGGATTTGTGCTGGTTTGTCCTGGCTGAGCCAAATCCTGCTTGCACTTACTCATTCACAACATCTCTTTCTTGCTGCTGTAAGAATTTTTCAGTGATAATCTGAGGAGTTCAAAACACTTTGCAAATAGTCCATTCAAACCTGTCTTTATGCTCTTATATCACCTTTGCAAATGGAAAAGATGCAGCACAAGCAAAGGGAAGAGCAAAGAGCTTCCAAAGGTGTGCAGCTGACCTGTGGGACAGCAGAGAACTGAAAGCACCTGAAAGAACAAGTTATCAATACATAGTTACTGCTACCATTTCTTTTTTTGGTCTTGTTTTTACACAGGAGGCAGTGCAAGATTTGATCTCAGCACTGAAGGTGGAGGCAGGAGTAGTGGATCCCAGCAATCCTGTCTTTAAAGCCTGAAGCGCAAGGGTTGATTGCTCAATGGCTTCTTCAGCATGGCAGGACTGCGTTAACTGAGCTTGTTGCTACTAAGGACCTTTCAAAAGAGGAAACCCTCCAGGATCTTCTCATGATTGCAAAAGCACTAATTAAAATACGCAAGGATTCACAATGTCACATCTTCTACACAGATGTTTTGATTGCAGATGGTAAGCTCCCATTCTTTTACATAGACTAAGTGAATGAGCAGTGAATTACAAGAAAGTGAATGTTAAATGGCAAGTCTATTGTTGTATAGTACTTTTCAAGAAAAGTTGCAAATGTTTTGGAAGGGCATGTAGTAATTATACCCTTAGATGTGGACAGGCTACCTAAATCCTGCTTTAGTAAGTTTTCTTGATGTCTCTTTCTCCACATGGAATGGTTATATAGCTTGTACTGATGTTAACCGACAGGACAGTATGAAGAGGCCCTTGATCACCTTCAGGAGGCATTTGACCACTCTCTTGCTGATGACTTTGCTAGTGCAAGACTAGCTGTGCTGCAGCTGAAGAAGAGGAACGTGCCAGTGGCAGCTCACTCGTTCAGCATCCTCGCTAAGAAAGATGAAAGGGAGTTGGGTTTCTCCTGAACTTCGTAGACACTAAGCAACAGCAGCATCTCTCTCAGGTACAATTCTTTTTGATGCCACATCTGTGGATTCAGTGAGGAAAGAATGGGAAGCAAAACTAGGCTACAGAGATTTTCCCTGCCTTGATTTGAACAGAAGTGTGTGGGAAGACCATTTATCAGATGAACGAGGAACAATGGCTGCTTCTTCCAGCCTTCACTCCAGCCAGATTAGGGAGCTGAATCCAAACTTCTTTCATTGTAGTGACCTTGATTCAGTCTCTAATAATTCATCATTACCACTTCTTACCACTTGGGGGAATTTCTTGTTGGTCTCCCTAGCATGAGACATGTTTCATCCCAATGCTAAAACGCAGGGGATGTGAGGGTCAGCGCTAGAGATTTAACAAGATCATTGCTAGTATTGTATTCTGTATGAGTTACGTGGTGCTCATAGCTGGCTTCTGGGGAAGGGAAATTTAAATATATTCACGTTTTTATAAAATGACTAGCCTTTGAGGTTGGTGTTGGTTTTCTTAGCTAAAACTGTTTGACAAAAAAATGGCACGTGGCTCTAGTCCAGCCAAGTATGTATTTTTCAGTATTTTTTTCAAGTTTCTCCCACAAAGTGCATCCAGCTCTGAGAAAACATCTCCAATAATAAGGCAGGACAAGGTCAGATTGATGGCGAGGAGTTTTAACATTCACTCAGGCATCTGCAATTCTGATTACCCAGAAGCTCTGTGTTCTGAGAATCAGTTTGCTTCCTTTTATTCAATTTGTAGATTGTGCGCGCCCTGGTGAGAAGCTATATTGTTATGCTTTCTCCCAGGTTATAAAACAAACAACATGCTGATATACTTAATGCATCTTGAGAGGAGTACTTTGTATGTATTTTAGCAAAACAGCAGGAGGATATAAGTAAACAAGTATTAATTTACCGGTCCCTAGATATACCCCATTACAGAGAAAAGAGCCCCTCTCTTCTGAATAATGTAAAAAGTTCAGTCTTATGGGGAAGAGTTTGAAGATTTTTAAAGGCAATTTGCAATCTTTTACTATATAAAGTTGATAAAGGTACAGTCAAGAATGTGCCTTGTCTATGGAGGCCCTAAGGAGGTGTCTGTAAATGAAGATACGTTCTACAGCTGAATTTCCCTTGCTGCCACATCACTCGTTCTGTATGGAAGTCTCACAGCTAAGTCCATCTGTGCTGCTTTCCGAGAAAACACAAGAGGGATTTTCTTATGCTGTCAATAAGAAAAAAAGAAAAAAAAAAAACCCACAAACTAATTTTTGTACAGCTTAAACTGCACTGATGTATTAGGAATTTACTGGTGCCACAGATTAGTGAAACCTTTAAAATGGAAGCAGCACTTTATTTGTCTTTTTTTGGCAGCTGTGGAACAGGGTCTGGAATAAAACCCCTTAACTGGTGGCTTATTTATCATGAAAGATTTCTCTGCCACTTGAGAGAATAGGCGTGACTGGACTGATTTCAAGACTGGAACTCAATACCAGCGTTGGAAGTAAAATAGATTTTTCTTTTTTTTTTAATCTTTAATCTTATGCTTTTGTTCAACTGAGTAAACATTCGGACTCAAGCACCTGGGAGTCCTTCTAGTTTGTGTAATCTTCAAAGATTTACTGAGTGCAGTTACTTTTATCACTGATTAGCCTAGAATCACGATTTTCTTTTATATGTATTTTGTGACAAGGGGATAAGTATGTACTTTGCTGGGGTGGGAAAGGAATTGGTTAATTCACCTGCCTGGTGTCTCAAAGGATTTTCCAGTAGCACTTCCTTTTGCCTGCAAGGTTATTTCAGTTTGTGTGTGAAAGGAAGATCTCAGTAAAAGCAAAAAAGCTTGCAGACAGAATTAGTGCCAAAAACCCCAGTGTTGGCCTTACTTTGCCATAGCTCCTAACTACGCTCTAGAGGAGGGTGAGTGTTCTTTCTGGTACCTCCATTTCACGAATGAGGAGACTGAAGCAAAGAAGAGTTCAGTGGTTTACACTCAGCCCTCAGTCTCGGCACTCCACGCACAGAAGTATTACTGCCACATTGTTTTAGAGTGTTTGGAGACTACAGGCATTATAGAAATGTGTCAGCATTATCCTGGAGTCTGGTCTGAAAAGCTAAAAATAATTCTACATAAGCTGAATAGGAAAGGGTGGAGGAAGGAGAGCTCCTTGATGTACTGATTTTTTTCATGAAAAACAAAGCAGTAAAATTCTTTCATTATTTTTAGTCTGAGGGGTCCCATGCTAAGAAATTTGTAAACAACTGGGAGAGCCACATGGGAATAGGAATCTGAAAGATTTATTAAACTGCAAAAGGTCAGAGGAAGGGAGTTTGCTTGCCGCTAGTGCGGCTTCAACCCTTCAGTTTCCTATGTCAAAGGTTAAATGCATGGCTGATTGCTAGCTCCTTGCCTGGATCCTCCGAGCTGCTCTTTCTGTTGGCTGTTGACATGCCATAGGATATCCAGAGCTGTCTCCTACAGAAATGGTCTCAAAAGCTATATGGTCTGTGTCAGAATTAGGCCCTCAGCCCGAGGTAGAAGTTGCCATTTCACATACCGTCATGGCACGTGGACCCCAAATAGGGTCTGCAGGTAAAGAAGGAAAGACTTGTTCCAAACTGTTCTGAAAACATCCAACCCTATTCCAAAGCTCAGGGCTTATCAATCCACCTTCTGGTATTTACTGCTCAGAGACTAACCCATGGCCATGGAACTCCTCACTTATTTTCTTTCTAAGGAGTTGAACCTGGGTCAGTTTCAACATCAGATTAGTTACTAGGGACTGGAACTAAAAATGCAACAAAAATGCGTGTATTTTCAGTCCTTTATCACACAGTGAGGTAACTTAGTGGTAAAAAGGGACACAGAGACCTAATCCAGGAAACAGTCCAATCACCAGTCGCTTGTGGCCCGCCAAGCCCTTTCCAGACGGCACCAGAATTATTTCAGTCTGGAAGCCATAATCAAATCTTTAGTGACAAGTTTGAAGATGGACTGCAGTTCTTCTGTGAATGGACTACATAGCCTGCTCTCGGGCTTCCAAAGTTACCTGCAATGAGGGTGATGGCAAGAAAGTGCTTCTCAAAAGCCACGTGCAGAGAGCAGCTGAACTCAGTTGTGCAATATCCTTCTGGCTTTCTACACACTTCCTATATCTTCTTTCCGTCAGTCTTCTTTTCATATTTAGCTTTGTTCAGAAGATGATGTGCAAGTAAACTGCTAATTAATCCAGCCGTGTTATACACCAGCAATGGGTCCCAGCTCAGTTCCTTTAAGTCAGGCAGAGCCAAAAGAGAATCCAGCTGCCTGATACCCATGTTTACTCCATCGGTGAAGATGAGAGAGAATCATTTATTCTCAGATGTGCCTTTTTCCTCCAAGTATGGCAGGAAATCCAGAATCTTGTGGCTTGCTTACTTTGGGGACCGTCAGTGAAATGTGAAGAAGCCAAAGCAGCGGCTCAGTTAATAAGTGGCAAGATCATATGTGGTGCAGTAAACCAGAATGATCCTGTTAACACACTAGCAGGTTCAGCATTACATTAGTCAGTCAGGAGAAAAGAACACAAATATTTTTCTTCTGCCATTGAAACAACAAATGCATTTTAAAAGCTAAAAATTACAATTTAACTATACAAATACAAGGTATTTTGAGGAACCACACTGTGCTCTTTAGAACAATGTGATCTAGAACTTTAGAATTTGTAGGAAAAAAAATCTTCTTTTGTCAAGATGCTCCTCACTTGCAGATGCAATTCCACCTTGATCCCTTGTTAAAATCCTACCACTGAGAAAACATTTGCATTGACTAGTTGCCTTAAACACACTTGAAAGGACAAACCAGATTTGCTACTGTTTAAATGTATACACAAACAGACATCTGCGATGTTTTTGGACAGGCTGCCTTACAATTATGGCCAGAGCTATTAAAGCCAGTGACTGACACTATTTGAGGAGAGGTCCTATCTCTATTTCTATGTATGGAAGCTTAGAGACTCTCTAATAAATATGACTACATAAAGGATTTTGCATTCCTTCATAGCAAAATAACTGGGGTAGAATTCTTCAATGAACTGTTAGGAATGGCTCTATTACTTCACACCACTGGTCTCAGATGAGGTGCTCGGACTTGACCTGCAATATTGATCCATTTCATCTAGAAACTTTTCCTTAGTTTTGTTAAACAGCAGTCAATTCTAATCTAAGTCAACCAAAATAAAAAGACAAGGCACACAAAAAGACTGAAAGACGTGAGCCGGCTGTCAAGTATGGCCACTGAGACAGTGGCTGGGCTAACTGAATTTTGGGGAGCCACAAGCAGCCAAAAGCAATGCGTGAATCCCGTGGAATGAGACTGATGAAAACATTCATCCTGTGCTTGTTTGGCTCGGCCCTCTGTAAGACCTAAGCTGCTGGTGGCAGCCTTGTTTATAACTTAAATATTCACTCTGCTGCAGCATGTTAAAAGCTTTGTTTATACCAATAAAGGGAAATAATGAGAAATCCATTTGAGGCACATAGTTCTAATGGAGTTTTCTTTATTGACCTTTATGAACCTAAAAATTATGTGGCTCTTTCTGTCTTCTGTATTTTCTTGTTGTTGTTTTCCCTTCAGATAAGGGCAGATAGTTCACTTGCACTTGAGATGAATGACTAGCAAAGCCATCCCTGAGCCATTTTTTCCTGTGACTTGGGTAAACTTCAGTAGAGACCAACGTTCATTATTAGCACATGCAAATATTTGTGGGGCAGTACATGGGGCTAACTATCTATTGACCAGAAGATGCAATTTCCATACAGTCACCTCGTAGAGCAGACCATGGCAGAAATTTGGTTTCATGAAGAGAACACTGTCTACTTTTAGAGTCTGGTCCATTCAGTTTTCAGTTCACATATCGTTCCTAAGGAATGCAAACAACTTCAGAAGAAATGTTCTGAGAAAGTTTTAGCAAAACATGCAGAAACAAAGAAGAGTAGTTCAGAAACTCGAGATAACAGCAAGTGCCCATTGATCCAAGATTTTTATATCTGCATGCAAAAAATACGCCTATTATATGTTCTCCAACTAGATGCAATTTCAACATTTGAAAAAGTATCCAAAATTTCTTAGTGCCTATGTCTACCTGTGGCAAGTCCAGAATAGGTATTTACTCTTTTTTTTTTTTCCACTTTTAATAACTAATATTACGTAATTTTCTGTCCACAGGTAGCAGCCCAAGAAGGAAATGTGCTGATTAAGAATATCACTATGAGAAGGCTCTTGGTTATTACACCCTGGCTATCTTGACAAGCAAAGATAATCCAAGGTATCTCCGACGGAGGGCTGCTTGCCTTACACACCTGAAAAAATATGACAAAGCTTTAAAAGATATGGAGAAGTGATCCAGAAGCATGGCTGTAACAGTCTTAAACACGTGTGAGGACCACTGCTCGACAGGACGCCTGCTGTTGTCAATGTCTGAGGAAGAAGCGGCAGTTAAGCAGTATATTGAGGCACTGCAGTTAGACGAATCTATAGCATTGTGCAAGCATCATGAATGGCCCTGGCAGCGAATTTTAACCAAAGCATTTCATAGATTGCACAATACAATTTTGAAATGCAGCATTATGAAGAGGCCTGGAAAATCACAGACTACGGTCTTAAAATTGATAAAAATACTGAACTTAAAAAGCTGAAAACAAGACTTAAGCGAGAGGCATCAAGTTGTAGCATACATTAATTTATTTGTTTGGGGATTTTCCAGTGTCTGATTGCTTTCTAGTTCGTTTGCGAGGCTGCAAGAATAAGGGAAAGATGAAAAGCTCACGATGAATATGCAATGGACATGGCAGTGAACATGGTACAGTGAGATTAGAAGTAGAAAGTTTCATGTAATGAAACAAAACTGACCATGAGAGCTATGAGAAAAAGGCAAATTGCAGTATTCTTTAAAATTAGTGTGGATGTATGTAAACTCCCCCTTGTGAAGAAAGTGTTTTGTCTGGCTAAACTCAACTAATTCTAACACATGGGCTCCCATCATAGGGAAGGAAAGCATTCAAACAGCTTGCAGTTTATGAATAATAGCCATGTATTTCCTTGCTATTTATTTGACTAGCTTTAACACATACAGTTCAATTAAATAGTCTTATTTTTATGGGCCAGTCAAAAGTAACATTTGTAGTGTGTTCGTGAAGGACCATATGTGTTACGCCACTCGGATCACCCGCTCCTGAATGGAAGGAACTGCCCTTGTCATAATCTAGTGGATTTGCAATGATAAGCACCAATACAGGAGAGTGGAGCAGTACAAATGCGAAGGTAAACGGTTTTTCCGTCCCAGGGAACATAGATAATATGAAGGATGAGACTCAACAGAGATGAAACATCCAATCTAGTGACTAATGCGCTGTTATCTGGGACACACAGGCAGCTGTCCTCCAGACTTCACCTTGGACTTCCAGATCCCTGTGTCTCAATTTGCCAGTGCAGAGTCACGGAGATAATCTCTCAGTAGGGGTGTCGACAAGAGCCCGCTAAATATCATCTTTCACCCTCCTGGATATCTGTGCACAAACAACAGCGCTGGAGCACGAACTAATCAAGAAATGATCAATGTACAAGTAGGAGGCCAGGGCTGGACGGCAACAGCCAGGATGGTAATGTGATTGCCCTGCAGCGACTCAGTGCTCATTCTCCGTCATCCATGCTGGACAGCATGGGAATCAACATCACACGTGCTCCGAACGGTTTTTGCCTGCTGTCACGTGTGGAGCTCACCACCTGTAAGGACAGCTAGACTTAGGGGGCAGCACAGAGATAGTGCCGATACACCCAACTTTGCATGGTTGGTGTTTCATCTGTGCCGTGGGAGTCTGTAGCCTGATCTGGAGGCGGTATGCCTGTGCTGTGCAGAAAGGAAAACAGTAAGGTGGGGCCCCAAACGACAGACTTTTGTATATTTGTTTTGACTGCTCCAAGTGAATTCCTCCCAATGTTTCTGGAGTGTGATAATACAACCATAAAGAAAAAATAGAAACTACCATTGAAACAAAGATAAAGCAATACTGAGAAGGGCTCTCCTGCTTTGATTAGGATGAAAGGGAAACGGAACATTTTCTGGTTTGTTACATTGTTTTCTGAAGGCAACATTCCAGAGTGCAACTTCATTCAGCAGCCATGCAATCAACCCAATAGGCCAGTGATACCATCTGTAGCCCTGCATCTTTTTTTTCCTCTCTGCATGCTCCTTTTTTTCTTCCCTAAGAGCACAGGTAAGAGTGGGCTTCTTTCCTTTCCAATTCAAAGTTATCTGATTTTAATCCTAGTGACACTGATGAGTACTTTTTGCTCCTAATTGGCATCAAGATGCTACAGGATAGTTTCTTCCAAGCATGAAATTATATCCTTAAATAACTGTTGGCTACATTTGCAAGCTGAAAGAAATAACTTTGCTCATTTTTTTTTTTTCCAAATAATAACCACAGATAGGAATTTCTCTGTGTCTCATGGTGAAATTTTTGAGAGGCAGTTGTTTAGGGCTTGGAATTTTTTTTTCTTGATTTTTGTTTTGGGTTCTTGATTGACTGGAATAATAAATCTCTTTACAGCTTCACATTGGCTATTCTGTTAGCATTCCCTCCTTTAGTTGCAGGCTTGGTTCAGTGTCAGTCAGCTGATAGTTTCTCTCTTCAGCAGTCTGATCCTTCTGTGGCTTTTTTAATAGAATAGGTCTGGTTGGAAGGGACCTACAACGATCATCTAGTCCAACTGCCTGACCACTTCAGGGCTGACCAAAAGTTAAAGCACATTATTATAGGCATTGTCTAATTGCTTCTTAAACACCGACAGGCTTGGGCATCGCCACCTCTAGGAAGCCTCTTCCAAGTGTTTGACCACCCTCTTGGGAAAGAAACTTTCCTAATAGCCAGTCTGAGATGTCTGTGTCTATACAATGTATATACATTGTATAGGCAATTGAGACAATGTATAGTCTCCTTTGCCACAATTAATATTGCTGTAGATGTTATAGAAGCATGGAAATCTAGACACACAAAGAACAGACACACAGATGCTCAGCTGCACTCAAGTGAAATAACTTCATTACAGAGAGACCATGAATCTGGTTGTCCTCCCACTTATCCGTGCTGACAGATAGGAATAATATCAGTACAAAAACTGTATGAAGAAAGAATCAGGGTTTAAGTCAAAAGAGAAGAAAACAGTCCACATAGCCTACTGGATAGTAGCCTCTCTGCTGAGAGAAGTAGTACCAACTTTCGGAATTTTACTATGTAATTTCTAGCAAACAGATTTTCTTAAAACCCCAAGTCTTTCCATTATGTAAACCAGGATGCTCAACTTTTCCCAGACCACCTGATAGTCATAGAGAGTACTGGGAAGACAACCTAGTTGTCCTGTCTCCCAGGCTAACATTCCCTCCATTGGCTAGGCTGCCTCTTAGGAAGTTTGGGGGGTTTGGGCATGTTTTGTTTTGTTAAGTAATATTCTTTGCTGCTCTGAATAGAGTGCGTTTATTGCTCTTAAGGAATTTTTTTCTTTAAAAATAGGGACCACATGCATCCTGCAAGATTGCTATAGAATTATTCTGAGGAAAAATTTGGTTTTAGGTGCCTATAGCTGCTGTTTCTTTAAGCAGCAGGAAGGCACATAACTTCTTATCTGTTCCTCATGGTCTAGATTAATGGCTGCTTCTCTCAGCAGATCCTAACTGTTCTCATCAGCATTTTTATGTTTCTTTTATCTTCTCTGTCCCCTTTCTGTGCCCACTAAACTGCTGTGATCAAAGTCCTTATCTTTGCCTGTGCCTAAGCTTCTGATTTGTTCTTTATTTCTCTCTTATGTGCTTGCTCTTCCAACTAATTTCTTGGAATATCAAATAGATCTCTCTGATTAGTCACAGTGAGAGGGGTTTGATTAGCAGCGTCACTGCATTCTGCATGCCCAGCACAATTTCACGCTCACCACAACCCATTCTGACGCTCATTTCCTGGAGTCCTGGGGAGCAGACAGGATTAAATGTGACCCATCTATTTCAGCTACAGCCCAGCCCACGCACCTAATGGCTAAAACCATCCCTACGCCTGCACATTCACATACCTCCACCACTCTATTACACTGTACTTAGCCAGAAGATGGTATCTTCCAAAAAACCAACACGCTGCAGTCTGCAGGGAAGCAGTCCTTCCCGAGCACCCAGCATTTCTAATAGACAGTCACCATCACTGGCTTTGGTTATAACTCAGGCTAATTGCGATCTTTCATTCAGTGCTAGTGAGGCCATGAAGACCATTTCAGATGCCTTAATAGGATCACTGCACTTGAGTCTGGCTCTAGCCAGACTGCTGCTATGTTAAACAGGCTCTCACAGCAATCAGCAGAGAGGGCATTGTTCTCGCTAGGGAGCTAGCTTTGGCTGCTTTTCTTTCAGCCCAGTCTCCCCCGCCAGCAATAGTTATGCACCAGAAATCTATCAGCATTTATCAACAAACATCTCCCTCCCCTCCAGGCTGATAAATCTCATTCTTATCTGTTGCCATACCCATATCAGGGTCTGGGACCACTCAGCTGAATTGCCTACTTCATTATATACATGCCGTTTTCTAACAGGATATTGTTTCCACTTCTTCCAGATTGAAGAATCTGGATAGAGAAACTGCAGTGGTCATTTCTGTACGTTTCTTTAATGTTAAGCTGCAATTCATCAAGATTGTGGAGCTGTTTCCAACTGCATTGAGACACATCGCTCATTCTGTGCACGCAGCCGATGGTTGAGTTATTTAGAAAAGGAACTTGCTCCTTGAAAGTCTCTTGTGCAACATGCTTTAGGACGTATTCTTATGGCATGCTACTGTAAATATTACATAACTGTGAAGAATTCAAGTATATTTATATGAATCAACACTAATGTGATCAAGAAGAGAATATGGCCTGATAACCTATGTAAACAGTGGAAGTGGATACCCGTTTATTTGTGAACCAGCTTGAAGCTACATTCATCCCAAGGAAAGATTAAATATCTGTAGTTTATTCAGCTCTGAGCTGTATACGGATACTACCAAATATTTCTTTGTTCCCTATGAATTTCGTTCCTTTAAAGAGTATTCTGCAACCTTAGCAGCACACCAGTCAGGCTGTAACAATTGCAGAAAGACTACCTTGTTGTACATTGTCACCAGGTAGTGAATAATGAAAGAAAACTTTGAAATCTTGATTGAGAATGTTTCTACACAAACAATTGCCTGCCAGTCTTGCCTCTATGGAGTATTCAACATTCCTTACAGGAACATAAAAGGAAAATCAGGTGTGAGAATATTTGCATCACAAATACAGTTACACAAGTAAAGTTTCCTGACCTTATGCTCTGCAGTCCAGCAGGCAAAGAACAGCTTAGAAATGATGGCAAATGTTTGGAATTAATATTCAATTGGAAGCTTTTCCTCAGAGTTCAGAAAGAGCTAAACTGAACTTTTGTGATCTCAAAAGGTTTTATTTCCTTTAAAATCATATCACTCCCATTTATTCTTCCTATTTCAGCTAGTTATGTGCTCCCCAGTACTAAGGGAATCTAAACACATCAGCCAACTTCAGGAACTGATCAAATCCATTTTTGAAGCTGACATATTGCCTGGGAAGTCATTTTCCTGACTTTCAGTCTAATTCATTGTGCTTCCCAGATTTAGATCATGGTGGAAATTTGGCTCTGGCTTACAGCCATGCAAACCCAGTAACTTTAATGAGTTTCCGTGTGCATAAGTGAGGACATTCCACTTGACTTGCAGAGGCAGATGTTTCACTTTAATGACAGCTAATCTAAAAGCCATTTCTTTTACTATCATTTCCCTGCGGAAGATGAACTGTGTTATCATTGTACTGCTTCTGCATCAAGCAATTTCCAATTTGCCGGGGCTCTGAGGAGTCGCTGTCACCATTAATTTAATGTGTTACATGAAATTATCACTGGCATTATAGTCTGCCTTTGGAGTCTTGGCTATTTCAATCATATTGCAGCTAAACTGGTCTATGTTGGAATCTGTTGGTTCAGTCAGCCATTACTCAATGACACCTTAAGGGAAGTGACTCATTACTTAGAAGGCACAGCACTCCAAAGCTTTCTCCTACTCCTCCTGTGGGTTCCAGGACTGACCTTTGTATTCATTTGGTCTGTAGGATGCCAAAGAATACTGCAGACCTGCACCTGCCTCACAGATGTGTCCAACTCCGACACCCCAAGCACAGGACCAGTGGTTTATTCGGTCACAAAAGTGCTTGGAGGGGAGAAAACAAATACAGGATGATATTGCTGTTCATAGCATTCGGCAGTTGAGAATGTACGAGGACAGGTGGGGAACAAATTGCCATCCCAAATGGCAAGGTTAGAGAACATGAGCCAGTCCCAAAGATACGTCAGCGGAGAGTGGAAAACAATCATGATTATAGTGATGCTATTTTCAGTTTCTCACCAACGGACTGGCAATAGGCGTGCAAGTGAAAAAATACAGCTCTGCTGTGGTCAGCTGCCATTGCCCAGTCTTGGCCTTCCCTTTCGTCATAGCGTGGTGCCACTGACCCTCTGGGTTCCACACCTCAATACAGATGTATAACCTACACATCTAAGACCTGTGCAACTATTTAATTTTCAATTAATTTAATTTCCAACGTTTATTTTGGGCACATGATACACGGCCAAAACCTCCTTGAGACCTTGTCAAGTCTACTCTGTGTTCCTGAGAACCACTGACTGCTTGTTCTGCATGCAATGCAAGACTGAGTTTAGCCTGCCAGATTAGCTGTGGCTTTGGGTGTCTTACCACCCAACCCAGTCATTTTTGTATTTGTACGTTCCCTTCATGATTCCAAAAAGTCAACAGTTACAGAGAATAAACTAGCATAAGGATTTCCCCACAGACTGTAAAGGAAACTAAGAACAGTATCTGATAATAAGTTTGCATGTCTTATTCCTGAACTGCGTCACAGTAAATGAGAAAATTTAGCTGCAAAGCCAGAGGGGGAGCGTAGGAGGGAGCAGGAAACACAGGAGGATGTTAATGATTCCATTCCATTCCTGCTTTGCATTTTGTTATGCCCCTCAGTTGTACTTTCATCTCCCGGTCAGTGCTGCATATGCCTAAAGCAACCTAGCAAATATGCTTCATGGGTGTCACATAGCATGATGTATAGGGATCTGCAGTCACAAGGGGACCACATTTTTAGATGCAGATCAGTAGCGGATGAAATGAAAAACTGACAGTGATCAGTATTGTCCCACTTAAAATGTCCATCTCATGGAACATCTTAATTGCTTAGAAACCTCAGATGTCGTATTATAAGATATTCAAACACTGGTAATACACTCAATATGTTCTCCAAAAGTCACATTAAAATCCTACAGTATTAGGAACACCTCTGAGTGCTGGTAACGGTGTAGGGTTTGTTCTTTTAGCATAGAGTTTTAACTATAGAAACATTTATACCTTGCCATTTTCTTTTTTTTTTTTGCAGCCTTGCCAACAGTATTTTTGCAATGCTGTTTCTTTTCTTCTCATGCATCATTTGTCCATTCTTGGGCAATGAAATCTACTTACTGGAGAAAACAGGTAATTAGCCATCTACATAAATTGCCCTGTGTCTACATCATTAATGTGTTTGGATGTTTTAATTGATTGCATTCTCAACTGGTTTGGACGGCTTAAATGCCAGCTAATGCAATCCAGTTAAGCCTCCTAATAAACCTGACTGATGAACTGCAATATAATCGCACATCAAGTAGAGATGTAGAGGGAAATGCCACAGAACTGACAGTTTAGAATAGACTGTGTCATTTTGAAAGACCCAAATTGCTTCTCAACAGGGAAACTTCTAATTGACTGTAACTGGTGGTGGACTTGGTATCCAAGACCTGATTCAACACACCCTTTAAGCACACATTCAAGCCAATTCCTGTCCACAAAGCATTTTTCATAGAATCATAACAGCCCAGGTTGGAAGGGACCTCAAAAGATCATCTGAGCCAACCTCTCATGGGAAAGGGAGCCTAGATGAGATTATCTAGCACCCTGTCCAGTCGCATCTTGAAAACCTCCAGTGGTGGGAGCTCTACCACGTCCCTGGGGAGGCTGTTCCAGTGATTGATTGTTCCCACTGTAATTAAAAATAAATAAATAAATAAATTTATTTCTTATATCAAGACGAAACCTTTCCCAGTGCAACTTGTACCCATTGTCCCTTGTCTTTTCCATGCGGCTCCTTGTGAAGGGAGAGCCTCTGTCCTCTTTGTAGTCTTTAAGTACTGGAATACTGTGGTGAGGTGCCCCCTGAGCTTTCCCCTCTACAGGGAGAAAAGACTTAACTCCTCTAGTCTTTCCTCATAGGGCAGGTTCTCCAGCCCTTCGATCATCGTGGCCCTCCTCCAGACCTTCTCCAGTCTGTCTGCATAAGTCTGTTACTGACTGAGGTTCTTCCCAGAGCTTCCCCTATAAATTGTCCTTTCCATTCCGCAACATCTGCTAAAATTTATTGCCATTTCTGAAATTATTTATTTTCTAGACTTTTCAAACTCAGAGACATCCATTTATTCAATTCACAGACATCTAAAAATTTTTTCAACAAATGTGTGAAGTGATAAGAGTCCTAGAGGTAAGATTAGGAGTTTTACTTTAAGCTAAGCTAAACCAAGTAGTAATTTTACCAGAAAACTGCCTTTTAATAGTCTGTGATCAGTCACCTGAGTACCAACTGTAGAGCTAAGGTTTCTCAAGTTGATTGTATTGCTATTATTTTTGTTATATTTCACACAAACAGCAATGCACATAAGACCTCATTAATGAAGGCTCTAATTCTACAAACGCTGGACCACTCATGTTTCTAAAGATTCTCATACTATAGGCATCGCAATAGGGGCCACATTTTTTTAAAAAATGCAGCAGAGAGATAAAACAGGCAAGGTGGGAGAGAAGAAATTAACAGTAAAGACAATGGGCACTTTCTAAAATTGATCTGGCATTTTTTTAAATTTTGAAAAGCCCAAGTCCTGTTACCTAAAAGAATGAGTTAAGAACATGCATAGACTAGAAGAATAAAGAAACTCAGTGTTGTCAGCTTATCCTGGAGAAGGTAGCAACTTGTTAATTATCTCTAGGTAGCAGAAATGCAAAGGAGATTTTAGGCAATATGGGGACCTCTTAAAAAAATGTATTATTCAAACAAAACTAGATGAGGCAGCTAGAAGTTAAATAAACTCATACTGGAATATGATGCAAACTTCCAATAGCGCCCTGCAAGCAACTTAAAGATGGCTTAGTGTCTTTATGTCACTGGAGGCCTTTTTCTAAGCCCAAACAGAGGTTACAGACTTAGTGGAGTAATCTGTGCGAAATTCTCTGCTCCGGTCTGCCAAATGCCAGACAAGACATAATAGCTCCTCTGGCATCAATGTCTATTAATCTAATCTTGACTTTGATTCTCTATGTGACTTACTTTCATCTGTAAAATGGGGATAATACTGCATTTCAGGTGCTTGTCAGTATCCCTTCGTTCTGGGTACAAAGTGCTTTGAAGATGACGTTATTTTTACATTTCACATTATTGTAACAGAGCTACAGATTGTCATCAAACCCTTTCCCCAATCGGCGATGCTGGTAAAGGTCACCCCTCTGTTCTGTGTCTGATACCCACTTGTTTATTTGTACAGCTGTCTCTGGCACAAGTAAGGCAGAGCCTCAGCCCTCACTGGGAACAAGAAAGCATCCTGGGCATCCCATAGTATGCAGCCCACTGGTACAGATTGTGGGTTTCCTTTGTTGACAACGGCAAGAGTTAAGAAACAATAAAAACATTTAGATGCCTTCCGGTAGGCATGGCACTGCCTAAGTTTTAGCCCCAGAGTCTTTGCTGTACATTGGAATCCACACGCCACTGAGGCGCCCCGTACCGCATGCCGAGTTGGCTGCTTCCGAGAGGGAGCTGCATGCCAGCCAACCAGTACCTATCGGGAAACTAACCACAGAAGTGCCTCTCGAATCCAAATCCTTTTCTAGTGGGCAGTCGGGTACCTCTCTGCATCTCCAGAGCCAGGGTCCATTCCTAATGCAAGGCACCTCCAGCAGATCCTATGTGAAAGAACTGACGCGACCTCTCTACCTTCCTTTGTCCTGCAGCTCCTAATACTGCCACAAACCACGTTCCACACAACCACCAATTGTTTGTTCAGGATGAATGAATCATTCAATACATCTTCAGGCTGAATGATGGGAACCTTCTAGCTTCCACAACAGCATCCTAATTGTCAGTGGGCATGCAAGAAAGAGGTACGGTATGGGTGAAAAGGAGAGGTTTGCTAAAAGTTAAGCATATTTATAAGCATTTTGATAATTCAGGACTTCACACCATGGACAGTCTTGCCGAAGCCAAGTGTAACAATTTATTGAAGAGGATCTTATGGTTTGGTCTTCTATGTTCAATTAAATTATATGTGCATGGTGTTTAAATGCATACGACTACAGTTACATACTCTAAATTTTTCAACTGGTCTGAATATCTTTCCTTGGAAAATGGAACTATCTTCTGTCATTTGTGAGATATAAACAGTATATTTAATGGATATTATGGCTGAAATTTTATGTGCTCCATAGCTGAAAATAGTTTCAAGTAAAATATCTTAAATTCATTTTGTTTGTAATCCATCTTCCCATACAGCAAAATAATGCAAAAATACACCTTTTAAGTCATGCGTGTATAATTTTAAAACATTGTGTCTTTAAAAATGTAACTGCAATATTCATCACTGTACTGAAATTAAGTGTGTGGAAAATGAGATGCTGCCTTCCAGAAGAAGTCTTCCTGCCATAGCTACTTGCAAAATCTCTTGGGAAAGTAAAGCATGTCACATAAAATGAGAACTTTCCTAAGAATGAATTTCTGTAATAGAAGAGACTTTTCTAAATACTAACAAGCTAGGAAATCATCTTGTCCACTTAAAGACAGCATTGCTCATGCCTGCTGCACAATCTATTTTCCAGTCTAGATATAAAATCAACTGATTTCAAATATGGTGGAAAGGGTTACTTCTTCCTGATAAGTCTGAGCAGAGCATTTAATTCATTGGGCATTCTAAGCCACCTGTGTGCGGGAGTGAACATACACGGGAAAGAGAGGGAGATTTAGGCACAGTACTTTGCAAGACCGTTCTTGGTGAGAGCCTGTTAAAGAGATTAATGCTGGTAATACAAATAAGCATTTGTTTCCGACTGCCAGAAAACATAAACATTCCAATTACATCCCAGATACTACACAAGCCACCTGACCTCTGCAGCTGAAAACCATTCTCTACAAGACAGGTAAGACAACTTCACATTTTTACCTGCTTGTCTGTGCAAAGTGCATGCACTTAGAAATTCATTGCAGAAATCATTGCATGCATTTTATACATAATACCACTATTTTCTGGTTTTTTGGTTTTTTTTTTTTTTTTCTGATGATGATGTTCAAAAGATCATTCTCTCTAAAGGGAGGGTGAGTGAAGAGTTTTGAAACATCACCTAAACATCAAGGTTTTCCCAATTCTAATCTGTTTCGGATGTGCATCTACTAGGACTTATTTACAGTACACACATCTGGTAGCCAACCAGCTGTAAGAAGATATTTGAGCACTGATTATTTTTTTTCTTTTTTATGCTAGTTGACAGATGACAGGGTTACACTGGCTCTCAAAGATAAACCCATTATTTTTGAGCACAATGAGTTATCCTCTGCAGTCGGCATCCCTGCTACAATAAATCAAAGGGCAGCATCCAGCCATTGTCCTGGAGTCATTCATTGTGCTGATTTACTGGGGGCTAGGCTGTCTGGTTGTTTAGGTTTTTTAAAGTCACCCTGTAGCTTCAGATCGTCTTCTGTATTTAAGGTAAATGCGTGTACTAGACTCATTTCTATCACAGTTTCTTAAGTACTCCTTTCACTCTTCAGAAAGCGACTGCTTAGACTGAGGTTAATGAAGACGTTTACTAACATTTGACCATACTAGAATAGTGCATACTGTTTTGGTTACTAAACAAAACTAGTGATGTGGATAGTAAATCTGACAATTTTAGACATGCATTATAAATCTTGGTTCAGGTGAGTTTTTGTATTTAGATTCATTCATATACAGAGAAGAAATATCTTTATCTGTGTAACCTGAACATTGAAACCTGGGTCACAACAGAGATTAGCTATCTTTCCAGACTTGTGGTTCTTTATTGTACTAAAGACAAAGAGGTAAGCAACAAAAGAGTTTTTAAGCAGTCTTTTCAAAGAGTTTTGAAGCTACTCTCCATACCTCTGCCTCTCACACACACACACACAGAGGAGGTAGTAATTTGGAATCTGCACTAAAGAAGAAATGCAAAATATTTCACCTGCAAGTGATTTTAGATCTGGTATTGCACTTCTACCAGTATATGGGGATAGATATAGTTGCTGGATTCTACATGGCGAGTAAAACTGACTGAAAGGGGAAGAAAAAAAAAAAAAAAAAAGATTTCACACGTTTAAAAAAATCCACTTTTAACTGACCCGTCTGCTCCAAGTGTGAAATATTTGTTGTCCATCAGTAGCAGAATCCAAGGCAACAGAATCGAAGTGAAATGCAAAGCTGCAATGCGAGGTAGCATAAGCATGTGCTTTGCCTATTAACAATTCATTTACATACCCCCACTAGAATTCAGGTGTCACCCAGTCCTAAAACTCTCATAAGTTAAATAGAACACAATATCCCATATTGCTGTGTTTTCCTCTATTGGAAAAGGAAAGGGCTCAGAAAGAAGTCAGAAAGGAAAACACACGTAGGACAAAAAAAGTATTAAATTAGTTGGTAAACTACTTGTCTTTGTTTTCTCACCCATGGATGTCTTTTCAAAACAAGCTGCTTTTGCTGTTTGTATCAGAGACAAGGAAAAGGTCTTTCCACAGAGCAATTATTGTTAAATTACTATTGGAAGAAAACGGTCCATCCAACACACATTACAGAATTTTTGCTTGCTAGATTTTGCAGTGTCCTCCTTTTTGCATGTGTGAGTCAAAAATCCCTATCCATGTATGGTGTTTGCATGTGTACATTATAGAATTGGGAAATGAAACAGTAAGAGAAGTTTTCTAGCTAATCAGTTCTCATTTCTAAACCCAGAGTCAAAACATATGATCAACAAGTACTAAAGCAACACCCTTTCTGCAAGATTTGTGCTGAATCTTCAGAGACATTATCGCATGATGAAGTGCAGGGTCCTTTCCAGTCCTTCCTCAGAAGCTGCATCTGCATTATGCCGGTTTGACAATAGTGCTGCTGCATCAAACCAGAGATCGCTCTTCATGCTTGATGTGCCAGCAATACCCAGAACAGAAGGTTTGGCCATGCCAGGGGAATAAATTTATAGAGAACTTACACATCATAGCCACATCCCACTCCACGGGGAGTTGCACTGAATTCTTGCGGAATGTCACATTGCAAGTAGTTGCCAAGGCCAGCCATTAGAGCCCTTCAAAAGCCTCTGCACTGACCACCTTGTACAGAAGTGACGTCACGACAGAAGTTGCATGCCCACATCACTTGAAAGGCTTTGGATGTCTGCCTAAAATCAAGGTTTATGTGTGACTTTTTGCATGGGCAAAGTACAAAACCCTGTGATTTTCTCTCACATCTTAGTATGGATCAGTTTATAAGGAGATACAAAGTGTAACAGATATAGATACCTTGTTTCCATGGTAACAATACTTAAGACACATCATACTAAAGATGATGTCAGCACCACGTCCTGTTTGGTTTTGATTGCTTTAGGACACCGAGTTGTTTATACATTTGATGTAGCTGTTTAATACCCGCAGGAGAACCCCAGAGCACTGGCTGGGAAATAACTACCCTGTTCTTCGTGCAGTCCCTGATTTTCTTGGAGTATGCAGAGAGCAGCAACCATTAGAACATCTGTTCAGATGACCCAGCACATTCAATTACATCAATACTAAACACAACAAATTGTTGTCTTAGTGCAGCCTGAATAAGTTTTTGGGAGAAGGTCAGTCAGCACTGAGGACAGACTGCTCAAAACACCTCAGGGTGGCAGGGAACTAAATGAGGTAATATATTCTCATATAATCCTAGCACAGGGGCTTTGAGGTACTCATTATCAATGGTAAAGTAAACATACGCAGAGACAAAAAAATGCACAACCCTTCACAATTTTTATCTTTAGAATCAATTCCTTCTAAACGAAGAGTTGAAGGCCAATTTGACATTGTAGGCAACTAAACATAGCAACCAAACTTCTGAGAAAGGTAGTAGTATCCTTGAATACTATCTTCTCCCAGTGCAGTGTCCCAGGTATAGCCATGGTTATTCCAGATTCTCCAAGGGAAATGTGAAAGCAAAAATATTCACAGCCCTGAATCAAATACAGTCTCCCAGGCAAGTGAGGCACAGGCTCGACTATTTGCTGTTCAGAGCTAGAGCTCTCCAACCATAAATTCCTCCCAAACTTGAGAAACTTTCCCAAGGAAAAAAGCATTGCATAAAAACTCCAGACCAGCTCCCTCTCTCCGTACCAAAACTGCAACAGTTCTGTGCAGATCGGGATGCCTTATGCCTGAGGAACCACCTCTTTAGTAAATAGTCATACGCAAGGTCTTGAAGTTCACAGTAAAAACATCCTAAAAGGAGGCAGTTGCCAGACCAGCTACGCAAGCCCCACCCCTCCAGGAGCCAAGTGTAAAAATCTGTGATTTGAGGCTTTTTTAAAACTGCAACCCTGCCATTGCAAGCTCTTTACAAATCCAAATTCCAGTAACAGAAGAACCTCCTTGAGTTACAAAGCAAGCAAAAAGGGAAAAATCCTTTCAAAGTAGCCCAATACAAACAGCAAATGCCTCATTGCTTCATATGTTTTGCATCTACATTGCTTTGGGGACAGAGTATGTTTTCCAATAACTGAAAACCCCTACTGTTTCTCAATTTCTGGAAGAAGAAATCCCCAGATCAGTGTTCACCTTCACATTATTGTAAATAGAAATTACACTTTTTAAGCTAATTTGTTAAATAAGGGTCTACTGGATTGTGAACTAGACGAGCAGATGAAAGACTAGCACATGAACAGTTCTGCAGGCAGCAACTGCCATTGTAACTTTGACAAGTCACAACACTTTCCTGTGCCTCAGTTTCTGCATTAGGGTACTGAAGGAACTTTTAGCCATTTCTGGTTGAAATGCACTGCAGAAAGAAAAAAAAAAAAAAAAAGAATAATTTAGTTGAATGTGAGATTTAGGGGGGGGCGGGGGGGAAATCCAGTTACACTTTGCATCATCAGATCTCCTTTGCCATAAAGGATACAAGGTGATACTGAGACTATGTCAGAAAGCAAAATAGGTCTTTCCCCTTAGAAGCAACGAACAGAACAGGGACCTCATTGCACTAGAGCAGAACTGTCAAAATGACAGATTACTCTATTTCAGTGACCACACAAAGTTGCTCAAGACAATCAAAATTAATGATTCTGCAAATATGTCCGTTACAGTTGCTGGTGCTTCTCCTCATACAGAAGAGAAGCACTTTTATTTTTTTAAAACTTTCTCACAGCACAGCAATTTAAATACTTGTTACTAGATTTCCCATCGTGAAGAGAAACATCTAATAAAAACAAGATAAATCATTCTTAAATCAAAATCATACTGTCTAGTATTGATATCTCTGTGGCTATCGATGTGTATTTTATAGCTCACAAACTTCAGGACAAACCAGAAATGTATCATGTCACAAGATCCTCTCACACCCATAAAAGTCCTTTACAAAATATTCAAGTCTTCCCACCCTCAGCATGTCTATACTAAGGGCATAATTCTGCTCTCTCACACACATAATTACAGCTCCCTTGACTGCCTTTAATATTAGCTCTGCTTGCCCCTCCTTAGGGGGTGAATTTGCCAAAAGATGCATCAAGTAGAAGAAAAAAAATATTTTTCTGAGTTAAAAGGTACAAAAGGATTCTCTTCAGGAGCGTCCACATCTAATTTTCCCAGCGTATTTCATCAGCAAAAGCACTCAGTGGTTTATTTCACCAATACCTTAAGAACAACGACCAATTTCAGCTTCTTCAGGTCCAGCACATGGGATTTTATTACCTGCTTTCTGTATAGTTTAATTGCTTGAAAGCACACACTGATGGGATGTTCATTAGCTGCAACAGTTGCTCCTAAGCCTACGGGCTGTTCTGATTGTGTTCAGAGCCTGCATTGACTCTGCCTCACTGGCAGGCACATCCTATTGGCTTCCAGTTGACTTGGTTATACTTGCCTGGAAAATGTTTATATACCTAAGACACTTAAATTATATGCTGTGTTTGCCAGTCAGTCTAAATTTGAATCTTAAGAGGATAAAAACAACTTTTCCTAATAGAAAATGCTATTAGTAGTCAGGCACTTCCTTTACTTCTCTGCAACAGCTGCAAACTTCTGGATGACTGCTTTGGGTTGTGCACTGCTATTGCTCACCCAGATGCTGACTTTGTGTAGAAAAACAGGTAAAAAAAAAAAAAATTTAGAATAGGACCTGAAGGAACGTGATAAACTTAACTAATCCATTTTCTCTCTCTTCTGATATTCTCTATCCCAAACAGGCTCAGCACTACCTAAACCCTTTGTCACTGATACCTGCCTGAGAAGTGACAAAGGAAGTTTTTTTCATTACAAATACTAAGCAGTTTATTTCAGAGCTAAACTGCAAAAGAAATACAAAATATTTGTCACTACTGACTTTCCAGTCTAATGTTTAGATTGGCCTAACTTAACCTTTAGAAAATGCAAGCCAATGCCATTGCTACACCCGACATTCCTTGTACTTCCTATTGGAAATAGTACACCTTTTCCTCAGCTCTACAAGGAAGCAAAGCCATTGGAGATACAGGAAGAGATTCTTGATATAGTTCCCACTTCCTCCCAAAATCTAAAAAAAAGAAAAAGAAAAAAAGAAAGAAAAAAAAAGAAAAAGTATTTTCTTTATGATTAGGTTAAAGCTTTTTGAGGGAATCTATGCATTTTCTAGCGACATGAGAGATCTGCATTCTTGGTGCTTATGTATGACCTCAATTAAGTTGCTTCGGGCCATGCTCAAATAAATCGTTTATTACAGATGTTACTCCGGACTTCGTAAGTCCTCTCTCTCCTGACTGCATGGGGGGCTAGGGTCTGCACCCTGAGTAGCAGGCAGGCTGAGTTGCTCACGGCATTCTTACCTCAGAGACCACGTTAGTCACAATGGCCGCAAGAGGCATGCGTAGAAAGCTGTAGGAATAAAGCCTTTAGATTCTTGGCATCTTGATTCTCCACCTGTGAAATGGGCAAAGTAGTGCCCTTCGGTATCTTATAGCCATGCTACAAGAGCGACTACATTAAATCCTGTGAGGCGCTTGTCTGTTGCAGTATTATGGACCTTAACTAGGCAGGCCTTCCTCAGAGCCAGCTACCTTGCAAGGTAACAATACAACTGTTCAGCCATAAGGAAGACTCACATACATAGGAAACTAATCTGTTGTTAGATGTAGAACCTCCTGCAAACAGAAATGAGAGATCACTTAACTCATCATTAAATGTATAGCTTTGTCCTTATAAGCAACCTTCCCTTCTGTAGCTATTTTTCACATATGGACACCCAGGATCTGCAAGTGCATCGATTTCTTTCAGATCTTTGTGTTTTTATACCTCTTCAGATGGTGGGATGAGAATAGCTGCCTTCACACTTGACAGAAGCTTAAGATAAGATGACTGGGGGGGAAAAAAAAAAAAAGGCAAATGCTTATAGGGGTTTTGAGGCAAAGTACTGACTAGAAGAGGAGGCTTAGACTCCTGGCAGGAGAAACTGGCATTCATTGTTTCCTACCCCATTCACGGAAACAGGTCTGCGTTCACATTCTTGGAACATTCTGCGTGTACGTTCCCAGCAAACAGGACTGCCGCAGAGAAATCCCTGCTCTGCCCTCGGCACTTCCTCCTGAATACACACAGACCTTGGAGCGCTGGTGAAGCGCTCAGGTCGAGAGAGGTACCAACCTTAAGATTTATAGAGTGTGAACTTTGGCAGCGAGTTACGCTAGCACAATAAACCAGCCTGCACAGGGAAAAACAACCCCAACCTGCTTCTCCCTCGTTCCAAAGTCAGTTCTGGAAAAGAATAAAATAAAAAACAAGGGAAATCACATGCCTATCCTGCCCTTGCTTTTACTCTTTCCCAGTTGTTACTATATAGATTTATAAAAGCAGTAGCATAAAAGAATTCTGTGCATAGCCTGCAACAATCTATAAATCAGTGTGTTTTCAAACAAGAAGCTGTTCCCATGTATTGCACCAAAAGCTGTCAGCACTCTCGGAGCCAGAGGGTTTCAAAAGGTTTGCCCCTCTCTGACTGCACGCTCCTCCTGTGAGTGCAGCAGCCAGACAACCTGGTGGCAGATTTCGGGGAAGCTAGAGGAAAGTTAGGAGAAGCTGCAGCAGAGCAGAGCTTGTGCTGCTCGCAGGCTCCGAGCGCGCAGCCCTGTGCTGCGGCGATGCAAGCCCTCCTCCCCCTGCTGCTCAGGAGCATTTGCCTGGAGCTGGGAGCTGCACACGGCTGAGCTCAGGAGTTTGAGCATGGCTCTGAGGAGACCGGGAAGCTGGAGGTCACAAACTCCTGCAGACCTGGGAGCTGACACGTCTTCTAGGAGCCTTCTACTTTCCAAACCCTTCATCTCTGCTGAGGACGGAGCAGACACAGCTCAAAGGCACTCACACCTGGAAGGATCTCTTTTTGGATTCTACTGCTGTTAACAGAGCTCTACAGACTACTCTCATCCACAGAGGAAAATTCTTCAAAACAGCAAGATACTTTTCGAAGTGGGGAGTGGAAGGAGGCAGTTTTTCCCCTCCTTCCCTGTTTGGGAGAAAGGAGTTGCCCAACCTGGTCATGAGACTTTTCCATACTTCCCAAAGCAGGCTCCTGAAGTTATGACACGGCACCACTGAGAGCCTGGGGTAGTCTAGTCCAGAACAGCCCCCCAGCAGCGCACCCCGAGTGCAGACAATCTGGTAGGCACAGGAGATGGAGAATGAGGTTGGCAAATCTGTGGACAATCAAATGGACAAATACATGTAATAATTTGGAAGTTTTCTTTATCTGTCTTTGCTTTTATTCTGCTTCCTTTTTCTCCCTGATTTGTCATGCATTTATCCCTATATTGATTTAGCTGTGCTGTTAATTCTTTCTTACCCTCCCCTCCTCAATTTAGAGTTACAATAATGGGGAAATCAGAAAGTCAAATGGATATTGTGGAAAAATCAACAAAATCTGGGAAGAAATCCTGGAGCTTTGTGGCAATCGGTCTGGCTGTCTTGCTGCTCCTCATGACTTGTGCAGTGGTCGCCCTGGTGATCCTGTATGCCAGCAGCAGAGGTAAGGAACCTGTGAATAATTCTTCTCTTCCCTCTGCAAACAACATACAAGTCTCTTTGCAGAGCTAAATAAAAACAAAAATACAGGGAGGCAGTGAGGTCACCTCTGTGAGGGACTTGGCCATCTCTGCCTTGTTCCAGGCTTATGCTCAGAGAGGATTATGTTGGATTTTTTCATTTTTAAATTATGTGATGTAAGAGTCTATGTTTTTAATTAATTCTATGCATTTTATTGAATTCAGCATTGTAAATTCAGCAGGTAAAAAAATGTTGTACTATTTTAGAGGGGAAGGTGTATGTCTGTGTGCATCTGTGTAAGGCTTGACATTTCCTTGTTTTATAGAAGCCTGAGTCAAGATTCATTATTGCCAGGAGTTATAAAGCAACAACTGCTTAGCAGATCTAAAGGGAGATTGCTTATTACAATGTGAAAGCTTTTTTTTTTTAATAAAAAAAGAAAAGCCAGTGTGCTGCTCAGGAAACGGAGACTTTTTTAACATTACATCAGGCAATTTGATCTCTAGGTGAGATTTGGTTCAGTGACTTTCATGCAAATATCTTGCCAGGAACCTGACAATGAGGCATATTACTTGGAGGTGCTTTGCCTAAATGTTAACTGCAGAGCATGCTTACTCTCAAAACTAAGTTTTTCCACTAGCACGCCAAATGCAAAGTCACATTTAAAAATTCTGTGAAGCAGTCAACGTGATTGGTAGCAGCACCTGCCTCATGTTTGCCATTTCCGTGAATGCCTCTGGGATTCAGAGCTTTGGTAAAACACTAGAGAATAAAACTAAGAAGTATGAATAGCAAAACTGAAACAAGGCATTGTTTTCTCCTTACATTGTCTCTGCAACCCCTGCCTGCAGTGAACTGCTTTCTTCAGCACTTGTAAGTACAACACTGCACAATTCTGAGTAATAATTCATGAGAAAAGCCTTTTTATTGTTTACTCCTTTTGCTACCAGCAATTGAATGTTACCAGCATTTGTTCCAGTGTTAGAGAAAAATCTCTGAGTATTTGGTATTCATAATACCTATTAGAAAGTTGCTTATATTTATTCTATTAGCTCAGGAGACAGGAGGAAAAAAAAATCCCCAGAGCTAGGTCCTAGCATAGGAGTTTCTGTATCAAAATATTGATCTATGCAGAATTTTGTTGCTTGCATGTATAAAGGATTTGAGAAGTTTGCTCTACATCTTCCTTCTTGGGTTCAGGCAAACCAGAATTCAGGTATTAATAATATCTGCCCAAATGTTTATGTCTCATCCAAACCCGTGGGAAGAGTCTATGCATGTAAAGCAAGTGCTAACTATTACCTTTTTTTGATGAAAGGTTTATCTGTGAGACAGCAGTTCCAAAATCTAAACATTTTGCAGACTCATATCAGCAATTAAACTTTCACTAGAAGTGTTACCCAGATTCAGACATTCCTGAGCAGAATGTGAGTGCAGAGGGACTGCAGAGCTGATATGCTTGTCCAGTGCAGCGTGCAGCTCCTCCCAGCCGCTTTCTCATGCCTTAGAGGAGTGTTTTCAGCGCTGACCTACAGTCAGTTTCTCCCTCTCAGTTTACATGTAAGTATACATCATTGAGCCACTGCAATAGGAGACACCACGACGTAGTCATACCCTAGAGTAGCCACGAGCTTTAGGTAATTCACAAGTAGGAACAGCATCAGGAACTTTAGTCTACACCATCTTTTAGATTAGTGCCTATATGCACTGTTTTGGTCTAGCACTGAGAAAGCAAGAGCTCTTCTGTGCAACCAGGGAGTGTTCCTGCAGAACAGGAACATTTTTTGGCCTGAAAAGTTTTGTCCAAATACTCCACTTGGTTCTATTTTGATGTTACATCTAGGCCCATACCCAATGCTCAGGCAAAAGGCTGAAGTCTCTCAGACTTAACGAGTGAAAAGCATGTATTGCTCAAAGCTGTGTAACATAAATACAAATCCTACACAGCAACAGGGAAAAAACGTAGCTGAGCAGCATTCTTGTGATAGAACCAAGAGTGTTATCCTTGGGATTCTTTAATTTCACTCAAACATTAATTTTGAAATATGTATGGCACGCTGGATTGTTTACTAAGAGCAGATTCAGATTCACCATTTCATCTCTGTACATCCTTTACCAGAATGACGCTAGCCAGACAGGCTTCTAAAAAATAATTCTGTTAAGCTAATGGAAAATTAAAAGGATTAGCTGTCCTGCCTTGTGTTCTCTTTTGGTTTTTTTAATATATGAAGGTATATATAGGCTTTGTGGTTCAGGGAGTATATTTTTGTTCTCCTTGTATATAGCTTGCAGAAGAGCATTGTGGTGCATGAAACAGGCCTCTGGTTATAGCACTAGCACATGTAATGTGTTAATATTGACTGATTTTTATCCATATAGCCAGACAGCAAAAACACTGAACCTCACAGCAATGCAGTTCTATAGTTCTAGAAGCAGTTTGGGGATTTTTGACATCCAAAGTAGTTTTCGTACCCATAAAATCTTGTCTACATAACCTAAAGGAAAATATAGTAAGAATAGCAGAGTAATATTTGGGTAATCATAGAAAGGGAGGCAGACAGAACTGAAATAATTCGGGTTTGAATCTGAATACACCATGCTCTCAATCTTTCCATCACACCCACGCATACATCTTTGCAGCCTTTTCACAGCTCTCTCAGCTATATTCTACAAATATTTACTAAACTCCAAATCTCATCACTTGCTGGAAAGGTTACAGTCTGAAGAACATTTCAACACTTATTGTAGCTGACACATCAAGTAACAGTTAGTGACTTTTCCAGACAACTTAAGAGTTACAAACAACTTACATTCTCACCTAATTGCTGGTCCTGAACTACTCAAAAGTCATGTTATTAGCTTAATTGGTATTTTATTCACTTTCTGGCTTCCAAGTTTGTAAGGTTTCTCACAAGATTTGCAGATTTTTTTTTTTTTTTGTCTCCATCCCCACAGGTTGTCACTATTCACATCTATTATACAGGCTGTTACAAAGCTAGAGGGCATGCTTATGCACCTATGCTCTATCCTGTTAGAGAGACTATAAACAAAGAGAAATACAACTCTTGGACTAAGAAGCACCTTGTTCTGGGAGTGGATTTCAAAAAGCCATGTTATGCTCCTGCATTTCCTATGCTGTGAATGCAGTTAATGCGCACTTGAATAATAGATTCCCAAGACTCTGCTGACTAGGGGCAATATCTAAACTGGTCACTGGCACACTAAGAAAAGGTTGTGGCTGAGACCTGGCTTGTCTCCTAGACTGATGCCTAGTCATTCTTTGACTTTGTGAAGGTTCATTAGTGAGGCATCTATCCAAAGGAGATGGAGAATTTAAGTAAGCGGCAGCTAACACAAAAGTCATGATGAAATGGCATTTGGGTGGCAAGACTCTTCTCAGTTCTACTCAGATGGAGCTACATGAATGCGAAGCGTGAATGTGGAATGACAGGCCATACAGGGTGGCAAAAGTGGGCAAATACTCGGTTTACTGATTCTCATATGAAATTCTGTCTCAGCCACGTTTATAGGTAGACTCTAGGTAAGAAATCATAAGAAACGTGCAATAAAAACCAAACACTTGTGTTATGGAGTCCATTTGGAGACACTGACATCTGGTATAGACAGCCCTCTAAGGAAGAAAAGCTAAATTTGACAATTACTTTATTTGTGGCAAACAATTCACTGATATGACAACAAAGGCAGTCTGCAGTGCCGACAACACTTCTGCAGATGAGATCTGCGTGAGAAATAGATAAGGTGCTGAAAGGTAAAGCTCACACTTGACTGCCTGATGGCAACTGTGGCTCTAATTGTTCCAACGCGTGCCATCCCCAGCCATCTGTGGTCCTCAAAATGCACAGCGGGAAAACACTAAACACAAACCGTGTGCTTCAGGGACCGTACAGAGTGATTTGCTTCGCTTTTGTTGCCTAAAAAGGAACTTCAATAAGGCTGTGAAAAGCAACTTGTATTTTGAAAGATTGTCATTCAAAAGGTGAACTCCTGAAGAGGACTACAGTGCTCTACAGTTCTCAGAAGTTATTCTTATATCCTGCTGCTGAGCAGTAAATGCAATACTGTTCAGTGGCTTCTTGTAAAGTCAAATTAAGACGATAGAATTCTCTACAGTGAATCCAGAGGGGTATGAAGCATGTCCCAGCTCTGCCATTTTTCAGGTGAACAGTCGACCTCTGAAGTAGTGTGTGGAGTACTCATTTTTCCCTCATTTTCTTCCATCTGGAGTACTCACACAGATAACAATTTTATTTAGCTCCATTAAAGCTTACCTTGTCAATTCTCTGATGGTGCTCTATCAAAGTGAAGAAAGCCTTCGGTCTGCAGAGGGTTTGTTGGTTCTTTTCTACTTACAAGACTATATCAACAGAGCAAGAGTGTGACTTCCTTAATGAAGTAAATGCAAGGGTGACACTGCGGAGGTCCTGAATTTTGAGAGCCATAAGGGAACTTAGTACTGCACAATGTAGTTCCAGTGATGAATCTTTCTGGCCCCTTTCTGTTCTTTTGACATCCCTCTGATAGTTTTAAAAGGTATACCCAAGGAAGGGTATCTCAGAAGAAAGAGGTGGGAAAATGGAATGATTAATTTTAAAAGAGAAAAAATGTTGTAAGAAGCTAGATCCTAGATGAACTTGGCTGTGGGACAAGTGGGAGGTAAGGTTTGATAGGAGAAGGGACAAGTATTGATTCTCCACAAACCCTTCCACTGATGTGTTTACTTTCTATGCAGCGGGGGAACATGGGATTCAGAGCTGAACAAATCGGTACCAATTTCCCTCTGCTACAAATCACTGTCTTCATGCCTGACATGATCGTCAAATGTGAGCCCATGTCCTACTTAGGATTTTACATTCAGAAATTTCTCATCACATCATCTAAATCCTGCTAGACATTTGTTTTGTTTCAGCTTTTAGGCTTTGTAGAACATTAACCTGAGTTGTCCCTCCCATGTGCCTGTACTTGCAGCAGTCTTTGCCCATGGATGTCAAAGCAGGAGTCTGTATGTCATTATAGCTCAACCTGTCAGCAATATTTAACCAGAGAGAAAAAAATAGAGAGAAATACCTATATTTATACTGAAAACTTGGGAAATTGTTTTTAGCAAAGTAGCTTGAGAAAGAGTGCAGAGTTGTCTAGCCAAGACTTTAGAAGGTACATTTTACGTTTGTTTCTAGTTATTTGAAGTTCAAGAGGTGCCGTAGACAGAGCCTCCGTCAAGTGAGCAAAGACCCAACAAATATATTGTTAAGTAAAACAGGGCAGTGTTGGTCATATCTCATACAGAGTCAGGTTGGCTTGGTTCTTTGTCAGGAATGGTACTGAGGCACAAAAGAGATAATTGATGGAAAAACAAAGGAGCCACTTTTAGAAGTAAACTGAGAGCCCCTCACCAGCCATTTCTAATTATCTGGTTTTGTGGCAGAGTTGCAGAGCCCTGAGTGTGCAATCAAGGTTTCAAAACAGATTTGGCTTCCCTGCTTATACAGCTCAATTACATTTTCACAATCACAAGGGCTTTTTGAATGTGGGGAGTTAGAATCTTGTTGAAAGCAGTTGGGTTCCGGAAACTGAAGTTAGACATTGTCAGGTTATATTAAAGAGACAAGCTTTGATTAAAAAAGAAAAAAAAAAAAAAAAAAGGCTTCATTTGAGTCCTGTCTGGTCCCTGAGAAATAATGAGACAGATGCAGTTTACTTGTAGTACAGTTCTCTCTTTTTCACCTTGCCCATTACTATTTCTCCTTTATGGAAAATTTCCACATGCCTTTGAACTACTAGTTTCTTTTCCCCAAAAGGATTTTTTTTTTCTTGGAAATAACCTGGGCTTTTAGGTTTTGTTTGTTTGTTTCTTAATTATTAGAGAGTTTAGGAAACTCCAAAAATTGGGCTTAGCTTCATCCAGTACAAAAAAAAAAATGCTAAACCCCTCTGTGTGAAGCTTCACATTGTTACACATATTTTGCTCATCCCATGTTCAGATTGCTAGACACTAAACTATAATAAGGCATGCAGTTATTCTAATGCAGATCTACTCCCACACAGCACGACAGCACTCAGCTGAACCCTGAATGTTACATTCCCAATCACAGTGGGGGCTTTTTATGTTGCTTCCACTGATGAACTTCAAAGCCCTCTTTTCTTCCCTACTGTTTTATTTCTATCTGAATTACTGTAATCTTGTTTGCTCTCATGTAAAACACTTGCTTTCATTGGGAGGAATTTTTTTAGTAACTCTTCTCTGCAAACATCCTAGTGTAAGGATCAAAAAAAAGTTTAAAAACATGGCTAATCCTGTTGGAAAGTAAGAGTATCAAGTTTTTGTTTTCCAGTGTGGAACCAAGTAGTTGTCTATTTAACTTAAGTAGATGCTAAGATAGTCCAGTTTCACAAATGGGAAATTAAAACAGCAAAATTAATTTTCTTGTGCCCAGGGCCAAGGCCACTCATCAGGCTGGGGTGCTTGGATACCTCCCATTCCAGTTCTATAGCGAGCAGCACACGAGAGCGACATGACCAGCATCAAACACCCATTCACTTTAGTACTCATTGTAAAAAATTATGAGTTCATGTACAAAGGCTTCAATGTAAGTCTGCAGCAGAACTTACGGTTTTGAATTCACATCAAGACCCTCTGTAGTCACTGCCATCAAACTCCTAGCAGTGCATTTACCGTAGAGCACCAAGCAATACGAGCTAGGGACTGTTCCAGTTTCAGTTTCTGCTCACCACCGATGCATTAGAAGTGCATAGGCTTTTTGTGGATCTTCTTCACTGGAAGAATTTCACAAACCAAGACTAAGTGGTCAAAAACAGGAAGTTAGTAGCCTAGAGTAACACTTTCCAGCTTCTGCTGGAATGAGCATACAGACACATTTCCCCATGTAGAGGCACACATCTTTTTCTTCTATTTTAGAAGTCATAGCAAAATGCTTCTGCTAAAGTTTCATTGCCTGTGCTCCCTCTCCAATTCCTTGTCACATCACTCCTTCTCTGTGGGCTGAAACCAGCAAGTCATGAAGGTCCCCAGAATTCCCAAGTTTGATTGCTTTCAGGCTACTGAGGAAAGCGATCAACAGGACTGAGCCGAGGGCTTAATGGAACAAAATTCATATTTTGTTAGAGGGGTGTGCTCATGTCACAACTGAAACAGCAGATACTAGTACACCCATTAGCTCTTAGCACAGTTTGTACTACACTTACTCAGATCTGCTACTTGGAGTACCGAGATGCATTGAGATCACTCACTGCTAATGTCTTCACCAGACTTTTCCAGGCTTATCTCAAAGGCAGATCACAGACTTGAACATAGGTCCACAGTCTCCTCCTTTATACACTATTTCATCAGCCCTAAACATTACTGATCAGGGAGCAATCTTTCTGCTGAACAGCAAGGAGCAACCTTAAACGACAAGTCTGAAATTTTGACCAAACATAGGTCTGTTACAAGCTTCCCCCCGCCTCCAACACACACTGAGAGAGGTATAAGTAATTTCTTTTTCTAAATTTGGTCTTTGAGACTCAAAACAGTGCAAAAGCAGTAATCCAGCTATGAGCTTTTTGCCCCTGGTTTAAACCTCTCAGTCACGATGACTTTGAGGATCATGAAAGAGCTCAGATGCTCAAAGCATCTCAGTAAGATTGTCTATCTACAAAGGGATATCATACTTCAGAGTATCTGTCAGAAAGACTTCGGCGACAGTTAGCAGGTAAAAAAACTGGTCTTAGTCTCCTTCCAGGAGAGTTAAAACTCACTGTCAAGACTGTTGCAATACTGCTTCCACATAAGTTTTCCTCATAAATCTGCAGATAAGAGATTTCTTGCCAGTTGTCATTCAGTATCTTTTATTGGCACTAATATTCACACACTTGCTCTAAAACTATGCAGAGCTGTCACTGAGGCTGGGCTGCTGGCAAGTGACGTTGGTAGCAATTTCTTTCCAAAACAACTAATTCTATCTGCTTTCTTATTCGTCTCCCTGCAGGCACTCACTATGGCACCAATTCAGGCAACATGTGTACCACACCTGGATGTGTTACAGCAGGTAATGATTGTTACTATGAATGATTATTGCAGAGGTGATGTTCTACCGAACCTGAATAAACAATAGTTCAGGCTTTAGGACTGAAGAAGTTGAAAAGAAATGAAGTTTCCCCTCAGGCTAGATATACATTGCTGTTACTGTCAAAGGCAGCAAGTACAGCTGTCCTCAAATACAGTTCCATGTGTAAACACTGAGGAAAAAACCCCTATTCTTACTTCTCCATTGTACACTTTTTTTGTCACCAGGAGTATCATTCATAAGGAAGTAGTACAGGAAAATTGCCAGTGTGGTCAACAGTCCTCTGGCTCTGGCCTGAGCCACAAGGATGTGGCTTGACCAACACAGTCTGTATCTATGAAGTATAATAAAAATCCCCTTAGACCCAATTCTCTCCCAAAGAGAATGCATTCTACACACGGGGCTATTCACCTTCTTATTTTTTGGCATCTACTTGTACACCTCCATTATATGCAATCAAGAGAGAAGACTCCAGCACAGATGTTCTCAGTCGCCCCCTGGAAACACTGACTGCATAGGTAGGTACCCAAGCTAGGGCCCCAGGTAGAGCACTGGGTAGCACGCTCATGCCTGCCAGGCACTGTGCTGCGGGAGAATTGTTCTGCCATTCAGAGGCTCCCTCTGTAAAGCAGTACTATTGCAGTGCAAGTGTCTGCTGTCAGATGCTTCCTTGCATTTTTAAGCAGAAAATAGGCTCCTTTGAGTCATAATATATGAGGCTTATCCAGTATAAGCAGCATAAGCAAGGTGCCTTTTTGCCAAGCAGCTTCTTAACAGTCTTTGGTAGTCCCAGAGATTACTGGGCAGTCTGTGGAATTCAACTCTCCGATTTTGATTCCTAGCTGCTAGAATAATTCAGAATATGGACCCAACAGCTGACCCTTGCAAGGATTTCTACCAGTATGCCTGTGGGGGCTGGCTGAACCGGCACGTTATCCCAGAAACTAGCTCCAGATACAGCATTTTTGACATCCTCAGAGACGAGCTGGAGATCATCCTAAAAGGTAGGAATGAGGCTACTCTATTCTCAGTTAGGCACTTGTGTTTAGTTTCAGAATGTTATTTACTGCACATTTTACAGAGAGAGAAACTTCCAGAGAAGTGTTGATTGTGATTTTTTTTTTTTCTCTAGTCCTTTAATCTCTACATCTCTTACTACATCCATTTTGTGGGAACATCCTGTTCCCACTAAAAATTAGCCATAGGTGGCTTGGTGCTAACTTCAAAAGGAGCAGGACAAGCTGTATGCATGTCCTTCTTCCTGAGACTTTTTCCATTAATAGCTCCTTTAAAGAGCACTCTAGTTTCACAGTAATTGAAGCCTACAGTAACAAGTATTTATCATAGTCCTGAATTCTCAGTGATTTCTATGAAAAGATCAAAGCTCTCGAGGGCAAAAAATCTCACTGCCATGGTTCCTTCCCCAGGCGTGCTGGAGACTTCAGATCAAGGGGACAGAGAAGCATTTCAGAAAGCTAAAATACTTTACAAGTCATGCATGAATGAGAGTGAGTCTTTTCTTATTCCATTGATTCTCTTGTTCAATACCAGATGTACAAAGGTACCGATGTACTTTTAAGCAAAAGTCCGGTCACTGTCCATGGCCTTGCCTGGAAAGCTAATCTTCAGATAAATGAAGATGCCTTGGTATGTCGTTAAGGCTCAATATACACATTCTGGGATGTACAAAGGATGGATGTTGGTTACCTACCTCTGGTATCAAGGCAAAACCTTCCCTTCTGAATGCAGAAACATGTCCCATTTCATCCTTGCCAAATCCATTCAGTCAAAATCAGTACTGAAGTCAACAGAAGTATTTTCATTACTTTTCTGAAGACTAATGTAGGAGACAGATGATTTCACGGTATCTCATTTTCTACTATGATAAATTCAATTTCAGATTTAACCTGTTTGGCCTATTATCTATTTTTCTTCTTTCTTTTCTATGAAAACAATATAGTATTTGTTTTTCCTCTCTCAGGTCTTATAGAGCAACGAGATTCATTGCCTCTGCTAGAGGCCTTAACGATGGTTGGAGATTGGCCAGTGGCTTCTGCAGACTGGAATAAGACCAAAGGTAATTCTGTGCACGAAAAAGAGCTCAGTAGTCTTAAGTCAGAATTATTTATTGCACTAATGACTACTGTCATTGTATTAGATCCTCTCTTAACTTTTTCTTCATCAACAAAAGTCAGGGTATCGTACATATTTAGCATGCAGTGATCTGTATCAATAAGATCTAATATGGGTATTATACCCATATTATAAGATCTCATTCATGAACAGACTACGTTTTAAGACAGTTAGGAAGCCTAAAGGACCAACATGAATAATGAAAACAAAACCCAATATAGCTGTGTTCTAATGCTTGCATATTAATTAGGGTTTGGAGCATAACTGCCTAACTAGGCAAGGTCATGGCGATTTATACTATGCATCGGCAATTGCGTATATATATATATATAAATAAATCATTTACTGATTACTGTATACCACTGAGATAAGGCCAGTAAGAACAGTCTAGCCATTTCTAGCCACTATAGGAATGTCCTGTACAAGTATTCTCACATTATGTCCAGTCTGGTTCTAAACAATTTCAGCAATCAGCTTGCAAACTATACAACTTAATCAGTCCTGATACATGTTGATAAATAACGTATATTTTCCCTTTTACCTCCCAGAGCCAAATTGGAGCATGGAAGAAAAACTCTCCATAATGAACTCCAGATTTAACAAACGTGTCCTCATTGATATGTTTGTGTGGAATGATGACCGGGATTCTAGCAGACACATCATTTATGTAAGAAAAAAATTGCAGGGAATTATTTATATGCCAGAATGATAATGGATAGTTATTTATTTACACTGCATACAGATTAGCTTTCCATAAGTCAGTGGGTGTGCACAATACTGGCAAAACGTATGCAGCAGTTCTGTATCCCAATCGGCAGATCCATCTGAAACTCATATCGGGAAACATTTTATGATACCATAATTTTCATTTCAGTTAAAGAAATAAAAATCAATGGACCTTTGCTGATTTACAGCATTTAAGGGTTTTCAACTCTTGTGACTTGCAAAATGATGGTGCAGTTTAATATATAGCAGGAAACCATGTTTTTTAAAACATGTAAGTAATATATAGCAGGAAACCATGTTTTTTAAAACATGTAAGTAATATTTCAGAGTTTGTTCGTGTATGCTTATGCATGAAGTCTAGCCATCAAGCCAAGCAACTTCTTTTCTAAGTTGCTTAAATTTATTCTTAGACCTCAACGGTTGGTTACTGACTGATTTTGCTTCATAACCCACACTAAGTATCCATGCTGTCCTTATCTAGAAATCCAGAGACAAAAGCTGTGCCTTCCATCTCACCCCAGTTCCTAGAAAGCTAAAGTTCTTTGATTGTTTGGTAAGAGCGTACTATTGTCATTCCAACATGGAAAGGATGGCATGTGCAGCACTTCGTGTTGCCTTTCAAGGATACCTTTGGACATCACTAGTTCTGTTCATCACTAACTTGAGAAATGTATATGATTTCCTTCAGATTGACCAGCCAAGCTTAGGAATGCCATCCAGGGATTACTACTTTAATGGGGGCAACTATCAAAGAGTAAGTATTTAATTTATTTACTATGTGCTACTAAAACAACTTTATTACTTATCTCTGCATTTTGGAAGACTCAAATGTATGAATCTTCATGTTATGTAACAGAATTAGACCGTGACATTCATTGCGTACATTTTTTCCTAATTATGCCAGAATTTTGTAAAGGTTACAAAAGTACTGAACAACTGCAGAAATATCAAGCCTCCCCAGAACTGGCCAATTCATACAGATGAGAAGGTTGTGGGAAAATAAAATCATCATGTTTTATAGCTTAAAACAGTCTCTAATTTTGAAGGACAGGTTCATATTTTCAGTACAGGTTATCTTGGATTTGCTTACATCTTCCAAATCCACCGCTTCTGGCTACTATTTTACAAGGTACTGGAAAGATGGATTATAGACATGGGAGAAGAATTGTCATACTGGATCATATTTGAACATATAATACCCCAAAATAAGTTATGTTGAACACCAAAATATTCAGAATTTTTTACACGTTCATTCAGGGGAAAAAAGTTAAATTTTTTAAAAAGTGTTTTACATGGAGCAGCGAAAGCTATATTGATGGAACAGATAGTCAGCTAGTAAGAATCTGCTGCCACTTACTCCTCCCTCTCCCCAAAATTACATGAAAATTGTGAGAGATCATTTTCTAGCTAGCTGCTTTTCTCTGCCAATGCTCAGAGCAAAAACGTGAGGGTTTCTGTATTACGTAGAAAGCTGTGCAAACATAGCCAGATAAATTATCAGTTTCCAAGATTAAAATACTCCTTTAGTACATTTTATTTTCTTGAAGTATGTCATACTAACAAAGAGGACTTGCAGCCTAACATCAAACTAATTTTCCTAACACAAATGGAAGGGAATACAGAGACAACAATCAGCATTTTAGACTCTTTTGTCTAGTGGTTGTAAAGGCAGATGAAAACATCAGTGAGACTAGTTTTCTTCTTACTTCAGTGTATTTGACTGTATTCTCATATATAATATAGCCCTGTGAAGTTTTTATGAGATTATAAAGGTGTTGAGAAGGTGTGGAAACAAACTGCCAATTTCTGTTAATCTGTCTCATGATACAAAACAATCTCCATGTAGTTGTGTTGGGAACTGCAGATAGCTGCTGGGACTAGGATTCTATTCTGCGAGTTTCACCTATATAGTGGCAGTTAGAGTAGAAAAGAGGGATATTTATGCATCGTTGCATGAAAGTCAGACACAGCTTGACTTGTAGGAGGTAGAAAATCAGGTGCAATACATAGACAATCCTAAATTAGCAAAAGACGACTAGTACTACTTAATACAGTTTTAATTTGAAGCCATAAAGAAGAAGGGCTGAGGCTCTGTTTTAAGTCTTAATGAATAAGGAGGAGACACAACCCCTTTTTATTTGCTATTTAACAGCTCACTTCCCACAGACAATGAACCAAACTCTGATGACCCAAACTCCCCCTGTGCTTAGTCCAGCATCTTTTGGCAAAGCTCCTACTGAGGCCTGTGGGAGTCTGGCCTGATTAAGGCCTCAGCATTCAGCCTAAAAACACAAATCATCATCATGTAAGTGCCCAGACTCAATTTCACAACAGTTACTGTATTTATCTGGTTTCCAAGGTCTATGGAGGAAGAAAAGTATGCAAGAAGAATAGGTAGTATTAAGCTTTCCTGTATCAGAGATCAGTACTCCCTCAGCAGCCAAATATCTTTCCAAGGTCCATTCAGAGGCATAAGTCACAGCCATACCCTCCTATTAGAAAAAAATAAAGCAAAGGTATCACTGGAAACCACCTGAGACAGAGCTTTTCTTTCAGACAGTAAAAGCAGAGAGTTTAGAAGATTTATGGTATTAGTTTCAGAGAACTTAAAACTTCCCTGTTTATGCTGGTATTTTGGCTAGTAGGGATCACTATTCCCATAGTGTAACTCAAAGCACAGAGCTTTCTCTTTGCTCAAGTAGTAATTCTAACCCAGAATGCCAGAGAGTTGGATTGCACAGGGAAGCAGAAAGTGTTGCTTTCAGTATGTATTTTGAGGCTGGCAACTGAACTGTAAGGTATTGCAGGATGAACTGAGGTCCTAAGAATTGCAGTAGTATCTATTATAGTAGAAAAAGACGAGAAAAATGGAGTGGGGAGGGTTGCATTGGGCAGAGGCTGTGTGACCCCTGGGCCAGACTTTGTCACAGCACACTGTAAAACTGAAATAGCAAAAAGAATGGTTTGCTGAATGAGGAGTGATAGGCAGCAACCCTTTTCTTCACAAGGCTACACACACATTCCGTTTCTTGTGTGCAGGTGAGAGAAGCTTACCTGCAGTTCATGATCACCATTGCCAAAATGATCCGGGAAGACAAGAATATGTCTAAAGACGATTCCTTTGTCCAAGAGGAAATGGCAAAAGTTATGGAGCTTGAAACAGAGATTGCAAATGTGAGTACAGAGATCAAGAACTTCTCAGGATGTTGGGGGGGTCGGGGGGACAAGGGGGAGAGTCTCTTGCTCTTTTGCACAGCAGTTTTCAACACAGCAGAAAACTCATGGCCTAGAAGAAAGGAGGGGGAAGATGTTGTGCCTTGAGCAGCCCAGAAATCAGAGCCTCTGTGTGTATAATTTTCTACTGTGTACACTGCTACTGTGTCTACTCTAGTCCTAGCCATATTTATTTTTGGAAGTCTCCTAAAGCAGGATAATCTGTCTTCTGCTAAATGTACACTATGATAACACCAGGGCTAGCATCCTTAGCAGTCTACAGCACCTTAAAAAAAAATCTCCAAGAGCTTAGTCTTCCATTCTAAGAGGATAGAGGGAACTGCTTGGCTCAACATATTGCTGAAACATTATTGAATCGGGGCAGGGACACTGAGTTCCTGTACTGAAGTTTAGAAAGCAGCATTGAACACCATCAGATGAGCTTTCTTTTTCAAAATAGTTTTATTCATGTATTATTTGAGTGTGTATATGTGCACATGCATGCATACAATTTCAGCTATTGACACTTGCGTCAGTTGATTCTAGTAATAACCTTGTGAATGTCTTCAGGCAACTACCCCAGCAGAAGAAAGGCATGATGTAACCTTGTTGTACAACAAAATGACCTTAAAAGAGCTACAGGAAAAGTTTGCATTGAACGTAAGTGTTTAATGAGTAGTCTAATACTTTCAGCCTCCTCTTATTACCATGCCAATTGGAAACGGCTTTGTGAATTTATCAGTGATGCAACAAAGAGGTATAAAATGATTTCCATTCTTAATCTTGTCTTCAGAGTCTCTTAAAAAGCATTTTTCTATGGAACAACACTACAACTACCTTTAGTCCCATAGACTGTAGAAAGTCCAGACAGTTACTAAGGCACTTAAACACTTGGCATCGGTATCTGTCTTTCTGTCTGCCTAGGAATTTAACTGGACCTTCTTCATCCAAGGTGTCATGTCTTCAGTAAGTGTTCAGGTTGACCCAGAAGAAGAAGTTGTTGTATACGGCATGCCCTATCTGCAAGAGCTGAAAGCAATTATCTCAAAGTACTCAGCAAGGTAAAGAAACTGGAGAATATCCAAGACAAAAGTCACAGAAGTATCGTGGAAGTGTAAATTATTGGGCCTGCTTGCTAGTTCCGCCAGAGCTTCTCCAAGAAAAATGACACCACTTCACTGTAAAATATGGGTAATATCTTCTAAGGTCCTGTGGTCCCAAAGTACTGTGGTACTAGGTGTCTCACCTGCTCAGAAAAGGTTAAATAGTAAGAAAAAAAATACATCACAGGCTTAGCTCTTGTTACACTCTAGAAGGAAAAAAAAAAAAAAAAAAATCCCTGAACAGACACGGTAGCACAGTCCTCAGTCTGGGTGCCTCTGCAGTTAGCCAGCCTGTTAAATAAGAACAGTCACCTGTAGATGCTATAAACCGATGACTGGCAGCAATCATTTGCTTTCTTAACTCCATTCGAAGTTAAGATCCCCCTCTGACTGTCTGCACTAGTGTTGTTTTTTACAGGAGACTAAGCTCAGCTTTGCTTTCCCACGCAGCACCATCCAGAACTACCTCATTTGGCGATTGGTAATTGATCGAGTCAGCAGCTTGAGTCGGCGTTTCAAGGATGCTCGGGCCAGCTACAGGAAGGTATTTCCTCTCTTCCTAAAGAGACCATAGAGCATAGCGCTGGAAGAGAGTCCCACAGTCACCAAATCAGGTCCTTGTCAATACAATGACATTATGTCACGTAATCCCAAAACAAATCTAAGAACAGCAGTCACAACAATGGAAACCTTTGTCTTAGGTTAACCTCCTCTTTAGGCAATGATTTAGAAGAGATGCGTAGGCAGAATTAATCCTGTGGCATTTTGCATTGCAGGCACTTTATGGGACAACACTGGAAGAAGCCCGCTGGAGGGAGTGTGTGAGTTACGTCAACAACAACATGGAGAATGCAGTCGGAGCAATGTACGTCAGGGAGGCATTTGCTGGTGAGAGCAAGAGGATGGTATGTAGTTTACCCTTCATACTATTGTACATCCACAATGCCTGCAGTGCCCATTCCACCTGATCTCCCAGCCTATTTTGTCTGTTAAAGATATCAATCAGCCAAGAGTCAGAAGGCATAAGAATTCATTTATGATGCTCTTTAAATGCTGAGCATGTTTTAGAGCATAGAATTTGGGGACATCATCTTTCAGTAGGAAGCTTTTCACCCCTCCTTAGCTGTGCCTGGGAAAAGTAACATGTAAACGATTCATTTCTTACTGCCTCTCTTTTAGGTCCGAGATTTAATAAATAAGATTCGTGAAGTGTTCATCGAGACTTTAGATGAGTTACAGTGGATGGATGAAGCATCTAAAGAGAAAGCTCGTGAGAAGGTCAGAGATAACAAGGAACTTCAGTATTCTGTCATGAGTATGAAATCTTTGGAATTTTGTAGCATCACTATTCCCCATTCCTCTACAACTGCGAGGAAAAAACTTTGATGTTCACTATCCTGTTATCCGTTATCCTATTTGTTGTGGTTTAGCCCCAGCCAGCAACTAAGCACCACACAGCTGCTCGCTCGCCTCCCCGACCTAGGTGGGATGGGGGAGAGAATTGGAAAGTAACCTTATGGGTTGAGATAAAAACAGTTTGATAGAACAGCAAAGGAAGAGGAAATAATATTACTGATAAAGGAATATTAAAAAAAACACCACACACAAAACAACAAAAAAACAACAACGAGTGATGCACAATGCCACAATTGGTTACTACCCAGTGATCAATAGCCCGTCCCTGAGGAGCAATCCCCACCCCCAGCCAACTCCAGTTTCTATACTGAGCCTGACACCATATGGTATGGAACATCCCTCTGGCCAGGCTGGGTCAGCTCTCCTGGCTGTGTCCCCCCAGCTCCTTGTGCCCCTCCTCACTGGCAGGGCATAGGAAGCTGAGAAGTCCTTGACTTAGTACAAGCACTACTTAGCAACAACTAAAACCATCAGTGTGTTATCAACATTATTCTCATACTAAATCCAAAACACAGCACTAGACCAGCTACTAGGAAGAAAATTAACTCTATCCCAGCCAAAACCAGGACACTATTACATTGTCCTTTTCTTTTTAGTCCTTTGTCAGCTCACATACATTTTTATTTCCTTTAACGAGTGTTGTGAACCATGTTATAAATGAGGAGAGAAGTTGGCACCAAATGCATCAGCTAGAATGACAACTGAATACAATGCAATCCACCAAAGAAAACTTTTCAAACTTCTCATTGTCTTTAGGACCACCAGCACTGTTCCAACAGCAAGAAAAAAAAAAAAAAAAAATGTACTAAATGAGGGCTAAACCCAGTCCCTGTCAGATAGTGCTGTAGGATCTGCAAGTCTACCATAGTGGCTGGAGATGAGAGGAAGACTGTATGTTCCATATTAAAAAAGAAAGTCTCACTAGGCAATAGGGTGCATTTGAACACGGTCCTTAAATATTTGCATCCAGTTTCTCACATACAGGTGTACAATAGCAATAAAGAATTTGAACTAGTCTATGTATGGAAACTTTGAAAAAAGCACACCATCAGAAATCACAATTAAGAGGAAACATTAAACTCTTTTCTTCTAGGCAATGGCAATTAAAGAACAAATTGGCTATCCAGATTATATTTTGGAAGACCAGAATGAAAAACTAGATCAGGAATATGCCAGTGTAAGTATGCTGTACATACCTCAATAAGTACCTCAATATAAAAGCCTACACTTACTTTCTTGCCACTTGGAGTACTTATACTTGTGCAACTGTCATTTCCAAGTGACTGGACAGCGTACAAAATTGAGTGTGTTGAACATTTTAATAAATAAATGCATGCAAAGAGCTAACTAGTAAGTGATACCTTGCAATCAAAACGTTTTTTAGAAGATACATTCAGTGGTATGAGGAATTCCTCTTTCCACGCAGCTTACTAATATACTTGGATATCTGTTTCTTCAGTTAAACTTCAGTGAACACAATTACTTTGAAAACATTCTGGAAAACCTGAGAGCTGGAGCCCAAAAGAGCTTGAAAAAACTTCGAGAGAGAGTTGACCAAGATATGTAAGTTTCCAGACCACGTGCTACAGACACAATCTACATTCTGACATAATGGTTATCATGTTTAAGTCATATGCTGTGGATAGCTGAGAATGCTTATGTCTGAGATCTTAGAAGATATTTCCTGGAATTAAACAAGTAGTTCATTGCTTCTTGTGGCAGGAATTCATCCAGTTCTCTTGGAATCTTTCTAATCCTTCATCAAGCTGCTTCACATTCAGATATTATACTGAAGCTACTTAACACAGTGACAGATCTTTCTGACAACTCAGCAAGGAGGAGATGAGAAACAAGATCATGGAACTTCTGAAAAACGTATATTCGGGGGGGGGGGGGGGGGGGGGGGGGGGGGGGGAAGCTTAAAATATTCTGGCCAGAATTCTGTTGGAAATATGCCCAATCTTGGGGAAGCTGAGCACTAGATCTAATTTATGTCTATTTCCAGCTGATTACTTCACACTGCACCCAGTAAAGTATAAATGTATTTTTCAGGAACTTCCTGTCATAGGTGCAGGCCTGGCTGCTTCACAATCCCTTCTTTGACTCCATGAATGTATCCTGAGGGAGCCTCAGGTCTTAGCCTGTATTGCCCAAGCTGTTACCTCACAGTTCTCTACTCCTCAGCTAGTGCTAGTCTTAAAACAATCAAAGAAAGAAAAGTAGCACGTTCATAAATTGTTACTAACAGCTCCAAGGTGAGCAGCTGGCATCACTAACCAGTAAGCAGCGTTACTACACAGCATCACCGGGATGACCCCTCCAGTCCTTCAAGTGCAGTTGAGTTCCTGCCAAGTCCATGACATGGATATGTCCCAGAAGCCCTGGCTTGCTAGTTCAGCAACAAATGCCTTGGAATATGACCCGATTTCCAGAGCTATGAGCTAGCCAATCCGAACTTTTAATAGTCCAGTTAGCTTCCTGAGCCGGACACCTCCAACACAGCTGTCTGGCAACACTGCTGATGAATATTAGTGACAGATATACTGTAATGGAAGGCAGAAGTAAGGAAGCTAAGGCCAACTTGATGTGTTGTTCACTAGTAGGCTTCCAGCCTGTGTGATGCTAGAAGAGAATGTCTTGAGACAAAGGAAAGTAGATTCCAGTAAGAATTTCTAACACCTATTCACAAAATGTAAAATAACACAGTTATTAATAAGCAAGCAAACAAAAACTCTCCAAAGGGAAGCATTAGTCAAGTTAATTGTTGCAAAGCCTATTCATTTTTTCTGTCCCTCTTCCTGTGAAGTGGTTTTAATTCAAAATGCAAGCACGCAATGCAGACGCTTAGAAACCTCCAGTGAATTACTGATGAATAATTCACCAAGGGAGTTTTCTGATCCGTCAGCTAACTAACAGAGCTTTTTTTCCTGCATCCTCATTTCTTGAGGAGTCAATCATGGTGCTCTTCATAGCAAAAATTCTTGCACAGCATTGGTCCACAAACTGTGTTATAGATCACTGCTGCCTTTTACAGTCTGTCTACAGAGACAGAGGGTAGCCCTTTAGCCAAAATTCCCAGTATCTCTGCTCATTCTAGGTGTGGTTTAAAGCATGTTTGTGGGAACCTTTTCATGGATTAGGCCTTCTTTGCCTGGTATTTTGATGATATATGAAATACCAATAAATTGCACTTTTCCATCTAATGAACTAGATCTTTCTAGTGACACCTATCCAGTGGCTTGACGGGTTTCCTCAAGGAGGCATAAAACCACTTACCACTCCAGATCACTGTTTGATTAAACTGAAGAGAGTATATATCACTAATACTGCTGATATTATTAGCTAATCATTGCAATTAAGAAAATTAGCCATTGTTCATAATCATAGCCTTCTGGGTGTGTGTGTGGGGGGGTAGTTATTACAAGCTACCTGGCCATGCCCAGGAGAAGCTTATGGGCCAAGAGTGCGTTTTCACAACAGACTGGCCTTTAGAGCAAAGCTGTTTTGAAAAATTCTCCAGTACCCACTTGAATTCAGGAACAGATTCCTGCTCCCTCTCTGTGCATGTGTTACACACAGGTTCATGGCAATGTCAGCACAACCCATTTCTACCACTTATTCCTGTTCCCAGGCTGTGATGAGCAGTCCTCTGTTCTGTTAGTCCAGAATAACCAAGTTTTCAAAAATTGAAAGATATAGACATGTGCTGTATTTTCTTAAGCAGGAAATTTGATTCCATTCCAGAGCAGCCCACAAGTAGTTATGTTAAAATATAGCAGATACAGCACCTAGGGCATCACAAGATACTCTAAGCACAAGAGATGTGAGAAGAACAATATCTTAGGCTGATGTTGCTGGATACCTATCATGAGTTCATGGCTTCAGACTGTTATTGCATGGTTCATAAGAGCAGGCTGACTAGAAGGGTATGTCAGAGGTAGAAGAGAAGGGGAGGAGAAAGAAATGCAAAGACTAAAAAGTTACCAAGCTATTGAAGGGAGTTTCCAGAAGTAGCCGACTTAAAAATTACTTCTCAAAGTTACCACTCATTATCTGTGAAATATTTGACTCCAAAGGCAGACATTTATATATGTGGCTGCGATTGTTCAGTTTTAATTTTTCAGACAAGTTTGATCTTAACTTCCGATTTGAGTAACTGCCTTCTGCTGCTCAAAAGGTCCTCTAAATGCTAATCTTCTTTTGAAAGTAAACTATTCATTTCTTCTCAAGCATAGATAGTGTTAAAATGAGCTGGTAAACAGTTACCACATTCCACCCCAATGTGGCTGTTCAACATTCAAGAGCAAAAAACATTTCTCACTAACTTGGCATTGTTTTAGATGAAAGGTGCCCTTAAATGACACACCAGTTATTTCCTGGTATTAGTATTTCTTTACAGCTGTGTTCAATGGCACCCTTCTTCCCTACCTCAGTCCTTTCCTTATATGCAGCCTGCATTTTTTAACAAAAAAAAAAAAAAAAAATCAATAAAAAGAACGTCTTAAAAAAAAAAAATCATGACTAACTGTGTGCAATTTATTTTTAGATGGATAATTGGAGCTGCAGTGGTCAATGCATTCTATTCCCCCAATCGGAACCAGATAGGTAGGTTTACAACAATTTTAAACAGCTGCATGGAACTAATTAATCATTTTTTGCACTGCAAGGGTGCAAGTCTGCTATCCAGAGGCAAACCTGCCTGTGCCCTTATGGAAATTTTGGGCAAGGTAGACAGGCTGTTCTTTTCAAGCAGTCACTTTGTTGGTGGATATTCAACTTCCCTGCCCCACACTTGGCAGGCATAGTTTATATACTGTAATTGGAACAGCCTTATGTTAGAAAGCCTGAGACAGTAACTGCTACTATATGAGTGCCAGCTTCAGAGACTAGAGAACACTCACAGTGTGTTCTGGGCTGTTTGTACTCATGTTTCCACATTCCTGATAAACACATGGGCAGCTCTCCAGTTTGCTATCTGTACAGATGGTACTGAAATTGTATTGATAAGAGGCATACCAGACTAAAGAAACCTGCCTCTGCTTACGGAATGTCAGGTCTGTAGTTTTTGCAGCATTGCTAGGCTGACCTTTCTTGTTCTTAGCAGAGAAGATCTTCAGACTGAAGACATAGTGAGCCTGTCTGGCTCCACATGCTCCCTGATTGCACTGGTGCAGGTGGCCAGAAGTTCAGGTTAAGCTTGCAGATGCTGTAGAGTCTTTGCTGAATTCTGAGCACCCCAAACAGGAGAGGAACCAAATCATTTCTACTAAGTAGTGCTTATTAAAATTCCCAGACTGCCAAGATCTGCTATCCAAGTACTGCCAAATACAATAAGAGGAAAAATCCATGCCTTTTTTAGGCCAGGCAGCAGCTGTACCCTGCTCACAGGGCAAAGGCCAGAAATAGAAAACAACCCAACCAACCAACCGTCACAAGGGAAAACTTAGATAATTGCTAAAAGCAGAAACATCCAAAGTGCTCATAATTTAGCCCTGTAGCCTCATCAGAAAAAGCTGGTTTCCATTTATGTAGCCTCCACTTACCTCTATATTGCAGGTACAGTAAAAGCCACAGCCAGTCCTTCAGCCAGAGCAGAGTACTCCTTTAGCTTGCTAGTGCACATCATCTTGGAGCTACACTTGCAGTCAACCTCAGGCTCCCTATTTATCCACAGTGGGTTTATGCTGATCGTAATCAGCTGTGAGCCAGCTTTCCAGGCAGGGAACTCAAGTCTTAAAGGTGACTGGTTCCTCTACAACTTTGCCCTTATAAGTAATATGGAAGTAACTGGTTTAAGCAACTTGAAGATGAATATGCAAGCCAAAAGTCCAAGCACAGCTACCCACAATAGTGTAGATGTCAGTTAAATCCTGTTTCTTCCTGTCTGTAGTCTGAGGAAAATAATTTTCCACACTACTTTCTGTTTCCTGTTTCTGTCTTACTGCAGTCTGTCTTACATATTTCTCCCCAAAATTGTATGGATAAAACCTTCTAAACAGTCAAAAAGCTTTTTGTCTCTAAATGTAGTATTTGCTATATAATTTCAATATCTCACTTCTAGAAAGTACCTTATTAGAATGAATTGCTTGCAGTCTTAATTCCTCTAGACGCATGTATGCTTTTCGTCCTATGTACATGGGATAAAGACCAAACCCCATTGATTCTATGTAACGCTTTTGCTAGTAGACTGAAGGATAGACCTCCTAATGCCCCCCGCCCCAGACTGGCGTCCAAGTGGTGGTCTCTAGGAATTACTACTGTGCATGTTTTACACACCGAGTATTGCTGGTAATCAGCATATGATTGCTAACCTTTCTTTAACAAAAATAAAGCAATAAAACATCCATTAGTTCCCCTGTAAAACAGCTCTAAAACACAAACTGTACCTATCTCCAAAAGACAGTTACTAAACATTTTGTTCTTGACTTACTGCAGCATACATTATAGACCAAATTAGTCTGAAGTTGAAATGTAAATGATGCTCGGTTCTCAAACAAGGAGACATTGTAGTTGCAGATGTGCTAAATTAAACCTTTATTAACTTGTCATTTTCCATTTATCAAGAGAGAAACAATTTCACATGAGGAGGCATGATGTTGTTTCTAATCATTTTATATTTTATGTTCCTTCCTGATCCTTAAACCAAGCAAACAATCTGTCTGCAAAGTCTGCAAAAATAAAGCTACCTTACAGTATCTCCCTCTCTCTTCCCCTCTTTGCAGTTTTTCCTGCTGGGATTCTACAGCCCCCCTTCTTCAGCAAACACCAACCACAAGCCCTGAACTTCGGAGGGATCGGGATGGTTATTGGGCATGAAATTACTCATGGGTTTGATGACAATGGTGAGAAGATAACTGAGAAAATATTATTGTTTCAGTTGCACTCATTGCACCGTAAGAAATTAAAGTTACACACTGCTGTGACTGAAGTATCCGTGCGCACACGATCACACACCCGCTAAGTCACTATCCGGGAGCACACTATTAGCATTCTGTTGAACATTTTGCAGTGAATGTTTCATGAACTAAGTAGGTCACGCAAGAAGTAAGTGGATGTTAAAAATAAATTGAGTCAATGACAATTCTCGGGAAAAGCTGTTAATTTTACAGCATCATCAGATCGGAAATACAATGCAAGCAGATATACTGGCTCCTGAAGTAAAATGAAATCTGTGAACTACATACTTGGGATAGAAGAGTTGTCAGTAGTGTCTTGAAGTCTCAGGAGATCTTTTTTTCCAATACGAACATTTGAAATAAATTGACTTTATTATCTTTCTACAAGGCTATGTAAAATAGTTTTGGGCAAAAACTCACTTCTGATACCATAAGCCAGTAATTTCTTATACATGGGTTTTGTTCAATATGTTTTTTTCTATGTTAATTAAGCTTGTGCAGATTACACATAAGCATACAATACAGCCTCAGAAATCTAGATCTATAGCGAATAAAAAGCATGCTGTAGCCAGAGAGCTGAGAACACAAACACCAGAACTGCAATTCCAGCTTTCTCCTGCTGTGGCAAAGTAATTAATTCTCTTTGAACCTCAGTTCTGTCACATGGACACACAGAATAAGCACCTTAGACACCTCAGAAGTGGTGGTAAGTTTTGTTACATGATGTCTGCATAATCCCATTTTGAATTAAAACTAGGACTTAGTGCTGTAGCTGAAGTCGGGGCTGCCGACTGAACAGGAAATCACGGAATAATTGAGAATAGAGATGAAAGGACAGCAACTGATCTTGTCCATTCCCTTGTGCCAAAGCAGAATCAACTGTGCCAAAACCATTTCTGATAACTTGCTGTAGCACAGACCATCTAAATCAAAGGAGGAAGGAGAGGAGGAAGTGCAGCTCTAACACTGAAAAAAAAACAGGTGCTACACTGGAAGAACGGTTGCTCTAACATATTCTTGCTCAAAACTTTCCTTTTTTCTTGGATTTTCATACAGGTAGGAATTTTGATAAAGATGGAAATATGTTTGACTGGTGGAGCAATTTCTCAGCTATGCATTTCAAGGAGCAGTCTCGTTGCATGGTTTATCAGTACGGGAACTACACATGGGAGCTCGCTGGAGGACAAAATGTAAGTAAAAACAACCATTTCCACACCACTGTTTTTTTATACAGAAAAATAATTAATGTAAATGGAGAATCTCTACAGATGATAAGCATAAAACCCCACATACTACAGGCTAATTGTTCTGGAAATAAGATACAAGGGTCGTTTCTTGTAAATTGGGGATACTAGTGTGGCCTAGAAAACCAGCAACGTCTGTGTGCAGTTGGGTTCATGGTGAACTGGGGCCATGTGTGCTTTTGCTGCCAGACCCCAAGAGATGTTTTTTACAAGGGGGAGGGAAGGGGAATCTGGTGTTTGCTACTGTACTTTGCCAGTCCTGCTAGCATATGTTCTGCCCAGCAGCCCATATTCTGTTCATGTTATATTTGGATATATTCTCCCTATTCTAATCTACAGTTTTTACCCTATTGATTTTTTATTTTCATTCTCTCCTTTCTTTGCTGTAGCACAAAGTCACTGCTTCCTTCTGTTCCAGACATGACTGTCTGTCTGTGATGTATGACTGTGCTTCAGCCTGTGTGGTTCTTAGGGTTGCTAATGTTACTGACTATAGAGTAAATGAATGATTATACTTTTACAGGTCAGTGGAATAAGCACATTAGGAGAAAATATTGCAGATAATGGAGGAGTCCGACAGGCTTATAAGGTAACTTTCAAATACACTGTGAGCTAACTTTACCCCAGGATTCAGCAATGGGGTTACCTATTCTGTCATAAAAAATTTGGCAATTAACATGTTATTACCGTATTCAAAAATTTAAAGCCTCAATTATATATCTAGAAGCTTATGTCCCCATAGATCCAATCACAGTGTAGGATTGCTGGCATTCTTGCACCCAGGAGAAGACACCTAATTCTCCTAGCTATACTTTGATGTACTACAATGCTTGGTGCTGCATACTTCTGTCTCAGGTAAACAAGGGCAACGTTGATAAATAGGCACAGTATTAGCCAGGAAAAATGTAAAATACTCTCCATTTTCTAATGCCCTTAATTCTGAAAATGGCAGCTACAACTTCAAACAGCTTGTCACATGGCAACAGAGCACTAATTTCTTGGCAACACAGTTTGGTGATATTATGAAGCAGAGCAACTGTTTTTTCCAAGTGTATTTCTCTCACGCTTTTCATCTTTGATCTCTAAAGTGACACGTCAGGTAGGACATGAAAAGAATAGATGGAAATACCATCTCTTTCCCAAGAGAGATACAGATCATATCTACCAAAATACCTACCTCTAAAAGCCTAGCTCCTTTTGTTGCTTTCTTTATGTGTGTTATAAGCTTCAGGAAAGTAACACAAAGAAGTCCCTTCTACCTTGCTGCTATTTATTTTCCATGCAGCTAGAAAGCAGAATAAAAATGCAAGGATTTATAATCTCAGAACTGCTGCCTCTTTCCAAGATAAAAGGTTGCTTCAACCAGCCAGTTATTTTCAAAACAAGAGAAATGCAACCGGTATTTCAGAACACTACCTCCATGCTGTGGATGAAAAATCATGTTGTTCAGCATGGTTTTATCTGTTACAAACACCATTGCGTAGCACCTTATTTCTCCTGCTCTACCAGGGGAAGTCGGCTTCCAGCCTCAGGGAAGTCCAGTATCTTTAGTCCTCCAGGTTTACAAACCATGGTTGTGAATAGGAACACAGTAGTTATCAGCACAAAGGCTCTTTCCATGTGGAGCTCAGGTGCGAGCATGGAATGTTCTTTTCTACGAATAATTCTAACAGATGTCATGGTAAAACTTTTTATCTCTGGTGTTTTGAATATGGCAACAGTTAAGGGTGTTTATAGAAGAACATCCTGAATTTTCAGAAATCTAAACTGACGATTCTGACTCTGAGGGATATCATTAAAATTAATTACTTCGTTAAAGTGAATATGTACTTGATTCTAAAAGCTATTACAAATGTGGAAAAGTAGTGCGGTATGACATAAACTGCCTACATACAGAATCCTCTCATGTTCTGTGGTGCTGAATGTATTTTTACCCTCAGCTCTACCTTTTATGTTTTGTGTGCTCTGGGACTCTCTCAGCAACTAAGAGGATAAGGTAATAGAACGTTTGAAATGAACCAACATGAGGCCACATTAACTTGTCTCCATTATGTCAATATACCTAAAAAAAGAAAATTGGCCAATTAATGTGTAACAATAACAGGTAATGGATTTAGCATTGAGAAAGGTTATTATCTGCTATTTTATGAGCAGTTACCTGAAGAGATAAAAATCATCACCATAGAACTGTGGAGAAGACTTAACACTTTATTTCCAGATACAAATTCCAATAAAAAAAGTCAATGAAAGCTGATGATTTTACTTCAAACTGCAGTCATGGGCATTCAATCTCTGTAGCATTATCAATTTAATATATATCACCAGCTATACTTAAACATGATATTAGCGGTCGCACTTTGTCATGCTTGCTTGCTGAGACACAGTAACAAGCTAATGGTCCATCAGGGTAGCGGCATACCTTTCGCTAAAACAGCGTGTGCCACCTTGCTGAAGTAATGCAGAATAGATCTCCAAGTGACTCCATAAAGAACACGCATAGCTTCTTGCAGTGAAGGTCGACTGGCCAACAATAACTACTACTCTAAAACTCCACTGCCATATAAGAGTTTGGTATTTTTTCCTGGTTTATAACAGTTTTCAGTTCAGAGATTACTGTACTTAAGAAGCTAAATGCAAATTATCTGTGTGTTTCATTTTTTTACTAGAAAAGTCAACAGAGTACTTATGATGACTGCTTTTTCATAAAATTTGCTGTACTATTTGTATTAGAAAGATAAAAACTACAAAGATACAGAAGGGAAGACATGTTGGGTTCATATACATTGAGACTAAAATCTCTCATCCCAAAATAACATTCAGAATACCCATGGTGCCTGAATAGGCCATCCTGCTGCTTCACTGAATTGAATCTATGATCATTTCTAGGCCTACTTAAAATGGCTGGAACGGGAAGGGAAGGAGCCAAAGTTGCCTGGACTGAATCTGTCCAACAAACAGCTTTTCTTCCTCAACTTTGCCCAGGTAAGAACACTTGGATGCAGCCACTACATGCTGCATGAAAGTATAAATTAGGTTATCTGAAAGGTTAGGGAGAAAATCAGTCCCAAGCTCCACTTGGACAGTGATTCACCATTGACTGCGCTCATCAAAAGGTCCTCAAGACAGATGTGAAAAAGATCGTGTAGCAAATAGAGGAAAGAGTTTTCAGTAACTTTTCTGAGGGCACTACTGAAACCTGCTGGAGTGAGGATACAGAGAAACAGGGCATCTACCAACAAAAGGTGTGTCAGACAACAACTTACAGGGGACAACAATTTTCAAGGGTTTGCCATTTCATGTAAATACTGGTTCCACTAGCATTTATGAGAAAACTCCTTTTGCTTTCGATACAGACAGGGTTTCATCCATTTTTTAACATGTGCTGGAGAAAACTGAATGCCTGAGGAATACCAAGCCAGCAGCCCTGAAATAGGAATACATATTCAGATCCCAGATGTTGCTACAGATTCTACTTATTTTCCTCTATACCGCTTTATTACAATGCAGAAACAGTAAGTTTGCTGAGTTGAATTTCACCCTTCAGCCTGGATGAGAAACTCCCATATGTTTACACTCTTAGCATAACAAATATTTAACAGAAGGTCAAGTATTTGACAGTAGGCCTACACACTTAGTGCTGTGCCTCAGACTCTCGGACTTAAGCTCATCTGTTTGAGGAAACACATGGGTGAAATCAAGAGCTAATATATCTATCCCAAAGCATCAGATCTTGATCCAAGAACTTGATAAAACAAAAACTAATTAGTAAATAATTGTATCTATTCTGCCTCCTCCATAAAACGTACTCCAACAATACTGTAACAAATCAGGACAGCTCTTAGGAAAAACTTTGAAAAATGGTGAGAAGGTCCCCAAACTGAATTCCCTTTAATACTGACCCACTAATGATTAATCCTCCTTGTCTAGGTTTGGTGTGGTTCCTACAGACCGGAATATGCTAGCCAGTCAATAAAGACAGATGTTCACAGCCCTCTGAAATACAGGTGGGTTTTACAGACTGATTTACTAATTGATAACTTAACTTGGTTCAACCCATTGCACCAATACAGGGCAAAAGGAGAGAGTGGCTCATTGCTAGCAGCTGTATTCTAACAGACAAGATAAACCTAGACTAACTTTCAGAATTTCTCCCATAGCTTGTAGGACACTGCTGAAGAGTACCTTCTTTTACTTGGCCTGGTAAATTTGCCAATCTATAGACAATGGACCAGAACCCACTTACTATGTGCTCTGTTCTAGCATTTCATTAGTCGTAGTAGCTATGTTTTTCTTGCATAAAGTATCCCATATTCTGAGACTGTAATTGAGCTATGAGACTCTAAATCACTTTATGGACATGGCTTTCTGTTTTCCAGAGCAACAATCTCTGTGCACTGTATCCATGTAAATAAGTTCCTTCTCTTTGTTTAGGGTGATGGGATCTTTGCAGAACTTTGAAGCATTCTCAGAGGTGTTCCGCTGTAAAAAAGGCACAGACATGCATCCTGCAGAGAAATGCAGAGTGTGGTAACCAAAAAGAACACTGGTGAGAATGACACATACTCTGGTGACACAACAAACAGTTCTTGCCAATGATGTGCCTGATGATCTCCCATTCAGTCACAGCCAAGGCTAATGGTGCAGCTACTGTCGTGAGAATCAAGGAAACTCCAGCACTCAAGCTCTTGCAGTGCCACTGGGAAGTGCACAGGTATCTCAGTGACTGATGGGCTGTGCTGAAAGCCACAGTATGCTCCAGAACAGAAATGACTGTTTCAAATGACATCCTGACTGTTATTAAGATACTGCATCAGGGTTACAAAGACTAATTCTTAAATAAAAACCAAAACCAACAAACACCTATATACCTATTTTTCAGAAAGGAACAATAATTTTAATATGTCTTACAACTACGCCTTCTGAGACTCAGCAAACCTGTTTGAGATGTTTCACTGAACTGTTTTCCAATATTCTGATTCAGTTTCTGGTGCATTCTTCCCAAATTCAGGTTAGAGCTCGTTTAAACTCTCATGCTGTCTGTATACTTGCACCTTGATTACTGCTTCGTTGTAGAGATTGCTATTTGTCTTGATACGTTACGAAGTGAGCTGTATGTTAAGATGCCTGTCAGCTGCTGACTTAATGCAAAGCTGCACTCTCCTACTGCACTTGAGTTCCTCTGCTCCAAAGAACAACTGTAACATGACCTTAAAGTGAGGTATGACTAGATAGAAAGATCACATTTTTAGGAGTACAAATTCTGTTGTTATGGTTAAAATTACAGGGTCTCTCCCTTCAGAGATATATTTAAAATGATGGTTATTCTTGTAGAAAGTGTATAAAATACTTTTTGCCAAATAGTGAACAGGTATCCATGGAAACAATTAAGCTGTTTTTAATCCTGTGCCTTTTCATTTTGCCATAGGCTATTTTTCAGTATTTACACTTGAAAATGTAACAAGTATTAATTTTTAATAAAAAAAAAATCATGGTAGCCAATTCAGCAAGCATTTTACTATAGAGAGTTCTGGGTGGCTTTCCTCAGTAAGCATAATAATATAATGATAATATTTTAAACTGCCAACACTTAGTAGTGATTTTTAAATATTCTTCCAGCAAATGCTTTTCTTTCGAGCACAGAAATCACTGGAAAGCAAGATAGTAACTACTAGTGCTTAGCTTACGAAGTGCCAAATCCCACGGTTCATGTGCTTCACAGATTTCGTTAGCGCACCACTAGCAAAAGGTTTGATTATCTAAGTGACAGGGAAGGAAATGAAAATCACTTAACAGAAGCAGCGTTGCCATAAGAGATGACCCACTGAATTATTCTGGCCATTTCACAGTAAGAGCTGGCTAAATCGCTGAATGAAACCCTCCTGATTTTTGCATGAATTTTACCTGCTAAAGTGAAATCAGTCTACAGATAAATTGCCGCTTTTACTGTAGCTGAGAATATATAGTTCAATTACATTTTATTTCTCTCTTAAAAGTAATGTTGGAAGATAACTTTCTCAGAGAATCAGTGCTACCTCAGGGGTTAACCACTCTTCCATGCCCTTCAAAGTTTGAGAGTTAAGTACGGAAGGGAGAGTAAGTAGTAACAGGGTTTAGTTGCAAGTTTATTTAATCTCTCTTCAAAAGACTAAGAACAGATTGTTCAGCACCCACCAGTAGAGTTGCCTACTGCAAACAAATGCTACACAAAGCATAGAATTTGGCTTTCAATGCAGTTAATAGTAACAGAAAAACTGTTTTACAACTAATTCTTTCCCATGCTGCACCTCAGATGACTATATATACAGACCTCATCAAGGGAATGCAACCTGAATTGCATTTTGGTTTGGTGTTTACTTCAGCAATGTCCATTACCTGAGGAGAATTGCACTTGACCACATTAATTCTAACAAAGATCCTGATTCAAGGCAGATTAACTGGGAGGAAAGGATTTTTTATCAGATGGGAATTGTTGGATTCACATACATAAGTGCCTGAAAACTTTAGGATTGACCCACACTAAAAAAACAATAACAAAAAAAAAGGTGAATATAAGCTCTGAGAGCCCTTTTAAAAAAAATAAGAAGTTACAATGTACTAGGATTAAGCTCCCCTTTAAGTGACTTCAAAGCTCTTAAAGGAAACCTGGAGGTACAGAACCTGGCACGTATGTGTCCTGCTCACGCCTCCATACAGCTTGAAGAGTTTCAGATGTTGAAACTTTTGGTTCTACTGAGACACGTAATGAGATGTTTCTTTCCTGTTAGACAGTCGGATAAGGTACTGTGTGTTCCTGGTACTTCACCTCAGAGCTGGATTAGTTTGGAATACAAAACCCCCCAAATTCACAGGAGGACTACTACACTTAATGCTTGTCCATTCTGCTACGTTCCAGTTCTCTCTGATACTGAACACCAAAACCTTTTGAAGTCAGACTTAATAATGCTACTAAAACACAACAAAAGCAATTTCATAGAATATCATAGTAAATCATCCACACGGCTTTAAAGATTAACAAAGAGGATACAAGTTAAAGCTAACTAGCTTTAACTAGGAGATAACACAGACTCTGTAACACACAAATGGGCAGTAACTAATTTAGACATGAATCAAGGTTCAACTCAAACTGTGACTAACCATGAGCTTTTGATTCCATCCAGGACTAGAACCATGTAGTTAGATTACAGATGTAGCAGCGGATTGGTGAGAGGTGAGGTTCTGATATCCTAAAAGGCTTCATGCCAGTTATATTATTCTCTGCCTACCATCATTAGAGAGCTAAGAGGCCAATGTATCAGTGATCTGGTGAGAATTATGAAGACTAAGTTCTGCATAACAACAGTGCTTTAAAATGTTTGCAACTGGATGTTGAAGACAAGCCTAATTATGTTCCATTCTGGTTTTTTTATTCACTTTAAAAGAGTTTTTGCTCTTGAATTAACCAAATGCTCATGTCCCGTGCCTTGTTAAAACTGACTGTCATACAGACTATGTTTGTATTCGCTCCCGGATTGGATTATACATGTAATAGGCTAGGGACTACTTTCCTAAATTGCTCTTTATCTGTAAAAAAACTGACATGCTCTACAACCCTCCTTAGTATGAAATGCTGTCCAAGCTTTGTTCTGGCCATTAAGTGAGGCTCACCTTTCTCATCACATCTAAAACTGATGTTCGTAGAAAGGTCATTTGACTACCGTTTCCTAATGGAAGGATTTTAATTTGTTTTAACACTAAATGACTGGTTACAAGACAGTCAAGTGCTCTGATAAAACAGCTTTTGTTATTTAATTAATTGTGTGTGGTGGCAGGTAAAATAAACTGTATTCAACTGTATTTTGTCCATCTTCACTGACTCAGATTTTCCATGCCAGATCACATGCACACAGTAAAGCGAAGTCAGGTAATAAAAACTTCTTCCCTTGTGTAGCTGATATTTTCACGTGGCACTTCCAGTAAGCTAAGATGGCCAAAGTGCCTTTCCTTCCTCTGTGCTCACAGGCCTTTAACAGCCAGGTGTTTACAGTGCAACAGACTCTCCAAGAAAAGTGTCCTGGCCTGGGATGCCTTTAATATTTGCCCCCTGCATATCACAGTAATAGACACTTATTTCCTCAGCTTGTTCTGAGAAAAAGGAGTTATCCTAGGACTCCTCAGGGGAGTCCTGCTATGCTGTGACCGTACCGTTCCTTTTGCCAGCTTCTGCTCAGAGATTCATCCTAACAGATAGGTATAGATTAGCCTGACAACCGCAGATTTCCTAGCAAGTTCAGGTAGTTTGCTTGCCATCATGAAACTGTTTTTATTCTAGGGTTATTAAGAAGAGAGTGACATTATAAATACTACACTGTTCAATAGTTTAACTTGTCTATTAAGTCGCCAGTAACAGTACCTCAGGACAAACTACAATTGGAATTCTTCTTTAGAGACAGAAAAATTAGGGAGCCTACATCTTTTAGCAGCAGAATATCAGAAAAAAGAAGCGAATTTGAGGAGTAACTTTTTAATGTAAAATCCAAGAGACAATATATGAAGGGAAAAAAAGAAATAAACACAAACTATTGATTGTTGAACAATATGAACAATATCACAAACTCAAGGATAGAATCTGGCACCCTATCTTTTACATACAACACATTCATATTTGCAGTGGTCCAGCTATCATACAAGACTATTAATGCAAAAAGGCAAGTTTACTGCAAATAGGGAGTAACAGAACAAAGACTGTCCTTGCAGCTTCATTTTTGCTTAGATACTTCATGCTCCTGTTTTTTCTTATCAGTTGTAGACCTCTTCGTTGCACTGTGAGAAATACAGAAGTAATTACAGTTGGGGAGCAGGGTCTATAGCCCAGGATGTTCCCAACATGCTAGAAAGGTCCCTTGCTCACGAGACAGGTCACAGAGCTATGCACAAGAACAAAAGCATGAGATTACGGAAGAAGAGTCAACCAGAGTCGTGACCAGTAAGTAATACAGTGCTATTAACTGGTTTAATTGGACTATAACAGCTACAAGGATACTACAAATATTACAGCAGTATTAACTTCGTGTGTACTCTACAGAGATCAGAACGGTCCTACGGCTAGTCAGATTTGCATATGATCCTCCTCTAAAAGTATGAGTTATTGTTCTTTGTTACCATATTCATAGGACAGTTTTGGCCTTGAGAATTGCATTATTTTACAGCTCGCTTAAGTCTTAGCAGAGGGCCTGTGAAACTGCCTGATACTGCACTGCTAGGCAGTCACTGCCTACCGCAAGGGAACTCAGGAAAGTGACCACAGTATATATATGCCAAGCAAGGGAAACAGCACACAAGCGTGCAGAGGTCAGGTGGAGGAGGTTCACGTGGCTGACAATTTAATTACTTTGCAAAATCATTAAGCTCTGGAGACATGCCATTAGAAGTTCTGGCACATGCAACTGCTAAAGGGGTAATTAAAATGTGCCTGGGAGGTTTTAGTCCAAGTTATTATTACAGCACATGGAAGTTACTTTATTTTTTCATGTAAGTTTATTACGCCTCCCACCTGCAGAAGACTCTTTCCATCTGTCGCTTTGTGTCTGCGCCAGCACAACCCGAGTGCGTAAGCTACAACCTCCCTTTACAGTCCCACACATGTCCTTCTGCTTCACCCCTGCTGCATTCACACCTCCGCTCCCCAGTTACAGCCCCCTACATCACACTAGCTACCAACGACCTTGATGAAACAAGAGTAGAGGTGCGAGAGAGGCTCAGAACAACTAGGAAATGGCACTCCCCAGTGACCACTACGTGACTTTTACCATAATCATACGCACAAGGGTCACAGAAGAGACGTGCTACCACAAATGAGAAACAATTCAATTGAGGACAGAGGCAGCAGTGGAGTTTCACTGACTTTAACCTATCAGTGAGTGAACACGTAGGAAGAGATAAATGCAGAGGACTCCATTTCAGCCCCCCTCTAACACCCCTCGCTCCCAACCACAACAGAGCGCCCTAATCAATAACTATGGTAGTGGACAAATACCTGTAACTGGACAGAAATTAGAAGCTCCTGCAGAAAATACTTTAGCCTAGTGGAAAATACTGTACCCAGAGGTGTTTTGCTGCAGATCTGATTCCATTTTAGACTCGTAGGCAATTAAGCATCAGAGAAACTTTATTACATACTTAGGAAAACAAGAAATACTCAGATTTCATGTTTGCCAGAATGAGAGGAAACTAAGTCTTTCCTTCTCCTGTGCTGCCACCTGGTGACAAATCAGGCTCCAGCGTCTAAAACAGACCAAAAGACACATCTAAACGTTAGCAAGTTTTTTCAGGCTCCATCAAACACACGCTTGCTGTATACATTAAACACACTGCTGCGGCGGCAGACACCCCAACAACTTTTTTTCTTTAGTCGGTAGATTGCTGACCCTAGTCTGACACTGCACCCTGTCTCTTTACCTGCCTGTGTAAAGCTCCCAGCTTATCTACAGCGTCTTCTTTCAACTGAAGTCACAGGAACCAAGAGTTCCTAGCCAGGACCAACTGCCTGACAGTACCTTTTAAAGGGTCTTCCCAATGGTTACCAGGACAAACTTGGTTTCTCAAGTCAACAGGAAATACAAGCTGAAATGTTCTTTGTGGTGTTGGCTCCAGAATTCGAATCATAGGTTACCTCTTCCTACAAGTCTTGCCTCTCCAGTCTCAGCAGTAATTAAACAGCAACATTTCTGTGCCGTTTTAGAGATGCACCTCTAGCTTCTGATCCTCTAATAATTATGGGGCTGGAGGACAGATATTTCTTTGCAAAAATATCCAGCAGCAGCCTGTCAGCACACTTGCAGCACCTATAAAAGGTTTACACATGTCTAGCACCCATCCACTGAGGTTTACAAAGTGCTTTACAAACTCTAATTAACCCAAGGTGAGAATTAACAGATCTGGATTACGCAGAGACGAACAGCAGTGAAATCTTCAAAACCTGAATACCACCATACTGAGCAACCTCTGTGCCCGCCAAGAAGCCAGGTGCCCTGTCAGAAATGTTACTGCCAGGTAACGAATTACACAATTTGCATTTTTAGAAGAAAACAACGTACACGTCAGCCTGCAAGGTACTGAGTAACACCTGCTACTTGTGAGCTGAAAGAAGTACTGAGAGTTGCAAAGTTGTGAGATTTGAAGTCTGTTCAAAGCCACGTGTATCACTAGTGCAGGTGCAAAAGCAGGACGATACCACTGCCAAAGCAGGCCTTCAACAGTAAGATTAAGTCATGAGAAGATAAGAAAAAGCCAGCACTTAGCCCATGTAGCATAGAGAAGGCTGAAGTTCCCTTATCACTGTTCTCTGAACTCCCCCCATTTGCAGTTTTGAGTCTATCTATCTTGAAACTTTGCTCAAGAAAGCTTTTTACTACACAATGGAAGTAACCCTTCGTACGCAAGTATTGCAGAGGAAGAAGCAGTGGTTAACAATTAGCAAATTCTACAGTCAGCAAACGTTGAAAAACATCCAAGCCCATGAAACATTAACCAGCTACCAAAGAACTAATCTAGAGAAAAAAGGTCAGGAAAAAAAAATTGTGTTTGCCGAATGTGTATCTTTACTACTCATGGTCACATACTCAGTAAGTCTTATCAGACCAGCCACAAGACCGGCAAATACAAAAAACAGTAATGCATTTGCAGAGTGCCACTGATCTTTTCAAAGTGGTATGTTGGAACTGCCTTACTGACTTGTCACACATTTGGCTACCGAAAGTAAAACTGATTCTAAAAATGCAATAAAGTCAGGGCTCGTTAAGTTCTTTTTGTGTGACTCTCAGCAGACACACAAGAACCTACACCGGCTGCATCTCTTCTAGTTTCAGATACTTTCAGAACTTTGACACTGGGATTGTAAGTACTGTGGGCATCCTTTTTTATATAAAAATAGCTAGGAGTAAAAGAAATTGTAGACAGGTTGCCCTTCTGTGATTACTGCCATGTAAAAGGTTTCATAAACATGACTTTTATGGGGACTTTTGAAAAAACACTAAAAAACATTTTTATTCTTAGAACTTTAACAGAAGGTACTTCTTCAGGGACAGATCTGCATGTACACAGCAGAAATTTTAAAAGGATTTTTAAAGCATTCTCTAAACCCTTTAACTTTTTGTTGCTTACAGCCTGATTTTACAACAGAGCTGTACTTTTGCATAGCTACCTGTAGCCATTCTTAAAAAAATAGAGCATTGAGTTTCTGAAATGTCACTTTATTTTGCAAAAAAAATACAGACCTAATTCTGCTGAACAAATTAACATAGTTAAAAAAAAAAAAAGAAGAAGTTGTCCATCATATTTCTGCTAAGCAAAAAGACAAGTATTTCCCATTTTCTTCCATTCCTCATAGTCACATGGGGAAGAAGCATGTGAGCTTGTTGCTCAAAGAGCCGTGGTCTCTGATCCGGGGCCTGGGTGAACATGAGTTTAGAGCGGCTGCGTTCATGCAGCAAAACCACAGGCAACCCGTGTCAATTCTGCAAGCTGTTCTTCCGTCTCCCTTCCACTCTGCTGCTCTTCCTCAGAGTCACTCAAAATGGAAATGCAAAGACATCTCCCATGGCTTCCCTCCAGTTCCGCTCACAGTTCCCTCTGCGCCCTGGGCGACACAAGCTTCTCACCCTGACACGGTAAAGAAACTTCTTTCTGGAAAGAAACTCCAGGCACACCACACAGGCCAGCGCTCCGTAAAGTGGGGACGCAAGCGGAAAGAGCTTTACAGCCTCTGACGGTCCTGACCAACGCCTTGATCACTTGGCTATTTCAAACTTCGATGCTTCAGAAGATGCTACTTGCGTATTTCCTTAGTTCCTCTGCGGATCATCCTTTTCATTTTCAAGCTGTCTTTTTCTCCATGAATATTTGGAAAATGCTGAGCTTTTTCTGTTGGGGTGTTTTAGGAGGGTTTTTGTGGTTGGTTTTGTGTTTGGGGTTTTTTTTACCGTCTCCATTGTCTCCAGCAGTTCAGACAAAAACGGCTATTCAGGCCTGGCTTCTTCAGGATCGGCACTGGTTTCCTGCACAGGAGCAGTTGTTTGATCCCTGTTCTTCGAGGCTGGTAGCAAAGTCTGACCCTGCTGTCCATTCTTTAAAACATGTCAAAGGAAAACACAGAGTATGGAGAGTCAGCTTTTATTGGCAAGTGCCTGCTGTTTTCCCTACTAACAGCTAGACTTTTGCTTCTTCCTTAAGACCAAGAGTGACTGTAGGTCCCCTCTCAAATCAGAAGTGCAAATTATATAGACCATTCAGTGTTCTTCCTATGAAACACAACACTGTCTGCACAGATACCACATCTTGCAAATCACTAACAGGAACATTTAGGGGATACATAATACTGTAGGACAGAGAGAGAAATAAACGCAGTTATGTAAGACAGACTTGTATTTTTTAGTAGGAGTCCATCTCCTAAATCCCCTTAAGTATTCATTCTTAGACAATGTCAGGAGATAACAATGGCCTTGGGACGAGACCCCAAGCCTCCTAACGAGAATCACATAAAATGAGTTTATACCGCATAGTCTTGGGGATTCTGGATCTCGGACCCTCCCAGCATCCACAAGCTGCTCCAGTACGCACTGAGCCCATCAAACACAGAGCACATACAAACACTCAAAAAAAAACCTACTTCAGATTTCAATGTATTACAAAAGAAAAAAAAAAAGGAAAGAAAAGAGAGAGATACTCACCCCCGATTCCTGCACCGCTGCAAAGAAAATAAAACAGCCCCATCAAAATGCAGTAAGGTGAACTTTATACTGTGTTATCTTGTCCTTACATGTATGTAGGAGAGGTTCAGCAGTGCCACCTTCTAAGGGAGGCATCATTACAGCAGGTTAACTGTGGCACACGGAAAGGCAGACATTTCCTGGCAGTTCACCTCTAATCGGCTGTCAGGGTTTCAGCTCAACGGCCAGTGAAGCGAAGACCACTCTTCAGAATACTATTACAAAACTACCCCTTTATACACATGCTATTCGTACTTACGTGGCACATAATTTTTCCTTTTCCTCCTTTTCCAGATATATATAAGAAGGGCAGCTGCACCACCAACTAGCGCGGTTCCAACAACAGAACCAACAATTACTGGAACAGAGGAACCTGAGGAAGGCTTCCCGTCCTCTCCTTGCCCCGGGCCGTTCTCAAGTCTGATGCGAGAAAAGAAATAATTGTGTTCTTAGAACCTGTGAGCAGACCTTGCAGTGGAACTGCTCTACCATTTTTAGCATCACACCTCCACATCCAGGGGCATTCACAAATGTCTTTCTGACTTGGTGGGTAATCCAAGAGGAGCTGACTTTTACCTCTTTGTTTTAATGCTTGTAAATGCAAATCGATTCTCCTCAGAAGCAAACTCTCACCTGTCCTACTATAGCTAAGGGACGTGTCAGCTGAAACCCAGGTACCCAGAGCAGTGCACTGCTCTTCATGCGTCCAGATCCAGCTCTGTTAGAGCTGTCCGAGCCTCCTGTGCAGTGACAAGTTAGGACAAGAGGCTGAAGGCTAAATCTCTCCTGTTAATGAGTTTGTAAAGAGAGAAGTTAAGGTGTTCCCAAGAAAAAGCAGGACATAGGAACAGGATTCCACACTCGGTACCTTACTGGAAGCAGGAAACTGCTGTTTCAAAGACAGCGAAATGCAGTTAAAGAGAACAGTCCCATGCCCGTAAAGAGTAAGAGGTGCTTACTCGGACCGTGGTGTACAACTGTAGGACATGTTGGCTGTTGAGGAGGTTCCAGGAGGACAGGCTACACACACATTGTCCGTGGTCTTTGTGCCTGTAAGGGAGAAGACAACAGGATTTCTATCTGCACCTATGGCTAAGGAGAGCTTCAGTTCAGCATGGTCTTTGTAAATGACTAAGTGATTACAGCAGAGACTCCTCACTACAGACAAAAGCTCACACGCTTCTGTCTTTGCAGACAGGAAAAAAAAGCATTCTCGGCCACATCAACTACCTCAGCATCTAGGCCTTACATGGATCCTGCACGCTTTCAGCTCTGCACTGGTGCTCTGACAATTACAGCCGGTACAGTGGACCAGTATCCACCATGCCGAGTATGCGCTGGCCCTATCCACTCACATCGATCCCTCACCAGTATCTTTCTGGATGAACTGACAGCCAGCCTCCTCAAAATCAAACTCCACAGGCATTGCCCACAAGAAAGTTTTGCTTTTGGTGTTACTGCTGCTATCTTGGCTTACCCCTTTCTTTTACCATAGTGCCAGGAAAGCAGACGGTGTAGCGCTGACAAAGTTCACAGTCTTCAGGCCCAACATAACTGCAGAAGTACCCAGGCGGACAGCCACACACAGTATTCTTCGTATAGGTACACGCTACTTCTGGCACTAGGTTGGCTCCTAAGAGGAATGAACATGCACAGCCACAGTATTTCCATGGGTACGATCGACAGATACAAAAGCAAAAGCAAACATTTAGCCTTGTCTTGGTGCACTGGTGAAGAGCACCAGAACTAACAGGATTAGTGAAGATGACTCCTTTTTTGACATATAAAGAGAGCCCGGTTCCTCACAGACACACCGTCTTGGCTCACATTTATGTCTGTCCTAAGTGACTTGCATGGCAAAAGCCAAATACTCTCAACTCAGATGTTTTTAAATTAGCTGTCGTGGTGGAGCAGGACAGCTTCACCAGGAGCTCCCGCAGGCCTGAAATCCCAAGTATTCCAAGACAGCTCTTTAGCACCATCCTGCAATCTAAAGGAGCCTTTAGATGTTAAGAGAGAGGCTGCAGATCAAACTTCCACTGGCACCAGCTGAAGATCTATGCCAGTTTTCCCTTCCGTCACCCAGCAGATAGCGTCCTGAGGTCTGTGCAGTGACCAGAGCCTCTCTGTTCTTCATGCTCTAACCAATTCATTGAGCGAATGAGGCAAGAAAGAAGGGGAGAACGTATCCACAAAAGGCATGACAAATCCATTTCAACTGGTTCTTTAGCATTCTCCTTACCTTTATCACACAGTTTACATTTCCTGCAGTGTTCTAAACCATTGGGGTGATCTGTGTATGTATCCTCAACACAAGGTATGCATGTCGTGCTGGAACTGGCAGTGCAATGCTTGAAAACCCGAAGTCCTAAAAACCAGAAACAACCCCCCCAAAGAAGTGGCTCCGTTAGCAAAGCTTACCTGGCCGGGGACTGACGCTGGCGTTGAACCACCTGTAACTGCTATAAATAAACTACAAAGACCTCAGAAACATCCTAATAGCAACTGCAGAGATAATCCTAAAACAGAAACCAGGACCCAAAATGAAAGTCCCTGGAAACTGTGAAATTACCAACTACCACAGCAGAGAGACTCTGGCGATCATTGCTTCCCCTCCGGAGGCTCCAAAGAAAGGGACGAGACCTTGCGCTGCTGCGCGGGGCGTGAACGCAGGCCGGAGGAGGACGTCTGGCGCGACGCTCGCAACCGCGAGCTGCGCGACGTGACAGGGCGCAGCGGGCACGGCCCGGTCACCCGCGACCCGCCGCCGCGCCGAGGGAGGGAGCGAGCCTCCCTGCGCAGCCGTGGCGAGCCAGCGGCCCGCAGGTACCTACCGGCGGCACACATGGGGCAGCACTCCGCACCTATGGGATACTCTCCCAGCCCGCACTCCAAGGCGTCCGCGCCGTCCAGCTGCGTGACCAGCACAACGGCAAAGACCTTTAGGCGAGACGAGAAGGGATTTGCGCTTCGCGGCTTGCTGACCAGACGCTCGCCCCTCCAAAGCGTCGCCTCACGGGCGTCCCCGCTTGCGGGGCCGGGGCGGGGCCGGGGCCGCCCGGGCCGGCGGCGGCACCGCGCCCCCGAGCCGCGGCGAGGGCCCCCGGGCGGGTACCCGGCGCCCACTCACCCAGCGCATGGTCCGCCGGGCAGCGTCCCGGAGGCGCGGGGCTCCGCGGCGGCTCGGCCGCCTCCCCACGCTCGGCGCGGCCCGGGGCCGCCGCCCCATGCAGCGGGCCGGGCCTGGCCGGGACCCCGCGGCCGCCGCGCTGCGGCAAGAGCGAAAGCGAAAGCGAGGAAGGGCCGGGCCGCGGGGTCACCGCCGCCCCGGCAGGAACGGGAGGAAGAGGAAGCGGCGGCTGGGCGGGCCGGGCCCCTGCCCCGGCAGCACGGAGGCGGCGGCGGAGCGCGGAGCGGGGGGGGGGCTGGCGGCTCCCCGGTCCCGGCGGCGCCGCTTCCCCCGTCTCCCGGCGGGTAACGGCAGGGAGGGAGCCGGGCCCCGACGGCAGCAACATGCCAAGGCCGGGCCTGGAGGCCAAACCGTGCGCGTCGCCGTTCGTGAGAACGCGCTGGCGAACGCACGCGAGACTAACGGGCAAACGACCGGCTATCGAAAAAAGACGTCGCAGATGCCCGATTGATCAATTACTTGACCGAAAAGCAAAACACCAGAGTCTGCCGTTACAACCGGCTCAGGCTCCTTCTGCGCCTCTTGTGCGTTTGCGGTGCTGGCGAGCCGGGCTACGAAGCCAGTTACGGTTCTGGCTTGTAGTCAGCGTGAGCCGCCCAGCAGATGTTTGGGTTACCAAAAGCGTAGGCAGTATTTAAAAACAGTTGTTGTCATGAATATTAAACGTTGCTGAAATGGGTCACTGTTCCTCAAATACTGCAGGGAAGCAGTTTATGTAAATGCAGATTTCCCCTACTCTCTTTTTGAAAGAAAAACAAAAAAGAAAAAAAGGTGGTAATACTTACTAATTTCTGAAATGAGTAGGCAGCGTTTCTGGCAGCAGGGGACAGCATGAGAAGAGCGCAAAGAGACAAGCTTTTTGTCCAGGCCTTTGATGAGTTCAGAACTGCAGTAGCTCTCACGGAGCAGGCAAGCGGACTTGGAGACAGGGGACCTGCACATCTGCTTCTCTGCCAGGACGTCACCGACTAACAACTGCTCAACCAGCGCCTGTCAGGGATCGCATTTTCAGTGCACATCTGGTAAAAGTCGATTACCTGCCTGCGTAGCAGAGGCAGCCAGCGCAAGAGGCGTCACACCCTGGCACTAGTGTTTCATGACTCTGCTGACACCCGAACCTTTCCGGGCAAGTGCAGCAGGAGTCCCCAGTCAGTTTAACTGGCACCAGCCAGCAGCGCTGCTGGAAGAAGAGGTCTGTCTCCTTTCGGTCCCGTTCCACCAGTCCCACCACACTACAAGTGCACGTGAAGCAAGTGGGAAGAGGCTGAGGCTAGAGTTAATTCTGACGAGCAGGTGGAAAGGTCATCCATAGCATCAGGCTCTGTCCTCCGTTCCCCAGACGATTTCACTACGCGGCTGCAAGAACGGTCAGGGCAGCTGCGGTAGCGGGGAGGTGCGGGGCGGTGGCAGCGACCTTGCTTTCCCACATCAGCGTGTGATGCTGGCTTACGGTGCTCGCGAGGCGGGAGGGCTTGCCAAAGCCCACGCAGCGAGCCCGACAGAGGCCGAGCCGGCGCTGACTGGGGATGCCGGGGACGGCTGGCTCTGGCGCGCGCTCCGCACACAGAGCGTGCGTGGCCAACGGTCTGGGACACGAAGCACGAGCCGAGTCACGCGGTGGCCTTGTTCCCAGCCCCATCCCTAACTTGTGTTGATGGTGCACCATGCGTGTGGCTTGCTCAGCTTTTCCTGTGATTATCAGGTGATCGTGCTATTACAGCTGCTTGGGATGGGCAAAATATGCTGAAAGAAAGTGAAAGCTCCTTTAGACATGAAAAGTAGGGAAGTACGATTGTGAAATGGGAATGTCAAGCTTCCTTTTTTCACAATGCCAGAGCTTGTGGGTTTCTAGCTTTGGTGGCTGGGGGACAGTTATTTACTTTTCTCCACTGTAAAGTGATCGCAGGTGGTCTCTTGACACGAACTGATTTTACCGTACGCGGCTGCCTCGGTTTTCTGCACGTCACCACTTTTCCAGGTTCCTCTTGACACGGCGGATCACGCGTCTCTGACAACGGCCAGCTGCTGCTCCTGCGACAGGAAGGTCTGAGCGTGCCTCGCCTTGCCCTGCCACGGGCTCGACAAGTCAGAATTCACTGGTATTATCACATTTGCGACAGGAGTTTCGCGGATAGAAACCTCCTGGGCTGTGGCCAGTGTTCAGTGCTAATATAGCACTAACTTTTTAGGGAAGAAATCAGTAGTGCTGTCTACCACTGTGATCTGACAGCGGCTGGGAAAACCGAGGGGCTGTCCTACTGAAAGTGCAGTTCGTGGCTGGTCGGGAAGTCGGTATTTAGCCCAGCGGTATTCCTCTAATCAGGTCATTCCTGACCTGTCTCCCCAACTGCGGACCAAGGGGGGTTTTCTTCCTTGTCCCCATCACCATTTCAGAATACAAAGCCCCTGAGCCTGGGTGGATTCATTCCAGCTTCCATCAGACTCCAACAACCACAGACTGGTGGTGCCTGGTTCTTCACAAGCAAAAGGACTTTCCTGGGCGTGAAGGGACAGGAACGCTGCTCCGGACAGCTGAAGGACAGTAGCTATTGTCTTCAACTGATTTAATACTGATTTACGGGGTGTAAGAAATAATAGGCCCTGAGAGAAGCCTTTTAGGACTATGAGGAGGGCAAAGACCTTCTCCCCCTCCTTCACACCACTGGCCCTTCCTTTACACACGTGCGCACACCAGCTTCCTTAGTCCAGGATTTACCTTCGCAGGTCCCATCTGTACAGATGATGTTCAGAGGCATCCCAGTGCCCTCCGACACTTCTCAGAGGGCTGAAGAGCACCAGGCTGATTCTGTGGCGGTGTCGTTGGTGCAAGACAGGGAGCCTGGGAGCTGAGATAGCAGCAGTCTTCTCGTGTTTTCAGGTTATTTTAACCGCTTATAATTTTATCAGTCTGTTTGCTTTTTTGGACTGAAATACAACAGCTGTACTCTTTAAGTGCAAATCTCTCTCCAGTGGAAAAAAAAAAAATAGACTTAATGCAGCCTGTTTAAGAACAAAGAGATCAAATGTGCTTGTGAGCAGTGGAACTTACAAGGACATGTTTCCTGTAGCTTTATGTCTCACACTTGAGATACGTTGTGCGTGATAGGGTACAAGCTCTGATCAAAGCTTGTCTTGTGGTGGAAAGTCTTGTAACGTTTCTCTCGTCTCCGAGTTCTTCAGTCTACAGCAATAAAGGCGAGTTCCTGTTGCTGTCTTTCACTTAAGGGACTAGCAAATTCGAATCTCTCTCTCTACCTTGTTGCCTATTTTCCCCAAACTCACGTCAACATAATATTCCCGAGGCCTCCAACCGCCTTTTAGGTCTGGTTGAAATTGCCGGTCAGTCTCCGTGGGTGTTTTGCTCCTGCTTTGACAGCAGCACCAGCATAGCATTGTGCATTTCAACGTCCCCAAGCCGGCAATGTGAGACCGAGGCGTAGAAGATACCTATTAGACACACCAGAGACCAGTGAGGTCTGTGGCCTCCTGGAGTGACTAACCAGTTCCAAATTGGTTACAGTTTTCCTGCTCTTGCGTTTTTTTCAGTGAGCATCTGAGGCACCAGCTCTTGCAGGTTGTTACTGCAGGTCTCTACTTTCTCCTTACCCGCACAGGAGGGTACTACGAGCCTACTTAATTTATGCTGATGTCTTAATTCATACTGGCCAACACACCCGCTGCTTCCTCATACAAGGGGCCAAAATATTGAGCAATTTTTTATCTGAACCACACTATGCAGTTCGCATGACACTGCGGTCAGTAGGTCCTGTGACAGGAGTATTCGATTTATGAGGCAAGACAACAGCAGTCCTGTAGCTAAAGGTTCCAGTGTCAGGTTTGGGAAGACCCACGTCCGTGCCCTTGCCCAGGAGCTTCCGCACAGCCAGGGCACTGCGAGGTGGGGAAGGCAGAGCCCCAGGCAAGGCTGGAGCCTGAGCCTTCATTGTTAGGAGAGGAGGAAGAGGGGGAAAAAGTAACCCTAGATCTTGGGCAGGGGACAAGAGGGGGTAAGTTCAAGACTACGTAACAGGTTGTCTGTTCAGCAACATCTGGTAACGCATCTCCGACTGTTCTTGCTTGGACACCGCGCTGGCAGGGGCCAGAGCCACCGTTCCATCTGCATCTCTCTGAACCTTCTGGCTGGTTCCAGTCCAAAGCTGTGATTCCAGATCAGGAATCCTGAATCCGCCTCAGTTCAGTGCACGTCTAACCCTGGATCATGTGGTGTAATCATGGTTGCTTTGGGACAGCACCTACAGAACATGTCCAGGGTGCTCTCCACTCGACGAGCATCGTAAGATCCCCGTGACTCGGGTATCTCTCCGTTTGCAGCCTGGTGACTCGTGGGGGGTTTCCAGCTGGTGAAAGGAAATTGGTTCTGTCGCTCACACGCTGTTACACGCTCAGATTTGCATTCAGAAACCTTTGCTGAAGGCCTTAGCTGCTTTAAGAAGGAACACCAGCCCTCGGCATCAGGGTCCTGCTGCAAGCTGGTTGCACGCCGCTTATCCCTCCTGTGAGCGTACAGACCAGCACGCCGAGACGCCACATTCATCTGTCAGACAGGATCCACCAGCTACAAGGGTGCTGCGGATAATGCTGAACTTCCCTGAACGCAGACAATGTCCAATTCTACTCCTTTAAAAAACCCAGACCAAACCAAACCGCATTATACATGTGTTTGCGATGGCACACGGGTCTATGGTCCAGTCGTCCTGCACGTTTCTAAAGCTTCATTCCCTCTTTGTTTTGTTTGGTTTTCCTAGTGCTTTTTTTCTGCTGTAATGTCATGACAGACCCGTACAAGCCACCTGGAAAACGTGGCCAGAGTTAAAAGTAATATTCCCTAATATATATAGGAAGTGAAATGACTCCGATTTAAGGGCTACTGAAGGCATCCTTCATTCCAACTTTGATTACGTCCAAAGCTGTAGCTTTAGGAAGCATCAGTAAAAGCATACATGTGTGTGCCAGTAACACGTCAGCGGGGTCGTTTTAAAAGGACTCCGGCGGGGAAGCGTTGAGGAACATTTTGTCTGCGCAAAACCTTAAAGTGTAAATGGCAGCAACAGACCTGCAGAGCCCTGAACTTCACAGTGTCAAGGAACTGCTGCAATTGTCCTTTACAGGTACAGTTACTGGTGAGAGAAGTCATAGAAAGCAGCTTTTGCACCAGATCACACAACTGAATTTGAAAAGAATTCTACTCCAGCACTGCTGGAATAAACAAACTCTCTACATCTCTTTCAGTTTCATCAAGTTATGCTATTCATCTGTCCACGTACAAACAATTACCGTGTCATACGCAGAAACTGGGAGGTGGAAAAGATTTTGTAAGGTCTCCAGCACTGCCTGACATCTGATCTCTGATCCTGAAAACGAAGCAAACAAAACCACACGAAGCATACCCTTGAAAACCCCTCAAATTCTGCTGGAACCGACTTCTTAGTCATCCAAGGGAAAAGTGTTTTTACAGTAACTGTGACCCCTGGTGGCTAAAAATAAAAAGTGAAAATATCATTTATAAACTTTGCAAGGGCTTCAGCTTCATAAACTTGTGTTCATACGGCACTGTTAAAAATGGGATGTATCTAAAGAATGTTTTGCAGTGAGGACTTTTTACTCTCCTAAATACTCTGACCATCGTTTTGCACAATTCTAGCAGTTTATATGGCAAGTTCTCTGTATCGCCAGCAGATTCACTTGCTGGATAACACCACCTCCATCACGTCATTATTACCGTTACTGTTTACCTTACAGTAACATCTCAAATCCCCACATGAAATTAAGGTATCGCTTTACAAAGTTACTGCCAAGAACTCCAGAGTGAAAGAGCGTGTAGGGACTCTGTCACTTGATGGTATCTCCTACCGCAGACCCCAAATTCCTTATTGCGATAAAAAGCATATATATATATATGACAGATCAGTGATAAATCATGGCAGAACAAATCATTCCTTATCACAACAAACAACAGATTAAAACCTGCATAAGCAAGCGACGCGTGATTTATGGGTAACGTGACTGGGTTGTGTATTTCCAGCCAAAACATTCCATAACTTCGTATGTAAACTGCAGAACTATCACATTTCTTTCATCAAAAGAGAACGTTTTTCGCTTAAGTTTGTGCTTGCACAAGCTTAGTTTATTATCGCGATTAGTTTATCGTCCTAGGAAGGGAACTTGCACTGAGCTGGGGGGAACGTCCCCGGCCTGGGGACCCGTCCGAGGGGTACGACCCGCTGCTGGCTCAGGCTCGCCTCCCGCGGGCGCCGACGAGGGATGCTCGAGGAGCCAGGCAGGGGCAACAGCGACAAAAGGCCTTACCCAGGTGCAGCACTCGCCCTTCCCGGGCCCTCCGCGGCTCTGCCGGCCCCGCTCGGCGCCGCAGCGAGGCGAGCTGCAGCACGGCCCCTGCCCCGCGCTTGGGGGGACGGTGGGTTTGCCCCCCCCGAGCTCGCAGGGAAGAAACAGAGGCTGCACGGCCCTGCAGTGACTGGGCCTGCTTCCTCTGGGCACCAGGTGAGAAACGGTGTGAAAGGAGGACTCGGATCCCGGCTGCTGCCCGTAGGGAGACCAGCTGGGCAGGTTTAAGGCTTTACTACTCAGGTGAGAAGGTTTTGTGTGGAGGGGGGGCAGTGACTAAGGAACAGCTCAATATGGTTCAGCTGAGAGACCTGTGCGACAGCAGCGCTTGCTCACTTCTTGGGGTCAAGGGTGCGAGGCACTCGTGATGGGAGCCGTGAGAACGCGTAGAGGAGACGAGAATGTGAGCTCCTTTTGCTTCACAGAAAATCCCACTGCTTCAGAAGACTGACATACTCGTCTTTTTCAGGGGCGCAAGCGGCTGCACGTCCCTCGGAGGGAGAGAACCCAGACAGAAGTTGCACACAAATGCATTTTATTGCTCTCTACAAACACAGAGACGCATACATGGTATGCACGTAAGCCATAGGGCTGTCCCAGCAGCGGGAGAAACACTATCCACCATGAATTAAACCACTCGATACAGACAAAAATCATTATTATAATGAAAATGCTAGAAAAAGCATAGCTTACCCCTGAAATGTATAACATTGACAAATCAAGCCTTTTACCTACTACCTTTTCTTTAACATAAAGCAGTAACATACTCTTTTTCTAAATTGAAAAAAGCAGCAAAATAGTAGAAATATTCCACATAGTTTCCTAGCGCCTGTTCGTCCATCGCACTGCACGTACTAGGGCTGTGAAAGGGTCACGGGGGAAGAATCGAAAACAACCCCCATCTCTGATGCTGTACAAGTTATAAGCAAACAGAGGGAAACGGATTTTAATCAAGTGTGCGTGAACCGAAGGGCAGTAGATTTATCCCCCGGCGCGACTGAGCAAACAAGCGTTGCTAGCCGAGCCGGAGCAAAGCTGATGGCTCTTACAAGCAGTGTCAGAGAAACCTCTCCTACAGCAATTCTTGTCCGTCACAACTGTAACATTTACAAAAACACCCTCCTTCGTTCTGAAGCCGTTCGCCCCCCGACCGGGCCGCGTGCCGCGTGCTGTCACCACCAGCGTCTACGCAGCTTCCGAACCGCTCAGCGGAACGCCTGACCCTTTCCCAAGGGATCCCACCAAAGTCAAAAGCATGCCGTTCTTTTCACACATAAATAAAATACCCGGGGGAGTAAAATTCCCTACAGAAGAGGATCAGAGCTGGACTACCAGATGCAGTCATACCCTTCCTCTGGACTGTGAAAGGCAAAGGTCCGTGCAGTAAGGACGCCCCTGACTACCAGGGCCTCCAGAGAGTGCCGGCGTCTTTCGGGGAGCCTTGCTTCAGGGCGCTGGGGTGCCCGGGGGAGAAGGCGACCTCCGTAGCAGCTGACGGGCTCTTCTGGAAGTGGCTCAAAAGTTTGGTCTGCGTTTCAGTTCGGACTTTATGAAGAGAGAGGAAATGGAAAGCTTCTTGCAAACACCTAGAATAGCCCTCTCTGAAGTCGAACTGAGAGCTTTTGTGGAAGGATCCTGCAGCTGGAGAGGGAAGAAAAGAGGGAGGGGGAAGAAAGAACAGTTTAGAACAATTGTTCATGGCCAGAGATTCATAAAACTGCCACAGTTTTGCAGTAAGCTAGAGAGTGAAGCAAAACTCAATACTCACTCTTCATCTGCAGCTGGCTCTGCTGCTTCAGGTAGCTGACGGTCATCTCCAGGATGTCGGCTTTCTCCAGCTTGGAGTTGGGCTGGTGCCTCTGAAACTCCTTCTCCAGGAGCAGTTTCAGCTGCTCGATGCTGCTGTTAATCCGGTCACGACGCATTTTCTCCACCACCGGCTTCCTCAGCTGTAAAAAGCAAAGGAAAAGAGACCTATTATTGGCAGGATCTTCTCTCTGCCGTTTCACAGGCCTGTTTGTTGCCCGTCACTGTTCCTGAACAATGGGGACCTGTTTCTCAGCTGGTGTAAACTGCTACGAGAGCAGCTGCGAGCGCGGCTCGACGCTGCCTTGCTGTGCCTGCACTTACTTTGTTTTTCTCCTTTGGTGTCAGCAGGTTGTCGGGCTCCATGAACACAGTGCTGGGAGCCATCTGTCCTGAGGAAGGAGGGAAGCTCTCAGGGTGGAAGTCCGGGAGAAACGTGCTGCCGAAAGCCGCCTCCGCCGGCTATTTATGCTGCGCGGCCTCACGGAGAGGCTGTGGGTCTGGGGCCCGGCGGAGTTTCCCACACTCCGCGGCCAATCGGGCAGATAGCAGCACAATAGGAGAAGCATCCACTCCTGCACGCTCCGCTGCCCGTGAATAGCCCAGGGATAATGACCTTCTCCCAGATGAGCAGGTGGGGAGTGTGTGCTACGTGAAAGGCCGGGATCAGAGTTACGTGTCAGAAGCTGGGAAAGAGCTGGCCTTCAATGGGAAAAGGCTGCTGACTAACGCCGCAGATCAGCAGCATTCCAGACGCAGCCCTGGGTTCACGTGCGCGGAGGAAGAGGAGGTCAGCTGCCGACGGCGGGAAATAAACTGCCGGGACAGGCTGCTGCGCGGGGCCGCGTTCCTCTCTGGCGACGCACGCGGGCGCGCGCTGGAGCACACGCACACGCAGGCCGTTTCTGGCTTTCGGAGGTAAAGACAGGATTTCTTTAAATCCCCTCGCCTGGTTTCCTCAGTAAGCCAGAGCCAGCGGTTCTCCCTCAGGTGACGGTGACACCGCTTTTGCCCACGCGAAACAGAAAACACCTTTTCCAGTTTGGCTTACTGCAAACAAACACATGTAACTGTAAGTACACACAGTTACTGAAAACGTTTTCTGGTTTGGTCTTTGTTCTCTTCCCTTGATACCTTACATACCTCTTTAGAACGCTCTCAGGCCATGTCACAAGCACTTTATGTTGCTGTTTTCAAACACCTGCAAGATAAATCCACGAGAAGAAGGATCTTGGAGTGTTTGGGCATCAGTTCAGTCTCACGTGCTGCTTTCTCCCTTCCTCCCCAAAACGCGTTTTACCATAATTATTTTCATTCAATCTATGCACAAAGGAAAACTGAGCGCAGAAGAAATTCACAGAGCCTGTAAAGTTATTAGGAATCGAGTTCCTGATTCCTCATTCTCCACTGGGCCAGTTTCTATACCGAGATGCACAGTCTTTGCTCCGCAGGTGCCTGCAGCTGGAAGAGTTAATGGTCTTGCTGTTTGTGTCCCACAGACACACAGCCAGAGATTCACGTTGGAAAACTCGAACCGAATCTGCCTGCGTTTATCCTGCCTTCTGCCCGTGCAAGTCCTGCTTGCTTTGGTGAGCTCTACCCTCGCGCGAACCGCTGAGGAAGGCAGCGGCAGCCGAGCGCTCTCCGCACGCGCGGGACACGCACCGCGACGGCGCGGAGCAAGGCTGGCGGCAGCGGTGCCGTTACGCTGCGAGGAGGGGGAAGCGGGCAGGCAGCGGCACCGGCCGCACACCTAGAACCACGTGTCCAGATTTACTCCAAACGTGCTACGTGACCTCATCTGTTCAACACGCTTCTCTGAGAGCACCAGTATCCCCCGCTATTAGATTCAATACAGGAATAATAATAATCAGATAAATTACTGTCAAGTAATGTTTGGGCTTATGTTTGGGGAGCTCTCACTGCAGTAAGTAAATACTGTTTGCGTTTACATGAATACACGTGTATCTGTGCTCATGTTTATATTAACATATGTGCATGTGGTCACGCATGTCTTTTAACGTGAATACACACACACACGGACACATTTGTCTCTTACTCTGCAACTTGTTATTCGTAAGACCAGGTAAGGCTTAAATGACCTCTTCCAGGGTCTGCTTTTCCATCCCTATTGTACGGCTCCTGAATAGGCTCCCTTCTTTTCCTACAGAGCAGCAGCTGTTGAGCTCCGAGCCTTTTATGTCAGGTTGTGGGAAAGCTTTTGTGACACCATTTCACATGTTCTGCTCAAAGGTTGTGGATTATCTTTGAGCCCGTGTAATGCCACCTCTGAAACCAATCTTTCGCTCTGTGCATCCCTCTGGGGGAGATGCCCTGAAATAGAAACTCCCGAGGAGTAACTCATTTCTTGAGCTCGTTAATCAAGCGCATGACGAAGAAACACGCCAATCCCACGATGAGCAGGGTCCGCGAGCAGTTTTGCTAGAGACAGTTTCTGTTTTCCAGATTAACTCACTAATAAGCAGCGATAAGAACAGCAATAATTTCCCGTTCCAGCACAGGGCACATAAACAGGCCCCCCCGTTTTAGTCCACCAAAGCTGTTCAACGCGCCAGACGCCCCCCCTGCAACCACCCACCGTACACAAGAAGAGACCGAGCCTGCCTCTCAGCGACCTGTGCGTTACCGCATTCCTGCGTCGCAGGGCTTGTATTTTGGGGGAGGACAAATTAACTTCCCGTGATAAAACTGCAGTAGAGCAGCTGTGTGACTGGTCTGCCTTCGGCTTTCTCCTGTCGCACGCGTGGGCTCTGGCTGTTGCTGAAGATGCGAGGGAGAGGCAGGAGCCCAGAGGGGCCGTCGCTGCCTGTGCCGGGGCAGCCGGCTGCAGCCCCCAGCCGCTCCGGCCCGGGCGAGGGCGTTGCCGCCCGCGTGTCTGCCACCGCGGATGCCACCCGGGATCCCTGCAGCAGGATTGTACACACAAACCTCTTATTTCCCCACTCGGCACCCAGGGGGTTATCGAGTTAACTCCACGGGAACAGTCATGCCAGCCTGAACCGCCTTACGCTCCTTGGTCTTGGTAGAAATTTTGCTTAATTCACTATTACAACACTCAGCTCAGGTTAAAAGAGAATGAAGACCTCTATCTCCTTTCTTGCCCCAAGACAGTAACTTCCATATACCTTCTTGAAGGAATGAATTCTATGGGACAAAAATGCCTACTTGATGTCTTCCAGGATCCCAAGCATCAAGTCCTGCTCCGTGTCTGTTTACTGTGTGAGCCTGAGATGCGATGGACCGTATTTTCTCCCGCTGTTTAGTGACCACACGGTTGGGCATCGTCGCTGCGACCCACGCCTTCAGGGTTCCCGCCTTCAGGGTTCCCGCCTTCAGGGTTCCCGCCTTCAGCTCTGCCGCTGCCTCAGCGGAGCACGGGTCTGAGAGCCGGCGCCGGCACGCCACGCTCCGTGGCTCACGCCGCGTGGACGGGGCTGGACCCTTGATGCCTGCAACCTCAGCTTAGCACCTGCGTGCCGGTTTCAGAGCAACGCGAGCTCGGGTCCCTTCCAAAAACCCCCATAGCCCCGCAAAGGCAGGAACAGCGTTCCCAGGAGGGGTTCCAGGACAGCTCCGCTGCCGCACGTTCGGCCAGCCCAAAGCCAGAGGGAAAGGCGGCGGCGGCCGTTGTGCCTCGCCCGACCGCGCTGCGGTGGTGGTCGCGCGCTTGGCACGGCCACGGGGTCAGCGCTCAGCATTTCGTCTCTGTTAGGATCCAAACTGACCTAAAGCCCGCTGCTGAGCAGGCTGAATGCCAAATAATCTCCTGTGGCCTCGAGAAATGCACTTAACTATAGAGGCTGGAGGCCCCACATATTTAGAACGTGTGTGGTAATAAAAATGACAATATTCAATGTATTATTTTGTGAGGCTTAACTCATCTCTAAATGGTGAATGTACCAAAATCTCCCCCAGACGGTAAATCCACTGAGGTTCCTGCTTCCTCACGCTGTGTCACACATGAATTTTAAAGCATCTGAGATAAAAACATATATTTAAAATAGCTTTTTATTTTCTCTTTGGTTTCACAGTCTGTGAGGGGAAAAAATTAGCCAATTACTGACCATCTTGGAAGAGTTACTCGGATGCTCGATTACCCAAAGTAGATGCTCTGCTTCTGCTTTGGTTGGAAATCCTAAAGAAAAGTGATAATAAAAACTCCTCCCTATTATAAAGTTAGCAGAGTCAGTGGACTTTACACCAAGGATAATGAATTCTGAATTATGCACCTTCTACGATGGTTCCAAAAATACACAATATTGCACAGAAAACTCGTTAGGATCCCAAGATACTGGATCGGGATAACATGTTTGAGAGACGGCATTAGCAACAGCCTTCCCCAGAATCTCTGCCAGATGTTAGCTCTTTAGGAAGACTTAAGGATGCTGCTGCTTTCCCAAGTCTTGAGAGACGCTCGTTGCTCCCGCTACGTGCTGCCCAGATGGCCTTTTGGGAGCCGGGTTTCCCACTGAACACAATGCCGAGGCAAGCACCGTCGCTAATGCGGTTTGTCGGCAGGCACGCTTCCTTTGTGACAGGAATGAATATCGTTAGGAAACGGTGTGGGAAACTCGGAGGTACACAAACTTCCATGGCCTTACGGCAGTAAGTCACTTAGAAAGCTAAAACGCTCGGGAGCAGGGACGGAGCGACGCTTCCGAACGGAGAACAGGAAAGACGGCAAAATGCAGGAGACACAATTAGCACCGAGTCCTACAGACCATCCCGAGGCACGAAATAAAATGGGTCCAGTCCTAAGGCCTGACTTGGGTCCTCGCTGAAGCCAACAGAAACTGTGCACTCCACGAAGAGCGAAGCCGACTGCCAGCTTTGCCCTGCAGCTGTTGTACTTCCAGAGCTCTTTCCTGATCTCCAGTAAACTGGTGTAAATACAAATTACCTCTACACCTACAGTGGAATTTATCAGAATCCTAATCAGCAAAATTTGAGCCTGAACCTTCCCCTGCCAAACACCAATACCAGAATCTGGTCTATTGTTTCCCATTTTTTTAATCCAAGCAACACAGAACAGTTTAGAAGTATTAATGAAGAGAAAAGCTTCCCCATAGTGTTGCTGGTATAAAATCTGATCTAATTTTCTTAAAAGCCAAGCCCAGCTCCTATAGCTCTGTATGGGTCATACAAAAGCATCACGATATCCTCTCCTGGTCCACAGGAGTCATCTTTTTCCCTTCGCACTGTGCAGCAAAGAGGCGCAAAAATCCCGTTGCAAAGCTGCAGCGATGCTGCCCGACCGGGACCTGCGCCGGCTGTTCCAAAGCTCGGCGCTTCCGAGCCTGCTCAAGGAGAGCAGACCCACCGAGACGCGGAGCCGGGGAACCGGTGCCCTGCTGCGCCGTTGCGGGTGATGTGCCGCGAGGGTTGCCATCCTCTTCGGGCAGGGCAGCCTTTGCTAAAGAGAAGAGCAAGAGAGAGGTACCAAGCAGCCTGGGGCACGGGCAGTCTGCCCGTCAAGCGACACCAGGTAGCAGAGTCCCTCGGGATCTGTCAGTGACGCCACGGACAGTCCTAGCAAAAAAACCACGGTATTCTCCTGGGCAAGGCTGAACTGAGGGAATTCCTCGCCTACAGCAGATCATCTCCAGGCTGGCGGGAGGAAATCAGTCCCGTATTTAAACCCCATATTTAAATTACAGCAAACAGCAACTCAGATTACCATGCCAGGGCAGTTAAGGATTGGAGGAGCTTCTGTATCTGTTTGCAACAGTTTGCACAAGCTTACGGGCGGCTTGACTGATGCCAAGGGTCTGTTTCCCGGGACATATTAAACAAATCTGGGGAATTAAAGAGGCAAACAGAGTATGCGGCCCAGAAGTCTTAGTGTGGGCCAAAACCACCTCTGCCGCCTTCAGTGGGACAATTTTCTTTGGCCTTATGGGTGGGTGAGCAAGATCCTGCTCCTGCAGCTCCTCTCCCTGCACGTCCTCCTCGCGCCGCTGCCCGCGTCCCCTGTTCGAGTCTGGCACAATCTCTGTTTGCCTGCGTAGCTTCCTTCACTTTTTTCCTTTTACTCGGGGTTTATTTTCCCTTCGTGAAGTTTTTATAATCTGATTTTTCATTCTGTCACTCTTTTTCCCTCTGTCTGTCACAGGCAGATGTGGTTTGAGGACGGGAGTGTCTTACGGACCCGCAGAGTGTGTGAGTTTGGAGTTCCTTCCAGTTTCCCACACTGCTCTCCTATTCACGGCATTCAGGCGGAGGATAAAGGAAGTGTGCCATGCTACAAGCTGAATTAGAAACGGTGTTTGACTTCCCTTTGTACTTCACAGAAACCTTGCTCTGGGTAGACCATCTGCATAGCACTCGCTGGGGAGAAACCCATTGATCAAGGCCTGTCAGCCCAGCTGGGGGAACTTGGGAACGTAATTCCTCGGGCCACTTCAGTTCTTTAGGGCTTAACATCTGGCTGGAGGGGGAGGCGACAGTTGATGGTTTAACAGTCTTGCTTCCTTTCAAGTTTGGGATGCTGTTTTGATCCCCGATAAGCCTTTCTGAAATCCTGATTTTAATAACATGGAAAGTATCCAGAAGACTAGGAATAATGCACTGGCTTTGCATTTTCAAAGTGCTTTACAAATACCAGCTAATGAATTCTCAGCAACCTCCTCTGTGAGATGAGGATGTATTATTAGCAATGTTTTACAAAGGAAGAAAAATGAGGCAGACGGGAGAAAACCAAAATTCCAGTATTTCCAATAGCCTACTGGTTGCAGTGCTTCTGTCGCCAAGTGGCTATTTGAGACATCTGGCTCGCAAAGATGCTCAGCACTCACTTGTGTTTTAATTAGCTTTGGCATCTCTGAAAAGGAGCCAGCTCCCCCGCTTGTGGGAGAATTTGGATTACCGGCCTGGACCACGCTCGCAGTCACGCACCACCTAGATAAGCGGATGCAAACGTTCTCCTTGGTACCCAAGTTCAGTAGCAGGTTTTGAAAATGTTATTTAGTACAATTTCTTCAAGCCCATGAAAGGGCTGAAAAGGAAGATGCACTCAAATCCTTGATCAGGAAATACTCAATCATCTATTCAACAGAAATTAACTTGATCTCTCTAGAAAGCAAACTAAGTTTTAATTTGTTTATTCAAGCTCCCGAAGACCTACCAAAACCTCAGTGCTAAGCCGCAGCTGTCCTTAGTCCTTGCGCAGAGCTGTCTGTCAGCACCGGCTCATTTTGATCAGCCGCCTCCCAGCGTTCTGGTTATTCTGGGCTTGGAGCTCCTCGGAGGAGAGGATGCCGCGTGCCCTGAATTACACGAGCTCTCCGAGTTCGTAAGGGAATTTCAGGCCCTAGACGCTTGGCCTGGATAAAACCAGTGGCTCAGAAATGAGAAAGGAGCCGTGCTGCCTTGGTTAACAACCCCAGCGCTATCTGCGGCGTCGGGGCTGATCACGGGTCGTACGCAAAAGGCGTCTGCGCAGTCCCCTGAGGGCAGCTCCTGGGGACTTCATGCCAGCTTCCCGCACCTAGTGCTGCAGATGGCTGCAGGGCACAGTTTATGCGACCAGCTACACTGGAGATGTTCGGGGGGTCCTGGTCCTGTTCTTAACCCTCTCTAGACTGTTTTCTTTAGAGCCTGGCTCTGTTCATTGCTCTAGATTCCCCTGACCCTGACAGCGTGCCTTGCGCTGTGGCATGGCGATGAGGGCATCCAGCTCTGCCCCGTATGCCTTGTGAGGACCAAGGTCTGTCAGTTCTCGCGCATGCCCCTCTGCTCGTCCTTTGCCTGCCTCAGAACTAGGTTGTCTAGCTTTTGAAAAGCCGGTTTGCCTGCAAGGCAGGCGCCTGCTTTTATCAGACGTGATCTCCTCATGGTACTGCCAGCTGAACATGGCAAAGATGTTCCTCAGCCCTCCAAAATCCACCTGCCTGGCAGGGCAGGACCTGACACCGAGCCCCAAGACACCTTCACCAGACACAGGTCCATCGCGCTCCGCAGTGTGGCGACTGACACCGCCAAGCAGGAGAAAGGGGATGCCGGCAGGAGCCCACATCCCAAAACTCAGGCTGAGCTCAAGGGAAGGGGAGAAACTCGCCGGGGCACACGGGAGAATCAGCTTCAGGTGCCAAAGCTGTTCCCAAGGTCAGGAACAATCAAGCGAGGCTCAGGGGATGCCAGGGAAGCCTGTGACTGTTATCTCCCCTCTCCACCGCTGCCCTAGCTAGAGCCGAGTGATTAAATACCTGACACACGCAGACAGGATTAATTGCTGCTGTTATCGAAGGGGAGAGGCGACTGCCCTCCTGTCTGCCACGAACACACCATTCCCATCTTGTCACTGACAGCAAGCGGTGGCTGGGGCCGGACCTCAGGAACCGCCCTTCCAACCCTCACCCTGCTCCTCTGAAGCATTCTCTCTGCAGGACACCTCCTCCCTGCCAAAAGGCTTGGCAGCACTAGTTGGTAAGTCTTGTGATTTTTATCATGAGACTCAATACTTGTGGCCTTCAGTAAGACTTCACGTCCAAGAGAGAAAATTAAGGATATTGATCCAAACAGAGTCCAAATGCTCTATCATCAAAAAGTCAGGAAAAAAAAAATCCATCAAAATACTTCTATTTTTATTAGAAACACCAAAATGTTTTTGTTAAGTCCTTATGACCGTCAGCCCATTTCTTGGTTTCTTGAAGCCCAAATTTTGACATTGGAAAGGCTGGCAGCAATGCCAGACCCTCAGAGATGCTGAGCCCATTGTACGAACTGAATAGCACCGTCTTCCCCCAAAACCCCCCCCAAACAACGAAGGAGGTGCATGAACTCAGCAGCCCCTGCGCTTGCTCCCTCCACTCCGTTGTTAGCGGCAGGCTGTTCTCCTCGCTCGCCCAGAGCCGAGGAGGTGACTGACCCACGGGGCCCGCGTATTTCAGAGGACTTTTGGGGAGCGCGTGCTCCCGCTGAAGTCAGCGGGATGGGGGGTGCTGTAGAGCAAACCTCAGAGCCGGCTGGTAGCACAGGCTGGTCGCTCTCTGAGAGCTTCTGGGTCTCAGCCCTGGTCCCGAGATGGGGAACAGTCACGTTGCTGAGATCGTAACTAACTAAGCACTGGCTGGCGCAACTACGGAGCGAGGTGTAGCCGAGTCCCCTGATAAAAGCAGGAGGATAGGATATATCCCGTGGTCGGTTCCTGCGGGTTTTGGAAGAGGAGGGTGGTAACCACATATCACGGTGGCTCCCGCAAAGCCTGCTCCCAGGGCAATGTGTTCCTTTGAGACATAATTGATTCCTGCCATCAGGCACCAGCCTGCTCTCCCCCAGGGTCAGCGCTTTCCCACATCCAACCCCATTATCCCACAGACCATGCCTTTTGTACAACACACTCCAGCTATTCATGTGCAAAGCAGCTGTAATCCCCAGACCTTTCAGAGTCAATATACCAGGAAATAATAAATCCCTCTTGTGCACTCTTGAATATGCTGAGAGGTGACTTGTGGGAATTTCAGCTGGGCAGAAAAATAATAAATTCTCCTTAATTTTTAATTATTTGTAATACTCACTGTAGAAAGACTATGTCGTTGGTGCATGACTATTTCGGGGTCACCCACACAAGCAGCTGTAGAAATTGCTTTTGCCTCTAACAACCCTGAAAATGCAGATCAAATTGTCTCCTATGTTTCTTAATGATCAAAGTCCACTTTCCTTCACTTATGCACCTGGGAATGGCAGTATATTAAACATTCTGGATCTAAAGAAAAACTAATTAAAAAAGGTTAAACCTGTGAAGAACGTACTTTACAGTAATAAAAGACCCCTTTTTGCCAGGGTTCTAATGTCTGAAGGAGGCAAGATAATGCCATGCTAATGACATTTAATGGAATATTTTATACAATAGGACTAATAACAACATAACCTTTTCCCCTGGAAGAGGCAGACTTCGCTACACTCCCGCTCTGTTGGTTCGGACAGCAGAATTACGCCTGGCTTGCGAGAGCGGAAGGAGCCAACCCTGAATAGCAAGTTCTGCAGGATAATTTCTTTATGTATTGCCTCCCATGCCAAACCATTTTGTAAAGTATTTGCTGTGTAGAACGCGGTGTCACTGAAACACGCCGAGCAGAACACGGTAGGCAGGGTTAGGTGCGCCTGGGGCGCTGGGAGAAGGGATCTTCGTCTGGCACACCAAAGCAAGCAGCGGCTCCTAAGCTAAAAACTGTCAGAGGATCATTAGGGTTCGCCTCAAATAGACCGTACCCTGTCTTTTCAAACCTTATCCCAGAAACCTCCACAGAGCGAGTCACAAGAGTACGAGGATGACGGAGGGATTTGTGGTGCTGAAGTCCAGGCATCTTAAACATTAGGACACGTCCACCAGCAACAGTAAGGTGTGAGTGTGGCACACCATACCGACCCAGTAGCTTCACCAAGCACTCAAAGATAACAATTCCCACGCAGATGCGTCAGCACAGGTCTCCGTGGGACCCTGGTAGGTGTTCCCATTGCTACTGTCCCCCTCAGCGATGCTGCCACTAGCGCGTTCCCTGTGAAAGCGAGATCGGAGCTAGCCTGGTCCTAAAAAGCCTTCCGTTTCACCCGTGCCGACAAGCCCTTCCAGCAACGCTGCCCACGGGCTGGCCCGAGGAAGGGACAAGAGCCGGCTGGAGACCAGACTGCGCACAGGACAGAGCCTGCAAGGCCCCGCTCTCCAGGCAGCTGCCACGGCAAAGGGGTGTCCCAGGGACAAGTGTCTCTGCCAGGCTCCCAGCAGATGGGGAGGAAAGAAACTGCTCTGCAAGACAGCGAGAAGAGGCCGCCTCAGCACCTCCACTGCAGAGGGGCACCGTCCCCAGGGCTGCTCCTGCTCCGCTTGGTTCAGCGGTATCCCCGAGCGGTGCCAGAAAAGCACGGGGGCCACTTCAGCCCTGTCCCTACCCCCACCACCAACACGGGCTCAGCTCCCAATTCCAACAAGGCTCCGTGAAAGAGTTTAGCAGCACCGATCCCATTTCCCAGAGCGGCAAACTGAGGCACGGTGAAGCAAACCAGCAGCCCCCAGCTCAGCCAGCGCCGAGCTCAGTATTCCTGCCGGCCACCCGTGTGTGACCCAGGGTCTCTGGAAAACTTGCCCCATGTTGCCCCTTTCTCCTGGTATACACAGATCTCCAAGAAAGCCCTGCCTGCGTGGTGAAACGCGCGCTTTTCAGCCTTACTCGGTGAAAAAGCCATGCGAGTTCATCGTGCCTTGACAGCAGCGCAGGCTCCACAAAGGAGTTATTAGCACCAGGCTGTGTGGGTTTGAATTTCTCTGCGTTTCCCATACTTTTCCCCTATTGATAACATTTCTTGTTGGGACAATAGAAGTGTGCCTTGCAACTACTCACGGCATTAGTGACGGTGCTTGAGCCTGAATGATTTAAAGGGAAAGAATCCAACTCCCAAAAGACCATCTGGCTATCAGTTATAATACAGCAATAAAGGTCAGGGCTGCTTCTCAGGAGTTGGGAAAAAGATGTTTTTTGACACTGAAGAGCCTCTTCAACCAGCTCGGTACATGCCTACCCGTCAGCTCCCAGCTTCAAGGCCTGCCACCATTGCTCCCGTGCTAGGAAAGGGGTAACGCAGGACACCAGCTTTTGGAGGAAGGCCAGCCAAAGAATCCAGGAAAAAGGGCAACACCTTATTATAGCTGGCAAGAGCCAGGGCATGGTCTCTGAGCTGCATCTTATTCTGTATCATAATCCTTTGACTGCTTCAAAGCGTTCATGAGATGTCTTGTCTCCTGGCTTTCCCACAACACAGGGAATAAAGGGCTCCAAGGACAACATCTGCCCTGCACAAAGAGCTAAGCCCATTCAGGCCCACACAATGAAAACCCCGAAGCTGGCTATTTCGGCGACACCTCCCTCCTTCCTGTCAACTGCCCATTAAGCTCAGTCTTCCCTTCAGGATTTCCAAGGCAGAAATTGTCTTTGGCTTTCCTGCCTCACCGCACGCTTCCCTCCGCCGTTTCCACTTCCAGACCCCCAGCCACGCTCCCGCACACGAGCGGCGGACGGGGAGCGGGCACGCACACCTCTGCCTCGGCACGACAGGCCTGTCCCGCAGGCGGCACGATGCGGCACAGCTTTCCTCAGGGAGCTCCTGGGTTATTGTCGGTGCTGCCTCAAGGACTGTATCCACACAGAGATTTTTCTCGTAAGACAAAAATCAGAACTGACCTAAAGCGTCCACACAGCTTCATTATTTTTCTTGCCTTCACCACAAAAGAAATAATGTTTGCTTAATTTTTATTGAAATTTTCATGCAAATACAAGCAAGCAGCACTATCCCCATTTTCCAGATGAGAAAGGGGAGGGGGGATGACGTTCTAAAGGTTACCCAGGGAGGCAATTACGTGGTCTCCGAGATCCCATGTTCTGCAAACTGCGGCGGGTCCCGTCTGCAGCGGGGGAGCGCGACGCTCCTTGCGGGAACGAAGTGCCCTGGAAACCCCAGGCAAGAAGCAGAACTGACCTCCTTGCTGAGGTCCGAAGATGGGCCTCAGCTACTAAATCCCATTCGCGTCCTGCCTCTGACTTCCCAAGGCCCAGGGCTTCGGGGTTGAACCTGATGCTGTTCTTTAGCCCATCTTAACCGTCATTCATGTAAATGTCGCTATGAAAAAGAGAGTGGGAAAGGGAAAAGAGCTACAGGGGTGCCTAGGCACGGGTCCAGGTCTGCTCGGGGGGATGTGGCTGTCCCGAAGGAAGGCAATAGGAACACTGGTGCAATAGGCTCACAGACCCCGGTGTGTGAAGAGAGAAACAGCGGTTACCTCTTCCATTTGCTTCCCAGTCCCTTTTTATTCACCCTGTCCAGCCAACACCCCACCATCCTCACTGCAGATTCTCCACAGCACTTAGAAGCGTCACGCAAACAAACCTGCCGTTTCACCCTGATAAGACTTTGGCTCACCCATTAAAAGCGTAACGACTGTACGGACAAGCACAAATACACCCACGCTCCGGCACGCCGGGAGGCTGCTCTGAAGTGCCCTCTCCAGAAAGGGTAGAGAGACGTCCTTAGTGCTGTTGATTTTAACCCAACAGCGCTCCCCTTCTTCCCCCGCCTCCCCCCAAAAGCGTGCCTCCCCCACGCCGCGGATGTGACTGGCACATGCAGGGACTCCGGAATGCCATTGATCCCAGACAACCAGCTGGAGGGTCAGTGCGTTCCCAGGTCCCCGGGCAGCCCTGAAGAGCCACGCCGCACACTCCACCAGCCAGCGTGGGCAGAAGGTTATTCTCTCCAGGGCATTTGCAATCAACGTACCATGCGCTAATAGACGCGGCCTCTATTGTGCAGCTGCGTGCCCGGATTGGCTGGGTGGCTGTGGGAAACACCAGCCATCCCCACACTCACGTATCTGCTGCAGCTCCCCGATGTATAAATAGAGGCAGCCGGTAACCACCAAAGCGTAGTCTTACACCCAGCACAGCAGCCCGACGCGGGGGTCTGCGCCCGGGACTCAGAGCACTGAGCATGGCTCCCAGTAACGCGCTCATGATCCACATGGAGGAGAAACTGCTGCCAAAAGAGAAGAATAAAGTAAGTAGAGCCCTCGACAGGCTTGGAAAGGCTGGTCTGCGCTCTATGCAATGGGCTGCCTCTATCAGAGAAACACCGCATAGGAAAAGATGAGATAAGGAGGGAGAAATTGGTCTGAGGAAAGGCAAGTGGGTTAGAGAGAGATAAAGGAGACTATATAGATTTTTAAAAATGAAATTGAGCTGGGAACAGGTGGGCAGCACTGCAAAGCTCTCCTACCAAAAGAAAGCATCTTTGAACATGTATCAGGCCATCAGAAGGGGAAATTGGGTCAGGTCTCAGAAAATCCTTAACGATCTGCTCCATCTCTCTTACAGCTGAGGAAGCCGGTGGTAGAGAAAATGCGTCGCGACCGGATTAACAGCAGCATCGAGCAGCTGAAACTGCTCCTGGAGAAGGAGTTTCAGAGACACCAGCCCAACTCCAAGCTGGAGAAAGCCGACATCCTGGAAGTGGCCGTCAGCTACCTGAAGCAGCAGAGCCAGCTGCAGGAGCAGAGTGAGTGCAGAGCACGCGTCGCCCGCCACCGAAAGCCTGCTCCCCCGGGCCTTCGCCCTCCGTGCTGCCCCGGCCCCCGGCGCGCCCGGGGCCGTAACACACCAGCTCTAGTCACGCGAGCAAGGCTCGTGGGCTCAGGCCCTTGAAAGAAACTTAATGCATGAATCACCGCTGTCCCGTGACTTGGTCATGGTCTTAACCCACTGCATTTGCCTCTTTCTTTCTTTCCTAGCATTCATTCCCAAGAGCCTCGAGCAGGACTTTACCAGCGGGTACCTGCGGTGCCTCAAGGAAGCTATGCATTTTCTGTCCTACTACGAGCCCAAGAAGGAAACCCAGCTGCAGCTGATCAAGCACTTCTGCAAAGCTCAGATGGGCGCAGGCGTCGCGCACCCGCCTGCTCCGCGTAGCCGGCCTCTGTCGCCCTGTCTGTCCGCCAGAAAGCAGCCTGCCCAGAAGACTCTGCCTGCTGCTCCTACCATCTGGAGACCCTGGTAGACCTGCCGAACTCTGCTTTACTCCTATGTTTTGCTACAAAAACTAGAGGGACCAGTGATTTGATAGTTCCTCTTTGAAGTAGGAAACATTGCTTTCCAAAGGTGGGAGGGGGGCACTTACTGTTTTTCTGTCACAAGAAATGAGGCTCGCTGCGTAGTTTCCCTTCACAGTGAAGGAATGTGTTTGTATCTTGCAGCAAATTTGCTGCTTTTATCGGTGGCTCCTAGCCAAAGAGGGACCGAGTCCTGCGGTGATTTCGAGAGCCAAACGCCCTTCAGTTTCCATCACACTTTTGCTTGGCAAGGCTGCTGAGCCTGTGGCTGTGGGAAATCTCTGCTAACTCCCTGGGTCACTGGTTCAAGTGCTCCATTGTCTCTAGATAACGTACTGGCCTTCCTAAAGAAGGGGCACTTTGAAGAATGTATTTTGTATCATAAAGAGAGTATTGAGCCTTTACCTTTTGAGTGAAAGATGTTATTAAGAAATGCTGATGCTTCTCAAGTTCTATGCTATTTTTAGTACACCTTCTTACAGAAAGTTACGATGATAACAGATAGCTCTAGGGAAAATTCGCTTAATGTCAGTATGTGCTTCTCTCAGTTGAGGGATAACTGATGCCTTTTGTAAAGGAAATACCTGTGCTGATATACCTTAAGGAAAGGGGGAGGAAGGGAGGCAATGAGAACTTTATAATCATTCACTAAATGGGCTAAAGAGCTTAAAAAGCTTTTATAAAGTTGTGAGGTATTCATCCTGTGTGATGTTCAACTTTGTGTCTTCACTGTACAATACAATAAAAATGGTTTTAGTCATTAATCCTTTGGTTTGAAGTGATTAAAACGGCTAATAATCCTGAACTAAGTGTTGCACATAGACTCCTCCTGCAGTGGGGAAACTATCAGGAGATGTCCTATTTCCGAGCCCTTCATTCCAGTATAGTTTACATTTGTGAAATTCATTTGGCAGAACAAGATTTCAGATCCTGCAAAGCAGCGACCTCTGGAAAAGTTAAGAAAAATTCAAATGGAGGCGAGATTGAAGTGCGATACTGAGAGGCGTAGTCCCAGATACTTAACAGCAACCTATTCACACTTTGGCAAATCACGAATTTCACAGCCAGTTTATTTCTCCCCATTCCCCATTAATTTGCCCTCTAACCCGAGTTCAATCTTACGCTTTCTGTCCGTTTAGGAGGTAGCAACATGCAAAACTCCTAATAACTTCCAAAGAGTTTGGCACCTGACTCTGCTTGGGAATCTTACCCTCCACTTTGAAACTACCCACAGTGGGGTGAACTAGTTTTTGTTGTCTTTTAATTTTAGCACCTCCTGTTACCTAAACACAAGTTCTGCTAGGCAGTAACAGAATTGCTTTCTTTACTGAAGTGAAGTCTGCCCATGTATGGCTAAAAGTATACAGAATTCGATAGCAAACAGAGACTGAAAAAGCATTTCCTCTCCTAAATTATTTCCCCATATTCTTCTCTTCTTCAAATATTTTATTCTCTCTGACATCCACCAAAGGGTCCAAAACATGCCACGAATAGGGCCTATGCCTCCGAGTTGAGAAACTGCCACGCTCCACCAGGCTTTAGAGGTTTTTTTTCTATCCAGCCTGTTGCAGAGATGGTCTCTCTGCCAAGCATCTTTTAAATGATTATCTCAATTTTTTTTTTCACCCCACCTCAATTCAGAAAATAAATCTAGCATATTCTCTTACGCGGAGGTTTACAACAGCCTGCCTACCTGGCTTGCACCAGCTGGGCGACCCAACCTAAGCAGCCCGGGCTCGCCGTGGGTTGTGGAGAGAGGCACCGGGGCACCCGCGCGCAGCCTCAGCTCGAGCCCTGCCAGGCTCCTCCGCATCCCCCGTGCAGAGGCCGCATGACCCCCGTCTCCCGCGGGGTAAGTCAGCTGCGCCCTGGTGACGCGAGGAGGATCGGCACCTGCTGCAAAGGACGTGCTTGTCCTTCTCCCACGCAGCTACGCAAAGAGGGGAGAGATGAGGCGACCAAGCAAAAAGGGATTCAGAAGGTGTTTGGGGAAGCAGGATGAAAAGCACGAGAAGGGCATCCTAAAGCCACCCTTGAGCACCTTAAACACGAGCAGTCTCTCCAAAACACAGCACTTTCCCCAATAACATTCACTCGCTTTTCCTTAGAAGAGTTCCCATTTATTGCTCAGCGGGGACTAGTCACCTTTTATTTGCCCTTCTCTTCAAAGTAAAATAAATCTGCACAAATAATCAGTTCACAAAACTATTAACTAACCACAGCAACACGTTGACTTGGATATATGACAGGGAACCCTCCCGTTCTTCCAGAGATGTAGTAACAGCATGAAACACCATTGGCCAGCAATTTCAGCTCTCCGCAGATGCCCTGGGAGAGATGCCCTTGAAAAACTTCGTTTCTAGCATATGCTTTTTTCCTTAAACAAAAGCAAACCTAGAATATATGACCTTGTCAAATGGCTGCTTCGTTAAGCACTAAGCAAACCCCGATGGGCGAAGCTGACAAGATCAAAGTGCATTCAGACACTGCTAGCTGTACCTGGCCAGCCCTCGCTTGATTTGTGATGAAACCCTTTGGTATACGCATGGAAAGGACTAAAGAGCCAGCTAGCCAGGTCAAGAACATATCGCTCTACCTCATTACAGTTGCGTGGATCATTTTCGTTATTGTTTTACCCTGAATGCACGAGCTGGTTGAGTGCCCTGCATCTGTCTGCTAATGCAATACAAGGTGGGGTTTTGGTACAGCTCTGCAATTCATCAAGGGCTGATACCAATGCTGCAGATACATTTGTTCTTCCTAATGAACTGCTAAATAATTCAGAAGAGATATTTTTAGATTTTGTGGTTGCTTAGCGATCTTGAAAAAGTCGCTTCACCGTGCTGTGCTCAACTTGTCTTTGTCAATTAGTACAAGCTTCTGAATCCCCGCAAAATTCAAGCTGTTCATCCCTGCCTGGGCAGTTTTAAATCAAGGCTAACTGAGGTGGTTTGTGCATAGGAAGTTGGGGGGAGTTCAGTCGTAGTCAAAGTGCCACGGGCCCCAAAGCACAGCACAACCTGGCTACGCACCACAGGGACGGGGAACAGAGTCACACGTGGCAGGAGAAGCCTCTGCTCTTAGTGGACGGGCACCTTCTGCAGCTGATGCGAACCATGTTGTGAATGTCGCAGGCAGCAGCATCACCGCAGTTTGTTTAAAACCGACAGCATAAACGAAAAAGAGAGAAGGAAGCCAAAGAAGAGCTGCACAAACCGAAGACTGTTGGATTTGAACCCAGTCCCTTGAGTTCTAGGCTAATGCAGGAACAGGCCGTAGAAGTGACAACTGTGCAAAACTCATGCGAGATCACAGTCAGGCTTCTAAGCTCAGAACTCCTGCCACCCCTATTGGCATAAATCTGGAGAGACGCGGCTCCCGTCATTCAAACCACAAGGTCTGATCCTCATTTACACGGTATTGCATTCCTCCGGCTGCAGCGGGGGAGTCCATCGCGCGTAGCTGCTGGTGCCCGCGAGATTCAGACCTACTGTTTGCAGAGTGGCGCAAGGGAGAGAAACAGCAAGCGCCTCCTTTCTGGGCAGCGGAAAGGAATCAGCCCCCCCAAAAGCCTCCGTTTGCTCCAGGGAGCCAGATCCACGGCTGGGGCAAGCGCACCGCTCCTGTTTTTCGCCAGCCAAAGACTTGCCCCTCTGGGCTTTAGTTTTACAATTACTTGAGAGCTAAAAGCCAGACCTCCGGTTTCACCAGCCTTAGCACAGCAAAGGTTATACTTACAATTTATTAATTATTATCACTTATAATAATTGAACGCAAAGCTCCTTATTGCTCCTCTGTCCCCTGGGGTGACTCGCCCCTGCTCCAACACATTCCCACCCTTAGGGAAGATGTTGTTTATTATGCTGATCCCACAGCCCAGGAATACTCTCCTGACAAAGCCCCTATTAACCTCAGAGTGTGGGCCTGAGTTTCTCAGAGTTTCCCACACTTTCTTCCCTATTTATGACATTCAAAGGGACCACAAAGGAAGCGTGCCTCACAACAGCCCACATTAGTGACGCTTTTTGGCTCTGCATTGTGATGACCAGCAATTCCTGTCCCGATAGACCATCTGGAGAGCTATTTTCCCAAGGAGCACATTGATCGATCAGTATTATGCGAGAGCCCTTTTAAAACTTGGGAACGTTATGCTCTTTGACACTAAATAGGTGTCTGGAGAGGGGTTGTCAGAAAGATTTTAAACCATTTAAGGAAGGCACAGAAAAAATAAAAATCGTAATTATTTCTTTAAAAACACCATCAATAGCATTTGTGAGATAGGCTGACATGAATATAGGAAATGGTCTAAAATAAAAATGCTCTAAAAGTGATATAGAAAGGAAAGCTTTAACCCACCAAGTTGTGTGCTGTAAGTACAGCAGCACTGCTTTTTAAATCTGCATAACATAGACAATGAAATTCTGGTTTTCTGTACTCTTTTCTGATAGTCAACCTTCCTCCGGACCTGTCCCCAGATTGCAATACACTGGGTTCCGCTCCACGGAAAGGTAAGTATCAGATGGGCTAAGAAAGCCGCCAATTGGTATGACAAGTAGTAGCAGCTTTTGTGAAAACAGTGTGTATAGTAAGTCTGCACCTGGGCTGAAATCCCCACCTACAAACAGAAGAGAAAGCTCCATGGCCCAGTCCCAATTTCGGAGGCTAGCGGTCCTCCGGCTGGTTTGATTTATGGACTACAACGACCACAAGCCTACCCATGATGGTCCTGGGGTTGGTTAGTTACCTCTCCTGGATCCTCTGTGGTTGCTCCTCAACTCAAAGCAATCTATGGCGCACAGATCACACACCATAGCTCAGGGTCAAATGGCAAGGATCTACAGGTGGAGACAACTAACGTAGTGGTTCTTGCCTTAGGAAAAGCCAGGACTCCTGCCTGACGTGCCAGGTCCGTACGTACGGACATGGACAGTTGTTTGCAGATTTCTGTTCCCCTTACACTCTCCACTATCTGTACCAAGCGAGAGGGGAGACACCTCCCTGCTTTCACGTGTGATTTTGCAGACTGCATCGTCACGATGCAACTTATGACTGATGTGATTTACGGGGGAGCAAGGCCACTAAGCGAGCAAGCCTCGCTGTCCGCAGCATAGCTGTCATCTCTCAAGAGCGGGTCCAGATTTCACACCATCCTCCGAAGAAGGGAATGATTGTGTGACATTGTTTAGTCAACGCCACATGTTTGGCAATTTGGGGGATTTGTTTCTTTTAATCCTTCATTCCAAAAGCAGGGAAACCCTTGCTTCTGAGCCTCAGACAATCAATCTTTCATTCTGGCTCTGCAGCAACTGTCAGAGACAGGCACAGACTCCTCCCGCGGATATGAAGGACAGTGACAAGGAGCTGGATCACAAACGTGTTTCAGTGGGACAGACTATTGCACTAACAGCTGAATCTTAAAAGAGCCCAAACTAAGAAAACTAGTTACAGACTTTTAACGAAAAGCAACTCGACTGCCTACAGCACAGGATTTTTTTTCCTTACTGAAGTCCTTGCAGAAAGCGCATCCCGCACTCAGTCCCATAACGAACATATTCTAGGGAAAGCCTTAGTCTAGACAACTTATTATTCTGAAGCATCAGTTGGGAAATATCATTGCCATTCAGCTTTCAGGCCTTAATAATCAAACCAAACCGGGAGGGGGGGGGGGGGGGGGGGGGGGGAGATATTTCTTTCTCTTTCCTCCATCAGCAGTACAGAGAGGGTAGGTGAAGCAGGCAAGGGGGGAACTGAAGATTTGCTGTCTTCTCAACTGCCAGCGAGACGGGGAGAAGCCGGGAGCCGGCGAGCCCAGAGGGCTGCTGTTTTGTGTGCTCGCTCAAGGCCGCGCGCCTGGTTCGCCATTCACATCAGATGGTGCGAGTCCACAGCTCCGAGGATTTCCCACATCGCCCCATTCACAGTGTTAAACTGTCAACAAAAGAAGCGTGCCTCTGTGGGTCCCGAGAAGAAAGCTAACGCCTGCTGCACCATCTGCCCAGCACTTCAAGGAAGGGATAATGCTTTAATCAGTGGGAGCTGGTTTAGCCCTTTGGAGTGCAGGGGCATTGTGCTGGGGATAGGATGGCACTATTTAAAACCACTCATTTCATATTTCCAGAACTGAAAATTGGGTCAAAGCTTCCCTCCCATCTCACTGTGCCCGCTGCTGCTGCAAACGCACTCCTCCCCGTACGGTGCGCGGCAGGACCTGCTGGCCATTCCATCTCCTGCGACCCCCGAGAGAGATGCACAAAGTGCCCGACATCGGGCTCCAATAATGGCACAAGCACAAGCAGCCAGGGCAAGCCCGGGCTGTAAGCAATACTGCTGATTACAAGCTGACAAAATAATTCAGGGAACTGATTTTGAATAGGACTCCCTGTTCAATTATAGGTTTTTGACAACCATCAACAATTAAAATTGTTACACCCTAAGTGATCCATCAAAATATAAAATGTCTTTGGGCTGGAAAGGGAGGAGGGGAGAATGGCCGACCTATGAAAGTCACTGCCATGAGAAGCCAGGACCTTAAAAGGGGCTTTGTAAGCTTCAGGTTAATAACTAGTTACAGGATTATCCTTTGCAGGATCACATCCTTTTATGCAACAACGCTGTGTGTGCCGGAACACGTTGCTATCTGTGTGCCCACAGACACAGGTTTTGGCCCTGGCTTATCGAGAGGGATGCTGAGGGCAGGTGGAACAGGCTGACTGCAGCTGACAGGGAAAGGAAGGGTTTCCCTTCTGGTTTCGAGAGGCAGACACAGGTAAGGTTTTCACTAACACTGTTGTTGCGAGAAACAGGTACTCAAACACTAACATCCCTAACCCGCGAGCCTATTAGCGACCATCTAGGTTTACCCCCTGTTCTAGCCTCTGACCATGGAACGTGCATTAAGGAAAAAAAATTATGCCCATGCACGACTCCCCTTAAACCCGTAGAGCTCCACATACTACACCTGAACCAGATGTACCATAAAGCACAACCGGGAATTTGTCAATGCGAGGCCTCACGTGCCTGACTGACAGATCTTAAACGTGACTAATTTTGTATTGGATTGTGCTGGGGGGCACTAGACCCGAGTAGGCAACCTAGGATAGCTGGAAAAATTATCTCCAAAAGGCAGCTTTAATCCTGGACCTCATCTGGCCCCTTCCACTTCGTCACCTGTGTTCATTGCAACACGCGTGGTACATGCCTACACTGCGAAAGCCCCAGATTGAACAGAGTCACGGGATATCCTAGCACCTGTATGTACGTTCTGCAAGTGGGATAATACAAGCAAAGTAACAGACAAAAATTGACTTTTCACTGCATCTCAGTTGTCGGTAAAGGGAAAATATATTTAAGTGCTTTATGTGGAGACTCAGGACCAAGGGAACAGTGAGGCATTTGCAAAGTGGCATGAAATTAAATAGGACGTGTTTGGGAAAGGCGTCATAATCGTTACATGTCACGGGCTGCCGTAGGAAAGCCCAGATTACCCAAACAAAAGCAAGGAAGAGCTCCGAATATAACTTACAGAGGGACTTCAAGTATTTAAACAATGGAGAGGAAAATATTTCAAGCTAACTGCTTAGTGCAAATTGTTTCAAGGGTTCTTCCCTCGATTTTAGTCTCCAGTTGCCCCAAAATTATCTGGTACTGTATTCATCTAAGCATGGTTTAATGTCAATGAAAGAGTTTAGTCCCTCTAATTCTGCATCTTTTCCTTTTCAGCCTCTCTCTTGGTCATGGGCACAGAGCATTATCTCTTCCTGGGATCAGTCTTCTGTGCTTAATTTCACCACAGCCTGGGAAAAGGCAGCACATTGAGATGTTGACGTTCCCAACATCAGGCAGAAGTTTGACGATAATGACGGCAAACGCTTTCCCACGTTCCTACCCCAGCGCGGTAATGCCAAGCCCTATTGTGTCACACACTCCCCAGTCCACCTGCTCCTTTGGGAGCAAGGTATTATCCCCAGGCAATTCACAGTCAATTTGCCATGCTGTAATAGATGCTTTCTCTATTGTCCCAGGGCACGCATGGATTGGCTATCGACTGTGGGAAACTCAAAGTCGCCGAGGACCCATACATTTGTATGCAGCCACCGCATATAAATAGAGGAACTCCCGGCTCCCTTCTCCACCCGCTAACCCGCAAGCTCCGAGCCGAAACCAGCACTTGGGAGCATGGCACCCAGTGCTCTCTCCCTGGAAATCCTAACACCCAAAGAGAAGAACAGAGTAAGTATCCGCTGCCTCTGCGACCGCGAGGGTTACAACCTTTAGCAGCAGGTTATGTAGAGACGGGAAGGGGAAAGCCTCGCTGCTAACTGCCCTCTTCCCGGTTTGTGTTACAGCTCAGGAAACCCATTGTGGAGAAACTGCGTCGCGATCGGATTAACAGCAGCATCGAGCAGCTGAAACTGCTCCTGGAGAAGGAGTTTCAGAGACACCAGCCCAACTCCAAGCTGGAGAAAGCCGACATCCTGGAGATGACCGTCAGCTACCTGAAGCACAGCCGAGGTGAGGACACCCCCAGTCGCGCTGGCTGCCTGTAGTTTCAGGCAAAACCCCAGCGCCTGAGTCTCCCTGTGTAACACTTCTCTCCTCTTCTGCCCTTTCAGCTTTTGCAGCATCTGCCAAAAGCCTACAGCAGGACTACTGTGAAGGCTATGCCTGGTGCCTCAAAGAAGCTCTGCAGTTCCTGTCTCTCCATTCCGCAAACACGGAAACCCGGATGAAGCTGATCTGCCACTTCCAGAGGCCACAAGCAGTCCCTAAGGACTCGGGTTCTTCTTCCACACCCGCCTCCACCCACCAGCCCCCTGCAAAACAAGCAGCGCTGAAACCCTCCTGCAGCCTCTGGAGGCCGTGGTAGGCCCAGAGCACGCTTCCGTGTTTCCTGGACGTTTGCTCGTGTTCCAGAGGAGATCGTGACTTGCTATACAAGTCCCCCCACTCCTCTCATGAGTAGGGAAGAACGTTTTCCTTTTGCAGAGCATTACTATGCTTGGATGCCTGCTTCCCTTCTCCCAGAAGGACTGAAATGATCCCACCACGTGGAGAGAAAGTTATTCTAAAAGAATGCGAGATGTAATCCTCCTGCTAGGAGGACGGAGGAGTTGTTCAGAGAGGAACACTGACTGTTCTTGACCTTAGCGAGGTTGTACGCGTGCATCCGTTGAGAAAGCAGTAACTTCTAAGATGTTCAGGCTAGCATTTTCAAAAGTGCCCGTCCAGGAGGGGCCCTTTCCTCTGACCTGCCCCACTCGAGGCTCCGGTGTCCCGGGCTATCCACGCCTGCCCTGCCCGCTGCGGCCGTGGGGGCCCAAGCCGTCTCGGGCAGAGCAGGTAGCCTACCCGGGCACGTTTGAAAACCTAGCTTTCCTCTGGGTGCCGTCGTGGGTTCTATAATATTTGTAGACTGTACTGAGCGTGCTCTGAAAATGGTTAAACCATAACTCAAACTATGTAGAGGAAATTCCTCGGGATGTCTTGCTCACAAAATCAGAGTACTGTTTGTGAGGTGCAGGATATGTATGCCTTTTATAAAGGCAAAAGCTCATTTTTATATCCTTATAGGAAAGGAAGTTATGGCTGTGTTGTCAATTTTACAAGAAATATTTATGGAAGTCTTTCATGAAAGGCGGGTGTACAAATTATATTTACTCTTTGGTACCCTACCACCAGGGGAGAATGCGACTTCATTACTGTCCTTGGAGGATGCTACGAGATGTTACGTGTGAGCTGCACCAAGTGTATAACCTGTGCCCGAAATTATCTTGAACTTCAGAAGTTGCAGAAACTTTTAACAGTACAAAAATAAATAAAAATCTAGTTAATAAATCCAGCAAGTTATTCTTTCTTGGATAGTTCACATAGCTGATTTCCCTGTGGTCCCTGGGGTCAAAGGACATGAGACAAAGATTTCAGTAAAAGCAAAGATAGTCAGAATTGGTATTTAATTGCATCACGAGTTTTGTGTCCGCTGGAACCCCTGCAACGCTGCTTTTCACATCGGAGAATACGTAGCTCCGAAATACCAAACCCTAGCGCTCTCAGTGCGAGACAAGAATAGAGGCGTGCCTAACCAACAAATTCTTTGGGAACACGCATTTCCAACCAACAATTCTTTGGAAATTTAGAGCCCAGGGACTTGTCGAGAAAGGTCACAGCAAGGGTGAGCTCAGGAAAACACATGCCTGGTCCCGAAAACAGAAAATACTTTTGATTAACAGGCAACGTTTGCCAAGGCACTTCATTTACACGTGACGGCCTTGCGGCACGTCTCCGAGTCACGAAACAGTCTGAAGTGCAGGGAACTGAAGTCTAGTTTTTTGTCTGAAGGGGAGACACATATAGGTGCTCTATACGTGTGTGTGCGCGCTCGAGGCGTGCCTCAACACAGCCGATGCCAACAGCGTCGCGTGACTCAGGGAAAGGCTGCAGGGGATCGCAGGCGTTACGGGTCACAGCCTCTGGCGGGGCGCGGTGCCGACCAGCCCCGGAGCACCCACGGGAGAGCGGTTCTCCGCCAGTTCCTCGGCAGCTCGGGCCGCACCCTCCCCCCCGGGAGCTGCTGGGACTTCCCGCCCAAGCGCCGCACGCTGGGGGCACCAGGCCCGGCCCCCCCTCGCTTCGAGGCCCCACTCGCGTTCACGGCGCCTTGTGCCGTGACACTCGGGCCCCCCCCCCCCGGCGGGCGGGCCCCGCGCGTGCGACCGGGAGGGGCGGTTGCCGTTGCTCGCGCCCGCCAGCGCGCTCCCCGCAGGCGCGTGCCCGCACGGGCCCCGCGGCAGCCGCCGCCAGCTCCCGCCTCATTCGCATAATCTATTCGCCGGCCTTGTTAGTATGTAGATGTATGCGCATACATTTGCATGCCGATGAGGCCAGGCGAGGAGTGGGTCGCGTTCAAAATGGCGGAGCGGGGCGGGCGAGGTAGCGGCGGTCACGGCAGTTTGGACAAGAGCATCACCCTCCCGCCCGACGAAATCTTCCGCAACCTGGAGAACGCCAAGCGCTTCGCCATAGACATCGGTAACCGGGCGGGAGCCGCGGGGAGGGGGGGGCCGGCGGGGAGGGGGCGATGGTGGAGGCACGGGCGGCGGCTCTCGGCCGCTGAGGGGACTCTCTGGGGCCGGGCAGCCTGCTGCGCGCGAGGCACGCTGGGAAATGCGGTCCCCTGAGGCGCCCAGGCCGGCGCGGGGTGCTGGCGGCGCACTACAGCTACCGGCAGGCGCCGCGGCGGGGCGGGGCCGCGCGGCGCGACGGGACTGGGAGTCCCGCGGCCCAGCTGTGGCGAGAAGGGGACGGGGAACGGCACTACAAGCCCCAGCGTGCCGCCCGCGGCTGCTAACGGGCCGCGGAGGGAACCAGGTTAGGGACAGCCTGGGGCCGTCCTTGGCGGCGAAGGGGGGAGGCGGAGAGGCCACCGCAGCGGGCCGAGTTGGCCGCCCGGAGGGGGCAGCGGGCTGTCCTGCCCGAAGGGGAACGGGGCCCGCGAACCGGGGCTGCGCCCCTCGCGGCGGGGCCTGGGGGCTGCGCAGCGACCTCGGGCGAGAGGACGATGCACCGGGACCGGCTGCCCTAGGCCCGACTGGGGAGCAGCGCTGCGGATCCCCCCGCCCGACCCTCGTGCCTGGCCGCGGCGAGCGGGGCGCTGGCTGCGCCCGAAACGGACCTTGAAGGAAAAAAGAAAGCTGGGGAAAGCTGCTGTTCCGCCTGCCCCAGCAAAGCAGGGTGGCTGCAGAGATGAGCGGGCTTGGCATGGGTTGGGGGCCCGTAACAGTAGCTCACTGCACTTGCTTCCTCAGTCACCCCCCAAAACACCCCGTGTCCTATGCATAAGCCCGAGAACATAACATTCCTGGGTGTACAACAGCCCACACCAAGGGACAGAGAGTAACGCACATCAGTGACACCTGAGCATCGCAGCAGGGAGTTGTACTGCTGGGGGAGGCCATGCAGGGACACAGCTGAGCCTGTTAACAATGGTTTCACCTGTGCAGGGATTAGCATTCATTGTATGGAGATCTGCAAAACCAGAAATGCCAGTTCACACATTTTGCTTCTGTTTTGCAGTTACTGTGTCAGTGGAACTATTTAGTAGGGAAGCCAGAAAAGCATTCTTCAGCTACAGTAGTGTGTGGTACTGGCATGAGCCTCCATTAGCCCTCTGGTTAACACTGCTCTGGGTGGTGTAGACTTACTGCGCAGTGGGAAGAATATACACACCATAATATACAGTCTTGTCATATCACAAGTCTACTTAACTCCATCAGAAGCTACTGGTTTTATGTCTGTTAAACTAACAGCTGGAATTGGTCCTTTCTGTGGGTCAGACTGGAATTAGAGTTGTGGGATTAGTTATAAAGCCTAGTTACACGTCTCAGCTGGTGTTCTGAATGGATTTAAGCCTTTAAAAACTGGGAGAAGGGGAGAATGTATTAAGCATAGCTTTACATATCATTTATCTGGTGATAAATTAATCGCTGAAACATCTGTATCATTATCAGTGTTGTACAAACAGTATGACATTCCAACACAAGCTTCATGATTCCTCTACTTAGAGGTTTGGAAGGAAGTTTTTCCTCATAGTGCACAGCTACTGAGTTTAGTTTTTTAAAAAAACAAGAACTAAGAAAAACCTTACCTTGAAGCAGTGAGCTAGCAGAACAGAGTTTGGATTTTGTTTACCAGAAACTTTAAAGCATTGGCTAGTACACTGAAATCAGATCCGAGGTCAGGAAAGCTTTATTGCTTTTGTTACTATAAGTGTCTGTCAGTGATCACTCTTAAGTTGACCTCACTTGAATTTTGCCGGAGAAAGCTGCCTATTTTTCTCCTACAGGTTGCAAAAGTTTTCCTGTTTATTTGAGCACTATGGAAGAGATGAGTGTACTGTTAGGAAGGCAAAGCTATAAGCACTAGCTGATTATTTTTCACTTGCCCATACTGCATTTCTTGATTACACTTGTTTATAAGGCAGCAGAGTGTAGGGCCACTGAATTTAGCCATTATGCTATGATCTAACATTGCCAGGTTTTTATTTACTGTTGGGACTTTTAATTTTAACCCAGTAGTTGGTAATAATTACTTCCCGTCTTGTACGCAGCATGTTCTACAAGGTACATGGTAAACTTGCTGAAAGGGGTAACATGCCAGACCTTTGGCAAGAGGCAAGTAACACATGCAGACTTAAATTCAACTACGTTAGACCCGTAGCACTCAGCGGTATGGACCGCCTGACTGCCTTGTGCTCCTGCTCCGAGAGCATGGATGCAAAGTTAGAACTGACTTTCTGTACAGATAAGGATGGTTATGGTCTGCAGCCCAGGGTACTTTTTATGCAGAGTTAAAAATAAGGGTTTTTCTACAAGAGCCAAAGCAGCTTAGAGTTTTATGAAGCAAACTGATAGCTTAATCAGATCCTGATACTCAGGAATGGTTGAAGAGACATTTTTCTTTCTGAAGGGGAAAAAGTTAAAAGCTCGTTTTAACAAAAATAAGCTTTGACAGCCTCCTACGTTCAGACTCAAATATCTACTTGATTAAGATACCAGAGGTATCAGAAGCACCAGCAGGAACTGTTTTGCCCTAAGGAAAAATCAGTTAGTGAAGTTATTTGGTCTGACTTCATAAATTCTCTTTTGCAGGTCAGATACAAAGACAGCACAGATAGGGCAAGTGGTTAAGTTCTGTTTCAGGATGAAAGTTGAAAGTTTTATTGTCTTGATGGAAGCAGACTCAAGGCCTGAAGAGAAGAGGGTGATGGCACTGATTTACTCAGACTTGCATGTTGGTAATATCACTAACTGGTATGCTTGAGGAACATCATTCTAAGTGTTCTTTACCCCAAATCCAAGAATAATCTTGCAAAATAGTTATGTAGTACATAGAGTCATTTTCTAACCAGCTATGAATTTGTAGCTTGTCCTTGGAAGCAGGTTAAGAATATTTACTTAAGTGTTCTTGATAAAACACTTTTTGATTGTGCATATGGCATGCATTGCTCCACTGCAGCAAACCTACTTATAAAATTCTCTTAGAAGCAGTAGATTTGGGGGTTTCTTTAAAGAGTTTTCAAACAAGATAAATGATATATGTGCTAGCCTAGCCAACTAAGAAATTCCACTTATTTCTGCTCATCTCTAGTCATTCCCACATCAGTTCGGCATAAAGCTCAACTTGTGGAGCTTTTCCCATAAGTAGTACATTTGGAGGTACCCATGCCAAATCAGTTTCCAGACAAGGGTTCTTTGGCTCACTGCATTATGCCTTTGGCTTAATTATATCTGGCTTCAGTTGAGGAGATCTAAAAGACCCAGAACTCTTAGGTAAAGCATACATAAACATAAGTTACATTGTTTGCTCTAAGGTGAGGAATTAATCATAACTTCTCATCTTTTTGTTAACAGGCGGTTCATTAACCAAGTTGGCTTATTATTCAACTGTGCAGCACAAAGTGGCAAGAGTGAGATCCTTTGATCATTCTGGAAAGGTGAGAATGGTGTCACTTATCAGTTGCATGCGATTGACTCGTGAGAGTGAAGTACTGGACTGGCTTCTCATAGTAGAATAGACATTTCATCTGAAGCCTATCTAGTAACTTGTTCTATATAAACTATAAGAAAGTTCTAGATAAAGTTTTAAGTATGACCTTCTGTAGCATCTGTTACTCTGAAGAAAAGTTGTCACAACTGAAATGTTTAAAATGAACACACATTCTAGTATGCGCTAACACAGCCATCCCTAAGCAGTTGTACTGCAGGTCAGATGAGTGTGTGACTCCTGTTAATAACCCTTTGCTATATTCCAGAGCAAATTAGCCATTAGCATGAATTTGGCAATTACTTTTGCTTTGCAAGCTTAATATAGCTCTAGATGGAAATTCATGTGATGATACATCATACGTGTTCTCTTTACTGAAAGACTAATTGCAGGGCTTCAGAGTTGGGCAGCCCATGCACAGACAAACTCACTTATATTCGTTGCTGTCTTGGAAGTGCTTGAATTGCCACTTAGTGTTCAAAATAGTTATTTTCTAGATAGGCAAGTATGGTACTTTTGTAAAAAAACCCATGCTCCCATGTAAACATAACTTTTCTTATACAGAGATATTTCATGTGCGTCTAATGCATGGGAGAAATGACTATATTCTCAGCGTAAGGAGTATTAAGATCTGTAGAAACTATATTCTTCTTTGAAAGTAGCTTGGGATGTTATGTTTTTAATAGCATTAACAGTTTCAAGGCAAAGGAAGCACAGGTGTTGATGTTCAGTAGTTTAGCATATAACCTTGTTTCCCAAGGAAGGATTTTGGATAATCTATAAGAAATTCTTTTCTCTTTTAAAGGACATAGAAAATGAACCTTTGTATGAAATATCGGTTCAGGAGGAGATTACAGCTCGACTTCACTTCATTAAGTTTGAAAACACCTATATTGAAACCTGCCTAGATTTCATCAAAGACCATCTTGTCAATACAGAGACAAAAGTCATCAAAGCTACAGGTGGTGGTGCCTATAAATTCAAAGATCTTATTGAGAAGAAATTGGGGTTGAAGTAAGTGGAACTGTTTAAATGTAGTTCTAGGAGTGTATGTCTTCTTCAATAAGATTTTCAGTAGGCTAACTTTCCACTTTGCCCATCTGCCCTCAAAGGCCATGTACACCACAAGAGTGAAGCAGCAGAATGCTTGCACGCGTCTTGGTCAGACCAGGCTGAATTGACTCGTTAGTGAACATAAGCAGCAAAGAGATAACCGTATCATTAACTGACACAGCAGAGGCGCAGGAACGGAGCCAGCCAGGAACAGGGGGTTCAGGAGAAAGACAGTACAGAGAGGAAAGCAGGGTATTATCACAGCTTTTTTCTATAAAGGGTCTAACTGGCACCTGCTCCATTTTTAAGTTAAATTTGTCTCTATCATGGTTACGATAATGGTTTTTACTTTTCACCTCACAACTAGCAGCATTTCAGTGATGGTATCCTAGGTATCAGTAGCATGCTTTGGACATATTGTTGAACTCTACTGGAGTAGAGATCCAAATGCACAAAGCCTACAGTGGTATATAAAATGAAGTAGTAAGAAGTTAGTAAATTCATTACTAACAAGAATTTTAATTGGGAATCTTTGATCAGTTACTGTGATGAGGTGTGTTTAAGTGTGTCAGTCTTTCTACTTAAAGCTTGAGGATGAAATCCACAAGACAACTTCATTATTAAGAGCTAAAATATTGTTGCAAAACACTTTTTCCTGGATGTACCTAATCTCTGCAGTTGCCTAGGTTCTCAAGTTAGAGTTCCAAAAGCTTCTAACATTTTTCTGTGCCTGCTCAGAAGTAATTAACATGATACAGTAACTTAGTGTATAGCTCCTACGTAAACTTCATACAGAAGCATAGGCTTGCAGGACACTAAAAGGCAGTCTCATGAATTTACAGCCTCGTAAATTTACCATTCAAACATCTTTATCAAACACCATATCCTAAAAAGTAGCTGTAAGTATAGATAAAAATATCATTAATTTACACCAATATAAAACATTACCTGGTGTTGCTGGGGAGAACATCAAGGCACCCCTCACATTGAAGCTCTCTGTAGTACATGCTTCAGTTTCTAAGGCACTCTGTTCATCTGCTTTTATACTACTTTTTCAAATAACTTTCTTCTGATAGGTAAGAGCCTGTTAACTTTTTTCAAACCAGCCTTCAAACCTTATTGGCTGTTACTAAGTGCCAATTAATCAAGACAGGGAGGCAATTCCCCCCTGTTCTCATGTGATGCACCTGGGGTTTGTTTCTTTGGTTTTTATTTGGTAATGCCATACTTAATTGGTCCACAGGCCCAGAAAGCAGCACCTTCTCCATCCTGACAAACATAAAGCATTCTGTATTAATTGAAATGTATATTTGTGCTTTGTTTATGTTTTCAACAAGGCTTATGATACTTCATGTAAGAAATTTACCATGGATCAGTAACAATACATAAGATATGGAAGTGTACAGAAATCAGTAAGCGTTAGCTGACTTAACTACATCATTCATCTTATTTAAATTATATATCATGTTCCCAGACTCCATATGCAGGATATGTACTGTTGTGAATCCCGTTATTCTTGTGAGAAGTCTTTTTTTCCTGTGTTTGGTAATCCCAGTAGTAGGCTCCTCACAGTCACGCTAATGTGTCATAAACGAGAGCTGAAACGTTGAGGGGGGCCTTTTTTCTTTGATTGGGAAGGAAGGGGAAGAGCAATAGAAAATTATTCTGTGTTAGGGAATTGTTTTGTCAGGTTAATTTCCAGATAAGTTTCCTGACCTACTTTATTGCACGGGTGCACATATACTTGTGTCGGCACAAGGGCACTCAGGAGGCAGTGTAAACACGCAAACGGGAGCAGGATTATTTTTAATGACAGCATGATTAATGTAAGATTAAAGTTACTGTGTAACTACAGTCTAACTTCGGACTGTGTGTTCTGGCATGGAAGATGAACATCAGAACATATGCAAATGTAGGTTTCATGTTTTAAGAGATCTGGACTTTTGCCATGTGGTGTGGGTTACTATCTCCTGTTTGTAAAGTCTTTAAAAACTACTGTTCTAAAAGCATATTTGCTTATCAATAGGACTGTGAAATTTATGTAAGGGTTTTTTTTCTCCCCCTTCCACTCAGAGTAGATAAAGAAGATGTAATGACCTGCCTAATTAAAGGATGCAACTTCGTGCTAAGGAACATACCCCATGAAGTGTTTGCGTACCAGAAAGATTCAGATACAGAATTCCGATTTCAGACGAACCACCCAAATATTTTCCCTTATTTACTGGTGAATATTGGCTCTGGGGTTTCTATAGTGAAGGTGAGTGGTTGCTAAAATGTTTCATTGTAGAATTTAATAAAGGTGATCTGAAATACCTTACTGTTTTAGGTTTGTAGTTGGTTCTTCTTGGGTAATAAAACGTTTAGAAAGAAAATAACCATTTTTTTTAATTTCCATTTCTTACGGAGTTATGAATGCTTTTCCATTCACTACCATAGTTTCTTTTTAATCACATTTAATTCAGTGTTTAGAGAAGTTGTTATATTAACTGATGAGGACAAAGGCTGTCAGATCAGAGTGACCTTTAATATTTGTTTGTTTGTTTGTTTTGGTATGCTGTTGAGGGGACCAGATTTAATGTCTATATTTAGGATTATCGGCCAAGAATTAAATACAAAGATTTCAGAAACTGCTTGTGGTATAAGTATGTGGAACATGTACCTCTGGAGAACTTCTCACCTGATATTTACAATTAAATAGTTCCACCTACAGTAATTCCACTGTTCAAAAAGACCCACACGCTCTTATAGCTAACTGTGTGTTTATAGTTATAATAGGACTTTCTAGACAAATGTGCCTTGTTTTATTGACAGGTAGAAACAGAAGACAAATTTGAATGGATTGGAGGGAGCTCAATTGGAGGTGGAACCTTCTGGGGTCTTGGAGCACTGCTCACAAAAACAAAGGTATCGAAGCGTCAGTTTTAAGGAGCGTGGGATTAAATGAGATGCTAAGAGGAAGCTTGAAATGTTGGAATGCCAAACTCTTTGAATAGGGAGAAATAATTATTTTAAGTAATGTTTGTATGGGAAACTAGAAGTCCAACATTAGTGTACTAGAAGATGAAAAAATTATGTCTGTCTCTTGGGGGGGGCTGCCTTTTATTCAAAGAATTGCTGCTGTTGTGCAGAAACAGAACAGGCAGTTCTGCAATGCTCAGGAGAATTGTAATACTCTCCATTAGGTGCTTTTGGTCCTAGACTGCTGGATAACAAGGCTGAGTCCTTGACTTATGTTCATATTTTCAACACTTCTGATGCATAAAAGGAAGCTTCAAATGCAAAAAGATACTGGTAGAATATAGGGACAAAAATGATAAGATGCTCATTGGTGGCAAAATAGTAATCCTACTTGGGACTCAAGGAGTTTGTCAACAAGGACAAATAATGTCTATAATGCAGAGAACAGCCTCCTCAAAGTGGCCTGTTAGTTTTCTGGACTGTTTTGCAACATGAAATGCCTGCCTAGTTGCTGCAATATTATCTGCAGAAGCAAAGCAGAGAGCGCCCAATTACTGCAAAATGTCTGGGAGTACAGAGGAGGAATTCTAACTCTCTTTGTTACACATGGTGGTTTCAGGGGTTCGTCACGTAAATCCCAGGTTGGTAATCTGCCAGAATAAGGCCTCATTTAGTACTGCTCTGCCTAACTCGGCTCTTAAATCATGCTGGTTTTTCCTGTCTCAAAGATCCATGTGCCTTAATTAGGTGTCCCTAAATGTCAGCGGTGTAGAAAAAGCTAGAGTTACATATGCACCAAATAAGAAAATGTCAAAGGGAAGATCCATACTTGCAATATTTTGTTGGATGCTTTTAAAAAAGAAATCTTAGAACGTGACAATGTCTGCTCTTAATTCTCGCTGATTTTGTAGAAGAAGAAATGTTAACAGACTTATAAATTAAGTGTCGGTATAATGCAGATTGCGTGCAAGTTTAATTTCAGGGACATTAATGCATTTCTGCAACAGTAAAGGCAGACTTAGTCTTTTGGTTTTTAAACATTTTTTTTTCTTATGCCTCAAGAAGATGTAATTCTGTTTGCTCTTAGTTACTGTGTTTCTGACTTCATTCCAAGATAAGAGATGAATGAGGCTTCTGACTATTTTATATGTGCTGATCCATCTCTAGTTTTCAGGGGAAATTCAGCAAATTATTTGCAGATAACTGCAAATTATCTGCAAATAACTGCAGGTAACTGAAGAGGATGGTTGTGCTTTTCATTATTAAAGCAGCTCCACTTAAGATCAGTGTGTCTGATAAGATATGGAGTCTGGATAAGTCTTGTAATTAGAAATAATGTATCTTTTGCTGGCAGGGTTGATTCTAAGACAAGCCAAAACCCCTGGTTTTGGTCAGTAAAGATGCTGCAGAACGCTGGGTTTATGGGCAAGGCGCTCTCGCTGTCCAGGAAAGCCAGAGTAACTCTGCTTCTCGTCCTCAGAAATTTGATGAATTGCTGCAACTCGCTTCAAAGGGCCAGCACACAAATGTAGACATGCTGGTGAAAGATGTGTATGGAGGTGCCTACCAGACCCTGGGGCTAAGTGGAAATCTGATAGCTAGCAGCTTCGGGAAGTCTACTACAGCAGATAAAGGTTTGGTATATAAAACATCTACCCGAGATTTGCTGTACAGTTAATACTTTATATTGCCTGTCAGCATGGATTTGCTGCTTGTGCTAGCTTCTTGTGAACACTTAAATGGATGGAAAAATAGTTGCCAGCTTCATCAGCGTAAACATATCTTGCCTTACCCGTTTCCCTATGTTACGCATACGGGGCTGAGAGGGGACATGGAGCACTGCTTGAGTAGCTGCAGTTATTTGGAGTTGTTGTTTGAAAGTAATGAGGAGAAGAAATGCAACCATCGCCTCTGGCCCTTGGGAATATGATGTGTATAATGATCGAACAAGTAGAGCTGGCAGATAACCACCAGTCTTTTTCATGATCTTGCCTACATCTGTTTTGCCTGCATAATATTTTATTGATTAAAAATACTATATCGTACTGCCTTACAAGCAGGCATCCAGATTTTCAGTTTGCAATTGCGTAAGTCTAGGCAAACAACAAAAATAGCTGTCTAGTTAGCCCAATGTTAATTCATTCCTGTGGGAAATATACATGGCTTTCTTGGTCCAGAAAAGGACCTATGGCAGTGGTTTTCTGTAATGTGCAATTTTATTTGCAGTATTACAATAAAATGCTTGCAGTGCGTCTCAGGTCAAGATGGATGGATGAACCATCATCCGTGGTTCCTAGAGGGAAGAAATGGAGTTCTTGCCATTTGCTGTTGGCCTTTCAAGCAGGTTTCTTTCAAGCAATATTTCACAGAGGCTTAGTGTTTTTTTCATGATATCTTCAGTCAAACACATAGTCTTTGTTGTTTGAAGTACTTTTTTTATAAAAGATTTTTGGCGGGGGCAACACCTTTCTTCTACGCACATAAAGAGACTTGTGAAACTTTTTTTTTTTCTCCAGCTGTAGGCTGTCTGTTAGCAAAGTACAGTCCATTTGAGCATTCTTCAGCTGTGTTTAATTTGTTTTACTATTTCTTTCCTTTAAGAATTTTCCAAAGAAGATATGGCAAAAAGTTTACTACATATGATCAGCAATGACATTGGTCAACTGGCCTGCCTCTATGCCAAACTCCATAACTTAGATAAAATATATTTTGGAGGATTCTTTATTCGGGGTCACCCTGTTACCATGCGCACAATAACCTACAGTATCAACTTCTTCTCCAAGGTAATGAAAACAGAGATTTTCCTAATAGCAAAGTCACAAGTTTAGTTATCTTTCTAGGTTGTTGGGAGACTTTGATAAATGAGTTTGCACACGAAGTAAGCTTAGAGGGCTGCTGTTTAGGTAGGTAAGGCAGGGCTATAGAGATCTATTGTGGGAGGGGTAAAATAAACATGAATTGCCTGGGAGTTCTGTCTGGCCTCTCTTTCTCTGTCCTTCCCTCCCTCTCTCTCATTATTTTTTGATTGACAGTCTGTCTTGTAGCTGCCAAGTAATGAGTTGTCACTATTTTCTGAGATAGCTACCATTGTTATTCAATTCCTCTTGCTGACTTGGATCTATTTCTTTTCACTTCCTAGGCTATGCAGTGTGGAATTGTTCTGCTGAGATAGTTAGCAGTTAGCATCAGTGGGGGGGGTTTGTTGGTTGTTTTTAAAAAACAAAACAAAACAAAACAAAGAAACAACCAAGCTGTAGTTCTTTGCAGATCCTGAAGCTGTGGAAAATACTGAAGATTTTTCACTAGATAAACAGTCAAATCCAAATTCTATGATTCTATGAAAAGCTCATGTAATGGTTGTTACAGGTAGATTAGTTCCTGCACTTTTGCAATTTTATAGAATAGATGATACAATTTTTTTTTCTCGTCTCAGTGCCTCAGGCAAGAGATCCCTGTATGCTGCTTTCCCCCCCCCTTTATTTCACCATTGCAGTCCCTTTCTGTAAAACTTCATTGGGTTGCAACAGAACTATTGCAAAACTACCGCTTTAGATTCTTGTAAGAATAGCTCTATCAGGGATTCAAATCCAAATCTCACTGTGAATTGTAGCTGATCTTTCACTGTAGTTTACCTCAGCGTTAACTTTTCTTCTAGTCGCTGCTGCAGACATAGCTGATTCTCCTGTAGAGAAGGCAGAGGCTCGCCCAGCCTTGCCTGGGAAAGCCAAGGGACCCTGCTGCTGGGCTGGAGGGTGTTCTGATTCTCCCTAGTGTTCGTGCATTATAGTAACAATTAAACTAATTCGATGGGGGAAATGCTTGCCTATGGATGATATACAGAGTGTCTGTATGTTGTTGAATGTTAACTAGCAGTGTAATGAAATAAAGATAACGAGCAATGTCTTGAATGTGTTGGAAGCACAGTGGCAGACACTTAGGTTGATGACCTAGAAATCAGATGACCTTGTATTTCCAGCCTGTTCAAGCAAGAGGAGTTGAATATTCATGGAATGGTGCAGTGGTCTTTTCTAGCAAAGGCACTGGCTTCCCTCTGCTTCTGTGGTTGTGCAGGCTTAGAATACACACCACTTCTGCATGTATTTTTTCCCCAGCTGTTTAATAATTGTGGAATGATGTGTGTAAGCAGTTCCTCCAGAAGCTGTGTTTCACAAGCACCATTAAAGTTACTGAATGTGTTAGAATGTAGCACAAATGAATATTACCATCTTCTAGTTGTTTCTATTAAATTTAAGTGTAAAACTAGTGACAAAGAAGTACATATTAGCCATCAGGGACCATCCAATTGCAATGTTTCATATTGTGGCAGGGAGAGGTTCAGGCATTGTTCCTGAGACATGAAGGCTACCTGGGAGCCATTGGGGCATTTTTAAAAGGAGCTGAACAAGACAGTAAGTACAGCACTGCTATGTTCTGTATATGCTGTGTTCTGAAATGTCAGTGTAATGTCCAAGTTTCTCCTAAGAGGCTGCATGTACGTTGTTGCCTAAATAAATACATTTGGCACTAATAAGCACAGATGCTGGGCTTTGGTTTTATGTATTCTGGCAGGGACATCTTAATTTCTCACTGTTTTTCTTGCTCACCTTTGAGAAGCCAGCAGGATTTGGCTCTTCTCTTTTCTGCATTTCTGCAAAGAGCAGTCATAATTTTAACTCAAATTGGGGAAATGTGGTTTCTGAGAACTTTCCCCCTCTTTAAGAGGCCAGCTTCTGAATTCAGTTAACATACTGAAGAAGACCAGCATCTCAAAACTGTGTTTGTTTGGGAGTGAAAAGCCTCACAGACATTTATGAAGGATGAGACACTTCTGTCCAGCATTCTTTGGGTATAGGGTGCTTTGGTTGAATTCTGCCATTTTTATTTTCTTTTTTTCTTGTTGATGTACTAGCAAGCCAGTCAGTATTTTAGTTATAGTGGAACAGATCGTGAGGTTGTTAATGGTATGTAGTTTTAGTAAATATCGAATATACCTCAGAATAATGGATGTGGAATTGTTTTCATACACATTTTATAGATGTGGCCAAGGAACCAGCTACTGAGGAATTAAAGACGTTGCTTCTGCAGCTTGTATTGTAGATCTGAACTTGATTAAACTTTTTCTCATATAAAAAATTTTCTAGAAGTAACTTTAGTGTTTATATGAAGCTTACATTGTGCTTTGAGAGGTTTGTAACTATATTTGGTTAATAATGGATCTAGATTTAGAAATAAGGTATTATCTCTATGATCAGTGATAGTGCTTTGAAGGCATGCTGGTTATAGTCCTCATTGATAAGGAAAGGGGGGTAAAAAAGAGAATTCTTTTAGAACTTTAATTGTCTTACGTCTCATTCAGGTTGAAGCTCTTTAGAGCTAGGTAACTCAGTGAGTGGTTAAAACATTTATTTGGGGGTTTAGAGGGAAAAACTATGTTTGTTTATAAAGACAAGGGAAAATGGCTTTTGTAATGAAGCAGCTTCTCTGAAGGGATGCTAACTCTAGACTCACTCATGGGAGTATTTTCAGTTTTATTTTCAGATTATGTGTCTCTGTCTTTCTCTTTTCTAGATCCAAATCAGTATAGCTGGGGAGAGAATTACGCTGGGAGTTCTGGCCTTATGAGCACATCACCTGATGTTTACCCTATGCAGAGAACAAGGAGTGGTACAGTATGTGGTTGTCTTTTCTAGAACTAAGTGCCTTTGAAAATGAGGATTTGAAAATAGATGATTATTCTCAAGCAAGTTGCTTTTGCCCCTGGGACTCCTGCTTACCAAAAGAACCGACTAATACGGTGTCTTGTGTTATGTGTGGTGATGTCTTGTGTCTTGCGTGACCGTTTGATGTAATGTCTCATAAAAACAGATGGTGGCTGCTACTTTGACTTACTCTCCTTCACCAAAGCGGGGAGGGGGGGAACATTCATCTCTCACCCTCTCTGAAGTAGCTGGATTTTGCTACAGTTGAAATATTGTGCTTCAGAATTTTGAATCTGATGTTCCACTGTCTTTAAGCAGCGTTTATTTACTTCTTATGAGAAGAGAAATATATAATTGGACAGAAGAGCATGAGCCCAGTCATCTCTTAAATACACTGACAATACAGTAATTCCGATTTCACAGTGAAACTGGCATACAGCAAGCAATCAGAAAATACATTAAGGTTCTTAAAATATTCTGATACTGAAGTGCCTTTGAAAAGGAGCTGGAATAGTGGAGCTCATTGTGTTTTACTGTCTTTTACCAGTCCGCATGTCAGTGTTTTTCATGTCAAGTTTTTTTAAATTTCCTCCATCATTGATTTGTCTCCTCCCAGTTTTCAGGAGTTAGTTTCCTATGCTTGCTGTAGGGTGCGGGGGCGGGAGGAGCAGGTGTTGGCTTTGGTTAGTTCTTTTCTGTTGATTGCTCGGCTTTTTTAGGCCTGAAGATGAGGTGCAGAACTCTTACTGAATGGTTTCCCAGACCGAGCCTTAATATAAGTCCACTATGAGCTGCAGATGATGTATTTTGTGGGTTGCGCCTATATATAAAAAAAGCATCTAATTTTAAGCTCTGCCATAACTGAAATTATTGTAATGAAATTGTGGATTACAAGTATGACCAAAAAAATAACAACATCATCCTTCTTAATCATAAAATACATGATAGATTTTAAAAAGTATTTATGCAGATGTAATGATCTCCTGCTGTTTGTCAGCCCTTTAATCTGTGGGAAGATTACTTTTTTTCATGCTGGCAGTGGTACGGGAGTCTCAAACCAGCTGTAATGGACTGTCCACAGTCTCTCCATTTGGAATTCTACTATTGCTCGGCACTCACTTCATTCACATAAAGTGAAATCTCTTTGCAACAATCATAGTTCAGAAATGTCCACTTCTCAGCAGTGAAATTAACACCAAAGACAATCTTTCTGTAGCAGCCACTTTGGTTTATGTACGCAAAGTGCTGTTACATTGTGAGAACGCAGTCTAAGCGTTTCTAGGCCATGCAGCGTTCACAAGTGCAATGCGATTAGGTAGTTGCATAAAATAATGTGCATAGTTTTTTTAAATGTAAGAAATAAGGCACACTTTATGTACACAGCTGTGTAACTATACATATTTCACAGGAATTTAATCTCCACCCTTAGAAATTTGTTCCCAAGCATTGTTTTCACAAGGTGTCAGGAAAAGTTTTGGAGAATTGATCGGCGTTGTAAAAGTTGTAAAGCAGCGTAGCAGCATTCCTGTACAAATAAGCCTGTCCTCAGCTCTCTGTGCTCCTGTCTTTGAACCTGATAGCCCAGCAGATCTGACAGTACTGGGGCGGACGGGAAGGACAATAATAAAATAGAGGGCCTATAATAAGTTTTCAACATGAAACTTGATAATCTCTATCTATAGGGTGGGCATGGATAAATAATCCATGCAGGGGAGTGGATTATTTATGATGGCATGTACTCTAATAGTTGTCTGCAAATTTGTCAGTCTTAACTGTGGATGGACTTCTATAGCCCTTGTACTGGTTTAATTTGTTACGAATCAATTTCTGAGTAAGTTCTAATAACTCTCTTTCATTTTTCACCTAGTTTGACATGCTTGAAATGGATAGGTTGGAGAGACCACTTGTTAACCTGCCACTGCTGAAAGACCCATCAACCTATATTCCGGACACTGTTGACCTCACAGACGATGCCATGGCCAGAAAATACTGGCTCACCTGTTTTGAGGAGGCGCTGGATGGGGTAAGTGTCACAGAACAGTCGTATGTACGAATGACGCAAATATCTAGTGAATAAATCTTCTGCGGACCAATGTGTTTACCCTGCAAAATATACCTGCTGTGTCAAACCTGTTGTGTGTAAGTACGGTTCCTCTTTCCCCTCTTAATAGACGCATCTGCCTTTGCCCACGCCCCTGAGGAAGTGCTTGATACTTTCAGAGGCAGGAGTATTCTTCTCCTGTAGTGCTTTTTTTTTTTTTTAATTAAGTGTTTTCAAAGCATCTTGTCTCTTAGATGGCACTTACCACGTCTCTACGTGGAGCTGGCAGGCAGGGCAGTTATACAATCAAAGGCCAAAAAGGCAAAGGCCAAAGATACTTCAGTTGTTCCTGACTTGGGAGCAGTCCTGCTGACTTACAGCCACTTTTGCATTCAAAGAGCACGATTTAATCAGACATGAGTTATTTTTTCTGCACTGTGAAACTGATTCAGTCAGTGCATGCTAGTACTTAAGAGCTGCGTGTACTTAGTAAGCGAATCCAAATCAGAAACTTCATGAGTGTGTGTCAGGAGGAAAAGGGCTGGGAAAAACACAGGGGCAACACATTGACTTGACCTTACTCTAGTAAAAAAAACAAGGGGTTGATGTGGACTGTTACGTTTCTGCCCGTTTCTCCTTTTGTGTGTGTGTAAGTTAAATTTTTCTCATCCTATAAGGAGTTAGAACTTGTGTTTAATTTCTGAAAGTACAGTCTTGAAAATAAACTTTAAATCGTTTGGAAGAAATGAGGTATTTAAAATTATTCTTTGGTGGTTGGAGTAAAGGGAAGCTGGAAGATACCGTGTGGGAGGGACTGGGTAGTACGCAGGCACTGAACAGTAGAGCAGATGGAGGGGTTATTTTTCAGACTGAACTTCAGAGCAGATACACGGAGGAAGAATTCATTTGGGAACTTCAGTCTTGCCTCATTTCTCTACCAGGTGGCAAAGCGTGCTGCAGCCAGTCAACCAGACTCTGTTGATGCACTGGAGAGAGCTGAAAAGTTCCGACAGAAATACTGGAATAAGCTCCAGACACTCAGACAGCAGCCTTTGTAAGTGTCGTCATTTTCCCTTTTTCATCACTTGCTGCTTCTGTTGAGGAGAGCTAACTAAAAGCTAACTAAAAGCTAACTAAAAGCTAACTAAAAGCTAACTAAAAGCTAACTAAAAGCTAACTAAAAGCTAACTAAAAGCTAACTAGGTTCTGAAGCAGAGCAAACTGAAAGCGCAGTAGGCTGAAGGCCATAGCAAGTTCATGTGCCAAGTGTCGGGTCCTCTGCACAGAACTTTCGGATCTCATATATTGGAATTTAACAGAAAAATTATATCTTGGCAGAAAATTTATTATTACATATTGTTACATGGTTATTAAAAATGGTAGCATGTTAACTCAAGTATCTAGCTTTGCCTTGAACATTTTCCCTCTCTGTATTTAAATAAACTGCATAGTAGATTCACCACTTAGAGACAGGGTTTAGCACACGTGGCACGTAAAGGCTTTTAACTTAAGTGCTTATGAGATGTGCTGTGACTCATGGAGGAAACAGAGAAGAAAATAACGTTTTTCTGTGTGAAGTCGTTGATCTCTTTTTTTCCCCCCTTCTCCCTTTTTAAAGTGCATATGGTACCTTAACAGTTAGAAGTCTTTTGGATACAAGGGAACACTGTTTAAACGAGTTCAATTTTCCGGATCCCTATTCAAAGGTAAGTTGTTCTTGCTTTACAGGGTGGACAACATGTAAGTTCAAGACACTTTTTCCATACTCTGAAACCTGGTATAAGTAACGGCTTATAGGGGAGAGATTAGGGCCTGGCTACCTTGCTGCAGTTTTAACCAGTGGTGGTTGTCACTGAGGAGAAACAGCAATGGGATGTAAAGCCTTTGACCTCTAACGTGCTCGCGGTGAGGATAATGCTAACCAAAAATATGACCAGCTTCCGTTGTCTGATACTCCTGAGAAGCAAATTGATGGCGTCAGTCCTGTGGCAGACAGTTGTAAGAGACACTTGGCATTGCTGTCTTGTAGAGCAGTTAACAATCATCTCAACAGCTCCATGCCAAAGTCACCAATGCTATGAACTCACATTGCTGTGTTCCTTTAACTACCTGCAAGTGTGTTTTCTTTTCTTTCCTTCCCCCCACCCCCAGAAGGAAAGAAAAGGAAGGGGGGGTCGTGTTCATAGCCAGAGTCATCCTCCCCTACCTCATCATGTTCAAAAAAGGCCTGAAACCCCCCCCAGCCCTTCACACGTTCCCGTACTTGCTGAGGCAGTCTGTCCTTAAACCAAACTGTGCTGCTTTCCTCCATACTGGCCCTGGATACATTTACTGCTGTGCTGTAGAAGCATTCTTGTTTACTTTCGTAATTTTTGAGATACTCACCAGAGTTGGGTTGGAGTGTATACAAATGCATAACCTCTAGCTCTTAAAAATATTTGTTGCCATTGTGCAGCTGTTTACTCTGTGTATTTTATTCTGTAACGTGATACGGTTGGGGGAGAGGATGTGTGAAGTCAGTATTTCTCAAAAATAACTTCCTGTAGGTCTGATCCTCACCACTTGTCTGGGTGGACATATAAATAACAACAGTGCCAGTGTCTGGTTAGAGCCTTTTTTCTGACTGCTGATATATTTCTACAGAACACATAGATGGTTCTCCCTAGCTGTGTTGTCAGGTGTTACATTCACTCTAAGAAAGAGGTAAAAAATACGTGAGGTGGCTTTTACTAATGTTGGCTTTTTGGTAATTCAGACAAGATATTGCCAAGAAAAGATCTTGACGTGAAGATGGCACCCAGTATCACTTTTACATTTTTTACGATAACTAGCTATGTAACACTGACCTCACTGGAGGTAGAAGCAGAGAAAAAAAATTCAAGAGCTTCTAAGCATCTGGGATGATGAAACTCTTGATGCAAAAATCAAAAAAATCTTCTCCAGTCTGTGTAAAACTGCTAGTGGCAAGCCTCCTCATGGCGGTTACCTGGGCTTGAGGGATCCTGCTACCACGAAATTTTCTCTGTGTGTCCACTCTCCCATTCCCCAATCTGCTCGAGACCTTTTGCACCTCTAACTTATTAAGAAAAGTCATTCTTGGGCTACAGATCATATCCTAGCACTAATGAAGCTTTTTATTAGAATCCCAGGAAACTTTTTCCTTGTTGATACTAAGCATGCTGATAACAGTAACTTGTTGGTCCATTAGAGGCCATGAACGTAGAGGAGAATGCTTGAACGTGGTCTTGGGACTGAGACAACCAATGATGGGTAAGAAATTTTTGTCTATAAATCCAATGTTTCATGTCTTTCTTACAGGTAAAGCAGAAAGAAAATGGCATAGCCTTAAAATGTTTTCAAAGCGTAATCGAATCTTTGGATTCATTAGGCTGGGAGGAGAGGCAGTTTGCTCTGGTGAAAGGACTTCTTGCGGGGAATGTCTTTGACTGGGGAGCAAAAGCAGTCTCAGAGTAGGTGTTAAATATTTTAAAAGCACCCTTTTAAGATACAGAATATCCGATTGTTCTTTTTTTTAAAAAAAAAATAAAGTGCACCAACCTAACTTTAATTCCAGTTTGTATTTCACCTTAATCAAATGTTAGTTGTTTATTGACAAGCGTTGTTGTGGTGCGGGAAAGTTTACATTTCCAGCCTGTAAATCTGGCAGACGTGTCACTGTGAATGTTTGAATGAAGCGACAGAGCGTTTAATACTCCAGTCTGGCTGCTTTGCTTGTAGCATTGTTATTAGCACTGCTTTGGGGTTTGCGTGTACCGTGTGCCTAGAATAGAGATACGCTATTTTTCTGCAACCTCCAGCTGTCCTGATAGCACAGTATATATTCAGTGGGTGTAAGTTAGGTTGGGGGGTCTCTTTTGATGACTAAATACTAATTACTTTTGATCAACATGCATTTCTATTACTATTTGGAGAGCTTTTTTCCCTATATCCTGTCAGCAGCCATGAATTAATTTGAGGATATTAATGCCAACAGTCTTGAAATATTTTTGATTTTTCAATTCTAGAACTTTCTTTTTGTGGGGCTGATAATATAGATCCAAGAGCATGGGAGAGGGACAGTTTTACAGCTGACATTCAGCACTTCCTTTCCCTTTCTGCATCTTTGAGGAGTTTTCCCTCTGATTAAATCAAGGAAAGTCCATTAAAAACAAGGTGATTCAAGGCTACGTGGGCGCTCTTAGTCTTGCGTTACTTCTGATGTTGCCCACAACCCGAAACCTGGCCTGACACCAGGGAGAGCAGTTAGCCTTCTTGCCACTCGTGCTAGGTGTAGCTCTCATTCTCTCTAAGGAAGGACCCGAGAGATACAGACTGAGTTAATGTCCCTTAGAACTAGACTTAAGGAACTTCAGGAGCCTTGACTGGCAAGCATTGCCCACATGGTGCAGTATTTTAACTGGCTGCTTAGAACCTACCCATCTCATTATGTAAACCCTCATCACCACCTAAGCGTTTGGGGCTACTTCACTGTACATACAGCCAATACCAGCAGCTTTTCAAACCTGTGTCTGGTTATTCCAGTTCCGTTTTTTCCCCATGCAGGTACAACTTTAAGAAACGTTTGTAGACCAATAGTCAAATTAGACTTTATAAAGCACTGTTCTACCATGCAGATATTTTAGATCGTGACTCCATTTTATGGTGGTCTGCAGACCAAAAGATGCCTTTTTTTGCCTGTAGTCTAGTGCCTGCAAACATTTGTATATTGCTGAAGCCTTTTTCTTTTAGCATAAGAACTCTAATTTAATGTACATCTGAGCCTTTTGTTTTTAACATAAGCCCAAAGTATTTGTTTCTCAGTCATTGGACCTGTCCATGCTCCCCATTATAACCAATGCAGTAAAATTGCTGACCACCTGCTAAAGAAACGTTTGAGTTATATTTATGTGAGCTGAAGTTGCTTAACTGTGTACCCTTTATTTCTCTTCTGATGCAGTGTTCTGGAATCTGAGCCACAATTTGGATTTGAAGAAGCCAAGTCAAAACTACAAGGTATAGGGAGATCTGTGGTGGTGGTTGGAACTGGATATTGTGTTAATACGAGAGCGGAGAGAGTGTGAACGTGTTTATTGTGGCAGTTCTGCTGCCCAGGTGACAAGAAATCATTAGTACTTGCTAGGGTTATCTGAAATACAGGCTACGGCGTTTCAGTGGAATGTTCCTGTTTGTGTTCCAAAGGAAGTGAAATGTGAAAACCTCTCTCCTTGAACAGAAGTCTCAGCTGCACAGATACTCAGAATATCTTGCCCATGCTATTTTTCATAACTGTTCTAATCCTGTCGAGGAGATAGTGTCCTGGGATGAGGCATGATGAGAGCCAACTTGCATGACTCCATTGTTTTGTTAGGAAAATTCCATTTCAAGACAGCTGTAATTGAGCAATTCCCATAATTAAGAGCTCAGGAACAATTTGAATCTACACATTTAACATTCAGAACCTGAGCTCAAATGCTTTAATGCTTAAGCATCTGTAAAGAGACACCTCCTGCTTTTCATAATGTACAGAATTACTGTTTGCCTAAAAGAAATGCTGACATGGTTTTGTCTGTGATACAGAACGACCCTGGTTAGAAGATTCCTACAGTCAGTGGCTAGAGCGACTGAAGGTACGGCTCCACAACTGTTACTAACCATAGAGTAATGAAATACATTAACCATAAACCCACCTTATTAATCTTGGGGTTTTTAATGGATTTAACAGAACTCTGTTCAGACAACTCAAAATAAATTCTGTTAACACAGTACCAGTAATTCCGCAGCCCGACCACAAAGAAAGGAATAAAAGCTCTTAGGCTGACACTTCACTACTTACCAAGCTTCGTCGCCGAATTCCTTCAGAAACTGCAGCATTTAGAACCCCGCTTCTTTCAAAGCTGTTCCAAAGTGACCCTATTGTGTCCCTTCTTTATCAGGGCACTTATTTCTATACAACTAGACCCATAGTTTTGAAAACTTGGGTCCAAATGTAGTGTTTGGATTGTTCCTCCATCTGAGCAGCCAGCCTAAACCCGTCATTAATTTAGGAGCTTGCTGAAAGTGATTAACTTATCAATTAGCAAAGCTTTTTTTCCCCATGTGATCTCTATTAGTATTTAATTAAGGTTAATTGAAAAACTTGGGTTTCTTTGTGTAAATCTCTCTGTTGGAAATGATAGCCAAAACGTTTGGTATGAGTAGACTATCACAAATCATTACATCTTAAAGTACAAAAGTATCAGCTAATCTTGTATGACAGTGATAATTAAGGAACATCAAGCACTGTCCTGACAATTTATTAGGAACTAAACATTGTTCACTCTAAAAATTCTTCTGCTGGTATGAACTGGAGTGAACTAAGTTTCATAACATCAAGTTTAGAACAAATTGAAAGGTTAATGGAGAACAGGAAATATCTTTTCATTTTAGGATGTCACTGCCCCCAGCAGTCCATCCTGCCCTTTCCTGGCAGAAGGGAGTCCTGTTCACCCTACAGCAGGCTAGCTTAAAACAGCCGCGAAGGTAGGTTTACCCTGACAACCAGCGCGTTCACGCAGGCAGCTGCCCACGCTGCTGCTGCCGTTCTCGAGAACGGTGTTCTCCAGGCGCGTGGCATAACGAGGTGCTAGCTGTGATGCGGCCTCCAAACAGCAGGATTCTAGGCCTGGCTGCCCACTGCTCCGAAGCCTCTGAAGTCCGCTCCTGCCCAGAGCTGCTGGAGTTAGGCATGTCTTTCGTCGGCAGACGTAGGATTTATTAACGGAGTTTGAAAGACCTCTCTCAAACAAAGTAAAGCAACTAAAGGCTTTTTTAAATAACTGTGCAAAGACAACGTTAGGGAAACCGATTTCGAGGGTAGGTGATGGTCTGATGAATTATGCTGCTACTAGATAACCAAAATTGCCAGTCATTCAAGGGTGTAAATGCGGGGTCTTAAAGTGAGGAGTTCTAAGTAACAAACTATTCACCGAACTGAATTGTGAACTCAATCCTGAATACATTGGTTTTCTCTTACAGGAGGGTCCCCCTCATAAATGTGCCTTAATTTTCGCAGATAACAGTGGAATAGACATAATTTTAGGAGTCTTTCCTTTTGTCAGAGAGCTCCTTTCTAGAGGGACAGAGGTAAGTGGTTTTCATTGTGAATTCACTATGTAATGGAGCTTTGGTAATTGGAGAAAGCTTTGTTAAATACCTACCAGGAGTACACTTTACGAGGCTGACTCCTAACATCTAAATTGGGAATAAGCCAAATCCCTGGAGCTCCAATGTCTGACTTTAAGTAGACTGTGAAAGGTAGCAAAGCAAAGCGAGCCTCCGTCAGACCACGTCTGCTGCACAAGGGTCTGTAGCGTCGAAAGACCTGAAGGAGCTGGTTAGCCGAGGGAAAACGAGGACTGGGCCGCCAGCCTTTCTCTTTGCGTTTCCCCTTTGGTAAAATAAGTCGGGCAATGGTGATTTTAAACAAACAAGCCGCTCTACCACCACGTGTGGACTGCATTAATCAGTGACCTCTTCTGACATCTTTACCTCAGGTTATATTGGCTTGTAACTCTGGCCCTGCCCTGAATGATGTCACCTACAGTGAATCCCTGATTGTTACTGAACGGATAGCAGCAATGGACCCCGTTATCCAGTAAGCACATAACCTGTCTTCATTCCGTGTCACGCAGTACATGAAAGCCAGCAGCAAGTTCCTTGTTATGTTCTTAGTTCATATTTAACTGTGTTTATTAGTGTCTGAAATGTGCAAGCTGGAAGTAAAATAAGGCACATCATTTACTTTCATTAAGGTGAAAAATTTAGAAATCAGATCTTTGTTCAACATCCATAATTATATTTCTTGTCTGTGTCTTCCCTGATAAGCACTCAAGCTACTAAACCATGAATTTTCTATGTTAAAAAGAATAGAGGAAGAGACGTACATTTCACATAGAGTATCCCCGGCAGAGGATACATCATAGCTGACTAAATAATCCTTTTGCTCAAGGAAACAGGTTTCTTGGTGAAGTCCTAGCAGGAAAAGGAACCTTGGCAAAGAATACTTAGATACTCATTGTCGTCTGGCTTATTACCACGTTTGCATGACCCTGTTGAGGTAGCTCTGTAACTTTTTTTGTCTTTTGTTTTTTAATAAAGGTCTGCACTGAGGGAAGAGAAGCTGCTGTTGGTTCAGACAGGTTCGAGTTCTCCATGTCTAGATCTAAGGTACGTTGGCACGGTACCAGTTTGTTACTTGTCTCCACCAGCTGCAGGATGTTCAGAGGCTTAGCTCTGGAGTATCTCAGCCACCTTTCCTGCTGTGAATCACTTGGGAAAAACCATTAAGAGTTGCTTAGTCTGGATTTACAGACTTGTAATATTGACCAAGCCTCACTAGTCGTTGGACCTCTATTTATCATGTTTGTGTTCAGCGGTGGCACGTTGCCAGTTTCAGGGGCAGCTTAGTTACGGATCATGTAAGATCCTGCATGTGACCGAGAAAGCCACTTGACTCTAAGCAGCATTTCACGTTGTTCACCTACTTATTTTTAATTAGGTTCTCTATTGGAGACAGAACTTGCCTGTGTTTTCTGGGAAGTCCCAATTCTGCATGCATGTAGTGAAGCTTTTCAAACTACGTTTCAATCTCATTTCCCTTGATTTAAAGTGTTGCTGTTTATGGGCATCAGTAATTCCATCTGAAATTCCGTATCCCACCACATCTTACGTAAATGATAAAGCCCTTAGACCAGCCCGGCTCTGATTTGCAGCGTGTGTCAGGATGGCTGTTTCTAAACCAGACCTCTCCTTTCAGCCGTCTGGATAAAGGTTTGGCGGTGCTGGTCAGAGAGCGGAAGACAGACTTGGTTATCATCGAAGGCATGGGTCGTGCCATCCACACGAATTACTACGCGGCTTTGAAGTGCGAGAGCCTCAAGCTTGCCGTTATCAAAAACTCCTGGCTTGCTGATCGTCTCGGAGGGAAAATTTTCAGTGTCATTTTTAAGTATGAAGTGCCATGTAAATGATACGGATCTGGTCAACTGGGTGAACAGGAGCAGCAGAATGGACTTGCACTAGTTTTACTTTAACTGTAAAGAATGTATTTTTATTACAACAGGGAAAAGAGTTCACAGGAAATTCCATATTTATATTGTGCTTTTGTGACTTAAAAAGCAACAATATGATTCACTCTATAGTATACACACTCAAATATATATATGTATATCACTCATTGTTTATTTTGGTAAGTGTTTATTTTAATGCTGCAGTATTTGTGATGAAAAGACTTTATTTTTTTGTTCTGTGAGACATTCATATAGAAATATATTTAAATGTCAATGAAACCTTTTTTTATACATCTCTGCCTACTCTGCCAGCAAGGACATGGCACATACCAAATAGTTTTTAAAGTGCTGAGTGAACCTGACATTGCGTTTTCCGTGTCAGCTTTTCAACTTACCTAAAATGTTTCATGCTCTTTGCAGTTCATTTGATTGAAGGACGGATCCGTTCCAGCCTAACAACCCTTGCTTACGCTGTATTTAAAATAGAGCTGTCGTGATCCGAGAGCGCACAGCAGACAACTGAACAGCACTAGTTTACCAGCAGTTGGAAGAACTCGTAACTCCTATTGCTTTCACTCCCTGGTCTTGGTACCAGTGGGGCGGGAGGGGAATCCTGCAGCTACACTAAATTACTTAGCAGTAGTTGGAAGCTGAGACTCCCTACGTTACCCTCAAAGTGAGCGTGTAGTGCTTTTCTCAGGAGCACCCAGCTATCCTCCTGTCACAGGCATGTTAGTTTCTCTTGCCTTCAGTTATTTAATACCGGGACTGATAAGAATTAGTCTCTTTGTTCATGCAGTGCAGTTAAAGCCCTTTCCAAGTAACTGAATTTGCTCTTGTTTTCCTCCATCAGATGTGCAGTACATAAATGGAGTGATTTAACCATGAATTTGCAAACCAGCATGTGCATGCATCACTCATGCCAGCTCTGAAATGGAAAACAGCTTAATTAGAAAACTATTTAATACACAGCTGAGATAACTGTTCCCCGTGAATTTCAAAGGTGGTTCTTTGAGAGCAAGAGAATAACACAAAATACCCATTTCCCACTGCCTCACCCCTGCCCGCTGAGCTTGTACGTTGTTTTAATTGACTGATCACCAAACTCCAGGCTCGAGTACTGTTGGATTTCAGCTGTCAGTCGTCATCTTACATTCTTCTTGATCAGGTTAACGAGGACAAAGCCTCCTCTACAGCTCAGCACAGAAACCTATCCCACGATGGGAAGCTGACAAAGGACAAGTCCGTGTCCTGCGTTTCTGGAGCCTAGTGGTTCCTCAGCGGCGCGGTCTCCCCTCCGCGGGTTCCAGGCCGCGGCAGAGACTGCAGTTGGGTCAGTCCTGCCTGGGGGGGTCTACGCAACAGAGCTGTCGTTTCTGGTTCAGAAATGACCTTCAGTGACCAGCACCTTCTGCTGAGAAGAGGGGGAGAGTACAGTCTATTTATAGCTAAAATGTTTAAGGAGCAGTTGTTCTTGATTAGAACGGTCAGATGAGAGCTTTAATTTTCACGATTGTACCTCGTACTGTAAGTAGTAAGCAGAGGCTTCATATTAACCTATCCCGAGTCACTTACTCCTACAGGCGTTCATGTACTTACATAGTAAACTTCTAGAATAAATACGGATCCACCACCTTAGCCATCTCAACTTTATTTTACCAAGTTAACCTCCCTTATTTTTAACAGTTACACTCTTAACCTTTATCAATTTAAATTCTTCCAAGCCACTGAATTTTCTTCTGCATCCAGCTCCACCACCAATCCAGAAGTGCTCCTGTGTGTGTAATTAGAAAACTAACACTCTAGACTTGCAGAAAAACATCTTTCTACAGTGATGTAGTTCCTATGAAATATATATGGTATAAACCTAATACGTGCCCATTCCTTAAGCAAAAAATTCTTAAGCATTAGCCCTCCCTGAAGTCTCCTGGCTTTGTCTTGTATTTTCTTTTATACGTAGACGAGTGCACATTTCTTCTGTGAAAATGGAGCAACAAGATTTCTGAAAAACAAAAGGGAAGGAAACAAGGGGGTGAGTTGTTCTGTGTCGTAGAATCCACCTTGTAAGTGTGCACAACCCGTCCGCGGGGAGCGGATGGAGAACAAGAACGCCCAGGCGCACGTTCAGATACTAGTGCAGTTCCATTTACATGTGTTTTCCTGCTTGTCAAATGACTTAAGAATAGCCATATTGAGAATAAACTTGTTACTGATGACTTACTGTCCTCTGTGCACACTCAGCATATCGGAATGCAGTTGGGCTGCGTAGGAATTGGAGTAAATGTTTCTACTTAATATTTGGGGGGGGGCAGTTATTTTATTATCGTAGCCTGAACAGGATAACAAAACTATCACACAGCCCAAGCTATGACATTTCTGAGCTTTAAAGAGTAAATACACAGCATGTCTTCCCCCCACCCCACCCCACGTTGCTTTCCTCAGAAAAAGCAAGATCACTGTGGGAATGCAGCGCGGTGCACAGGGGAGCAGCGCTGCCTGGCTTGTGCGTGCCAGACAGAGGGACACGAGGACATTGGACAGGAGGTGGTAACTGTCACCTACCTTTACGTGTCCAGCAGCGTGTCTGCTCTTATTTGACAGCTCCACCACAGCTGCAATCACTCCCAAGGCGAGGCCAATCGCAAGCGTAAGAAAGAGCCCACCCAGCGCCTGGGGCTGCAGAGGACTCCACCTGTCTCTACTTTTGTGAAGGCAACTGGTCTCCCACCACTTGTTGCGCAAGTAGTCGAGATCACCCGATTCACGCAGTTTGAGGACAGCGATGGAGAGCTTCTTGGTCCACGGGGATGCTGGCAGCCGCAGAATGAGAGAGAGAGAAGAGCATGGGAGAGATCACAGCCACTACAACGTTCTTAAGCAACCCGCTGCTGCGCGGGTCAGCTGGGTGCTGCTTCCCAACTGTCACGGTCACTCTGCAAACAGCGCGACAGACTAAGCCAAGTGCTTTTCTTAGACAACAGCCATTCCTGCCCTATCCATGGAGGAACGATGACACTTGCAGAGTAATGACAGAGCAAAAGTACTTTGAGAAATACAGGCGGTCGTGCTCCACAAGAGAACGACCTGCCTACCCTGCTGACTGCGTTAGGAGCTCTGCATTGCTGGGACCAAGGCAAAACCCAAAACACCCACAGGGACCAGTGACACCCCTGAGGGCCGGAGTTTGTTGCACATTAGAGTTCAAAGTAAGAGTGAGCGCTAGTGATAATTCATCTACAGAATGAAACCGTTGCACAGGAGGTTACCAATTTGTTCGTGCTAGGTTGTTAGTGTTAACGCAGAGAACACCTGCAAGTCTCAGCGCGCGGCTACGCCAGGCTTTTTGCTCTGGCAGCCTGCTACCTCGAAGCTGTGACACCCAAGTGGAGAAGTGGGACGGGAGTGGTGCTCAGCAACTAACCGTGGGTAGTGGCAATGCCAAATCCTCTGGCTCCAATAACTTCGGGGGCTCTGATCAAATTGCAGTGCCTGGCAGCTGCAAGGTCTTGAGAGATGGATTCTCCGATGAAGGCATAGTTCGATTCCTTCACACGCTGAACTGCTTCCTGGTAGGTTTTGACTAAAACACGGTCTCGTCTCTTGTCCATATATTCATAGATCATCTGATGGATAGGATTCTTGGAGTTCTGCAGCCCAAAAATCCAAGTGTCAAACTGAAGTGTAAAACGATCATCCGAAAAAATCTGCATGCGTGTGCAATGGTTGCAAAACAATTTGGAGAATAAGAGTACTTAAACCCTTACGCTTTGAGCCCTCTGTACTGAAAACTAACGTACAGCTAGCACAGATGGCCTCTCTAATGCGCAGTGTTACAGGGATAGAAGTATTAAACATTTCCCACCCACCCCCCCAAACCCAGCCTTTGCAGGCACCCAGTTAATGTATCCAGAAATTACCCGCGTCAGTCCTCGTGTTCGAGGCACACAAGGATAACCCCTGCAGACTAGCACCGCTTTTGTAAAAGAGAACACACTATAAAAACACACTCCTCTGCATGCCTTTCTCTCTGAGAAAAGGTGGCAGAAGCGATGAACAAAACAACAGATAACAATCACGTTATTTCAAGTATTACAGGGAAACTCTTGCTGTCTACAGTGAGGAGGGTGGTGTAAGGACCATTGGGCATGAGCCAGACCACTTGGCCCCCGCTTAGCAGTTCTACGGCACGTGCGTATGTGCACAATTAGATTCTCTGCACCTTGAAGAAGTAGAAAGTAGAGGAGCCATCCAGTGTCCCAAACTCAAGCTTTCTTTGCTTCACAAGATCTTCAAAAGTCTGGATTGGGAGCTGCTCGCTGCCAGAGCTCAGCAGGGCGGTGAAGTTGGCGATGTAGGCAGCCAGCAAGGCGATGGTGAACAGCCACCAGACGGCAGCGATGACCCGCACAGAGAGCGCTTTGGGCCGCGGGGTGACACCTGCACGACCAGAGGAGCCGATAAAACGTATGGGAGGTGATGTATGGTGAGAGAGAGCCAAAGAACTTTAGATCCATGAGCCTGAGTTAAAGCTTCCTTTTAAATAAAGGCCAAACTGCAAAACCTGCCCCGCAGCTACTTGATGCACAAGCCTGGGAAGACCTACTACGGCTGGTTCGAACTGCATCAATACTGCGTGCAGGGCAGAGCTGAAGCAACACCAGTGGCCAAAACCAGCAACAACCAACCGCTCTACAAAGCGCCGGTGCAACGGTTAGCTTGACATTCCCTAGAGTATTGTTACAGCAGAAAATACGCATTCCTCAGCTGAAACCAGCCATCTGTACGACGCCAACAAGTCTGCAATCAAACCTCCCCAAGCTGGGAGTTTATTGCGGCCAGGTGTCCCTATTGGAACACCTTTTCCCTCAGAAGGATAGTACCGCAGTGTTACACACAGATGAGAGCTGGACATACAGTCGGCTTAAAAACCCACACTGCTCGCAGAGCTCCTTTGTGGCAGTCCCCCAGCTCACCTTGCAGGGCAAGTGCTCCTGCTCCAAACCAGAGGCTGTTTAAGAAGGTAAAGTGGTTCTCTTCATTCTTTGGCTCATTCCACTCACAGGGGCTCAGTCTGTGGGAAAACGACAGGATAAAACCAGACATTCAGGGGGAAAAGGATACAAATAATCCTGCAGTGTGACTGCAGCAGTGCAGACAGCCTGGAAATGCCCTTTCCGTCCATGGTAGCTCCTCCTTCACCCGACTTCCAGTTTAACCAGTGCAGAGGACAGTACTCCTGCTCAGTGCCTCAAGTGGTTTGCAACAGTGGCGGCTCAGGGGGTCCTGCCACAGCTTTGCCAGACACTTTCTTCCTGAGCCATGCCATGATCTGGTCTCCCTGGCACACCCAATTGGCTCTGCTCCGCAGTACCAGGCTGAGGGCTGCTCCTTGGAGCAAATCCTTACCGACAAAGATTGTGCACGAAACTAGAAAAGCAGCAATAGAGTTTCTGTTCCAGCCTGCAGCTGCAGAGAGCCTTAGCGCAGCCTAGTCAAGAAAGGGGGAGAAAGCTGAATCTCCTGGGAAGGGAGGGGAGTGCTGGCAGAGAGAATCTCTGCCACAAGTCAGGGCAGGATACAGCGCATAAAGATACACCAGAGGGAGACCTGCACATAGGAACACGGTCAGAGTTTGAAACAAACTCTGATAAAAGCGAGAAAGAAGAGCTGAAACACAAACACACAGCCCTTTCAGCACCCCTAGGTAATCCACATCAAGAGATACGGTGCTTTTCGTGGGGAGATCCTACTCCTAATGCTGTCTTAATCTGACAGGATTTAAGCTTTCATAGCCCTGGTTCGGGACCTGTACAGAAGGTTCCTCAAAGCAAAATGCACCCTGGTGTTTCCTTTAAAACTGAGATCTCTTCTAGCCGAGAAAGCAGTTGACTTGAACAAAACCTGTGAAACAAATTCATTTATACCTGGCAACAAGAAAGAGGCAGAAGCACGTCAGCACGTAAGCAAATAAAAGGCCAGTCCAGGTCTCCTTACTGAAAGGAGCCAGGAAGTGGAAGAAAGACATGTCCTGAGAGACGGTGTCTTTTCGAAGCAAGATTCCAATCCCAGTCTGCAGGAACGGTGTGGTGAAGGAGACCACCTCTTCCCTCGCTGACGTGACTGTCAATGGAGCCACTGCAATGTCTGCTTCCTATAAGATGGAGAAAAAAAATAACCAACCATCCAACCTACCTGAAGATTCCTGTCACTCAAACAGAATGCTTCCCAGGCTGAGTGGGCAGACATCTACACGGCAAATCACTTCTCTCTGGCAACAGACAGCTATCATCTTAGACTGCGAGCGCCAAGAAATAGGACAGTTTTCCATTTTGCATTGTTCCTAGCGGGGTGCTGGTTGGTATCTGGGGCTTCTGGTTTCCTACTGCAGCATCACACGCACAAGCCGAGGCTGTGCACCATGAACCGCACTGGGTTTGTTTACCAACAGAGGGCTGCTCCTTTCTTTTTCTGGCTGCGGCATCTACATGACTGACAGCCGGACACTACTGAGTTCAGAGAAGCAAAGGTGGTTTAATTCAAATGCTACCAACAGATGACAGAACACTAGCCGTAGGGAATGGCACGTGATGGGGTAAAGAGGCACATTCAAGCACCTCCTTGAAGAGTCTCAGGGATTACCATTCTGAAAGAGACAAGTCTCACCTAGTGCTTAAGTTCAAGGTAAGTTTTCCTTAAAACCATTATCTCTGTTTTGTTAGCGAGCTAAGATGTCTGTAGTCTCTCAGACTACAAACACTGGGTAGCCTCCGAGACAAGACAAGCCCTGCACCAGGAGCGCCTTGTTGTAACAATGATTTCCTGCTATGGCCATTGTCTCCTTGTTCCTTAGCTTCCGTATTTGCAGGACAAAACCAACTACAAGCCTTGCTATTCATTAGTTCTACACAACAGGCAGGATGACTCCAAGTCGCTCGGTCCCTGAGCAAATCCTAAGGAAGTCCGAGAGCTGCTGGCACTGTTCTTTCCTTCTAGAGCTGCAGTTTGTCAAAAATATAAATTGAAAATTACCTGTCTCAAAATTTCGCCAATCATCCCTGTCCAATTCCCACTGGAAGAGACGGCACCGTACTGCCCATCGCTCACCACCTTCACCTTGTAGCTGAAGTGAAGCATTGCAGCAAGTGCTTTCAGCAAATCAATGCAGTATCCCTCCAGTTCTGCACTTCGCACCATGACGTAAGGATCTTCCTGCGTATTGAGGGAAACATACACAATTACCTGCTCCCACAGTCTGCAGTGCAACCGATTGTGAATTAAACCATTTTTTTGGCAAACCCTCCCCAAAGACCTCTATCCACATTATCAGGGGGACAACATTTCCAAACTTGAAAGATGTTCCCTGGAGTCACGTGCCACCACGAGTCACAGAGTACGGCTCCAGCAGGGCAGCTGCGTTCCACAAGCCACACGTACCACAGAAGTGAGTGAGAATCTCTTCTCAGTCTAAAAGCCCAAATACATTTCATTTGGCCCATCAAAGCATCAGACGAGGGTCGCGTGCCGGTGCAGGACCTGACATCAGAATCAGAAAATTTACTGATGCAGCTTCTTCTGAACAGCCCGGCTTGTCTGGTGCCTGTGGTAATGCATTTTCTTTTTTTTTATAGCCTGTTTTTAATCCCTGCACATGTGTGATCTTAACATATTTCCACTGCAGGACAGAAACAATATAGGTCACGTTACAACCCTTAGATGTAGCGAAACAGAGTGAAGAGGCCTGGCTGCCTCCACAGAGCCCTCATTTATAGAAGTGTATGCCCAGTGCATTTTGTGGGCTGACTTTGACAGCCCTCGAATCCTCCCACTGCAAACTACAGACACCTTGCACCTCTACACCACTGGGCCAGCACTCCAAAACCACCATCTGCGATAAACAGGGATATTGGTGTCAAAAACAGCCCCAAAAAGCACCTGCAAATACACAGGTGGAAAAAAAAGGCAACGTGTAATTCCAGCTATCTCCCAGCTGCTATCAGTGGTGTGTCGCTGCCTTACCAGGATTGTTGTGACAGTCAAAGTTGGAAGACCCTGTTCTGGTCCCCTTGAGTCACTGCCCTGCAAATCAAACATGAAGAAGAAATAATTGGATTTCAAAGTCCCAGACATGGCCCCGCTTAGCTAGGGCTTACATTATACCTTGGGGTGGGTGTCAGGGGGGGCGTCCCCCAGCTATAAATCTGCCCCTGTAAGCAGCAGCAACCTCACCACCAGTGCTCCCTAACAGTAATCAATAAATCACAAGAATTTCACTTTATTGCATGTTGTCAGCATACTTTGTCTGAATAAAAATCAGTTCAAAAGTTGCCACGATTCTTCAGGTACACTGTGCATACATCAATTCATGTCGCTGCCAAAACTGTTAGCAGCCAATTAAGGTCTTGTTAGAGAGCAATTCCAGGAGACACAGAGCAGTAGGAAACCTGAGAGGAGGAGGAGAGGAAACAGGGATTCACTTCTGCACCGAATGCTGAATTCGAGAGTACATCTTCCAGCCTTACAGTCACACGAGTCGAGATGATTTCTCATCAGTACTACTTCCGAACAATTCAAGTTTTTGCCAGTAAAGCAGTCTAATTCTGTTAGATTTGTTGGTCTTAAGTGTATCCCTTTATTTTAAAATTACACAGTAATGTTTCTCGACAGTGAGAGAGCATGTGCAGATGTATATATGCAGTACAAGATCTGCAAAAGAAGCTCCAGTTCTTCCAGGAGCTGAATGATCTTGTTTCAATTCTCTCTTTGCCATGGAAAGATTTGAGGGATGAGCTTTGTCTTTGAAGCTGTGATCAGAAGTTACCTAATGCAGAGTGTTCTGGAAGCAATGTTCTTATTGCCAGATAAGCTACAATTTGCTCTCAGACAAAAGCAAAAATGTCACATTTCTTTTCAGGTCTGTTTAAAATATTTACGCCTACAGAACGAGAGGGTGACTAAAACAAAAGACCGAGAAATCCTGGCGTATCCCTCTCGCTTGGCTTCACCCACTAGTTACTGAAGCTTTCAAAGTGGTTCTTAAAAAAGTCTCAACAACATACTACAACTTTTGTAAATATATCCGCAGGGTATTTCATTGGGCAAAAGCTGCAGGGTCTCAGTAGCAGGAGGGTGGGCAGGGGTGGCACAGGATCGGCCTCTGCAGGAGATGACAAACTGCCCAGTGCTGGACACAGCCATTTCAAGCTGGCTTAGAAGCGGACAAAACAGCCTCACAGTGCACCAAAACGGAGTGGATAAGACAAGTTTATGGTACCTACGCAAAAACTTCTTCAAAAGAGGGTGGTAACTGCTGGGTGAGAGACAACGCTAGGGCAGGAAGAGACCCAAAAGACAAGGTCAGGTCAGGAGAGCTGCCCAAGCAGGGGCAAAGGAGAAGAAAGGAAGGTACCAGAGCAGGAGGGACGGTAGAGTGGGAGAAAGGCCAAAGAAGAAGAGCTGCCCCAAGCAAGAGCAGAAGCCCAAGAGCTGCCCCAAGGAGGGACAGAGAGGAGACCAGGAGGAGGTACAACTGCAACGGGGCTGCAGTCAGTGCAGGAACCTGCAAGGAGCAGTTGAGGAGGAGCCACAAAACGCTGACCCTGATCTCCTGCGCCACCCTGTTGCCTCACCAAAGGGACCGAGTAGGAAACGCGTGCAGTGAGGGGACCGGAGACCGGGAAGAGGGGAGGGCAGGAGGGGAGCTGAGATGTGTTTCTCTGGGGTTTTCTGTTTGCTTGTGTTTATTTCTCAGTGCTGGAATCAACAACTGGAGGCTTATGCTAATTGAAACTGACTGCAATTCCATGAGTTTCCCAAAAGCTCTCTTTTTGGCACGTAACAGGCATCCAGCATGCTCTGAGACTGAGAAATGAGATTCAGGCGACACAAGTTCTGTGTCTACCTATGCCATTTGGAGAATTAATTTCATTTCCCGATGCTACCATAACCAACTCACAACATTTTTGATCGGAAAGCCATTAGGACAAATACTGTCCTGCACTATGTGAAGATACACATGTTCTACCAGGTTAGGTTTTAAGTGACATTTGCCATCTTTCCTCTAAAGCCTGAGGAATTACGTCCCACACAGACACTTTTTATGTTATGTGCAAACTTTGGGAAACAAAATACATGTCTTAAGAACTAATAAAGGTATCTCTACATGTTCGTATGTGTCTGAATTTTCTTCGATGTTACGAAGTTTATAAAGATCGTAAGTGATGCACTAATTCTGAGGTTTAAATTCTATAAGCCATGAAGACAGGGCTATAGATAGATTCTTCCCTGGGGCATGACTGGATTGTGAATTCTGGATGAAAGATCTGAGTAAAAAAAAGCATAGACACACAGACAGACTTAGAAATGGCCATCACTAGCCATGAAAAGTGTATTTAAAATAATAACTCTTCACAGATTAAAAGCATCGCACACTATGACCACATCTGTTTCTGGATTTAAAGCGTAAGACCTTTTGCACATAGGCCTTTATTGGTAGCTCTGCACCAATGAACTTAAACATACCTTACTCACAGCATCATCACTCCTTGCAGTTCCTGAAAAACAACAACAACAACAACAAAATCAAATTCTGGTAGGGCTTATATTTACAGCTCCTTAAAAGTGAAGTTTCTTACACTCATTTCACATTGCACTTAAGCAAACAGAATGATTCTCATTGACTCCCAAGCTCACAGCGCAGCCGACTTGCCGCGGTTCGGTCACAGCACAGCGTTAGTGCGAAACACGCAGAAGCAGACACCGACACAGCCAGCTCCCGGCTGCAGGAGGCTCTAACGGCGACTGAATGATTCTGGCTGTCACCCACACATTAAGGAACAGATTCTGCAGAATCCATTGCCTTATTTCCTCGTTGCCCTCCCCGACAAGGTGAAAAGCCAGCTCTCCTACTACACACAACCAAGATTCCCCCCTACCTCCTGCAAAACCTTGGCTATACCCCCAAGGAAAAGCCCTGGAAACAACCAGAAGTTCATCACCAGCAAGCTCCAAGACACTAGGTCGTCTTATTCTTCCCTTCCCCTACCAACGATAGGTTCCTGCTCTCAAAGCAGCCAAAGGGGTTGCAACCACTGGGGTAGGAACCCTTCTCCACCACCTCCTGCTCCGTTCCTCCCTCAAATTATAAGCACCCTGACTTTGCATTCCTGTGAGAATTAACACCTCCAAAAGGGCCATGACCAAAACCAGGAGCCAACCGTGCCAGCGCTAAAGAATGAGGGACCAGGAAGCCTGTCTTGCGTTGCCTGTTCTCTGTACCCCACCAAGGCACAGAGAGTGAGGGAAGTACGGAACACTGACAGAGTTTAAGTGTGATGAGAGCCAGTGCAACCCTGCAGACAGCACCGGAGCGAACACCAAATGCCAAACTCAAATCCACTACTGACCTGTTCTGTATTACTTCTCTTCCTATGCCTCAGTTTCCCATTTGTAAAGCAAAGACAATGATACTCCCCTCTTTGTTAAAAACACCAAGATCCACTTGTGAAAGTCCTGTTATTGAGGTTAATCACGCTTCTGGGTTCTACGCTCTGCTCTGCTGTGTGACTTTTAACAAGTCCTGTTAAATTATTTGATCCACAGCTTCCCTTTTCATAATACTCAGGAGAATACCTCAATCCCACCCCAGCTGCAAGACAGCTAAACTACAATGATTGAGATGCAGAATTAAAACCACAATTATGTCAATATACGACTCATTAATTGCCCAGGATGTTTTTTCTAGAATGTGCACAGCATTGCTCCTCGGAATCAAAGAATTCACAGTGCAAAAGCCAAAAATCCCTCAAGAGAAAACAAAAAATTTAGGGTGTTTTCACCCTTTCAAGCAAAAGCTGTGAGTTTTTCATTAAATATAACAACTTATTCATTCATTATGTATTATTCATTCTTTGGTTTTGCATTTTCTGGCCTTGTGCTGAACTCTACATTATTGTAAAACAAAACCTGTTTTTTCCCTCTCCACTACAGTTCTCCATGGGAGCTGGAAATCTTCACAAAAGAAGTTCTCTTGTCTCCCTTTAGAAACTCATTAAAGCCAGTAAAAGCTTTTTGAGGCTCCTTTTTGAAGACCTGCTATGGTTTCTTGGAAGAGAACAGTCTGTACTGAGGGCTTCAGCTCCCCCACAGCGGCACTGGATGCAGCTGTTCAAAGCCCCATTGTAAGAACTCCTGAAAGGACCATAAGTAATCAAGCTGCAGCACTAACTCAAAGTTCATTGCAGTGACACTCCTCGGAAGCCAAGTCCTCGTTGTGAGGATCCTTTGTGAGAGTCTACAAAAACATAAGACAAAAAAAGAGGCTCATCCCTCCACTCCTGTTCCCCAAAGGCCGGTGGCTGCAGGAAACGACTGTGGCTGCAAAAATCAGCCTTGTCCTTACCCCTTCTGCTCTGAGCGTGCCCAGACTTCTAATGGGCGATGACTCCCTGCTTAACTTCACGTGAAAAAGCTTGTAGCACTGTTAAGAACTGGCCACCTCACCCCAATTTTCTACCCCATCCTCCCTCTCTAGGCTCGTACCCTTGCCTTCGCACCCTTTGCCAGCATCTCCCTTTTTGCAGCTTGCGACCAGGAGAGCGCTGAACTACAAGAGGTGGCGATGGATCAGGTGGATTACAATTTTGGAGTACACTGGGACATTCTGGATGAGAAAATTCTCAGGATGAGCGAATTTGACCATCGTCACAGAAGCACACGGCTGAAGTATCTGTAACCCGGGGTGAACTGCTGCTGCCATAGCTATGCAACTGCCAGCTCTGGGTTGACAGGAGATGGGGGTGCGAGATGGACAGGAGAGACAGCAGAGCAAGTGACATTGCTCTCCCAACCCTCTAAACAGAGAACCCATTTTATCTCCCAGTAATTTTGCAAGGTCAAGCTACTCCTGAGCCCAAGTTTGGACTCCAGGCATAGAACACCAAAAAGCACAAGATTGAAACAATAGCATTTGTTGTTCAGTTGCAAAATCAAGCTCCCCAGCTCCTCCTCACACTGAGGGCGAAGTGGGATCCAACTGGCTGATCTCTGTGCAGAAGTCCCTGGCAGGCTCCTACTACTGTCCCTTAGGAACTTCAGGGGGAATGTAGTGTTACCCTTTGTCTACAACAAGTCTTGGGACTCACAGAGCTGACAACTTCTTTCAGTGCGCTAAATCCCCTCTTCTTCCCAGAACATGCTGCAAGCAGAGGGGCTAAACAAGTAACAGGGAAAACATTACCCACAGAAAAACAAGTTAATCAGCGTATCTTGCTGCGATTCAAGGGACCATATGCTCAAAGGAGTGCAGCTTTAACCACAACAATGCTGTTCGAGGACACCTAACCACCCTTTTTCTAGGCTTTTTCATCTTCCCTGATCTCTGTCATCCGATTTACAACTATAGCAGCAAAGATACTTAGTCACAGCACTCACAACATGATAAAGTCACAATCACAAGCTGTAACAATGAGGTGGGCCCTGGTGATGTATTAATAACCAATTCAAAAGCAAATTCTTAGATTAAGACAAAATCCTGCAAGCACTAGCAGCTAAAGAATGAAAGAATTAACACTCTGTAAAGAACAAAACCAGATTTAGATGCAGCATTTTTGGATCATTTTTCTCACCTGTCTGGCTTGATTCTCTCAGGAGCAGCATGGTTGTGATCACACAGAACGTGAAGAGAAGACCTTTGTCCATTGGAGCAGAAATATCTACTGTCTAAAGGAAACTTCCTGCTAGAGATGAGAGGCAAGTAGTTAAAGCTGGTTTTACAGTTCCTCATTGCTGGGTTAAAATCAGTGTCTCCTGGACTCTCTACACCTCATTCTGTAGAATCCCAATTCAAACAAAGGTCTCCAGGTGAAAACACAGTCCCTTCTGAGACCAGCCACAACAAATACTAAAGAAAAGATTCTGGTGAACACTTCACTGCAGCAAAAAGGATGTGACAAGCCTAGGAAGCGGATTTATCCGCTGGTTGCTGCGCTGAGTCTCCCCAGCAGCTCTGCACAAAGGAGAGGAGCGCGCAGCCAGCCAGCAGGCTCTGGAGCGGGGCAGCTGCGGGGATGTGCGGTAACGAGGGGACGCACCCAGGCTCCGCAGGGCAGGAGGGGAAGCAACCGAAGGGGGCTGCTCCCGAGCACGCGGCCCTTCTGCTCCCAGAAACGGGAAGGTGATGTATTAAAGAAATTTTAGTAGCCAGTTGAGGCACTAATAAAGCAACCTCCTCCAGGAGATTCTCATTTGTGGGGCTTAAAAACAAAACCTCAGTTTCACTTTCCATTTGGGCTGCAGAAAACAAAGGTATTTATTTCAGTTGCACCAAAATGATCTGAAACAAAGCTGTTTCACCCTGCATCAAAAGACATGAGAAATTGTTTCTGAACCCCTGTTTTTCACAACCTCCTACTCTTAACTGAACAAGGAAAAAGGGGTAGGGGGGAGGAGGGTGACACACAGCATATTTTACTAACTTTTTTCATTTCCAACTGTACAACAAAATTTCTGCATGGCTTGAAATAATTGTACATTTGACATTGTAAAACAGCAACAGAACTAGGAAAAACAATCAATGCCAGGTTATATTAACTCTCAAGCTGCTGCAGTATTTTTGATTGTATTTGTCCTCGTAGTGTCAAACAAGGTTCAGGACACCGTTACCCCAGAAACTATAAAAACCATATTAAAAATGCCTGAGAAAACTTACCATTGAGGAAACTATGTAGGCAAAAAAAGGCTACATATGGTATTACTTGTCTCTGACTGATGCTCAGAAAACACTGGCTTCAGTTAATCTTACTCCATCAACTTTTATGAAAGTTTCCCCAAACCCGCACTCCTGTGCAAACTCTTGACATTACAGCTCAGTAGTTTTCCTCACTCATTTTCTCTACATTTTTTCACCTAAGAGGTGAATAAAATTTACCCAGAAGATTCTTTCTGGGTTAAATACTCTTTTTGGTTGTTGCAAAAAATATTTCAAAATGGGAGTATTTTGATCCTTGTGAAAGGATCAAAGGAGAAGACTGACATTTGAGTTATGCATCAGCCTACACTTTCTAAAAAGTGATTGTTGAACACAGACAAAGCGGTAGCTGGTGTTAGCTGTCGCCAGAGCAGCACACGAAGTGAACAGCTACATCAGCCACCGGGGCACATAAAGGCAAAGCAGCAGTAGTCTTCAGGTTGAGCCAGTGAGGAGCCGTGGTTTTCCTGGTAGATTTAACCTGTAAATTACTGCTACTTTTTCCTTACAATTTGGTACACACTACAAAATGATCTTTATTTCAAGTGGCCTCCTTCAAAAAAAGCTAATCAGAGCTTGCATCACCTTGAAAAGCAAGAGTTGTTAACACACTGGCTGCTGACTGTCTAAAAGAACAAATAGAGCCTAAATATGTGCAAAGAAGAGTTTTTGCAAAGTCTAATGCACTTCCCTAGTTCTAATTTAGTACTAGAGCCATTTAAGGACAAACGGAATCAGTTCAAGAGAGAATAATGGGAGGGCAGAGGGGTTTAGTGCCTCCCAGTGTGTAAAGAGTTCCTTAGATACTGCTTAAATTAACCATTCCAGTATCCATTCACCATCTACCTGAAGAGGTACTACAAAATTTTCTTATGCTGGCTTTACAGCAAAACAGACTAAGGATTTAAAAAGTTACTTTGCTAGAACCAGCTCTCACTCCTCAGAAGGTTTTCAGTCTTTCAAAGTGCAAACAAAAAAGACAACATTACTCCTCGACCAGCCTTCTGTATGCAGTGCTGAAGGAAGACATCAGTACTAAAACAGGAGCAGAAAAGATGAAGCACCATCAGCTAGGCAGGAGACAGCCTGTTGCACACAGGCTTTGATCCTTGTCCTCTAGAACACGAGCAGCAGGGATTGAAGGCAGTATCTCACTTACAGCAACTCCTTCAGCCTCTCCTATTCCGTTTGGCTGGCTGGGTACTAGCAGAAGCAACTCGATGACCAGGCACAATGCAACTGCTGGAACACTGAATGCTCACAGCCATTCAATGCTATTATAAAGATAAAAGCGAGGGAGGAGCCAGGCTAAGGGGCTTCTGCAGAACATGCCAGCTCGTACTGCAGGCTCTAGGGGCACCTTGTTTTTTGGGAAAGGGAGGAGGAGACTACACCCGACAAAAAGACAATGTTTGGAAGCGGTTTAGTCCAGCAGCTGAATACTACATTGAGACTCAGAAAATGCTACTACTGGCCTGCTGTGTGGTCCTGTAAAAGTCCTCTCTCCTTAGAATAGCATCCTATCAAGCTGTGCCCATCTCTCCTCTCTATCGATAGTGTAAGCTGCTCAAGACTTTCTCCACTCTCTGACTCTCAAGAGGTCACCGGGGGGATTCATGTATAACGCCAAAAAATCCCTAAACCCCCAAACTGTTACATACATCTAGTATTTCCTCGCAATGCTTAGACAGCTGAAGGAAGGCCTGCGTTTCAAGGTAAACCATTAAGTTCCCCTCTGGATTGTACAGTTCTGTTCAATACACAGGCACAGAAGTGAAATCCCTGTCCCCTTCATCCTTCCATTTACTAGTTTCACTTCAAAAGTGAGCTAAAGTACAACCCTGCCAAGTGGCTGATTCTGTTGGGCCAGGTCATTTATAAATACACGCATCAAGGCACTGTAACAACAAAGCAGCGCCTTCACAGGAATTCAGCAGAGTGAACTATTACAACTCATCCTGCAGGGGACTTGGAATACGGCCACACTTAAGAAAGAAACAAAAATTTACTCCCTACTTCACTTTAAGCACTGTTCAAGATGGAAAACTCTCCAGCAGCTTGCACATCTTGGCCTTCTTCCCTAAGATTTCTCTCTACATGCCACTGAGTAAATCAATTATTAAACATCAACACAGCTTGCCTTCTGCGGAGTCAAAAATCGCTTGCATGTCATTAAAAAATGCTTAGAAGACTCCATTGGGTGAAGCTTGCCCTAACAGAGTTCAAGGGTGTGACTCACCTCACTGCAATTAAGGGGAGTCCTTAGATCACTTTTAATGCATTTCAGATTCCCAGATGGTGTAAATCATTCTTGCAATATAAATTATGGCAAGATGCTAAGATATGTTATAAACACTAATTACATCCTCTCTATCGGACAAAACAAAACAAAGAATCCAGAAAGATCTGCTCAGCTTGCATTTCTCGGAGGCTTTGACCTGCCCACAGGGTTGCTTCCAGGTGCTATGTTCAGTAGTTTGAATGTGATTTGTTCTTCACATTCTCACCTGATACCTGTGCCCTAGAGATTCTGGCAAAGGGCTGCATCTAGGGGGAGGTTAGCAAAAAATCAGGTAATCTGAGGTTTCCAGCTGCTTTGCATGAATATCTTCCAGGCTTTAAAAAGATGCACATTATGGTATGTGACTTTTTGCAGCTGGCAGCTAATGAGGGCTGATAAGCTCAACTGCAAGCAGCTGAAAGCATCTCAGCACAGACAAAATCAGTTTTTAAAGACACAAATGTTCATTATCAGTGTTCTTAAACACTAAGTTGGAGGAATGCAGACCACAAATCCCAAGTCCAGCCATGTATAATACACTGCTTGTAATTTGGAAACTTTGGACTTCTCATCTTACAGTTGAATGAACTGAAAAACACACACAACAAGTCTGAGGCCTCCCAGGAAGAGCTCTGGACAAGGGAATATACTTGCTGACTCTCTACAAGCCAGCAGGAATAGATAGAAAATGGGCTTTCTCTAGCCAGCATTACTGATTTGATTGATGGATGAGGTATAGCCAAGGTGAGGTGCATTAATTTCACAACTATTGCTTAATCAACTAAAGATAAAAATAATCTGATTGTGAAACTTGGTGTTTGAAAAGACACAAAAGGCCTTTTAAACATTAACTTTCTAAAGCTGTCAAGTTGCATGTACTTTCTTGCTTTAAAGATAAAAAAGCAGCAACTCCCTGCAGCTTTTCAGCCCCAAACTGAAGTATTACAGAGTGACTTTTCGTCTAGAGAATGTTAATGAAATTTGCTTTGTGTTAAGACACAATATGAGACTAATCTTGGCAGATCACACATTCTGCTGCCGATTTACCTTTTTTTCCTTCAGAGACTGCAATGATACTGTAGGGTTACTTCAGTGCATGTTCCAAACCTTTGGTGCACAAACCTCAAGGGCCTCTCATCCAAATTATGAAGACAAGCAATGAAGATCTGAGCCAGGATGGAAAACCGAGAGAACATTTTTAGACAAAACATACTGAAGACCATTTGAAAAGATTTAATCAGAGAATTTAACCCCTCCCAGCCCCTATCTCCATGTCATGATGATATCATTAGCTACAGTTAGCCTTGCATTTTGGTATCTCAGCATTTAAATGCTCGTGGCCAAATGATACTAAAATTAGAACCTGAGAACTCCTTTCTAGCCTCGCAACCCACAAGTAAGCTGACGACCCTGCCAGGAGAGAGTACGAAGTAACACGCACTTTCACTGTGCGCTTTGCTGGGACAGAAAGAGAAGATATTTTTGAATGAGACAGGTGAAGAGCAAGTTCTAGCTGCAGTATTTTCAGCCAGACTTTAAACAACCTCAGCGATATCTTACTTGGAGAGCTCTAACAGAATAGATTAGGTCCTTGGATTATGTCTGTTTGGCTACTAATTACACGAGTTCCCCTAGAACGTTCACCTCCACAGCCATCACTGGCTACCAAACAAAGAGATCACTTCGAAACAATCCACGTGCTGTGTGTCACAACAACGGAATGCCAGTCTCTACCGACGCTTGCATGCGTTTTGGTGGACCTGAGAAAATCTGAGCTGGATCTGAAATGGCTACCACTCTGAAAAAGAGTAAAATTAAGTGTTATCCACTAAGGAATTTTTAAAACAAGGCAGATAGAATTAACCATGTCCATATACCACAAACATCTAGACAGCATAGAAAAAGTGTTATGTTACAGCTAAAGAGTCAACAGCCGGAAGGTTAAATATGTTTATTTTAGTAGTGTAAGGTGGTTTTACAAACAAATTTTTAGATTTTGCAATATACACAAAAGAATCATTACAAACAAAAGCAAAATATCCTCTCAATTATAAGGACTCTATGCAGCCTGAAATAAAATTATACCTCTGTTTCTCTTTAAAATGCATCTCAGTAAACATTCTTCACCACCACTGATAGAATGTACTTCTATAATAAATGACATAATAATTGGGGGGGGACACATCCCTAAAAAGTAAAAAAAATGGGGAGGAAAAATTATTATTCTGTTTAGGTTGGTATTTAATTCTAAATATGTCCATCTAAAAAAATTAAATATCTCTTTTTTTAAAACATATCTTGAAAATTTTGCATGGCAGTGCAATACAGAAATAGTAAAAAGTGCTATGTACAGCAGCATTGTTAAAATACCATAAAGAAGGGACAGTGCCGTTTTCAAGAAAAGACTAGCATGCTTTTTAGCCATTTCTGAATTAAAGTCAGAAGGTATTCCCTGTCTATTTTTAGTAATTCCCTTCTCTCTCCTGTCTCATTCCCACAGATTATGTTTTGAGACAAGGAACAGTCACAGTTCAGTTTAAGTGTGTGCATGTGTACATATATGTGCAGACATGTATTTGCATACACACAGATGTGTGTATATATATATTTATATATATAAACAAGCTTGGTTTAAAAAAAGCATTGCTTTGGAACACAGTGAGAGCTCTTCTTCAAAGGGTGAGACAATATGAATTTTCACTGAAATAAACAGGTCCACGATGGAAGATGGACTTCATCTACTACATTATTAATTCATGAAACAATTACACTGCAATTTTGACTATTTCCCAGAGAAGACACCCTCAGAGGCCTCCAGCTCTTCCAAAAAATAAAACAGAACAGGGAGCATGATTTTAAATCCAGCCTCTTTTCATGGATCCACAATTTGTAAGAGCAAAATTCACCTTAGCTGTCATTAACATCACATAGATGTTTACCTATTATAAGCAGCGATTACTGAAATTAGCAAAGAACATGAGATTTGCATAGAGCAAAATGCAAATGCTAAGAAGTGGTCACACACAAAGGAGGCCAAATTTGAGGCTGGGAAAAGTGTAATTAAAAAAAAAAAAAAGGAGGTCAGATCAGATCATTAGGATTGTAAAAATATAAGCCTCCGATTTCACTTGATTGTTCTATTTCCACAAACTGCTGACAAATTTAACGCTCAGCTATTCTTTTGGAGTCGTGATATTAAGTACCCTTACAATCAAGGGAAGGCCAGGAAGCACTAAGCCATACGAGGATATTTTGTGCCTCTCAGGTCACTATGTTTTGTTTCGACAGGAATGTAAACATTGCCTTATCAGTGCTGCCCAGAATTACAGTTTCAGCATAAAGAAGACTTCTGTGTCAGTGTTATAATCAGTTTGGTTCTTAGGCTGGGACGTAAACACGGCAGGAGAAGCTATATCCATACAAACTGCTTTCGCAACGCTGCAGGCTCCCTCTGGATTGCCTCTCTCCTCGATGGGACTCCCACTGAGCTGGCCCAGGCTCTGCAGCCGCTGTCGCTCCTGAGCTTGCTTAGCCCTGTTGGCAATGTACCGCACCCTACTCTGACTGCGAGATGAAGACCTGCGAAGGAGGCCCAAGCTCTCCCCTTCCTCTTCAGATTCAGTTGGATCCAGACTGATAGGGGAAGTGATATCATTTTCCTGCTGAAAGGCTGTCAGCTTCTTTAGCTGCTCAGTCAATTCATCCTGGGATTTGACCGAGGATCTCAGGCTCGAAGAGCGGCGCTGCTCCCGCATTGATCGAGTGACAAAACTCCTGCTGATGCTACGGTATTTGCTTTCAAAAGTGCACACAATATCATCAGAGGTAAGGTCTCCAAGACTCTTGGATTTTGCCTGGTTATTCCCAACCATATCCTGTGCTTTGGATTTGTTAGAAGACTGTCTGAGACTTTCCATGTACAGCCTGCTCCAGGTATGCCTTCTAGGAATGGATGAGAATGCATCTTGAGGACTCCTGGCAAGAGGACGGGGGCACAGTTCATCTGCTGGCAGCTGGCCAGACCTCAGGTTAGGATTGGATTTGCTCTTGCTCACCATTGGCATCTCGTTGCTGGATGTTGTAGCAGATCGTGGGCGCATACCCTTTCTTATGGCAAGGGGCTCAAAATTTTCATGACGGATGCCAAGATCTGGGAGGCTTTTGCGAGCTAGATTGGGTAGAGAGAGGTCTATCACAGTGTCATTGGAGGACATGCTGGAAGAGGAAGACATGCTGTCACGATGATTGCTGCAATCTAGCTTGCTCCAGATCCGGTCGTTAACAGTGGCGTCAAAGTATACTTCTGCTGCTGGAGACAGGCTACTTGGAATTTTTATTAAGGCTGAGGAGTCCGACATCTTCAGTCCTTCATTCTTTGACCTTCTTACTAACATGTAAGAGCTCGTCTGAGAAACAGAAACAGGTAGAGCCTGTGCAGGCTGGGCTTTCTGGAAAGTATCTGGAGGCAAAGTTGTCTGTGTGCTGTTAATCACATTGTTTTGCTGCAGTAGAACAGTTGCTGCACCAAGTTTTTGGCCTTTGGATTCAATGGTGCTTTTCATGTCTGTTAATACCTGACCTGGTTGGTCATTTTGCTTCTGGCAGTTTTCAACAGGTTGGCCAGCAGTCTTACCTGCTGCCGCTACCAGCCAGGCTTTTTGAGGATGCACTGCCAAACCATAGCGATCTTGAGCTTTACTGCATGCTTCTGTCCAACCATTTTCTCCTTTGAGACATCCCGCCATGCTTGTCCTCTCATCTTCTTGGACTACTAAACTTGCGTCAGCTGCTCTTGTGACTACCTGCGCTTGGTCTTCTGCAGCCAGATTCGTTCTTTGTTCTCTAGTGAGTAGAGATTCTTGAGGCTGGTTGGATGTGCTGCTTACTTCTGATCGAGATTCGGTGGAATGATCAGACACAGACCCTTCTTCAGAATCACTGTAAGGAGTAATGGGTAGAGGGAAGAAAAGTCTGGCATGATGGTTTTCATTGGCAACAACAGGCTCTTCCGTGATAGTTTCTAGGCTGCATAAAGAAGTGACTGACCTCTGTATTGAGAAATGGCAGACATCTACTTGGGAGACATGAAAAGATAGGAAAAAGAAAAACAAGAAAAAAGAGATACAGGATTAATTAGCTATTACAAATTGCAGTTTAGCTGAAGATTTATTCTTTATGTCGTATCATTTTGTTTTTAAGGTAGTAGTTGCATATATTAATCATGATTTTTAAAATAACTTATGATTTCAAAGGCCTGGCTAAAGGCACCAAAATTTCTGCTCATTCACTTTTGGCTGCCCAAAAACCCTGTTGCTTTCAAAAAATCTCAGTCCATGCATAGTAGCACCATGTTACTTTTTGGATTATCTTACTCAAACAACAACGGTACCCATCCATTTCTTCGTGTCCTTGTATTCTGCTCTCAGAAACTAACTTTTCTTCCTCCACCATCCAGCACCACTTGAATTGCTTTTTTCCTTCCTTCCATCACTCAAACATGTCAGTATATTACATTATAATCAGACCATGTATAATAATCAGAACACCACTGCCCAACCAACAGATATGATCCCAATGATCAATTACTCAGAAGAGAAGCAGCATAGGGCTTCTGAAGCAGATTACAAATAAAATGATCTGTATGCGTACAATGGAATGTAGCCAACAAAAACTTTAAACAGACTTTGTTTTCCTAAAAAAGTTTGTAATTTCTTTTTCAAAAACGAAACAGACACATGGTTCACGAACACCAGGCTGACAGTACGATCCTGAAGAATCGCTACAGCCACCAATTACCTGAAGAAAATGCTCTATCCGTCTGCAACGCTTATAACCTGTACCCTAAGAGCCAAAGCAATCATGCCAAAAAGACTATTCCCCACATCTCCACGCCACAATGCAAACATGCATTCGAGAACTAGCAAAGCACCACTAAGCCAAACAACAACCTCAAGAATATAGGAGCAAATTAATAATAAGGCAGGAAACAAACAAAAAGCAGGACTACAGGCACCAAGGTACTTGAATCAGTGACACTCAGGAGACAGTTACCTTTGACTTGCTTGTCCTTTCAGTTCTTAACTAAAGAGAGAGAGTGTGCATGTAGAATAATAGGACAGAACAGAGGAAAAATCCAGTTAATGTAGGGAAGGCAGGTGCAGATAACAGGATAAATTAGTGCTGAAGGAGGGAAGGGAAACAGACAGAAATATTCACACATTTTTGTAGGATCCTAAGAATTTCCGACCAACCAGAGCACTCAATGGAATCCATAAATGGATGGATATTAAGTCCATTATTTTGTCATAGAAGAATAAAAAGCAATTTTTGCTATTGTTCAAGAACCGCACTCCACTGGACTGGGGAATGGAAGCTAGGCCCCTCTTCTCCTAAGCCCTTTGCTAATGCACATGTGCCCATAAGCAAAATCCACCATTCACGACACGGCAGAGTTTTCAGTATCTGGAGGAGTATCGGGAGGAGGCGAGAGCTGATCAGACTAATGAGCTTTCCTCCTCTCCATCGGGCTAGGCCATCAGCATAGATTAAGGCGCACTTAGAAGGCAAAATACTGGAAACTGTAATGCTGTTGCCATAAAGGGGACAACGAGAGACTATAGTTTCCTGTCTCATCTTTGTGGCACTTCCCATCAACAGAATGCTAATTATGAAACGCAGCCATATTAGGCTAACGTTATTGGTTTCCTTGGTTTCTTGGCCCAAGGCACTAAAATAGCAGGCGGATGGGGAAAGCATGCTGTTTGTGCAAAGATAGTGTTTGTCACTGGATCAGCAGCATCCAGTCCAAGTGACTATTTCACCATTTTAAAGGTTTGCTGATTCCATGCTTGAGAAGTCAGATGGATTTAATCAAATTTCAAGCATATCACAATATTTATTTAGTGACTTGGGGGGCTGGCGGGGGAGCTGGCACTGATAATGGGAAATGGTTTCATATGTCACACTACTCAGAGCTTATGAAAAGCCTAATGCCAATAATTTAGGCATAGAAAGAGTTCTGCTGCTTGGATTAATTTCAAGTCACAGGAACCAGCAAACTTCTTCCCTCCCCCTCCCATTGTCCTGGTATTTTCCTAAAAGCTCAAAGCAGATATTGGGAAAAAGATGTAAAAAAAGAATAAAAAAAGAGAAATAAAGTGAAATTGTAGACACTCAACCAGATTAAATTGATCAAACAAATAGAATATCTTAAATTTCTGTATGAGGCTTTCAAAGAAGCCCACTATAGGTGGGCAGTCAGAAGCTATTACTAAAAAAGGGATGACATCTTGAGAAGCACCAAAGTCACTTAACTGTTCCTGAAAATGTAACCACCAATGTCCAAATTCCTTGGACAATTAAGGGGGGAGGGGAGGGATTTGAAGAGAAGCTCTTGTAGTCATAGACAAAAGCTGTATTTCTTTACTTCCTCTTCACAGTTCTATGAAACAGAGAAAATCTCATCAAAATCTCTTCCTTTCCCTCCCCTCCCGGTCAAATCAGGAGGGAAAAAAGCCAGTTTCCTTATTAAAATATATACCTTGATTGCCTCTGTTCCTATTTTGCATCTTTACAAACATACAGTTCATGAGTAAAGACACAGTCACGTGATCCCCGCGACCACATGCATATTGCTGGCTTGAACCAACTATAAAATGCTGTAGCTTAAGCAGTCTTCCTTTAAACGGACACATCAAATCGTATACATAAGATTAAGCACATCTATAAATGTTTGCATACTAGGGATGCATACATTTAGGGCCAGAATGGTCTGCTATGTTCATAAAGTGTGAACTCCTGAATAACCCAGACCAGAGAATTCCCATCTAGTAATCCCTGAACTGATGGCAGTAATTTTGCAAATTCTTTGAGGAAGGAATTGGTTTTACCGTTAGCAGAGTGCACATTCTGATGTGATACCCCTCAGTGAAACACAAATACTGATAATGAAAATATTGTTTGTTCATATGGGTTTCCCATATTCAATCTCTACTTAATGCTCTGGTTTGGATCTTAAAATTTACTTAGTATCATACCACATTCACTAAAAAAACACAAGGAAACAAAAAACCCTGAACAAACAATCCAAACATTCATGGACTATTGACAGTTTTACTACTGCAGATGGTTAGCTAGGCATGGAAAGGACTAATCTAAACCAGACACATCTAGGGAAAAAAAAAATTATGCAGACTTTGTCATTGCCAAAAATAAAAAGAGCTCTTGATAGCAAAACAACATACAGGAGCTTCTAAGTAAAGACGCTATGCAGAAGCTGAGACAATGATGTGACCTAAGGTGGAGAAGGGTGAAGAAAATCTGGTCTTACCAGTAAAGAATATAGGGGATTTACTTCGAATTTCCTCCAATTTTTGAACGAACAAGGCATTCATTTCCCTCTGTAGGGTGCCCACTTGCCTTCGAGAAGTTTCAGAACAGCGCTTGGGGAATTCTGGGCTTCCAAGGCTTTCTAGACTGCTGGAGTTGGAGGATATAGAGCCATTGCTGGCTGCAACCAAGTTGACAGTGCTTCCGTACTTGCCACCTGACTGGCACTGCCACCGCTGCCGGGAATGAGCCTTTATTCCGTGACATTTAGATTCAACATTTTTCTTCCCTGGGGTCACAAAAGACTGGGTGCTCCTTGTTAGGTCATCGGCAGTTCCAGGGCTGCTGCAGGACTGCAAATCTGATTGCCGCCTGGGCTGACCTTTAACACCCCAGGTTTTTAGCTCTAACCTCTCTTCTCCAGTTATACTGCTATACTGATCGTGGTGAAGTATATCTTTAGCAATAGGCCTGGTAGGATGGTCACTCCACTTGCATTCTAGATCTGGGCTTTCTTTGGAACCAATCATGCATTTCATGCAATTGGTGGCCACTCCAATCCTACCAGAGCTGTTGATGGCACAGCGCGCAAAGACGCTTTGCTTCTCACTTGGGTGCTCCTGCAGCCGGACCCTGCTAGATCTCTGCATGGGTTCACTGAAAGCAGCACCCCCTTGAGCACCACTGTGGCTTTTGGCTTTACGAGAGCTATGGGCCTTACCTTTCAACCCCTTGCCATGTACCTCCCCACTGGCACCATCTCTGGGAGCTGGTGACAGAGAAGCACTTTCTGGCTCTTGCTCAAAGCGAGGCTGTGAGGCAGCTTCCACTTCATAGTCTTCACCAGCCCCTTCAGAGCTGTTGTCTTTTGTGTCAAAAGCAATTTCAGGAAAGCCCTTCTTGTTCTTCTTCTGGCTTTTGGTGGGTGCACTGGCTGTCCGTCTCAAGATGTGGCTGCTAAAGGAATGTTTGCGATGGAGCTGACCAGCAGCATGACTGTCCAGAGAGGCCTGCTTTGGATTTCTGAGAAAGAGGCCTTTTAGACCTAGAGCTTGTTTGGCCTGGAAAATTAAAAAAAAAAAAAAAAAAAAAAAAAAAGTCCTTAATAGACAACGCAAGTCTCATCCTTTGGGCACAGGAACTCATGTACAAACAATCAGTTCACATATGCACACTCATACAGAGTCTCCTGCCATATTCCCACCATCAGCATGAGAACTAAACCAGAAATAAGACAGAGGTTAAAAATGAAAAAAAAATCAGTAACAGCAGCTTTGCAAAATTTCACATCTTTTTTTGCTCAACTGTGTTTTTAGATAAAATTTTCCAACCAGGCTTTTCTCTGTCATAATTTTCTTACTAGCATATTGCTACTTACAACATAAACATTAGATATTGAAAAGAAAAAGTAAAAAAAGGAAATACGTCAGTCTACAAGGATCTAATTCTGAAAGCTGAAGAGTTTCTCAGTGTGTGTTAAAAGCCACAAAACTTGAGGTGTTCATAATGCCACTCATTTCAGACTCTAAAGTCAAAGTGGTTCCTTTTTAGCAATACAGCTTTCTGGGGTTTGGGTTTGGTTTTTTAAACCCAAAGCTCTGTGAGGTACAGATCAGTTTTCCAACACAATGTGCACATTTAAAAAACATTCTGTCCCAACAGTTTAATGGCATGGCTGTACTGCAGAACCTGGAGGAGGCATAAAAAAATCAATTCCCTACCGGAATTCAAGGATAAGTGGAGACTTGCAGATTTGTTGCACCCAAAGCGTACGTATTTAAAGTACGTGGTGTAAATGCTTCCTCTGAATGGCCACAGAGGAATCCACAGCTTCTGCACTGTGGATTCACGCTCTAGCAAACTGTGCTCCACCAAGAAATCCTGAACAAGGCTTCTGCATCACACCATAATAAAAATAAAGCTACAAATACTGCAAGCTTATGTTATCTTAAAGTGTCATTACCAGCTCTGGGGCCTTGCCCAAGTTAAGTCCAGTTGGAGAATGCAGTAGTTAAAAAAAAAAAAAATTAAGCGTGTTTTTCAGTAAAATAAATCACCTGCAATTTTGTAGACTTAAATACCTCAGGACTGGGCCAATTAGAACTGCTGATGATTTCAATTAAATTGGAAACATAGAGCTGAATTATCCACCTTGGGCAAGACATTATACTTGGGCAGAACTGGACATCAGGTGCTGTCAAATCTAATTTCTCCTGTCTCTTATACTGGAGATAGTGACTAGCACTCATACTTTAGACAAGAAATTTGTGGCACACAACAGAGGCCTGGAGCAAAACTGAATGCTCTGAGTAAATGAGAGGAAGAAACTGAAAAAAGAAAACCACCACAAAACAAGCTATAGAAATGGTGATAATTTTAAAAAGTTGCTTTAAAATCATTTTTATTTTACTTGTCATGCAACATGAGAATTTAACTGATAGTGACCTCGTAAGCTAAAGAATATTCTTGACTTAAATCAGATAATAATAAATTGGATGTTCAAATGGAGATTTACATTCTTTAGGAGATCTACACTTCAATTGAATTGAGCACTGGCATGAATAGCATTTGAACTATATGCATGACAAATGATCATCAAATATTTCGCTTTCTACCTGTGTACCTACATTTTGATCATTTCCTACCATACAACACTTATCCAAAGACACTCATGTATGTTTTCATCACTGAAGAAACACACTATAAACAAGCAAAGTTAGTCAGGGTGATAATACAGTACTTCATATACTTCAGTACTTATTTAAGCATTAAACATATATTCACCATCATAAATCTCCCACCATCATACAATCAATTGACATTTCAGTGAAACAGAGAGTTTCAGCATTCCTGTAAACATTCCAGGTGTACTTGCCAACTTTTAAAGCAATAGACTGATGCCTGATAAAGGGTATGTTGGTTTTGCTCTGTTTGTAGAGCCTCGTACACATAAATCACTTAAAGCAGAGAAAGAGGTATTTCCCTTCTAATCTACTTCTGCTTTGTTCCCTGTATTTCCTGGTTAGATCAGACTCTCTTTAGCAGCTGTAGCATATGAACAAAAATAGAGTGCACAAGCCTATGACTGAAAGGCATTGTAAGAAACCCATAATAAAATCTGATGAACATCCATGCTTGTTGGCGCTTGCTGTCAGTTCAATTTTTACCCTGTGATGTCATGTGAGGTCACATTTCTGCAGTGCCCAACAATGGCACAGAAATGTCTAATTTAAATTACAATAGTCTGTCTTTCACCCCAAAATATTTGAGTGCATGCTCACACATGTCAAATTTTGCTTTGTAGCACTTAACGGGTAGATATTAGCTGCACTGTACAGTAAGTCTGGGTTAAAAGCTGCTTTTATTCGTAAGTGTCTTGCACAATCTCACATATGGGATCAAAGCCCAGTGAAAACATTCAGAATATTATTTTTATAATTGACTGAAGTTTAGTTACGACATGCCAAGATCCAGTGTGAGGAGGAGATGATTGAAAGAGACCTAAAATGGCCTTTAAAAGTATATACAGGATAAGATAAAGAAGGTAAGAATTGATTTTTCCCATACAAGGCAGAGAAAATATAATTTAAATATTCATAAACCTTCTGTGAGAGCCAGACTATTGAACAGTCTGCTTGGATCATTGTGGATTCACTTTCACTAGAAAGCTTCAAAACGAGATTATGCATTTGTTAAGGAGTGAAGGGAAAAAAGCATTCTGCTCCAATTGAGACAAGTTGGCAAGTACATGAATTTATTGCTATAAAAATCAGACAATATAAATATTTGCAAAACCCAGAAAACATTGTCATACATACACACACAATAATAATATCCAACAAAAATAAAAGCAAAGCACTGATGGAATGGGTGACACGCAGTGCAGGGCCCCAGGTATCATTCTAGCTTATTTAGTGCATCTTTGTTAAGCTAGCCACTATTGCTTGAATCAATGGAGTGATTCAAGAACCCAAAGACAAATTTGGTTAACTTAGGGGAAAAAAAGAGTTTTTAAAAAAAAAGGAAAAAAAAAGTTTTTTTAAAAAAAGGAAAAAAAAAGAAGAGAGCCATTTTGACGGAGATCCAGAACATGTGCTTTCAGCTTCTAGTTCAGCTTTTACAGAGCTATTTCACTCTTTAGAGCAGACTTGAAAAACAGCACAAGGGGCTTTCCCACAATTTAGCAACCAATTCACTGTTAATGTTCTATTCCAGGCGAAAGAAGTGGTTTGAATTGTAGTACACCAGAGAAAAGACAGTAGAGGCAGAGACTCAAAGAAGAGAGAAACGGAGAGTATAGAAGGACTTTTATTCTGGATCTGCTTCATATATGGAAGGCTCTCTGGCAGATCAATGACCCAACAGAACTGACCAAGTTAAATGTCGCAATTCACGTTACATGAGTTGAAGAGCTTCAAAATGCTAATAAGGAAACATTGATGCTAATGAAGCAACTAGTTAGAGGCATGCAGGTGTGTGGTGGTGGTCACTACACCTCCCTGAGACAGGAGGGGGTACCTTCAAGGCGTCTAAAAACTCTCTGCTTCTAAAAGTAGACTTTTTTGACATAGAGAAGCCCACTGAAATCACAAACAGACAGAGTAAAGGCAAAATAACAGTGAGGGAGGATCTCAGAGATATGCACATCTAGAAAACCACAAGAAATTCTGCAATACATGAATAGACTACAGAAGAGACAGAGACAAAAAAAAGCGTCTCCAGGAAACAGTGCAATCTAGAAAGAGATTTCAGTTAAACACAAGTTAAGGTGAAAAAAAATCTAAGACTCTGCATTAGTAATATCAAGCTACTGAGAGGGTGGAATATCTACATTTAGAAAAAAATCCCCAAAATGTTAATGTTTGTATTAGAATATCTGGATTAATAAAGTATGGGTGAAACCAGGCTGATAACTGTGGCGATTTTTCTACACATAATTAAGAGAGTGGAAACAGAGAAATAATTCTAGTTTTAACAGAACTCTGCTAACTGAAAAGTCAAAGCAGAACATGATTCAGAGAGACCAAAACAGAAAGGGCTGTGTAATATTTGTTCCATATTTTCAGTATTTTTTATTAAAAATTATACGTTTTTAAAAAACCCATATACAACCTTTCCTTCCAAATCCTTGTATTTTAATCTCATCAGTGCACAGCACCAGCATCTTAACACCACCAAACCCAAAGAGACTGCAATGATAATGAAAAGTAACAAGGGATGTCTAATAGACTTAGAACATGAAAAGGGAATAAAGCAATCAAAAAACCAAATCAGTGCAGTAGATTGGAAGCTAGTGGATAAGAACAGGGAGGAGACATCGTGATACACAAGGGACTTTCAGTTGTTTAAAACACTTACCAAGAAAATCTAATGGCCTCAAAATAGCTGCCAAAGTTTAAATAGGCATGTTGCGCTACTGCAAACTCTAAGTATCACCAGCCAGTTACTCATGAAGAAGCCAATAAGAGCAAATAATTATGAAAGGCTAGGTAAAGTAAGGATTAAAAGAGAGATAATGCCTTGCAATATTACCAAAGAAGATCTGAGGTGAAAACTCTTAAAACATTCGCAAGGACTACGAACATTGTCTCTTCCATGAAACACTGCTATCAAGAGCAGTGACTTGGAAGCTGATGAAGTTAACCCATCAGTGATTAAGGCAGGCAGACCCAGTTTGTCTTTTATTTAAAAATCCCCTCTGCCAGTGGATACTAAGCTACAGACTTTGACTTCCAATGAAAGCTACTGAAATATTTGCTGTCCTTGCAATAGTACTGAGCGAGCAGTGCAGAGGACAGCACCTGAAAGCAGCAAACAACTGGAGCATCAGGAATGCACACAACACTGGGAAGAGGAGGAGAATCTGTCTATTCTCCATCATTTCTGGCTAAGAATAGAACAGAAAAGAACAAGTCACAAAAAGGATGAGTAGGGCTGGCCAGGGCAGTCATCTCTGCTGGATGCGTACAGCAAATAGATGCCTGCTTTCATTAAAGGACATAGGTGAGGGACACAGTCACTGATCAGGTCAATCCAATTCCCACTGGCCTCACATGCCCAAGGCTGATCTATCTGACTTTCTTGTTACAAGAGTGGAGAGTTTGATAGAACTATTCCAGAAACAGCAATTGGTCTGAACACAGGAACTCCAAAGAAGTTCACGACAAAATTTAAAGCTGTTTGAATCAGCGCCAATGCATGCATCCAGCAAGTGTCTGTAATGTTACGGAGACAATTGCATCCCTACCGCAGTCAGAACAGGCATGACTTATATCCTATACATTTCCCTTGAACCCAAAAATATAGTCGGGAAAGATCTTAGCATTGAAATGTTCAGCCTGCCATCTCTTCTCCCTGAAGCCTGAGACTGAATGCCCTTTTTACCATCCCCTGCGTGCTAGCCTTTTATCTGTGACAGGCCCTACAGTCCGAAATTAAACACTGCTCACCTGCTCTGTTCTGCTCAGACCAACACCAACCACTGCTCTTTCACCTAAAGCTTCTGAAGTCTCTGCTCAATAGAGCTAAATTCACACAGATTCATAATGCCATCACAGGGAGTTTGAGGCGAGACTCCTAGCCCTATCAGGATGAAGCTATACCTGCCTAAAGGTTTTGCATGAGACATCAAATAAAAAAAGCGGGAACTGAGGTAAAATGTCTGAAGTGACATTCTTTCCAGAAACAGCACTTCTTCCTATAAATACAAAAAGAAGCTTCCCTGGGATTTCTCTGTTTCATCCCATAAAATTTTTGATTAAAATCTAGTGGTTTAAAAAGCTATTTTCCTTTTTAAGAATTGTTTTAGTTTCTCATATGTGAACAGCACCCCAGGAAAAGAACTCCGCATTCCCAGCCTATTCAATGCCGCCTCCTGCTGTCACCCTGCTGATACTGCAGATTGCTACTGCAGAAAGCTCAGCCTGTCACTGCGAGTGGATGGAAACCGGTTTTGAGACTCTCAAGGCACTGTAAGATACTTAGCTACCTGAATTTAATTGAAATTAATAGCATAGAAGTAACTAAATCCAGTGCACTGCGAGGAAAGAAGCTATCTCATTTTCAGCTGGCTTAGGAAAAGTTTGAAGTTAGGGCTTTACTTTCAGTTTGGAGTTACTCATGTGAATTTAGATATACCACCCAGGTAGTTGTGTTTTTCCTGCAAACGTGCTCTTAATAACAGATAAGCAGTGAAAATAAGTCCAACAACTATTACAAGGATCATCTTCCCTCTGCATTTTAAGTGTTATTATGGAAAAACCCCAAGCAAATGACCCTTAAGAATTTAATTAAATTTAAAATGCAAAAGTATCAGCAGACAGAGCCTTTACAGAGTAAGCTTTGCAGGCAACAAGCACTCACAGTTCAGGTGTGTAACCTTTTGTTCAGCAAGGTGCACTTACTGTATTGGACACAACCACACTTATTTATATAAACACATGCATGCTGCAATGAAATAACCTTCCCCTATGGCTCCCTGAAAAAGGCACCGCAAGAATCTCTTTTTATAACTTTCCCTATGATTTGCCTTTATCTCCATGTACATTCAGAAAGATCTCAGGCTACCACGACAATCCCAGAGATGAAGCTTACTCTAGTTGAACAAATACGTTAGCTTGGGCCTTCACCCACTGGGCTTCCCTAGTGTGACAGAAAATCCTGTCAGCTCATTTACGTATGCAAGCTGCGTTATGCTACGCTGAAGGCACTCACCTTACCGCAGATGTCATTAATAGCCACATGAACAAAGATGGATGCCTCTTCTATACCTTCCAGGTACACGTGTCGGTAACCTGAAACAGAGCAAACGAAGCTGACAAGGAGTTGAAACATGATAGAAAGGGCATCTAGAAACTTTCCTTTTGTAAACAGCAAAAGAAATGAACTACTTTTTTCCCAGCTCCTCCCCGCAATAAGCATCCAGGCTTGTGCATCACCTAGCCACACTCAGTTATCTGAGTCACAGCACTTACAAACTTAACTGCCATTTCTTCTTGTCCCTTTTATTTTATAAAAAAGCCATGTCCTGTTTTTTCCCATGCCCATTATTGCTGCTGTCAATCCGTGACTTAAACTTGACTACATTCTCTCCGGGGGACTTACACTCCATTATTAATACTGCAAACATTTCAACCAAGTTCATTTTATTGAGACTGGGTGTTTGTTTTCAATCTTAAATTTTTTCCTTTACTTTGAAAGTAAAGAAAAATAGACACAGAAGAAGCTTTAATGTGAAAGACGACTGAATTGAAAACAGAAATAGGAAACTGACAGAAAATGGCCTTCAATAACCTGGATCCCATGATTAGAATAGGTAACTACCTGTTCTATATTAAACTATTACTGATAGTAATAAGACCAATCAAAACTAGTGTCTTTCAAAAACTGGTGTGAAGAAAATGGGGGAAAAAGCAGTATGAGATAACAGGAGTAAAGATTCTGTACGGTAGTCTTCCAAGCCTACAATATTTAGCCATCCTGCTTAACAATCTTACCCATTTTTTGAAAATCTAGTCCCATAGAGTTAATTAATTTAGTCTTCATCACCATATAAGTCAGTAGTGGACCAAGGTAGAAAACTCAGGGTCCAAACTCCCAGTCTCTTGTTCTAACTAGACATTTCTGCAGCAGGCACATGCACACACGTTAATCCAGCATTTGCAGCTTCAGTTATCACAGAAAAACGTCCTAGTCAACTGATGTGGGATTTCACCATTTCTGTCTTACCTGGCATCATACTGGTGAAAGCTATTGTTCTCTGTCCAATAAAATCACGCCCAATTGGATCGTGATCCCACACAAGGAACCGAATCAGTGCAATCTCTGGCATGTGTACTGTGAACACCAACGTTTCCTCCCACATTGGGTTAAAACCTCGAGATGAAGGAATCAGCTTTTAGATATTTTGCTCACAAGATGCAAGAAGAAAGAAGACTGCCTACATAAGGAATGCCTCGATTACAATGTCATTCTAGTTTTCCTAATAGTTCGATCACTGTTCTTGGAAAATCCAGTACTCCCACTCACTTCAGCAGGAAACACAACAGCATAAGAATTTGCAAGAAACATAGTTGGATCTTACTTAAAGTTGGCCCCGCTTTCAGCAGGTGTTTGGACAACCTGACTTTCTTTTGGCCACGGCAAACTCAAAATACCCTTCCCTCGTACACAATGAGAAGTCAGATAAATGACTTGTTCTACACCAAGACTTCAGAACATTATACCAACTCAGTCGAACAATGTAAGACCCAAATCTGATTAACATCAAGAATGCTTAAATCAATTTTTCAGTGCTTTGCCATAATAGGCACCAAATTTCATCTACTCATATCTTTATGAGCAAAACTTGCCCGAAAGAGAATGTTTCAGCCATAAAAAAACCCGCTAAAACCCACATAATCTTACCATTATCATCAACTACTCTAGTTTGTTCTTTGAAGCAATCAACAGGTAAGCCTATAACTTCTACTTCAACAAATGGATCTATGATCTGGAAAACAGAAAGTAACGAATATTGAAAAGATGAAATTCAAGCACATAGCTTTTACAATGCAGGCATTGTACATTATTGTCTTAATAATTATTGGTCCTGAGCCTTTCTGTAACGGATTATTATGCTGATAAGAGATCTCTGGCTAAATCATCTAAAAGCATAATTTAGAATAATCATGTTGTATGCATTTGTGATCATTTCTCTGTTCTATTCTATTTCTCTGATCTAAAATGGACTTTAAACACTGGTCATGTGAACATTTTCTAATTTAGTGGATATTTGAGTAAAAGCTTTAAAATGTATTCAAAACAGACATTATGATAAATATGTTCTAAAGCAACAACATTAAAAAAAATCCCAACAAGAATCATCTGTTAAAAGTCTCATGTCATCATGGCACATTGGACAAGGCAATGGGCAAAACAAACGGGAGATACGAGTTCCACCTCTGGCCGATTGGCAGATATCTCCTATTACTACCTTCCATTTCTGGAAGAAAGTCTGCTTAGAACATAAGCCTGAAAAACCAGAGCATGTCTTGTAGGAGGTTGCTGTAATTACCTAAGACTGGGAAGCCTTTGACTCTGTGGAGACCTCTTTTAATTAATTGTGAACCTCAACTGAATTACAAGTTCCCTGAAGGCAACAGTGGGAAGGACATTCTGGGGATCATAGAGAAGGACCATCCTGGCACAGAGTCTTTACATTCTACTAGGTACCCACAGAGATATTCCTGTAATTGGCCTGAACCTCTACAGTTTTTAATTAATGTATAAATATCTCTGTGTTCTCTGAAAGGATGACAAGTTTTGACAGAGTTGAGTCTCAGGGTGACACCTCTATCCCTATTCACAAGGAGAATGTAAACAGCCAATGTGATCTCAGCAAGAATGAAGAATCTTTTTGATGCTTAAGAGAACACAAATGTTCCTTGTGCCCATGTCCCTGTAGAATACTTAACCACTAAATAAAAAACAGATGTGTTATATCTGCTTTTTGTTGCTCTTTGAAAGACATCTTATTCTCAGTAGGAAAGACTACACAGTGTACTTGTCAGACATCTTATCTTGTTCACCTAGCTCTATTCTACAAAATCTTTCTCATAACATAGAATGGTCAGCACAATAAAGGTCTGATTTTTCTCCAGTATAATTATATGCAAAAGAAACATATAAAATGAAACATGGAATTTTAAACACCACCTAACTTACTGTAGCTTTCAACAGGGCTTTTATTTCTGAGGGTAGGGTTATGTAGTGTAGATACCTGACTTAGCTCAGACACTGCCAGCAATCAAATCAGGGAGCACAGGGAATTGGGCAGGATGAGTCAGCTACAAGTGCTTGGCTGGAGGTTAAACTAACCCTTGCTCAGGGTTAAACTAACTGCAAGTTTGGTATCTGGACAGACTGGGCGCAGATTGTTTCTTAAGATTATTTAGGCATTTTATCTTAACAGTGTTAATTTTCCTATGTATTGTTGCCTCCTGACATGGGGAGTAAGTTCATATGTTTTGCAGGCACTTCTAGAGTAATCACTTAAAACACGACTGTTTGCAGTTGTAGTGAACGGAATTCATGGACTCATGGTATTTTTCTTCCAAGATTATGTTCTGCATGAGCTAATTCACCTACTGTTCAGGATAAAATCTGACAAAATAACACCTACTGTTCTGATAAAATCCTGACAGATAACTGCAGGAAGTTAAATCCTCATCCTTAGCCCAGCCAGTATGGAAATAAACCTTCTCCAACACACAAGAACAATCACTTATTGTCCCATACCTCTCCTCTGTCTCCCAACATGGAATCACGTGGTTTGGGGAGTTGTTGACCACTGATAATTCTTAGAATCAGCTGTTTCTTCAATTGGCCAGGCAGTGGGTCTTCAGAATTTGGATTAAAGACACCTGTAAGAATGGAAAGTCACATAATGTGAAAGAAGGGCAATTTTGGGGATGACTTTAGTTATAGATACCTTCTGGCTTACTTGCTTCTAGCATCAGAAACGCATTTTTAAACAAACTATAATAAGGATCCACACTCACTCGTCTCATGCAATAAGTGATCCACTTATTTTGCTCATTTTTCTTACCTTGACACATGCAGTTTGGTTTGAGGACATAGCCACAGTTCCCATTGGCACTAAATTTGGCCCGGTTCAGTTGCAGCATTCTCCCCTCTGACTGGTAGTTTAGTGCAACTATTTAAGAAAAAAAAAAAAAAAAAAGGTGATATTACTTACTGAGTACATTAACAACATTCTTGTTTGTAGAACAAAGTTAAAGGAAGGACGCCTAAATACATTTTCACATTTGACTACTTTGATGCAAAAACTCAAACGTGTTATGAAAAAGAATTCCATTATATAACATACATCACAGCTTCAGGGAGAGAAGCTCTTCAGAAGTGTCTGAACTCTGAAGTCCTCTTGCATTTGAGAAGTTCATTTATTTCCATTTATCAGACAACTGCTTGCATGTAAGATACATGTTTGAGGTAATCTATCTAGGTAACAACATAGACAACAACAAGGAGGACTCAATTGTCAGTAAAGTTGGATGAGCAGGGAACTCATAGTATTTTAAGAGGTGATTCCAGAGCTCCTGTTAAAACATCCCTCCCAAAACAAAACAAAAATAAAGACGTTTTCTTTCTGCTCACCAAGTTGGCAGCCAGCATTCCAGAATGGCTGGGGGTTGTAGTTGCTAGAGTCCACACGATAAGAAGATGGGTAGATGCGGGACAACTGATGCTGGTTGAAACGTAGATACTGTGCTGGCTTTTGCTGCAGTATCTGGTGGGCTTTTGTTTCACTGAAAGATGAAACCTGCCAGCTGGAAGAGACTACAAAGAAGAGAGAAGGAGATCAGAGGTAATTTCCTTATTCATTTATTTATTATCTAGATAAAGCATTCAAAACTACATAGCACTAGTTACTTATAACTGTCAAGCATCATCTGAATACATCTCACTCAGAGGGAACTACGCTTTTCTTATATTACAGCAAAGTCGTCGTGCTTATTGGAGGAGTTATGGTTGGGAAAAGGAAGCTGAATATAATGAATAACCTGAATCTTCATTAAGAAGTTTAAACAAAAATTCTCTAAGATTTTTTTGAATCTGCTCAAGAAAAGTATGATTTCTGGCAAGCAATTCTCTCTTTCTGACACTTTTAACTAAAACTTGATTCCTGTCAAAATAAGATGCAGAAAACTTAGAAAGAGGACTGAAATATTGTAGAAATTTAATGCTGATATTGCAACAGATTTAACTTAAAAATCTAAACTTTAAGCTTGAAATGCTCTTCAGACCATTCTGCCCAAGAGCGTACCTAAGTCCTCTGTTATTTCCAGGATGTAAGTGTTGTGTAGCAGCTTTTATACAAGCTAGCAAAGACTACACGTATACTACTACCTGTAGTAACTTTTTCTCCTTTATGGAAGCTGTCATACAACTCTAGACTCACTTTGTGGATTCTGAATGGCAAGTGATCAGCTACTTCAAAATAGTATACCTTTATTGTGTGCAGGTCTTCTGTTAAAATCTTTTCAGGGTGGAGGAGAAAAACAGAAAACTAGCTTTTCGTAAGAAGATACGTAAGAACATAAACCTTTCAATTTCTTTGTATAACAATTATTTTCAGCAGACATTTAGTTCAACCTACTTTCAGTTTCAACATCATGGATGCCAACAGACTTGGTGTATTTCACCAGGTCAGAGAGTGCCCTGGACAGCTTCATTGTTTTCTTCTGTCGGTTTATCCTAGAAAGATAAAACAAATTAATTTCCCATTAATTAAGAGGTAAATTTTATCTTTCATATTTAAAAATAAATCAGGGTAAAGAAACGTATGAAAGTTTTCTTCCACCAAGGAGGTACTTAATAGTTTTATACCACATACAGTCTCGTTGTCAAAGCACAGAAGTCATGGAACCAACGGCATGAAAGTATACAGAACAAGTCAGTCCTGTTCTTACATGTTAATGGCAGGCGTAAGTATCCACCTACTATGATCTAGTGGGGAGGACTCTAAATGGCTTTGACCAAAGGGTGGAATATCTATTCACATATATATTTACTTCTCAAGTCAAGTGCTAACAAAAAAACTTTTAAAATCCCAAAGAAATAACAAGAAAGTAATACTTTGATCCTCCTCACTTGCTTCAGGTTATCACTAACAGCATATCTACTAACCTCCCAAAGAAATCTCCCAAGTATCCTAGAGAACTGCTTGATCTGATTTCTTAGTTTTGAAGCCTGAATCTTAAGCAACCATTCTGCAAAGGATCTTTGATGTCAGGATTTTTGAAGAGGCAATTTCAAAATAAAAATCAAAATAATCACCTGAATGTTGATGCAACTTCATTTGGCAAATTATAAAACAATTTAAAAAATCAGCTGAGGACCTGATACACTGCAAATCCACCTTAGCGGATTCACTGGACCACCAGCCCGTATGTCAGCGGGATGAGATGGTAAGAGCTCAACACACATATAAGGTCCACTGTACTTCGCTAATTAGTCTGAATGGCACCAAGAGATCATTCTGATGATCTTGTGGCAGACATCAGATCTACCCTTATACCAGATTCCTGTCATGTGCCTGCAGCCTTCAACAAATTGGCTTCTAGACCTGAAGCGTATTTATTTAGTGGGTATATTTACATAGGTATCTTTTTTTTGGAAACAAAATTGCCAAATCACTTGTTAACAAACCTGCTGTAATGTACAGAGCTCCTGGCTAAATTTCCTTGAGAATCCGAATCATCTTCACCCTCTTCCAGACTTGTTGCCTTTTTCAATTTGCTTCCTTTTTTCTGTGCCAATAGGAAACAAAACCATAATATCATAACTGTCTGATCAGCATTTGAGCAGCTGGATGCAATTCTGCTTTGGTATGCCAATGAGTATGCTACTTACAGAAAATGGGAAATGACAGCTTTGGTAATACTCAGTATTGCAGAACGATACACATGCACATGTGGAAGACTCAGCCCAAGGTCAGAGTCTATTTCTTAAAGGAATTGCAAATCCTCAGATAAAAGGTGCAAGTGAATTTCTATGTTTTTCAGCTAAGATCTTGGATACATTTAGACTTTGATGTAAACTGAAACTATCTGTTATGCACAATTATAACCAGTTATCCAGCCTATCTATTCAGTGAACAGTCTGACAGCAAGCCTTTGCCAGACAATGCGGTTATGATATTCCTCTCCACCACTGTGCGCAAAGAAAAAACCTATCCAAGAACACAATATTTAGTGTAGACTTAATCTACTGAGTGGCTCACCTTGCGTTTAGAAAAACTGCCCATCAATAACCGGCTGTGCCTTTTATTGGTACTGAAGTCTTCCTCAGATTCCACATCATCGTCAAGTTTATTCTAAAGCAACCAAACAAAGAATAATGTAGCAGACCAAATAGAGTGCTACAGACAGCATATTTGAACATCATCAGAAATAGTTTGGGAATCAATCCTCCCTGCAGTGTCAACAGAACTGGACCACACCAATGCAGACTTTTTTTTTCTAAACACAAGTCCAGTACAAAACCTTGTATCCCAGCAATAATTGCCATCATTTTTGTCCATGGGAACTTTCAGAACAGACAGAAATCACACAAATACCTAACTTCAGTTTTATTTTCATCATCATTCAAGTTTGAATGCCCCCATACCACATACATCCATTGACACCAGACTGGTTTGTAGTTTAATATTTGAAAAGCATAGTTTAACAGGACTTAGTTCTGCCAATTACACCATTTTACTAGGATACTCCACGGTAAGAAAGAAATTAAATTCTCGTAATCCCTAAAAACGTATATACTTCATTGGTGCCACTGGTTTTTAATATGACCTTATGGTTTCATTGCTTCCTAGACTAATAAAACACAGACTATTCTGGCTAACACCTATGCAAAAGGATTCTTGAAGTCTTGGCCTTGTAGTGGATCTTAGAAGAATAACTGTCTGATACATTATAGAAATCATTAGGCTTAAAAGTACATACAAAACTCATGCCATAGAAAGTTTTGGGGAGCTGATTTTTAGTTCTCATCTAGTTTTAATCCCTAGTTAGTACACCTGCTTATTATTGGCAGATCTCCAATGTTTTTCATTTGCATGCAACAATCTTCCTAAGCTTTTTGTGGCTTATTACAAATTCTAAAATGACATTGCCTCAAGTTCATGAAGCACAGTCTGTGGGCTGAGTACATTTTTATAAATAAGCATCAGTATAAAATTAAAATACAAATGTAAATGCATAGAACATAGAGAACTGAGGAAAAAAAGCCCAACTTTCATATGCACTTTTATAATGGAAAATAAAATTCTTTCTGTTGAAAAGTCATTTCACATGTACATTTCATACTCCAATTGCTGTGTGAGCAAGAAAAAAAAGCTTTGCATATCTGACAGTGACATTCACCTGGCATCATCACTAACTGAATGAATTCAGCTATGAATCTGAAGTCAATAATATACAATTTATTCAGTAAGCTAATAAAACACAACAAATGGAAATGCTAACACCTCTTTCTCTGAAGTCACTGGAGAAAGTCATTGGACTTTGGAGAAAGAGATGTTTAGCATTTCAGTTTATATTTCAAAGGATTGCCATAACTCATCATTCATCTGCAATAACAGGCTATCCCTCTGCATCAAGTGTGAATCATAAAAATAGCTAAAATTAAAATCTCATTATCAGCAAATTAATAAGAAGGTTCTACTAAATGGACATAAATGTGAAAGGTATTCCTCTTTATGATATAGCTTTTATATAAGCAACGTGAGGTTTTAATAAGATGTCCTGACAAAATATTACAGAAAATATTACAGAAGAAGGGAACGTGTTTTCTTCTATATTGAAATAGCCAAATACGTGGTGGTCAGGGCAGTCATCCAAGAGTGAAAAACTTGGCTTCAAAATCCCAGTTCCACCTAAGTCTGACTGGGGACATGAACCTGGATCTCCCACATCCCAGGTAAGCATTTTGGCTATCTGGTTATTCTTGCGTTGTATTATCCTAATTAACCTAGACAGGAGACAGGGACCTAATGGCAAATAGACTCCGCAAAACCCATCGTGTGACTCGCAATATCTTGTTTTAAGGGAAGTGCTGAGCATTCTTTAGTTTCATTAGTACTATGATAGCTGCAGACACCTCAGGTAAACTGAGCTATCTTTACTGGGGAGTCTCAAAACAGATTTAAAAGCCCAACTTTAGACATCCACCTTTGAAACAAGAAGAATTATTGTTATGAAATAATAGTACTGTGTAGCGACAGAGACAAACAAAACAACGATCAGGTCTAGGGGTAAGTGAAGTACAATAAAACATGTTCACCTTCTTACTATCTGATTTTAGACCAGCCTTTCCTGATGATGGTAGAGTGGTAACTGTAAAATTGTTTGGATCTTCACAGTCACGGATTTTGGATTCTTTTATCAGCGAGTCAAGTTTTTTCTTTGCTATGTTCTCCACTCTTTTCCTATTAGTAGATGCCTACAAACAAAACAGAATCATTAAACTAGGTAGTGATGAAAAAAGTCTTAGTAATTCCAGTCAGGATTAATGCAAACTAAAATGTTATGTGCAAGAAAAAAAAAAAAAGGTTCGTCATTTACATAATGTGAAGCAGTTACCCGCAGCTCGGTATCAGACTTAATGTAAGGTATGGATGCATATGAGGCCTTAAAGTAGATGTTAGATCTAATGTGTAAACAGATTGTCTGAAGTAACAAGACAGTAAAACTAATTAAAACAGTTCTAATTAAACCAAGACTGACCATTAGCAGAGCTACTCAGATGTAATGTGTTACAAGCCAAGGACGTGCTAACATAGAAATAGCTATTACTGAGGTGACTCCCAATACTGAACTGGATTAACATATGCTGTGTTTTGCAGCACATATTTAGTAAAAAATCTAATCTATTCCATCGTGCTGTCCAATCAGCCATTCTTCATGGAAATTTAATAGTAATGGATATGTGTGGAAACTCTGAGTATACAGTATTTCTCTCACGCATTGGGGTTGATGGACAGCATTCATATGCTCTGTCAAGGTTGACTCTGCAGCTACAATAGATGCAAGATTCTACTGGATGGAATGGGAGAAGCTTTAGAATCTTGATTTCAGCAGTTCAAGGGCAAAACATAAGAGAACTCCTGTTCCCTCCTTCTGTGTATGTTACAGCCCATGTGAGAAAGTGGGGGAAACAAAAATAGAAATCCAGAGTTTTCTTTTGCATCCATGAGGCATAAACTTACAATCCCAGGTCTTTTAAGAGGTGACAGATTGTGTTTTCTCAATAGGCCTTAAGAATTCCCAGTTAAATTTGTCATGAAACAAGGTATGATTTTCTGAGCTCTTCAAAATTTGGCTTGGAAAGCAAACCAGATGTGGCAAATCTCAGATTTAAAGCATCAGTAAACCTCACAGCAAAGTGAACTGTTAGTACCAAAGACAATGAGGTCAGCAAAGCAATGCCTACTGAGCCTTTAGTGAGAACAACATACCCAGCCATAACATGTTACTACCTAATTTTATTATGAAAGATGACACTTTTCTTACTGGTGTTCATTTTTCCATCCATTTAAAGGAAGAAAAATAAACATTATTTGACATCTCTTTATAAATAGCACATGTGTGGGCTAAGTTGAAAAGAATCATGGCAAAAGTCATTTCTAGCAATGAGAGATCTGCTAACGTTTCTGCTTGTTCAAGCATCTGGATTAGGATCCTCTCGAAACAAACCATCTTTAAGTCTAGAAATTATCTGGAAAACTTGCAAAATCAGTATCCTAAGTACCACAGTGCCCCTGATTTCAGCAGGGTTGTCACATCGCCTGCCTTGTTTCCTTTGGATATTGGAAACAGTCTGCCATGCCTGGGATACAGCAAAAAAACTAGAAAACATAGGAGAACAAGCTGAGCGAACTTTGTTGATCATCACAGTGAAATTTCAAAGTCAAGAAACGTCCAATTCTCATTTTATTCAGTTTGCGTAGTTCTCGTTTCCCTGTACAGTCAACGACATAGGTAGCCCCTAGGTAGATTGCAAAACCTTTTGGTTTGGCTTTGAACTGATTTTCTTCCTATTCAAAATGGTCATGCCTTGGTACCAGACCTGATCTTACACAGGTGAAAGCCTGCTGGACTGAACTGTATCACCACTGGCTGTACAATACCTTCCACTTTGAAAAGATGCATCATGTAACAAGAAAGTGTCAAAAAACATGAAGCATTAAAACATCACCGGTCTCAGCTTTAAAATATTGAAAAATGATATGCTAAAACGTAATAATTTAAAAAAACAAATTATTTTTCCCCTTTAGTAGACTGATTCATAAAGAAGTTTCTCTTTTAGTTTTAGATGAAAAGGATCAAATCCATAATACAAAATGAGGAAATAGCCTGAGGGAGAGAGGACTGAAAATGCAATTTCTCTCCAAGGCAATCTGCTTTATGTTATTAAATGGTTTTGCTGTGTATTTTATATTGTTCCTGTAAGATGCAATGTCACTTGCCAGAAGATTAAAGTGACAAAAAAATTAACTTTTAAAAAGGATGAAGAAATAAGAGATTTTTCAGATTGAAGCAAGCAGAGATTAAAATATTCTCTCCTTTTAACACCTTACAGTAAAAATCAACTAAACCCAGCACTCAGCAAACCAAAGGGATGCTCTGTAACAACGACCACAATTTGACATAAGTAGAATTTTTTAATTTTCTTTTTTGCATTTTAGGAGAACATTACTATGATGCAATAAAGAATCATGAGATATTACTATTTAAAATATTAAAAGACAAAAAATTCCAAACTTGAAACATAACCACTAGAACTGGTGCTGCCTAGTATGCACTTTTGTCAAATCTGTCCCCATGAAGGTTTAGAACCTAGAAGACTTGTGATGAATCCCAAAGATTAGACCACATCCACATTTCAGAGAACTCATACAAGGTTTCTTCCCACTGGGATGGGAAAACTTAACATACATTTTACATTCAAATGGTCACTTAACTTACATCTCCATTCATTAGTTTACAGTCATCGTCAATCTCATCAGCGCTGTCCTCATCAGAAACTTCACCTTCCTCTGCATCATCACTGATGTTGGCTGGAAGTTTCTTCCCCTAGAAGATAAAATGATTACACAGACAGGTTAGCATGCAGCTCATGCTATCACACAATTTAGAAAAAAAAATAGAAAAATTATTCAAAGCATGCAACTAGGTTCTTAAAGACTGCTTTTTGTAAAACAATTTAAGTTAGGGTGTAAGTGATAACCAGGCAGAAATCCTAATCATCACAAACAAAAAGAGGCATGGAACAAACGAAGCAGGTTACCTTAACCAGTATCTTTCCTTTAAGACTTGCTGGTGAAGGGAGCTTGGTAGAATCATCATTGTGCACAGAAGACAGATCCAGTTTGTCTCCCAGAATTTCTATAAGATACTGAGCCATCTTCTTCTGCTGAATGACACTGCAATGGTTCTCAATTGACAAGATAACAGGGTACCTGGCAGAGACATAAGCAAGTATCATCAACTGCAAATTTAGCTTTTATAGCATTAAGAGGATAAGGGTTATTACTGTCTGAGCCATTCCTGTAACAGGCATCACCACCAATGAAATCCACAGGGGTTAGGTAAATTAGTGTGGGCACAGGACTGATACCCCACTACTCACTCCAAACTGAACGGTCCATTTTTGACAGCCACAGGATGATTAAACTTCTGCAATCCAATTTGATGCATTTTTTCCCAGAGCACACTTTTCACCTTCCTACACTTCCCAGTCCTGACCTCCACGTTCTGTCAAAGAGATTCTAGCAAGCCATTCATAAGGAAAACCTAAACAGCCAGTGCCTTCAACTCTCCTCTCCAGTCGGAGCTTCAGCCCTTTTGTACTCTCACAGGTAAAAGTAAAGGTTCCAAGAACTGAAAAGATCCCCAAAGGGGCTTTGTCTTTACCTTCCCACTTCCAACAACCAAGCAATAAACCTGTTGTGTCAGTTCTTCCATGAAAACTTTTCTAGCTCGCAACAGAGCAGTGTCGTACAAACAAGCCTGCAGATAAAGCCTCTTCGACAAAGACAGTAAGTATTATTTCTAGATTTAGTTTTATTGTTGACATTTATTGTTGATTCTCCAGGATGAGGCCAAGAAATAACAATGCCTGGTGGTTTGAAAGGCATCAAGATAAAATTTGTGAAACATCGATTCCAGTGTGGTTGGTGCCATATACAAGCACACTGAAGATGTATTTCTGTTTAGAGATGACACATTTTTAGGATGAGCACAAATGCCAGTATACAGTGCAGTTTTGTAGGGCTGAATTATGAGGGATTCATTAAATAAAAACTCATTATGAATAAAAAGATGTCTATCCCGACATCTGGCCCTCATTAGCTCCTCATCAGGAAAAATGAGGCTTTCAGCCAGACAATGCCTGCAGGACAAAACTTTCCCAATTGATGACTATAGTTAAATTCCTGGCTTTGCCTGAAGCTAGTTCCTTCGCTGAATTTGCAGCCTGCCAAGAGCTATGCCTCCAGCCTATCCTGGGAAAGAAAACACCTCCAAATTTAAAATATGTTTCATTCAGTACCAAACTCTGATTGAGCATCAATATCTATCAAGAAAAAAACCCACCACAAATAATAAGTTGGAATGTGGTCCCAGTTAACCTTTCTGTAAAGCTTTTAAGAACTGCAACAATTTCAGAAGCATTGCCATATGTTCTGCTGGCCAGCTTTCCTTTGATTTATTTACCATATCTTCAGACAAACTCCAAAAATTTCAGGCTCACAATAAGTTTACCTGGGCTGAAATTTCAGTGCAAGTTTAGCTCTTCATCTGCAATGAAGGCAGATGGACTGCTTTGGAGAAGCTACAGGAAAATTTTTACAGAGATAAATTAATTTATCTTTAAAAAAAATAGATAGGTTGACACGCACATTTTGACTCTCAGGAGGAGGACAGTACTGCCAAGGTATATGAAACTTCCCATTGTATAATTCTCTGATTTCCTGAGCAATGTACAGGTAGGGAAAATAACCTATTTCTCCTGAACAGTCTGCTTTCTCCACAATTGGGCTACTGTCTCTTTGGATTCCTTTGCTGCCTGACTTGCTTCCTATCCCTGGAGCAACCAAGTGTAGCCTTGGCATCACTGGAGTACACACCCAGAGATATGTGGTTAAACCGTCAGGTATTCGCTAAAAACATCCACTGTCAAAACACATTGATCCTCTTGTCTTCTACGAATGGGATAAAGACAGCCCCACAACTATGTACAGAATGCCCCTACTCAGCCAGTTTTGCCTTGTTATTTCTTTCTGAAGGCTTTGTCCCCACAGAAAACTACTCAGAATTCTGTCTGGCATATGCAGAAACAGGTTAGATTTTCACTGACTGCCTTTACAAGGATGCCTGGGAACACTCCAGCTTATAGCCCTGAGACTCAAAATTTGGCAGACTGTATACATACTCATTCTTGATAAAGGCATATTTGTTGATAGTTTCAATCACATCTTTGAAGAGAATTTTGGAAGTCAAAGTGTATCCATGGTGGACAATTGGTTCACCGTCCGGCCCATCCCAGCAGTCAACTGTAGAATAGAAACAATGACAGCCATCAGACAAGTAACATCTGGGGCCACCATCTGTGGAAGACTATGAGACCCTGCAGTTCCCTTCAGCAACCCAGCCAGACATGTACCCAACAAAGCAGAGTATAGGTTCATTCCCACCCTTCATCTGTATCTCCCTCCTCACTGTGCTAACATCCTTTCTCTGAAGAAACTTCCTGGCCTTAATGTTCTACTGTGTACAGATGACTGTTCCCATTGTTTGAGAAAGCCCCAAGCAATAAAGATCTCCTTTAACAAGTGCTGAGGAGTATTATGACAGGAAGAGAGGTGACATAGCATAGCAGTACTTTCATTATACTACTAGTAAACCTGAAAAGGAAAGCAGAGAATCTTAGCCAAGCTTCTCACACCACAAGCAAAGCCAAGCCTTAGGCATCTCTAGCCCTCCTTGGATTTTGCCTAACCTTATACTTGTTTACAATCATCTCTCCATGAAATGTTTTACTCCTCTGAAGCACCCACTGGCATGTTCACAATCTGACCTGAGCAAACCATTATATTGGCCTTCTGAAAAAACGTGAAAACAATTTGATGGTCAGGATATTAAAGATGATTACAAAACAGGCACTGTCTCAGAAAGGCACTACAAACATCAGAAGGGATTTCACATAAAGGCTTCCTGGCCACTGCAGAGACTGTCAACATTTCACATAATACAATTCTACTTCCCTTATCAGAAAGATCAGCTTTCCTCTTACGTGCAGCAGCAGGAAGTCTGCCATATTTGCCAGTTTGGTTGCCATACACTTGGCTAGAAAGTATATACACCAATACATTCTACTGAATATTAGTAACCTCTCTACAAAAATATTTTTACGATTTTTTTTCCTCAGTACCAACACTACTCTTTGAATGTCTGCCTTATTTCCATGGTCAAGAAATTTATCCATTATAGGGTAACATTATTTTGTTGTTCTTTGTGAAGGGAAGACACCATTTTGCTAGGCTTTTTCCTCTACCCAATTACCGTGTCTTCTGTAGAAGTCATAAGTCTTCTTTTACAGAGGAGAAGCAAAACTACAGAGACTACTGATGATTCCTTTTTGATCTTTACCTTCTACGCAACGACAGCCAGATTGTAGCACCCATGCATACATGTCCACCCTAGACTGGGACATCAGTTGATCTCCCATGAGGTAGGTATTATGTGAAGAGGTAATGAAATAGTGACTCAAAGGATAACTCATGTCCTGATTCACTTGGTAGTGTTCTGGGTTGAATATGTCCCCTGATGGACTCCGCATGTAATTGGTGAAACCTGTAAACAAACAATACTATAAATAATACAGTTTTGTCCTTTTTGTTGCTGTAGCCATCCTAAAATCAGCCTAAAAATGCATCCCTACATTCACCAATGCATTCATGAACATGTAAGTAAGATAAATAAATAACACCACTACATCCCAACTGTCACAATGACCGATTGCGATTATTGCTTTCAAGAAATTTCTGTTGCTTTGTACATTTCCCTGCTCTGTCTTTCCTGAAAAAATGTCTATTTAACCCAACCTGACATTTTAGGCTTATAATTTTTGTCAAAAGACTCTGCTGGGACATTAAGTTGCATAGCATAAAAGCCTCCAGAGATCTGCGGTCATATCCTGGCATTGCTCCTCCGTGAAATGAGTCAAAAGATATATGGTATTGCACTGCCTAGAGGTAGTTTCCAGTGGCCCAACACAGTTTGAAGCAAGGGAGATACTCTGCCCTCCCCTATTGCTTCTGAAAATACCAGAAGAATGTCAACACACATTGGCTTGTACGAGCAACAGTGTCTAATTTTGATATGACACCACATGCACAAACGTGCATGTGGAGGGGAGAGATCTGCAGTATTGCATTACTGTCACTTTATGAGACTGAACTCCACTGCAATACTCCAAACTTGACACCAAAACATTGATTATCTGCAGCACTTTCAGTGATGCTACCAGAAGAATTTATTTTCCGAAGTAGTGGGATGCTTGAAAATCACGCAGACTACATCACCTGGACAATTTCTGTATTGCAATCATCACTCTTCTTCAGAAGCAAAGTTTTAGCAAGTTATGTTTTTCACCTTTGTATGAAATTGCTGCTCTCGGATCACCAGTATACTTTTGTGCACATATACACAGACACTTTCACAAGACAGACTAACATTAAAAAAATGTAACTTCCATTTCAAGTGTCCCCAAAATTCTTTTAATTCACCACCAAAGAAAGACTAAGATTTCCATTCACATCCTGGTTTAACAGCTGCTGACAGCCACGATGCCTTTATTCAAAAGGTCTCTGCTTCAAGACTTCTAATTCTCCTGACATTTCACTCATTATTCCATAAATAAAACAGTGCTCATATAAAAATCCCATCAAACTTCTAAAGGTCTTAACGCACCTTCTCTGACTGTGACAGACTGGTGCTTTCTTTCACTAAAGCTACACAAGGCAAAATAACTCCAGTCTCAGAATACTGGTCTACAGAACACAGAGAAAGTGAGCTTGAATGGAATTTAAGATAAAATGTCACCTTTGTGATGGTTCTTATAGGCTCTACATTTTGTGTTGATGAAAGTTTTATTAACGGAAAAGAGCTGATAAATACAAATAGCAGCCAAAACTTTTTGAACAATACACTAGGAAGCAGTGCTAGGGAACCTCAGTCTCACCTAATATTTGAGTCTCTTGAGGCACCTATCATGATCAACTAGCAAATCAGTAACACAGCTAGTATAAAAACAAAAGACTAACCAAGTCAGAGCAGGCAGCATGAAAAATCAATAGGGCACAGTGTATGTCAGCAAACATACAGCTAATGACTCCTGGCAAATTAAGCATTTCTTCTTACTACAAACCAATCAGCTGCTACAAGCTTAATTCCACACACCACTGTAGGGGCAGCCTCTGAAACAACACTGTTGTTTACTTTAAGCACTTGTTAAAATATAATATCAAAATTGTGTACCGTAGACTTCCAGTATTTACACGCTCAGGAAAAGCGTACTGACACAGTGTTTTATTTTGATCAACAGAGGAAGGTAAGAGGTTTTTTGCAAGACTGTTGAATGAACTAACTGTCACAGGCCAGTCCAAGGTGCTTCATGATACAAGCCATCACAGCTGAGGACACAAGTCAATATAGAAACATGAATGAATACGAATGGGCAAAGAACACTGTACTACTATGTTACTACTAGTGAAGTGCCTCTAAGTGTGGGTAGGATGCTCTTGTCTGGGCTGTACCAATTTGAGGACTAAACACACAGTTTCAGTTTCCATAGCTGCTGTTTGTCCATCTCCCTAGGCAACACCCGGTTTGTTTTCTGGAAGACGAGAGCAATCTAAAGTCTCAATTACACACAAAGACAAGAACAGAATAACTTCGCCGTGTGTGCACATGCACACATGTGCATACATGTATATGCATGCAGATATATATCTGTGTTTTCAAAGCAGTTCATTCTTCTTTGTCAGTACCCAATCCAGCAGCGTGCCCCTTGTCAGCTCCTCAGTCACCTCTGTTTGGACGTTATCATCAATACACTCCAGAAATCTCCTGCATTAGTTAAGCTCTAGATTAGATATGTTCTGTTCTGTTGCACTTGCAGGAAGATACTGGAGGGGTTAAAGTCTCCCATAAGGAGCAGATGAAGCGTTTTCAGTTGTCTCAAAACCACCTCATCTTCTACTTCCTCCTGATCAGGAGATCTGTAGCAGGCACCCAGCAGAATCTCATCCCTGTTGGACTGCTCTCTAATCCAAACCCATAAACGCTCAACTGTTCTATCATCCGTTCTTAGGCTAAGCAATTTTATAGATCAGGCTAGTTTTTTAAAAGTTTTTCTTTCCAGTATGAAAAACTATAATTGTTTGAAAAGCCTAGTCTGATTTTTCTAGCTATGAGGAAGGCAAGATAACGAACCTAGTTATTCATTATCTATGTGTCTGCCACTGACTGTAAAGCACCAGAAAATAAAAACATGAATACGTCAACTGCTACACTCACTTGCCATTAGTATAAGCTTTAAAATAAATTGAAAATTTAGTCTGAAAGTAGAACAGACCTGAGTCCATCCTAAGCAGCCATCATTTCTTGGAAAAAAAAACCCAAACAAATCAAAAACACCTTACACAATATACCATAAACTATCCGCTTCTTCATGCAGTAAACCAAACTGAACTTACATTTTGCCACTTTTCACTATGACAACACACCCACAGAACAGGCAAGACTGATTTTAAAAAGGTCCTAGAACTTTTGCACAGAATCTAATTCCTGAGGAATGTACTCTGTCCTGGAGTCAATAAGATCTGGCAGAAGACTTACTATTTAGGGGAAAGGATTTAGAATCAGTTCTCAAAATAACAGCTACCATCATGATGGTACAGCATCATTATATTCAGAGTGAAGGCTTTAGCAGCAGAGGTCATGAAAGCATGCTTCTAGCCAAATTTCATCTATCATCCCACTTCACATGTTTACTCTGGATCCGATCACTCCTCTTACTAAAACTGAAAGGATTTCCAAGAATATCTGCAGGAATGATGCAATTAAATTCTACTGTATTTTCCAAAAGCACAAATAAAGGCACATCCAGCTCCATCTGACCTTCAATGACTGCTGCTTCATCATGATATGTACCTTTAAAAATCTTCCAAAGAGTACCAATTGTCCTTTAGGTTCCTCAGCAAATAATAGATGTTAAAAAAAAACCCTACTGAAAAGCATACTCTATACAACATGACAAAATTCTATGACTATATGTTATGCAAATGAATGCAATATTCTCAGAAGCATTTAAAAGGTTGCCTCTTTCCTACAAAAGCTACACCAGCCAGCTTACCATCAATCCCCAGAGCTCCCTCCTTCTTGTTCTGCAGGCACGGTTCAAACTTGCTGATGATTTCCAGGCAGTGTTCTTTAGTCACATTTGTCATCTGTAAAAGCAGCAAAAACGAAGCATTAAGTAGTAATCACAGCTTTTCTTAGCTCTTTTCTCTGTATACAGTCTAACAACTGGCCAGACTATCCATAGCAGTACTAAGGATTGCCAGTTACCCAGTGAGATTCTCACTCCTGTCAATCAGTGTCAGGTCAGATAAGAGCTAGACTGCTTTGGGAAAAGTTTCTGTCCTATTGGCAGCTGCCTGATTGCAGCCAATAAAGAGTTCTGCTTTGTAGGTCAAATCTGGTTAGAGAGTTATTAGGCACACAGAGCATCCCAACAGAACAAGCTTTGTCACAAACCAATGGGATTTCTTCTCTTGTAGGATTAAAGGATTAGTTTGCATTATCAAAGGGTTTTTGAAGTAAAATAAAACAAGAAAATGGCTCATCTTTATGCAGCAGACAGAAAAAACAGTTACTAGCAGGGTAACAGAGAATCAGGACGTAATGCTCTCAGAAAGCTCCTTGAGGAAATCTGCCAACTTCAAGGTTGCTTTGCATTCTCAGCTGAAAAGGAAAGAGTACAAAGGGAAATATATGTTTGTAAGTATTAGCATTTATTTTAAAAGGGCCATTTATGATAAGCTGTAGCTTTTTTTACCTTGCAATGTTTCCATAACTCAATTTTAACACTATTTTTTAAAATTCCTGCTATTTGCTGTTGACTTATCCTCTAATTATTATCCCTGCTATTGTTTAATATTCCTGTCCTGAGTGGTCCAGCAAATCCTTTCCATCAGATGCTGTACAGGACACATGAAAACACAGCCTTGTCACCAGAGGGGACTGCCAATAAAGCGACCAAGTTGATGACTGTTTTGGCAACATGGAATCTTTCCTTAGGGGGAAATGAAACCACCAGCATATCTGCTACCAGATCAATGCCTTTTCTGAGGGTAATTTAAAGCCTAATAAATAAATCTAAAAGAAGAGGAAGAAAAAAACCCCTAACCCTTTATTTGCCCATACATTATAGGTTTGCTGGGTTCAAAAGAAAAAGCTCTGGAACAACCGAAGGTTTTTCTGGTACAGCTTCAAACGCACAGAATGAACACTTGTTTTCCCTGTACATATTGTCTGAGAAAGGGTAGCACTAGGCAAGGGAGAGAAGCCCCGCAGGCATGAGTTGTCCACATCCGTGATTAGCTGAGCTGATTTGTGTCCTATAGCTAGCGTTCATTTTCCTCTCTGGAGGATCAATTGACCAACAAAATGGAAACATTCCCCACTTATCTAAAAAAATAACTGCCAGAGACGTGGCTTTTTTATTCATTCATTTCTGGGACAACTTTTGAAACCAATGGAGATTTATGACTTACAGGCATGCAGCTTCAAAAGAGATCATGAGAGGAAAAAGGCAAAGACGAGTCAATGCATTTGGTCCTGCACTGACTGCATCTTGCTGTCCAATTATTTTTCCTCACTTCAGAATCTTCCGTAAACGTATAGATGAAAGATCATAGGGTCATTCAGGGACCTTGGGAAGTCATCCAGCCCAAAATCCTGCTCAAAGCAGGGTCAACTACAAGGTGACATCAGTTAGTTTAGGGCATTACCTAGTCTGGTCTTCAAAACCTCCAAGGATGGAGGCTGCACCACCTCTCCAGGCAACCTGTTCCAATGGATGAATGTCCTCATGGTACAGATATTAGATGCCTTGCCATTTTCTGGTCTGCCAAATTACCATGTACCAGAAAGACCCAAACTTGTTCTGACGAAGGGGTATTTGGGATAGCAGTAAAAGCGTTAGGTTTCCAGGTAGCTTGGTTACAAAGACTGCTAATGCCATAAAGGTTCAAGTCAGTGACGGAGGAAGCAGATCAGTGGGCATGTACGTGGTGCACCATACACACAGAGATAAGAAACTTTTACTACTAGAAAATAAGCATATATCAACACTAGTTTCTTTTTTTCATGAGAACATATATGAACTGTCAGAAAATAGACTTCTGCAACTTCAATGCACACAAGTGACTGATGGACAAAATTCCTAAGGTGACGGATGTAGGCTAGCGCCCTTGTTAAACACAGTACCACACGAGGACAGCATTTACTGCAACACAGCACACAGTTCGCTGGTATTTTGCAGAATGTGCATTAACAACTATAAGCACAACATATAGGTGCACTTCAATACCTGAATAATTTATAGCTTTATAAGCTTTGCTAACATCTCTGAAGAGCTGTAAAACATCTCAGATTCATGAGCAACATTCAATATCATGCTTATCATTATCTCCTGGCTGCTGCCACTCCCACCCCCGCCCCATATCATTATACAGGGCATATACACATTACCTGGTTTGCCAGACAAAAATACTTCGCCTGTTTCAGATCAGCAAAATGGGAAAATAGTCTTTAAGACCCACTCCAGCAATGGCGTTAAAGCACTAAGAGACAACTTAATATGCACTACTATACATCCTCCAAAAACTTCCCCAGATATCAATAATGGCTCACAACAGCTCTTCAAAAACATAGTCTTCCACTTTACAAGCTGACATAGTGTGACAAAGTAATTCAGTGTCTCATCAAGGACTATCCACTAAGTCAAAAGCAGAGGCAGAAACAGCATGTTTGCACCAGGGTACTGAATATTGGGAAAAGGCAGATATTGCTGGAATTGTCCTAAGAGAACACATGAAAAAGAAAGAAACTGTAGAGACTATATTTAGGGGCACAACAGAAGGGCCTACAGAAAAAAGAGGTAGTGAGAGCAAGAAGATTCAAGAACCAGTCATGCCAGCCTACAAGATGAAAATCAAGAGGCATCTAACTGTATTTTTCACATGCATGACAACAAAGTTCCCACCCCTTTAAAAAGACAATGCATCCCCAATGGCAAACAGAAAGGCATGCAGGCTGGAAGACTTTTCCTCGCTTGGGCCTACCTTCTGTTCAATCTCCAGAAAGCGTCTCAGGTCATCTGTATCTAGGTAGTCCTTGTGGTTGCTGTAGGTGAGCATTAGCAGGTACAAATCACGTCGTGTTGACATCATCTTATAGAAGGTGCAGAACTCATCAAAGCCCAGCGTGCCCTGGTTATCATCTGTATCAGCCTCCTGCATTACACAGCAATAAGGCAATGAGATACTCAATTGCCCAGCAAGAGCCTGAACAAAACTTTAAACACACACACACTCCTGCATGAGAATAAAGCAACACTGGAATTAAATGCAGCTTGATCTGCCTGACATGGCTACTCACTCCATGGCCTGCTAGAACAGATTGATTTGTCAGGCTAATGCTTGTCATGTGAATGCTTTGCACAGCTTTCCCCTTTGAAACTCTTAAATGTATGCATTAGTGCATGAGCCAAGAAACAACTTTTAAGGTCTTTATTGTTCCACAGGGAACCCTGCTTGAAGGATTTCTTCTATCTATGGCAGTGAAGTAAGACAGTGTACCCTGCAACATGGAACAGAACGTGCATGTGTCTGGCAGAACTACCCATTCATATTTTCTTGAGAAGATCATTAGAACCCAAGCCATCTTGAAATTAATTTTGTACTCAGGATTTGAGAGAATATCTGTTAAATTCATGTCCATAAACTAGTAAGATCTGCAAGAATACTGATTTTGCAAGTAAAGAAAAAATCATCAGTAAATGACACTATATTCTCTGGTGTATCTATCCCCTACAACATGTATGTTTCTTGATTCTTTACTTTTTGGGCTCAGGTGCCCCAGCCTGTGATCCAAACCACCCTCCGTTCTATCAGCAATACTACTTACTGTTTGCACACAAAGATTTCAAAGAAATCTTGTGAGAGTCTGACCACAATGGGATCCACCCCATGATATAACTATTTGGAGGAGAGATTATGGAATTACTGTGTTTCCTAAAAGCCTGTTCCTACAAGCATGAAAAAACGAATGAGAAATTCTGCCAGGGGAAAGTATGAAAAAGGAAAGCTGCAATGTTTCCCAAACAGGATAGACAACACTTGCATATTTTATGAAAAAAGCTGCTCCAGCACTCCCTACTTTGTTCTCCATAAAGAAGTTGTCAGCATATTGCTTTGCTCACATTCACTGTAGACAAGTTTAAGCACATTTCAAGCCACAAAAATAAAAAAATAAATAAATCAGGCAAGTTTTTACCAAATCTTCATATTTTTCACTGAATTTCCTTCACGTACTGCCATACATGTGCCCTTGTATCAGTTGAGGAAAACACTGATAATAAGCTCTCACACCCATGGACAGCAGCACTGAGCAGCCTTCACAACGCACTTCGGTCCCGGCAAGCTGACATCAAGTCACAGTTATTTGCCCAAGAACGAAGTACTGCCAAAACCTGCAACTTATTGTAATGCAATCTAAAGATTTTTTAAAACTTACACAAACAGCATCCTCTTTCCTTGTTCCCAAAGGACACCCTGCACTCGTTCCCTACTCTTTAATCTTGATAGACCTCAGTATTTTGTCTCTTTCCCAGTCTCGCCCTTCAGCAGTTTCAGAGCCTGTATCAGCTATAACGCAAGCTGGCAGTACTATGGAGGAAGTGACTGGAAGAATGAGGAGTCATGAAGTCATAGATGAAGCTCCTTTAGAAATGAGCCCCGGGTGAAAATATGAATGCATTTGTGAGCAAGAAGTAGCTAACAAAAATGGCTTTTCCCATGGTAACTATGGCAAGATTTTTTTAAACAACTCACTACTTTTTTAACTAGAAAAAATAATATTCAAGGTAATGTTCTTCAAGACCTACATATAATCTACCCTATTATATCTTAAAATACTTGGTGTAGCTATTTCGTTAACTGAGAGATTTGATTTTTAATTTCAAGGCTGCTTAATATTCTGATTCTAAGCTATCAAACAGCAATTATATTTTCAGCTGAGACCAGCCTAGTTTCAATTATGCATTGCATACGGAAAAAGCAAACCTATTCTTCTTTGTTAATAGCATTTCTAAAGCACCTGATATGTGTAGTAATTGTCATTGATTACAAACAGTAAAACCAGAACACAGCATACAATAAACGCAAATTTTTTCCCAGGAAAGTTTTACCCAGTTTTCTCTATTTGGCTTGCATCAAGCCTAATGGTTCATCCTGAAAAGACAGTCACTTTAATCTACTAATATTAATGAGTTTTTAAATTCAGTTCTTCACTGAGCTACATCTGTAAGCCTACTACTTGCTGGTATGAAAGAAAAAAATGAAGAAAAAAAAATAAGTAAAGGGTAAAACCCCTTGGTTTTCTCTGGCTGTACATGCGTGATTCTCAAAGGCTTTTGAACCTGGAATATGTCCCAGAACTGAATTATTGAAAATCCAGTGATCACTAGGCTAGCATGACTTTGTAGGAAACATGAAGCAGTGCTCAAACAGCTGCTTTTCCAATGGTGAGATTTCAGGCACCTAAACGTACATTATGCTTGTTAAGGTACATACATACTCTGTCCAGATATTGCATCGGGAAAATTAAAATCGCTGAAAAGTCCTCACCTCCAATACTCTGGTAAGGCCCAGCCTGCACCCTGGATATACCAATTTTGTGTGTGTCAACCACCAGGACCTAACGCAGTAGCACATACTCTTGGAGAGACAGGATTACCACCAGCCATCCCAAGAGCCAGTACTTTTGGAATTTAAAGAGTTTTCAGTTGGCAGAAGACATCTGTTTTGCACAAACTGGTGTTTAATGCAATAGCCTCATGTAAAATTGTTTAGGGTCATAACCATTGAGGTCTTAATCCATCAATTGGATAATTTGTCACCTGCAGATGTGAAAGACAAACTGACTTTTTTTCTTCCCTAAACAAAAGCAAAGGCAAAGAAGAGGGTATTTGCAAGATCCTGGTGACTAGCATTTCATTCCATTTAAAAATGTCTTTTTCTGTTTGGAAATGTCTATGGTGTTATAATCCAATAGTGTACAACAGCCTGGACAAATCTACTTTCAAAATTCATTCTGGTCCATGTAAATTTTCTACAACAGAAATAGAAAATGGTGACCAAAATGAGGGCTGGAATAGTAAGAGCTGCCTGAAAGAAACAAGCACCCAGCTTCCTGGGGCATCTGTGTGCTATAAACCTTTTATTTCTCTTTTATTCAGTAACATACAGAAAAAATGATCAATTATTTTAACTCTACTTCTAAACCTCTGTTTAAATTTCCCCTCTAGCTGCAAACTCTTTTTCTGTAGGATTTTCTGCGTCTAAAGAACAACCCACCCAAGCGATAGGTAAAATATTAGCCTGATGCCTATGCTAGGATAACCTGTATCAGCTGATTACTGGAAACTTTCCAATAGCCTTTCCTTCCCTCCTCATAACCTTGAGTTGCTGTGGTTTGGAGAGTTATCCTGTTTTCCATGCTCCATTTGAGCATATTTTATCATTGTGGACCCAACAAAGGAATTTACATTGCACATAAGATGCAACCAGGCAGGCTTCAGCATCAGCTGTCAGCAGGATGAAAGAGCAGAAAGAGATGCAAGTTAAAAATATTTTCAACCCAGAGGCATTAGAATAAATACATGCAGCCACGGAAGAGAAGGAAGGTTTCAAGGCCCATTTTTCCCTCAGTCAAACTAGTCAGAAGATTTCCAAGTTACACTCCTTCCCCAAATTATTCTCTAACACTCTTCTCTTCTGCTATAGTTGAGAGGCCATAATCAGAGGCCATGAAGCAGGTCTATAAACACTGTCCATGGCAAAATGCAGTGGCTACATTGGTTTCAAACCAAGGAAAGAGATCATTTTGCCTCCCTTTCTTTTCTCAGGAATAAGTTACGAGAATGACAGCTTCGTGTCCAAACTGAATACAAAATCACCCATCCAACTGTACACATCCAATTGTTGTTCAGTTTCATGTTAAAATACTTAACTTACCAAAAGTCATGCTGACTGCCACTATTCTTAACTTCTCCTTGATCCCACACAAAGCTACCCACACTCTGCAGGAAACCATGTTTGCATGAGGTCTGCACATAGGACTCACTGAGCTATGCAACATTATGGCAGTTTATTAAGGAACAAGAGCCGACATACTAAAATTTACGTGCACAAGATTTATAAACTGTATCCTAAAGCCTCAGTTGACTGTTTCTTTTTAATTTTTACTATTCTTTAGCAATGGAACAATTCTGTAATTAGTGGCTGTCGTCAGCGAAAGTGCTTTTCATTCACGGTTCTTAACACCATCTAAACCTTACAGTTTAGGGTTTACACTTCTTACCATCCCCCTCTACATGGATCAATTTCACGTACAGGTAGGTAATGCTCTAGGGAATACTAAATTCAGAAGAATGGCACAAAGCCATTGATAAACAGGGGCTGAATGATAAACAGGGCCTAACTTTTACATCTTAGCAGAGATGATGTCAAAATGAGAGCAATCGTTCAATAGCATGAATCAGTAAAATGATTCCAAAGACTCTGATATGATTTCAGGTTTGTACTTCGTAGGACTGAAGGTTTCTAATGTTCTTGTCCTACTGCATTAGAAGTAAGATTAAAAACAAAACAAGGAATTTTTACACTTCGGCAATACCAAAAGGACTACTTGTTTCAAAGTGGTCTTCTAGCCACACAGCAACAGGAAAAAATATGTGTTCAGGCATTTTCATTCCATAAGTACTTTATCAAACCAGGAAAAATCACTCAAAACAAGAAGAAAATCTTTGGAAAACAAAGACGTGAACTTTAAGAAATCTTTAATCAGCCTTAAACTCATTGCAAACTGCCCAAGAGTTGTACAACCTCAGTAAATGCTTAGAATACAAGATGGCTCAGTCTTCAAGCACCAACAGAGAACAGAATTACCTTTGCCTTGCCACAGATCTTTGTGTGACCGTAGGCAATTCACTTATTCCTGCTTCAGTTTTGTGAAGTTGGGCTTATAACATTTCTCTACCTTAAGTTAGGCAAAACTTACGTATTCAGCTACACACAATGCCTTGGACAGATTTAGACTGTCTAGAAAGCCATTGGTAGATAGGTATTTGATCCCTTTCAGTGCTACTGAAATTCCAGTATTTAGTTCTCTCTAAAACAATCTCTCGCAGCCTCTCCAAGAGAACATTCTTTAAAATACCAGAGCTGCTGGAAAATTATGCTGAGATGTCCCTGACTCAGTGTAGTGCAAAAGTCACGGTAGTTCACTATGCTGAAAACTATGGATTCAACTTCTGCTTAGGTCCTTCACACAACAGACTTTTTGATTGTGACACCATACACATCTCCATAGTTCAGCTGCCCAGTAAATTGGGTCAAGGTCAGTAGAATGCAATGTCAAACAAATAGCTCCTAGCAGTGCAAAACCCACGACGGATAAGGAAGTTTGCATACTGGATATTTTATTAGTACCAGTTGTCGGAGAATATTAGATATTTTAACTAGATAATATTAATTACAGAGAATGTAATTAGAGGAGAAAACATGACTGAGTTTCAGATCAACAAGTACAGGAAAAAAGCAATCTTTGTACTGTGTGTCTTTATGTTATGTAACACCAGGAGGTACCTGGTGTAATGGCTTTTTCTATGAATAACAATTTATCTATGACATATTTCTGGAGCTCTCTTCAATTTACCAAATAGACTGTGTAGTATCTCTCAGTAGAGTGGAAACAAACCAGCTGCTGAAGTATTTACAATCTCTCCTATTAGGTTTCATGTTAAATATCCAGCAGTTCAATCCTTGTTCTTTTAAAAAAAATACATTTTCATTTCTTACCTTAAACATTTGCTTGACTTTTTGTCGGGGTAGGTTCACATTCAGTTTGTGCATTAGCTGGAGCACTTCACTAATACTCAGGCTGCCATCACCATTTTTATCTGCCTCATCAAATGTCTGCTTCAACCACATTGAACAGGAGTTAAGGAACAGCATGGAATATTAAAGGATATTACTGAACTTTATGTATATATGATTTTTTCATGTTAGGAAAGACTGTATATGAGGCTGGGAGTGAAAGAAAGTTTAAGGTAATACATAATACAACTCTACTCATGTTATTTCAGCAACAGTTTCTAGACTTGCTATGCTCAACATACAACACACGCTATTTACCCATACTACAGCACAAAACTACTAACTTCTGCGTGAATTGCAATGTTGCATCATGCTTTGTCCTGTATAACCAAATGAAATGGACAGCTTTACACAGGGAGTAACAGGTGCAAGAATATGTCCGTGTGTTTTTCAGTCTACTCCAGTCATTCATCTTCAAATATTGCCCAGAACAATCCTCTTCAAGGACTCCTCCCTCCATCTCTGGAAGCAGGGAATACAAAGGGAACTGCTTTGAAGCTTTGAGCCTAGTGCTTACTTTTAACAAAACAAATAGGAATCCCTATGCTATTGATAGCTCTCCATCACTGGGAAATACTCTCAGATAGTATAAGAAGGATATTGGTCTCTGGTCCTTTGGCGTTTTGAGAGGCTGTCTTCATCACTGATCCCTGCCATCAGATATTTTAGCCCTGTGATCCAGGTGCGTGCTTCCTCTCCACTGGAAGATACCAGGTCAAGAGATTCCATATGGTCTCCATAGTAGATGCTGAAGCAGCAGTTGGGATCAAAGCTGCCATCGGCATAGCGCTGAAAGATCTCTGATTGCTTCCCCTCGCAAACCTCCTGAATAGAGTCGATAGAAACTAGAACGACAAAAGCATGTAGTTCATTAATGACTGTGTGCATGCCCTAGGCTAGACAGGATGCGTTTATCCTGTAGGGAAAGGGCCCAAACCTTACATTGCAAGGTCTCCAATTTACACAGGTTTTGCCTGCAACTCATTTACAACATAGTACACTACTGCAACCTGCATAGCTAACAACAGCAACTTAATCTTCATAAACTATTAATCATAAAATCATTTACTGCCCTTTAAATTCAAGTACAACATTCTTCTTGACCGCCTGTGAATGAACCAAATCCTTCATGCTCATTTGTTTATAAGAGGGCAAGACCCTAGAAGGAATCAGAAGAAAGGTTCTGTGGTTGACACTCACTTTTGGCTTTCTCATTCTTTCGAGAAGGTCTCCAGCGAATACATGACTTGTGCTCATCCAAGTAATAGAAGCGGACCAGCCCTTTGGAACTGCCACGGAGCTTGATCATTTGGGTACCAGCTTGCATGGAACTCATACATCTTTCCACTGAAGAGAGAAATAAAGTGACATCAGTAAGTCAGACAATGCTCCCTTTAAAACTGCCTTTACAGGAAGAAAACATATCAAGCAGCTGCCAAATCAACAGTTCAAGTCAAAGGGTAAGATTTCCTGTACTGTCTAATATAAGAGGTCAGGTTATAGGATCAAGAAGTCAGAAAGATTTTGACAACTGTGGACTTACCTGTAAATGTGAAAGTTTTCATTCCCATATTAATAGGTATGAAACGTACATATGTTGGAAATGGCGCAAGGTACATACCCTTCTTACGACCATCTCGAATGCTTAATTTGAGCTCCTACAATATGTAAAAACTTGTGCTGGACACAAGGGAAATTCCACCTGGAAGTTCGGATCCTTGGCCAGCAGAAACTAGCACAGTTCCATCCATGTCAGAAAAGTTAGTTTCATTATGCCTCTTGGTTTTTGCCTCTTCAACATACAGTAACCTTACGGCATAACTTCAACAAGTTTTTTCACATTCCTCTTTGTAAATTCTGGAGTTTCTGTCAGCAGTATCGCCGTTTAGAAGTACCATGCTTTCTTATGAAGCAGTTTAGTTTGCATTCTGTCTATTCAGAATCCAATTAAAAAAAAAAATTACCCAACTTGGTCATCAGAAATATTCTAGGAACCCTAAAAATAATTCAAAGGCTTTTATGTACAAACGATTTGAGTTAAAACATTTTCACTGCCTTAAAAATTAACAGCAAGAAGGTGATTAGAATCCAGTGTGTGACTACAAAGATGAAGCCAGCTTCAAAGGCTACATTCTTGTAAAGATGTCTACATTTAGGGTCAGCAACAGAGTAATTCTATCCTACACCAGTCAGGGAAATGTATAGCTGAATAAAAATCCTAACAAGTAAAAGGGGACATTATTTTGATTTGCCTTCTCTAAGGTAACTAGTATTTTGCTGTGCTTAAAAAGATTCCAAAATTTTCTTCTTGGGAAGAAGCTGAAAGAACAATACTGAGCAGATATTATTTGCACTAATCAATATGTTGCATAAGGCACTCAGACACTGTAAGAATGAATAAAAAACTATCAGTATTTTTTTTCCTGTCCTATAACATATATTCTGAGTAAATCCCCACATCTGCATTACAGTGGATCTGAAATATCAGTTAAATATAGTTATTTATGACTGAGTTAGAAAAAACATTGAATGCTAACAAAGTTGGATTTGTAGCTGTCCTGGTTTTGGCTGGGATAGAGTTAATTTTCTTCCTAGTAGCTGGTCTAGTGCTGTGTCTTTGATTTAGTAAGAGAGTAATGTTGATAACACACTGATGTGTTAGTTGTTGCTGAGCAGTGCTTATACTAAGTCAAGGGTTTCTCAGCTCCCCATGCCCTGCCAGCGAGGAGGGGCACAAGGAGCTGAGGGGGGCACAGCCAGGACAGCTGACCCAGCCTGGCCAGAGGGATATTCCATACCATATGGCGTCAGGCTCAGTATAGAAACTGGAGTTGGCTGGGGCAGGGATTGCTGCTCGGGGACAGGCTGGGCATCGGTCAGCGGGTGGTGAGCAACTGCATTGTGCATCATTTGTTTTTGTATATTCCTTTATCATCACCTTTATTATTATTCTCTCTTCCTTCGCTATCCTATTAAACTGTCTTTATCTCATCCCTTGAGGTTTTTTTTATTCTCTCCTCCATCCCACTGGGGCGGGGGGAGTGAGCGAGTGGCTGCGTGGTGCTTAGTTGCCGATTGGGGTTAAACCACGACAGTAGTACATAACCTGGTGCTATGGAAAACCTGTAATTTTCTCATAAGCACCTTAAGTTCAGAAGCTCAATTCTACAAATACTTACCCACAGAAGCTGCTCCCAAGCATGCAGACAATCCTAATAAGCAAACTCAGAAAAACACCTCTCCCTATTAAAGCAGTTACAAGATTAGGACCTAAAATGCCTAGTGGATCTACCTAATTATATTTTAGCATTCAGTCCTAATTCATAAACATTGAGCCACCGTTTGACAATACCCACGACTGACGAAACACAAAGCACATTAAAACTACACTAATAAGCAGAGCATAATAGAACTACTAGCAGCACACTTATTTTAGGGGATTTAGCTGAACTAATAATATTCACCTTCTGATCACACTCTAAATCAAACTACTGTAAAGTATTGGTTTCTAGAATAAGCACAGGGAAATTCAGACAACATTCCTAACTTGCTTGTTAACACCAAGGTATCACAGTGTGTCTGCAAAAAGGAAACCAGATTTATATATGAAATGTTTCATCTTTCACAAGAGAGAGTCAGAGGCAAAGCTAAGCTGAATTTATCAGCATTATTTTGAAACTCCTTTAGTAAAAATACGACGTTTTTAGCGTGACAGAACAACACTAGGACTTTTTAGCATGACAGAATTACACTAGGACTTCTGCAAACCATGAAAAAGCTTTATAGCCCAAACATTTACTTCCCTCCAGAAGCAAGAATGCCTGTTTTCATTACATACAGAGCCATCCCAAAGGCACTGCATGTCTGCTGTTTACATCACACTTAGACTTGCCATCCAGGCCAAAGAAAATAGTAAACTGTAGAAACAGTAATTCTAGAAAGTTGAGATGGATTATCAGCTTTTCCTCCCATTGCTTCTATGGATTAAGTCTCTGATCCTACAAATTTGCTTCTAGATGTTGTAGCACGAACTTAACAGATTTTTCTTCTTCCAAATCACTTCAAACCACATTCTCCTAGGAGGAGGCCTTTCACCTATATGGTACTTTGTCTCCGGGCCCTTAAAACCTGTTCCCCTCCCAGGGCTTTGGCAGCATTACAGACAGTGCAGCCAGTGGCCTTCAAAGAAACAAGTCCTAGAAGGTCCCTCAGAGAGCTCTGCTCTGTCTCAGCAGGGCTCCTCCCCACTCCTTGGGAACTGCTGTTCACCTGAGGCTCTGGCATGTGAAGCCCCTGGGAGCAAAGTTGGGGCCGTGCCTATGCCTGCCCAAATAGGACACATCCCTTTGAAATTCAGATGCGGCAAGGAACTAAGCTTGACTACATTAATGCAAACTGTTAGCGACTGGCTGTGTCCCAGGAACGGATGCAGACTCTCATATTTTCTGCCAGGTCTCCCATTTATTTCCCATAATGACAGAGCATCACCTGGGACTTAATTTTCCTGTGGGTTTTCTGCCTGGTCTTTTTAAGTAAAATTTAAACTATTGCCATATCCAATGTATTTATGTATTTTTTTTCAGACTTAGAGATGAGAAGTGTAAATTACTACTCAGATTCTGGATGGAAGAATGAAAATTAATACTTATAATACATATTCTAGTGAGTATAGATTGATAAATAAATACAAGGAAATTCTGAGGTCAGTCTCCTCTTTTATCTATCTGTACATACAGATGAAACAGTGTCCAAACTAACACACTCATTCCATGTATTTCAAAATGCATCAAACCCCACACAATTCTTTGGAGTGATTCAAGTCTACCTCTCAGGCAAAAGCAAAGACACCCAAGAGAAGCAAGAAATGGAAAAAATCATTGACGTTCCTGTGCTTTAGAGCTCATATTCAGACAAATTCAATTAATTTACTCAGGAAAAGAAGGCTCAACAAAATAGATTAATTTGAAAGCAGATCACTAATAATAAAAGAAAATTTAAATTTAAAGACAGAATTCTGTAGAGTACATTGTTTACATTAATAAAATATTTACAGAGAGAAGGTGTTAAATTAAGAACAAGATGATCCCTCATGTAACATTTTATTTCTTAAAGCTGATCCCTTGACTTCAATCACAGATGCCCTTAGATGAAATCAATGTGGTCAGCAGGTATTAGTCATAAAAGCAAGTGCTGTGCTACAGCTCAGAAACGTTGCTGGAACTCACTACAACATCAGATCCAAAGCGGATTCAAACTTGGCTCAACCATTTCCCAGACACTGAAATCTTTTCAATATCTGCTTTCATTCCAATTCAGAATAAAGATAAATATTTCTCAAATTTACTGTGAGATAATGCTTATGGAAAGCTTGAACTTATTTTAATTTCACAAGGTTTATAGTTTTTTGGAAAAAAAATTTGGTCAAAATAGCTAATAAAAAATTTCTATTAACACTAATCACACAGACTTCAAACCACATTAAATTTTCAACTTCCTCTTTGGAAGTTATTGCAGTAAATAATTTTATTTAAAGAAATGATAAGAGCAGAAATGAGATAAGTATCAAAGACCACACCTGTTACAAAGCAGAAAATAATAAAGAAGCACCAAAATAGAAGTACACTTTATACAACACACATTTACTTTGCTTTTACGTGAAGTAAGAATATACTCCTCAGCTGTTAGAATTTTAATAAGCATCCTTGGATAGCTTTTTTAATGCAGCTGTTCATTTCTGTTGCAGGATTGCTCACCCAAACCTACCCAGAGCGTACAGTACCTCAGCAGCCGCCCTGCTGCCAGGGCTAGCCCATCTGGACACCAAACTGTTCTTTGGTGACTCAATGCACAATTGCAATTAATGTTTGTGGACACAAACCTGATTTCAATTCTATTCAGTGTACCTGGCAATTGAACGGTCAGACCATACCGAATACTTGTTTTAACTATCTGTTATTACCTTTTTGGATTTGGTGACACAAGGAAAGCAAAGCACAAGAAACGCCTTCCTTCTTGTGTCAGGAGAAGAACAGCAGTTTTTCTGGATCCTACCAACGTGACAGGAAGGAAAACCTTTAAGGTCATGCAGAGGCATTAGCTAGGGGTAGCTAGACAAAGAGCAGGAGACTGAGATGGAGAGGGAAACCGTGCACCTCCACATCTCTACATATGCGTGTGCACCGAAACATACACCCTTACCTGTCTGCATGACTGGAAGTCTAGAGCAGTAGAGAGACTGGCAGAAAAATTTGCAGGGAAAAAAAAAAGATCATAGTGGTACTTCTATCAAACAAACAAGCAAAATATCTTTTTTTTCCAAAGTCTTTCACAGCAGGTAAATGAGAACAGCACACTGATGAGAAGGCAAGTATAACTGCTTCTCCTTACCATTGTTCAAACACCTTCTTTAAGGACTCATTTCTATACTGCAAATAAAAATCCCTCAGCCTTGCAAGGCATCATTTTTTGGAAGAAATGGCTCCTAACTATCTTCAATTAAGGCTGAAGTTTTCTTCTTGGTTAAATAATATTTTGCACTTCAGTAGTACCTTTTTGCAGAATGCAGTTGAGGTTCAGCTCTCTTTTGATCTAATGAGTTGCCTCAATTTGCATCTGGACAAAATACATATATGGAGAGAAGATGGATCTCTGTACTGCGGCAAAAAGCAACGTCATAGCAGAGCAGGCAACAGAGACGTAGAACACTTAGTTCCATGCTTGTGTTCTTACTAAGTGACACTAGGCCGATGCAGTGAAGAGACTCAAAGCAGTTTTTCATAGTTCATAGTAACATTCATACTTACTATAAAAAGTTTTAAAGTAACAAGAAATAACAAAACTACACAAATCATACATCCCTACAATTTGTCCTGATACAAGAAAAATAAGAGCCCAATTTCATGCTGATTGTTAGAAAGATGTTCTAATGGCTGTTAATTATTTATGGTTCAGTAGCATTATTGTCTTTTAGGAGTTTCTGGGTTTAATGTAAATGTGTGAAGGAGTGGGAGTATTTTAGCATGTGAGGATGAAAAGAAGTTAAAAGGATTGAGTCACTGAGTATTTTTATACATGGTCCAGCTTTGTCAAGAGATTCACGTCCAAAGTTCACTACGGCTCCAGGTTATGTCGTACAGCTTTGGCCCTAGCCAGTCTCTTTAGAAAAGTCAGAAGGCTAAGAAAAATCTTAAAGTATCTTTGAAAAAGAAAATTTCTGTATAGTTCTGACAGCAACGGTTGGGACAGTATTTGCTGCATACGAGAGAGAATGCAATACTGAATCCATCCTTAAAGCGCACAACCCCTAATAAATGAGATGTTAATGGGAGAAGAGATGCTCTTAATCCTCTGGAAATTAGGGTGCTTAACTGGAGGTCAGCCTGTCAGCTCTTCATCTCTCAGTTGAGACTCCATCAGCCATCTGGATTCAGGGAACCGCAGAAGCAGAGTAGGATGGCATTTCTGCACCTCTGCAAAAATTCCCATTAGTTTCTAAGCTATCTATACCTCCAACTTTCTTGTTAAAAAAATATCTTTGATTGGTGAAGCTGACAGACAAGTAAGACAAAAAAGTGCTTCCAAGGCAACAGGTGGTTCTGGTCAAGGCCACTGCAGATTTCCTTACTGGACATGAGTGGCTCAGGAAGACTGCTATTAAAATGCATTTACTAGAGCAGGAAACATCTAATTTCTCTAGCCATTTCCAGCTTGGTTTGCTGGTTTTATTACCTATTTAAAAGAAAGGCTGCTATAAAGCAAATTCTCAGATAGCTAGTGACACTTAAGATTTTGCCATTATATATCAGTATTCAGAAAACAACCCCCCAAGAGTCCAGTGACCTACTGTGGAAGAAGACAACAGAGATCCTTCTAAATGTTCATTTCAAAGACTGAAAACTACAAATATTGCATGAAAAATCAAAGAGTTAAGAGGTGTACAAATTCTGGCAGAGAGCAAACCTATCTTACTATGGTAAGGAGAGACAGATTCTATCTATGCTATAGAAAATTCAAAAGGTCCACACATGTCAAAATGTACAACATTGCATTTGCTTTTCCAGAAGAATGTAAAGAAATCAATAATGACATTATAACAGAGAGCTTCTTGAAGGCCAAAAGAACTGCACTAGCAACTATGCAAAATAACAGGACTAGGGTTGAGTCTCAAGTTCTTCCTTCTTTTCCGCTCCCCCACACTACTGCCAGACAAAGTTGTCACTAAATAAGATTTAAACATCAAAGCTTTCAAGATGATACCATCTTGTTCAATTAAGTGGCAGGTATTCAGCCTGCATCTTACCAAAATGGCCGATTTTCCATCTCGGGGAAGCTACGATGCTGCCACCAACCCAGAAAAACTCTTCAGCCAGACGGGCCACTGAGAACTTATTTTGAAGCAGGGGACTTTTTGAGGCATCCATATCTGAGACAAAGGGCAGCTTCAGAATCGAATACAAGAACTGCAGGCCTTAGCAGAGATCAAGATTCTGTAGTACACGTTTTCAATGTAATAGCATAAAAATATTATCAGAAAAAAACCAAGATAATCGGTGATTTCCAAAATCCAGGGGTATTTTTCAGGTTGTTACAGAGCAGTTTCACAGTAAATTTAGGCCTCCTCCCCTGTCCAGACTTAGAATATTAAAATCCCAACAAAATCCTTTTTATTCTATGTGACGTACCTATGTTGTCTATTTTTGAGGATTGGGTGGGTTTCAGTTCAACATTTTAAAGACGACACATGCTGGCCACAGACAGGGCCACGAGGCAAGATGGCACGTAGATGAATCCATGTCTGGACAGAAAGGCCTCCCGAGGACATTCATTTTCCTTTGCTACATTACCAGCTGCTAAGCATCCACCAAGACATTATACCCATTTATAGCTGTTGGCTTCTCCGTGCTGCTTCCTCCTTCTGACAGCAATTCCTCCATAGAGGTACCCCTTTCATACGTTTGATTACTAACAGATTTGCAAGTCTCACTCTTGCTGAGGGCTCTACTTGCTCTTCAAAACCAACCAACAATATCCATTGCAGTAAATAAGTGCAAAGTTAATAGTACAATCCATTCCCTTCTCTGCCCTCCTGAGCCACCCTTGCCTTTCACTGTGAATCTGTCCAGGTGCTTAAGCTCTTCAGTCTCTTTCCAGGTCTGGAAAAAAGAACAATCACATTTTCTTCTCATACAGCTCTTCAAAATATCATTGTATCCGTCTTCACCTTTTCTCAGAAGGTTCTCCTCAGTATTTTAATGGACACGTCTGATAAAAGAAAAACATTTCTCTCTAGGCAGTAAAAACTAGATACGATGCAAACACAGCAACACATGTTTGCTTGAAATCCTAAATCCGTCATACGCACTAATCCTAAAGCCGTGGTTCTGCCCTATCCAGTCAAGGGATTTAGGTGACATGTTACAGCCATAGAAAAAAAAAGGAGGTTAGAAAAAAGTGCTTTCTTCTTCTTTGCCTATGTTAGCAGCATCTTTCCATCTCACAACCCATTTAGGAATGTCTTTGCAAACTGACACAACCCCACAGAAGATGCCTGCTTAGGACACAAGCCAGGCAGCTACACTGTGCAGAGCAAATGCTGTACACAGAAGCCAGGAACAGTGCTTGGAAACTGACAGAGAGACAAACAGGTAAGGATTAATTTTTAAAAAGCACTAAGTCACTACCTCATTCCATTTGAAATGCATCCATTAAACTCCAAACACAGAAATCTGTCATTTATGTTATCACAACCTCTTAATCTACATTAAGTTTTAAGTACAATATATAATTGCTCTTGCCATCTGTGATCTGTACAAGGAGCCTAACATGCTTCTAGCTTGATGAGCTAAACACAAATTGCCCATTTAAAAACACATTCATTAAGTGCTTCCTACTCCTCCTTTCACAGTTTGAAAAAGCTTTAGAGTAGTTAATTCTAGAGATTATTTACTCTCAATTAGAAGTTGCTTATTTCACCACCTATGCCCAGAGTTCTTATATTAGGCTGGACTCAGAGTTTAACCACATATTAATTCCAAAGAAAAAACAAACCAGGTCTGCGCTAAGGGTCAATGGTGGCAATACTGCTACTTACACTCTTGTCATGTTCTGCTATTTATTCAAACACTTCAGCAATAGGCTTCCATTCTCCTAAGGTGTCTTTCAAGAGTAATTTAGCGAGATGACTGCAAACTAATTGTCATCAGAGGAGGAGCAACAACTTCTGTAAAATCCTAAGAAGCGTGTATCCATACAAGAGAAAAGTACTACACAGAAAGCAAGAACCCATGAAATATTGTCCTAAAGATCCTAATCCTTTTTTCCAGAGGAAGCAAGATCTAGCATGGGCCAGAACGAGATCTGAGAAATGTGAGCTTAATGACCTGCTCTGCCGCATGCTTCTCTGAATTTCTTAAATAAATCAGTAAACATCTTTGTGGGTAATTTCCATCTATAGAAATGAGATCTTAAATGGGGAGAATGACATTGTTGTACCTCACAAGGAGGGAGATACAATTAAACTTTAAGGCTCTCAATTACAAGGAGACAGAGTTAAGGTAAATTTTTGCAATAAACCAAAAGTATTGCTGCCCTTTAGCTGCTTTTTTTCTCTTGCAGCACTAATCAGGATTCCTTGCAGTCTTCCAGGTGGTACATGCAACAAAAATCTCAGTAGCTGGCACTCTGTGTGCTAGGAAGCAAAAGGTACTCCTTTTAAAATTCAAACATTAATTCTGCAAGGACATCCTAGATTCTGCATTAACCATTCAGGTGTTATCAACCTGGGGACAAAGAGAAGGGAGAAAGAGTGAAACATAACTCCTCTTGCAGCATTGCCAAAGATACTCGTTTCAGAGTTCAGCATCAGAATTCTGCACAAGCAGGACTGTGAATGTGGATTTGTTTTTATTTGAGTATAGAGAAATACCAATGATTTGTAGCACCAGAAAGGAAGAACTATTTCAATGTTCAAGTTAGATTTGTAATCCAAAGCCCACCTAGAGAAAGTTAATTTAAATCCTTTTAGTTGGCACAATCAATCCATCCTTCAGGTCTCCTAAGAAGATGATGACATAAACAGAGAAAAATAACATCTTTCAAAAAGCTCCTCTGTTTACTGATTGTGCTGGATACTAGGTAACAGTGTGGAAAAGCAAGAGGAAATAACAAAGGGTTAAATGTGACATAATCCCTGCCCAATTCTTAAGCGTACTGAGCTTAGTACTTAGGATCTAAGCCTATTGAAATGGGTTTCTATTCTTGCCTCACTTGACACCCTCAGAAAATTCTTGCTCACCTGACACACATGCCGATTAAAGACTTCTTTCCATGGTACTTTAGAAACTTATTATTCTCTGAGCGTAACAAAGGCTTTTCATGCCACAAAAAGATTTGAAAACCAACATTTGAGTCTGCAGGCTGGCCTGTGGTTTAGCTAAAAGTGGAACTTGGAACACTTGATGAACAATGCTAGAATGCCAAAAGTCTTGTAAAAGAAGACATTCACCTCAAGAATGGCGGAAAAAACAGACTCCATCATACAGAGCAAGAACATCTTGCAGAAGATAGAGGAGCACAACATAGATATGGTTTGGAAGATGGAGAAAAGTGAGCAAAATGAAGATCCTCCTGCGACAAATGGGTTTATGATTAATGCAATCCATCAGGATGGATGGATTCCTTTCCAACATGCATGCTTTACTGTTGAGGGAAGGAAAAAGTGTTAAAAATTATTTAACACATAAGGAAACAGCTGTAGCCCTCAAAGTAGAAAAGACAAAACTAAAAATTTTAATGCGGGAAATTTCAATACATAGGCCAGACTCTGATCTCTTGGTTGTCTTCTGTACATCAGGATGCAAGCAGAAGACAAAAGCAAGCACCAACACAAGAGGTAAATTAGGCTCACAGTGTAGCAAGAAGCTTGAGCACATCAGATAACAGCATGCAGACACAATTTCTATACTTCGGCAGGCTGTCAGAAAACACTTCAGGTGTACTTAACAGACGGATTGTCAAAGTTCAATATATTGATCGCCATTAAATATTACAGACCTGATACTGTAATTGACCTGTAAATCCACAAGGATTAGACTTGTAACTTCACAGCTATGCACTCCATTTATCCTTGCATGAACACACTACAGACCCAGTTTACCAGATTAACAAACTAACCTCATTGCAAGAGGCTGATTCTAAAATACTTAGAAACACGTGGGCAGCAATTAGTGATACACATATTAACTTTAATACAGGTATCACCATTTCCCACTTCCCATCCAAGGAAATCTTGCTCCTAATGGCTACAGAATAAGAAGAAAGTGATTGCCAACCCACAACACAAGTCATAAAATGAAAGGAGGAAACAAAAGGTTTTAATGTCACCTGGCACACTGCCATTTATCTGTATACTCTCTCCCTCTCACTTACATTTATCCTCCCCATTGCACTTTCAGCTGTAAACACCAGTCAAAAAGCCCTGGAAAAACTGCAGAAATTATAGTTACAGCTACATCTTAGATACCCCAGCCTAAGATCTTCATATGAGTTAGTAAGCCTGTTACTGTCTTCTGAAGTACTAAATGCCAAGATATTTCCAAGGGAAATAACAAAAGCAAAGAAATCTCATTGAAATGCACATCACTAAATACAGTTTAGAAATACATCTGAATTACGGTAAAGGTTCAAAACCCAACATACATAAGCACGAACACGAATAGCAGGAGCACAAAAAGCTTGACTTGATGAACCGAAGTCATGATGCTCATTCTCTACTTCTAAGCGTGTGGTTTATGTTTCTTTCCTTTCCCCCAGAAATGCTGCTTCCCAGACGTCTAAAGCAGCATGATGTAGACAGCAAGACCAGTCAACTCAGTTTCAGTTTCTCTTCTGCTGGAGCCATTTGCCTTTGGGTTTCCATGGTGCTCTGTTCTTTTACTGCTATGTGTCCATATGCAACAGCTGCCTATGTTTCTGGTATGACCTCTTCCCAAGAAGAGGGATATGGGGAGTATATGCTGATGGAGTGTAGACAACATCTGTTATATTTTCTATTTTTGTCTGATAACTAAAAACTTCTGCATTAGTTATATTAAGAATTCACTAAAATAATCACTTTCAGATGCTTCTGCTAACTTCCAAGGAAGGCAAAAATTCAGATACATGGAGAGTTATAACCGTATTTCCTGCACGCATTCAATCGCCCATTCACAGGCTCAGAAAGGCCAGAGCACCGGCTGGACCACAACATTATCCCAACTGTATATAAGCCGCCTTTTCCTTAATTCTAACATAACCCCACTCTACTGACCTTTGGCGTGGACACGGAGCTATAGTTTACTACAGACTGCTAGACCATCTGGACAGCGACTCTAAGCGCAGTAATCCACACTCAAGATTAAAGCCACACATCTTGCCTGTGGCAAGTGGGAGCCAGGTCATTTACTAGCTTCTGTTTCTCACCCACCGTGCTCCAAAGCTTCGTATTTTTGCACTGGCTCAGAATATCCTCAAGTTATTCAGTCTGACTGAAATACACCTGTCCTCAGGATGCATCAATTTACAAGGCCACTAATTCCACTGGGAGAAACAGCACTGGCTGTAACATTGTGCATCCTGGTGCATCCTTTCGGGATTGGAACTCACAATGGTGAGCCCTGAGACAGCTGCATTAGCTAAGCAACCACAAATATTAATACTTCCAGGACTTTCCAAAACTGGTTAGAAAGTCACATTATTAAAACAAACTGATCCTGAAATCCTTTAAATTACTTTATTCACATGAAGGAATATTTATGGAATTGGGACACATTAGCAACAACAGCACTAATGTAATGACAACAATTAGTCTGCCTCCTTCCATGATGTTTAGTTCTCTTGAGCTCATCTGAAAAAAATGATGCAATTATTTTAATTAAGTGAGAACAGGCTTTGTGTTTTGAGCCTTTGAGTAGGTTTTACATTAAGGAAGACTGTTTCTTTAATAAATATATTAAGATTTGTGTGTCATGTTTTATCAATGAAATTGTAGAAATATTAACTCTTTTCCACTTAAAACATGCACCCATCTTTCAGATATTTCCATAGTTTTTGCCTTCAATGATTAAAATATAACAACAATAGCCTACTAACGAACTCTACTAAGAATTCTGATGCCGGTTTTGGCAATGGTAGAAAATTGTAGAAAAATGTCAGCATAAAATACAGATTTTAAGATTATAAATGTTGCTCTAAGGTCACCTTGTTTCCAACCTCTGACTTGTATAAGAAAACGTCCCTACACACTTAATTGAAGTAAGATCTTAAACTCTTTACATTTAAAGATCTTTCAGCTCTTTACCATCTGTTCAGTGACATGGGTCAGAAACACTGAAAGGCAGGTTGGGAGGGAAGAAATCCATCAGTATTATTGAACGTCTTCTAGGGAAACACCTCTAAGAATTCAAGAATCCAAGGCAAGACTGGTACAGGAAAACAAGACAGACTGAACAACATTCAGAAAAGACATTTGCTACTGAAACGCATCACCACAAATTGATTTTAACTCACAAACTTTGGTTCCATATTTGGGGTGAATTTTAATACATTCTACCTGTAAAGATTCAGAACTCTTCTAGACCTTCCTGTTGTGCCATGTACATTTTAAAATATATGACAGACTCCTTATTTCTTCAAATATACACCAGTTTCATGAAACATGGAAAAAACAGAGCTGCGTTGTTGCTAGGAATAACCCAGTCTCCATCTTCATTCAATGCTCTCCTCAGCTTCTGTGTCATGCAGGAGACAGCCTCATGAGGGTATACTGTGAATCGCGAGAAAACAGGGGGATTAAGTCACCATGGTTAAATCCACAAGGGAGATGAAGGTCATCATGCTCTTAGAAATACAGGCAGGTTACATGGCAGCACAGAGCTGCAGATGCACAAAGAAGAAATTGCAAGGCGCTCGCTCAGTTACAAGTGTTACTCTGGGAAGATGTAGCTGACAGGCGAGAGGGGAGAGCTTCCTCTACAGCCACTACTTTAGTCCATCCTTTGCTGCAAACAGAATGTCAGAATCATTCATACAAAAAATTAGAAATCTGTTTGCAATGAGGCAAAGCAGATGGCTTGTGTTTAAACAATTTGGGAGCCAGAAAGTCCTGGGCCCAGGAACTTCAGTAAAGAAATGTATCCACCTCCCATCCTTGTGACTTCGTCCTATGAATTACAATAATCAGGCGTGCTCCTGCCCCATCACAAGGGACATTACAAAGTTCCAGCCTCTACTTACAGGCATGACAAACAAGAATTATTTATCTAAATTTTAAATACCACAATAATTTGAAGAAAATTAGATTTGGCTCAGAACCATATTTTGGCTTTGAACTTTGTTAACAACAACACATTTTCATAGGGAGTTACCTAATCTTGGACATTTTCTTTGGACTGGCAGGAGAAGGGGTGGGGAGGTGACAATATACTTTTCATTAATTATTAGTTGGTTCAGAAAATAAATCATTTTTTTCTTGTTTCTACCTTGTAAGAAAATACAAAGCTCATGTTCACATCGCTTGTTAACATTTTAATGGGCGACTGTTCATGAAACTGAAATGAATAGGTAAAGCAATAATTTTGTAATCTGAATCTAAGCCACAGTTTACAACGTGCAATCAGTGCTCATTCTGAATAAGAGAGAGCATGAAGCACTGAGCAATGAAGATAGAAATGTGATTTTACAACGATGGAGGGCACTGAAATTTCCAATAGTGCCTGTAAGCGTAGTGCTTGACTACATAGACTGTGCAAGGTGTAGGTTAAAATGGAGCTGAATCTTCCATAGGCTAAAATAAGGCAAATCATATGGACGTTCATGGGAGGTCACTGCCTCCAGTTCCACTCCAAAGAAGCTGGAAGTTTTAATATTTGTGACAGAATTATTGAGAAAGCACAGTCACTTATCAACTTATTTTCCTTTCAAAAATATATCACTCTACAGAACCCAGCATCTGTAAATCTTAGAAGGCAACTGCAGGTCTTTTTGTAAGCTTGGAAGACGACCATAATTGTGGTTTTCTTCAAGCAGGAACCACCTGCTGTAATCCCCGAAGGGGAAAGATTACAAACAGTAGGAAGCACAGTTGCACAGTGCGTGCAGGCTGATGAGTTGAAGTCCACAACAAGCTCAATGACTGCAAGTCAGCACAGTTTGTTGCCCAATTTTTTTTAGTCTTATATTCAGTATAGTTCAGGTAAACACACAGGAAATAAAGTAATTGCTTCTGGGCTCTTGCAGGAAAAGTATTTCTATCTTTTGCTATGGTCTCCAATATCCACCTCAGTTTGAAACAAAGCAGTCTGACACATTCATGTCCCCCCAGGGTTTAGAACCAGAAGATAAGCAGGCCTTCGAAGGCTGATGAAAGAGTCAGCTTGCTGGCTGAACTGTGAAAATGGACTCTCCGGAAAATATTTTAGAGATCCACATTTAACAGTGTTTCTGGACTTTGTTCAGTACTGGGCTGGTCCACATCCATTCTGTGTCAGGCCATGTCAAAATTTAGTTGCTCTCAGCCACATAACCACTTTAGATCTGCAGAGGCCAATGCTGATTATCCCCCCTGTAATTCCCTAAAACAGGAAAGCTTTTCCTTTTTGCTGAACTAAATTAACATTCACCACATAAATGACTATCTAGGGATAGAAGGGATATTAATCACAAGAATCTGCATGTAAGGTATCAGTTTTTCAAGTTGTTCACTTTGCATTAACATGAAATTTTCTTTGCAATGTTTTTCTCTTTTTTAAAATCAAACTGAAGGTGAGGCATCTGTAAACCATCTATAATTGAGGTCAGAACAGCAAAAAAGCATCCGCATCTTCAGTAACAAGGCAAAATCAGTAGATGTGATGCTGCAGAAATAGAGAACACCTGTGTACTGATTCTTCTTTGGTGACCTACATTCCAAGAATAAACACCTTGATTATATCAACTCCTCACCAGAAGACTTTTAAAGAACCCTTGCAAATGGTGAAACAGAAATAATGTCTAAGAAGGTGGATCATACCTGTGTAAGTCAGTTTAATTATAAGCCATGTGTGTATCAGGACCTTAAAAGCAAATTCTGGTTCCTTTTTCCTGCTTTTTTCAATTCATCATAAAATTAACATTGACAACAGGAAAAATAATTTTGCTAGAAAATCTGAAAAGCAAAACGATAATCATTCAACAAATCAACAGACTTCATAGTGTGAACCTATAACAAGCTGATATTCAGCCCAAAGAGTAGCAATTATTTCAAAATTAAAATCCTTGTGGAACTCAGACAAGAAGAGAAAGAACCATAGGGGCATATTTGAAGGAAATATCAACTGCCAGTTGCTGTATATAAAAATCAGCATCAAATGCATCATCTCTTCTCCATCACTTCTTCTATCAGACCTGTGTCAAACTAGCATAACACAATGGTGAACCATTGACATGCCATGATGTTAGCAAACATGAAAATAGCTGTTTCAGTGAATTTGTTTTGCTAAGGTTTCTATGACTGTCAAAATAAAGGCTGCATCTTGATTTATATTTTATGTTGTTCACCGTGAAATTTGACCTGAGAAGAACTTGCAAGATGCCACAACTGCCAGATGTAAAAATTAACTGAAGTACATCAAAAACCAAAAAAACCGTTATGCTTTAGGTTCCAAACCTATGCCTGCTGAGCACCTCATCTTTCGTCATCACTCCACAACAAGGACTTCTCTTACTCTTTTACACCTTACTGAAGATAAAACCTGCTTTTTTATTTATACTGAGGACAATACAATTTCTCGACCGAGAAACCCTGATTTACAATCCTAAAATTAGACAAGGATTCACAACAGCTAAGTGTACCCTTCAAGAACTGTTATGTTCTTCCTCTTAGAAGTTAGATATTCATCATTTCCTTTCATATAATGAAGGCCTCTAATTAGTCGGATTAAAAAAAACCCCGTACCACAGCAAGAAAAAGATAGTTATACATAGAATATTGTATGCTTTTTTTTCCCTCCTAATTAGCTCTTGTGAAATGAACAAATTCCTGCAACAAATATATGCATTCAACAGCAGTCCCACAAGAGATAATTTTGGTCAATGACAAGAGAATAAAGAAAATATTCCTTTAAAATGAAATTGTTGTGCAGTATTCATTTCCGTTGTGCACTTTTTTCCTCCCACATATAGATAAATGTTAATTAAGAGGAAAATTTAATCCTACATTCATGAAACCCTGTGCAGAATTTTCTAATTAAATTATTTATACTGAAAGTTCTTGGGGTTTCAGTTGATCAGAAATAAAAATGTAATTTATTTATCTGCTTAAAATTTCTAGAGTTGCTACAGAACAAAATCTGAAAAGATATTTTCAGCTGAGATTTATTTCAACTGACAAACACAGCTGAGAACATTAGTTCATGGTAAGAAATAGAGAAGCTATTTTTGGAGGCATTATTTTTTGCACACTCCTTCCTCAGTTCAACTAATAGGATGCTGAATGACAGACTGCAGAGTTTCAATCACCTTAAAAAAAAAAAAAAAATCATTCTGCTATAAAAGGGTGATGATTCTGAATTGAGCAGCATTTCATCGTATCTGATTTCTACCAGACTTATCTTTTACTCTGTATTATAAATAATATCTAATTTACTCGTATCAAAGACGACGACACCACAGGAAGAAATGCATTAAAACTGCAAATCGGATAGCTTGCTCTTCCCACAGCATCCGAGTACATCAGGAAAATAGCCAAAGTTCTCTCTTTGGATCAGAACAAAAATTTCTGACAGGAAACGAGGATGCATGGCAGCCCAATTTTCTCCAGTATACTGAATTTGTGAACTTTCACATGTTGATTTTCACTTAGTTTCACATAGGCATTTTTTAAGAATAGCCCTGGTCTTTATTAGAGCAATAAATACTATTAATAAAGTGTTTAAAAAAGGGAAAGAAGTGTAAGTAATCTCTATTCCAGAGGCACATAAAGGGACAAAAGCCTGAGAACGATTCCTTGTATGCTGCCTAGGGACTTCACTAAATGCGAAATACATCAAATCACTATACTTTCAGTAATAAAACATGCTTTTTTCTTCCCAGTCTTTAATAGCCTTAGACTCATGTTAGTTACTTTATACCCTACTGTTTTGGTAACAAACAGGTAGAATTGCATAAGGAAAGCAGAAGGTGCATTCCAGCAAATTTCAGATCTCCATTCCAAAGCACGGAGGCACTTTATGTCATCAATTCTGCTTGTGAAAAGTGCATTTGATAATTATTTGCACTGACGCGAGGCGAGAACTGAGCTTCGTAAACATTTTTCAGTTGCTTTTTACAAGTACAATTGACTGCACAAGGTGCAAGTCAGTAAGAAATCAGGCCTGAAGTGTTTTCTGAAAACAAAAATAAGCCTTTTTTTTAATCCTAATTAGTTCACTGATCCTTCTTTTGCATAATAGATGCATGATGCTCATTGTTCCTCTCACTCCACTGCACTCACACAAGTAGAGCAAAGGCGGCTGGATACATTACAGCTTCTTCAACTGAGTTCTGGTCACTTTTTTATTTTCCAGACCTAACTATAACTAATCTAAACCTCCTGCTAAATCAATGAAAGAAAATCTGTTCCTCCCTCTTACAACAGGAACACTACCAGCAAATAATTCCACCAAGACCTTTCCAGGATGATGTAATACAGTCACACTCCAACACTTAAGCTAATTTTAAAGGCTGTCCACAGCACATTAACTTCAAGCCTATAGCAATTAAGCACAACCTTCATAAATAGACTTCTTTACTCCTCGATATCCTTTGAAATCCCCATTTTAGGATAAGGATCTGAACTTGGATTGGATTAAATGATTTTTCCAAAGTCACACATATTTTAAGTAAGAGAGATGGGAACTGAGTTCACTTCTTCTAGGAATGATAGCAGTAATTTGCCTAAAAGATCATTCCTTTTTTTATATACATATTTACTGGTGGAAGATAATTGTTACATTTACCTTCACACCAGGATAAATGGGCGTCCAAACTTAGGAAGGAGCTGAGGTCATGCAATTACAAATCCATCAGAAAAGAAAATTTTCCCCATGAAAGGAGTATTTATACATTGTAAATAACTTTCTTCTATTAAAGGTCTGTCTGAAATCACTGGAGGTATTTGAGATTCCATTTCTTGACCTCAGGTTTCCCAAAACAAGGAGTTCACTTCTCAGTCAAGATAGGACTCATTCCCAGGTGAGAAGGATCGTGCAAATGCTGTTCTTGGGAATCTGTTGCGGTTTGGAGGCTGAAATTCTGCAACTACAGCTCGCAAGTCCTAATCTTCATCAAATCAAAAGCCCTTGGTTTAGTCAAGTCTGGATTTTCAGATTTGGATCTGGAGCTCCAGCTTCTTAACCCTCCCCCGTTCATACAAACAGTAATCAGTTTGTATTACTGTATTTTTGTATATACTAGAAGCAGGAGTATGTTGCTTTTGAGAAGGACTACGTATTAATCAGAAAGTGACTGTGGAATGGTATTCAATCTCAGTACAAAAGGTAAAGCAGGCTAACAGAAAAGGACATGAAACATCACAAAAGGTGTTTTTCACCTAGCACTAAGTGAGCAGCCAGGATCAAGTACAGTGAAATGAATGATGGGAAGCACTAAAGAGGCATTCAAGTAATTGGGTAACTACAGTGTCAATAAAAGATACTACAGACACACTCTGTTCATATTCAGTTACTGGCTTGTCACTCTGAAGTGTGGATCTGATTCTGCTTTCCATTAAGATGATGTAAATCCTTCAAATTATATAGAACCTGTAATTTGAAAAAGGTCACCCTGAGTTACAATAGATAATCTGAAAACAGAGTACTTGTGCTTTCCAAGTTAGGGATGTTGGATCTCAACTCCAAATCCAACTAAGTCAATGGAATGATAGTTTCGTAACCAAAGTCCAATTCACCACAAACACAGGCTTCCTCAGACATGGGAGGTGGAAACAACTTCCATCCCAAGTAAAGCAATCATGCTAAATCATAGTAACAGAGTAAATGCAGAGTATACAAGACACATTTTGATTTGACAATAAATAAATACTGCGAGTATAGAGATACATTCAGCCATAAACAGAGTAAGCAGGTAAGTCATGCTCAAGCCAGTTTCTAACTGGCTTGGCAAAAGGATGAAAGAACCATATCCTAGAATCCCAGTTTTCCAACCTCTCCGCAGAGCACAAGGACCATCAGTCTGAACCCAAAAGTACTGCTGACTTTGGGTTTTCAGCAGTATCTATTACACTGGATCCTTCACTGCAGCAAAGGTAGAAAACAAGTACTCTAATACAGTTTTAATAATGATATAAAGATGACAAAGCCTTCATCAATATGACTTTTTTCGAGAAGATGTTTTCCTGACCTGTGTGAAGTGGGCAAGCATCTGACACACAGCATATGGCTACAACAGGTAACAATATGGGCAAAGAGAAAAACATTGAAAAATCGCGAATTTCAATCTCACCAAATAGACCAGAGCAAGAGAAAACACGAGCCTTAGTTAGGTCTTCCAGAGCTTTGTGAGGTGTTACACTGGAAGATGGTTGCCAACTGTCACATTCTTAAAGGACTTTCCCAGACAAGATGCTTTACTCAGTAAGTGGCCCATTCTTCTCCCAGTGGTACTGACAGACAGTATGAATTGTTTCTTTAGCAACAGCTGAACATTTCAGAATTACTGGGAGCAAGCAATTTTTTAGGTGATCATCCATGACTTATCAGCTTCTAGGCAGCCAGAACCTCTTAAAAAACAAGAGGGAGTCGCAAGTCACTACAATACTGAAGTCTCGAGAGCCAGCATGTTAGCACCTCTCATTATAAATGTTTTAATAGTATGTCATATGAAGACTTCTAGAGGCATTCATATACCCTGGAATTACTGGCTTCAGTGCATCACCACTGTTTCATACCTAAGTGAGAGGAGAATCACATTTCCTTTTAATACTACGGATGACAGCAAGAAGGCGGCCACCCTTTAAAAAGAAACTTCATTCAACTGTCTTGCCTGTAGCTTCAGCTCATGGAACCTCTGCTCTTTTAAGTTACCTCATTTGTTTTCAAGGTGTTTCCACTAGCTAGCTTAGAACGACACCATCTGGCAGAAACACCGAGTTGGTGAACATCCTTAAATCTCAGTCTTGGCATTTTCTAACCGCAAACAAGGAATGAACCCGAATAACTGCTACATGGATGATTCTCTAGGGAGATCTGCAAGTGAGAGGCCCTCTCTCTCATACCTGTTTACAGAAGTTGGAAGCTGAACCTAGCAGTAAGAATTCAAAAGGACTTTGGGTGACAAAATTCCTGTTCCATCATACTTTCCTTGAGGACCTTGTCTGTTTAAAGTACAAATGAATCCACAATGGTACATCAGGTTTCAGAGAACAATAATTAGATTAGGAATACTCGGGCTGTCCCATCATGACATTTTCAAAACGAAAATATTTTGGTTTTCAGTCCTGAAGCACTTCTGTAAGAAAATGCAATCAATAAAAGTATGTAAAATGAAAAGGCTTCAATCAAACTGTGCCACTTCAATCAACTCAATCCAAAATTTGGGGATTTACAGCTTATGAAGATTTAAGAAAATCACCTTCTTTCCTTGGAACAAGAAAAATTCTTGCACATAGGAAATAGTTTCTCACCATTCTCTCTACTTAGCGTCTTGTGAAATTAGAGCTTACATGCTTCCAAATCTCTAGACTCTATGCCAGCAATATGGCACAGGTAAATAAACTCTTTATGCCCAGTTTTAAAATATGCTTCAGGTTTTTTGCTATTTAAATAAATATTGACAATGCCTAAATGCATCTCATCATCTCTCCTTCATTCTTAACAAATCTCAAAGGAAAATATTGATTAATGTTTTCCTATTCTTCTGATGCAGAGAGAGACTCATTATTTACCTGAATTATTTGCATAGTTCTCACAATCATTAAATCTGTCACAGACTAGAAGTATTCTTGGATTTGGTATTATTTTTATTAATAAAGAGTATCAATACCAAAATGGTCATAAAATACAGACAAAACAATGGCCATTTCTATTTACAATAGAGTATTGTTCTGCGTGATGTTCTATGGACATCCTCTTTTCTAAAATTACCATTCTGCTGTATAATGAGACTCTTCCAAGTCAATTTGCTTTAATTTTCACATTCACATCCTTCTTCAGTTACTGGAACAGTATTTGCTGCAGTGATTATTGACTACACAGGTACAGCCACACCTGTCTGCATTACCTTTTCTCACTTTCTGAACAAATAGCATCACTTTAGCTTATTTTTGGTATGCTAATAATAAAGACATGGAGGAGTCAAAACCAGAGTTAATGGATACCAGGTTTGGTACCAACACCTAAACATCAAGTTAGATGCAAGCATTTTTCCACTTTGGCAAAGTTTTAATCTAGATACAATTTTTTCAGCAAATGTTACAAAAGAAAAGCGAACTTTAATGAGTGCGTCCTTCAACAGATACGGCAAGATATTCATGAACATGTGACTTAAGTATTCTATATTAGTTGAAAATACAGGGAGTCAGGGCTACTGATCTGCCTTCCCAAGACATGGAGGGGTTAGAATAGTACCCAGTGCACACAGAGCAGCTTTTCTGAGCACACAGAAGTCATGCTTCTTTACTTGTTGCGTAACTATTGTAAACCCACATGCCTAACAGGCATAAAATACAAAATGCATAGAGACAAGCAACTAGGCATTTGACTCAATTAAAATATATCACAGGTAAGGGTTTCCCTCTCCGGGCTTTTACCAAATAAATCAATGAGAATATAAACCTTTAAAAAATAAATACTGGGCTTTTGAGAATTGATCTTGAATTAATATAATTTCCTAAGAATCCATCAGGACAGGAGGTATGACCTCCGAGTTCAAATTGCAGAAGGCTGCAGCATACTTCTAACAGCTTGAGGCAGTTCACAGAGAGGACTGAATTCATCCCTCGTGTAACTCCACCAGGGACAAGTTCAACGCGAACTGATTCTATGCACTCTTCTTGTTTGATGGGTATAAAGAAACTGTATCTAATTAGAAGGAAATCACATATTTTAAACAATTAAAACAATACAGCTGACTCACAATAGTACTAGAGTCTCTTTTCTCTCTTCTAATGTGGGTAGCAAAAGGTCTACAGTTAAAAATAGAAAGCCTCTCTTTATGGTGACAGCCAGCTCCTGAAGCAAGCAGAAAAGGGACATGAATATACCTGGTGCGCTCCTTCTTTGCACTCTTCATGCAGGAAGCAGCAGCCATTAGAGACGCATGTATTATTTAAGGTTTGGTGGTAACAGGAGGCAAAGGTATGGTATAGCAAAGGCTGCCTTAAGAAACTGCTCTATGTTTGTTTTAAGCATTTAAGTTTGAATAACAGAAAACAAGTGTCCAAGAAAGCTCTGTAAACTATACTTTTCTCTGTAGTGAAACTAATTTCCCTCAAAAAGGTGGTTAAAATAACATTTCCCCTTACCTTTATCTGGGCTGAGGCATTTAACGGTGCTTGCATCATCCATATTCCAGTGAGAGAATCAAGTGAACAAAACACCAGAGGAAGCAGCAAAGACCGTATGTACATCACTAATATTTCAAAAGACTCTTTTAAATAATGAGAAAAATAACATTGCACGTTGGTCTTTTTAACGTAACGTCAGAAGGTTCCTAAGGATGCTTGCTGCTTCTGGTCTGAGCAAGCTCATTTTTTATTCCCTGTATAGTAGTATATCAGGAGCTGCTGACAGGTAGAAACCAGCACAGGAGCTCAATGAATGTTACCAGCCTTTCACTGCAACTCAAGTGTTCAGCCACCTGGGATAATCGTTCATTAACTCTTTGCTTCCCTGATCTCAGACAGGATATATGGATGTATTTTGCTTCACTCCTTCAAAAAAGAACTGAAGGAAAAACCTGTGGCTGTTAGGAAGTAAGCACAAAAGATAACTCACTTTTAAGTCCTCTGGGATGTATTTCATTCAGCAGGCAACAAACATCAACGGGGTGCTACTTCATTGAAGAAGGAAAAAAAGTTATTTTTTATTTTAATGCCTCTTCTGTGTCCGTACAGCATCCTGCATATTGTTAAGGTATCCTCCCATACTTGCTTAAGTTGAGAAAGCAAGTCTACGGTTACTAATAAAAATAGGCAAGCTGTTCTCTTTGGACTTCTGATTTCTTTTCTTGACAAAGACCATATACTTCCCTCCTATTTAACTTGCAGGGAAATATTAATGCAGAATTAATGGAAAATGGCTAGCAAACAATGCACATTATTGTACGCTGTGTCCCAAAACACAACACACAAGAAGGCAGATGCAGATCTTTGGGGTCTGCCTAAATTCTGGAGAAGAATTTCAGCATCTTTATATGATGCTGCTGCCTAAAAGTTCCAACTAGGAATAGTTGCAGCCTGTCCTACATGCCACTGAAATACACAGGATAAGACAATTTGTGCCTTTGAGAACTTGAAATCTAAATAAGCAGGATTGATAAATGAATGGAAAAAAATATTCTCTCCTTTAGAAAACTGACACATGGGGGCAGGGTAACAAGGATAACAGTATCCTGCTCAAAATACATGGCATATCCGCTACAGAACCCCGCAGGCATTCACCCCACGCAGATTTCGCAGGCACTGTTGTTCTTGATCCTCTCCCCACCCCAGCCACAGTAAGTGAAGTCAATCCATTTGTGCTGTTTGACATTGCTGTTGCCTTATAACACCTCATTTTAATCTTGACCTACTTAAGTATGTATGTGAGGTGCTGTGTAATGCTTACAATTATCTTTCTCCCACCCCATTCAGTCTTTCCAAACTAGAAATGTTGAGTCACATTCCTAGTTTCCAGTTGTTACAGCTAGATTGTCCTGCTGTTTTCATTCTGTATCATCTTTGCATTGTAGGCATCAGTCAGCATTCCAGACAGATCAAGATCTTTGCAAGATCTGACACAAAACCCCTACAATTTGCACTTAGGCATGAATCCCATTGTCCTTACCATCTAAGGAATGATTTCAGAATTTGGCTGAAGCCGATTTTCAGCAAAACATTATCCTATTTGCTTACTCGTTCTCAACACTAGCTATGTCCCCTGAGATATCATCTCCTGAGCAACCCATTTCAGGAGCACTTGAGGGGCACTTATTCCAGGAGCCTCCTGGGGCATCATGTGTTCACACCACATTACATTTGGGTAATTCCTATTGCATCCACTGCATTTTTAATACATCCTTGTCAGGGCAAAGACAGAACCGTTGCTGCTGCGCTGCACTGTGCAAGCTCAAGCTGACATAATATACATGACTGGCAACAGCAGAAGGCACAAGGACACTGCATACATGATGATTTTTTTACATATAAAGAAACCATAAGCTGCATAATAGGTTGAGGTCTGGCAGTCATCATCCTCGAAGCTTTTGAAAGAGATAATTTCATATATAGTCTACTTGACTACTGATACACCACTTACTCAAGGATAATCAGGGACAATTCTCTACACAGAAAGTAATATAGATTTCATATGCTAGTAAATTAATTGCTATTAAAAGACTCCAGTCCTCACCAAAAGCAAGTTACAAACTAATTTAGAGTATTTTAAAAGCAAAATGTATGCAGCAACTGTATACATTGTAAATGCACACAGCAAATCCTCACGGGATCTTCAGTGTTTTCAATGCAATTTAGACTTGCTTATCTAATTTAAATAAACTAACTTAACAGGTAAAACACATTTATGAAGGACATAGCATCATCCTGTGCCCAAGAGTTTGCTGGTTTTCAATAATGGAAGTGTTATCATTTCAAACAAAATGCTGAGAAAATAAGCATTCTGGGAGGTAACATTTCACCTTTCAAAGCTAACAGATTTCAATCTGACAACTATTTTTCAAGTCCACAAGAAAGGCACCTCCAAAACTAATGATGGAAATGAATCAAAATCCATTGGTAAGAGCGCAAACATGATGAAATTTTGATCTGATTTGTTGGTGTGTGGAAAAATAATCCGTGTGGCAAATTATCTTGCTTTTTTTCCTTAATTATCGATTTCTCTTTTTCTCTTTCTTCCTCTGTATTGAATCCTACCTGTGTAAAACTATTCATATGTTGCCCTGGAACTTCAGAAAGAGAAGAAATTAGAAACAGAGACAATAACAATGAAAGGTACCTCTCACCCTTACATCCAGACTACTGTTATCAAGAAAGTCTGTTTATAAAATGACTTTCCAGATTGCATTTCTGTCTATCCAGAAGCAGATCAGGTTTCTTGAACTCACAGGACCAATAAGCCCCTTAACAGGGACAACTACATCATGCAATGCATTTCACAGAATGTTCCCGGTTTATCCTAAAAGTAACTAGCATTTCTGTGCCACTGTGATAATTTCCTGTAGGCAAGTGCAGGTTATCAACACATCACTGTCTTGCCTCGTATGGGAGAAGGAGGGCAAGTGCTGAGACCCAGAAGACATCTCTAAGACAACACCTCTGGGGAACAGAGGCACAGGAAGCTTTCACGCTACAGGCTGGGCTCAACACATTGCCTAGAGATAAATCTCCCATACAACACCAGCTCTTCTTCACAACTTTATCAAGAGATAGAGCAAATTAAAAGATAACAGCTAAGCTTAATCAACTAATTCACTGATTAGCCAAACTGGTCAAAGCTTCTTGCTTTTCCAGGGTTTACTTTTTTTTTTTAAAAAAAAAAGAAACATTGACTACTCACATCTGAGACTATAATAGATTCAGAATCAGTATTTAGTTACTGTATCATGCCAATTTCATAAAATAAAGTGTTTTCTTTCTCTGGGATTTTTTTGCTATGCAGTTAAAACAGGGTCACAGAAAGAGTGTCAGAGAAACATTTGAACACATTCACAATACATGCAAATTTTTGAAGGAAAGAAAACACAGATGATGCTATCGCAGAGACCAAAGCATTTTACAACTAAAAGGTGCTCTCGCTCTGAGTAACATGTGGTCTAAGACACAGGAGATTTCTATATGAAAAGCCAGTCCACTGACTCTTGAGATCAGTGACATTTTTATCTGGCTTTCATGGACTCACATCCCAAAGTGCATATGTGACAAGGAAAGGTCACCAGCACTCCAGTTTGGAAAGCACAATGCTAGCATGGAACAAACCTACGCCACTGTCAGTTCCATATTATACAAAGCAGAGCATGCACTAATTCCTTCATTCTCCATTCTCAGCTATCTAGTTCTACTAACCAGAGCAGAAGAGGAACTTGTGGTACAGTGCTATCATGTCACAAAGATTTAAGTCCTAAGAAGGGACAAGAATTCTCTCGATTCCTACTTTCCCAGCTCTGCAGAGGAAGCACAATGTAATGCTACTGACCACATAACACTTCTAATTAAAACAGCTCAGCCATTACATGACAAAAATCTGATCGTGCTTTTGTTCAGCTAAGGCTGAAAAGCACAGCACTGTAGCTGATGCACTACTACTCTCTCATCTGTAAAATACAGCAACCTTTATTAGTGTCCTTAACATTCATTTGGATGCAACTTCATCACATGGTTGTGACTCATCAGCAACTATAGATCCCCAGTCCCTATAGGATCCAGGCCTATCACAGATCTCTACTACACAGCCACAGCACTTCAGCTCTGGCCACCATCGTGGCTGGCCAACTAGGAAAGGAGCCAAGCACTTCCAGAGCAACAGCGTGAACTACCTAAGCTTCAACTAATAACCAAGGCTTCGTCTTGTGACAGTGCTACACACTACAAGGTTACATTATAGTTTGACTATATATTCACCTGCACATTCATCCTTCATCCTGAGGCTCCAGAGGTACTGCTGGCATGTATTATCACGTTCTAAGCCCTATTTCCTGATAGAAATAACGGATCTTATTGCCCAACCCCAGGGGAGAAGTGTTACCACTTTTGGGGACAAAATAAGGCAACCGGGAAATGCAGCGCAACAACACTATACTGCAGTTAAGACAAAGTAACATCCACAGAATGTAACATCCACAATGCCAAGGATATTCTAAATAACTTATGAAAGCAGAATACTTTGCTCTCATTTAAAGCCATCAAACTCCATTGCCAGATAGTTCCGTTTCTCACAATTCATGGCATCACTTCAAGACCTTCTATAAATCAACTTCAACACATGTGGGTGTCTGTTCTTAAGTTTTTGTTCCCATAGTTACCAATGTACTTTACCACAGGAAAAAACAGCAGGTGGCTAGACATAGAACAAAATCACCATTCTTTTAACATATGAAGAATTGGGACATTTCAAATTAAGGTTTTATTGCCAAATGTTTACAGACAGTTACCAAGACTAACACAATCAGATCAGGAAACTGTAGGATCCTTCCATACATTTATTACTCAGTGGACAGTAAATTCAACAACATACAGTAAAATGACAAATTTCCAGCCTTGCATCCGATTGTGCAACCCCGTGGCATTATCTAGTGCAGAAATAGTTTCCTCTTTTTTTGTAATTTGAAATACTCCCCAGGTCCCCTGGACACCTTTACGTGTGCTTTCTGCAGAGAAAAGGTAAAGAAGCCCAGCATACCGTGTAGATTTCTTGCAAAAAATTATCTTTGTGGGATAAAAACATTCAAAACAAACAGCAACAGTCTGTTCAACCAAAACAACAATTTCCTTGAAGGTTCCTATCACAACTATCACAGCTTGCAAGGTTATAACTTTTCCACTTTCAACTAAAATACAGGGTAAAATGCACTGACGTTTTTCTGGCATTGAATGTACTGCAAATAACAACGTGATGCTTTGCATTAATGTTTTGTGACTTTTTGTGTAATGAAATAAGATGCTGTGGTACTGTGTGCTGTCCAGTACCTTTTGCTTTTTTTATGGTAGATGAACAAAGCTAATGTCATTCACATGCCCAGCGCCTACAGGCTCACTTGCCGTCACGTGTGTATGACAGCAGGGCAAGAATTAGAACTTAGCAGTTAAATTTTTGTATCTGCTACAGAAATCCTCTGCAACCCTAACCAGTTCATTTCTCTGGGGCTCACCAGCCCTTTTATAACATGGAGACAAGAACTGTTCCTTTGACTTTTGAGATCCTTCTCTCCTACTCCAAATACAAATAACAGGGATTTTAAACCTCTGCTCACCACAGCAACTCAGTCACTGACAGGCCACTGTCAGGATTCCTCCTTTTTGTCCCTTGATAGATTATGTTAATTGTATGCTTAACATGCATTGAAACTTCAGAAAATAGATTTATTTTTTAAACTTCAAATGTTGAAATAATAGCCTTGTTATAATTAACTTCTTGAAGTAGTAGGAAAGACAAAGGGAAAATTCCATAAACATTAGATTTAACTTGAAAATGAATTTTAGTTTGATTATGTTCAGTCCCTGCTATATCTTTTCTACAGGCACTTTCTACAGATGAGAAATAAAAAAAAAATTGTTCAAGTTCCAGGCTACTCTCATTATCCAATGAATTAGATGACATTCTGAGAAGCACCCCAGCCTTAACTGCAGTCTTTAGTAGCTTGGGAAGCCGGAACTATGCTGTCCTGCATATTTTTACCAGGTGTTCTACCGTAACACCCTCTCTGTAGTACTCTGCTACACCCAGATCTAATGTGACATGTAAAAGTTTCATCAAACATCACTGAAAACTTCAAAGTGTTATATCACAATTCCGATTTTACAAATGGAGTAATAGACACCCACAAAGATACCTCTTGCACAAAGATCCCAGAAGCCAACAGGATTTTCTGGGAAAGGGCTCTGCTACAAGTTCTGAATGATTCATGTAGAATTGAGTGAGCAGGAAGTTGAGTATGGATCTCCTCGGTCCCATTTCATCACAGTAAACAAAACCATCTTTCTCTTTTGCAGTTACAGCTTCCAATTTATAGTGGCTTAAGTGAACTGTGCCTGCTCAGCCTCCCTGGGCACAACAGGGCAAATTCTGCTCTCGACTTCACCAGCCTGGATGCAAAGTAGACCGACTTTAATTTGTACCACCGGCTTTTCAGGCGAAGGAACAATACTCCATACCACCATAATGGCTGCAGTGGCTTTATGTCACCAGCTGGTATTTTGCAAGCTACTCATCCTTCTTTTTCATCTAAGGTGCAAGCGTCCACTTCAAGCTGTTTGGGGTTTCCTCTGGAGCTCTGCTATCTTTATTACTGAAGGGGTTCTAACGTTCTAGACTCATAATGAGATGGGCTTTTAAGAAAATATTTATCAGCTCCTTGTTCTGCTGATGTCAGAACACAGTTTGCCCCTCTGTCAATTAAGACTGAATAAAAAGTAATTCTTAACAATTCCTGCTGCAAGAGTATTTTCTCCATTTACTAGCTGATGTCAAAATTAATCTTTCTAAAACCCATGTTGTTTACTGCAGGCCACAAAGCAGCTTTTAAATTTAACTTTAGGTCACTAGTAAAATCCTGGATTATCGACCAGTTTCACTAGCAAAATGATACTGTTACAGTAAGCATTCAGTCTCCAGCAGCTTCTCAGAACCCCCACTGCTGGGCTGGCAACGGCAACCGGATAAGGAGTATGAAACACACAGAGCAACTAAAACACAGCATCGGCAGGGAGAGATCAGGTGCTGAGACAGGGAAGTGAGAAATATTATCAATGTGAGGAGCTAGCAGCGTAAGAACCCTATGAGTAAAGGTTTTCAAAATAGAGAAAAAAATATCCTCTAGCTTAGCATCGTACTAATAATTGACATTATACTGCAACCATCCACAACACTGGAGTTCAGGTAGGAATACAGTTTACTGATGCAATATTCTGTGGGTTAGCAAATAGCTGTTGTTTCCAGGCAAGAAAATGAATTATTAACCAAATGCCCAATCTTTCCGTAATTGGTACTGACAGCAAAGCTCACTCCTTTCAACAGTAGCTACAGTGGGCTTACTGCTCTTTACAATGTATTGTATTTCTGTATTTCAAAGTACAACAAGTAAAATTTCTGGTGAAGAGTAGGAGGCAACAGAACACCGAGCAAGTTGTTTTAACTGAGCTGGTTTAACCTGATCTTTTCACCACAGCATGTCTGAATAAACAACATGCGCAACCTTTATTGTTTCAGTCTTAGCTCCTTTTCTAATTCAGAGACTGAAAGAACTTAAATACTTTGTTGGCATATTTTATTCAAAGACTCATAAATCATCTTGGCCATTCAAGGTTTTCAGGGAACCCACATTCTTCCAAGAAAATCTGTATTAAGCAAGGTTGGAAGATGCTTGTGTCTAGCCAAGAAGAAGGAAAGGCAACAAAGAAAGAAGGGAAAGACAATTTCAAATAGATCTTTGGGTCTTAGCAAGCCTTAAGAACTAAAGCTGAACTACCTACCACACCAAACTAGTACTGATGAGTTCTCAACCATCAGTACTCCATAGTGAGAGAAGAGTACTCCATAGTGCTACAACTTCGGCAACACGTATACCAGAAGCCTTTATGCTGCATTTCTATTTCCTTTGGTGTTTTATAAACAAGTTTCCAACATGTTTTCAGACTTCTGACTAAGAATCTGGAAATGAGAGAAAGATAATCACCTGGGCCACCTTGCTTAAGTAAAAACATTTTGGTAAGTAGTTTACATTGTCTGCAGGAGATAAAAATCTATAGCTGCTCCAGTGACAGCTGCAGGCAGACACATACAAGGCTTAGGCTGTTTGCTGCTGGAATGCATACTAAAGATCATTAAAAGCAAAATATAAAAATCCCTTGGCTTGCTGCTCCTCTTTGTCCCTTCAGGTTTTATAATCAAAAAGTCAAATGCTGTGTTACATCTTGCTGTGCAATTGCTCTCACTGTAATATCGTTAAATATCTAACAAACTGCAACCAGCCCATACTCAACAGCAAAAAGGAACCTTTGGGAGTGACTATGTGGCTATGCAGATGCCTAGCCTCCAGCCATAGCTGTTTCCAAAATGTATTAAATCTGTACAGAGTTCTCAGGCAAACATCTATCTGCCTTCAGGAATCAGACAGCTAAGGGAAGGCAGATCTTACAGGTAACCTAGGAAGGAGTTGTGTTTGAAGTACGACCCTGCACTGTGGTATTCCTAGTATTTGTATTTTATGGGGGAAAAAAGAGAAGCAAAATATTTTTATTTATGCACAAAGAAGTTGCCCCTACCAGGAGTTACACAGTCAAGCTGAAGTATACAGGCAGGAACACTCCCACTGTTAATACTTGTGAAGAATCACTAGTGCCCTCTGGACATCAAAAAGCATTTTATTAGAATGCATCAACCAATGAAATTTTGATGCCTCTGCTATTTACGATTAGAAGCTACTAAGCCTTTCTAAAGGTCACTCTCAGAATTTGGAGTCTTTATCGTCTCTCTTTGAAGAGCCTTTTTGCCAGTGGGAGGAATGGGGGGAAGGACATTTCTCAGTGACAAGATGCATATGCCAATCATTCAGCTTCAGCCACTAATTTAGGAGAGATGGGTGGTCAAATCCTCATTCTGTCACAGCCTTCCTGAGGAACATGATAAGCCACTTAATTACTCTCTGCCAGATTTTGAAATATGTTTATGCCACTGGACATGTACACAAGTACCTAATTTTCAGAACCAGAGAGGCATCTACATCCTATTTACTTGAAGAGTACTCCGTCATCTAGAACTTTTGAAGATTGCATTAACTGCCTAATGTATCTGGGAGTGCAAATAATTTAAAAAACCATCCAACCTTAAAACTGACATTTTTAAGCTTCTGCCTTCAGGCAAATTGCAAAGCATTCCGTTACCAAGTGAATAAAGTCTACTTGCCTACTTTTCTGAAAGCTGCACTAACTGAATTTCAAATTCACATTAACCAAAACCAAGTCAAACTACTCTAACAGCTGCATTAGCCGCTTCAGATTGTAACATTGATATTCACTAACTTTGAATTGTTTGAATGTCTCCCCCTTGGCTTACAGCCTGCCTTTTAAATCCAAACAGCCAGAAGCAGCATAAGTATAAAAAAAAAATATTGCTCTTTCAGAAAAAAACTCATCTACTTCCATAGTCACACCTTTGAAGTAAAACCTTAAAGGGGAAGACCAGAGTACAGGGCATTCCTTACCAGCTGTGAGGTACTTAGCTTTGACCTTTGTTAGCACTGTATTCAACATCAGGTACAAACTGCAGGCTGAGAACGAGTTCAGGGGAGTGAATGTGTATCTGAAAGGACTGATTTTCCATACATTCTACTCCGCTGTGAAAGGGCGTGTGTTTGAGCACCTATAGCACTGAACAGGACATCAGGCTTAATTCCTCATTCAGCTACTAACCTGAGGATCACGTCCCTTCTCAGCGACTCTACTGTTCCCACCTCCCAATACTGCCCCTGTCTTTTCTACTTAGTTTTGTAAACTCCTCAGGTGAGGGGCTAAATCTCAGCTACTACAGCATGGGCCTGGTTATTACAGATGCATCCAGGCAACAGAAACACGGCTCACAGAGACTAACACTAAATTACCTCAGATCCCTTTGTTTCTCCACATAATCTTTTTCCTCCCCTTAAAAACAGAAATGCATTAAAATTCTTGCTTGAATGCAGCCCAATTCAATTCCTTTATTCCATTTTTCTTCCATGGGTAGTGGAAGGGAACATGCTCACAGCTCCGTTCTCTGTGCTTGTTCGTGTTACTGCTTTTGACATACTTTTACCCTACAGCCTATTGTCTGCAAAGCTGTTTCCTCTAAGAAGCCAGTGTCAGTGCCATTAGAGAGCTGTGGAAAAGGCACAAAACAAACACAATCAGAAGAGAATCATGGCTGCCAGAACTACATTAATTGTCCTTATAAACAAGTAATAACACACTTCATGATAAATTGCATCTTTGTTGTGTGCTGGGAACAAGATACAAGGTACCCAAAGACAGGAATGGAGCAAAGAAACAAGTTAATCTTTTCATTTTTCAGAAGAGAGCAGATAGAACATATGACATATATGACAAAACATGCGTAGTAAGTAGCATTTGGAAGTGAAATCTGTCCTGAGCTAATTCTCTTCTCAACATCAAAACTTGTAATTCATTCAGTCACAACTACGACCTGGATTTCTGAACAGAGATGCAGTTTTCAGACAGTTGAGCCACGAAGGGCTGAAAAATAGATAGTGAGGTGGTCTCAATTACTAATTAGTAATAGAAGACAACATATGTTTGCATATGTAAAAAGCAGCTGTGTTGCACTCTGCTCCACTGTTCCAAATAAACTGAGAAAGATAAATGCATTGCTCTGTATAAGCACTAAGTGGATGAAGCATTCATGCTTTGTTAAACTTTCCAGACACTCCAGGGTGTTTGAAATTATGATGCATATTAAATTTAAGCAGATTTATTATCCACGTGTTCCGAATGTAATGAACACTTCACTGCCTCACATTTCCTACTTTAAAAATAGCAGATTTTCTAAACAGAAAACACACATGTATCTTGTGTAGGTCTAACAGAAAACCTTTAGTCATATAGATACTCTGAAATAACAAGGAATGCCTAATTTTAAACGTCTTCCTATAGCTTTTTTATTTCAGTGCACACAACTTCAAGTGCCCACAAGAGCAGTTACAATAAAACAGACTTCCAAAAGTGTTGGGCATTTGTAAGCCAAAGGGAATTTCAAGTACTTTGCACTGGAAGTTCTTAAATAAAAGGTTTCATCATGAAAATTCTAGCTAACACACTCAGGTCACTCTACCTGCTTCCAAAAAGAGAACAAAATAATTTGCACTATGTAAGGCTTCATAATTAGATAGATGCAACACTAATACATTTGGTTTTGGCTAAACATTTTCCAAACTTCGGAAAAGTTTGGAAACTTTTGGAAAACATTGTTTTCATACATGAAATTGAAGCAGAGGATAAAGATGCAGCTAGACAAGGAAATCAATATAGAGTGTGGAAATTACAGTTTGCCAACTGCAGTAATTTGGACTCTGGATACTTACTTAGATGAAGTAACACACCTTTTTGCACAGTAAAAAGGCATTTCAAAACAGAAGTTATTCCAGTGTACTTTGTGTTTTGCAATATATAATAAACTCCCTAAGCAGATACTATGGGGGAAAGGGTGCAATTTCCAGTGTCAGATTTTCAGTGTATAGATGAACACCCAAAATGAGATATCCAAGTCCTTCTTGAAAATTTAGGGCTTGTTTCTTTACTTCCAAGCACTCTTCTTATGCAATGCTTTAATTTAGACTATCCTGAGTACTGGCGCAGAATTAATCAGGTCAGTGAAAGGAGACTGCTAGCCCCGATTACTACACCTTTAATACTTCTTTTTACTGTCAGTTCGACTGCTACTATTCTATTTTTAACTTGGTTTCAAACTCAAGACCCACGGGGCAGGGGTGGCAAGTCTTTCCCCAAAAATGCCATTGACAAGAGGCCAACACCCCTCAGCTCTTGAGGTTATTTCCCTCTTTTCTACAGCTTGTTTACTGGATTGTTAAGCATTCTGGCAGCAAATGGAAGGGGGTGGGGAAGAAGATGAGCTGCCACATTTCTAAAATTAGCATCTTCTGTCTCCGAGAACCCTGTGGAGATTTCAAAAATTAGGTTTCTCTGCAAGATGCAGAGATGTGGAATTTAAACTGTATTACGCAGGTAAAGTCTTCAGCTCTGTTTCATACCAGAAAGCTATTTCACCTTTCCTTTCCCCACGGCTCCCTGTCAGTCAGAGACCATTAACACAAAATACCAAGTCCATTTTATTATATAAAGAAATTGCATTCATTTGCCCTGTCATGGAGCTGCTTATGGATGACATCTTCCACATAAGCTTGCCTATAAAGTCACAGACTCATTCCCTTTTACAGGTCACTCCCACTGTGCCGTCAGAAAGGCACTGAGGACTGCAATTCCCTGTTCAGTGTGGTTTTTCTCCCCTCAGCTGTGTCCTCAGGTACCAGGTAATGCCCTGCTCAGAGAATGTGTTCCGTCCTTCTTCAGTCTTTAAAAAGCAAACATTCATAATAGAAGCTGCTGCAGTTAACTGCTGGATGTAGCCATTACTGTACTAATTCTAATTCCAGAGTAGAATTACACAGTGCCATGTTGTTTTTAACACACATACTGTCATGAAAACACAATTAAAAGTGACAATATTTTCATCTTTGTTATTTATTAATAAAACCCAGCATTAAATAACTCATTGTGCCTCGGTTCCTGTCAATCACACTCATGCTACCAGTACCATTTGCTCTGTACAAAAATATCAGAAGCAGAAATAGACCTGTGTTGCAAAGTCTTAACTGAGAGCGTTGGTCTTTCACAGATGGGCTTTAAGTTAGAAATGGAAGAGACCAGGAATGAAACTCAAATTCCTTTCCAAGAACCAGTAAGTGTGCCAAAGTCTTACTTTGGTTTACCTCCTGAAAGGAACCAAAGATTCAGCCATGAAACAAATGCAGGCTAGCACAGACAGATTTAAAACATATGGGACTGGAAGTTTTTGTTCCAAAATTCCCCCTTTATTTTTTTTTTTAGCAATTATATTTATTCTACTCCTGTTACAAGACTCAGTCATATCTTGTAACAACTGTATTTGCTTAGATCATCTCGCACCACTTCCTTCAGATATCAGAAACAGTGGACAGCATTGCAGAGAATTGTGAAAAGAATTGGGAAGGTTTTCTTTCATGATTTCGACAGAGGAAAGTGCCCAAAATAATACATATTTTGGATCAAAATGTTTTGATTACTGACTTAAAAAGCACATGAAAGTGTAATATATACTACATACTACTAGGTATATATTACATAGTATATACAAGTAATATATACTAATATATATAACCTTAAATGAGATTAGATGTTTCAAAACAACCAAAAAATCTGCACATTTTGTTCCAAAACTGAAGAAACAGGTTTATTTGAACATTCTGTGAAATACTTTTATATTTTTCATCTGAAATGAAAAACAAACCAAAAAAATCAATTTTACAAAACATTTCACATTTGATGAAACTCCATAGATCCAAAGTGAGCGATTTCATTCAAGTTACTCTAGCCGTCTTTTGTTTGGATGTTTACTATAAAATTCTTCTGGACCTGCTTTGAGTCTTAAAGTCGACAAAAGATGGTCTTTTCAAGTACTTCCTGACTGGAGACAGAAAAATCTACATAAACCTGAACCAAAATCCAACAGAGCTAATAAGAGGGTTCAACAGACACGAGTTTAGGCCTTGTCACATCCTACAAATATCACAGAGATACTGTAATTCATAGCTTAACACAGGAACTTGCTGCAAGTTAAGTCTCTACACACATCACTGCTAAATTAAAACTACTGTCACCCCTTTTAGCTACTAATTAAATGAAAGCAGAATTCTGTTTATTTTATTAGGCAGTCTGAGCACCAAAAAAATAGCCTGCATGCAGCAGCTTCACCGTTCTTGGTGATATCCTGTATCGACTTCATTTTGCTATGACCTCTCAGGCATGGCCCTTAGAAATTCCCAGGATCGGCCTTTGGTCACCTTTTAAGTAAGCTCAGTAACAACAGCCCTGATGCATGAAAAAACCTACTCTTTCTATAAGGGAAACCCCTGCCCCAACAACCCAGTGAATTTAGTCTGTCCTTACTGTCCACAGGCCATGGTTAGTTCATGCTCAGTAATAAATTATGAATGCCCCCCCATACGCATCTGTTACTCAAATCACCAGCTAAATAATGTATGAATAAATGAAGAGACTCCTGTGAGGGGAGAGAACTGTGGGGGACTAAACTTTGAATCATGTGCTCCAGCAGCAAGCATCAAAGCTCTACTATCAGGTTTGACCCCAGCTGGGTTTTATTTTTTAAAAGGGTTAGAACTAACCTCTTATGAACATGAATGGCAAAACAGCAGGGGCACGGCATGAAAGCTTGCCCAGAAATGCAGGGAAAGAATGAAACCCCAAATGAAGAAACTTGCTAGAAGCACATGGGTATCGAAGGTCTTCGCTGTCTTGTATCAGTCTGAACTGGGACACAAGGTCGCAAGTGAATTGATAATTTTCACCAGAAATACTTTGGCAGTTAATTCCCACTAACAAAGACAGTGTTCTGGTTCAAGAGAACTGATGCAATTTGAAAACAGAAAGCCTGCAAATGAAACAAAAGGTGAAGAAGGGCTGCTCAAGGAAGATTCTAAGCTTATAATAAGCTTAGAATGATAGAAAATTAGAATAAAGACAAGTGACAGTCCTTGACAATATTCACCTAATCAAACCACAGCCACACAGCTACACCTAGTTAAGATCATAAACTTCATTCTTCTTAGTTCATTATGATGCAAATTTATAAACATACGCACAAATAATAAATAGTTTCTGTTATGCAGAGATCTTACTGCTGCTTCAGGCAAAAAGAATCTGCATCAAAATACATCTGCAAAACTGTATTTCAAAACAATACCTTTAGCAAGGGGAAAAGGGAATGACCATACTGCATTAGGCTCTGTCTCCACGTAAGACAACTGAGGTACATTCCTGGAACATCCAATTAAAGCTTGTTAGACCAAAGTTTGAAGGAATTCAAAGTGAACCAAAATTTGCCTAACAGATCAAAGGATGACAAAGTGTCCTAGCGTCATGAAGAGAAGGAAAGGGGAATTAGTTTCATCCTTGGATGCCTCGTCTGCTTACACTTTGTACCCAAGGAATCAAAGTATTCAGTATTATCTAGAACTACTTGTTTTAAACAATCTCTGATGTATTACTAAGGATATCTGATCATGAGCTGGCATGTTGAATTCCCTACCAACATTATATAGATAAGGAATTTTTCTTTCTTCGTCCACGTAAGTTGGTTGAGCTTGATAGCACTACTTTTAGTTTCATCCCATGGATGCATAAAAGCTTCATTACATTTACAGATCCAGCAAGTCAGTCTAAGTCCATTTATTCTACTCATTATCTTAATATTCTGCCCTTTTCTTGAGATGCAGACAATCTCCTGATTTACACCAAGCAAGTTGAACTGTTAACTTTCAAGGGTTTGTGAAGCCCTCAGCAATATACTAATTATCCGTAAACTTCATAATGCAATTTCCTGAGCTACATCTGGGAGCTGCTTTGTCCCAGACAGTAGATGGAAGAGTAAGGAAACATAAGACACTACAAGGTTGCATCTGTTGATAAAAATCGCATTGCTTACTAGAGATGTAGCAGACAATCTGTTTAATGGCCACTATTCCTAATTTAATTTAAAAACAAGTAGTCACAAAATACAGGCATACTGGTAGGCTAAACGTGATAGTAGCTGTAGCGTGCAAATTCCATTTAGTTAAACTTCACAATGGCTGTAACATCCAAGAGTTATGTTATCAAACCTTCTACAGGGAAATTAGCATGGCATTCATGAAATTTACAGGTTTCCCAATTCATTGTATAGCAGAGATATAATATAAAAGTTAGAAAATAGGATTTCAGATTCCAGATCTTACTCTAATTCTAATTTCTACTGTAATGTTAACTGTGGGGTAAAAGTTAAAAGCATCACCTTACAATATTGCTGAAATAAGTTTAGGTTGGAAGGGACCTCTGGAGATTCTCTAGTGTAGGCACTGGCTCAAAGCAGGGACAACACTTCAGCTTTAGGTCAGGTTGCTCTGTACTTGTTCTGTTGACTTTTGAACATCTTCCAAAATGGAGATTCCACAGCCTCTTCAGGCAGCTTGGTGTAGTACTTAACAGGCCTTAATCACTCTCACTGAGGTCCGTGTCCACCCGTTTTTCCCACCCCGCCACGTTCAAGTTTCCCCTGTTGCAACCTGTGACCTTTGCTCCTTGCCTTTTCACCGGGTGCCTCCGAGGGGAGTCAGGATCCACCTTCTCTGTAAGCACCTACTGGCGGCGGAAACCGCCACACCACCTCCTTGGATCCTCTTCCCCCAGCTAGCCCAGCCCAGCCCAGCTCCCTCACCCTCCTCCCTTGTACAGCACGTGCTCCAGACCCATAACATCTAATCGAGCGCCGCTGGACCCTCAAGTCGGAAACATCACCCACGTTTTGAGGCACCACAACTGGAATCGGTGCGCGACGGGGCCTCAGACGCGACGCTGAGGGAAGAGCCGCCCCCCGCCGCCACAGGAGCAGTGAGCGCCCGCTGCCGCCGGGGGGCGCCGCCGGCCCGCGCAGCCCGCGCGCAGGGACACGCGCGCGGCAGGGCCGCCTCGGTCGGTGCGGGGGGGGCAGCGCCTGCGGGGGCAGAGCACGGCGCGGCCGCGGGGTGCAGGGTCTCGGCTGAACCAGGACACACACCCCTCAGTGTGTCCCTGTGCAGAAAGGCACAAGAACTCACGGCACAATCCCCCGCAGGAACCATAACTCATGGAATCATAGAGCCGCTTAGCTTGGAAGACACCTCTAAAGATCATTAAGTCCCACCATTAATCGTAGCCATAAACAGCGGTGCCAATGCAGGCCAGTTCTTCCAGGCAACTGCCAAAGCCTCCTTACTTTTTTAGTGCGTCTCATCCATCAAGAGCATAAGCATCACCTGTTCAGGTGCCGAGGACAGATATAATGGTTATTTCTCCATTATAAAAATGAACGGAACAATCTGTCACTGCATTGTCTCTTGTCCCCAAATTACCTAGTTATGCTGCATGTTTCACAACAAAAAAGTAGCATGGGACCTTCACAACTCCCTCACACTTCAGAATCACAGAATCACAGAATCACAGAATCACAGAATCACAGAATCACAGAATCACAGAATCACAGAATCACAGAATCACAGAATCACAGAATCACAGAATCACAGAATCACAGAATCACAGAATCACAGAATCACAGAATCACAGAATCACAGAATCACAGAATCACAGAATCACAGAATCACAGAATCACAGAATCACAGGTGGGGGTTGGAAGGGCCCTCTGGAGACCACCCAGCCCAGCCCCTGCCAGAGCAGGGTCACCCAGCGCAGGCTGCACAGGGCCGCGTCCAGGCGGGTTGGAATCTCTCCCGAGAAGGAGACTCCACACCCTCCCTGGGCAGCCTGTGCCAGGGCTCGGGCACCTCACAGCAAAGAAGTTTTTCCTTACGTTCAGGCAGAACTTCCCGTGTTCCAGTTTGTGCCCGTTGCCCCTTGTCCTGTCGCTGGGCACCACTGAGAAGAGTCTGGCCCCATCCTCTGGACACCCGCCCTGGAGATATTGATAAGCGTTGGTGAGGTCCCCTCTCAGCCTCCTCTTCCTCAGGCTGAACAGCCCCGGCTCCCTCTGCCTTTCCCCACACTAACTTTCATTATTGCCTCAAACTTTGTTCTGATCAAAGTGGGAAATCTGCATAGCTTGGATGTTGCTTGAAGTCAGTAGCACCTTCTACTGAGAAGCAAACTGCACGCAGCATGATCAATTGAGTCACCTGAATTCACAGTAGGAAAGAAAATCAGGTTCTAAACCAGACAATAAAGAACCCAGCACAGACTCTCTGGTGATTGCTATTGGCAAAGTCACTCTGATACCAAAACTATATTCATAGGACATCACAGCCATGATACACAACGCAGAGAATACAGACTTTATCCCCGTCCTACCTGTCTGTAAGAAGCTTGAATCTAACATCTGGTACTTGCACTATTAAAAAAAAGCTCTTCCAGTGGAGGATTAATCATAAGCATGTCAACAGTACTGTGGCAAATGCATGCTGGAGGAGTGGGGAAGGTTATATAAATCCCACGGAGAAAAGAAAAATGCAACAGAACTGTTCAGCTGGAAGAATATCCCTAAGGTCACTGCTTCTGTGGGCACAGAAAACCCAAGAAGATAGCGCTACACCCTGCAAGACCGTTAAGTGGTTGTTCAACAGAGCTTAGAATAAACTCTAATCTCCCCATTTCACATTTTCCGAGGCTTGCACAGCACCTGAATGCCTGCAGGTGCCTTTAACAGTTAGATGCATTCCATGTGTTAGCTGTAATTTACTTGTCAGTCATTTACTTGACTAATTATCTACTCAAAATGGCTCATCACACAGGATACCTGAAGTGTTACAACCATCATTAAGATGTGATAGCTTTATCCTCAAACAGAACAAAGATACAAGTATCATCCTCCTCTATACAAATAGGCTTTGTGATAAAACATGCGATTGGCATATGCATATACAGAACCACAAAAAGCACACGAGGCTGGAGAATAAATTTGAGATCTAAACATGTTAATGGCTTAAATGAACTATGTGCCACAGCCAAAGATAAGAGTGACTGCACAATCAAAACTGATCAGCATAACCTACAAGGGCAAAACTACTGCATAATCACTGAGAGACAGCAGGTACATCAGCGCTGTGTGGCAGTTCACATAAATGATTCTATTCCAGATAGCAATGATTAATGACATTAAAAAATGATGTATACAGTTTAGCATACTGCATTGTGATGTAGTCTCTCTTATTTAAAAGCCAACCTTCGTTTCCTCCGTCAATAAAGTTTGCAAGGTACACTTAAATGTAATGTCTATAGCTAATGAAACTGCTCTGAAGTAAACAAATATGTCAGGGAATTATGAATTACTCTATCTTCAGCATTACCATTTCCCTGAAGCAGTATGTATTTCATTTACAGTAAGTGAAATGGATTTTCATTTACTTAAGTCTTTTTATTCATCTAGATACTATGGCCACAATTAATAAAACATGCCTGCTTAGAGATAAAAGAGCTTTTGGAATGACAGGGTGCTCATAAGGTCTAAAAAATATTATCCTCTAAACAAACAGGGTCAAACAGCTAAATAAATATCTCTGAACAAGTGAGGGAAAAAAGGAAGAGTAATGTTATGTTATCAAAGTACTACTAAAAACAACTGTGCCCATAAGCATGAGTACAATTTATCCTCTAGCTAAAATTCTAGTGTATATGGTAAAAAGAATAAATCCACCTACTGTGCTTCTGCGGTGGGCTTCCTAAATCCATTGTCTTGTAGAAATAAGAATATTTTTTTCAATTGCCTATGTTAGAATGTAAAAATACTCAGCATTTTCCCTCCGTCTTGCTCCCTCTTCTGTAAGTCCCTCTTTCTGTTTGTGTGAGAAGGCAGTTTAAATTTCATCCCATTTATTAGCTCAGTCACTGAGGAATCACTGTCAGTCTTTCGATGGTACAAGCTCCTTTACTGTACACAACACCCGAGGAAGCGGGGGAGAGAAAAGAGGTAGGATTTTATCTAAACTACTTTTTGCTGGAACAATTAACTCTTCGTTGACTGACATCTCCTTCCTGGGATCTCTAGAGTCAGTTGACACTGAAATGTCTGTTCCTCTAAGGCAACAGGGAATTCTTTATAACAGGTGTTTAATGCTCATATTCCTTCTTTAAAGATTTCCTCTGCTTTTCTCTTCCACTGCTTAACAAGGAACTAGTCAGCCACTGCCACAGCCATAGCCATGATCTCTTACAACCATAGGAGGTGTCCCTTTTCAATTATGCCAGAGTGATTAAGGATCACAAATCCTATGAACTTTAAGTTGACTGTGATCCCCAGTCACTAAAGGCTTCTAAAACTTCTAGAGATCTCTAATAGAGACTTACTCTCCACCAATTAATGCTTGCTGCTTCTTCAGGTAGAGTATTTAAAACCTCTAACCCTGAACATCCAAAATAACAGAACAGAGTTATTTGCAAAGAAAACAAATTCACTGTCTGTAGAAAAATAAAATGAGGATGCACCTGTATACACCACCTTCATCCCCAAACACTTGAGTTTTCAAGGTAGCAGAACAGAATCATGTCTGTTCCTTTGCTGTGAGTTTACAGTCATGTAAGAAAGAACACTCTTGCTCCACCTTTCTCAACCACCTGTTCTAATAAACACACACAGTTTAGTAACACCACTCCGTAGCCAGCTCAGTATAATCAACCCGGGCTGCAAAGGTTTTCACAAGCTTCACGTTTTCCTGGGAGTACTATATGCTCTGTAGACATTTGCATCTCTTGAGAGTTTTAACCTTTTAGTCCCTGCCCACAGTAAAACTTCTGATGCAAATTTTTACCTAGAGCTGCATGAGAAAAGTCCAAAGAACTAGATTTGCCTAACTAAGCATTTTCCTCTGGAGGACAGCATGCTGGATTAAGCACAAACCAGCCTTTTTTTCCTCCCCTCCTTCAAACAGTACTTTGTTGCCCATCTATTCCTTATTTCTGCTAGTAAATGATAAGAACAAAACCTGTTCTGCAATCATGGGTCTGAATGCCAGTGCTTCTAACAAATGACCATTTTGAACTTTCATTAAGCTCCATTTCTTGACTTTTAAGCTTGATCTTGACAGCAACCCAGCTCCTACATCTGCCACTTTCACAAAGATTTGTCTTGTGCTGGAGCACACTTTCTTGGAATGGTTTTCCTGACTTTCACTAATGGTCTTGCACATTCTAAGTATCTGCATATGTAAGCACAAAGTTCATTCACTGTGACACAAACTGGAAGTTTTTTCTTCCTTAGATCCAATCACAAATCCCGTGAGCCTACCAGGAACCAACACACTCCCTTCCTAATCAGCAAGAGATACACCAGAGTTAAGGGGATTAGGATGGTCTCTAAGCAGGTGAAAATCTTTTGTTGTCATCTTTCCTGTGCCAATTGTCTGGAACTTCAACATTTCAGAGAGGGGAAAAAGATTATTACTTCAGGGAAATATCAGCGTTTCTGGCAAGTGATAGAGTACTAGATTACATTATTCCATCCACTGACTATAGTTCCATGTCCTATGACTATAAAAAAAAAAATCAAACTATACCTTCTGAGTGGTTTAAACAGTTGGTCTCAATTTCTCCATTAGATTTTGGAATATTGGTCCTAGACATGGTTAAATGAGTGTTATTCAGAGAACTGTTCTAATCAAATTGTTATGGAAATGGCCAAAATGAAACATTAAAAACCTGATTTATATCTTATTGTTTCATAATTACATAGTGCAGTGCAATACAGTATTTAATCAACAATACTCAAATATTTAAAAGCATGAAATAAAAAAAGTTTTAAATACAAGGAAAAGGTACACAGGCAGATCGACATGATGACATCATACAAAATTCAGTAAAATGCCAAAACATGTTCTAATGTATTCAGATCCTTGGTGACCTTATTGCCTGAGCCTTGGGTCTTTATTTCCTCCCACAGAAGCATGTCCTAAACTTCACCCAATATCAAAGGAAGAGGAACTTGTTAAAGTAAAACTAAATAAGGATGGGACTTGTTAACATTTCTGTATTTAAAATACATGCCAAGGAACACTCACAGCAGGGTGAAGGAAGCCTTATTTGTTACTTGAGATAAGGGCCATGTAAAAAAAAAAAAAAAGAAAAAAGAAAAAAACCACCACAAACATTTGAGACATCGCTAGAAAAGCCAAGCGCTTGTTGAGGTAAGCTCCAGCTCTGTAATTAACGAACTATGCACATTATATAAAAGCTCCTTTATAGGGCTGCTTAGGTCCACTACATGCAAAGGCTTTCACCATACTGTTGCATGGCACTGTTCTTCCTGATCTAAGAGAACACTATTCAGGCACCCTTCCAGGAACTGGAGGAGAGAAAAAATAAAAAATAGAAGAGGAACACACATTTGCTAGAAGAACTTCTCTCATCATTAGAGGTAACATTAGTTTCTCTCAGCAACAGCATCTACGCCAACTCAGAAGGATATCTTTCTGAGAAAGATCTCTAACCATTTAAGATATTTTTGGCTTAATAGTACTGAATCTCAAGCATTCAAAGCAGCGATATGGTTCCCCATCATTGCAAGCATGATCCTTCAGACTCATTCTGATCACTAGCTAAGGAGTCTCTCTCACACTGAGAAAAAAAAATAACAAAAATATTGCCAAAAATAATCTCATCCACTCTTCTCTATAAAACATTCACAGCTCTTCTATTTTGTGCAGAGCATTTTCAGCATAAAAGGTCCATAACAGAACAGCTTCCCTTCACATTGGCTACACAGGTTTAACTCATGGTTTGTATCTCTGAGATCATGAGTTCAAAAGTAGAGTATTCTCATTTTTTACTGTATAGCTAGTGATGCAGCTGAAGAACCCTGGATTCGTCTAGAAGATAGCAGCATCCACGCATAAAGCGGTTCCTCATAGTTAATTAACTGTAGAAAACCACTATGATTTGCTTCAGAAGACAACTGCAGTTATTTGTTCCCTCAAGAAACAAAGCATTCCTCTCTCTGATGAAGTATTTAACCTCAGATCGAACTGACAGATAGGATTCTGATGTGAACAAAGATAAAAAGAAAACTGCTTGTAGATGAAGGGCATTTAAATGTATGGGGAGGTAACCGGTATCTAGAGCCAGGCAAGTTTCACAGTATCACAGAGTCAGGGATGGCTGAGATTTTAAAAAGCCATTTGCCAAACTCCAAATGCAAATCAAAGCCAGAAGACAGTCCATGCTGTAAGACATAACGGCCAAGACTCACTTGGCGATATCTGCATTCAGTGACTTTCAGGTGGATTAAGTTTACCAGAACTATCAGCAGATACAAATAATTTACTTGAGAAAATGTACGAGGGAGAGACTCAGCTTTCGTTTACAGTGCTTACAAGGACAGCATCCTTCTGAGCTGATTTGATTGACAGACTTATTCACAGCTAATGGCTGTATCTTAAGAACTTCCCACAGATAATGCCAATATAGTTGAACTTTGTTAAAGAACACTGGATTCCCCCCCCCTCCCATCTTTGACAAACACACAGGCTAAGCACCCATCCAAATGAATGAAAGGAACATATTTTTCCCCTCGCAGCATTATAGACTTCATTTTTGATTGTTCCAGCACTGGTTCAGTCAATCCAGAACTTAGTTTACTGCCTCTAAACATACTGCACTTACTCTAACCATCTGACTGAGCATTATTTTTATTTATTTCACGAGTTTCTAAGAATCAAACTAAAGAAACATAACTTTCTTGCTACCAGATACTCACACCTATCAAGAATTTTTATTCTGCCTTGCAACTGGCAGCAGTTTTGAGGGAACACAGTAGTAGTTGCCCTAGGTAATAACCATCAAGTGATGCCAGGTACAAAAGCTCTAGGAGTAACAGTACTCTAACAGAACTGGTTCCGAGGCAGCATGAAACTTTCCAAACGTGCATTCTAGGAGGACGAATGTTTGGAGGCTATGTAAATAGGAGCACACATGCAGTGCAGTCTTCTGATTTCCTTCTTTCATGGGAAGCCTGCATAGTACTGGTCATACATGGTAGAACCATATTTATGCATCATGTTTTTGTCACTGTACTGTTCACGAGAACTGTTTAATAACCATAGAATGTATATATATACAAATACATATATATGTAAAAAAAAAAAATACAACTTTTGTTCCAAAGTCTCCTCTCCCTCCTTTGTAGCTAGGTGTGCGCTCATGATGCCAGCTTAGCACTTGTGCATTCATCCAGTAGATGGCAATAGCGATACAGACAGACCGTTGTGTCAGCAACGTTCTTAGCCTGGACTCTGGAACGCGTGTGCAAACAGTACTATTTATTCTGCTTGAAGTGTCCCATTTCCCACTACATACTTCTAAAATCTTTACAGGCAGCAACAGATATACAAAAGAAAGAGCAAGAAAACTTGAGGGGGGAGATTTTGGTGGAAGTGGAAGACGAAACAGAAGGTTACATTCAGGTGATCTAGTTTCTAATCCATGTTCAACCATAAAAGCTCTTAACACCAGCACACCAAAAATTTACTACGCCTCAGGCTTTACCTCAAAGTAATTCCACTTCTTCCACAAGTGACACCAAAAAGATCCATTAACATCACAGCAGTAGCTTGGATCAGACAATACTATGATAATAGAGCGCATATTACTCAGTTGTTGCAGTCTAAGCCTGAAGTAAAGAGGGGCTTTGTGAGTCTCCTCTCCGAGACTAGTTATTTCTGTCAGGGCAATACAACTTGCTCACAGATTCTCTAAAGAGCTTTAAATTGTCTTGGAGTAATATAAGTCTTGAGCATCTCAAAAAAGGCAGTCCGAGGTGAATTCCTGGTCATTAGAAAGATTTAACCCAACAAACCTATTTGTTACTTTCCTTTTCAAAGTTTAAAGTGAAGGCCTGATGATTTTAAGTTACAGAAATGAAAATCTGAGATGCAGATTTCTATTATAAAAGCTAACGTACGGCTATATCTACATGTGTAGTACACTGCTTTTTTTCCCCCAGTACAGAAAAAACACTGATTCTGCAACATAGTTTGGCCAGTACCTTTTACCTTGTTTTCACTAGTTAACTTCTACAGAAGAAACAGAGCTAGCATATAAATTCACTATCCAAGTAACTCTCCCCTTTTTATTACAGTTGCGTTACTTCAGTAGCACACAGCAAAGAAAGGTGAGGCCAAACTGCAATATTCCTACTGAAAATGGAGAGCAACCAACAGATCAGACCTGTGTCTTAAGTACCTCTGTGGTTCCCACTGCTACTTCTGACAGTGTCGCAACCTTCCGCACATTTATCCTAACAAAACTCCACTAAGACAAACACAGGTACTTATTAGTATTTCATGATTCTAGAACAAAATCACTGTCCAAGGATGTGTGAATTGGAGACAACAAACTGGAGACCCCTGTGCTCCATTGCAGGTGTCAAATTCAATAGCATTTAGGCTCCTAACTTCCAACACATTTCAGTGGGAATGTCTGTGCCTAAATAGGAGTTAGGAGACCAAACACCTTTAGGCATTTGGCGCAGAGCCTCCAAGAACTACATTACAATACACTTTACTAAAAATCAGGCAAATAAACACCCCAATCAAACAAAACCAAGAAAGAAATTAATCTAGAAAGCTTGACAGTTTTTCATTGCCTGTTGAATCTATTTGGGCTACACGGCAAGGCTTAAAAAGCTCACTTGATCCAAACCAATATCCTTAAGAAAACAACAAATATACATTCCTCAAAGATAAGAAAAAGGAATATATGAATCACATCAGTTGAAAGACAAGACACCAATGATCAGCACAGGCAAAATGAAATGCAAAATCGTCATACAGTGCTTGCTCCAGATTTACTGTTGAATCATAGAATGGCTTGGGTTGGAAGGGACCTTAAAGATCATCTAGTTCCAACCCCCTGCCATGGGCAGGGACACCTTCCACTAGACCAGGCTGCTCCAAGCCCCATCCAACCTGGCCTGGAACACGTCCAGGGATGGGGCAGCCACAGCTTCCCTGGGCAACCTCTTCCAGTGCCTCACCACCCACAGAGGGCAGAACTTCTCCCCTCTTTCAGTTTGAAGCCGTTACCCCTTGTCCTGTCACTACATGCCCTTGTCAAAAGGCCCTCTCCAGCTTTCCTGTAGGCCCCTTTAGGCACTGGAAGGCTGCTGGAAGGTCTCCCCGGAGCCTTCTCTTCTCCAGGCTGAACAACCCCGGCTCTCAGCCTGTCTTCATAGGAGAGGTGCTCCAGCCCTCTGGTCATATGTGTGGCCTCCTCTGGACCCGCTCCAACAGGTCCGTGTCCTTCTTGCCCTGGGGGCCCCAGAGCTGGACGCAGCACTGCAGGTGGGGTCTCACGAGAGCGGAGTAGAGGGGGAGAATCCCCTCCCTCGACCTGCTGGTCACACTCCTTCTGATGCAGCCCAGGATGCAGTTGGTTCTCTGGGCTGCAAGCGCACATTGCCAGGTCATGTTGAGCTTGCCTTGTATCATCATTTATCCTACAGAAGGATCAGAAATAGATATAAACCAGAGTAGTAGTACTGTAAGGCCATTCTGTAAATAGGTAAAGGAAGATAACAGCTGAGAAAGAATGCAGGTTGTGGAGCACTTGCATTAGTCTACACACAAGCTAGAAGGTTTAGAGATTTATGTTGCTTTAGTATCATAAGAGCACAGATCAAGATCATTGAACTGGACTGAAATATTCCAGATTTATTCTATTGCAATCTTGAAATGCTTAGTCAGATGAGTTTTAACTGGTTCATCACGAACGTTAGCAGCTTCAAGAAAGATTTTCATTCAGTGCAGTTTCAGATACAGCAAGATTAATTTTTGCACAAGTTATCTGACATAGAAATTAGCTGCTTTACATACCTTTGAATATCTCAAAACAAACAAAAAAAACCCAAAGTGTATTACAGTCAATCCAGACTTTCCACTTAGTTAAATTTTCCTAATGCTTTCATTAATTTCAACTATTACTTCCCCTCAGTCTATTTTCTCATGCCGGTTTCCTAGTGATTCGATTGCTCTGTTATGTTCACGCGTATTAAGCTATCCTTCTCACGTGCACTTCAGCATCAAGTCAGCTCCTTTAATAATGACAATGGTTAATACAATGAGTATAGGAGTCAGTAACTATTATGTACAAAACCATGCCAAGTACTTTCAAAATTTTTGTTGTAAATTCTCAGATTAACACTCCTCAATCAGCTGCAAAATAAGAATTGTGTGCATTGCTATAAGATTTTTTTTTAATCCAGTGATTACATGGAAACACAAGTCATATCGGGGATGACTACCTGGAATCACTCATTGAAAACAAGTGACAGTGTAACTAAGCATTGTCTTTTTATGTCATCATCTGTATCTTACTCAGACTTCAAATGATTTCATAAATGTTAATAAGCAAATATTAAGTTCTAGTGACTTGCTCACTTTTTTGAAGTGAAGATTGCTGAAATAATCTGCCAGAGAAACTCTAATGAGCCATGACAAAAATGATTGTTCAAGTTTCTGTTAAGTTACCTTTTGGAGCTGGAAACACGTACTGTGAGGCCCCGCTACTTGGGCTCAAGGGGTTCAATGTGGACTCTTAAGACTGAGCCTTCTGCTCAGCCCTTTTCTGGTGGAGAGGTGGGAGGGAAGCAGGGACTGCTTACTGAGCCAAACGCCTTCCTGATACCTTCCATCATGTATGATTTGCAGATCTCTGCCCTACATCAGATGTATGCATGGAACACGCATGTATATAGTATAATAAATGTATGGATAAAATCAACACCACCGCTGCCCTCTAGTGTTAAGTTAAAGTCAGATATTACCTTCTGTATTGCAAAATGACCTGAGGACCAGATGTTGCTCTTGTCATCATGTAATTCAAGATACTTTCCCCTTTACAATGCACACTACATTACATAAACGGCACAGTTTCTTACAATTTTGTCATCTCTTAATGGGACATAAAACAGCTCAAAGACCGAATTCTTTCAAACAATTTTTCTTCTAAGACTTTAACAGTATTAAAGAATGCTACATGAGCATGGACAACAGAAAACAGCCTTTTTCACAAACTGAAAATTGATTCAGTTTCATCAGTCCTCAGATCTGCTCCAGACCACCACTACCTGAGATGAAAATACATCAGTTTGTGATCTCTCAAGCAAAACATCTACCTAAACGTTTGGCTGCTTATTTGCACGTATATGCCCGCAAATAGAACAAATTTTATTTTAAAAAACAAAGTCTGGCTAGAGATTGCCAGTCATGTTCTGAATCTGCATTAGGAAGCAGTAAAAGCCTAAACTCAGAAATTCTAGGCTGAAATGGGGTCAAGCAATAATGTAGAAATACATCTCAATCTGTTTAGCTCTACTGTTCCAACTCTCAGGTACCAAGGTTCAGACAGAGCACCAAGTCTCAGAGCTGCAGATATGCCTATCAGTTGCAGCATAGGTCTAACACTTATAAATGTCTAAATGTTCACACCTTTTCTGCAAATGAAGTTAATACTGTTAATTTGTTACTCACCCAGAAGCCTCAATAGAAATTCATCCAGTACAGTACACGCAGACACACTTTTGAGCCCTCTATTTACACTCTCTTTTTAAATTTATGTATTCTAGGACAAATTCTGCCCCTCAGATACACACAGGTTTATTCTCAAAGAAATCATTGTCTTACGTTCAAGGCACAGAATTTACATTATAGAAATCCCGCATGAAGGCAAAATGTTAGTCTGAGAGGGACTACAGAGGAATTCTCTACCCAGACTAGGAGGTGTCTATCAGCTGGAGCAGGCATTATATAGCCAACTGCTACACAGATATTCTGTTATTGTCCTCCATTTTGATCTCAAGGCACAGAGCAAGGATTCAGCTCATCCAGGATAACTGCAGAAAGCAAGCAGCAGAGTTTGGAAACTGCTGACTGCCATCCTTGTGTCCAGTTCACGCTACAATTCACAGACACACAGCTCAATCAACATTTCTCATAGCCCTACTCGAGGTCTTTCTCCAATATCTTAAAATGTTAACCTGACAAAAGTAATAGCACCTTTTCCTTCCCATTCTTAGCATGCCAGTCCCTCATAGATTTAGGTTAGGCATATCTAAACAGAACCAACTGGTACCTAGAATACATAATGAGGGTGCTAAAAGAACATCTGCCTTATACAACAGATGCTTCACTTATTAAACAGCCCTTCCTCATAAAAGACATAGCTTTTTTTTTTTTTAATACAAAAACATCTAAATCTAATTTTAAAAAAATCCTGTATGTCTAGATGGGTGGCTTGGGCTTTTTTTTTTTGGTTGGTTGGTTTTTTGTCAGGAAAGAGAATAAATAACATACCAAACCTATCCTTACATAACTCAGTATTTCTAGCTACACAAAAATTCCAGGGTTCAGACTCTTCTGGGATCTACAGCTTGTATTTTGCAGGACAGTTCCTAAGCAGCTGATATCACTGTCTAGAAGATCTTACCATAGTTATTTCATTTCTGAATTGTTTAGGTTGAACACTTATTATTTGTATTTCAGCAGGGGTAATAAAGACCCAAACATGACTGGGAAGTGTCTGTTCTGCAGGAATAGCTGTTCCCATTTATAATCAAAATAAAAGACAACAGAAGGACAAAGTGAAGTTACAAAAACAGTCAAACAAGAAGTCAGTAACAGAACTGGAACTAGAATCTGGGTCTGCTGAGCAGTCCAGTATTATATCCTTAGATTCAGGTCTTTATTACAAGAGTCCATGGACTCATGAACTCTTTAAATTAGTATAAGTTGACATTGCCAACAAAGGAGACAACAGTGCATTCTGTGAGCCTCATTCATTCATTTCTGCTTCTGCAGCAAAAAGGAGGACAAACAGCAGCTTGCAACGCTCATTACACTATACCCTTTCTCTCCATTCAGGAAGGAAAAAAAGGTGTTGAAAACATAATTCTTTAAGTTGAGACTACGCAAAAACTTCAGGATTTGGTGTGAGAATTTTGTAGCATCCACTGTCTATGTGGTACCAAATCAAGGAGAATGACGTATTTAAGTTTAAACGCTTGGGATAAACAATGTGTCTTTTCAGATTTGATTCAAACTGCATCAACAAAAACCAAACCCAAACCAGTATCCATTCCTTCAGTCACTCACTAACACATGCAGAACTAGTAGAACCACAATACCAGTTCACATTTTACGTTTAACTGATGGGCAGTTTCACAGAAATCTAGCTTTAATTCAAGTTACTTTCAGACAGCTGATGCCAATTCACATACCACCACTTGTGTGTCTGTTCTTCAGCTAAACTGATGTCATAGAACAGTTTGGGTTGGAAGGGACCTTTAAAGATCATCTAGTCCAACCCCCTGCCATGACAGAAGCACTGCTCACGCAGACAGGCAGCGTGTTAGAGCCACATGCTGAAGGCCATCTTAAGTACCTCTCCAGGCTAATCTGATGTACTGTGTATCTAAGCAAACAGGATTTTGCATGTCTGTGCACAACACACTTTCATCAGATTACAAGGGAAAAGTGAGTCTAGACATGCCAGAACATATTTGAAAAATAGAGGATTGGTGAATTTGCCATATACCTCCTTGATTTTGGACTTTCCCAATACTGCTGTAATAATGTTGAATCACATTATACAGCAAAATCATGTACAAGTTAATTGCATTCCACTCAGATTTCCTTTTTACATAGCAATCTTATTCCTCATCCATACACAGTTTACACAGAAAAGCAGAGTTTTTATTCCAAAAAAAGCAACAAGTTTTGAAAACAATTTGTCTCAACTGATGAAACAGATCAGAAAACTGCAGAAGAATGCTAAGAGTTTCAAGCCATCTAAGATTGATAAGTATGGTACAGAAGTAGATTGTAGGTCACTATACTATGGGACCAAACGATCAATTAAGGAGCATTTATTTAACTGCATGGATTTATTCCAACTAGAGATTTAACTCTCTAGCTCCATCCTTTCCTAAATTTTCTTGCAGATATATTCACCCAAATGAGAAAGCTGAAGCATTACATTTGACAGCATAGGCTCGATAAAGCTGAAATGTCTTCAGTAGCCTATGCTTTCAAGTGTGACAACAGCTCAACAGTATTGTGATCACTTCCGTGCCGATTGCTTAGCATTTATTACAATATAAAGGCAAAATGAGATAAGAGCTATCACTGCACTACACAGCATTTAAACTGAGTCATATAAAGAGTTAATTAGGGAGGTAAGAACAAACTCAAGTGGGTGTTCTGAACAAGTCTGCAAAGGGATTCCTGAGCTGCAGACCAGCTTTTGTTTAGGTTCAGACCCACTTGCATTGGAATGCTGGAAGTGCTGCACAGGCACAATGAAGACTTTCTCTTCCCTCCGGCTATTTCTGCCGTTTCTTTGCACTTTGTCCTATGTATGCGCACTGATAGAGCCTTATGTATAGAAATATATAATGGACAATTCTTATTCAGGAGGCAACAAATTACAATTCATCCTACAAATAAAAAGTAGGTCCATAAGAGGCAGCTTATATGACATAGCAATAACTGGAACATACCATCTTACTTCTGTAGTGCCAGAAAATGCACAAATTATATACCTATTTCACCTCTAAATTTCTGCACTTTTTCAAACCCCTTGCAAACCAATTTATGAGAAAGAGCTAGAAAAAAGTATCATTGTTGGTGCGATCTGCAGGTGAGAGGCAGGAAACCATTTTTGTAAATATTTCTCTATCGACACTGTAATAGCAGTAGTATTGGGGCAACCTTCCACAGAGCATATGAGCAAGCGTATCTTCCCGTGCTGAGGAACCACAAGATAAGAATCGAACAGTTTGCAGAGTTAAGAACGGGAGAGCTCAAGAGTTGTGCAAAGGCAAGAGAGGACAGTGGAATGCTAAAGATCCCAATACAGGCCTTCAGTATTCAGGAGCTTCATCAGCTAAGATGAATAATACATCTCAGGAAAGGTCCCAGTTTAGCAGAGTACTTCAGCACATGCTCCGTTGCTAGTGATCAAGACACTCAATGCAAGCTTCATTTAGCCAACTGCTCGGGCATTTGCCTAAGCTGCACCAACGCAAACAGGACACTAATAGAGGCTCAACAGATTTTGAAAGAATAAAAAAAAAATCCTACAACGCTGCTGAAAAAATGCATATGCATTTAACACGTGCATAATAGCAAAACTGCAGTTACTGTTTACAGGAAGTTAAAAATTTGGCTATTTCCCTTAGATTACCTTTCAATTAAGAATATGCTTTATGGTTATTTTTAAAAAACAACAAACCAGTCATTGGAATAATTTACTTGTAAACAGATGCTCTACTTACCTGCAGAAATTCAAGAATAAATACAGAATATTTAAGTACTTACTGCATACAGTGAGCCCAAGAAGCACATTTAGATGATGAACAAACATGATGGCTACCTCTACTAGGAAAAAAGCTAGTATCACTAAATATATGATAAAATAAAGATAAGAACTAGTGTAATAACAGTTAATTATGGATTATATTTTCACTGTCAAGGTATTTTTAATACAACTACAATATATTCAGCCCCATTAATGCTAGTAAAAAATATACATATCAGCCCAAATTGTCAGCCAGTAGAAAGCTAAATTGATCTCACAATTGCTGGAAATTTGGCCAAAATGATGAAATTAGTTCCTGTGAGAGCCCAGCCAAAACGTTTAGTGTTGTCTACTTCATGACCATAGGCAGTAAATGAGAACGGATTTCAAGCAAATGCGTCCTGTGTTGAATACATGAGGTTCCTATTAAAATCTTGGGCTAAATCAACTTTTTTTAATTTTAAATGCAACAAACCAGCTCCTCCTCCTTCAGATCTCTCCTGTAGCACAAATTCATCTGCCACAGACATCAGTTACACAATTCCCTTCCTCCTACCCAATCTCCAGTCAACACCTGATATGCAAAATCACATCTGTAATCTCCAGAGCTTCCTAAGAGAAGAGCTCATTTTCCTCCGCTCAAGCTGTCAACACTGAAAAAAGAGCAACAGCTAACAATAGTTATTCTTTGAGCTCTGTATCTCAGCTCAATTCAGACAACTTCATGGCACAGAGCCACAACCTGAGGCAACGTAAGTCCCGCTCTCATCAACTTCAAGAAAGATTTTCCAGAAGCACTTGAAAGAATCAAGGAAAAAGGTTGCAATCAGTTTTGACAGTTTCATCCTATGATTCTAATTTACATTTTTAAAATATGTGGTCCAAAATGTTTTGGTTTGAGAAAGCGGTTGGGTTTTTCTTGCTGCTCTTATGGCCTTCATAGCTGCATTCTACTGCAGTGATTCCTCCTGGTTTTCCCAGTATTTAGCGCTCCCTCTGGAATATATCTGGTAAAGATTAAAGAATAAAATATTTAGGAGTACTTCGTGCTGCTGAATAAAGGAGCCTGGTGGAAAGCCAAAAAAATAGTTGATAGGCAACTGCACTAGAATCACCCACAAAAAGGATAATGCTAAGTTACAGGGCTGCCACTGTTTCTTCCTAGTATGAATTGCTTTGACAAGAAAAGTAATTGTCTCACAAAAAGATTCAGCATACCTCACTGCCTTCTTAAGAGGAATTCAGCACACACAAACATTTGCTGCATAGACCAAATTCTGAAATTCTTATAAGTTGTCCTTTCTCCTACAATCCTCCTCCCTCTCAAATCCACTGTTCTTAAGAATATGATTTCAATCTAGAGACTTTCCTATTTTAGAATCAATGACCAGCATGAGATGCTTCAGAGATCTATGGAAATAAAATTTGCAATAGAGATATGAAAATATGTATCTCTTTCCTCCTGATAGATATAATCCTGATCTCTACTAGTTCCTGGATTAAACCCTGAAAGTGAGGCTTAATTGGGATATGATTGATACCATTCGATAAACGGCAGATCTCATTTCTAGCTACATTCAAAAGCCAGGTTTTTTTGGCCATCTTCTGTCTATCTGTCTTGCAAAGAAAAGTGATACACATTCCTTTTAAATTCCAGTGCTTATCTCTCAAACCACCAAGACTTTAAGACTTCTATTCCTTTTGTGTCTCTCATCTGTGCTTATGTGTCTTGTCAGCTTCATTTTTACATGTATTGTTTCCAATCTACATAACTGCCAAAGGGAGCTACAAGCCACCAAAATACTATCCACTGAAGGTATTCCAGGTAATTAATTCATCTCTCAGAAAAAACATCTCTGCTAATCAGCATCAGGAGGCAGCTAATGCAATGGTCAAATTTAAAACGGGCAGGTTTGCATTCTTTCAGAAGATTGTTAACTTTTATGAGCCATATTTTCAAACTAAACCAGATATCCCTTCTTGTCCCCGACAGATAATGGGTAAGAATAAGCAAAACCGTCTAATATTGGGTTCCCACTGCATTTGGACATGAAAATCTAAAAGCAGGAGCGCAGTTTCTGTATACAGCTGCTTCGTTTTATACTTGAAAACCTGCTTATGTTGGAAATACGTTACTTTTCGAGCACATAGACCTTACATTCATACAGATACAATGAAAGGCATGCAGCCAGGAACACAGATGCATCTGTTGGTTTCTGTGAAGGCCCCAATGTTAGGATTCTTTGTTAACCAACCATGGATGATATGCACATCATCTGTGGTTTCAAAAGCAGATAGGCATGTATCTCCAAATATGCTTATTGATCTTTGAAGATATTTTAAACTTCATATATTTAGCAAACCAACAATTGAAATGTTCCCTGCCACAAGAGATTCAGCTGAAGGCTCACAGGCATTTGATGGGAAGCGTGCGTACCCCACTGAATCCACAAGTCAGACAATGAGTCAGAGCCAGTTAGTTACTGACGCAAACCTGCGCTGTTTGAAGGTCTGGTAAATAAGAGCACTCTTATGTTGTCCTTCTAATCTACCTGTGAATTTTGCCACATCACCATTTTTTTGCTATACCATTATTATTTACAGCCACAGAAGACAACACATCAAGATTCTAATCAGCACATTAGGTGAGGGTACTGTTTGTATTTTTCCTTAACCTGGGAGTAGGAGTCAGTTTCCCATCTATTTAAGCACATCTCAAAAACACTCCAATCATCTATTCAAGTATAAATGTCACCAGTTACACGAAGATACTATGCTGTCTAGCACGTCTTGGGAGACATTGGTAACACTGGAGTCATAATCTTATGATATCATGCAGCAAAAGGGTTCATAATAATTCATACTGTACTTAATGAACACTGAAAAAGCAAGTAGTTCCTTCATGCAAAATAGTTTATAAAACACATACATAAATTTCACCCTCCATTAAAATCACCAAGGAACTAACTGTTTTTAGTGGAGAAAAGAGCTCAGGGGTCAGGGGGTTAGACTAGGTGCCAGTTTAAAACAGTGAGCCAAAAAAAGGCTCAGTTTTAATCCTATCTTCCTGCACGTTAGAGGGTTTGCTACTAGTAGGTGAACACAACACCATGCTGACAAACAAATAAAAGCAGTTTGAACTTTCCTAAGACTGCAAATGTAAAGTTCATTATGCAAAACCTCCAGTCTAAGAATACGTGATCAGAAACCTTTAGGAATTCTACCACGAAGGTCCTTTCCCATAACTCAAACATCACAGACTGCGTGTACAAGCAAGGCCATAAGAAAGATTGATTCACAGATATCCTTATTGTATAAGGCAATATCCCATATTTTATTTAAACTTGCTACAATTTTTGCCTTCCAATACCATCTCATTTAATTCCCGGCCTTTATCAGATGTTTACAGTCTCATATACGCCACCAACTACTGCAACAGGTCAAACACAGGTGAGAGTAGTGACACTGTTTGCTGTTTTTAGGGGAGTGGTGATGGGGGTTTTTTTTGGTTTAGGTTTTTATGGGGTTTGGGGCTTGGTTTTTTTTGGGGGGTGGGTGTTTGTTTGTTTGTTTTTTAAAATCACTTCACCCAAACTCTAGTCATCATACCAACTACACAGAAAAAAGGGACTGAGGAATATACAAGCACAATTCCCTTAAACAAATTTAAGGAAAACTAGAAGTCCCATATGAAATCTCAATACAATAAAAGTAAGTTGGGAGAAAAAGGAAGTATTTTCAATACCAAACTATTAGATGAAAGGACGGTAGCCTTTCACTTACCTATTGTGATGATGTTTGCAGAGAGGAAACGGAAACACTTTCCATCATGGAGCATGAGTTCTTCTCTTTGTGTCAAATCCCCTGCTACAGATTTTGGAGAAGGCAGAGCCATCTTAAGCTTTCAGAGCAGCCTAGCAACAGTGCTCCAAGTCAAACAAAGCGTTTCAGAACAGGTATCTGCAGAAAGATTCAGCTGAGTAATAAAAGTATCTGAGAAAAATCAAGAATTTCAGGATGTCGCTGGCTTACTTCGGAAGTCACAGCAAGTGCCTTCTCTGGAATTCCACATTCAGGAAATTGTCCTGGTTCAATCCTGCTGACACATATTCCATGCATTGAAGAATAGAATTTATAGTATCAGTGTGGAGAAAAGAACTACCACTGAGCTCAGTTGATAGAACGGATGCGATGGCCCTTCCCAGCAGCAAAACAGTTACGGGTATTCAGTGCATCTTCCCAGGGTCTCTTGCATGTTGCAAACCTGGAGAAGACAATTTTATTTTAAATAGCAGAAGTTGCTTTAACTGTTTGTTATACAATATTTAGTACAGGAACATAGCTAGATGACGTACAATGGACTGACCTCAGCAGTTGCGAGACCTCAGCTCCTCGCATAACAGAAGGCACTGACGCTTCTTTCCCTCACCCCAGTATTTTCTATAATCATAGAAAACTACGCTTTTGCCAGCAGCAATTTCTCCAGAAGCCAAACTACTCATGCTGGGTTTAATTTTTTTTATATATACATATACACACACACATATATAGATACACACACACTTAGCTCAATCATTCTACATAATAAGTGAATGCATCAGCTATATTCCCAAAGGACAGCTTTTAGAACTATCTGCTGCAATGTTGGCTTCTTCATTCAGTTCTGCCTCTTACCCTTTAAAGCTCTTTTCTCCTCTTACATGCCGTCAACTGTCTCCGTGCTGTATCTCTTCATCGTTGTCTGGCATCCTCCTTCCCTTTTCTTACCTACCTTCTGCCCACTGGCTACAGAAGACTCACCTCTCCAAAACCTTCAGATAGATACTTTCCTCAGAGAGAAAGGTGGTCAAGGGCTCACTCCAAAACAGCAATCACACAAGACAGAAACCTGGGATCCTACCTTGTGCTGGTAACTGTTTGAATCTATGGGAGTCTCCTTCAGTTTGTAATTACAAGTTGAGCTCTGAAACATTGCCCTAACATGTTTTGTTGTGAAAGCACAGATCCAGTTTGACATTATTTTAAAAGAGAGAGGGCAATGAGGCATCACTATTAATTTACAGTGAGTAGAAATAGAGGGGGGGTTGAGACATTTGTGGCAAAAAATGACTAAGAGATGTCCCTGTTACAGCATCTGCCAGTTTGAAGTTGTACCTCCCGTCTTTGGTCCCTCATTCGGCTTCTTTGGGAAGTCATTTCCTCTCTACGACTATCTTTCCACCAAGCCCCACCTTCTCCATTCTCTATCTTGTCAAAATCTCCTCTGCTGAGAGGGAACATGTCAGTCAATGAAGTAATACCCATATACAGAGCCAAAGGCACAGCAACTTCATATATGGGACAGTAGTGCTTAGCAAAATAGAAATTCCCGTAGAAATTCAGTGTCATTAAAATCACTGGATTGAAAGGGGAGGGAGGTAACAGGTTGTCAAAGATACTGCCTGTCCCGCCCAGATATACATCCTTGTACATGCTGTCATCTGTCTCCATAATTGTATCCCTTCATCATTGTGTGACATGTACATATACATAATTAAAAGAATACAGAGTAAACATTCTGCTTCAGACTGAACAAAAGCAGTTCATACGTTTCCATGTATTAATTTTGTGCATCCCAAAATAAATGTTTTTTCCTTTAAGTTATTCCTCGAATTAATACCAAAAATATCTTTACATACATACACACAGCTGACTTGCCAAGGCTCATTCTAAGCTTTTCTACCCTGTATATACTTTTCACAAGACCCTTTACTGAGGCACGTTTGTGATTCTGACGCTTTTTGAAGTCCAGCCACAACTCTTGGGCTTATAGGATTACTTGCTCCTACACATAAGCTGCGTCTTCTATGCCACCAGAAAAAAAGGTAAGCATTCATAACTCTCTCTTGGCAAGACACACCATTTTAATATTGGAAGTGCACCTCTTGCTGCAGTTCATTTGGGGGTGTTCTGATGAAACCAGAACTGTTTCTTCCAGCCTTATCGATCGGGTAAAAAGAAGTTATTACCGCTGCTGCATCTTCAATATTCTCACGAGTATAATATAAATGGCATAGCAGACTGCTGAATAATACTATGCATGTTGAGGAGTAGGAGCAAGGTACGTGAAGCAAGTAGGTGTCAAACACAGTAGATACCAGCCTCAACTCAGGAGCAAGCCCGAGTTATCCACCAACAGAATCTGGGGGCAGATACCACCTTTTTGCTGCAACTCACTGTATGTGTAACAAGCACCTAATAAAACAGAGTACTAATTCACGACTGTAGTCTGCTATCACGACCACCCTGTAAAAGCACGTTGATAGACCTATTGATCTCGCTCGTGTTTTCAGATGTAGCTGTCTCCATGACAACACTTGGGTTCCTGGTTACCACTAACTGCTGTCATATCAGCATTATGGAGTTTGCAACCTGAACCCCACACCCTGGGTTAATTTCTCTATTCCATATAAAGGTAACAATACGAGAAACTCATCCTATGGCTACTGGTCGACTTGTGTCTCACAAGCTGTCTGCTAAATGCTGCTCTAACAGAAGGTTAACAGTGCCAAAACTCTTTTCAGTGTATCAAGTCTATAACCATTTCTACTACTATGGTTTTATGGCTGTTTTAAAAATCAAGGAGGACAAAAGAAACCCTGCAACCTTTTACCTGTATCCAATCCAATCCCACACACATCTTACACCACAGATAACAGCAAATATCACCACCTGGTCATGGTGTTTTGCCCTCTCCTCTCTTCTCCCACCCAACTCTCAAACACAGAATTTTTTGGAGGACTCTAGAACCCAAAGCAGATATTGAAGAGTTAGCCAAAGGAAGAAAAAAAAAAAAAAAAGCCTTTTTTGTGTCTGCCTTTCAGTGTGAAAGCTGTGGGGTAAAGTAGCTTCTGAAATTTAAGTATGCCTGTTTCAACTGTGAGCGAACACATATATACATTTAAAAATGGAAGAAAATCTTAAGCAACTTTTGTTTCTAGTTAGTACATGTTCTTCAAATAAGCATGTACCACGCATTCCTTCAAAAAAATAAAGGGAACAGGGTATTACAGTTCTCCCTTTCTGCTTGTATCTACCCACTACCTATAAAATCCTACAGCTTAAGCGTAAGTCTCTTAGGAATAAGATAGTCTTGTTATCTCTATACACAGCACCTCGTACAGGTCTCCCTGAAAGGGTTCACACAACTGAAACAATAGTAACATGTTAAAAAAATAGAAAGAACTTCAGCAAAGGAATTATCCTAGTTTTTACACGCAGAGCAACAGCATTGCACCAAGGTTAAACCAAAGGAAAAACCTACATAGCCAGAAAAGAGTCATTGCACACACATTTCTGTATGTCAGCGACTAGAAGCTATCTGCAAATGTAGTTGCTGTATAGTTGCTGAAATTCAGTATTCAACTGTGCAAACAATTTACCAAGAATCAGACTGCTCACCTGAAGGGAAAGCCTGGTCTGCATTCAGTGCTGATCCTGCTTTGAGCAGAAGGTTGTACCAAACGACCTACCTTCTGAGGTCTCCTCAGACTCGAATTATTCTAAGAACTGAAATGAATTTATTACTTGAATTAGAAATTGTATGATACTCATCAGGAGAATTAATGATCCTATCACCCACCAGGTCCTTACATGGATTAAAATACAAGAGAAATTTTTTGTTAATGGCTTTTGTAGAATTATCAAAGAGCTATCAGACTCCTTTAACAGCATCACCTTATCTAGTAGCGATGTCATTAAAGCACGCAAGTGCTGTAACAGTAAAGCCATTGTTCTCAGCTGAAGTGAGCAACATTTGCTTAAAAGACTAAACCTTTCTGTTATTACATTTGTTGTGGCTGCTATTCCCATACATCATTTATACTTTGCATTTATGTAAACTTTTGCTGGAGACAGAAAATATGCTGACACAGAGCACAGCTGAGGAAAAGTCTTAAGATACGATCCTGTCTTGATCACTCTCCCCTGTATCCTCTCCCTATACCTTCCAAAACCAAAGCTAAGCAACAGATCTTCCTTGTCTAACTTTCCCATCCTACTCACTAAGCATCTTCAAAATTCCCTGAGCATGACAAAATATATAATGTCAAGAAAGGTAGACTGAATACAAGGAATAAGTGAAGTAGCTATAGTTAGATAGATAAATGCACATTTGTTCAGTATGTTTGCTTTCACTGCAACTGCCCCTGATTTACAGGGAATGAGAAAAGACTCAGGAAGGTTTTTTTAGAAATTTAGGAGAGAACCAAAACTAGACACTAGAAGGCATCTCAGGAGTTAAATCAACTGTGGCCACTGAAAAAGCCAAAACTCCACTCAACAGCACTTCTGGAGCTACTCCATTGCATACTCTGAGCAAGTACTTCTACATTTGACAGGCACGGCCTCGCAGCAGGCGAGTTACCTGTCTGCTTTGGTCATCTGGGCAACTTCTCCTAATCACAATTTTATAGCCACTAGCCACAAAGCTACACGTACCTTTCTGGTACACACGCAGTAAGCGTTTAACCCCGAGATTAATCCAGGAAGCCACAGCTCATAGGACAGATGAAACTGTTTTAACATTGAGACAAGATCTATCCATTTCCTTTGCAGAAAGTTGAACGGGTTGGTAGTTATTTTGCCAGACTCTCTCACCTCTTTGCTCTAGGGGTTTTTTGAGAGGTCATTTCCTTTGTAGGAAATTCAGTCATTGTGACTCATTCTACACCAAAGAACGTGTCCATGAGAGTGAGGAAGACTTAATGGGCACAGACGTTTGTGCTGGTACATACTGGCATCATTTCAGTGAAAGCAGATGAGCTGCAATACTTTACATTGTATGAGGATGTGGCTCACTGAATATTTTATTGTCTTGAGTCATGTCAAATTCACATTCTTTATGCTTTTTTTCGATCTGAAACTGAAGCTATTGTGACTCAGCTGATCTCTAAATGTCTTCTGTTTTTCTGCAAAAGATGTTCTTTCTTCACTCAGTCCCACTCTTAGAGCTTCTGCACAGGTCCTCAGACTTCCCGCTCTTCCCTCCCTTCTCTTCAGCATACCTGTATTGTTAAAAAAAAGTAGTCCAGCCCCTCTCCCCAAAACAGCAAGCTGAATGTCCCCATAAATCCTAGGCCGCCAACAGAAAAGCACACAGTTAATCCTTAGAATTACAGCAGGATTCAAACTGGTATCTCAGAACAAGATTCAGGGGCCAGACCTCCTATTAAAGTAAATGAAAAAAGCTCAATTGGCTTTCCTGGAAAATTTCCTGTGAAGATGGTATGATGAAAAGTATCAGTTACATTCTCTGAAAACATTCCACCTCTGTTATACTAAGAAACACTCTGCCCTCTGAGAACAGCACTGCCCATTGACAAGAGTCACAAAACAGCCAAAAGAGAGCAACTGTATCTGATCAGAGCACATGAACAAGATGTAAACTGACTGCTCAGGTTAAGAGCCCTACCTAAGTATTACTGAGAGAGGTTCTGTAGTCCCTTAGAAAACAGGACTTAAAACTTTTGACTTACAGACAAAAAAGCTGTGTACACTATTAACAATCTTTTAGCCATTTTTATATTGCTGTCATATTTAAAGTTTAACCCCAAAAGACCTGCTTTTCTGTTCAGGCAGGTATCGTGTGGCACCCACCAGAACTCAGACAAGCTGTGATATCCTTCCAGCACTGATACACTGATACTGTGGATGAAACATAAAAAAACCTAAGTTATCACTTAAACCTGAATAGTTTGATCGGGAAGCAGATCAATAGGATAGAAGAGCAATTGGGAGAAAAAAAACACTTTAAAGCATTTGAATCTGAGACTTGGGATTTGCTTTGAAACTCTACTGCGGCTCACTATGACATGCGGTTCATTTTAAAGAATGTAACTCCATTCACCGGGCAATTCCATTTGAGATAACTTGCACGCCCAGGCATGTTACTTCACATCCAAAGCAACTGCAAAATGAAAGAAGTCTGTTTCGGTACTACGGAACAAGGGGGTAAGCCCACACCTTAGGGTGTGAGACAGCATTCTTTTTCCCAAGGGACAGAGCACGCACAGAACAAACTGGCATGCGATAGAGTTCTCCGGCAAACAATTCCGTTAAAAATATAAGGGGGCGCACAGAAAAGGCAATAGAAAAGAGGACATCAGAATATCTTTCTGGCAGCCTGATGCATTCACCTTACACCTAGAACACAGTCATCCCACTTAAAAGGAACACTCAACATTTGTCAGCTTTTCTTCACCCACCACTTACAGCTTGAACTAGAGCTGCACACGCAGGAGAGCTCTGCATTTTTGCTGAATGATGTAACTGAATATTCCTTATGCAAGTAAGGAGACTTCTTAAGTCCAACTAATTTATTTCGGGCTTATATTGACGGTGTCATAGGACTTTAGCATTTACTTTACAAAACAAAACTTGAAATTTGCAACAATTTCTATATAGAGAATAGACTGGTTTGTAATCCCCTTTCCTATTTATCCCGAGTTGCCAAAAACCCTCTCAGTTTCATAATCATTACTTGTTGCTAGTCAGTTCCCAGACCTATCTGAAACGACAACGGAAACATAGCACACAGCAGCCTCTTGCTTCTTAAGAGCATTTGCATTTCTTATTAGCAAGGGAGAACTGGAAATTTTTATTAGAAGAGCAAAGGGAACTAATTAAACAAGGCTCTAAATCTCATCCAATAGCTTGGCTCAGAAATACTTTGAAACTACAAGTTTCATACTATAGACCATGAAAAAGAAGCCTCGGAGAAGGGAGGGGGAGAGGAAGATCTCCTTGTCAGGAGACAGACAGGAAGAGACTCCTGCTGGAAAAGCTGAGCTTTCACTGCACATGGGAATTTGTGAGTCATATTAAAGAGGAGATGCAGATTATGGGCTCCAATGCCATTTGTAATCAAGAGATCTATAATACTAATAATGTTAATACTCTCAATTATGTTAGCAGGCTTGGTCACTCTCCAGAAGCCTAGCCCAACTATTTTTTTTTCAACCTCGTCTAAAGAGACGGAAATGTCTTTAAGAATAATGCCTATGACCTTTAATCAAGCTGCTTTAGTTCTGTACAGCAGTTTATTGCTGTACTGATCTCTCTTAGATATTAAGGAATAACTTGTGCTGGGGAGTTAGAAAGGAGGTGGCAACACGTGTTCTCCTCTTGCAAGTCAGTGGTAAATGATCAGCTTTCTCCTGAGGATGCCTAGTAGGAACTACAAAAGCCTAAGCAGAGGAAGAAGGACAGTAAGAGACAATAGGAAATAAAATGGATGTATCTTGTTAGCTAAATGGTGAGGTAAAATGCTAACAATTTAACTATTGCTAGTGAAATGAGGATATTACCCTAACTAAAAGCAAAGTTTTTTTCACCAGCCTTATTCCAGCCATCTTTCAGCACGTATTTATTGTAGTTTTCCACCACTTGTATCATTACTAAGACAAAAAGTTCTACAGTAGAAATTTATATGTATAACCTCAGATTGGAACAATATGAAAAGCCAATCAGGGTAAATGAAAACCTTTCAGATGCACAGAGTAGATCCAGAGCACGTTTTTAACAACACTGATGACTACATTTTCCAATATAAAATGGCTGAAACTCCCAGCAAGGGAAGGTAGGTAAGTACTACAGCATCTTTGATCTGTATCCTGATTTCACTTCTCTAACCTTCTCTGGGTACCTGGAAAGGGATAAAACTTTGGCTGTTTGACACAACTGAAAGCCAATAAGCGGGCTTCATACCACTGGAGAATATCAAGCACATGCACACACGCTAAAAAACCTGAGCTAATTACATGCAGCTTCAGGAGAAGAGCACACAAACCCATTCAACAAAAACTGCAGAGATAGGATGATCTAGTATTTAAGTTCCGCAAATGGAAGTCAAGACTTATCTTTAACTACACTATAGCTCCCTCTTTATAACACACTGCAAATACTCCACAAGTCTACACTACTTCCGAACATTTGACTTTCCTGAAAGCTTTGCACAAAGCAGAAGCCAGTCATGACAGACTTCAAAACTAGAGATAATAGAAGGACACAGAAATAATGAAATGACCTTCAGTGACAGGGAGAGAGGTGATGAGCACAGAGCACGGAATACCAATTCCAAGCACAACAGAGAATGACAGACTTGGAAAGGACCTCTTATAACTTAGATTGCGTCAAAAATTTCACACCATGGATTTAAATAAGTGTAGATGCCCAGCTTACTCTGCAATTTAAAGCGGTGTACATGCTCTTTTGAACATCTCACATCTCATCTGTTTGCATTGTCTTTAGGGTCACTTGCTGCTTTTTGTTAAGATTAATAATTGATCTATATTTAAGTGCTTTCTGTGACAAACTTGAGTTGGGGAGCATTGAATTCTCTTGGTTTGCAATTCACACTTCATTTCCAATAAATACTCCTAGAAATGAGTCGATGATAAAAACATTTTGTGTGCACTCTCCTAATGCCATTGTCTATAAAGATCATCTTTCAGACATTTTTGAAAGCTTAGTAAGTCACCATCCTTAGTTGTTTCTAAGTGTAAACCTAAGGCCGGGTAAAGGTTCTCATCAGGATTTGCACAGCTAGCAACATTTTAATTTATCACAGTAAGGAACCCGAACAGAATCAAAAGCATGGTCTCTTTTCAAGTGGGTCTTTCTTCACATCACCCTACTATAAGACAGAAACTGAGTCGGTGAAAGCGACTGCTATGTGTGTATAGTGCAAACAAGAAAAACACACTTGGCAACTTAGAGAAGGCTGTGGGGTTTTTTTTGCCAAACATCCAAACTAATTTCTTAAATTAATGAATCCCTTTCCCCATTAGCAGGAAAGGGTCTGGGAACCTCTCAATCCATCCTCATTTTGTCAAATAGAGGGCAGTGACATAGGCAAACACTAACTAATGGACTTGCTACAAGGTAGTAAGTCTTTAGGGCCTATTCCAATAAACGTCAAAGTACAGCTCCACTTTGTTCACTGCCTTATCGTGGACTTTAGTACTTTGTTAGTCAATAAATAACATTACTTCAATAACCTCGTCTCATTCAGAATCTGTCTAAACTCACGGGAGGGGAAGAAAAGTGGGATAGGTCACTTCATATTGTAGGAGACAAAAAGACCTATTAAGTTATTTAACGAAGGACGACCCAGAAACAAAATCATAGGCTGCAATCTCACTATCCAAGGCATATAGCACCAACTCCACTAAGTGGTTTCTAAGCACAAACAAAAACCACACACCCCCCTCCAAATCCACACACCAGAGGTCAGCTCTAAGTGGGCATTACAACAATCGGTAAACCCCATCTTTATCGAAGACTCACCCCAAAGCCAATGGACTTTATGCCAGTCTTTCTGGCAATTTCAGCCACCTGAGAACGTATCACCAGCTCCACGCACAGCCAGCTACCTCTGTACCCTCCAATGTGGTCATAGCCTTGACACACCAAAGCAAGTAGAATATATTTCACTTAGTTCTTGCAGCAATCCCACTAAACAATACCGGCACATAACACATGCCAAAGTTCTCTGGTTTTCACTTTCTCTGCAGGGTATATAGCTGCTTCTTTAGGCACCTCAATTGCATGCTTCCGTTGTTTCCTCAAGCTCCGTTCCTTGCTCATTTTTTTAAATAAATAGAACATGAATTACATGTTTTCAGTTAAAGGCAGAGAAAACTTCTAGAAAATATGTTCCAGCATCTAAGAGCACTAGGAAATCTGGAATAACAAGCTGGGGGGGGACGATGGGAATGTTGAAGGGGCTAAGAGGCAGGGAGGAGCTTCTTTTAAGTTATTTTATAGTAACTAGTCCTGCAAGGAGAGCTCTGAAGAGACATCCTCTTAACATCAGATTCAACACAAAAAGCAGTATTGCGAGTTTCTGCATAACGGCCTTCGGCAAACACCACCTGGAGGGGATGGGAACTACATAGTTTTTGCAGCACTTTCAATCTCTCCCAGGAATGTTAACATGTAAAGCTCCTTCACCTTCCCACCCGATTTCCCTCTTAATTTCTGAGGCAATCCAGAGCTCCCTGACAACTATTAAGATGTCAGAAGATTCTCCGGGAGCCATTCCTTAATGAAACGGAAACAAGTAAGGCTATGACAAACAATAAAGAAATGCAGGGCCACATTAGAACCAGGTATACAAAAATCAATCTCCCAAGTTGCATGCTGTATTTCTGACTCAAACGGATTTGAAAACCTCACTCAGCTAATGCTTTCAGGTCCATAGATATAGGGAAACTGCACTTCTAAAATTATTTCAGTGCTTATTTTAACATTGCTTGCTTGAAATCCAACCTCAGATGGATCAAACAGTGAGCTCTTTAACAAAGGAGATCCAAAGGCCTGCAGCCTAGCTTCAAGCAGGTAGAGGCTCAGCAACAAAATTCTTACATAGCTCTTCTTGTCAATAGAGCCCGGTGCACTTGACTCAGAGTACATTTTATTGTGGCCGTTTTGCACCTGAGGAAGTTGTTCATGACATGTAGCCTGAAACACCATCTCCCCTTCCAGAACTCTATCCTCTTCATTTTCTCATCTCTTAAGTGAACACTTCAGGATTTTGGTTCAATTCTTATTTGAAAAAATCAAATAATTTTTCAAGTGTGGATTCCAGCTACCACTGTTCCTTTGTTAGCCATTATGCCTCCTGCAGAGCAATAGAAACCAAGATTCTCAAAATGCTGAAACATTAGACCTGCTTGTTTTGATGTCTCCACTCAAAATTTCTATCAATAATGCAGACTCATGTGCAGTCTGCCAGACAGTAATGTACAGAAAAACAACAGGAAGGGAAGTCAGAACTTTGCCTAAGCATGTGTAAAGATTTGTCACAGCCTGCAGTTTTACAGGTACCTATCCAATGACTTTACTGTGTACTTACATGTGCTGAAGGCAAGTGCTCCACCCCCACAAAATGGAGGCAGATTAAACAATGAATAAAAGGTTTGGAAATTCCCTACAGATTTAGAGTCTGTGTTCCAAGCAGTGATGTGGAAGTCCAGAACTTCATAATGACTTGCAGCAAATGCTTGGCCAAGACGTTCTACAAAGTGGCCACATACGTTATGCTTAGTTCAGGGGCCAGGGAGGGAGAATAGCTGTCCCTCTGGAACAGGACTTGGCTCATGTTATACAGACCTTTTCTCCTTTATCATCTGATCCTGAATGCATGGTCTATACCTACTACTCACTTCATATATGTCATTAACAATCATTCACAATAAGTGATATACAGGAAGGTTTGCTATGATTTAGCAAGGCAGGCGGTATCAATGGGACCAGAGGTTAATTCACAAATAGGGCCAAGACAGTGGAAGTAAGTGAAGGGAAATTCAGGCATAACACTGCAGAATATATTTCAATAGTAAGTTCAGATTAATTTAAGTCTGTCATGGGAAGCAGCAGGTCATTTTATAGCTAACTAATGCAGAACTGAGACATCTTGGTGCACGACAAATGTATCGCAGTAAATTCAGATGATTCTTAGTAACTGAGACACTGTCTTCAGCCTCATCCTATTACATACTCAAATTTATTTATACAGTCATTTTCTCAGTTCTGGACAAATTAACAGGACTAACAAGAACAAATTCCAGTGATATTCACAAATAAGTTAGTTCCTAAATATAATTCAAAGGGGCCAAGTGCTCTGTACATTTTATTTTAAAACCAAAGTAAGGTTGTGGTGTTCTGAAACTGTGAGTACAGAACTTTAGAACTGCCATACACTAAATCTTTTATTTCTAACCAAGACTAAAGATTCTTTTACAAAAAGAATTTCAGTCTTTCACCTCTACAGCTTTTTACAGTATGTGAATGTTGTCAACAAGCTCTCACAGGGGGAAGGACTTCCTGCAGCAACATCCACTTGGATGCTCTCAGACAATTTAGGGTAAGTATGGAGTAGCTTTTAATTCAGTATAAATTACAGAAGTGATGAATGCCACATAAGAAGAAAACAAAAGCCTTTTCAGATAACCTAAAAGGCACTTGGCCATAAACTAGAAAGTTATCATTTTTGCAAAGCCAGGACCAAAAAACAACCAAAAGCAAGGAACGACTGAAAATTTTGCAGTGGTCTCTAGGGCACGAATTTAACAGGTTTCACACAAATTTACAAGCAAGGCATTCCATTGAAAAGTCTCATTTACTTACTAATGACAAGGCATGAGTTAACAAACAATCCATGTACCTGTGGCCCTAGAAGACTTGTGGTTCTGCAAGATGAGAATCTCCATGAGTTGCAAGGACAATCAGAGAAAAAAATTAACTTTCCAAGACTAACGTAAGGATTAGACAAACTAACAAAAAATACTCAGACTAAAATTCTCCTGGCTTTAGACAGGAAGCCACACCTTAGGCAGGTGATCAGAATGATAAATTCTTTGGGCTGAGAAGGATCAAAATACAATGCATTATAGGAGCTGATCTTCCCAACATAGTCATTAAGTATAAGAATCAGCAACTCCTTAGTGTTTCGAGATTCAGATACACAGATATTATACAAGAGTGTATGACAGAAGTAGATCTGGTAAAATATTTTGCTTATTAAATAAATAAGCCCACTGTTAACTGGTCTGCCACGTCAAATGTATCTATATCCAGTCGTGGTCTCTAGTCTATATATAATCAACCCTCAGTGCCCAGAAGCAGACAATCTAAAACAAGCAGTCCCTCTACTGAAGATACTGAAGAGCTCAGAGGCAAGTTAGTATTTATTCATCTGTTCTTCACACACTGGTACTGAGGTCATTAGAACACAATAACTATGACACCATGCAAGCTTGCCCGCATTTAGATAAGTAGGACATTTCATCAGCAGTCACTGACCTTCCCTCACAACCCTCTGTCCTTCATTTGGACTAAACAGTTCCTTCATACCTAATCTTACTAGGCAAAAAAGGATTCTCCCCAGCTGAAGTTTTTCTCCCCCCCTCAGAAAGAACAGAAAAAGCTCTCTCAATAGACAAAACTTTGACCACTTTCTTTTGAACGATAAATAACTTGACTTTGAGCCAGATTCTGAAGATGGCATCAATCTCCCATCTCAAACTTACCACAGTCAGCAGTGAATCTTGCTCTACTTCTATTTTACTTTTTAACAGTTGAACCTACCTCTACCATGAAACAAAACATGATTCTAGAAACTATCACCCTTGGGATTTGGGGTATGTTTAAGACGTACATCTAAACTCTGGAGCCCGAGGCATTTGAAGCATACATAGCACTAGCAATTTGGCCATCCTTATTATTTGCCATCGTAATCCACATTTTTATGCCAGGAAAGAACTGAAAATTCCTTCTCCACAGCCCAAAACAACAACTGAAAAAGCCAAACAACGCATACCCTTTCGAAGGATCACGTGTGTCTTTCCTTCCAAGTTAAGACTTACCAACTGTTCAGTCACAGAATCAGACAGGTTATATTACTTAACTGGTATTTTATTTAAATATCTAAAGTTTATTTTACATTCAACTTCTCTCATCCAAGTCAGTTTTAGCTTTGGTTTAGTATACCTGTGAAAGCTCCAGGCTCAGGTTAGCATTTCAGAGGGAACGCACTAGTCTCTTGTGTGGAAGAAAGCAGTTGTCCAGCTAGAAAAGTCTAAACTGAAATCACAAATGTGGTTTCCTTCATCCCTAGAAGCTCAGAGAACCTAAAAACTTAGGACTAACAGAATTCCAAGGTTCCTGAACATTTTCATGAGCACGACCAAAATAAAAGCAGCATTAGACATCGCGCTCTTTCCATTCTCTCTTCCTTAAAAAAGACAAAAGCAAAAGTAGTAGCAAACTCTGTTGCAATCATACAGCTATATATATTCCTGCAGTAGCATATTATAAAATTTGTTGCTAACTTCTAAGAGTGAGCAAAAGCGTTAAAAGTACACCAAAATGATTCCTGAAAGAGAAAGTAGCAAATTAAAACAAACCAAACAAAAAACCCCACACACCTCTGTTTCTCCTCTCTGGACAGCGCAGACAAGCTGTCCTCGCTTCTTTGCACGGTGCATCGGAGCCTTCGCAAGCGGGACAAGAAAAGGGGGGGAGCGAACTGCACAGTCTGAGCGCGAAGGCTCCGCCCCTGCATTTTACATGTTAAGGGCTCTCAGCTCACTGCTCACAGCCCTTATTCAAACAGTTCAGCTCCAGGGTAACAAGTTCAAAGTGGGAGGAGGCAAAAGGCATCGGAGGGCGGTAACAGTCCCGAACAGACACTTCGTTCCTTCTACATCCGCAGAACCTGTTCTTCAGGTTGGAAGCTGAAACATCTGCCGAGTGCCGGGTTTGAAAGCTGCGCTCCAAACCTCTCCTATACTCACAGCTCTGCAGAGGTAGAACCATATTTAATAACGCACAGACAAGCAACATGTGGGAGGAAGAGTTAATCATTACTGCGCACTGAGTTTGTTTTACATGTTGGACTTCCTTATGTTAACGTCAGTGAAGCAACTCACGCCCTTATCAGGTCTGTTACAAGCCAAAGTAGAGAAGCATGCAATGGAAATAAAGTCTGCACAGAAATTTGTCTTGCAAAAGCTTAAGTAAAACACAGCAGCTAAATTTTAAGAAATATGGTAGTCTTCTGCAGTTGCCAGTATCAATCAGAATACAGAGTAGAAGAAACGGCTTTTTCTCGCAGACCACTGCGTAACAACTGACATCCGTCTGGCCTGGCTGTATGTGATGAAGGGAACAATTCGCCCTGTCAATCCCAGAGTGTTTTACCATGTCACTTCCAGTATCAGCTGAACCACCACACTGGTAAAGGATCACAGTGGGCCAATAATCTATATAACAACTCTCATGACACAGTGTATTCAGGAGACTTCCATCAGGTTAGCAGGCAGCATTTGAAAGGTACGAGAGCCTCAGGTCCTTAAGGTATGGCTGCTGTGTTTTTTCAGCTTAATACACTTAACTGCTTACTATTAGGTTAAGAAAAAGTGCTGGTTTATTATTTTGGTAAATACATTGCATATTTCTTCTTACAAAAGCACACTATTTGTACAGTCTGCATTCAGATCAGCCACTTACCTCATTCTAAATCTTTTAACTCATGATTTTGGTTTTGCCAGAGGATGGAATCTATGGGAGAAGCAGGATTGGCCCAGATCTAGAAGGAATAATCCCAGACCATATGAAATATCTTTGGGGTTTTTTTTTCTTTTTTTTGGGAGTGGTTTTGTCTGGGGGTTGTGTCCCCACACAGGAATGAATCCATATTCTTATTTGGTGGACTATATGTTCCCCATTGTACAAAACAGCATTGCCTATAAATGTTGCAGTACTCATTAGCCCAAATTCTATGCAGAGCAAATTCTGTGAGGCAAACAGGGAAAAAATCTTAGTTTAAAACAACACAAAGGGCTATATTCAGATGATCTAAACTTTCTACACAGTCGAAACATAAAAAAAGATAAAACAAATGAAAGAACAACATTTGCAAATACAGATTGATAAAGCTTCCTTCAAACGAGAGGTGAGCCCCAGCTACACCAACACACAGCAACACTGCACCGCACTGGAATGGGAGTCATCTCATGTCACGTTCATGCGACCATCAAGAAAGGATCACCTACAAATCCATTTTCATAGAACAACTCTGCTCTTTCAAAATCTTTATTCTCCAAAAAGGAAGCATGCAGAAACATATGGAAGTGAGAAAACAGAAGGAAGGAAGAAGTAAGGCGGGATTCATTGAATACTCCACACATCGCAAAACATTTGCCAATTCACGTTTCCTCCCTCAGACTTGGAGGAATTGGCCAGTGCTCCTCACGTCCACACGATCGCTGAACAGCATCACCCTCAGTGTGTATATCAGCTTCAATTCACTACCAACAAGTTTCAGCATCACTTCTAATCAGCAGCCACAAACCACTGGGCAAAGTAACACTTTATAGTCCTTTTGGTTAGTAAGTCCAGCTCCACAAAATAAAAACTAAAACAACTGTTTTCCTGCAACCTCCTTAGAGAAAGAGAAATTACCTGAAATACGCAGAATAAACACAAGTTTGAGTTTACACTGACACCTGCAGCACAACACTTGCCCTCAACAGGCAGTGTTTTTTATTCCCTTGCAAAATCTAGTTACATGAGAAGAAATTTTATTGCATGACATACAGCAGCACAACTACCAAGGCAGTAAGAGGAAGAACAAAGAGAAAAAAGTGAGAGAAAGACTACATAAGGCAAAATTGGAAGGCAGACCAAATGAAGATGTCTCTTTCACTAACCAAGTATCCTGAAATTCCCCAAGAGCTTCTAGGATTGGATGTTTAATATTAAATTATTTCACTTTGTTACTTCTCAACTAACAATCCTTCCTAATGCTTTTTGTTGTTGTTGTTGTTTTTATTTGCCTGTTTTGTATTTTTTTCCTGAATATTCACACTTCTTAACTGTTACTCATTTATAAAAAGCAAAATCATAGACCACAAAACATTCCCTTAATAAAGTACTCAAAAAAAAAAAAAGGTCTGTCCACTATAGAACTATTCATAAGAGAAACTCATCAGTAGCAGGGTTTGTCCTGCTAAGAACAGAGGTCTTCATGCTTCGATCTCAATAACTACTTACTAGTAATCTCTTATCATCATGACTTTTGTTTATAATAGAAGCTACAGAATGTTAGCTGCCTTTCTGCAAAATAAGGATGTGAAGATCTTAGGGGAAATAGAGTAAGCAAAAAAAAGAGCCGCTTGTCCATATTTGAATGTGATGAAATAGAAAATAAATTATTAAATCTACATATACACAGACACCTCTCCCAATATAGATTAATTTAAGAAATTTCAGATTATTCCTTATTTATTGCAGTGTTTATTCTCTTCTCCACAACATACGAGAGCCTAACACTGTGTTTATATTATAAAAGTCAACGCTACCTTGCATGTAGCTCTGGAAAACATTGCAAACATTGTTTGCAAATCCAAAAAAAAAAAACCAACCTAAAACAAAAAACCCTCCAGGATTTATCCTACACAGAACCGAATTTCTTGGTGACACTGTGATAACAGCTAACTACCCAAAATCATATACAAGTAGCTGTAACATGGATACAAATGGTTTCCTTTTTCCTGAGAGCATTCAGGAGCTTGTCAGATTTAAAAATAAATATTTAGGTACTTCATTTTTCTTATAAAGAATATATTGACATATACACTTGAAAACTCCAGAGCACTTAAAAATATAACGCAATGCTGCATGGGCAAAAAGACCTCTTCCAGGAGACAGAGCACTGAATTAAGAGTATTTCCAGCTCGTTAGTTTCTAGATGTCATATCACCTCTTTGTTTCTCAATTTGTCCCATCTTCTAAGAAGAGATAATGACATTGATTTATTATGTATTTTACTGACAAAAAAAGAAGTATATAAATACCATTACTGTTATACACACATGCCAATGCAACTTCTCATGTGAAACACAGCAGCTGCCTAAACAATTCACAATGCTGGAAATCAAGAAACAAAGAATGTTATCCATTACTACAATAATCAGTTACAACACGAGAGGTGGAAAGGCAGTTCCGTCCCTCTCTTACTTGCAACTTTCAGTGCAAGCCAGCAGCTAACTAAAACAGAGGTCAATTTTCCTCAATGGTATATATATGAAAGCTCTCCACCCAAAATGGAAACGTTATTTGGCGTGATGACCTCCCCTCAGTTCAAAACAAAAAAGATTTTTTTGAATTATTTTCTAGATTTGGACAACTTTCCTCCTTTTAAGAGGAAAACATAAGTTTATTGCCATACTCGACAGAACCCCCACCCTTCAAAATATCAAACCAACTTAACTTTTAGAATATAACAAAAGCCATTTAACTTGTCAAGAATGGTCACATACAGAGAAGTTAAATGCATGTTTTAACATCGGTGGGAACAGAGTCTTGGCAGCCTGGAACCCTAGGTGATAAGGAACAGTTAATGTGTGAATTCAAAAACATCAGTAAATAATGAGTTGGCCCCACAAAACATTGATGCAAAGAACAGACAATGCACACAAAACCGAAGCAGTTACCACACAGCATTTAAAACTGCTTACAATTTGCGTTTTCAGCTGTTATTAAGGTCAGTTTGGGTTTTCTACCACAGAAAGTAGGAATAGACCCCATGATCAGTTATACAAACTTCTACTGGACCATAAGAGTTTATTACCTCACTCTTCTTACAGCTTTCAGATACACTTTGACTGTGCTGTTAAAAATAACTAACTATTAAAAAGAAAAAATATTATTTACCACACAATCCCCCCCTGAATAACAAATTTTTAAGGAATGAAAATCTGACCTTCAGAAGCCTAAACTTATCTTCAGCTTTACAAATGGTTTCCAATCCAATAATTAAGTGCTCATCAGCCAGCATTTCAGCTTTGCAAAAAAGAAGTCTCTTGAGCTCTTCTTTGGTTTCTTGACCTATAAAACAAGAAAGCCATATTTACCCACTTCAACAAAACGGCAACAAACATTTACGCTGCACACTTAGTAAAACATCTCTCTCATACAGAGCACAAACGAGAAACACCTAGTGCTCTAATCAACTTCTCTAGCAGCTGTTCACAACCAAGCAGGTACCACCCTAGGCTAAGTTAGCAGCTCTAACAAAGTATCACCGCTTGCTCCTAACTCCCTCTAGGCTTCCCATGTTCCAGTTTTCTCAGGTGCAACTGATTTAAGAGATACTCACCTCTTGATCGCTGAAGGCAGCCACAGGACACGAGACAAAGCAAATATTACCTACCGCAGTTGGTGAGAAGATTAAACTATGATTAGGATGCACTTGTTGCACTGCCTGTGCAATGCTGAAATAGCAACCATTGTTTTTGTGGTGAGAAAGTTACCAAGTCCTCTAATTTTAACCACAGTCTTCCCATGTTTGGTATTTTTTCTTAACAATTGAGCTGTTGGACACATGAGAGCATGGAAATCATAGCTCTCCCTTTAAACAAAAATCAAAACATATGAGGTGAATTGGAATTCTGAACAAAATGATCCAAAGATTGGTCAATCAGTTTTAGTTTTGTATTTTTAAAAAGTGCTATAATTTAGGGTAGCAGCTTCAAGTTTCTTAACTTGGAACATATCAGGTCACCATGATACGTCAGGATTTAAGCGGGATGTGCACACTAGATGTGAAAGTTTCACATTCTGTATCCATTTCACATGGGGTATTTCCTTATGCAGGTGCTCCCTCTACTGTTTTACTAAATGAAGTGTTCTAATGTTTTTCCTTAATTGCATTGGTTTTATAGCTAGAGATTGAAGGATGTGCAATTTCATTTATGTTATACACCCTTCCATACACTAGCAAATAAAAATTTGAGTTGCACGTGGAGCAAGGAGGGAGGGGATAGGAATGCATTACTGAAGTGTAAGATTCATCACAGCTTTACTTACGATTTACAACTTTCGGTGCAGTTAAATCAGAACTTTGATGTCACAAGCTATGTTGCTAGTAACAGACTACTGAAAACCAAAGGACCACAAATATCCAGTTTACTTGTGTTTAGGTTTGTCAGTAGGCAGCCTTTCTCTCCGTTTCTCAGCACTGAGAAAAAAAAACCAAACCACAAGTACAAGCTCCAAATCCTTCACATTACTTTCAAGTGAGTTATTGCAATATTAGTCTGTAAACTCGTCTCGAAAATATCTATTTTAATCTAAGTGACAGTAGTTTTGTCAAATAAATCAATTACATCCTAGAACTGTTTAACCTCCCCTTCACTTAAGCATTTTGCAAAACTAATTTATAACTACGTGACATAAAAATCTGCTAAAAAAACCAAACGTGTTTTGACAAAAATGACTGTAGCAGAATTCAAGATGCATACAGGTAGCAAACATTTTCAGAATGCCGCTACCTTCGTTAAAAAGGCCATTGTTTGTAGGGAGCATCATTTTTTTGTTGTTTAAACACCAGCCACACCTGCGACAGCCTCCTGGTAGGCAGCGTGATTCTGGCCGGCTCCTTCCAGGGGCCGATAAGCCTTGCGACAAGAGACACTAGGGAAGAGGCCACTCTCAAGACCCTAAAACTAGCAACTAGACACAACATCAAGAGCAATCCCTCAGAAACGCCGTTGACTAAGGTCCGAACGCTTACGTTCCCACGTTCGCTCATCTTTCTCTCTCCAACCTCCCCTTTTACCAGAGGATCAACCGCCAAAGGAAGCCATCCGGCCGACACGCCGCGGCAGACGGGCGCTCAGGGAGAAGCAGCGCTGCCTTCCCGAGGGCTGGATCCCCCCAAAGACGCGCTCCCAGCTGGGGCGGGCTGACACACCGAGCGTCCCCGGCGGCTCACGCACCCAACGGAGCCCCGCCACGGCGGCTGTCAGGGAGCCCGGACTCCCGCCTTCGCCTGGCCCACACAATTTACCTCAGCCAGACGCGGCCCGGGTCTCTGGGCCGCCTCCCGCCCCGCAGCGCGGAGGCGCCGAGCCCGGGCTCGCCTGCTCTGCGGCCGGGTTAAGGAGCGCGCTGGGGGAGGCAGCCGGCGCCGGCCGGCGGCGGTGCCGAGCGCAGGCGCGGGCTGGGCTGCGGGACACCCATCCCGCGGCACCCGAGGGGAGCCCCGCCAGAGGGCGCCGCCCTGGAGCGAGGCGGCACCGCAGCCGACGGCGGGCAGACAGCAGCGCGCGCGGCCGCGAGAGCCGCCCGCGGCGCAGCGGGAGGAGCGGCCGCCGCAGCGCTGAGGCGCGGAGAGAAGCAGCTCCCGCCCCCTCACGAGGCTCCTCCTCGTGGGAGGCCCGCAATGACGCAACACACCTGCGCCTCCCGGCGCGCGGCCTGCGCACCGCCCCTTCCGGGTGCCGCACCGCCCCCGCGCGGAGTTACGTCTCCGTCCGCGCGCGATGTCGCTGGCGGCGGCGGGGCCGGCGCAGCTGGTGCGCTGCGGGCAGAAGGACGAGCTGTACCGGAGCGGGCTGCGGAGCGGGGCCGGCACCGCGCTGCACGGGCTCGCGGGTAACGCCTCCCGAGCGGGTTTCTCTCGCCCCCGAGCTCCGCCGAGGGGCCGGGCCGCCGGGCTAGGCGCTGTGGAGGGCGGGCGGGACTGCAGTGACATCGTCAGTGCCGCGAAATGCGCCGGTAGCAGCCGACCCCCCCTCCGCGCTACCTCACGGATCGGGCGATGGAGGGGGGCCGGGGGGAGCCCCGGAGGAGGGCTTAGACCAGCATGAGTTCCGTGTGAGGTAACTGCGCGGCCCCCCCCCCCCCCCCCCAGGTGCCAAGAAGTGGCTGGAATGGAGGAAGGAGATTGAGCTGCTTTCTGACGTAGCCTACTTCGTCCTTACCACTTTGTCAGGTACTGTGCCCTGTAACTTCGTGTTCAGCACTTCTCCCGGCACCGTGAAGGACGAGCCGTCTGTCTGGGCGGCTGCGAGTCGTTGGTGAGCACCGCCTCGAGCGAGACTGCTCAACAGCGCTTTTCTTTAATGCAGGGGGTTTGTTCGTTTGTTTTTTTCTGTAAATGCCTTTTATTAAATATGAAACCACTAAATTGTCAGAAGTTTGAGTTCAAATGCAGCGTTTTATCAACCCAGATATATGTTCTTTTTAAAAAAGGGGTGCATGACACTATGAAAAAGTATCCCTGCTTTAAGCCTAAAACCATTGCAGGTACCGGTGCTGCAGATACTGATGTAAACATAATGCTCACCTCATTCAACACAAAAAAATGCAACTATTTTTGAAACCTGATGTGTTCTGACCCAAGCAGCCTGCCACCACTGCTCCATCATACAGAGAATGACATTGCAATTGCCATCTTACCCTGCCTGTTTTCTGTTACACGCATTATTTAGGTTATCAGACGCTGGGTGAAGAGTACGTTAACATTGTTCAAGTTGACTCAACCAAGAAAAGGGTACCTTCTTTTCTTCGACGGGCCATCTTCATTTCTCTTCACACTGTAGTACCCTATTGCTTAGAAAAGGGATTACTGCATCTGGAACGTGAGCTGCAGGCAGAAGCTGACGAGTCCAGAACCTCGCAGAGCAACCCCGCACTGGGCTTATCCAGTAGGACCTTAATACGACACTGGATACAGAAACAAGTTGGGGAGCTTACAGAACAGCAGAAGAAAACAGTCTTACAAATTGTGTACGGTCTTAAACAATGCATACCTTTGCTTCGCCGACTACATCTGGCAGTATTCTACATAAGTGGCACTTTTTATCACCTGTCTAAAAGAATCACAGGAATCAGATACGTAAGTGGATGTATTTCTTGTTTGAAGATGGTGTCCATTGCAGTATTCTGGCCTCTTTTGGCGTGCAGTGTGTGTAAAAGGGATCTAGAATTTGGCTGTAGCTGATTATAGTATGGGCAGAGCAGACTGGGTGAGAGGGAAATTTTTAATACTATGTAGAGGGGTTATGAGTCCCTGCAGCTGAAAGGTTACGACTAATAAATGTGAACACGCTGTCAGAAGTTAATACCCTATGCAACTTCAGAATACCATCTAGTCCAGTCTGTCTTCTACAAATACATGAAAAGTGAGAAGTTGCTTAATAAATCCATGGGAAATACTTAACTATAGTTTTGAACAAAAATCAGTACATGTTTAGATAGCATTTTTCTATATGAAGAGCTTAATTTCACATGGTCTTTTCAATAAGTCTCTCTCCAAAACACATCAGCCACTGGCCCAGAAACGTGTATAGACAGAAGACTCCTCAGCAATTCCCAATGTCAATGTGGAAAAGAGGTGTTTGACTATTTGCTCAGAGCTACAAAACCAAACCAAACCAATTAAAGCAGCAGTTTTGATGGACAGACAGACAACTCAAGACAACTGATCCTTGCACAAACAGCAGTTAAGCGTAGCCTGCCTGCCTGCCTGAGATGCACGCAGGACACATTAGACCTCCTGAGAGACAGCAGGTTGATGAGTCCTAGGAACATGTCAATTCTTTGGACAGAAATAAGAATCCCAAATCAAGAGTTCATTGATGGGGGGGGGGGGGGGATGGGGGGGTGCATAGTTTCATAAAACCACAGTAACAAAACATCTCTATTTCTGTGAACTATGTAGCTGCATTTTGGAGGACTGCAAGGAGAAGATCAGACTATTCAATCAAGTTACAAGTTTCTTGGAATAATTTCACTCTTCCATCTTCTTCTAACAATTGGCGTTCAGATATACAGCTTCAAACAGAAGCAGAGAGCAAGGCAGGAGTGGAAACTACACCGCAACCTAGCTCATCAGAAGTATGATGATTTTTACTTACTAGGAAAGAGGTGGAAGCAGTGGTGGGAAATGTAACAGCTTTCATGAACAGGGAGAACACTGGAGTGACTTAAGTTAGAACCTGATGTAATGTAACGGCTGATGCATTCCTCACTGTTTCAAGCATCTCTTAGATTTCATGCTTTGCTTTCATGTGTTTGAGATCTTCACAAAAAGGGTTAATACTTGAAGAAGGGGTTTACTTTAGGATGTGTTACTAAATATTTCTTACAAGCAGGCTAAAGTAATACATAACTATGTTAATTAGAAATATCACCAAGGAAAAAACTACTGGGCGCCACTCCCGCTGCACTTTGTGTCTGGAAGAACGGAGACATACGACAGCCACACCTTGTGGCCACCTGTTCTGCTGGGAATGCATCACGGAGTGGTGTAACACCAGGGTAAGTACAGAAGGGCAAAGGGGGGCTGGAAGGGGTAAACATGATGAAATTTCTACTTGAAAATACCTGTCAGCTGTCAGGGTGTTGAAATAATACCCTTTCTCTCACTAAGGCACCCAAAATCCCCACATGAGAGTTTACCAAGACCTATATATTAGAATAGAATGACTATGCATTACATAGATGACGTGAATAAGGTGAGTAGTTTTCTGTCCCAACCATTGAAACGCAATTGGACTACTGTGGAAGTCAGACATGGAGATGCTGTAATTCTAACTGCAAAGAAACAACAAAATTGATAATGTCCTGAAGCCTTCTTCACCTCATTTCCAGTAAAAAGAAATAAGTTAAAACCAAACTGAGCTAGCTCTTATGCATGGTATTTTAAACTTGGATTTTGCTCTGGATTAATGAAATACAACAGAATTTTCATCCATTAAGGATTTTACAGACATCGTCCATTTATTTTCTCTAAAGAGTGAAAACTGCTTGCCAGAAAAAAAGGCATCGAGTGTTACTTACAAATAAAATCTTTGCCACAGAGGCTATGTCTGTGCTATAACTCAGATGCATTACTGCAGCTGTTTTAGAAGTGAGTGGTGTGATCTACTTAAATTTTCCTACACAGATACTAGTATGGCTGTGGTGGAACAGAATCAAGCAAATACAGCTTTCTCAGAGAATTTCCCTAAGATCCAAAATCTGTCTTGACACTAAAATCAGTATAGCCAAAAGCCTGTATTTAAATGCACCAAGGTTATACCTATGCAAGCTGTTAAGTCTACGATAGATACATCATTTAAAGAAACAAACTAGAATGCAGCTTGCAATGACCTCCTGCCTTCCTAACGGCACCCTGACACAAATCAGGAAGCATCAAGATTCACTTCAGATTTGCTTGTAAAGAACTAGCCAACGTTCATCCGTCTTGCCCGAGTGCTGTCAGAAGCTGTGGTAGAAACTTTCCTCTAGCTGCGGGGAAGGAGTGGTAGTCTCAGGTAAATTACTCAGAAGTGTTTTCCAAGGTTGTGAAAATAGATGCTTTTCTTATTGGGTAGTCAGATTCATGTAATCCTTTTTTTTAAAAAAATAAATACAGTTTGCCTAACTCAAACCATACTACCCACGCCTCCAGTTAGCGTTTTTCAGCTTATCAGCTGTTTGTTTCTGAAAGGGAAATGTAATGGAGGCGGCAAATGTTAGGAAGTTTCAGCTGGATGTGCAAGTCCACTACACAGCAGAGGGAACTGAAATCTAGTGGGGGCTGCCTTCAGAGCACTGACTCACTGGGCTGGGAACCAGCGTGACGGAAGCAGGTGCCTGAAGAGGGGCCCTTTAAACAGAAACTATCCTGCTAGACTGTAACAGAAAGCGTTCCAGACTTTTCTTAACCAGACAGCTATGAGAAGAAATGAGTTATTAAAGGAATAGTTCCTGTACACAAATTTCCTATCCCTTACAGTGTTCAGAATATGATACTTGATGAAAAACATAAGGAAGATTGTTGAATATCCTTAATGCAACAATATTAACTCCTGAGTACTGCCTTCTTATGAATCTGAAATTAAAAAGCAAAAAAACTTAGTCCACTTTAAAATCAAGTGGGGGGCGGGGGATATATCACTCAAAGCTGGTAATTAGCAAGCAGATGCAAAATGGATTTGTGTCTACCTCCCAGAACTTTAGTTTGGGCTTTTATAGTTTCCAGTAGGAAGATGAAGCATCATGAACTAAAGTTTTCACACACATTTTCAAAGTTTGATTAGAGTAATATAATTTAGGTAAATGATCCTTTTGCATTGTGGCCTTATTCAAGCTTGTTTGGTCCCTTATGTGGTTGGGCATCAATTAAAAAAAAGTTGTTCTTGTAATCTCGAATGAAGATTAGTCCTCACTTCCCGTAACACCTCTGACTGGAAAATCAAGGAAGAACTTCAAATGAGTTAGCATTAGAAATTACCCTGATGACTCCCTGCTTGAAGTATCTTCCAGTAATGTGGAGGCAATAGAAATTTGAATATAACAGAAGTACACTTAGAAGGCTACTTACAATGTCAGTTGTCAGTTTTCAGTGTGAGTACTAGCTGACAATAGTGCTATCTCTGTTAGAGGACATTTATTTTAGACCATTTTTTGCATTGTTGTCAACTCTAAAGCTGTCCCAGCTACACGGATCTGTGGGTAGACGGTATTAAAAATGCACTACACAGTGGTATTTCAGATCTAAAAACATCCATTCGCTATAATTGTATCTTTACCTTATTCTTTGCTCTAAAGTCTTGGTGACTAATTTACTACTTGAAGAGCAGTTCAACGTCCATGGTACAGCATTTTTTGTTTCAGATACAGAGATGAAAGCTTGTTTTTTCTTAACACTGACAATAATTGTTACCATTTTAGTAACTTTTAGTCTTTTGGAAAGTGCTGACCTAATAAATCCTTTGACTCTCCTACTGGATTCACCAAGCAAAGATACAAAAATTTAAGAGCTCTGATTTAGAGAACTAAGAGTATCTTATAACACACAGTCAATACCTTTAAATACTACTTCTGGTGTACATGAATAAATGTTTCCTCATACTGGCTCTAACTGTAGTTTTTTCTGATTCTACTTGTTAGCAAAATTAACTGAAGTAGTAGTGCCACCTAGATTAAAAACCAAACACACACACACACTCCAAAAGAACTGTTAAGAATCCATCCAGTTTTTAAGCACCCTTATCACCTCAAGTTGCTCTCAATTGGGCTAGCTTAGAGTGCTTTACAAGGTTAAGCTTGCATCACAAACTGGACTGAAAAAGTGTTTTTTTAATTATGAATGCTGATTATTTTCTAGAAGTAGCTAAACAGTTGTATTTGGATTTTTTTTTAACTTTTAAATACAGCAATTCAGTACCTCTGTCTAATGTCTTTTATTTTTGTAGACAGAATGTCCACTGTGCAGAGAGAAGTTTCATCCTCAGAAACTGATCTACCTACGTCACTATCAACTGTAAAGGAACAATCTATTCTGTTTCATGACAAGGGCCTCATCTCTCATACACTTTATAAAGTTGTCATACAGCTTGAGTTAGTTCAAGAAAAAGACTTTATAATAAAACTGGTAACTGCCTGTACAAGGTGGCACTTCATTGCTGTTTTACAGAATAAATCTGTTTCTGCCTCTACCCTTCTGTTTCTTCTAACATGGTTCTTGACCATATTAAAAATCTGTCATTCTAAAAATGCTTAACACAAATGTAACAGTTTTCATCACTTTGGACAATGAAAAATTTAAATCAAGTTCTCATTCTCTAAATATAAGTGTAGATAACAAGTCTCCCAACCTTTCATAGCATGCTTAAGGTATTAGTAAAATTCTGTGATTTGAGACTCCCTTTCTCCTGTAACATAATAATGGGTCTGTGCTGTAGACTTCAGAGGAAAAGGACAAAAGCTGTACACAAATCCTTAGTTTAACTGCAGTGGAAGTTCTGATGATAAATGTATGTCATGTACCATTCTGTTTTCATAACAAGATTAACAATAAAGCAGGTTTCCTTGATTTGACAAACTGTGAATTTCCCTTAGATCAACAGAAGCAACAAATGTAAACCCACAGTAATGCAGACTACTTTGCACACTGATCAATTAACATTCAGCTTCCAAACTCAAAGCTCTTCTATCACTATTAGATATCAAGACTTCTCATCAAGTATTCTAGACATTTAGACTATAGCAGTGTAACAAGTGTTGTTTCAAAAAAGCCCTAGTATGTATACTAATAGAAACTAAGCTCAACTGTAACACGTTAGTTTTATAACACAGCTTAAGTTTTGTCTGTGTGGTGGTTTCTACAGTCTAACACAGATAGGGAAGAAGCTGACTTCAGCCACAAGACCCCTCCGCTCTTTATGGCAATGAGGGGTATTTCAGCTAAGCCAATATTTCAGAGTATAAAGGAGGAGGGATTCAGGAGCATCACCCCGCCAAGGTTTATTCCCGTAAGTTATTAGTTCAGTTATACAAGTATTCAGAGCAGCAGGGAAAAAGAAGATAGTTAGTTGTTAACATATCTTGTCATTCTTGTATGATAGAAAATGTACAAGATGAATTTATTTGTATTCTTTAAATACAGATGGGGAGAAAAAGCCAGCTGATCCACTCTGTGGATCATGAGTTACAGTTTCAATAAATCTTTCACAAATGGCACTGAATATGGACTTGGGGTGGGAGGGGAAGGTGTGCTACAGTAAGAGCACTTCTTTTAAGATGGTTATTTGTACTGCAGAGATCTTGGTTATCTAGTTAACAATTAAATCTCCAAGTGTTATCACAAAAACCCCAATAAAATTAGTTTAACTTTTCATCATATCTATAAATGGAATAAAAAATAGTTGCTGGTAACTATGCGAGCACTTCATCGTTATTGTACAAAAGTGATTTTCAGAGCTGCAATACTATCCCTTTCTTACACCAGAAAACTTCCAGGCATCCCTCACCTATTTAAAACTGTCAAGGCAACAGTGGAAGAAAAATGGTCCATATCACAAATCAAAACATGACTGCCTAAGGAAATCAGTGCCTCATCTCCTTACTAAGAAAATAGTGAGGAAAACCATTTAGTTGCCCATAAAAACAAACAGGAAGCAATCGATGACTGTGAAGTATCTGTGAAGTTGTCACCTAAGTTCTTCATGCATTCTGTAAGGGTAATTCATTTTTAGCACTTTTAAGTGATAAAAATAGAGCAAAGTTTAACAAAATGCCATCAAACTTATCTGGCCGTTGCATGCTGAGAGTCAGCTAGGGAACTGTACCGTTGTCCCAACATCATCTACAATCCGTGTTTGAAAACTGTTAATCCCACTGAAGGTAGAGCTATGCCTACCTGAGAATGGGAAGGCATTAATCTCAAGCTGCCACTAAAGTTCAAAATTAAGTGGAGGTAAAAATGTCTAATTTGCAATGGATGTCGTTAACACTGTTGTTTAGTTGGAGTCATCCCAGTTGCTAATTTTAATATTAATAAACATAATAAACATCGTATTTTTCTCCTTGATTTGCCCATATTATTCAGAAACTCCAGCAAACCTGAAAACAGCTTCTCCAAGTCAGGGCTTTCAGATTTTTAGGCAACGCACTGCAAGCATCCATGACTGGTACTTTTATAAGGCGCTTTCTGGATACTGTGTTTCTGTAATTTTACATTTTGACATGACTAGTTTCCACACTGCTAATTAAACAAACACATGCAAACAAACAAAAAACAACAGGTGAATGTGAACTAAAACTACCTGTCATTTTCCCAGGATTACTGAAGGCTGAATTCCAGAGCTCCATAATGACGTCATTTGACAAAATCAGATGAAAGGGTTCCTACAAACATTTTCCAATTAGGTGTCTGTTGACGTTGCCACTATTCTTCATTCAGAATCTTCAAAGAGCTAATCCTTTCCTACTTTCTGCAAGTGAATGCTCCCTGAAGAGTTGAAAAAGGCATTGCATGAAGATAAATTGAGGGTAACCGTTATTGAAAAGGAGCCATAAATACTGTTAGATCAATATATGTATAGAAAGATAGAGAACAAGTAAAGGGGGACACTGTCTTTTAATAAATTTTGGAATTAAAAATTCACTTAATAAAACTGCAGTTGTATCACATGAAAAAGTTTACATGCAGGTCATTTATCTCTGATTTCTTTTTCCTCATAGAAAATGAAAAGCTGTGTTAAAACCCACACCACTTGTCTGCTATGGCCAGTTTGGGTACATTCTGAAGGGGCTGCATGAAGTCAGCTTAAATTAATCAAGAAACCCTTAAGTCTGAAAGAAACTCCACCTAATAACAATTAAAATATATATTTTTATAATTCCAGGTCCTCAAAGGAAATTGTGATAGAGTTTGAATAAAGTTTTGAGTCATCGCGAAAAAGCCCAATTTTAGCATCTGCTAGGAGATGTAATGGTGAAACTGGCATTAAAACCCAACACAAATGAGTTACTTTAGAAGCTATAGGAGTATTTTTTCCCTACTGCAAACCCCATAATTTAGTAGATTTCTTATTCCTATCTCTATTTGTTTGGTTATAACGCAGTAATACCATGCATTTAGGAAACTGGCTTAAGTTCTGCACCTATTTAGACCTACTGAATTTTTCTATGAAAATAGCACATGGCCACGAAGCAGAAAACAGCATCATGTGTGCCATCTTACGTTTTTCCTCCACATACGTGCACAGCACTTCAGGGTGATATTGAGCAGGAGAACTATGTAAAAATATTCAACTCTAAGCCATTAATCTCTCCAGTGCAGTGGATCTTGAAAGAAATACATTATCCCAAATCCATGGGATTATCCAAAGAGTCTCCAACTTCTTACAAAAGATAATAAACTCAATGCAATTTGGTTAGAATGCCAGTTTCTTCAAGAAACTGATATTTCAGATAAAAATAGCAAGATCCTCTTAAAATGAAAATTCAACTGCTTTGTCACCATTCTGTTAATCATTTTTATGAAGAAAAAAGGCATTGTTACAATGGCTCAAAATCGTTCCTTTAGTTAGAAGTAGAATTGGTCAACAGGTTGATTGCATCTTCTAGCTAGCAAAGGTCTTTCCCACATCTTCTTTCCCTTTGTATTTCCTCTTGCCATGCGTGAAGGGTATATATCTGTACTTTATCATGTGCTGTAAAGAGAAAAGATCAATTTTTGAGGCGAGAAACTTACATAATATTTACAAAAGTGTTTTATAATACACATTGTAAATTACAAGGTCCTCTAGAAAGACAGTTCTTCAGTGTAAAGGTAATGAAACAGCTAATCATACACCAGTTTACATCTAAATAGGGGTATGAGCCCAATCTTATAAATCTCAAATTTGGGTATACCCAACAATTTATGCAGTACAGTGAAGGTTACTCATTGGGGGATCACAGGAAACCAGAGAGAGCACAGAGGTACTAATTCTTTACACTACACTTTAATCTTTAATTTACAACTTTGAATTATGGTACCTATCCAAAATTCTGAATGTCTGGGAAAAAAATCGGTTCTCTTTTTAAAATGCCAACAAACCGTAAGTAATTTGTTAAAAATGGTCTGAATGACTTGCCTATGTTCTTTTTCCCCTTCTCTCCATCTACTTTCTTGCACCAACTTGTCAGAACTTCCCTTTTCACCCATCAGAGATCCTACAAGACCTCTTCATTAAAAATAGCCATAGTTAACTGAAGAAAGGAAGTGGATGAGAAATTATAAGACTGATTGTCATGGTTTAACCCCAGCTGGTAACCGAATACCACGCAGCTGCTCGCTCACTCCCCCCCTCCCCAGTGGGGTGGGGAGGAGAATCAGAGAGAAAGGAAAACTTGTGGGTTGAGATAAAAACAGTTCACCCGGACAGCAAAGAAAAAAAAATGATATACTAATAATGATAATAATAATAAAATATAAGGATAATAGAATATAAACCGAACAATGCACAATTTCTCACCACCCGACGACCCAATGACAGATACAGCCTGTCCCGCGCAGCAGTCACAGAACAGGAATATTCCCCAGCAGCTATCCCAGAACAACAAGTTCCAGAGAGAGCGAGCGAGGGAACGAACAGCCGAATGAATGAATGAAAAGAGGGGGGAAAAAAAAAAAAAGAAAGAACTGGCCCACCGGCCAACCTTCACTTAACTGAGCATGCTGTCTATGGCATGGAATACTCTCTTTGGCCAGTTTGGGTCAACTACACTGGCTATACCCCTCCCAGCTTTTTGCACCTGCGCATTAGCAAAACCTGGGAAGCTTGAAAACATCCTTGTTCTCTTAGCAGCAACTAATAACATCAGTGTCTTATCAACATTCTTCACATACCAAATCCCATACTAAATCCAAAACACAGTAGCTGCTGGAAAGAAAATTAGCTCTATCCTGGCCGAAACCAGGACACTCATCCTGCATAAAACACAGATATAGAATTCTAAGACCAAAGCCTTTTGAAAGCAAGCATAAAATTTTGTAATGTAGGGTATGAAGACTACTTTTACAAGTATTTTTGCTTCCCGTTGTCAATATTTGCTCAAAGTTGCAAATATGCAACACTTGAACTAATGTTCAAGTGTTAGTTGTTCACGTTGCTCTAGTAAAAGAAGTGTGTACAACACAGTTAATACCTCTGAAGTGCTCAACTGGGTGGACAGTTTGGAACAATGCTGTAAATTCTGACATCACAAACGCTACTATCTATTCTTGGCAAGTTACCTTGATTTGCCTCTTCATAGTGATACAAAATAGCATAATGAAGTACATCACAAGGATTGGCCAAAAAACAGGAACGTTGAAAGCCTCGAAGAATGTACATGCCATAGCAACCAGGATTCCTTTAGTGGCAGAGTGCCTTAAAAATAATATTAACAATTAATCCTTCAAACCCAGCTACCACTAATTTGATGCAGATATTTATATTTTTCAAAAACAGAGCATGGGCAGATGGATCCACTCACCAGAATTTAAACTCTGGGAGCCTTCTAATGAAAGGCCGAAATTCTTCATTTTGCCTTGTAGGTAAGGAAGGACCATCATCTGAAAAAAAAACCCAAACCAAAAACCACCTCACACTGATTTTCCACACTATTCGGACTCCACAGATTTTTTTTACTTTTTATCTTAAAAAAAACCAAACCAAACCAAACCAAACACAAACAAAAAAAAACACCAAAAAAAGGAAAAACTTCCACTGTTGGACATAGATTCCAGTTACAGTGGCTGTTTTAATATAACTTAACATTGATTTCCCAAAAAGAAAATAGGTAACAGAAATGAGTGCCAGGTCACTTGAGTTACTATGGGGAGAACTTAAATCACATAAACCTTCTTTCAAAACATAGAAAACTAATACAATATGGAATATGTTCAAATCCTGAAATAAAAAAGACAAATTTTATAGTAACTCCTGATGTCACGTTGTATAAGTTTTTTGCAAGTCTAAAAACACAACGTCATGCTAAAATCGCACATCTTGACACTACTGTACCACACAAAAAGAGCTGGAAGTTTGACTACCTTCAAAATTATCACAAAATGAACTATTCATACCTGAATCTTCCATTAAAGAGGGGTCTACCTTTGGCGACAAGAAAGCTATGAAGAGATTTAGATGGTAGATTCCCAAGGCATATGTCACAATGTACCAACCCTGAAGTAGGGAGGAAAAAACAGCTAAGATTAAACTCTTCCTGAAAACCATTTTCAGATACTGATTTTTCAACAAGATTAAACAACCTGGTTTTTTGCTTCCTTGAGAAGTGCTCGTCTACATCCTCACATTAACATGCAAAGTTTACAGAACTTGTTAAAAAATTATTAAAAATTCTCACTGTATAAAATAAGCATTCTGAATCTATGAAAAGATGAAATCACCTTTATGAATCTATTTCTTTCACTTCTGTACTGACAGATAACATACATAACAGTTTTCATTTAAAGCTACCTAAATACTGACTAAACTTACTGCAATAAAAATAAGCAAGATAAAAAAACATATTAGCCTTTTTAAGCTACATGTTTTCTAAAGTATATTACTGTAAACCTACTGTATTAATCAAAACAAGCCTTAGAACATGAGAGTAGTGCAAATCCCTCATGTATTGATGGATTTAATACGAAAGCTTTTCTCAAGCATCTGGGCTCTATGTTCAAGATGTAGACATCAGAAAAGCAGCATAATAGTAGTAAACAGCATAAAACCATCACTTTTTTAATCATCTTTGTAGGCTTCAGTCTCTTAAATGTTCCTGTTACTACCACCTGCACAGCTTTCACATTCAATCTGTAATCTTCAGGTTTTGGGAATAACAATTCTGAAGTTCTTAACTGAATTGCAGATTGGCATGAAATAGAGGCATCTAATTAGTGGAGAAACGGTCTGCCACTGGCCCGCAGTGACAAAAATGCTGAAAAAGCAATTCTTTATGGTTTGCATGACAGAAGGTAACCACTGGCTCCTGAACACGTTGTTACACAGCTTTAATATAAAAGTAAAAACTTAACTGCAACAGAGTTTTCAGAGGTTTATTATGTAATTTCAACAGAACTAATGGGAGTATTTCCACTTTCTGTTGCCATCAGATGAATATCCTCAAGCATTCGCACGTCTTCCGTTCTGAAGCAGCAAGCTTAACACCAACAAGATGTGTTCTTTCTTCAGAGTATCTAATTCACCTTCTACTGTGTGCTAAATGATACTGTATGTAATTCCAAAGCGATACTATACTTCAAAAACATTCTTAACACAAAAAATAGAACAGTAATGATATCTAAAACTACTTTAGCAGTAAATCCAGTTTTCTTACCTGCAGTAAATAGACTCTAATCATGTAGATAAAACTCAGACCCAAAGTTACAATCCATCGCACTGCAGTATATGGAGTAGATTTGTCTAACCAAGATTGGTAGATCTAGGAAGAAATATAAAGCGTACATCTGTAAAATACATGATGCACAATGAATAAAGTTTATTACAGGGTAGCGTTAGAAATAGTAAGCATTTGTGAAGGGTATCTTGGGAAGCAGAGTAATGTGAAACATTTGTATTCTTTATTACAAATAAACCAAATTAAACAAACGTACTTAGAAGCATTTAAAAAGTTCTATATTTTTACAAAGGCAAAAAAAAAATTCCTAATGCTTGGGGCATCGTAAAGCAATTTAAATTTTCAATATTTTATGTAAGTTTACTTTCCTTAAGATGAATCTGACATGAAATCTGAAGTCACTCCTCATTTTTGACAGCATCAACATATATTTTTACTGTGCAGTGTCACATACAGGCACATTAAATATTCCATTAAGCTATGTATTATAATATTTGTTATCTATTTTTAAAGGCTTCAAAAGAAATCTTTTGTACAGATTTTACTATTTCAACAACTCATCCAAAAAGTATTGATTTTAAGAAGCTGCATTGAGACCTGCTTCTAATGGAGTCAGAAAAACCCTACAGAAAACCAACCTGTCCAAGTCTTGAGAAAAATCTATAGACCACAGAAGGCTTTCCATGCACAGACTCACCAATACTGTCCCCTTCTGACATGGTTGCTGTGGAAACAAAACATGATACATAGGTAACATTTAAAACAAAAATCTAAGCTCAGTGAAGCTTTACGGTACATTATCTGAACCAGCATTTACATGTGATACTCTTTTGGATTGCCCTGTTTGAAGCAAACTATTTTTAATGAAGTATTCTTAAAGAGAGGACATTTATTCCAAAAGAAATTAATTACCAAAAGAAATTGTCAAGAAAGCAAAGAACGGGGTATTTTACAAAGGCAAGACAAGATCCAATCCATTTTAGGGAGGGGAGAAAAAAAAAAATCCATACAGAAATGCATGAATGAGCCTTGTTAGACATCTTCACCTTGATAAGGCAGGAGATGAGTTATAACATCTAAGCATTGAGATATGAACTGCAGCACCACCCTCCTGTCACCTCAGTTTCTAAAGGCAAAGAACAAAACCAAAATAAATATTTTTTTAAAGGCTGCTTAGGATTTTTAAATACCGAGTAACTAGATAGTGAAGAAGTTTAAGTTCAGGACTCTCTACACCTGTGGTTACAGACAAAAAACCTCTACCATAAGTACCTAAACCAAGACGCTGCCCACTGCCAGAATTATTCAATGAGTTTCTCTCTCTCTCTTGAACATGAAGAGCTTAGCAGTCACAGAAAAGTCTTATGCAGGAGCAAAACTGTATAGCAAAAGGGCCAGGTAAAAAAAAAAAATATTAACCAAGGGAATTATTTTTCAGTACATGCTTCTGCTACCACTTTAAGATCTTTATTTTTCTTTTCAGTTAAGCTCAACTATGTTTTACAGTTCAAGATATAAAACGGATTCTAAACTGAAACATTTTTGCCACATCACCAGCAGCAATCCCTGACATTACTTCCTGGAGTCCTCACTGTGGGTGGGACTACATAACCCTGGGACAGTGGGAGTACTTTCAGCCCTACACTAATATCTCAAGAGCCTCAGATGCTATTAAAGATACATGAAACATTACTAAATCAGAAAAATGGAAATTATCTTAGATGCTACAACACAGTGACTGCTGCAAAAAATAATTTGAGGCCAAGGACAATCTGGGGAGGCACAGAACCTTGAAGCTATATATTTTTTCTGTAAACATCTGAAAACTACGTCCTATGGAATAATTAGTAAGTAGGAAAAAAGGAGTCCTGTTACACTTCAAAAGACAAGAGGATTCATTATGAGGCTTCAGGAGCTGCAGTCCACTTTAGTTCAAGCTACAGTTAAAAAGAAAAAAAAATCAAATAGAAACTCATACAATATAGATATACTTTTTCATTACAGGCAAAAGGAAGTAATTATTATTCTTCCCATTCGCTGCACTGCAGAAGAAAGAAGTTACTCAGCATTATTAGCTGAGCATAAATTTGTGCTTTGTTTTTTTTTTTTAAAATGTCCTGAAGTATAAAGCTGTAACAAAAAGATATTCAATCTATTGATCAGATAGCAATTCTCTGAAGATCATGAACACAAAACCTCTCATATTCTCAAAATTAATTTTACAGATACATCCATAGCAAATATGGGCTATAAGTAGACCTAACATTACAATCCTGTAAATGTTAACCTATGCAGATCCAGTGAAGAATCACGTATGTTAGGCTACTCATGGCTTTAGGATGGAGTAGGCGTTTTGCTTGGTGTAAAACATTACATTATATGTGATTATGTATGATCGTTTATCATCCATACAGTTCTTCCATAGCAGACTAAGAACTACAACCAGCTAACACTGCCTGGTTTACTGAAAATAAACCTCTTGCTGGCTCAGTGTAAGGAGCATAGACTGAAGTGTATCACATGACATAGTTTAGAATTTAAGTTAATAATTCTTATCACATTAAAACTTTACTGGAAGAACACCTAATTAGACAATTATCAGAAAAGCAGTCTTTGGCATTGCTTTGAAGGTAGTTTACAGTTAAGAACACAAGTCAGATCTCACTGGTTTAAGGGAATAATTAAATCTAAACAGTAGCAATCCCTCCTTCACAATGTAATGTAAGACTTTACTGTTCAGCATAATGAGTTATGATAACCCTTCAGCCATTCCAGTAAAGCCAATAATCAGAAAGATAAACAAAGATTAATATAACAAACAATTGAATAGTTTGCTACTAGCAGAATACAGACTGCTACTAGAACTAAACCATATTAAAATGTTTTTCTCTGCTGAAAAATACTAAGTAGGCAAATGCATGACCTTCAACAGTTATGCTTTTTACCACAATTGTTATGGTAATATCATTACAAATACCACAGCATCACTGAGTTCTTAAAAATGACAGGACCTGGGGCAGTAAAGACATTTAACTTACGCCTCACACCATCACATACAGAGAGGCACAGGATTTTCAGACAACTCTCTGATCATGATATAGATTTTACTTAAAATAAAAATACAAATGAAGCATCTAATTAGCAAAAACACATTACTGCTCATACAAGCTTCCTTATATTATAGGGGAAACGTCTTTGAAGAGCAACGCACCAAAGCGATTTATTAATAACAGGGTGAACGGACAACCAGACAACCACAGGAAAATAACCCATTGGTTGTGCGAACTGTTTTTTTAATCCGTAAAAAGACATGGTTTAGTTCTATCCATTGCAACAGCAGCCTGGTCCCTCAGAAACTCGCCACCGCCTGCCCAGCAGCAGCCGCCTGGCACCTGCGCTCCCCACGCTCACCCGGAAACGCGGACCCCGCGCACCCGGAGCGCTCCCTGCGACCAAACGCTGCTGGACAAAAGCAACACAAGACGCTTTGGGAAAAAAAAAATCAACGCGCACGACGGTCGGCACCGTTCCGGCAGCGAGAGCAGAACGGGAGGCCCTGGAGCGGGGCCCGCTGCGGCGGGGCGGGGCGGGCCCGCGAACAGCACCGGGACAGACAGCGGCTTGGCGAGAGGGAAAACGAGCCCTCCGGCAGGCCCCGGGAGGCCGGCCCAGCAGCAGCCCCGCGGTGTCCGCAGCCCGAAGGCAGCGGCCCGCAGGAGCGTCTAGGCCGCGGAGGCGGCAGCGGCCGCCAAGCCCGAAGAAGCCCCCGCGCTCCCGGAGGGGCCCCGCGCTCCAGGCACCCTCCCGCCCGGGGACCGCCCCCGCCCGCCAAGCCGCCCCCACACCCGCCAGCCCGGAGGCGCAGGTCCCACCCCTGCCGCCCCCGGCTCCAGCCGGGCCCCCAGGCGCCGACGCGCGGCCCCAGCTACTCACAGACGCCCAAGCCGGGTCCTTCCTTCCGTTCCCCCGCCCCCCACTTCCACAAAACCCAATATGGCGTCACTGGCGGGGAGAAACCCACTTCCGCTTCCGGGGCACGATGAAGACGCGGTACTGCCCCGCCATTGGCCCCTGGGGGGGAAGGGGGCGTTGCCGCGGCGCCGAGCAGTGAGGCGGGAGGTGGGTGGCAGCGCGCGCGAGGCCGGGCGGGAGAGGCGGTTGCCGCTGCGGTCCCGGCTGCGGGCGGCCGCTGCGCTACCGGCAGACGAAGCGTCGCCCTCGAGCTCCGCTGCGGGCGGGACGCGGCCAGACGGACCGAGCACGGAGCTGCCCTGCGCGGCCGACACCGGTGCGGGTCGCGGGCCCGCTCCGCTGCCCCTGGGGGGCGCCTCGCCCCGCCCCTCGCTCCCGCGCGGCCAATGAGCGCGAGGAGGCTGTTACCTCAGGCCGGCGCCCGGGGTGGCGCGGGGCAGATGGGGCGGTGGCGGGACGGTGAGGGGCTCGGGAGCTCTGGCCCCCTTCCCGCCTCAGCGTGCGTGTGGGAGCGGCCCTTCCCCGGGGCAGGCGCTGCCGCCTCAGCCTGGCCCCTCGCCCGGAGGGGCGAGGACGAGTCTCCCACGACGGCGAAGTCTGGTCTCTCGTTAAGCCGAAGGGACGCTAAGCCCGCGCTCCTGTGTTTAAGCTAATGTAAACAGCTTTTCCTCTTACGGGTTTGCTTTATTTTCTGTGGTAGCGTTCTTGCTGTACGCAGGGGTAGCGTAGTCGCTAATGCTTTAGCTTCTGGCTGTTTCTGTGTAGTCTGTAACGCTCGTCGTGGCCTTCAGATATTTAAGAGCCTGGGTTCCCATTGCAATGTAAAGTGAATATGACTAGTGAGCAAAGTAATATATTTATCTTCACATATATGTTCTTTATACTGAAATTTTAAAATAGGTATCCCTGAGTAAAATTAGTGCTTTTACTTTTGTATTACTAGTTATTCAGTATTCAACTTAGTCTTTCTGTATTGTTTAAATAATTTCAGTTGTCTTTCAGCACGATGGGCAGGGGTGTGCCTAGAGGCCTCAGGTGGGCCTCCTCAGAGGAATTGGGGCCTGTTGGCTGCGCTCAGGGCCTGGACCTGAGGAGCATAAACAAATTGAGCTTGCAACAAGCCTTTTAGGTTTCCCTCTTTTTTGAAAAATAGTGTAATTTGTAGTCTTTAAACCTTTTGCATGCTGTAAGATGGAACAAGAAGGCAAATGGGTCCCCCCTTTTTACACAATACGGTAAGTGATCGTTACCTATGAAACTAGCATAGCTGTAGAGCTTACAGGCTGCTGTGAAGGTCAGATCTGTGACTTCAAGAGCTTTAAAAACTGTGTTTCCATTCTATTCTATTAGAGCCAATAAGGGAAAATTTGATTTAATGGATTAAGGATTTCTGCCTTGTATGTATCCCTTCAATTGGGTCCAATGTTTAGATGCTAAAATAGTAAGTCTTAAAATCTAAAGCGTGTGATGGTGCTAACAATACATAGATATAAATTTAATCATATAAAGGAGAAAAATAGGAGAAAGTTTCAACTTTAGACTTGAGTTGAAAACAGAGGTGGACATATGTCTGTTAAAAATGTGTTGGCAGTATTGTTTTATTTTCTAGGTCAGGACAAGCTCTTCTTTAAAGATGGAAGTTTGAGGGCAAGTTTGTCAATGGAGAAATTACAGGGAATGGATTTCAATACTGGGCATCTACAGGTGAGCCTGTAACTATTGCATACCCTTTTTTTTTTAAAAAAAAAAATCCTAATCCCATTAAATTCTGATATACAAATACATATCATAAGCAGCCAAACTGATTTAGTCCAAGTTGTCGGTCTTTTGTGGTATTTATTGAAGAGTTGTGGTTTTCAGGTTTTCTTGTTGGCCTCTCAATTGAGGCTGGGTTAACTTTCAGTCACCTCAGAAAGGTGATAAACGTGTTAATGGTAGAAACCAGAAACATGTATCATCGATTTTTGATAACAGTCTCGGTCCTTCAGAGGTGCACGCATATGCAGACTTGTGCTGATATGAAGTGCTCCATAAGATCAGGCCAAAGATGTTAAAGGATTTAAAGAACTTGAATAAATAAACTATCCATTATGGAGGGATAGCTCATGCACGATTTACCAAGGGAACCTTTCAATGAATTCATCTCTCTCCTAGCATCCTGAGCAGTAAGAAGTTCTTTGATTAAAGATCTGTCCCAGTAAGTTGCTCCAGAAAAGAATTTCTCCTGTTTCTGTTTATTCCTGTACAGGTAAGTCAGTGACTTCTCCACCTGAGAAATAGTAATATTTAGTAAAATTTAGAGATGGGGGGGGGGGAGCTGTTACTAGCTATAATCCACAAGGGAAAAGGCCCTACTGATAAGATGTTAAGATTCAGAAAACAACTGGGACTGTCACAATTGTATGAATAGTTTAATAACATAGCATGGGAAGTGAAACTGTTGTCTTAAATGAGTTGCCTCTATACAACTGATGATTTTTCAAACACGATGAATTGTTAAGCAGGAGAAGTTTTATGTCCAGCTTTCTTACTTCTAGTCACTTTTTCATATTTAGGTATTAAATACATTTTAAAATATGCTTAAATGGAAAAGGTTACAGGTGAATCCTAGGACTCTCATTCTTGAGAGTACAGCTTGGTTGACTGAATTTGTAACACTTGCATCGTAAGAGCATTAGATGCTTTAACAGCCTATGTGCTAATTAATTGGCTACAGCCTTCGAAACAATTGGAATGAATTTGAGGGCTCCTGAACGTTGAAATAATACTGTTCTGGTTTTTATTCAGTTTCAGTCTAGGAGGACTAAAACTGTTGGGATCTTGCATGTATTTAAGACAGAGTTTAGGTACAGTTACTCAGGTTTGTAAGTAACTTCTTAACTGATTCAGATGTAACCAATTTAGTATCCCTGTCAAGCTCCATGTATTTGTGCTAAAGTCAAGTTACTCAGTGGTGCTAGTGCTTGCAGTACCACTGATTAGTAGGATCTTTGGAGCAGCAGTTTCATTGTGTATGCAGTCAGTTGTCTGTTCTGATTTTACTGTAGACATTCATCCTGTGTAAAAACTGGGGGGGGGGGGGGGGGGGGGGGGTTCTTCCTCACGTTTGGAGTTTACTGTGCATAGTACCCATCGCTGTGATTTTATTGAAGGTAGATAACATTCTGCTAATTTAAGCCAGCTGTAATTTGGAAAAAAATCAGAAGGCTGACTGAAAAGTTGCTGAGTACTTACCAGAAATGGTCAGGCTCAAAATGAATGAATGAATAAACAAAGATTTTCATTTCCAACTTGTTGAGGGGCATATCGTTCTTCCTCCCCAATGAAATGTTGGAATGCTGCGTTTAGAAAACTGAACTGTGCTGTTTCCCTGGTCACTTGAAATTCAGGGAAAGGACCATAAGGGTGTGGACTAGATTTGACTGCCACTGCTTGTTGACTCACTTTCTCTGATAGTCTGGTGTATCAGGTCATTGAATCTGTTTTCCTTTAAGAATTTCCTATTTGTCTTTCACTGTTTTAGGAATGAGGATAATTATGAAGGAGCTTGGATTGTAGACAAGGGTCAAGGTCATAGAATATTGCTTTGTGCTGTTGGAACAGTATATGAGGTATATAAAGAAGACTTATGAGAAACTGTACTGATTTGTTTGGAAAAGCTCAAAGGATTGTAGTAGAGGATCCTTCAGGAAGATAAACGGAAAAAGTCTATGTTTAGAACTAGTACTGTTAGTTCATTTAACAAATTCAGACCCTATTTTTTGAGTAACACATGAAGAGATTTCAAATTTGATATATATTTTAACATATTCTAATAGTATTTTGTACAGTTGAACTTCAGATTCAATTTCAGTTTGACTTTTCTTGGATATGTAATCTACTTGGGAGTTTTCTTGTGATTGTTATCTGGAGTATTCCTTATCTGGAAAACAGGAGTAAACATAATGATTTGGGGGTAGGAGGAAATGTGTGTGTGTATATGTATAAGCACATATGAATACTCATACTCACTGGCACCTACTTCAAGGTAGAAAGATCAGGGAATATATTTTCAGTGCGAACTGAACAATAGGATAAGATGTGGTGTGGATTATTTTCCAGTAATTCAGTGAGATGCCCTTCAGGCCTGGGATGTAAGGACCAGATGTGGTTGTAGCATGTAATTGAATTACTGTATGACAAATAAAGAGTAGGATTCCATCATTGCAGTCACAGTGTTTGAGGGTTAAAAAAAAAATCTGAATTTTATTACTGAAATTTTGAGAAACTAAATGAGATCAAATCTGTGCTTGTCTTGGGAATTTTTTTTTTAATTTGACACAATTTCCTTGGTAAATGTTTGGAGAGAGATGTTCTTTGACGTAGTAGCATTTTATACTTTGCTAGTAACTTTAGAACTTGAAAACAGGAACTTCTAATTGTTGCATACGTACTAAGATTTGGAACAGGCACTTCATAAACTATTTCATTACCCAGTTATAATGAAGTTCAGAAACCCGGTACTGATTTCATTGCTTAAGTCTCTCTCTGACTTTGCTCCCTGTTCAATTTTCTTTGTTGAAAAGAAGTGGTCTTCCTAGGTTTAATGGAAATTCACAGTAGTACATGTTAGGAGAAGCTAAAAATTACGGTGAAGGCTGTTCAATAGAACTGTACTACATGTCTCTAGCTAACTGACATTTTTTCTGATGGACATGAAATCACAACCAAAATTCTACCGAACACTGTTTATGTAGTTAAAATGGAACATAAAGCGCTTGGATATCTTGCAGTTCGGTGTGCTATTGGTATATACATAAACAGATACCTTGACTTTTCAGTTAAGGATTTGGGGTTTTGATTTGGGGTTTTTTTGGTTGGTGGGGGGGTTTTTTGCACCTGTCAACACACCCAGATTTCTTTGAAATATACATTAAAAGTTTATAGTTAAATCTGTTAGTCTAAACTTAATTATTGAACACAGTTTTAAAATCTTTGCATTATTCCTTGAACATATGAAAGTTGGGAATTAAAATCAGTAGGACAAGATAATAGATACTTGTTAGATAAAGAAACAGATGACTAAAAATATGTACAAGTGCTGTTGTGCATTTGTTTCATTATAACCAAAACACCGTTAAACAAAAATGGTGTTACTGTAATAACTTCTAACTTCTTGAGACTTTGAATTCAGGGTATTTTATGTATATATATTTGTGTGCGCATGTGTGCACGCACAGTTTTGTACCACTGGGTGTCTCTCTAGCATCTGTTTTGAGACTGAATTAGTAAATTCTTCAGGCTTACACTTGTTCAGTAACTGGCCTGTCTCTGTAGGGTTGTAAGCATTTAGTACTATATTTAAGTTTATGCTGGTTATGTGCTCAAAAGTGACAAGATACTTTGGCCAAAAAAAAATACTGATGGTACTGACAACAGTATCTTGTTGATTGATTTAGTATTTATATTATGCAGAAAAGAAACTTAAGACAACCATCCAATGCAAGTGTTCACTCAGTATATACTGCTTTCAAATTAGATAACATAAAACAATAAAAGCATATAAATACTTTTTTCAGGCAAAATAAGAGATTAATAGATGAAAGTTCTTTTTTAACTTGTTACCATAGAATGACGAAAGAGCTAACCAGCCTTCTGGAAAGGGTCGAAGACATATCTGTGATCTTGCAGGTGAATGATTTAGCCATGTGTTTCTGCAATTTTAATCTCTTTCCGCATGCTGCTTGTAGGGCCATTCCCCTCAGTGCTGGTAGTATAAATATTATTCTTCTTTCTGTCCTTCTGCCCCGAATGCTGTCTTGGATCTTAAGTCTTCTGTGGCTCTGTCATTCTCAGACAAAATTTATAGTACGCCTGGTCACTTCTTTCGTTTCAGATTAGAAAGCTGACAATAATATACTTTGAGAATAATAATCATGAACTTAATGGATATAAAATTTTCAATACTGCTTGTTTTTTCAGCAGCCAGTTTTGATACAGTACAAGTAACTAGCGGAATCTACCACCTGCTTTAATGATCTGTTGTTGTCAATGAAAAATTGACAAAAACTATGTGATCCGTTAGCCATTGGGTTTGTGTACACAGTATTTATTAAGTTTATACCAGCACATTCCCAATAGATGTGGTAATAGATCAGTATACACTGAAGTCCAACAAAAATCAAGGCACAGATCCAGCAAAACATGAGCCTATGGAATATGGCAGTAAACAGGAAATATGTGAAAACTAATTAGAGGAATTATGTATGGGCAGCACAGGGGACGAAAACCCAGTCATAACACAAATGGTAAGACTTGGTTCAGTGCCCAAAAAAGGGCAAGTTACTAAGAAACTCAAGGATCTGGAAATTCTGTCTGCTTTGTCCACATAAACTTTTGCACATGAGATTTTGAAGTTTGTTTTGTATGGTCAGATATCTTGGTGAATATTAAACTTCATTGCTAATTAGTTAGTGTACCCATACTTTGTGAAACCAGTTCTGTGCTTGTAAACTGTGTGTAACTGTAGGGATTTTGAAAAAATCTTTTTTTTTTTTTCCTTTACTGAAACCTTGGACATACTGAAATAATCTGCTAGAACAAAAAGAACATGGGCAAATATTTTGAGCTCTCAGATATTATTCTAGTATTACTTCTATGTGGTATAGAATAGATTGAATAATGGCATGAATGTTGAATTTGTGAATTTTTGCTCTTCAGTTTTAACTGTGATAATGTCGGAGTTAGATTTTTAGATCTATCTTTTGCAAGTAATAAATTTTCAGTAAGTGGATGCTGTCAGTTAATAGCATATTGTAGTCTGTGACCCTTCAGAGATTCAGGTCGATTAAATGTCCAGTAAACAAGCAATAATTATAACTATCAACAGAGGAGTCCAATAATAACAAACAACTCTGATTTATCTACTGCTTAACCATAAAACTGATTTCATATTGGGTAAAAATGTTGTCAAGAGATGCAAGGTAGAAACTATAACTGAATGCTAGGGAACATATAACAAAACAAAGCCCCTGAAAGCTGCTGATTTAAAAAAACCAACCAAACAAAAAACAAACCACCACCACCAAAACAAACCCCACAGTGACCTGTGGTGGTGTGTCTGGTTTTAGTGCATTTGTATGTGCATACATTTGAGAATGGAAGAAAACAATAACATGTAAACAAAGTTTGCAGAGGTTAATGAAGTAAAACACTCATTTTCTTCATGAAAGTGTTTCTTTTCTGTGATTTCTCATTTCTGGCTGCCGTGTGAGTCCCAGTAAGCAGATGCTGTGTTCCATTCTGTCCCTGTTGCTGCTTCTTTGTGTGTTTTGGCTGTGTCTAGTTTGTCTTCCTTCCCAGAGGAAGGCCTGCTGTTTGATACACCTGTTAACCACACTAAACAGGTGGCAAGCCTTATGGGCTTTTTCACCTGCAGGCTTTTGTTCCCCTGCCCCCCCCCTAGAATCTGTGTGAGTTACCTGTTTGGAAGAGTCATAGTTTCAGTTGTGATGCAAATTATTTAAATTACTGGAATTTCAGTTGCTCAGAATTATACTGCATGCTAGTGGATAATAGGAAATTTGAAGATAGAATAAATCTTCCCAAATCTTAATTATGATTATCATATATCATTATATTGTAATTATATAAAAATATAAAGCAAGCTGTTGCTGATACAAAGACCATGAATGAGTCTGCCTACTAGTAAATGTTGAGCTCTATTTTAATTGCTTGATAGGACCGCTGACTACTGCGTCACTCATCGCTCTTGTAATTTTTAGCAGTTACTGTGTCCCGGTAGTGGCCTGGAAGTGGGCTGAACACACTTCTGAATGCATAACCTGTATATTTAATTGCCTTTTTGAGCGTGTTTTAGTGATCTTTAGCTAATGTATAGTTCTGATGCTTGATAATAAGGTGTGACAAGAAGACAGTGGGAAGATGTAATTAGCAGTCTTCATGTAAGAATAAAGACTAGTAGTGGAAAAAAAAGGGCAAAACAAAACCAAAGCCCCACCAAACTACTATTTCTGTAATTTATCTAGATTTTGCCGTAATATACAGCATATTACACCAAGGATTTGTTGAAAATCTTGTATTACAGTAGTCTGTCTTGCTGAAGAGAAACATTGTTGAATGCTTTCCTGACTCAGCCTAAGAAAGAAATCATCAGGGCTTTGCTTGTTGTCTTCACTGTAGAAGACATAATGAAAAGCCTTCAGAGAAGGATAAAGTAAGGTTTTGATAAAAATTACCAGGCTAGAAATAAACCCATGAAAAAACTAGTTGGAGAGGAAACTTGTTTTTAAAATGGGTGCTAAAGTGCCTGTAGAATTTGAGGTTTTGGTCTTACTCTGAAGTGCATGCTGATTTTTAGAATTGGGTAGTCTGTCAGATTACACACATTCCTATATAAAAAATGCCAGCAAAATATTATTCTCTAATGTGTCTTGATTTAAAATTATATTAATACTTTATATTTATTTCCTTATTCAAGGATCAAAAGCATTGAAAAGTTGTTGCTGTCTCTTATGTATATTAAGCCAGTGTATTTTCTTTTATTAAAACTATTTGAGCGTCAATAACTTTCTGAAATGTTTTTCTTTGAAGAAAGTCTTGTGCGTCTTCTGACATAAACTGATTTACATTTGGGACTATGGTTCTTGCAATAGACATAGACTCTCCCAAGTTCTAAAGTCAGGCCTTGTAGCACAAACTATCTGAACATACTCAGCCAGATAAGTAGTCAGTATGTACTGGAGTAACTCTGTGTATTTAAAAATAGATGTGTTTGTCTAAATTACTGTCAGCTGAGGCTGTACGCTATAATGCCAAAGATTTTTGTAAAGGAAAGCATGGTTCAGTCATTACTCGAATGCGTTAAGTAATTTTAACGTGATGTTTCAGATCAGTCCCATGCAAATAAGTTTGAATGGTTGAAGCCAAATAATTAAAATGGTTGATAAAAGCCCAAATTATAGCATGTGGAAATCAGGTACTGTTAGAGGCAGGCAAGTTTGAATTTGAAATAAACAGAATTAATTGCAATAAAAAGTGTAATAGCCACTAATTGAAAAATGGAAACTTCATTAATTAACGGGAAAATGCTTCCTGAAATAAAGAAGTGGTAAATACTTATGACCCATTTACAGCATCTATTTCTATATTCATAAACAGATGTCTTTGAACACCTTGCCCTTGCACACAATGTTGGGAGTAGCTAACATTAAACATGTTAATTCCTGAATAAAAATTGACAAAATTTGTATCTATTGAAGTTAGTATTTGAAAATCTTACTTAGTAAGAGACTACCCCAAGTAAAGCTACATGTGAATTTCTGTAGTTAATTTACCACTGTTTAGTTGTTTTCTTAGTTGTTTCAAAGTTTTCATCCATGATGAATCAATTCCTAACATCTCAGGTTTCTTAAACACAAAATGAGTCATGCTAACCTATTTAAGTAGGCTGTTGCAGAAGTGAATTAATATGATAATATGACCTTGTGAAATTATTACTATTCGTGTACTAAATGTTCTTATTTACTACCTGTAACACTTAATTGTGGTTTAAATAAATTCCACATAAACACATTTACTTTAGAGTTCAGAAACAATCCACAATTACATTGTGCAGTTACCAGAATAAATTCCTTATTACTGATTCTTAGGATAGGAGGATTTCTGTGGTTGATACCTGGCTGATGACAAACAACTTTGCCTTCATCCGTTACTGTTCTTCATGAACTACTTTTTCTGTTTTGGTCTCTATTAGTAGATTGCAATGTCTTTGTGTCTACTGCATCGTATGTCTCTGAATCATAGAAAATACAGGACCTTACTAAAACTCAAGGATTTTGTTTAAAGCAGAATTTCCTGTTCTAGTTTAAAACCACAACCAAACACAAACAAAAAAAACCTTGTGGCATAATACAGCCCATCACTGGAAGCTCGTAGCTTTTTCTCTTTCTCCGTTTCCTGCTCCCCTTTGTTTGTGTACTAACTGGTAGCTCTTTTTCTGGAGGCCCCTATGTCACTCTGGTTGTTCACGCCTTTGTTTCTCTGCATAAATGTGTGATGTATAGATAGTGCTTATGTGGACGTCAGCATTTCCAAACCTTGCATGTGTTGCATTGCTAAGCAACTTTTAGCAACACTTATCTCTCGTCCTTATGCCATCTGGAAAAGAGGATTAGACAAGGAAATGTGCCAGAGAGACAAAGGCAAATCTGAGAAAGAGGTGGCTTAATTACTTAAGAGAATGAGTGACATTAATAGTAGGCAATCATCAGAATTGATTGAAAGCAAGCACAATGCCTTTACAGGTAGTGATAAGGAACCACTGAGAAAGGTTGCATATTTTATACACCCCGTCCTTTTTCCTTCTCCAGAGGAAGCAGTACACAGCTGAATCCTATTGCATGTTTATGTACAGTGATGCAAGATGAAGGCCCCTATGATTTCAGTACATAATTCAGACACAATTCCAGTTACAGTGAGTTTTCCCTAGACCTTCTTCCAGTTGTTATGGTGTACATTCAGGAGTATAACTAGCTGGCTGCTGTTTTAAAGGTCTCTTCCACTAGGCAGAGAAGATTGTGAAAATGCCAGAGGAGCTTGAAGCTTGTGTATGTTAGAGTTACTAACAGTACTGCTATCATTAAAGCACCTGATGTGCAGTCCTCCCAAAGTGATGGAGGGAATAGACCGAAGCAAGTAGTATCAGAAGCATGTTTCCAAAGAACTGCTTTGTCTTTGCTTTTGTCTTATAGCTTACATCTGTAATTGCTAAAGGTGTAAACAAAGTGCTAGAATCTTAGCCACTATGTCCATCTGGAATTTGAACTGGGTTCACACACAGTGTAGAATTATAGTAGCACTTTATTTGGTACCTCTGCTGTTATGACACAAAAAGCTGTATACCCAACTTAATAGAAGAATGGTCACTTTAGATTTTTAAGTATTCTTATTCTCTAGTTCCTTGTATACTCTAACATTGAAAGAATGTTGTCTGATAGCTAAACGGGATTTAGTACCGTGTAAAACAAGTGACACTTGTTACTGAGTTGCTTTACTTCCCATACCTGGACTTTTGTCTGTACTTTGACCATTGTCTGATTATTTCCTTATCAGTTTCAACTCTAAACTCTTCCATTAACATGGGAACAATTCAGACTAATTTTCAGTGCCAGCTGTATGCTTCAAGATGTTTTTTACACGTATCTTGGAATAAAAGTGCATAGTACAACATACAATACTATACTCTCACATCTGAAACTGAAACGAGTATTCCTGATTGTGACCTTCCCTGTCCTGTCAGCAAATACTGGCAAAATGTCTGACAAATTTTTCCTATCCTCCCCTGGTATAGGACCACAAAGAGGAATTGGTTGACTTTGCTATCGGTTAATGTTAAAGTTGTGGCTGTGAACTAATCATCTCAAGATTATACTATATTGAGTAGGAAAGGGTATGCTAGAAAAGCTGCATGTTCATCATGACATAATACTAAATTGCATGATTACGTGTGCAAGTTTAACGTTGCTAGAAACTTTAATTGGCTCATACCTAAGCTTCTGTGGTATTTGGATTTGCAGCCTTAGGAATCTTTAAACTTTTAGTTTGTAAAGGGTGTATCTTGGGTCAAATGCAGTCCAGATTCAAATAACCGAAGCTTTTTGGAATTGAGTTTGGTACACTATTTTACTTTTCACAATCTTTAAAAAGCAGAATGATGTGTGATTCTGTATGTGACAAAGCAGTTATTCATTCTTGCCATGTAATTTAATGCGATGTAATATATGAAGTGAAGGACCTCACATAATAGTATCCCACAGTAACAAACCTTGGGCAAGAAATGTTTGATTCTCCCCCCTTTCCCTTTTAGAGGAGTGCCACATAATCCTTGGTTGTTGTGTGGTCTCCTATTCAACTTTTCACACAAATGTTGGAAGGGTATTTATAAAAAAGCCTTGAGGACCACCCACTTTGCTATTGAAAATTGGCTGAAATAATCCCTTCTTTATAATTTAGCTGTGATGTTGTCGAAATTTAAAATCCGTGTGTATTTCTGTTTAAAGGGGCAGTGGAGAAATGACGTGTTCAATGAACGGGGCGCTATAGTTAATTGTTCTGGTGACATCTGTGATGGACTGTGGATCAATGGCTACCCTGCTGGTACGTACGTTCATTATGCTCTCCAGTTATTAACAAGTCTTTGACATAATGCTTTGGTTGTCCCTCTTTTGATTAATATGATCTGACTGTAGTGTTTAGCATCCTCTGAGTACTCAGTTCTCCTAGAATGCAGGGTTCCCTGGAGCAAGGGGGATAGTTATTTGACTGAGACCTTTCCTGAAGGGAGGGAGCTGTTCATGCAAATTAAATGCAGAACTACAGTGAGGTATCGAATGTTCTTGTGATGGATTTTTATTCTGGTGATGAGGGAGAGTGTTTTGGGTTTAATAATGTGGATTTTTAGTTCTAAAGTGAAAGTATTTTGGAAGTAAAAAGTAAAAAGAAACAAACATGCGTGCACGGTATGTATGTGTATAAGAGAGTAGTCCCAGTTTAAATTATGGTGTTGGAAATAGTAAAGAATTGCTCAGCAGGTTATAATTTGTTAAGCACAGATCAGAAATGAATCCCATCATAATGCAAAGGTACAGACTCCATGGCTTAATAAAAGCTTTTCTAATCCAATTGACTTCTGCATGAGGGGACTGTTTACACAAAATATAGTAGTTCCAACTTGAGTGCAGCAGATCAAGTACATTTTTGCATTGCCTGACTCAGGTATGAATGTATCACCTCAAAGGAAATGATCCAAAAAACTTGAAATACAGGATATATACATGTACTCTTGGTGTCAAGCAGCAAAACATATGGAATGGAACTCAGAAGAACAGATCTGTGCAGCAGCCCATTTTAAGAATATTTGCATGTCAGAATCTCTACTGTAGGATGTTAACATTCCAAAAATGAAATAGATAATGAAAAAATCAGGAGAACATAATTCACCTGATTTACTTCTGTCTTTAATATTAGATATCCTTGTAATGGTAGATCATATTTTCAGACCCCAGAATGAAAACATCTATTTTTAGAAGCATTTCCTATAAAGGAATAAGTTGTTGTAGGTTTCATAAGTCTCACAGTAAAGTGCTGCTTTAATCCAGTCAAAGTTGGTAGTAATCAAAATTCATAGCTATGTTCAAACCCTATAAAATGTTGTGATGGTCTGTTTCATGATTAGTTAGCAGATGTTAACTTTAACAGGCCTTTTTTTCTGGCACTGTAAGCTGAACAATAAGGAATTGAATAGGTCTTGAAGAAATCTCTACACAATCATGGAAGTATTCTCTTCAGATTACTATAAGGATATATTTGAAGAGAGAAAATTTGTTCCACTCCTGTTCATTGGGTACTTAGAAGACTTAATTTTCCCTTTTCTCAGCAATGCAATCATTTACATTCTGTATTAAGAAAGCATGATATTCCTGTTTATCGCTAGAACTTAATTGTTTCTTAAATCTTTTTAAAATGCATTTTTGTGGAAGTCAAGGTTATTCACAGGACTTCAGTTTAAAATAAATGTCTGGATAAGTATTTCAGGCAGAACGATAGCTTGGCTTTTGTGAAGAAACTGCCTTCATTAAAAGGAGTGAATGTATATCTTCTTTCCATCCTTCTGGGGAGACAAGTTTGCCTTAATGTCATGATTGTCCAAGCCAAGTACAGATGATATTGTTTGCTCTGACTTGTGAGACATTCACCTTCACAAGGATTGGAGACTCTGGATGGCTTGGGCAGCATTTTACCTGTACGTGCTTGCTGGCTTTCTGTGGAACTTTGCAACAAATTTATCTACCAAAGCTTCAAGTGATTTTTACCTACATAAGTGAACTGTTTAGTTGTTGAGCTGCATTTGTATTACTTTACCTTGAACATATGATTGCTTTCAATTTTACAGTAGTTATGTCAGGAGAGAGTCGATCATAATTATTTCCTTCACTTTCTCCTGTTCCCTGAAACAACAAAATATTTTAACTGAAGTAACTTTTAATGCTGTATTAGGTAGGTTTATGTGTGTGGTGGGTTGGCCTTGGCTGGACACCAGGTGCCCATCAAGTCACTTTATCACTCCCCTCCTCAGCAGGGTGGGAGGTGGGGAGAAAACAAAATGGAAAAAAACTCATGGGTCAAGATAAAGGGAGTTTAATAAAGCAAAAGCCAAAGGCTGCATGCAGAAGCAAAAGAAAACAAAAGATTTATTTTCTACTTCCCATCAGCAGGCGATGTCTAGCCACTTCCCGGGAAGCAGTGCTTCAATATGTGTAGCAGTTGCTCTGGAAGACAAATACTGTAATAACGAATACCCTCCCTCCTCCTCCTTTCTTAGCTTTTATTGCAAGCAGACATCATATGGTATGGAATATCCCTTTGGGCAGTTGGGGTCAGCTGTCCTGGCTGTGTCCCCTCCCAAGATCTTGCCCACCCCCAGCCTCCTGTTGAGGGGAGGGGGAATGTTGGGGAGAAGCCGTGATGCTGTGAGCACTGCTCAGCAGTAGCCAAAACCCTGGTGTGTTATCCGCACCTTTCTAGCCACCGATGCAGAGCACAGCACTATGAGGGCTGCTGCGGGGAAAAGTAACTCCATCTCGGCCAGAGCCAATACACCACGGCAAGGTTTTGATAAGGGGGGGCTGCATGGGTGGCCTCTGTCAGAAGAGCCTGGGGCTGCCCTGTGCTGGACACAGCTGGCCCTGCAATGGACCCACTGCTGACCAAAGCTGCGCCCATCAGCAAAGCTGGTGGCACCTCTGTGAAAACATATTTAACAAAGGGTAAAACACTGCGCAACAGTGAGGAGTGACCAGGGGGGAAAAGTGTGAGAAATAATCCTGTGGAGACTGAGGTGAGAGAACGAGGAGGGGAGAGGAGGTTCTCCAGGTATCAAAGCAGATATTTCCCTTGCAGCCTGTGGAAGTTTTGGAAGAAACCATGGTGGAGCAGGCGTTCCTGTGCAGCCCATGAAGAGGACCATAGCAGAACAGATATTCACATGGTGACGCATGGAGGACCCCACGCCAGAGCAGGTGAATGTTTCCTGAAGGAACTGCAGCCCATGGAAAGCCCACACAGGAGCACGTTCTCCTGACAGGAATTGTGGTTCATGGAGGACCTAAGCTGGAGCAGGGGAAAAATGTGAGGAGGAAGGAGCAGCAGAGAGGGGCTGTTATGGATTGACTGCAACCCCCCGTTCCTCATCCCACTGCACCACTTGGGGGAGGTAGAAGAGTTGGGACTGAAGGAGTGAAGTTGAGCCTGGGCAAAAAGGGCATTAGATAGAGGGGAAGATGTTGTTTTAATTTATTTGTTTCCTACTATCCAAGCCTCTCTTAATTTGCAATAAATAATTTTCCCTGAGTCTGTTTTGCTCATGGTGGTAATCAGTAAACAATCTCCTTGTCTTATCTTGAGCAATGGGCCTTTTCATGTTATGTTCTTCCCCCTGTCCTGTCAAGGAAAGGGAGTGAGAGGACAGTTGGGTGCACATCTGGCAGCCAGCCAAGGTCAGCCCCCCCCCCCCAAATGCTATGAAAGATATAACAAATAAAGCTAAATGGATCATTCCATTCGATTGATTCTTATTTGGTTGAGATTTTCTTTCACCTGAGTCCTAATTTTTAATATTCTTCTTAATTTTAATCTTAGTTGTTGTCATCAGCCATTTACTTTCCTCTGTTTAATACTGCTGGCCAAAACAGAGCGTTCAATTGCCTTTTTGAGTTAGAAGTACAGTAAGAGTGTTTTATACTCTGACTTAAAAACTTACCTGAACTTGTAGTGTTGTGACACAGTAACAGGAAGAGATAGTTAATATATAATTGTGACATTATAACTATTTATTTGTTGTTCTTTTGATCAGCTGTGAATAGTCGTGATCTGGGCTGGCATCGGAAACCACCACATCCTATCAAGTTCTGCAACCACCTTATTTGAGTTAATTGAAGAAGCTGAGAAGAAAACAGTTAACTCCTGTGTATGTAGTGTGGGGAAGAGCCAAATTCATTATATTGATTAATATGTGTATGCGGTAATCTAAAACCGGGTACTGGGTAGTTAGTAAGCCAACTTCATAATTTACAGTTATGGAAGTGTTATACCCTAAAAATAGTAGCAAATACCTTTTTTATATGCTGAGGTGGTTTTGTGATTGTCAAATATACTTTTATAATGTAACATTCACTCTTTAAAGAGTGCATGTTGTTTACCGCCCTCCCCTGCCCCCAGCTGGTGGCTTCTGACTATTCAAGGAAGAATTCTCTAATCAAGGAAATACAGCAAGCTCTGCCTTCAAAAATAGGCCACGAAAATCATCCTTCTGAATACTGATTTGCAATCTTAAATTAATAATTGATTTCTGAAGTATTGATAAATCCACTAAAGTCCCTGGAAACTGATGAGTGTGTTAGTACTTCTAAGAAGCCAAGAACCTTTAAATCTTGCTGAAATGTATTCCAAAAAATCTTACTCAGCATTTGGTTTCTCTCTATATTTTTATAGCAACAATTTTTTTTTCCTCGTCAAGGATAACAGCTGATGTCAGAATTGTAAATACTCAACAATAATTATTTGAAGTACAGTACCAGATGAAATAGAATCTACAGTGAAATATTTCTTTGAAGCTGTGAAACTTGATTCTTTGTTTATTAGGCAAGTCACTGCTTTAAGTTTGTGCAGCACTTCCACAGAACTTGCAAAACACAAGGAGTAACCTAAATGAATTATACATCCCTATTTGTCAACTGTATCTCCAGTTTGACAACATCTAATAGACTTAAGTTGTTGGACAGGTAGTTCTCAATATTATGCTTCATGTATGTTTTCTGCTGTATACCCAGCTGTAAATTTAATATCCCGAGTACCTAATGGCTGTCATGGTGAATTTGTTCTTATATTTGGACTTAATTAAGATTTTTAAAACCTATCAGCACAAACAAACAAAAATGTCAAAACTGTTTTCTTTCATGGATTTGAGTGTAGAAGCTGTCTTTTGACATATGTTGCATCTGGAAACTGGGAACTGAAATCTACTGTTTCTGTCATTAGCAATTCTGGATTTGCACTGGCTGGTTTACCAGTCCCTAGGGGAGATAGAGCCAGAACCTGGATCTGACGCCCGATGTGGAGCATGAGATGCTTCGAGCAGCCAGCCTGGTAAGTAAAGATAAAGGATTAGTTGACTGCTCAGCTTTTTACTTAACGGAAAAATGAAAAAGTATCTTTGCATAGCAGTAATGCAAACAGGCAGTTCTTAAGTGATTTTTGTTTTTTAGCACAGAGTGCTGAATTTCTCATAATAAATAGAAACAAAACAATTTTATGACATTGATTCCATTTTGTGAGAGACATCTATCCCTCCTAGGGTTTCTTTTCAGTTATTTTAATCAGGCAAAACATACTGGTGTGCAATAAGATCAGAAGAGTTCAAGTAGTAATTTCTACAGTCTTAATTCATTTACCAAGACTGAAATAGGGCCTAACATTTGAATCTGGAGTCCAGATTTTATACGCTTCACTAATGTTCAGAAATACTGCCCATACTTCACATACTTCTAGTAACAACTTTGACTGGCATGTGAAACTGGTCCCATAAATGCAGCAGGCAGTTACGGTGTCTTGCATTGTGGGAGTGCTAGTGTCAGGAAAAATCAGAAATACTCAGCCATATAGGCTTTTGTGTCCACACAAAAGCCATGGATATAAAATATTCAAGCAGACGGTGCAGGCAGAAATTTTTAATTTTTTCTGACATAATATTCTTCTGTTTCCTGTCACGTCTGATTTGTAACTCTTGGCAAATGAACAGCCAGCAAGCTTTAACCTGTGAATTACTTTGATGCTGGAGTAACCAGTTCTAGTACTGCCAGCCCAAGCAGTGAGGAGCTGAGAGTCAAACAAACCACTTTTTCTTCGGAAACACCCGTGACCTGATTTGGCTTATTAAGATTCTAAAGGTGGTGAATTTGGGTTCTGTTTATTTATAATGTGAGATTTGAAACATTGGAATTGACAAAGTCTTACTCTGTATCCATAACACTAGAAGACATAACGCTTTCTCCTGATCGCCTAATTGTAACAAAGAGGTGTAAGAAAAAGCCACAAAATACTGCTGGCCGTGTAATAAAACCACAAGAGTCAGTGACTTTGATTTGAAGTTTCAAATCTGATGCTTCCGAGGAGGCTTGTTGTTGACCACTTGGTAGCTGGGACTGCAAAGGTAACTGTCCTAGCAATGCTTTACTTTGTGAGATGTGTGAGAAACAAGTAGTTGCTTTTGCAGTCCCTGTGCAAATCCTGTCTGTGACTCATGCAATTTAATCAATTAGAAACAAATCCCTTGTGACTCTCTGGATGGGATACCATATGTTGCAACAGAAAAAGAGCACTTTTAGAGGAGCATTTCAGTGGTTTTGGGAAGATGGAATTGCAGAGGAAACATAGAAAATGTGTTTTGCTTTAAATATTAGGACTTCAAAACAAAAACTAGTTCTTTTATATAGTTCCCTGAGGTAAAGACAGGTTTGGGGATCCAAGGCATCCTGTTGTTACAGGCAGTCAGCCATACTTTTCTAGTCTTACAGTGTCAATGCTTGGGTATGCGTGTTTGTGTGCATGTGCGCATGTGCTAGTTGATCCATTTTGCTGTGCCCTATAGGAGGACAGAATAGTATATGTACAAATGATTGCTTTGTTTTCCAGAATTTTGAAACGTTCTCCTGTCCTGTGAAAAGATGGAACAACAAAGTGACTGTGCAACAGCCACATACATGTTCATCCTAGCCATCCCTCTGTCTCCTGCTGTCCTGCCCTTGTTATTTTGGCTGTCTGGCATGCATAATTTGCAAAAAATTACTAGTTCATGCAGTTCTATTTTGTCCTTTTTCAGTTGTTTTTAACTCACCTAAATAAATGAAAAACACTTAACACCTGAAGTATTAAAGATATTCCGAAATTACCAGTATTAAATAAATACGTTCTCCTTTTCTTTGGCTTATTTCAAGGACATTTCATTACCAGATGTTGGAGTCACGCATAAAAATGTTCTTCCTTTTGTAGGACACTAAAACGGAAAGAGTGGAGGTAGAGTTCTGGCACAGTATTTCCAGATGTCATCCTTCCACAAAAATCCTAATCCAGATCAGGTAGATGCTTCATTCCTCTTGCACTTTAAGTGAGAATAGTAGTAGTAGCAGCAGTATTACTCTGTATTCTCTACTAAGACAATGCAGATTAATTTCCGTGTGTTTTTAAACTTGAAACTTTTTGTATAATTATGTATTTAAGTAATCAGTCTTCCATGAAAGGGAGAAGGATTATAAACTCAGGTGGTTTTGATCACACGTGAGGTCAGAGGAAGCAAATGTGGACCTTTGGGACATGGTATTTTTCATTTTTAGACTCTTCTTATTCACAGGTCAAGTTTGCCCAAAGCTACCCTACCCATGCCTGTTTGTGATGGTCCTTTAATATGACCATTACTTCAGCAGGACTTCTTGGACTACAGTATTCTAGTCTGTTCTTAAATATCCCTCAACCGCAAAAGTTTTATGTACTTGGGGTTCGGTGATTAGAAAATGTCAACTGCAGCAGACTGTGAGGACCCTGCTACTCTATTGTCTGAATTGTATTTAAGAGTACAGTGTTTTTATGGTGCTGGGATTTTGAAGAGTTAGGCTTTTATTTTTGAATTTTTAAATTGACTTTTTAAGTGTTCTGTTGAGGTCATGTTCAGAGTGATTTCTTCATAACATAGTGTTGTCTTTCTGAGTGTTCATGGCAGACAAATAGTGGGACTCTTCAGAGTTAACTAATCATCACTGATTTCAGTGAACGGGTGGTGGGTTTGGTCAGGGACATTGGAATAATTGGTACTGGCAGGCAGGTTAGATGAAGTGAGGCAGAAGGGTAGAAAGAGTGGGAAAAGATGCCTAGGAGACTAGAAGAAAGGAAGGAAGAAAGAGAAGAATGAAGAACACTTGAAGAGCTATTGAAAGATTTTTTTCTTTTTTCTCCAGCCATTGCTCTACTGATTTTTCTTCTGATTCTTCTCATCTCTGCTTTTGGAGAGAAATTTTGGCTAACTCTCAAAATACCTTGGGAATAACTTCTGCTGATAGGTAAATGAGATCCTTGAGACTTTCATGCATCACTGCCTGTAGTATGGATATAATCATGCAAAGATGGAGAGTCGTCCAGTTTTTATCCAGTATTGATGAACTGTCAGTGAAAGAGTTCCAAGAGGTTTTGTTGTTTAGTAATAACATATATGTAGCTATTGTTTAAGTATGGATGTTTTTTCCATATTTCAAACAGGTAATGTGATCCACACCCATGAAAGATGTATTTGATGTAATTTGACTGGAAATTCTCTTTAATCACTATCTAGTAACATATATCTTATGCTTTCAAATTGATTTCTAGTAATTTCATGATGCTGGCCAAGCTAGTAAGCCTTGGTATCAATGCAGCTCTTTGTGTTTGGGGTTTTTTTTCTTACTACTAGTGATGTGTTTTACAACATTTTTTGTTTCATTATTAATTATTTTCCAAGACTCTTTTTAAAAAAGATAATAATGACTGCTTAAAGTAGAATTAGATACATTACTAAATGGACTTAGAGTAGCAATGTTATCTTGGTTATTTCAGTTTGCTACACTAATGGAAGCAATGCGTGCGTGTTGAAGAATGCTCTCCTCTATATTCTTGGTGTTATTACAAGACATCACAGTGTAATAAAGACAGACATTTCTAGGCACTGATATCAGTGACATAATGTTGCTAGTTGTCCAGATTTGTTTTAATCCCTCTGTTTTACATTTGCTTCATATCATCACATTTCTGCTGCATCAGCTAAAATATTTTTCGTATTTCTGGATTGAAGAACATTATTGTGCTACATGTCTTAAATTTAGGGGAATTTACAAGACTGAGTAACAAGCTTTCAATTGAAACCAGGGCTAGGAATGTACGGAGCTTTTCTATTAAGCCAACTCAAATGTATCGCTGGTTCATTGTTTAGAAGATTGGAGCTGTAAAAAGTTCAAGCTTTGGCTCCTACTGTTTTTAGGTCGCAAGTACTTAGCCTAAAGTATTCTGCCATCTAATTCAAGCTTATCACTATTTGATACTTTTTCTTCCTTCACCCACTAACTCCACTGAGTTCCACTAAAAGTATATCTAATTCAGCTACTTTTTTGAAGGCTTGTTATGGATGAATGGATTCTCTTTATTTTACCATTGTGAGTATCCAACTGGTAATAATGGATTTGAATGAGGAACTGTGCTGGTTTTGTCTGGGATAGTTGATTTTATTCATAGTCACTCATATGGGGCTGTGTTTTGGATTTGTGCTGGAAACAGTGTTGATAATACAGGGATGTTTTCGTTACTGCTGAGCAGGGCTCACACAGAGTCAAGGCCTTTTCTGCTCCTCAGCCCACCCCACCTGTGAGGAGGCTGGGGGGCACAAGGAGCTGGGAGGGGACACAGGTGGGACAGCTGACCCCAACCGACCCAAGGGATGTCCCACACCATGGGATGTCATGGCATATAAAGCTGGGGGAAGGGAGGGACGTTGGGAATTATGGTGTTTGTCCTATCAAGTCACTATTCCGCGGGATGGAGCCCCGCTTTCCTGGAGATGGCTGAACACCTGCCTGCCCATGGGAAGGAGCGAATGGATTCCTTGTTTTGCTTTGCTTGTGTGCGCAGCTTTTGCTTTACCTATTAAACTGTCTTTATCTCAACCCAGGAGTTTTCTCACTTTTACCCTTCCGATTCTCTCCCCCATCCCAGCAGGGCAGAGTGAGCGAGTAGCTGGGTGGGGCTTAGTTGCTGCTGGCGTTAAACCACAACAGGAACAGAACACACTTAGGTGAAGTAGTAACCGATAATTTTAGTTGTTCGTTTAAGCAGAAAGATCATAGTTCAGATAGACCTACATTAAAATTACTGGCTAAGTAGGATACAAGACAAACAAGGTTGGATTTCCAAGATTAGAGCTCATAGAATTGTAGGCAGTTTGTATAACAAAAAAAGTAACAAAAAAGAGCTACTCTTCACATCATAATGTCATAGCTCCACGCTAACAAAAACTTGACTGTATGCATAAATTTAATCACATAATAAATGCTTTACTGGATTAAAATGGTGCATGTAACTAAATAGTCTGAGGGGAAAAAATGTTGTGCCACTCCATGTTTAAAATGCTTTCTTTGTAATGGTGCTGAAGTTTTCTTTATGGCCTTGATAATTCAGGAGAATACGTATAATCTGTAACAGAAATAATTTGAGCATAAGTGTTTGGGGATTGTCCTTTAATTGACGGTACTCAATTTGATTAATTGAAGTTTTATTCATCAATAGTGAGAAAGTTTACATGGTGAGAGAGATTATCTTTTGCAGGAATTTATACAATGAAACCTAACCAAAAAAAAGTGGAGGGTAAATATGATGATTTATCTTTGGACCCTGCAGGAGGGCGGAGGGCCAAGCCAAACCTGCATCTTTTCCTGTGCAGTTGGGCATGTTATAATGTAAGGATTTGGAGCAATTTTATACCTGCTAAAGCAGCATGCCTGGGAAAAATGTCCTGCTTTCTCCCCACTATTTCTTCATCCAAGAAGCCCGTTTTAGACTATTTGACAAAAATGAATGTGTAACTTAATTCAGGAACAGCATCAGATGACACACAGGCTGTCATATGTTAGTTAAAAAAAAGAAAAATAGTTACCATAACAACTGACTCACCACTTGTATTTCCAAGAGAGAGAATATCTTAAAAGGAAATATAATAGGTCAGTCACATGAATGTTAGTAGTGTTTTCACTGAAAAAGCATGAAAGGTTTTTTTTCATGGGTGGCAAGAATTTTTTTTTTCCTTAATCAAGTAAGGTTTTGATATTAAAAATAAGATTATGCTTCTTAGGTGATCATGTCCATTACTGGAAGCAGCAGCAAGTATGTTTAAAAACAGAACAAAAACCCCCAACCCTGAATACTTGATTTCTAGTCATATTAGGGAATACACTGCCTGGACAGCTGAACAGGCAGAATCTGTATTAAACAATGGAATAACGACACTATCGGGTGCCTTTTTTTGCCTTACTGATTTTTTTTTTTTTTAAATCTTGAAGACTTAGAACAATTTATTTCATTTTGATTCACTGTTGAGGACCTGATTCTGCTCATGTTTGAAGTCAATAGGAGTTTTACCTTTGATATCTATGTTTGCATGATTTATTTTATATTTTGTCAGCTTCTCTGAGCTAACTTCAAAGCCCACTTCCCCATCCGTGTTTCCTACTTCTCCACTGAAGCCCGTAGTGCTGAAACTCTTGACATCATCAATAGTGGTAGCCTGAGGATCATCAAAGACTTCTTTGAAGACTTGTTAGTAATTTCCACTACAGACAAATATTCTGCTGAAAAAAGGTTTTGACTCTACCCCCTCTTTCCTGCGGGCAGTGATAAATAAAGAATTTCTGCGAAATTAGATCACTTTAAATCTGGCTTTTCATATGTTCTCTTGGGTGGGGGCAAGGGGGAAACTGCAGCTATAATTAGGTATCTCCTCTATTTTATTATTGTTGCTATCTGGCCTGCATTTCAGCTAGCAGTTTCTGCTGCTTTCTTCTATTGTAATTTTGGTCATTTTATCTGGCATTTTATGTGAACCCATTGCTGTAGTAATTACCATATTTCAAAAGTAAAGAAGCCTGACTTCTCTACATATGACATGGAAAAAGAAATATTGGGTTTTGGACTCAGGTATGTTAGAGTAATCTAGGGAGAAATAATTTTTCATTAGCAACAATATGTAAATTTAGTTCTCTTAAGTCTGAAAAGACACTTATTTGGGTATAGTCACGAGAACCTGCTAGAGCCCACAGTTAGGCCTTTCACTGATGTGCAGCCCTTCCTGAGAATCGCTGCTTCCCATTGATTTCTCAGCACCACAAGGCAGTTGCTTGAAAGAACGAATTTGTCTTAGTGTTTTGTAGCTTTCTTTGCTCTCTGTTCTCCCTTCTCATGGATCTCTCCCTCTGCTGGAAAAACATGCCATGTTCAGATACTAAAACAATTATTGTCTATGTCTCTAAAAGTAGGAATAGATATAAAAACTATCACCACTATCCATAATTACTTTTTGGTTTTGAGGAGGAAAAAGACCACTGAGTGAACCTGCTCTATTGACAAATGACCTAACAGATGATGAAAGGGAAAACGAATACTAAAGCTGGGAACTTCAGTTCACTGACACCTTGGGAAAAAATTCAGTTCAAAAAAGCAAAGCCATGGTCATCTAAACTCTTGGGCTTTTTTTAGAATAATAATTTAGTCAGAGTTCAGTAATTTCAAGATTTCAATAATTTGTGTGAATGTAGTTTTATAAAATCTGATGTCAAAGATTGTCCTCTGGTAGTTAGGTACAATTCTGTTGCTGTGTCAGTGCAAGAGGGTGAGGTTTTTTCACTGAATGTTAGATACATGGTCACAAAATTGTTTCATAAGGTAGGTTTATGTTGTAGATTTTGATTTCTTCTTGCTGGACCATCTTTTTGATTTTTGCTGGACTGTGTCCTGCAGCATTTCCTGGTATTAAACAGAGTTCTCCATGCAAGGATTGTGTTTTTGAGGAATGAATTCCATTGCAGTCAAACTCAGATGTGTTGACTCCTCAGTATCAGTTCAGCAAAGCCTTTCGTAAACCAAGATGTTTTAAAGGCAATGAGATTTAAGCATATTTTTATGCATTCTGCATGTGGTAGCTTGTGTGGATGAATAATCTCAAATTCGTATTTTACTCAAGGTTTATATTGCAATGAATGTTTAAAAAAAAAAGGCAGGATATGCTAAGCTGGAGTACACTTTCTTATATTTCTATCGGGAGAATATTGAAGAAGAGTATAAAACATTTATAGAGGAAGGTACAGCCTAGCTGGAGGTAAAATAGTAAGGAAAACAGTTAAGTGATTATTTTGCAGATTATACCTTTGAGGGGGTTTGTATCGAGGTTTTGGGATTCTTCCTCCTCTAAAAATGATGCAGACTTTGGGTAGGACTGGCATATTTCTTACTTTATTGGTGGAAATGGTTGTGAATTGTTTCAGGCTTTTCATATACAGAGAATCTAAAGCGAAACAGAAACCATTATTGTCTTTTAATTGATTGAATTAAATGTGTTCCAGTCACTCCCATCTTGCGTTTTCCTCTACTTCATTCCAAATATTTTGAGACTTTTGCAATGTAGTACTCTAAGCTTGTATTTGGAGTGAATAACACCTTTGGTAAACATTTGTCTGTGCAGATGATTTATTCTTCTCTCTTACCTGAACTTCTGAAATAATTAACAATGATGATTCCCCCCCCACCCCCTTTGCAACTGAGACTGGCTAGATATGTACATCCACACCCAGAGAGAGTCTTACCTTCTTCTGTATACTACTGTCATTGACCAATCAATGTGCTATGCATATGTATGAACATACATATACATACATATGTGTATATACACACAGTGCTTGTTTTGGTTCTTCTCCTAAAGCATCAGAGTTGCATCAGATGGGATTTTACAGTTAGGGCTGACTGAAGAAAAATGCACGACTAAGATCTTGCGTTGTGCAGAGTTACAAAGGCAGTTTATAAATTGAAATGCAATTGATCCTCATTCAAGAGGAATTCCCCTTCTCTTGTGCAGGAGAGTAGGATTTAGATCGCTCATGTAAAACGTACCTGCCTCACAGCCTTTTGTTTTTCAGCTCTGAAGAACCAGTGCATACCATAGTTGAGTGGAAGCATTCTGCATGAACACAGGGAAGCTCAGGGTTCAGTGTATGTTAACCTTCCCTGTAACCCCTGAAACTACTCAGCGATCACTATGGAGTACCTCTAACTGTTTTTATCTCTAACCATTTTTCCATTGGTGGTAACGTCTGGATAATGACAGCTCCAGAACTGAGAGAGTTAGCACTTCTTTCCATTTCATTGTTCACCCCCACCCTCATACCTTCTCCTCCAAAACCCCCTTTTTTCCTTAAGGGTTTTGTGTTTAGGAGGTCATCTGTGGTTTTTGTAATCTTAGTAAAAATATTTATTAATACTCATTAAAAATAAGTATGCTATAATATTAGGAAATAGGGGGGGGCAGGAAGAGAAGTACTGTTTGCACTAAAATGTGTATAAATGTTGGTAACCTGGCTCAGCTTTTAGACAAATGTTAGTACGCTGGTAGCCTTACAGAAATATATCTAAAAAGAAGTAATTATGAAAAGCATCTTACAGTACTGTGCTGAAATAGTAGCTAAATCAATTTTAGTCCTCTCTATAATTTCTAATACACATCTGTAATCTCATTTCACAACAACGGGGCAACAAAGTGATGATTAACATGTTTGCTGATTTTGCAATTAGAAACCTTGGGCTAGTCCTAAACATGCTGATTCTATTAGACCTGCAAGGAGTGCTGGAGATGGTGCACTAATTGTGATAAAAGGGGTCCCAGCATGTGTCAAGCACATCCACGTTAACTCAGTTTAATGAGGCATCAATTTGGAGTTAGATTCTAACTGTACAAGCCTCTTACCTGCTTTGCTTTACTGCTCCTTCTATAGCCTATGATATGTTTCCCAGGTAATTATGTTATTCTGAGACTAGTTAATTTTTTTTTAAAGATAAATTATTGGGTGGTAAAAGGAATTAAGCTTTCATGTCAAAGCTTTTACTTTGAATTTATCTAGATCCAAAGTTCCTATATGAGCATTTATCTTGTCAACAAAAAACAAGCATAAGGGACAACCTAGATAAAATTTTAGACTTACCAAGTTTGTATTTTTACTGAAGATGCTTCTTGCTGATGTCTATTACGGTTCTATGTTCTCATCAAATTCAACGTTTTTATTTAGTACTTTTAATAAGCAGAATTTCTTTGTTCTCATCTGCTCTGCTTTTATCTTCAGTCTAAATAAAACAAAGCTGTGGTCCCAAGCATTATGCAAAACAGATTTTTTTAAAATTTTTATTTCCCCTGGTAACTACACAGAAGTAGAAGCCGCTTCTAAAAATATAGATGTTGTGATGTAGTGATGACCTTTTGAGAAAACTGTTTGTTATTAGAGTTCAGTCCAGAAACTTCTAGCATACTTTATTTTGACCACTAAAATATTTCCGTCTCTAAATCATGCAATAAAATCATTCGGGATTTTGAATCTGACCATATAAAAGGACCATTCTGAGCCCTGGTAAGAGTGGTGTACATCTTGATGCTAAGCTTAGGAAAATGAAAAAAAAATATAAAAAGCTTTCCTTTCTTTGGATCTTCGGTTTGTTTTGTTTTAAACTTTCAGATTGGCTGCTCGGCATTTTGCTTAAAAGAAAAGCCAAGCTCACACATATGGAAGATTGCCAAAACCCTATTTTGGTTAAATTACAGTACCCAGATTTTGGTAACAAAGCGCATTGATTTTATATTCAAAAAGATTTTTATATTTAGTCTGTTAACCTTTTGTAATTCCCACCCACAGCTTTAAACTGTAGAACATTTTTATGCTAATTGTTGTCAGTAGGGTATCTGCCATGGCCCCTTGGTAATTGTAATGCAGGTGCCGATAATTGCAGAACTGTTATTGTCTGACTGGCTGCAGCATATATGTCTCAAACAATTCTTTTGAAATTGGATTTGAGAGCACTTAAAAAAAAAAATCCCATATTTGAAGATAACCTTACATTATATTTACAATAAAGAAAAAAAATGGAAGAATTTTTCCTCATTTCTAAGACAGTTTTACATACTTGCAGTTTTAAACCAGTCTTGACTGTGGCAGATTCTGAGGTTCAACAGCTATTGTGTAGTTTTAAAATGTCTGCTAGTCCCTTTCGTTTTTGGATGTTTATAGGAATTTTTGTCTAGTAGTTTCTGAAAATATGGTTGGTTGGTGTAACATCATAATCCAGTGAATATGACATGGGAGTGGGAGAAGAAAAGATGTTTTGTGTTCCGAGCCCAGGTCATCTGGGTGATTTTGGACAGATTACTTCCTTCTAGTCTTGCTTTTCTCAGTGTAAAATAATGACACTACTTTTGCTTTAAACATATCAAAACATTGTGTCTAATCTGAACTACGTTATAGCCAACAAAAATCTGTGCTATAATCTTAATGGGCATATGTGCATGTGTTTTCTATCCATAAGAAAACTTAATATTTTTTATTTTACTAGAATCTTCATTATATTCTTCATAAGATCTACATAGTGCAGAGTTAATGATTATGCAATAGCACTTTGTTTGGAATACACAATATGCTAAAGTGCTGCCTGGGAAAATATTTTAAATACAGAGTAGTCATTACTTTTATTAAATGATTATAATTTTAGTGGGTTTGATGAACCCTCCCTCTGGGTGAAGTCTTTGTTTCCACAGAATGTTTTAATATGGATGAGAGTCGTTCTCATGAGAAAAATCTTTGGTTAACTGAAGTTAGTATACAGAGAAAGAAGGTAAATTTAGGGTCAAAAATAGAAGCTTTTTGTAGTCTTCACTGTAAGATACTTATTTTTTTCAATTATTAACACTTGAATTCAATATTAATTTCCAAAGATCAAATTAAAAAGGTGTTCTAACAGTTTAAAGGCAGAGTGACCAATAGTAGTGCAAAATCACTGCTGGAAGCCAGAGTTCCAGGCTCCCGACGGGGAGCGTGGCTTTCTCAGCAGAAGAGGTTGCAGGGTCGGGGTGGGCTGGCTGGCTCTGGCTCTGTCACGTGCTGTAGAAGTTTCGTTGTGGAGATGTAGTTATGTACACGTTGCAGTATCTCGTTGTGGTAAGAGGGATTAACCCCAGTGGGTTTGCATTAAGATATAGAACGAAAGATTTACTGCTGTTTCCTCATGCTCCTTTATAGCTATTTGTCTGGCCCTAGTTGCTGAAGTGCTAGGGATCTGAACACTTTTTCTTTTAGCTTCACCCTGAAATAGTTAATTTGGCTTATTTTGAAACAAAATGAATTAATATTGCAAATACAAGAAGAAATTCTATGGAGGTAGAGTGCAATATTTCACATCTCTTAGTGAATACTCAGATTTAATTGGCTGAAAACTTCAGTGGTGAATAGCTGGTTGGAGCAGAGCTTCCACTCTGTGCCTACTGGAAAACTGTCCATTTAATTCTCCTCTTCACATCCTGTTGAACATATAAATCTGTTCTTAAATCATTAAACTAAACTTATCCAAGGGTCTTTTGAACCAGAGGTTTTTTTTTTGGTGCTTCTGGTGGGTAGGTTTATTATCTTTACTATCTTACTCATGTAACTAAGAGACTATGAGCCTGTTTAGATAAATGAGTGCAGCTTTTTTCATATAAATGTACATTCTAACTCATATGGTACTTTAAATCCCTTCTATTACATGTTGTCTGTGTATGAAATCTTAAGTGTAGCCATAAAGAAGATGATTTTGGGGAGTAGACCCTGACTGGAGCTACATACTTGGAATTCTTGTTGACTCAGCCTCCCTGGTTCAGCATTTTGGGGATTCTCTTTACCTATACTACAATTATACTGGTGCTAGTAACAGTTCTTTTTACTTGCTTCTCAAAGTTTGGTAACGCATGAGTAAGCTGAATAAGGTCTTTACCCTATGGCAAGACAACTTGGGCTCAACAGCATAAACTAAGGATAATATAGAGCTCTTAGCTCTTAAATGCTTTGGATTTTGTCAAATTAACCTAAAACCTTACTCAGACATACTATGGGATTTTTTGTTAATCGAATTTAGCTTTGCAAGATACTAATGGGACAGAATTTTCTTGATTAACAGTTGATTTCAGTCTCGGTGCCTTCATGGTTTCATGTTTTTCAACCAGCAGTGAGAGCAAACTATTTGTTAACTATGTTGTCTGTGTTTTACATTAGGGAAGTTTGGGGTTTGCTATTGGAAACATACAATGTGTTTTCCTTATGGAAACTCTGGCAGTCTAGCTGTGTGTGGTTTATTTTTATTATAGGTAATTTGAACACCATTTTCTAACATTGGCTGTATTTTTAAAGCAGCACTGAGAGATAAATTCACCTAGTAATTGTTTTACTCTGTGTGTGTTTAAAAAATGGGGGTTTGATTTAATAGAATACCTGTTTTGGAATGTTAGTAGTTTCCCAGACAGGATTTATGATGAAAAAGAACAAAACTATTTAAGCAGTATCAACAAACAAGGCATGGATTCCCACCATCTATACTGTGCTGTAATACTACCTGTGCAATTTACACCTGATGGAGCCCTTTCAAATGACAGATATGGACACTGATTTAGCCACAAGGTGTGCCAGGGGTAAATTTTATTCTGGTGGCATCATATTAGATTGATATAACCTGCTGTCTAGAAACAGGCTTGTCATTCTGAAAGGTTACACTAACAAACTTGGTCACCAAGTATCAAACAGTTACCAGTCCCAAAGGTAATGTACAGCTGAACTGTGACTGGGATTTTGTAGTTTCAAAACATTGGCAAAATGTAGCATTCTTAAAAAAAAGTTTTAGCCCAAATGACAACAGCCTCTGATGTGTTAGCAGTCAGGTGTAGCCACAGACATTGTTTAACATTAGTTTAAGAAGGACTATTTTTATAAAATATGAAAATATATTTATGTAACTAACTAACAACATAATTATAATAGTGCATATTTAGATGTGGCGCTAAAGGATATGATTTAGTGGTGGACTTGATAGTGATAGGTCAACGGTTGGACTCAATGATCTTGGAGGTCTCTTCCAACCAAAACAATTCTATGATTCTATATGTTGCTATATAGTTTTTAGCATGAGACCTATTGAAATGTAGCCCTAAGGAAAGAGAAGTTTTGAAACTGAATTAGAAGGCCTAAAGCCAATATTATCACAAGTTGATGCTTACTTCTGTTGGAAGGGAAAAAAAAAAAAAATATTTGCTTAATTCTAGCAGTCATGATATTCACTATGGAAATACAGTTTTATACTTCCTCAGTTTTACTGTGTTTTGCCCATTTGCTGAGCGTTGATAAATGGAATTTGGCAGGAGACTAAATTACCTTTTTGAAAATGGCTGGCAGGACACCTATTCCCAATGACCAACAGAGGATGTATCTTAGGGAAGAGTATACATATGCAAGAGATGTGACTATACCTGCTTTTGTGTAATGCTCGTACGGTGTGTGACAATCTTAACTGAAGTTTCTGTATTTTACCTTGTCTCGCCTTGAAAGGTCTGAAGTAGGTCATACGAGGTGCTGAGAACTCGCTTGTCCTTAGCTGTCCCAGAAAGTGAGGGTGGCTGTGAACCTTTCTTGTCATATCACATGGAGCAGACAATGTTAATTGGTTGTTCTCCTTAGGTGTGGGTAATCCTGTAATGTGATTTAATAATCTTTCTTAGTTTTAACCTTTTATTTTATAGCAATAGTTAGCTCCATAGCTACAGTTGGTTCCATTTGCAATCATAGTACTTAGAGTACTAAAGCTTCATAAAATCCTGGATTTGTAGTGTTCAAGTGGCTAAAGACACCAATATTTGTTTATGGAGATACTCCTTCTGACTAGATTCCAAAATAATACTTCTTGCATTATTCTCATGTTGATTCCTACTGTGTACCAGATTCAAGAGGTTTGTCAGCAAAACCCTTTTCTCAAGGAAATTCAGTTGGCATCAGAACTCTCTATAGGAAATGGACACAAACATCAGTACTCTATTAAGGCAGCATAAAAAAAACCTTTAAGTGTATAATAGTCTTTTGGAATAGAAAGCACTGGTAAGTGGGTGAGGTGCAGTACAGAATGTACAAAACTGTCTCAAAACAAGTCTTAAATAAGAGAATGTCTCTTAACAGGGACACTCACAGAACAGACACTTGACCAATGTTGGTTATGTTGCTTAGAATACTAGGGAAGAATTTTTAGTTACTGCAGCAGTGATTGTGGTGTAACAACCTATATAGAATAGACAAAACTAGAAGAGAAATTCCAGTAGGATGTTCTTCCGTGTGTTCATGAGTCTGCAGGTGGAACAAACGGTGCTTTGCTTTTGGAATACTTTTTAAAGAGCACTGAGCAAAGACAAACCTGCCCTTTAGAAACAGCACAGTGTTACATAATAGAGAGGGGAAAAAATCCGCATTGGCTCCTCTCTTTTGCTGTAGTATAATCTTCTATTTGAATTTGCAGAGTTAACATCTATTTTGTATGAGCCTCCTCTTTGCAAAGCACTTGGGAAGATTCAGAAGTGTTGTGTAACTAGCTTCTTCGAAACTTTCTTTGCACTCTTGAGTGATACGAAACACCCTGAATATGAATGCCCTAGAACCCAAAGAGATCCTAAACCCCTAAAAGATTACTCTGTGTTCTGTTCCGTGGATGCATGGATTTTTTTGGTTAATCTGCAGGCCATAATGGAATTTTCGGAGCTCTCTCTTTTTAGGAATATAAGTGCTAATGACTTTCAGTATGCTATCTACAAAGAAATTGAAGGTGTCACTGTAGCATAGGTATGTGTTCTAGCCTTAATCAGGCTGTACTAAAAATTATAGTAATGAAGATGAATCAGAGTGGGCTGATAGACTGCCGATGTTCCTTGTAAATTCTTTCAGCTTACGCACAAGTCTTTCCCTGCTGTTGTTACCATACTGGCAAGGGAGACTAAAGTTTTTGCTCCGGAGAGATTGTCAATTATACTATAGCCATAACGTGAGAGTTTTAGCATCACAACTACCGTTAAGTGCTTAACTTCTGCAACTGTGTTGTCAACATACTTTTTAATACTTTAAATTCTGTCCATCAAGACTGAGAAAAGGAGCAGTCTTGCCTTGCTGTTTCAGATATGGACTAGGTAACTTTGTGTTTCAGGTTCTGTTATCTATGCTGAACTTAATGGTGCAAGACTCATTTAACAAATTCATGTGAGAAGAGATCCTTTAACGTACTCCTTTCTGCCATTTTATTTCATGAATGCTATAAATGACATAGATTCAAATTTGGTTTTGTTTGCACTAAGTACATGTTTTGCATATACTGATGTGTTTATACATGCACTGGTAGTTTTTTGAAATTTGGCCTCTGTAGCAATACTAATGTGATCATAAATTAATATATGTTTACTTACATACTAGTATTCTGCTGAGTTGTTACTGTAAATATATCACACTTGATAATTTTCTTTGGGATCAGCATAGTAGTGAAATAGTCCTCAGTAACTTGAGCTATTAGTTTATTTAACTTTTGTTAAATATATTTTGCTTTCTGCTGAATAGATCATCTTTCCTCTTTTTTTTTTTTCTTTTTCCCCCCTTAATGAACAAAGCTCTTGAGTGAATTGACTCTAACATTAAAGACTAATGCAGTGTGTCTGGTCACCTTTAAATGAAACAACTATTACCCCTAGGACCAATAACTCTTTATTTTTTAAAAACGTTCAGTTAAATGAGGATGATATTACAGCATTTAGTCAGCTACAAACAGCTAATTTCTATTTGTATGATGTTAATAAACATTGCATCTGCAACCGTAGGATTACTGCCTTCTCCGTCCTTACTGAGGGTTCTTCACTGCCAATATTTTTTCCTTCCTTTCCCCAGCTGCTCCCCCTGCTCCCAACTTCTGGCTTGATGTCCTACACAAGTGATTAGTGTGCTGTAATTGAATTGGCTGTAAAAAGATAATTAATTGATATTTCACTCCCAGAGAGGTCAAGCTGCCCTATCTTGAATGGTTGTTATGAAAGTAGTCATCCTGCTGGCACTTATCCCTCGAAGGTGGCACATGATCTTTGTCTTGCTAATAGTAATAACTGGTGTAATTAAAATTAACATGAAGGGGGTGTTTAAGGAGTGATTCTCTGATTTGGATGCTTTAGCTCCATGTTGAAAGCATATGAAACTGGAATTTATAAACCTTATTAGGTGGTTGTTTTTAATGCGTGGCACAATACTATCTCATTTGCTGTCTAAACCTTCTTTGTGCCATATTACCAGTAATGTGGGACAACAGAGAGATGATGATAGATGTGTAAGGTGTGAAATCCTGTCAGGTGCCGTGAAACCATTGATCTTAAACACCTTTCTCTGAACAGCTGCTTATTTTGAGATTATTTTAGCTAAAGATTGGCATGAAGAATTTTTTTAATAAATGGATTACCTAAATGTAGGACTTTCCCTGATGTTTAAGAGGCTTTTAAATAAACAAGGGAGCAAAATACTACAAGTGACTCTCTTGGAAAAGGTGGGAAGACTTTATAAAGGTGGGAGTTGGGTTCACTGTCTCCTATGAAAGGCGTATTTAATTATTTGCTTTGTGTACTTACAACTGTATTAGAGAAGGATTAGGTGACTCAGTAAGTCTTCTGTAGGCCTAACAGCTATGGCACTTTTTAAAAGACTATTCATAACTGTAGACTTAATGACAATTAAATAATTCTGCCATTCCTAGTAGGCCAGGTATGTGCTCTTACTTCCCTGTGCATCAGTGTGGGGTGACTTACTCAAGGTCATACAATGAATCAGGGTGTGAATTCAAGAGTTCTTTGCTTCTAGTGCTTCCTCAGCTCACAAGACTGTAGCAACTGCGGTCTTTACTTGTTACTGTAAGTATCTTGACATTCACTGTGCGAATAAATACATCATGGGCAAACCTCTTGAAGGCTTGTGTCAAACAGGAAAACATTTGCACTAGAAATGTTCATCACTTTCTTCCCTAAAGAGCCACTGATTTTCCTTCTCTGTACTGTTAAAGAAAAGTTGAATGGTGTCTCTTATTTCTTCTGAACTTGATTTCCCATCCCTGATGACAGTTATACTAGCCTTGTGACTATAGTGCACTGAGAAAAGTATCTTCTCAGTGTTAAACATTTCCTTTAAAACTGTGTGGCACAAGAGCTATCAATAAATAATAAAATAAAAAGGTTAAATTTAGTGACACAGGGACCTTTCTGAAACTGTTAGTGCATTAAGAACCTGGAGTTACTCTGTAAGCAGTGTGGTTCTCATTCATTGCCCAGAGAATAAATACTGCTACTACAGCAAAAGCTAATGGAGAGAAAGATGTTCTTTAATGTCCTTGCAGAGGCAAAGACTTAACTTTTATCTTGCCATATAATGATAAAGTTACGGCACTGTGGAGATAACTGCAGCATTTGCAACTAGAAATTTCTTACTTTAAGGTATTCTAGCTGGGAGAAAGTATTACAGTTAGAATGTTATCTTTCTTGCACACTTCACCCCACAGAATTTGAGACAAGCACTACTATTTTTGGGTTTTGTCCCAAATTATTCAACAGCAGCTTTCCAACACAAAATATTCCTGCCAGGATGGGAAATTACCTACCAAAGCATTCTCCCATCTTCTGGTTTGTACTATAAAATGCTGCTTCAAGTTTTCACTCATAAAGAACGTGACCAAAACAACTCTTGCAGGTTTTGCAGGGAACAGAAGTTACTTAATTGTGAAATTTGAGTTCCTGCAGGGTGGGTTGGTATAAAATTGTCATGAGTAATTGCAGTGTTATGTAATTGTTCACTATGTTGGTTGTGACAAAAACCATACAAGATGGCATCAGTTCTGTTACACCTGAATGAAAAGAGGAAAAAAAAAAAAAAACAAACCCTATTTTGTATAATACTGTCAATTGTAATTTCTCAGGCTTTGCAGTAATTCTTACAGAGGGATTCTGAAGACTATTTCAGAGAAGGAAGAAAAGTAAAAGCAATTAAACTTATCTATGCCAGCCTCAATGTAAAATACTGCATTTGCATGGATATGATAGACTAAAAGAAAACAATGATGTAGGCATTTAAAAATTCCAGGAAATAGTCCAGAAAATAACTTAGTCTATTAACTGAAGGCTTGAAACTGTATTGGGAAAATTGTACGGAAAAGCCTAGATACTATTGTTTGAACTGAGAAAGTGAGATGTGCCCATTCCGAAAGTTCAGGTATAGATGACTATATTTATTTCATGCCCAGTAAAATTTTAGTTCTAAAAAGGAATAGCAGGTAAGAGTTTCAGATCAGACAATTTAATACAACTTCTGGTTTCAAATTCTTTTGTCTGTTGAGTTGTAAGTTCTGGCTTTTATCCTTTTTTATGATTTGGCTTGTGTTACTGTAGGGGATGCTAGTAGTTTAGTGACCAGGATCCAGTTTTGTTTACAGAAATAAATAATAGGAAATAATGAGAGAATCTTAATATATGTAAATCAAAATCCACCATATTCAAGTGCTGATGATTTTGCATTTGTTGTTAACTTATGAATGCAAAGGAAAACACTAGCATATCATAAATTACACCATTTTTGGCACTTTCCTTAAGCACTACAGAAATACTTTTTTTCCCTCTGTAGAAAGGAGGCAAAAAGCCAAGTGGCAGGATATCTGCTGAGAAAGCTGAGAAGATGAGTCTCGCAGGAGAAAATGGAAGACAGCAGGTATGTGTGAATCAGTATTCCTACTGCTCAGCTGGAGAATGCTGTCTGCCGAAAGCAGTTTTTATCTCTTTGCGATACACCACTTCTAATTGGTGTTATTCTCATGGACAAATGGCCCTGTCTTTTTCTCAGCTGACCACTGTAATATAATACTGCCTTTCATGTTTTATGCCAATGCATATTTTACTTCCTTATGGCCTGGGCTTGTGCTTGCAAGAACAATGTTTCTCAGTCCTTCCATTTGGAGAGTGTTTGGTGTTGGGTTTTTTGGGTGTTTGGGGATTTTAAGTGCTTTTCTTGTTTTATTAGAACTTTTTTCCCCTCTTTCAAATGAAGTAGGTGTGGGAGGTTTCGCTACACCTTTAAAATTGCCATCAGATCTACATGTTTTTTCAGTGAAGTTTTGCAGTCTGCTCTGATTTCTGTGTTGCTGTGATTACACTGAGTAATTACATCTAACCTTGCTAGTTTAAAACTGGTGTGTTTAAACGAACCTCCATGATTGCATTACATATGATGTAATCTTTTCTTTTTAACTATCTACATAGAGAAGAAAAGCTTCTCTGCTAGGTTAGTCAACTTTTGCAAGAGTGATTTGAATAGCTGTGGCGACATAAAAATTATAGTTTATTTAAGCAGAGAAAATCTCTGTTCTCTGGAAAAAAAAAAAAAACCTGAACCACTAGTTTGAGTTTACTGAAAGTGTAGAATGGAATTAGGTGAAGAAAGTAAGGAGTATATTGTGACCCTTTGTGAGGTTAATTTATCAAAAGTAAACTCCAGCTGTAGATTTTCAGTGCATGATTGGCATGCTTTCTGTGCTTTAACTGTTTGAAAACAACAGTGGCATTGCATTTTTCTGCTTGATGGGAAAGGATTATCTTGCACTGTTTCATAATTACAGGCTCAGGAAGGTATAGGTATTTTATTTTACATATACTCTGTAGTGTTATATTATGTTCCATGTTGAGATTCATAGGCTCAATATCTAATTAAAATGGAAATTGTAGGGAAGAGTAAGGCCTATGCAGTAGTCGGAGGAGCCCAACTTGGGAAAAATGTTAGGTATCCTTTATCATACTGGAACACTTAATGTAAAATTCTGGCTCTGGCTGTTGGTCCATTTAGCTGTTACCTGCTTTAGATACTAGTCACAAACTTTCAAATCCTATTCCTTTAATTCCAATTGGAAAAAGAGAAGATGCTGGTTTTCTAATGTTGCTAATGCAAAGGTCTGGCAGGCAGGCAACTAAAGTAAGAGTAGGAGACTTTTTAAAAAGCCGAGGTAGGTTTGAATAGCCTGGAAGAGCAAGAGAACTTGGAAATGTTGGGATACTGATTTACAGAAACTTTAGATTTCAACAAAGAGAGTATGACATCTACTGCTTGCTTAGATTGAGGTGATCTGTCCTGATACACCTGAGTTCTGGAGTCACACCAAAGCTAAATTTCACTCAGCATATGTAAATTGCTTCGTACGTGTGTTAAAAAGAAGAGAATTGCAGAAATATTTTTTTGAACAGCATTATTTCCTCAAAACAAAAAGTAATCAGTTTCTTTCATGATACTGCTAAGATGTGAATTAAAAATATACTTTTAGCCATTGGATAACTTTATGCTTTTTCAATTGCTTTCTGAGAGAATGCATATGCAAGTAGACCTCCTAGTCCTACTTTTTATGTTCAGTGTTCTCATACAGCTATTTTTGCTAGGTGACTAACTGGAAGAATAAACTGTCGTTTCAAGTACAGTCAATAAACCTTCCTTTTTCTAAGTACCATATGAGAACATAGTAAATAAAAAGTCTGGTTTCTCATAACCATTTAATCGATATGCAACTCTGAAAGCAATACTGAATCTTTTCCGTGATCCAGCCACAGATGTGCTTGCATTAAGGCTGTGGTATGAGATGACAGTAAATGAAATTGCAGCTACAGCAGAGCAAGTATTAGGGGGAAATGAAAATTCCTGACTCAGAGGAGCAGGGCAATGACAGAAAGACTCCTCATTATAGATCTTTTCATATGGAGAAGAATAACTGGTAAATGAGGTTTCTGTGACACAAAGAGGATGGAAATACAGTTGGACGTTCATGCAGAAATTGTGCTCACTGTACAAAACAAATAGAAGAATAGGGGATATCTAATTTGCATTTCTTAACCGACAAAATGAGTGTGGAGAGATCCTCTGAGAGGGATGACAGTTGCAACAGTAAGAGAAAGGTATTGTTTACCTTTCCCATTGTTTGGGTTGTGATGAAAGTGACTTTTACTACAGCCTGCTTATAACTTTTCCAGTATTTGCTTTAATTTATTTACTGTACAATCGGTTATGGGCTTTTTAAAATACTGACTTGAGCAAATCTGCCATGATGACTAATTCTCCACCTTTTTCACTAGTTCAGCTAATAGCAAAGCATAAAATAGTTATAATGGGACTTGCTGACATGAGCAGGCACAGTAATTCCAGTATCTAATCAGGGTTGGCCCCACTGACTTGCAATAGCTTCTCTGTAGCAGGGAAAGTATTTTGTCATCTTTAACCAATAAGAGAAGTCACGTTTATGTCAAAATAGACAGGACAATGTGCACTGGCTCATAAAAAAAAATCAGAGATACCTAACTATTTAAAGCACTTTCAAAAATACTTCATTTACCACATGCAGCAACTGACTCACTCATTTTTGCAGTGTGACCAGGGAATTTAGTGTAGACTGGGGTTTTTTAAGTTGCGTTTTTCCTTAAATGGCTTCACTTGGCTGCATTCCAACCCCTTAGTGTGAAGCTCTTTTGCTTTATCCTATTAAGTGGCCTAGAGAGTTGCAAATTCCCAGATTTCTGGATCTAGACTAGCTGGAGGTGCCTTCACATAGGACACCATCTCTCTTCTGTGGTCTGTCTTTGGGCATAAGAAACCTTTTTTTTTTTTTAAGAATACTTGAAGAAATAAAGAGGGAGAAGGCTGTCTTTCAGTCAAGCTTAGCTGGACTTGTATACTATGATGTGAAGGGTACGTACTTGTGTGCTGAGAAGGGGATCTACCTTTTCAGGTACTTGAGAGGTACTTAAATGCTTGACTGTCTTAAATATTTTATACAATCAAAGATCAGGAACAACCTATATAATCAAGGTACGTAGAAAAAAGACAATGCTGACGTTTCAGACAGGTCACTTAATGTACTTGCAACTGTCTTGCACATCGATCTTCACCACTGTCTAGTAATTCCTTCAAACCTACAGTAAATCATACATCGAGTCATTAATTAGCTTCAGTGAGAAGTCAGTCTCTGCCTACAGTGGCAGCCACTCCATTATCATCGGGTATATCTCAAACAATAGAACTGATTGAAACAGGAACTCCTACACTTCTATGAAGATTAAGAATGGCACACCACCCTGTAATTTAGGTAGTTGTGCAAGTTTTCATTTGCATTAGCAGAATAGTGCAGATTGTGCTGAATTATTCTATAAAAATATCCTGAGGTTTTGAAAGATTTACTGTGCCATATGTATGTTGTTTATTTTGGAGTGTTCTGGTTTGGTGGTGATGGATTTTGTGGTTGTTTTAAATGCATGTCTTCAAATGAAGATGAAACTAAGACTCATTAATTCTCTAGAAGCCCAGACAGTGGCACATTTGAGTCTCAGTGCTGGTTTTAAGCCTTGAGAGCCACCTTACAACTCCAAATTACATTTATAGAATAGCTGAATTTAATTTTAAATCTATCCGTCAATTCCATTTCCTTTATTAGTAAAATGAACTTCTTTCATATGTGACACTGACAGTTATTGCAAGCAGAGATTTGTTGTCACGTATTTTTTTTCTTCAGTTATGTGGTAAGTAGGGTCAAGTTTGACTACATTTTGTGTTATAATTAATTCAAACTAATTGAAATTTGTATTTACTTGAAATTTGGATGAAGCTGGCTGATGTAGCTTTACGTATATTTTTCTGTGACTTGCATGACTTGGGTTTAGACAGGATAGTATTTCATCATGCCAAAAGTGTAACTGGACATTACATAGTCAGACTTAAGATTTGTTTCATCTTTTTTTTGTCCCTTTAGCTTCTCCATCTATATTCTGAGCACTATTTTTAGTCCATTGGGTATGCTTTAAAGCAACACATTGTGGGTTCACAGGAGGATGTCCATTTTCAGTGTCATTGCAGAGATCTTTTCTATCAGGATTGTTGGTCAGAATACTTCTGTTTAGGAAAAAGAGGCAACAGTAATAGAAGGAACTTACTCGGTACTAAAAGGTGATTCAGGTTTTTTAGAAGAACTGGAACTTATTTGGCACCTAGTTCTGCAACTGTGACTCGCATCAGTGCTGCACATTTGATTTCAGGATTTTGAAGGAAAGTAATGTTTACAGAATTGGACATTTGTTGATAATAGTGACAGGGCTCTACTAACTTCTTTTATTCCCTGTTAAGACATATTTAATTTTAATTTTTATAAAAAACATCGTTTTATGCACGAGATAGTGTATTGTCGTCTGGGATATGCAAAATTGGTGCAGTTAGTGATATGGCAGACTCACTGTGGCTGCAAATAAGATTTTCTAGAAATTTCAGGACAGCAGTCAGCAAACAAAATATTTTCTATGTTACACTTTATACTTTGGACTTCAACATTTTATATGCAATGTTTCATCAGAAAGTGTAGCTCCTATTTGAGTTCCATGGAAGTGGAAAGTTGGTTTATCTCATCTCAAGATGCACTTTTTTATTCCATTACTCTTTAATACATTGTTTTAAATAGATTGGTCTCAGCTGTTGAGGTAGAAGCAGCTTGTTGTTTTTCCATAGCAAAGGTCACTATGCATCAGGGTAGTCAGGTGGCTGACAAATAAAACTTAAAATAATCTTTTAATTTTATACTGCCATCTTGCTTTACTTGAAAAGGATTCTTTTAATTGCCTGGTCATTTTATTCATGCAGGAAACATTCCTTGCGTATTACAGAATTTCACTGTGTGACAGAGATCCCTGTCAGTTCATGAAGAATATTGAATAGCTGAGGATGGGCTTGATTTAACCTGTGAGGTGTGGGACTTTACCCAACAACGTATGAAAGTTGTATATGAGTCTGACTGGGTTGGCTGGTGCGAAGATGGAAGAGGAAATGTCAACTTCCTTTATTATTTATTCTGAGCAATATTAATTACCTGTTTTGTGATTGGAAAAAAGCAGCCCCACGCAGAACCTAGCCAAGCACCAAGCCCTAATCCAATCAGTCTGATGTATGCAGAAAGTTTACAGAATGACCTTGTGCATAATTACTCATTTGATGGCTGTTAGTAAATGGCACAAATGGAATCTGACATACATTATAACACATTAATGATTGCCTTCCTCCCTCCATCCTCTTCTGTACAGAAAAATGATTTTAATTAAGACTTCCGTGATTAGTCATTTAATCAGTCATTAGGCCAATACAGATGGAGTCAATTAATTTTTTTACACTTGAATAGAGACTTGATGCTACTGCAAGCCGTACAATCTATTTTTTTAACATTGTATCATGGGCAATTGCCTTGATGTCTGTCTTGTAAGTGTACATTACTCTTCCAAAAACTGGAAGCATTTACAGCACATCAGTATTATGGCAACTATAGGTATGTTTTATTACATGCTATCCAAATTTTAATGAATCAGTTCGATTTTGGATTCAGACTGATAGTTGTTCTTGTCATGGAGCATCCTTTATTTTTTAAAAAGTAGTGGTACAGAGTTGCCTTTTAAAGCAAATGTATTCAGCATCTCCTACTGTATTTTGTTATTACAAATGATAATACTTTGTGTTTCAGTGCTAAATTTCATGCAAGAATTTCAAATGTTTTATGAACTTAAGGGCCTGTTTCATTTGGTGTGGGAAGACTTTCTATCTACTGGGCAGATTCAAAAAAATAAGGTGTAATAGCTATGAAATTACTTGCTAAAAATCATACGAGGAGTTGAGTGATCGCTATCCATGTTAGATCAGCAATATTTGAAATGACTCATTGGCTGTAGATCAAAGTCATTGGTCATTTACAGGACAAGAAGAGAACGGAAGTCTTAGGGTTTTTTAGTCTTTTAGAACTATTTTAGGATAGGTCTTTACCTATTGTTGTGGTTGGCTGATAGATCTTCGCTTTAAAAGATAGCACTCCAAAACAATATCAAAGCTTGTTTAAAAAAGACAAAGCAACTTTCATTTCTATTCTACAAGCAATTGAATACAGAGAAAATTAATGAACTGATGAAACTGGTGAGTCAGATAGTCTAGCTACGCTGGATATCCTGATTATCAGGCTCCAAAGAAGGGAAGAAGCAGAACATCTCCCCCGTAACTGAATGAATTGCAAAAAAGATACAAGTTTGCTCCATCAAATAACCTGGTATGCTAGGTGCACGAGACGAACAACTGCAAATGGGAAGTGTTGGTGCAGTAAGTACAAGGACGTCTGGTACACTTGGTTTGCGTTTTAAATGTGACTGAATAATTGCTATTGAGCAGTTAATTAGAAAGATCCTAATGTAAGACTAGCCTGTGACACGAGAGAGGACTGCAAAAAGAATGACTTATGAGTCCCTGTCTGGAAAAATTACTTGATAAAAAAGGACAATCAAATGCTGAGGCAGTGTGATCTGCTAATAGAGAATAGGAAAGCAATCAGCTGGACTGCCAACAAACAGGCTCTGTGGAACAGTAGCTTGAAATAAGTAAAAGTGGAGATCCCGCTGCATGAAGTAGTACATGAATTAGTTTGTTAATTCACTGCCACCCACACCTCTGGAGTCCATTTCCAATGTAAATTAAAAACAAGGCAATTGAAATCGGTGGGAGTAAATGGGGTTAAGAGTCTATGCTAACAGCAAATTTGTGTAGGTGATGGTGTTTCTGCTCCATCTTGCTGTGGTGCCGCCATGCTGGGAGATGAGAGGGAGCTGTCCAGCCCCGGCGTTTGCGTGGCTTCCCCTCAGGTCAGATCCTCACCACTCCAGGAGTTTGTTTTAATGTTGTCTTGGTGGGCTATTCCAGAGGCAAAAGGGAAAGGAATAGATTGATTTGTGTCTTTCTTAAGAAAGCTTTTAAAGATTGAAAAATGAGCCCTGTCTTGTCTAGCCCAGGAATAATAAATAAAAGCAGGTGTGAGGTGTTGGAATTGAAAACAGCTGGATATGACGGATGTGATCTGACTTCTCTAGAGCTTCAGTCTTTAATCCCTGTGGCTCAGTGTGAATATTTCCCTCCTGATGCAATGCAGAAATAATAAATAGAACACAGCATATGGAAGGGTTCCTAGACTGAGAAAGGAGGAGGGAACAAACCACAGTTAACTCTCTTTATGCTCACTTTTCCTTGTATATGTATACCTCAGCAACCTTTCTTAATGCATTCTCTTAATCCTTATTGTCCATTTCTTGGTGTTAGCAACAAGGCATGTCATGCTGAGATGAAAAAATTAGAAGCCTTTGGAAATTTGTGTTGCAACTGGAATCTACCTTATTTCAGAGCTATATTTTTGAGGATGTGTAATGATCCCCTGCCCATTTTTTACGTAGCTCTTGCACATAAATGCTTCTTCCCAATTAAAGTAAACACCAAACCATCAATATAAATTGCAATGAAATGCCTCTCTGTACGATTAAAATGATCTGATATTCAATTAAAGTATAGAGTTATCCAGCCTTATTCTGTGGCCTGAATCTTGCCAAATTCTGACCCTTGTAGTCTGCCAGAGGATGGGTTTGTCCACTGGAAAAACTCTGCCATCTAACTTAGTTCCATACAAGGACTGGATAGGAAGAGCAATTCAGTTGATTGGAGCTAACATGGTAATTGAGATGACATCAAATGATTCATTACACTTGTCTGAGACAGCAGGATTCAAAAATAGGCATAGTGCAATTCTATCCTACCCAATAATGGTTTTTTATTTAACCTGGGTTTAAAATGCTTTGTATGTTGGAATGAATACTTCGGCGTGCATGTGAAGTTGTCTGTAAAAGAAACAAAGAAATGCCCGCTTAAGTAAATGATATGTGGGTTCTTTCTTTCATGTTTATTCTATTCCAAGAGTAATGATAAGATTCATCAGGGTCACACTTGGAAGCTGTCTTGCAAAGTAGATCATTTAGAAAAACGTTTTGGCACCCTGCTGTTTTGTCATATATTCCAAGCAGGTTGTGCCAAAAGAAAATTGTAGAAACTGCTGTCATAGAGTACAAAATCATTGGATTTATAATAGGGAGCCAGTGGCGAGAATTCATTATACATTCACACCTGCAGATAAAGAGCATCTAAAATTGGAAGTTTTATTCCACTCATCTTTGATCCTGATATTATTAGATAATATTAGCATCATCCTACACTAGATTCTGGAATTGGAGCAGATATGAATTCCATCCATTAATTTTTTCATGTAAGTCATTCTTTCTGTACAGCAACTGTATCCTGTATTTAGAGCAGTAGTTCTGGGTACTGAGGCTCTTGGTTTCTGTTGTATAGTAGACTAGGACCATATAACATAATTCACCTTTTTTAAACTAATAATATAAAAGTCACTCAACTCAAATCGTTCCACTATCCTGAATAGAAACTTTTTTGTACTTCTGAAGTATTTGGAATCATTTCATCAAGTTCTAGACGTAGTGATATCTTTACATAGAATTTTCTGATTTTGGTTCTTTATATTTGTAAACACATAGCGCTCTGTCAAAATACCACTTACAGTAACACATACTAAGACTAGGAATTCTCCTTAATCTCAACCTAACCTTGGGAGCTCAGATGCTCTGTTTCAGCTGAATAATCGTGATTCTAGTATCCCAATTCAGATCTTCTTGCCCAGTTTTAGAGATTAAATCCTAAATTCTACATGTGCTGGTTCCTTTCCTTACCCTGCAACAGATAAATTATTAATTTACAGTTGTACATGTTCATGCAGAGCTGTTTCAAACAAAACTACAAAATTTAGGCCAAACTTGTAGCTTGTGTAAAATAGCCATAGTCATATTGAAATTGCTTTTATTGATTGGTAACCGCTGAGTATTTCACCAGTTGAGTCTAGTTAAAGATGAAAATTATTTGCTAAGAAGAATGATCACAGCCCATCAATTCTGCATTTCTAGATGTTTGAGAGCTAAATTTTCAGAGCTTGTACAGGGAATTTTTGCACAGCTCCTGTTCCCTGCATGATGGCTGGAGATACACACTTAAGTGTTGCAGTAGCCGTCATCTGTGATAACTTGCATTGCCATAAGAGTTTATAGCAAAATAAAGATCTACCACCTGAAAGTTTTAGTTTGTACCCTGGGGAAAGTTAAAACAGGAATGCAGATTTCTGTCTTATTGTTGTAAGAGAATTGGTAGTTTACTCAGATGAATTGAGGCAATATTATCTAAAGCTTTATAGACAAATACTGTACAAACGTTGTGAAGGCAATTAACTTAATTAGACTGCTATTAGATATTTATTTTTATGACTAGATGATGAGTTGCTGGTAGTTTATCTGTAGGCAGCAATTTAAGTAAATCCTAAAGGTTACATACTGCACAAAAGAATCTAAATTCAAGGTCCTGAAGACCTTTGTTGCAAATAATCATTTAGTCTGGACATTTTTCACCATATAGACTCTGTATTCAGCTAAGAAATCAGCAGTGCATTGAATTTTTCTGATTTTAATTGATGGGGAAAATGGAATACGAGTTAATTATCCAGAATTAATTCCGCTTATATAAAAAGTCTACTTCCACAAGAGTGTGTAGATTTACTGGTGTAGTCCACCTTAGTATTCGTTTGTGATTTTCATCCTGAAAACTTAGAGAAATTAAACCCATATCTGTTGAATTACATGCTTTTCAAGTAGAGTATAAGATAAAACTAGTAGTGTAGCACTAAGATAACAGCCAAAGTTGAAACCAGAATAGCAGTTTGTAACGAGTCATGGAAACTTACCACTGCCTTTGCTTCCCAAAGGTCATGATACTGACAGAACAGTAGACGGAGTGGTAGAATGCACGAATGGAGTGTGGAGATGCCCCTGCATTTCTGAGATTGATAGGAAATCATTAATACAGTTTACAAAAGAAGGCAATTCAGTTGATAGATTCACTTCTAACGGAGAATCAGACCCAACTGTCCCTAGAACTAAAAGAGACACTGTATGAAATGTAAAGTTTTCCAAATACGTAATTTTGGATTTGTTCAAAGAGAAGACAATGTTAAAAATAGGATTTTATAGGTCCACAGATTAAATTACTTGGCTTCAAAATTCTATTCACAAACAAGGAATCCTCCTGGAATTTATAGAACAGCATGTTGCTCACAGTGTATCAGACACACTTATTTTATCTGCTTGTGGAATCTCAGGTAGACTGAGATTTATTTTTTCCATATACATTAAATGACTGGCAAGATTAAGTCATTTCTACAGTATATTCTTTGGCAGATATTTGCCGGATTCCTTTTCAGCGAATACTTGTATTAAATAGTTTGTCATTAGGAGAGGTATATGCCTAGCCGTAGTTAATTCACTGAAAATCTAACAGAAGGTCTGTGGAACAATTTTTGTTTGCTGCTTTACTCCATGTGTAGGGAGGGACTCGAAGCAGTAGTGACCCTGAACCCTGAACTTCAGTCTCATGGCAGAGTCCACCAAGAAGTACAGCATTCCCTTTTGAGACCTTTCCTAAGCGATAGTGAGCTGGAGTGCCTTCCTGCAGGTGGAATATACCTGTTTTCTTTCCCATCTCAAGTACTCATTTGTACAACTTTGACTAACTATGAAGACTTTTAAATCAAACTAGATGGCAGATTCTGCAACCCCTCCCATGATATATTTGATCTGTGGCTGCTGAAGTTCTAACAAAGAAAAGAGAAAATGATACTCCATTTCTAATTAAAGAAGTAATTTTCCTTTGCAAATAGACTTTTTATCTCAGCTACAGTGTTAAGGATCAATGGGTTGTCACAGGTATGTCTTTTTAATAAATGCCAGCTGAGATGACATTAAAGTGATAGACTGATCACTGTAATCAATGCAATTCAAAATTGCTTTATGTCTTAAATGAACTTGGTTCCTTTCTGTGATTCTCCTACAGTTAACATTGTCTGAGCAATGAAGTACAAGGTTACATCTTAGCTTGAAGTAAAAAATGATGATATGGAATTAAAATTTTTTACATAGGTACAGGTTTTGCAGTTTAACTCCTGTTTTTATGCGATTCAGAGGACCTCACTATATATTCTTATTGCAAAAAAAACAGTAAGAGCAAAAAAATAAATTTAAAGTAGAAGAAAATAATGTGAAGCTTGCCCTTTCTTCCCCCCTGCACTACCCTCCTCCCATAAAAAGAGAGGGTGGCCAAGGCTTACAAAGATTTCTATTTGCTTAGTTGTCTTATGTTAAGCCATGAATATTGACACTCCAAACCACAGCAAATTACTCCACTCAAAGGCCATCAGAATTGGTATTTAAGTGTGAACATGTGGTTCATCTTAAAAGAATAACTGTGTGTATGTTGTGCAGTGCCTGTACGTTTAATGCCAAGCATAGGCTTATCCATATTATTTAAAATGATACTGATGTGTGTTGGTCTCCCATAAGCACATCTTCCCTGGCTTTGGACGAGGCGATGCATCTGTGTGAAAAAGACAGCCCTACTGATGATGCAGTTGGTGATGATACAGGAGGGCAAACCTAACACCAGAGAACAGTCTAATTTTGAACCAAAGGGATCTTTCCATACCATTATTCTCACAGTCTAATCAGTGTCTTTAATATCTATTTATGCGGAATACTTCAGACCTCTTTTCTTGTTCTAGATTTATCTTTTCAAAACCCTAGAGGTTCTGTAAAAACTCTCAGGATCCTTGTAAACCTTTTTATTTCTCTTAAAGTTGGCAGACTGACAGGCTTTAGTTATGCTTAGTGCTAAATTATTTATCTTCCTTTTCCCTCCTAGCCCTGACTTCTGAATCTTTAACTTGACTCTTGGGATGTATCTTTTTTTTTCTTTTTCCCCTTTAAAGTGAAGCCATTTTTATCTTTTGTCTTTAGTGTTTTGCCAAGAGTGTTTCAATAATGACGATGAAATGGTGGTAAAATAAAAAGTTAAGCACATAATCTCCTTTTAAATCCAACTTCCTGTGAAGTACAATGTAGTGTCGCTATATCAGTCTATTTTTGGTGGGACAGAAGCACACAATTAAATACCTTCCTAATAATCATGTTGTGTACTTTGTTATGTATGTCCTAATAACTTTCAAGTAGGAAAGAAGTGAAATGGTAGAAGAAGAGAAAACCTTTTCCATTTTCATTGCTCATCAGTAGTGAGAAGTGTTTATTTTTACAAAATACCAGGATAACTATTTAAGTACTAGCTTTTTTCAATATGTTTTAAGCTTTCTTATGTGCAAGGAGTTTCATAAACTAAAGTATCAGCATGTATACTATAAAATGTGAATAATATGTACACTATGTTAATAGAAGTGGCTTTGTAGTCTACAGTGTAACATGGGTGTGTTTGTGACTCGGATAGTACATGTTAGACACTTCCTTATAATAAGTTTCGAAGAATAATTTTTTTATCTCACAAGTATGTTTACACCTTTTTAAATTGTTACATCAATTGGTAATATTTGGCTTATTTTGACAAAGGAGGCAACATGGCTTCAGGATACTGAATGCTTTTGAAAATCCAGCCTAAAGGATCTGAAGCTTGTTATTATATTGTTTTGAAAGTGGCTGAGTATTTCATATTAAAGTGAACAGTACAAAACATTTTGCAGGAGAAAGTCTTGAACTGTCTTACGAGCTAATAACAACAAGCTCTCATCAGCATATAAGTAAGCATCATTATTGGTAGTAACAATACATTTATTCTAATCTCTAGGTCTCACGTGACATCCAAAGAATACAAGCTACAAAAGGATCAGCACCTCATAAAGAATTCTAAGACATTACAAGGTAAAGATCTTCTTTTCCCTGTCTGTATTATCATATTCATCAACTGAAAAGCTGTAGAAATTGGCTTGTAGTATATTTTCAGGACTGAAGGTATTGATCATAAAGATGATGTCAATTCTTAATTTACTACTTAATTTAATATTAATTCTTAAATTACTTCTCAGATTAGTAAAGAAAGCCAGTCAAATTTTCCTAGAACTTTTTCTTTCAAAACATTTATCTTTAGTGTCTTGGTTTAGTGTCTAATATGTCATGTATCTGACAATTTTGGATACTACTTTTAATTAGGATTCTGTTGTTTCTGATATTCTCTAAAACCATTCTATTTATCTTGTACATGATTATAAGCAAGATTGTGGGAGCCTTCAGTCTCCTGCTCTTATGACACCAAAAAGCAAAGTCACATATGGGAGGAATATTTCATTGAAGTTTACTTTGAAAATAAATATGTGGCAATAGCATGAGAAAGTGTGAACTTGTGAGAGCTTGTTCTTACGGGTACAGAGGAGTAGGTGCAGCAGTGCAACGTGCTGTCCCCTGGGTCCAGACCATCAGTTCACGTCAAATAATGTCACTGAATTATGCTAGTGAGGTCATACCTACTTAAGTCACGAAACTGGCAGTTACTGTCCAAGGGGAAATATTATTATCTCCTGACTGGAGGGAATATAATAAAAAAAAGAAAATATTAAAAAACCCTTTTATTTCCTTAAAATTGATGATGTATACTTGTTTCCTGTGTTAAAAACTCAGATATTTGCTGTTTCTTTAAAAACACGACTGACGAAGGCCATTGTTATTGCAGGAGCCATGCTTCCTTGAAATTTTTTAGTGTGAGCTTGAAGCATCCCATGCATACAGTGTAAGAGTAATGGAATGGAAGATCAGTTTTATTTGCTGTTGTCAAAATGCACATTCTTTACAATAACCTTTCTTGGAACGAACGTATTTCCAAGGGGCAAGATAAATTTCTCCATCGCTTCGTGTCTATAAGCCCTGATCCTAACTTTCCCTGCTACCTTAAAGCTAGGAATCTGTGTACATGTGAATTTAAAATACGCAGAGAGTGTTCAAAATGCACCTTATTCATCTTGAATATTCTAGTTTTGTCTGTCTTCATTCCAAGTTGTTGACAAGGTAGATTTCCTTATCTTGTTTTATTAGACCATTCAAATTGCCATGCATGGTACTTGCTATAATACTTCTGTTTCATTTTTACTCACATTAGTATTAAACAGTAACGTTCTATTCTATTTTTGAAGTAGGTGACCTCTGAAGGATTTGGAACTCTGAAAGTTTCATTGGTGGAAAAATATCTGATATCATATTGTGGAAAGCCTATGGCTCATTAACTTATGTCTATTAATGGCTGCAAAATTCATAAACCTTTACATAATGATTTTCTTTAAGTGTCGTACTATTAAATTTTATGGTAATTTTACTGTTATTTATGATCGTCGAAAGAGTCTGTTGGAAAAAGAGATAATCGCACAGGACTTCCAGTTTGTAGGTCCTCTATGCCTTACAGTAATTGTTGCAGGCTCTATTAAAGATTAAGGAGGTTACAAGCTTTGACTTTATAAGGTGAAAGTAATTCCTTGAAGGGAAAGTTATATTATTAATAGTGATTGGAATTGATTATTCAAAGAGCCATAGTAATTCATTAATGAATTCCATTCAGTTTTACTTCTTTAAGGGTTTAAAAGGTTTCTGTCTAATCTGAGGGATCCTAATTTCTTTTTGTCTGTCTGCTTACCAGTTATAGGAGCTTTTACACTCTTAAAAAAAACTCCACAAACAAATGAACAAACACACAAGCAAACAAAAAACCCAAGCACACTGTAATTAGAAACAGTTCAGATTAAAAAGTTAAATTACTATGTTGTCTTAAAAAAATACTGGAGAAAAAACAATCTGCACTTCTGATTCTCTCTCCAGAATATACAGAATATATGGCAGTTCAAGATCTATACTGTACATGGTGTACTGATATTTAAATAAGACTATCATCTGGATAATGTAATACACCAGAAATAGAGCAGCTAGCAGATGTTTTCCGTAAGGTGCATAATAAATACCCTATATTTTGATCCTTTTTACGTGCACAGAGTAAAGCAAAGAAACACATAATACAGGCAAGCTATGCTGAGTTTTAGGAGAAGTTAGTTGTTTTTTTTTACTTGGCATCCTACAGATTCCTAGGTTCCTGTAAGAAATGCCTTTTCTGTTCGTAATTCAGAACTAGCACCAAAAGCTGCAGCCTGAAGTCTCATTGAAGATTTGCATGTGAAGAGACTTCAGGGTCAGAGATTGATCTATGTTAGGATTTTTTTTCTAGTGTTAATGCAATGTATGTAGTATCTTAAAAATATTTCTTTCAGAGATGTTGCACTATTTCTTGTTTTTCAATCTCATTCTGTGGGGGAATGCAGTATTCCTTTAAAATGATTTCCGTTGTGTAATACCTACTTTGATTTTCAGACTTTCCAGCCCTGGCTCTTTACACTACCCAACCACCATGCATTTCTATTATTCCAGTTTAGCCTTCCATCTGCTAAGGCAGAACAATGATTGTCGTCTTGTCTGTTTGTCAGTGTTTTGAAGGCTGTCATTATTTTCTAGAAGATTTTGAACTCATACATCTGGTGTGCATGGACACTACAGATTCTAGGGCCATTTTCATAAAAGTCCTCAGTTGAACTTCCTCTGTTAACTACTTTTCTTATTACAAATCTTGTAGTGGATTTGTGGCCTGTTTGTGTTAGTCTTGCCCAGGCACGGCAGCTTTTCATGGGAGTTGTGTATATATATTGGTACTCATCCAATTTTACATATATGAATAGTCCCATAGGAGCTATGAATGCTGTTCGTATGCATAAAGGAGAGTACATTTATACATGCTTTTGGGACTTGGCCTATTGTTTATTTTATTACCTGAAAGCTTTTGATAGAAAGTATCCTACAGATACACCAGCTAGTATTAAAATCCTATATTATCATAAATCACTGTTTAAATTACCATTGAGGTGTCTTTGCTCTTTGAACTGTATATTGTCTTGAGAGATTATTGTACATGCTAATAAATGATAGTCCTAATTGGTAGCACAAATTGCCATGCTGTCTACTCAATGATTACAGTTGTCTTCTATTTGTGATTTAACAGATATAACAGCGATTGGTGTTGGAATTGTATAATTTTTTTCATGCTTTGTTTTAATACTTGTTATGATTGTAAATTTCTTTCCTGTCACTTCTCCCTGTTTGTGTACTGAAACTGTTTTGTTTGGGGGAGGTTTTGCTTTATTCTTTCCCCATTTGAGATGTTTAATTCCCAACTTTCCCTTATCTTTTTCAGGCCAGTATGTGCTTATGGTCCATGAAGTGACCATGCCCCCATTCTTGGGCCAGACTCTCCCACCTGCCTTCAAACTCTTGAATTTTTCCAGAGAAAACCAAAAACCAAGAAAAAAGATTCTTTCAAGGTCACCAGCAAGTAAAAAGGATCAAACCTCACAGCCAGGGCTCTTATCCAAGGCACACTGAAGTCAATGGAATTTTTCCCATTGAATGCAGTGGAAGTTGGATTCAGTCTTTGCATCCCAGTCACTCTTGTAAGGTTTTTCATGCAGGAATGGGGCTTCAGTTTTGAAAATTAGTCTTCTAATAGCCAAGAAAATAATTGACTTAGAGATTCATGTCATGGTCGTCTTCTTACTATTAACATTTTAGAAGAAAAAAAAGAGAGATTCTCTGTAGAGATTTGAGATACAGATTAAAACTTTTTATCAGTTCTGTTTTTCAATATATGTTTGGGGGTCTGTTTGTTTTGAAGAATTTTGATCAAATAATATAGTAAATTACTTTTTGTGACAATTGTAATCACATCTCTAATAACACGTTGAGATTGTTTCTTGCAATTCTTGTTCACAAAGTACCTCTATTGCATGAGGACAGCCAAATAACTCTCCTCAAACTGATAGAGAATCAACCAGCTTCAAACAACCAGTTTTCAAAATAAGTAATTATCAACTTTAAATCTTACTGATTCTTGTGCAAATTTATCTAATGATTGCAAGCAACATGTAAAGGGGAGGGCTGGAGTTAATTCACATCACTGAATCAAAATCCATAACTAAGCCTTATCTTAGATGTCTGTTGTTGAAGCAAATAGAAAAATTAAGAGTAAAAGCAGATAAAGCGCCTTAAATCTAACTCATAGTTCTCACTCAAGAGCCTCTTAGGGTAGAAATCAACTTTGGAAATGCGCATGTGGCATTGCAAGGCATGCCCGTGGCATTCCATAACTTGTAATATCTTGACTTTTTTACCTTCAGAATACATCTGGTTTGTCATCATCATCTTTGCTCCTTCTTTGGAGATGAACTTTATTATTTTCTTCACATTTTCTTACAATGCAATCATTTTGTTTGAATAGTATTAGCAGTTACAAATAACAGTATTTGGCACTTTTCTTCAGTCTTCATTCAAAAATCTCAGACCTTCTGTTCCTTGAAGTTATCACCAAAATTTCACACCAAGATCCACTAGTTGACTACGAAGTCCCAGGTTTGATGCAGCTGCATTATACATGACTCTGTTATCACAGTGGCTCTTCCAGGCCTTACTCCAGTGACCTGAAGGAAGGACAGATGAGATCAGTTGAATTACCTAGCATTTTACCACCTGTTTAGTGCATACATGGGTCATTACTGTGAATCAGTGGAGGTGATAACCAGTAAGTTCTTGATAGCCCCATGATAACTTACCTCTCTGAAGTTGTTAACCCTTTAATCTCCCTGTAAGGATGGTTTTGTAGTTATACAGATGGAGAAACAGAAACTTGGTTAAATACAAGGGATCACAGACCTTGGCAGTAGAACCCCAAAATCTTGACTTTGGTAGTCCTCTGCAATGCAACTGAATGATAGTTCTGTTACTTTACATCTCACTTTCATGAGATCTTCATTCATTCTGAGCATTGTTGCATGCCTTTTTTTAACTATAATAAAAAGCCCCTCACTATGAAAAAAGTGATTTATCTGCAAGTATTTTACATGTATGAGCTCCTTAATATCAATAGGTGTCTTACTGCTTCGTCCCCAAGTAAATATACAGCTGCCAACTTCTTTATTATTAGCCAGAACTAAGATGTATGGTGTCCTTTATCAAATACATGATCAACTGCTATGTATTGACCAAACAATACATCAAATCCTGTAATCAAAAAGGCTTCATCCTTCTCTGGACTTTCCAGTTTTTATCTCTTCATTTGCCCTCTGAAATATGCTTTTTAATGAGCAGAAAGCCTGGAGTATGAAGTCTTTGTACCAGTGGACCTTGTTAACTGGCCATTTGTGAATTCTTTTTAGATTCCAGAATAATGAGCTACATTTCCTATTGATGTCATGGCAGCTTTCACTGTGAAGAATCAGTCTTGTTCTTTCAGTTCACTTAATCAAGTTTTAACAGGAGGCCTTTTCTAGGTTAGCTAATTTTGAACAACTACATGCTCTAACATCGTGTCCCTTGGGATGATGAGAACTACACAAACTTATGACTCTTAGAAAAGCAGGACTCTTTTGCTCTGACTATCCATTTAGAAGTCTAATTTTCAAATATGTTATTTAACCTGGCTAGTCACTATCCCTTTGCCTGTTACTGTGCAGACACCAGCTCAGTAAAACAAAGAAAACAGAAATTCCTGATAATTCTTTCCCCAGTGACGTTTGTTGGATTGTGTGTTAGGATTAGGGAGACTGTATTTAAGGGCCAAGATCTCAAACCGTAACAATAAATGAGATGTGCTGATATTTTGTAGTATTTCCACGTGGGTTTCCTCCTTGTAGAAACTGCATGCTGCTATGTGTTAAGTTTGAACACTTAGTTTGAGGGTGTAGGGGGAGTAACAATAAATTCTGCAAGACGAGAATATTTAGTGGCTTGGCCTTTCAGGTACTAATTTACTATATGGCACTCCATAGAACCTCTTTTTTTGAAAATCACTAACATGCAGGCAATTTTAGCAACAAGATTTGGATTTTGTTTTTGTGTAAAGCTTAGGCACTTTGCTTAGAGCAATGTCCCAACAGAGCCCCTGGTGAGAAGCAATTGCTAGCTGTTAGTCCTACATCAAGACAAACTTTTAGCTTAAATTTCTGAATCTCCTGCTGACTACCATCTTCCTTGCGATTGACAATACTTACAAGTAGCAAGTCTCTCCTTAGCGTGGTAGACGTGCAGAATGAATCATTATCACACAGTATACTTTGAGACTCAATATGAAACAGGAGAAGGAACTCAAACTGAATATTGCTAGTCAAGATACGTAGGAGACACAGCTACATCACATTTTAAAATGTTCTTTAGAGCATCGTAATGCAAACAGTCAATGTGTCTCTTAGCATGAACACAATTTCTTATGTACAACTAAGTATTGTTTTTATTCCTTCGCCTTTGTGTAGTTTGTCCTAATTGAATGCAAAGTTGGGGTGGGGGGGGGGGGTGGGTTATACAATAAATAATCTGTGATCTTTAAAAAATGAATGACCTTCCTGTTTTATAGTGATTTTATAGGATTACAGAATGTGCAGCTGAAGCCAAAGTTCCTTTCGTGTACATACCCTGGTGGTGGCAAAAGAGCAGACCACAACTAGTGAGAGAATCGTTTATTCTAATCTTGTAAAACGCTCATGGGCTGTGGTGATACAGAAATCATAGGCTGTACTAGCTGCATTTTTATACCTTTAAAAGAAAGTGTATTACATTGTCTAGTGTATTTGATATAAATTCCCCAGACAACTGTTGCTGTGCAAATTGTACTGCAGGTTTATAGTTTATTAAAATGTACTGGGCCAAATCCTGATGCCAAGTAAATCTGTTAAATTCCTCCCAGATATATTTTTTAAATAGATAATGTAAAACATCTGCTTTCTAAGTAATCTGTTTCTCATGTCAGTAATTATATTTGTATAGACATAGGTGAAATCTTAAATAGTCATTCTGCAAGGAGCTAGCATATTTTTAGAGACAACTTAAATGACCTTTCATCTCGTCATTTTTGCATTTTGTTCACGTTGCGTACTTAGTTCCCCACTTGGAATTCTGTATTTCTATATATGATTGGGCTACTTAAAATGGGATCTTCGTTCTTAATTTGAATCTCTAAATTCTACAGTATTACAGTGTTTGACTGTTTTACTGTTTCAAACTTTTACTGTTTTTACCAACATAAATTGTACTCTAAATGTGAAGAGTGCTCTTCAGTGTACTTGAATATAACTCTGTTCCCACTCTATCCCACAAACACTCCTCACAGATGACTTTTCAAAGATTTTGAAGAGAATTGGTAATTTCAGTGTGCACACTTTGAACAGATGCTTATTGTGATAAATTTTAAAAAATTATCTGTATGTTCTATATTGATCAAGTATTGAAGTAGGCATAAGGAATTATGGTTTCAGAATGCACATGCCTCATCAATTGATTAAACTGATAGAATTTTACTGAAGTTAATGGCATTGTATGAACTCTTTTATATTTGGAGTGAGGATTTGGCTCTTATTCACATGTAGTAAGTTACTGGTATATGATATTCTGTGGAAACACAGCAGTTCACATCTGCTGAGGATCTCACCTACCTATCTTAAATTCATGCAGCATCCATGTCCTCTGCTTTCTTGTGTACATGTGTTGTAATGAAGGTGAGCCCAGAAAGTTATGTTTAATGTTTTCCTGGCTTCTTCCAGATGTTGACTTTTACTCTTTCAAACCAAACCTCTGTGGAGGAATGTCCTTATTTTATTACAGTTATATACAATTTACCCCCTAGCTATGAAGGCGACCAATTCTAATATGTTTAGAATTCCAGTTGCTTGGATCCCATTTGATTCCTCAGTCTTTGAAAAGGCCAGCAGGTAACATTGTTCAGGTTTTTTTACAAGATTTTGATTTAAGATTTTCTTAGTAGTTTAATGAAATACAGTTATTTTTCTTCCATAATAGAAACATATTCTGTAGCGAGTCTCTCCCTAATTGTAGGTCCCAGCAGGGACATAAGGAACAGATGACACGGTTTGGCTTGCATGATAAGTCCTGGCTAGGAGCATGAAAATACCTAAACAAGAGACCTCATTTGATCAGCAATCACCTAGTTTCAAAGGTAGTCTGTTAGCCTATAAATGGATTTACAGTGGCCCAGTGTGGGGGCTGTTTGGGGGATGATTCCATCTGCAGCTCTGCAATCAATGACTGGAAATCTCACATGAGTTAGTTTGGAAAGCAGAAAGAGTTTAGGATTGTGCAGATACCTGTCTTTCCTGGCCATACGGGTAAGACACAGTGGCAACTTTAGATAGCCCTTCAAGCCATCACGTCAGAGGAGATGCAATTGACTGTCATGGAAGAAGGGAAAATGACTAACTTGCTCTGAAAATCTTGATCAAGATAGGAGTCAGATGGCAGTTAATTCAGGAAATTAAGCCAATGAAAATCCAAATCTATACAGAAATGGCTTACAAGAGAATAGGCCATTTTTTTTTCTCTGGCAAAATTTTTCATTCAGTGATTTCCACAATATTTCAATAAAACTTTTGCCTCTTTCCTCCCTTTGGCAACCATAGGCTACTGAGAATGTTCTGCCATTGAGCAGTTTATCTGTTACTTGGACACTACTTTAAGGATAAAGTCTTAATTTAAATGTCTCTTGAGAGAGATTCCCTTGATATTGCATCAGAGGTTTTCTGCACAGTGTTAATATATGGTATCAGAAGCAATCCTCTTTTTTGACCAAGAAAAACTTAGGACCAGAAGCCACCCAGCTCCTCCCATTACAATCCCAGAGCCAAAGGGAAGAGCATAGAAGCCAAGAAATGACAGCATCTTTTCTGTGAAGCTAGTTTTTTCTCTGAATGTCCATGCATCTTCCCTGTAGTCTTAGACCTGACACTGTCATTTCAGAATAAAATATTGTTTCATCAATGAGCTTTGTTATAGTAGTAAAATCTGTAAAGGAGAGCGTAACTCTTCTTCAGTTTTCTTTAGTCTTGTGGAATTTATTGAATACTGAGAGTCCTATAGTAGTATCTAGAAGACAGATTTCCATGTATGACAAGATGGTGATTGATTTGAGAATCTTGTGTTCCATCAGGATGATGTATTAAACAATTACATAGTCCACAATTTTTGAAGTAACTGACTTGTCCCCAGCCACAATGTGTGTATAATCCAGAAAGACAATAGGAAGCATAGACATAATTGGGAGGCAGGATTGGAAGAGATTTTTGAAGAGTTGGAGTGAAACCTTTTAGCTAAGATGTACCGGTGCATTGCACCTGCAGAATAAGGTTTTGTACAATACTATTGAATTAGAACATAGATAATATAATTATTGCTTAAGGCTCAGGAACCAGTATATTAAATCTGGTAATTTTTCATTTTGTAGACCTAAATAAGTTAGGATGTTCTGTTTTGGTGGTACCTAAGTGCTAAGAGTCCTCCATTACTTCGAGATGAGCATGAATAGTTATCCAGGCACTAATACGTGTGGGAGATGTGATATTTTAATCCATTCTGGTGCTTGTAGAAGCGATCAGACTCAAACTGATTTTTTTTAATGAAAATCTCAGTGATCTCAGTAGAATAATAGAAAATATAAATCAGGAGTGAATAGGTGGTACTGATTGAATGGTACTAGCTGAAAGCAGTGTAGCTGTTGTTTGTTTTATTAGGCACCCATTCATGAAGCATAGAATCTTTCAATTGAAACTGAGATTGTTCATCCTTAAATTTCTTATGGGCTGTAAAAGACAGTGTTAGCGTGCTACTGTTCTCCTACAACAGCCTAAACTATGTTAATCAACTTAAATGCATAGGGAAGTTTTAGCATGCCATTTGAATTACAGCCAGCCGCCACAGAGGTAAGAAGCAAGAGGGAAACAAAGGTACAAATGGAGCAGGACTAACAACGGGGAGTTACCAGTGGACAGACACGTTCTCTGTCTCAGTTTTATCATCAAAGAAGAGTTTGCAAAGTATTTGGATGCTGAATCTGCCAAGACACTTAGTGGCAGGATTGTCTTGTTTTATTCTTCTCCTTTTAGTTGCAGTCAACAGTAGGACTGTAGAGTCTGGAATGGCATTTCTGATTGTCGATTTTGCTGCAAGGATATACTCTGCCCCAGAACAGCTGCTGTCTCACCCAGATCACAAGGCAAATCCCTGATGAGGAGATTGCCGCTGTCTTCTGGCTGTTTGGTTGAATAGAATTTTATCCATAGGCTTTTGTGAATGTTTTCTGAATTTCAGGTACTTACCTAAATAATAACTTGTTCAGGAGTCTTGAAGAAGGTAAGGAAGTACAGTGAATTTGGTGACTTTTGATCTGTTTTATTCTAGGTGGGGAAAAAATACCAAAGTTCTACCTTGTTCACCAAATTCTGACATCCAGAACTACATAATACTGTGAACCTGAATGTCAAATATTTAGAAACATCTCAGATTACAAAAGCAGAATTCTAAAAAAAACCCTAAGGTTAAAACAGCTTAATAGAAGAAAATAGAAAAATAGCTGAAGATGAATGTCCAACACTGCAACTGATTATGTTGACGTAGTCCAGCTGACTTTAGTAGAGATGAGGCTATGGCACAAAAGTTTCAAAATACAAACCTCTGTTATTTATTGGGCTTCCTAGTACAGATAACCTTGTTAATTCATATTTGAAAATTATATAGGATTGGAATACTTGGGTTGCCAAATGGAAACCACCATCCTTTTTCTGATCCTTTTCTGCTTCTGTGAAGAAAACAAAAATAAGAGACAAATGTGTAATAGAGAAAAGCAATAAATAATGTTCCATAATGATCAATGATGAGGAATATGTGCTTGGAAACTGGGAAACAAATTGTTCCGGAAGCATGATTTGACAGTGGTTAGTGCTTTTTCTATACAGCAGTGCTTTTTGTCTCAGTGGCAGCACACGGGTGCTGTGGTTGCCATGGTAAGGTACATGTTGTGTTATGAATGCTATAAATAGTCACATCATTGGCCAAAAGCGTAAGTGAAAATCCTGCTCTGGTTGTGTTTATTGTGAGTTTTGATTGTGGTCACAAAGGTTTATGTGATGATTTACATGGTAAATTAAGTGGGCATAAAGACAACAATCTTGGTGTGTTTCTGTGATGGAAGTACCTGCCACATATGTAGTCATTCTCTCATAAATCATAAGTACTTCTGAACGTCTAATTTTAAGTGACTGTGAAGGAGATTTTGGTATTGTCTTTCCAACGTTCTGTCTGACAGACTGTATCCCTGACTGAAGGAGAATAGGCTGCTGGGTAGACGTGCACAGACCAGAACTGACATTTGCAGTATATGGCCTTTGTACCTACATCTGCTGCAGATGTGCTGCTGTTGAGTGACTCTCTATATTTGAGAAGCAAAAACAGTAGAAAAGGATAAAATGGAAAAGCTTAACTCTTCAATGTTTCTGAGCATTTTGAGATCTTTGGGTGAAGGATGCAAAACATTACTATGGCACTTTGGACTGTCCTTGTCATTGTGTACAAGCCAAGTTTTATAGTAGTATGGATATAAGGATTAAAACAGGCTTTTTTCAAGTTGAACTGCACTTTAAAAGGAACTGTTGTCAGAGTAGCTCCAAATCCACTCGTGTTAACAAATAGCACGTGACACTGCAGTTTGATTGCTCTAAGCAACGGCACAATTGCAGAGTGAGCCTTTCACAACACTGCTACGTGGCCTTATGCTAGAGCCACACTCCTTTGATGATTATAAAGAATTGTATCAGTTTTCCTGTGTAATTCAGTCAGATTTTTAAAAATTGGCATCATCTCAACCTAGTGGCAGCAATTTTTCGGGACTGAAAAGTATGATGATGGTGATAAAAAAATTTTAAAAATTTGAAAACCCCACTCCTGTGCCAACCCCCTGCTCCCCTGTTAGAGCTTTTAGTATCTGAATTTTCCTATGTCATGTGGAAACATGGCAGGCCTGGATTTTCTGTCTGTTATGTCAGTGCTACAACATCTGTAGGAAATTCTATAAATGTTTGTTATGGAAACATTTGCCTAATCATCCCTGTAAAATTTTTGAAAAGCTAAGAAAACAGCTTGCCACTTAATGCATTACATGGCAATGCAGACAGCCACACCAGGAGAGATATCCTGTTCTCAGTAATTGAATTTCTGTTACAAAACACATGCTTGCTAGAAAACACACATGGAAAGATTGTCTTCTTTGAGTCCTAGTGAACTTGGTGTAAAGTTAACCCTTTGTGATGGTTTGTGGGGTACTTTGGAAAACCTGGGGGAAAAAAATCCTTTAAAAAGGTTCTGAAGCGTTCAGCAGCACTCACTTTCTAGCCTGGTGAAACTTCCTAGGGATGTTTCTCATTCTGATATGCCATGCTGAAAATTTGCCTGTAGTGAGAGGAGGTTTTACACTTCATTACAACAGTGGAGAGTTTACTAACTGAGAAAATAAGATGGATGGACAGATTAATTCCTTACGGAAATAGGCGCATAGATCTGACATTATTAGAAGTTTTGCAGTCGGAGGCTGTGGCAATAGTGTACCTAAGATAATGATCCCCAAGCAGTAGTCTTCCTCATTTTTCTCTTTGGTGCTGTGTGTATCAATGAGGTAAGCGACTTTTTCTTATTTGTCAAAGTATTCGATACTGTTTCCCACACTATGTTCAGATTATTGCTTTACTAATTTCCTTGGCTTCCTTTCAATTTATTTCAAAATAAACCAACCTCAAGTGAAACTTTTGATGTTTATAGCAATACAGAAAATGAATCAACATTTTTGAGCTATGTGGACTTAGCCTGAAAAAGCTGAAAGCCCGGGAAACAATTGCCATATGAAAGCACACAGCTGTTCACAGAAACTGTCTTAATTGTTTATGGATTTGTCATTGCAGGAGTGCTCAGCAGTGTTACATGATGCGTGCTCTCGGGCGATGCTGGAGTGACAGCCCTGGACACTGTTTCATGAGCTATTTCAAGAGCAGAAGCAGAATAAACTTGTTGTTTCCACCTTGGAAAGTTCACTTTGCTTTTGCTGTTGAGATTACGAGCCAGACTGCTTACCAGTGCCAATCTGGTATAAATGCCTCTTAATTAGCAGCTGGGTTGAGTTTTCCAAATCATTGTAAACAATCTACTGGATGTCCGGCAGAAGCCGAACAATTTCAGTTGTTACTGACTCTCCTTGGTTAACTAGCAGCAATGCCCATTACACGGTTTTCTTGGTCCTTTGGTGAGGAGGATCCAGGAGCCTTCTGTCCCCCCTCATTCTGTGGCTGTCCATAGCAGTCCCCTTTGACACAGGTGGAGGGAATGCATAGGGATTACAGTTTTAGAGCTTCATAGTCTTGAACCATCATCCTTCTGCCACAGTTACTACTCTGGCCCACGTGCCTCTCTTTCTGTAGTACAGAAAGAGTGCATCGTGTAGACCAGGCAATAGCTGAAGGCTTTCTGGTTTAGAATGAGAGTTATGTACCTCTTTTAATATTAAGCTAGGGAATGAAGAGAAGGATTGGGAAATGTTACAACTGTGATGCTAGTATTTTGAGAAGTGCAATGAAAGCTTTATCCACAACACTTCAGGTATTGCCATCGCTAATATATTTTGAGGGAGAGCTGAATGCAGACAGAAAACGTTTCTTGGGTGTACAGCAGTAGAAATGCTATGTCTGTCTGTTTTTCATTCTTTGCAGACAGGACGAGCAGTTGCTAAAGCAGTTGCTTTAAAAAATGAGTTAAGAGTCAGCCTATCTGGAATATATTTTTCAAAAGTTTGGAGTGTTTCCATTAGTATGTAAGTACCAAGAAGTATATCATAAAAGCCAGTTGGCCTCACAAACTTTGAATCTAATACCAGTTAATTGTATCAAGTTGCAGTTGTTTTAATGTTTTCTATGTAAGGGGTCAGAGTTCCAGCAAACATGTTTCTGGAGTTGTTGGCAGCTAAAAGAGAAAGGCTGCTTTATTGCTCTTTCATAACTGTTCTGATTTCCATAGCCAAGAAAGCACCATTAGAGTTTTTATTATTTTTAATTTTAAAAATGCTTTAGAAAATATATTACACAAGGACACCTGCAGGAGCAGAAAAGTTCTGAAATTTTGGAAACTAATTCTGCTTTGGAAAGAGACATTTTCTTTTATATGCTAAAGCAAACAAGATTTCAAAACCTTTATTTGTGGCTTTGTAGCAGTGCTAAACTTCACTTAATAAGCCATCTTTCTGCTTAATATCATCTGGTCACATCTTCACTGTGCTTTTAAACCAAGACCAATCTTTGCTTTCATTGCATCTTCATTCCCATTTATGGCTTTTAAGAAGTATTATTAGCCCAAATTTGATACACAGCCTCAATTCCTAATACACATGATGTTTTCCCCTTAAATTTTTGATCTATTCCATGGGTAGGGTCAATAACTTTTAAGAGAGACTGCAGATGTAACTGTCAACTCCTCTGGTCCCATATCAAGATGGAATTATGTAATCTCAGAAGTTGGAGATGGAAAAAACCCATTAGGTCATCTTGTCCATCTCTTCTGCCAGTTCATAATGACTCCCTGCAGTATCTTCTCCAGTCAGTTGTTTCACTTAGTTCTGGACAGTTCTTTTGAAAGGACTGCAAAGCCTTTCCTATGATTCTCAGTACGTCTCTTTCACTTGTCTCTTTTTAGTCGTATATGGCAGGGCCAGATTGTATCCATATTACTCCTGTAATGCAAATATTAATAACAATAAGAGCAATTGACATTTTTGTTGAATAAATCTTTTGGGTTTTATGACCAAGCCTACATCTTCTGGTTTTGGTAACTGGCTGAGGAAGTAAATGGCAGCTAAGAATTTCTGCAGTAAATTTCACCTGTTCTTTATCTTCTACAAATAGTTCATGTTTTCTGCATATTTTCTGGCAATTTGCTGAACTGTTTCTAGGAATAGTTCTTGGTCTATGGTTCTTTCACAAGCAGCTTCGAGTGACCCAGAACTGAAACAACAATGGGTTTGGTTAAGTACTGAGCATGTGACACTTTATGTGCCCTGATAGGTTAAAATTAACCTGGTTTAAGTGACAAGCGTGACAGCAGGGAAAGAGTGTCTGGCAGCTAATGCAGGAGGCAAGTCTCACTTTTAACCCTGGCCACACTATTGAATCATAAGTAATTTAATCTCTTTGTGCCTCAGCTTGCAATATGTAAGTACTGTCAGAGGATGAAGTGACGGTGAAGTTACCTTTCTCAGTAAGCCTTTGTGAAGGTATAGGAGACTTGGAAATTCCTGGATAGATGGTGCTAAAGAAGAACAGTGATCACCATTGTCTGTAAGGATTATCTAACAACTTAAACTCAATTGGATTTGAAAATTTCATCTCCATGTTCCACTCTGCTGCTTAAATGCCAGAGGAAAGGTTTTATAATCAGTTGTGTGAGTACTACTGCTCCCCGGGCTGACAGGTGATAGTTGCCCATGATACCAGTGTTCCCTTGTATGGAACTGCCTCTCTTTGCCTTCGCATTAAGCACCACGTTTGCATTATTGTATTGTGTTGACCAGGTAGATGTCAGAGAGCAGAGTGTAGAATTGCACAGTCCCCCCCATCCACTGGAAGGGAAACCAAGAGTGTGAGAGGAGGCCAGCAAAGGGCTGCAGTGCAAACATGTAGACACCGTTGTTAGATCTGACTTTGCAATACTTGACAACTCTCCGTACAAATATATAGGGCACTGCGCTCAAACAAGAAATTATAAAATTTTGTAGAGCTTGGTTCCAGTGTAGCAATTGCGTATTAGTAACAAGGAGCCTGTGAGAGAAGACTCAAATGTAGCAGATTTCTGTAAGACATGGAGGAGCTGGGTTTTGTGACTTGGAGAAAACAGGCCTATGAATTCCCTTGTTTCAATCTGCAGCCACATGTTAATTTTCACATATTCTGTGAGTAGGGCAGAAATGCCATCTTCATAAGGTATGCTAATTGCCTTCCTAGGGATCTTTGTGCATCACTTCCGTGAATGTAGGGCTCATCTTGTCAGAATTTTTTCAGACAGGAAAAAAAATACAACTTAAGCTTTTGAGAGGCAATGGACACAAACTGAAATACTTTCTTCTTATGTTTAAGTAGAATTTCTTGTATTTTTACTGTGAGTGTCATTGAACAGTGGAACAGTTTGCCTTGAGAGCTTGCTTATGAAGTCTCTATCCTTGGAGATACTGAAAATACGACTGGACAAGGCCCTGAGCAACCTCCACTGATCCTGCTCTGAGCAGGGAGGTTGGACTAGAACTCTGGAGGTCCTTTCCAACCACAGTGTTCCTATGATTTTGTGATTATCAGAAAGGCCCCAAACTTGGAAAAAAAGTATTTTTTCTCTTGGAAAGGGACAGAATTATCCAGATTTAAGGCAGCTGACTTCAACTTTTGGATCTTCTATATCTGTCTATCTGAAAAATATTCTGGCTAAGTCCTAGACTAAAATTTGGGGTTTCAAATAGTGATGCCCTCATTACATTGTTTTTACTCTTCAGTCTCATCATTGAAACCTAGTCATTGCCACTCCTGATCTTGATTTCATAAGTTTCCTTTACATTTCTAGACGAACGAAACAGGCGCTGCCCACGCAGGGCTACAGTGAACCGCGGTTATCCCTGTATCAGCTGCTCATTGCTCAGGAAGGCCCTCAGGATTGCTAAGTGAGCGTTAATCTGCAGGAGCCTGCTCTCCTCTCTGTGGCCCAACCAGCCATCAGAGACCATCGTCAGCATTGCCTTTCTTCCCATCAAACCACATGTACGTAGTAAGAAAGTGAGGGAGGAAGAAAGTCTCCGGTAAATCCAAACCCACGCTGCTGCTCAGAAGCAACTGTTTTCATAAAGCCTGTGCGTCCGTTATAGGATACTTTAGCATCTTGCAGAATGGAAGGCAATGTATAAAGTAAATATTTATTTCATTAAAAATCCTTTATATTCTCATTAAGCGGTCATTTTGAAGTAGTCAGTTATCAGATTTAGAAGGTTTTGAGAGGCATTTATATAATAATAATGTCACTACAGTCTTCATGATCTGTTGGAAGGAGAAGAATCACTGCTTAAAAAAAAAAAGTGCTCCTATATGGCATTGTGAAATGATAAATAAGTAGGTGAGAGCTTGCCCCAGGAGCTTAGCTTCTGGTTGGGCTTAATGTCAGTGCAATAGTCTCTGCAACAGGAAACAGTTTTTTCCCATAATGAACATTCTTCTAGTAGGAAGAAAATAAGACAAGTCTCAGTCTTATGAACACATGTAGACTTTTATGGCCAGAGTGCTTTAATTTTTTCCCCTTTCCTTTCTTCTCCCTAAATACCTAATTTAAGTAGCATTATTCTGATAAGTAGTAAAGTACAAATGTGATGAATAGAAGAACTCTAAATGAGCACTGGTAGTTCACCCCCAGAGAAATGAACAGCTGGTTTACTTTGGCCATTTTCCAAAACCCACGAAGGGTTAAATCACATTAACTTTACAAAGAACTAAGACATTTGTCTTCGCTATGACTGCAGTGTCTTCTCTTGAAGAACTTGCTATTTTAACCCTATCTATGCCTGTTGAGATACCTCTGGATCTCAGTCGGGGCCACTACCCTAATAAGGATGTAACGAAGAAATTGCATGGGAATTGTGAAGAAAAAATAGGTAGTTCTGCTACTTCCTACTGTAACTTGAACTCTGATTTATTTATATGTTTACCTAGTAATACAGATCAAAGGATATAAAGAATTGATAGGGTTAAACTGGAAGTGTTCTAATTACTGCCCGGAGGGGGAAGGAGAATAGACTGGTGTGAGTGTGTGAGAGCTGTCTAGCACTTGGCTGCATCCCAGCACGAGGAGAGCGCGCAAGGCGCTCGCTGTGTTCCCTGCCTACCGTGGGGCCACCTCACGTGCCTGCTCTCTCTTCCACTTTCCCTTCGTCTTGAAATTGCTTTCAGTTAACATCTGGAACTTTTTTTCTAATCAGCATCATTTCTGTAGCTAGAGCAGAGCATTTGCATGATTGGGGAATTCCTATGGTTTGAGATCAGCCAGAAAAGAGTCAGAGGTTTGGGCTTCACTTTCCTCCTCTCTTTTTTTTCTAACATGTGAAGAAGTGTGTCTGAAATTTGTGTAATGCCTAGTTTTACTCCACTGAAAAATTTTAAAATTCCTTACAAGGAATACAGCAAGTTCAAGGTTTTACTAGGAACCTTGGTTTATCTTTGGGACTCTAAAAGCTGTTACACCATAGAGTCTTAGGGACACAGTATACAGTTCAGTGTCTGTAGCAATTCAGATCTGAAAACGTGAAGCATGTTGCGAACTCCGCTTACGGATCACAACTCCTCTAGGAAAGTGTAGGAGAGGTGTGCAGGGATCATCCACCACTGAAGGGGAAAGCGAACGCTTTTTAACTTCAAACACAAATGTTTGAGTGACAAGTCTGTGGGCTTTGGAATTTCCATGGGAATGTAGGAAATTAAATGTTTGTTACATTTGGAATTGAATACTGAGCTGGAAACCCAAACTTTTCATGCTGTCACTAGTTCTTTAATAGCATCAAGTGGTAATGAATTTTTTGTTCTTTGTTGCACCCAGAAGGAAGCCTTTCCTAACCTAAGTTCCTGTGAGTATGACATACCACAGCAGGAAAGAGTGGCCTCATTGAATAGTACTGTGTCTTGTTCAGTCTAAACACACACGTGGTGCCTTCTCTGCTAGATGAAGCCAGTGTTCCATTAGTCGTGGTTGCTCAGTTGTTATTTTCAGAGTGCAACATACTGTACTGATTCTTGATAACAATCTTCTTCATGCTACCTTTTGGTGCAGTCCTCAAGTGCATATTCTTTCCACACAGAGAATTTTTGCTGCCCCAGTGTCAACTTCGTTGCAATTTTGCTCTTTGTGGTTGGCATATAAAGTTCTTGGAATGTAGATGGCACAGAACTCTGAGTATTTCTGAAAATGATGTTTGGGGATTCTCACTCATCATGCATTCCTGGAAAGAGAGAATGGTCTGAGGTATGTAGTTGGGTTTCACTGATAAGGAAGGGGTAGCCTTATTGGAAACGTCTCAAGTAGAGAAAAGACCTCAGCAACTGCTCATCTCCCTCAAAATTGTATTTAAAAAAAAAACCTCTTTGCTCACCCAAATTTTCCTCTGTTTCTTTAGCTAGTAATTTTCTTTGTAGCTGTGCTGTTTAAAGTTCTGTAGCTATGAGATGCTAGGAGGTTTGCGCTGTTGCTTGGCTTATTCTGGGAGCAGAAGATGGTAGTCTCTGCAGTTGCTTAATAAAAATCAATTAAAATAGATATACAGTGATACTCCATCCCACAGTGCCTTTTCTTCAGCTTTGAGATAGCAGTTATGTAGAAGTATTGAGATACAGAGCAATTTTGTATGAGATCTGTTTTCTTATGTGAGCTTTTTTGAAGTCAGTACATGGTTTTTAACTAATCCTATTGCTAGTACTTTGGAAAATCTATTGCTCTCCATTTTTCTCCTTCACCTACTTGCACATACACTTTTAAAATGTGGTGTTCACAATTTTAGCAACCTACAAAAAGCAAGGTACATACAGTCAACTTGGAAACAGAGTTAAATACCCGTAGGGAACTGCCCCATGTATTATTCCCCTCCAAACAAAATAATACTCAACCTTGAAGTTGCAGTTCTTATTGTCAGTGTGCTATTGATATAGTAAGCTATTTGAGTCTATATGAAGGAATATTACGTAGCTTTTATAAACATGAAATCAGCACAGGAGATGCAACATGGCACGTCCAAGGCCGCAGAGGGCATCAGTGGCAGAGCTGGTGGTGGAGCTCAGAGATTATTTCAAATGTTAGGAACTTCAGCATAGATTTGCCAAATCATACAAGGAGGTTGGGAGCGTCAGTCAGGCATTCCATTTTGGTGACTTATATAAAAGTCTTGTGTCTTTGCTGTCTGTGGGTGACACTGGCCAGAGTACCAATGGCAGTACTAGTACACTTGTTTCTGAGTGGCCCTATTCTGTTTGACAGAGTCTTGATACTGTTGGTACTGTTAGACACTCTCTCTAAATCTTACAAGTAACTTAATAAATACCTGCACACTTCCAAAAGGAATTCAAATTCCTCTTGTTTCAATGATCTATTTCCTAAGAGTGAAATGATCTTAACATTTCTTCACAAATGCTTTTTAGACTGTTCCTCCTTGGCTTTCCTTCATTGCGAAAAGCTGGTTTTGGTTTCTTGGCCTGATTTTTCACTCACATAGTTAATCTTCCTCTGGCTTCTGATAAGCTGCCAAATGTTTAAAATCTGCTTTGGTATTCCCTTGTAAAAGAGGTTGGATTTACCAGAGTTCATCACTGTAAGCTATTTCTCAATTTTCACTGTTTATTTTGCTGTAAGATCTTTCAAGCAAACGAATGAACAAACCAACCCCCCATTTTACTGGTTACTCGTTGTCAGGAATATGAACTGTCATGGCACTTCTGATGAATCCCATCCCTTCCTCTAGCACAAACATTGCTCTCCTCATTTGTAATGATCTCGTCCAGGCTCAGTGGGGCTCCTGTCTCTGAGCCGTTGCAGCTATTGGCTGGTTTTGTAGCTCTTCAGATGCTGTTAGACAGGCTACATGCTTTATGTAGATCATTCTGGAAATGCTTCAAATGAGCTTGCTTCCTATCTCAGTCAGCAAACTCTGCTCCTCACTTCAGACCAATATTCAGAATTTCTTCACTGGAAGGAGTGGCTTCTACTTCTTTTACTGTGCTGTTGCCGTGCTCGTACGTTGCAGACATGGTTTACACACTGTGCTTGAATTAGTACCTTGCCTTTCACTGTAGTAAGTGTGGCTCTGAAACTCAAATTTAGAGATCTGTACCTACAAGACACATCTATGATCATCTGGTCTGACTTTCTGCAAAGCACAGGCTAGAGATTTATACGTAGGTACAGAATCAATTAGGACGATATTTGATGAATAGGAATCTCGGCAAAAGGGGTAGATCCTTTCATCAGATTTCATTAAAAAGCTGGTCATTTGTCACTTGTCATTTTACAATAGTACTGATTTATAGGTGGAAAATACTGATGCTGGGATGATAGATTTTTCAGTGTTCTTTGTGAATGATAAGACTTTCTGAAGCATATTCATCAGTATGCTAAGTGAATATGGAGTGTTGTGAGAGTATTGATGCCCGTGATACTTTCTGCATGTTTCTTATATGGGCTAAAACACTTAACTCCCAAGTCAGGAACTGGTCATTCTTATCCTATACCTGAATATTCCTATGACCATCCCATTTCATAGCTCGTTGTGGAAAGCCTTCTTACTCTGTTCAGATGCATGGTCTTGCACTTACAGAAAAAGATCCTGTTGCTGTTGGTTAATTTTTCTTGCATCGTATATGGGCTTCTGCAAATGGGAATTTGCTCACCTCTGTCTGCCAATGTATCCTGCCTCCTGTGGTGGTGACCATCTCTAACAACCAGCAGCACACATGCTGTGTAATTTGCCTGGACAGCGACTTGGCAATGCAATGATGTAGTCCTTCTGTATACCTACAAAATCTTTTATAGCTGGCATCGTGAAGTTACAATCATACTTGCAAAACACCTTTCTTGCAATGATATGCTTCGCTAGTTCCTACTGAGCAGCTGTTGATTCTGTAGGCAAGTTCATTAGAATAATTGCACCATTTGAGGAATATTCAGAGTTTTGTGAAACCTCCAGGGTACTTTTTTTTTTTTAAAGTGGCAAGCATTTGCAAACATTTTTAGTGTATTATTTTTAACTTCAGTTTAACTTAAATTATTTAATTTGTGAAAGACTATTTTTTAGAAACCCAAATCTTATTATAATAGAAGCCTGTGCTGTGCTATCAGTAAGATGTCTAGTTGGAATGCCACTGCTGGTTGTCTCCTAGGAAAGTCCTATATTTTGTGAAGCAAGCATATAGCAGGGAGCCTCCCAGAATGTCTTTAGTCACTGCAAATTGCACTTTGAAACCTGATACTTACATTTCTTTCCAAATCCTCTTTTCAGAGGCTTTCTAAGTCTATAGCCCATTAATTTACCTTTATTCACTGCAGTAGTATTTTCTGTTTGAAAATATTGTATGTTTCAACATCTTTGCTGTCATATTTTTGTATTACAACACATTTGACTTTTACCATCACAACAGGTTGGTGCTGCTGTGCTAATGCACATGTAAACTGAAATTGTATACACAGAAATTGCAAACAGGCTCCGAAATGAAGGTGTGTGAACTAGGGTTGGCATACAGTAGGGGCTGGATGAGAAGCAGGCTAGAAATAGTGTTTCATTAGAACTAGTCCTGCTCATATGCAATTACCCACGTGAATAAAGGCTACTTAAATGAGTTTGCATTTGTGCGTTTGGGCTTTGTGATAGCACAGGTTGGCTTGAATGGATAAACCAGAAAAGCAAGAAGTTCCCCTCGGCTGGTTAAGGAGAATGTCTGTAGTAATACTGCCCTGTTGGTTACTCAGAGGTCTTTGCCTACTTACTCTCTGTGGCAATAAGCTGCCTGCCTTTGCCAAAGCAATTATGATTCATGAGTCTAATTAGTTTTCATTTTCTCTCTTCTTGGAATTATTTTCTGTAAGATGATTTAAGGAAATGCACAGTCGACCAGTCAAGTGCATAATTCGTTTTTATTTGGAGAATACCAAAGTTGGAATAAACCAAATAAAATTAAATGTCCGTCATGGCTCCACAGGCATTGCTGCCTTCTCTAACATCAAAGGTCTGACATGCAAGTTACCATGGGATAGACTATAAGTAAATTTGTGGGCAGTTATGATGGGTAGTAAACAAATAAGCTTGTGTCTGATTTACTGTCATAATTTAGGTTATTGATCCTAAGAACTGGAAAGCAAAATGTCTGTGCCAGAACTGGTGTAATTGGTTTCGTTACAGCCTAGGACCCTGAGTGAGATCAGGACCCATTCTCTTAGACACTGGAAAATTGCATAATAAGAAACAGTTTTCTTGCATTTCTCCATGAACATAATACAAAGAACAAACTAAATACTGTACATTGTGAAACGAGGCTTCGGTGAATTAATATTCCCTTAGAATAATGAATAAATATTTGCAGAAAAAATAGGAGTAATGCACCTTTCCGGGCACCCAGTAGGTATCCTGGCTCCTTCAGGATATATTGGAAGACTTTCTTGCTCTTTTAGAATGAAGGCATTACCCTCCCTAAACTGTCACGGATGTAGACTTTTTGTTTCCCTGTGGGTGTATAAACCGTGCACAGTATGTCTGACTCTTGCCATTATTTATTTGCATACAACACAATCCCAACTTCTTTAAGTATTTTCTAAGCACTTACGAAAACGGAGACAGTATCTGCTCTGTCCTCAGTGTTGTCCTTGTGCTGTACGTGTTCAGATACGGAGAAAGTGGGAAGCTTACTTGCTCAATGCCTCTCTGATATCTTTAACCTTTCATTCCCAGGAAGACAGACAGTCTCTATTGTGTTTAAAATATCCCCACATTATGCCCATACGTAACTATGATGATAAGTCCTCTGGTTTTCATTAGCAACATATTCACTTACCAACTATTGTTTCTAATGTTTTGAAATGGCCTAGATTGATGTTTATTATTAAGGCCTGCAAATATTGTTCAGCTCAATGCTATTCTTTATTGCAAAAGAAAAGCAAGCAGTTTCATTTGGGAGTTCACATTTCATGCACATTCAAAAGCCTATTTTTTAAGGTTTGTGTTTGAAGAAGGTATTTTGTCTTTCATGGCACCTTTCCTTTCCTCTTTTAGAGTATTAGCTTTATTGGAAAGCTAAAGTTTTTAAAGTGCCTTTTTGAACTGTCTGGGACCCAGTCATCAGCAAACAGTTAAGGTTCTGTTTAAAATGTCTTTTGCTTCTGGGCTGAGGGAATAAAAGAAAAATTAGTGGTATTCTCAGAATTCATACTGCCAAAGCCAGCTGCTAGTGAGTTTGTAAGATTCCTTGTTTGGTTCTGAAATGTATAGTCATCCAGTGTCTAAGATTCTTTTTACCTATTAGTTTGTCAAGTGGCATCTTGAAAAGGCTTAGAGCAAAGAGAGTTGTGTGTAGGTAGAAAAAAAATTGCCCTCTGCTTGCAGCAACATTTTAGGAACAGCCACCTAGCATTTCTGTGTTGTTGCTTTTCAGTGTTCTTTGTGTGAGTCTTTCACATAGCAACAGGGTGATAAAAACACTTTTAATAGGCAAATGCAAATGTAAAATAATAAATGCTAGTTTCATCACCTGGTGCCAAATTAGAATATTTATTTCATTCAAATTTGAATACTGACAAAATGTCAAGTCAATATTGGCCATTTTAATTCTGAAAATATTTAGTTGATATTCTGTTTGACTTTGCACATATGGAAGTCATGTGCCCTAGAAGCTAAACATTAATGTCTTATGGGCGAGTATAATCCTGTGTTTTCAGCATAAGACAAAAACAAGAAATACAGAAAATAACACTGAAGACAGATATTCATGAGAGAAAATGAGCGAAACGTCAAGATCTCAGGATTTTCACTGTTGATTAAACCTGTAAGGCTTTTGAAGTTCATATAGCTGTAATTATACTGCATACTTACAAAAACAGTTTCTGCCAGTAACATGTTTTTTCACCAAGCTCTCAATCCATGGGATGTCCCTTTTGCCATCTAACGAGAAATAAGTGCTTATTAAGGGAATCTGCAAGATCCACCAAAGTACAGAGAAGTTTTAACTGATTCATAGGGTGTTGCGTTGATTCTTTTACATAAATGTCAAATTCAATCCATGCCTTTTTTATTACCAATAATCTAAATTGCTAATGGGAAAAAAAGAACCCATGCAACAGTTTCCTCCTTTATTTATGATTTAAGAACAGTTTTATCAAATAGCCATGCCTCAAAATAAAAAACATCTGGTTGGCAGAAGTGCCCTGTCAGCAGACAGCAGCAATTACACTGAGGCCAAACAACATCTTAATTAGTTACAAGGCAGGTCAACTGACAAAGAGGGGAGCTGTTCAAACCTAAATAAATCTGTGGCTAAATTCATCCTCTAATGCATTTCCTCCCCCCCCTTTTTTCAATTTAAATCTCAGACCAAAAGACATTTCACCAGAAGTGAAATCAAGGCTAAACTTTGACTAACAGAGTGCACTCCAATAGGAAATTTTGATCTGTATTAACATTTTTGCTTTTGATCTATCTTGCCATAACATATGCAGTGAGCCCCAGCTATTTGAGTGAATTTTGGTGAGGGGCACTGATGGGATGACAAACAAGAGTATTTAAGCAAAAGGCTACTTAGCCTGACAATCTTTACATTTTCCTTTACTGTCAATACCTAATATTTGTGGAAGAACTTTCAAGCTTGTTTGGCTCTTTCTCTGACTTACTGCTGTGTACCACAGCTATCGATACATGTAGTCTAACTGCTGTTGTGTCAGAATACTGTTATGTCTGAGATGGCTTCTTTCTTTCTTCTGTCCCTGTCAGGACTCACCAAGTGGCTTCCACAAAGTCACTCAGGATCTGTGTGACAGAAATGTGTTTTCTGAACCACGAGCTAGCATGCAAACCAATGGACACTCCCCTCTCTTCGTGGGGTGGTATCCTCTTATTCTGTTGTTGTATATATATAATATCATATATGTGTCAAAGATGAAAAGATCCAGAGGGGCTTGACACATTCATACCTATTGCCAAATTTCATTTTCAACAAAACCAGTGGGATTATTGTAATAAATTGCACACACAACAAATAATGGTTTGCCAGGCACCACGTCCATCAAGTTGCTGATGCAGAGTCACAGATTTTATAGTTAGCATTGACTCCCTCTTTGGTTTTGCTTCATCCAGCAAGGGAGTCTGGAAAGCTGTGGGAGTTTCTCCTCCTCTGGGACTTGTAACACGTACTGTATTTTCCATTAGTAATCGGGACCTATGTCGGCCAGATAGTGAGTATAGTATTTTGTTCATGTTGCTAAGGCCCGTATTCTTATAATAATTCATATATCTAATTCACAGATATTTCAATTCATATTAAGATATAAAAAGCAGTAAAATTTTGGATCTACATTCTCTTTATAACAATTACAGATGAAACAACTTGTTGTTAGATGATTGTTGTGAAGATAATAAAAGGAAGCATTTATCATAGAATCACAGAATGGTTTGGGTAGGAAGGAACCTTAAAGATCATCTAGTTCCAACCCCCTGCCATCGGCAGGGACACCTTCCACTAGACCAGGTTGCTCCAAGCCCCATCCAACCTGGCCTTGAACACTTCCAGGGATGGGGCAGCCACAGCTTCTCTGGGCAACCTGTGCCAGTGCCTCATCACTACCCTCATGGTGAAGAATTTCTTCCTTAGATCTTATCTAAATCTCCCCTCTTTCGGTTTAAAGCCATCACCCCTTGTCCTATCCCTACATGCCCTTGTCAAAAGGCCCTCTCCAGCTTTCCTGTAGGCCCCTTTCGGCACTGGAAGGCTGCTGGAAGGTCTTCCTGGAGCCTTCTCTTCTCCAGGCTGAACAACCCCAACTCTCTCAGCCTGTCTTCATAGGAGAGGTGCTCCGGCCCTTCTCATTTAATATTTGAGAAAATTAAATTAGCATCTAATTTTTAGAATAAAAACCAACATTTTATCTCATATCTTGTGTCATCTTTCTTACTTGTACAGCACCAAATAATATAGGCTTTGATTTTTTGTTTTGGCAGCATTGCAACTGTAGAGACAGTAATCTAGAACCTGAATTCCATGAGTATCCTGGAATGCAGCATCTTTCTTCCACTTCAGAAGATGAAAGCAATGCTATTTATCTTATCCAGTGTGTTGTGTACACACACACCCCTTTTTAAAAAAAAAAAATTATGCAGGAAGGGCAGGAACATAGCTTTTATTTTACATTTCAAGATATACAGGAAAAAATGAATGGGATGTAGGTATTGAGAGCACTGTTGCCAAAATGAACTGGGTGTAAGGGAACTGCATTCTGTTTGTGATGTTGCTGATGATTTTCTGCCCTTACCAGTGCTCTTACCAGACAGTTAACTCATAACCACCAGAAATAGTCCTGGTTTTCCCTTAATTCTGGAGAAAATGAGAAGTGACCCTGAAAAAATGAAACCTGATTTGCGCAGATGTGTAGGGAAAGCGTGGGGTCTTGCCAGACTCTCCCAGCTCAAATTCGAAGCCAGGGAACTGGGCACCTTATATTAGTGTCCTGCTCCTGTTTTGCCTCATGGACAGTGAGGGCAAGAAGCAAAGCCAAAACGTGGAGTGAATTCAGAAGTACTTGATTTCTTCAGAATCACATATGGCCCAGTTCCTACAGGGACATCTCTTTTCTATCTCTATTCTGTTCCTGTTTCATTCAACACTTTTGTAAGACAGTGGCCATGTGGTCACAGGGAGAAAAGAGAAGCTGAGATTAAATACAGAGGACTCCTAGCACAACTTCCATTCAGCTGTGTGCTTTCTTCTGTGCATTGCTCAAGCATTTGTAGAATCAAGAGTAAAACATGCCCCCCTCGACATGTACGTCATAGTTCATTCTCTGTTAATGCACCCACCATCCCGCAGTACAGTGCAACCCAATGATCTCTTGAAGAACAGTGAAGATGAGTCAGCTGCTGGCACGTTGCCTAGTTGGTGGATTCCATTTCTGAGCCATTAACGTTATGGATGGGGCAACGTTACGTGGATGCAAAACAAGTGCATTTCAGTTGTTTGAAGATGCCTGCCCAATGAGGAAGGAGCAGGGAGAGAGATCAGAAGTTTGGGGACAAGACTATGGAAAGCATGGGAGTCATCAGGAGGTGTTTGGCCATGTCATGAGTTTCAGTTTTTTACTTTTCCAAGCAGAAAACAAGTGCCACTTGAGGGTTTCTCTTTCTGAATGAATTAAAAAGACTTCCCTCCTTTGATGTTTCTTTGGGGATTTCAGCTGAGGAAATGGTAGTGGGAGGAAGTTTGAATGTAAGCCTGGATACACAAGCAAGAGTGAGCCATCAGCCAAGTGCTGAATCCTCAACTATTTACTGTAATGAAGGTCTCACCCAGCAGAAAAGTCTGTCAGGCTCAAAGAGCAGGTAAAAGACTAGAGAAAGTAACAACCTATATTTCAGCATTCAACTGGGGAGAAATGTTTATGGGTAAGAAGTAAGCTCCTACAGCCTTAATCTAAACACTGTATTTCAAATTTTGAATTTTTCTGACTTCAGCTTCTTGCTTCTTCCTAGGCTCTTCTGAGGCTCAAGAGTCATCTGATGCCTAATCTTTTCATCTTGCATGCTGTATTTAAGTCACCTGTCAATCTTCTTTTCAATATATTAAATAGCTTTCTTGGTCTAATAATTATCTTAGTACAAGCTATTTTCTCCAGACCTCAAATAATTTCATCCTGTGTTAGTTCTTTGTGTTGTATCTAATTTTTGAAATATGGTTATTGGAAAGTTTTATAAGATATGCAAGTATTACCAGTGCTCCATGCAAAGTTAAAATCATCCTTCTGCTGCCTATTGCCATATTTATATGTGCAATAATCCCATTAGCTGCGTATGCTAATGTTTTGTTAGAGTAAAAAAAGACAGACGTGAGAAAGGACTGAAAAGGGAAGTGCAACAACTATTTTCCATTTAATCTTTATCAATGTGTCTTGAGAAATGAAATTTTAAAATTTATTTAAGACTTTTTGCAGAAAACATCACTTACAAGCCACTTTAATATTCAACTTAGTAAGTCCTTGTTGTCTTCACTAATCCATGCATTCAGTTATACAGAACCCTTAAATGGCTTCACTGAACGTGCTAGTGGGACAGACCTACAAACGGCTGGAATCTGGGTCATCCAGAGGCTCTGTAATTGTCTTCAGTCTCTGTAATGCAGAAAGTAATCAGAAGTGATTTGTAGAAACCAGATCTGCTTTCTAATTCTGCTGATTCCAGCATATATGGAATGTAATATAGCGCCAGTTAGAAAGTGTGTAGTCATGAGTTTGTTATGATAATATTGCACGCTAAAGGAAGCCTAGTGTTCTCATAACAGTGTAGAGCATCACTCCCTGTAATACATACGTGTATCTGCTTGCGTTCCAAGTGTCACGGGGTGGGGCCATAAGGAAAACCAAGAGCAGCTGTGGTGGCGAAACAGGGTGAATAAAAGTTTGAATTATTGTTAACATATGTACCACTGTAATAAACCCCCAATTTGATCACTGACATGAGCACAGCATATTGCTGAATAAACCCCCTCTGGATACGTTTGTATTCCAAAACATGTCATAAGGAAAGATTAACAGTTTTGGAAAGGGATCTCTTCCTTGGGATGGAGATTTCATTTCCTTGCCTGGTACTCTTGGAAACCTTTCAAAAAGCTGAAAGCAAAACAAAAAAAATCCTAAGATGGTGTGGTAAAACCTGACCAATGTCTTGTTTAACTAGCATAGCCATCAAGCCCAAAGGAGCAAACTGCAAGCAAGGCATAAGGTTGTTGTCTTGGGAAGACCAATTTTTCCCTGTGAATTAGGCTAAAAAAATTTAGGAGTTATTGCACTTTGGGAAGTTTGCAGTTTTGCAAAAAAAAAAAAAAAGGAAAGCTTAGGTCTTCTAAGAAAAATTTTCTACCCTGCTATAAGGAAATGATCTAAACCAGTTTTCTCAAAATGAGGAGATTTGTTTCTCTTATAGAGGATTGAAAGAATTTCACTTTCACATCTGCATTCTGCCTTTTAATTGAAATCCTTAGAGAAATGTTTCGGTCTTTCTGGTTTCACCTCTCAGTAATATCTCACTGCCCAGATCCTACCCCAACACTCATACCATGCAAGTCACGAAGACAAGCGTGCATCTAGTGACAATAGCCTGAATAATTTCAGGAGATGAATAAATGAGAACTTCTGTCAGTGGGACTGCAGGGTTTTTTACGCCAACTGAAAATCGTGTTTAGTCAGTTTGTCAGGAGGATATTTGAGACCCCAGAATGGCCTCTTTGTGGAACCGTATTGCTCTCCAGTTCTTCCTCGCTTACCAATCAAGTAACCACCTTCTCACGTACCTCATTCTCACTAATGCTTAAGAAGAGCAAGGATAAATTACTCTCATGGACTAGTTCTATAGAATGAACTGTAGCCAAAGGAATGAAATGCAAAGTTAATTACTGTCTTACAGTCAAGCTGGTTTTCAAGGGCTCTTATAATGCTCCGATCAGCCATAGTATAACCATGAACAATGCAGGAGGGATGTTCTCTTTTGAGTGGGCTTACTACAGCATGCTACATTTCAGATGCGTGACATGGTATGAAAAATACGAGTGCTATGCTTAATTGCCATTAGAACTGAGGTATTGCATTAACCCTGATCCAGAACACAGTGAAGCTCAGCAGATTTTAGTGCAGCCTTTTGAATGATAAAGGGTGAAGAATGCACTAAATGGACGAGCAGAGAGGATTTGGGCAGGCACTATTTGTGTACGTAGCTCGTCCCATTTCCCAGTAATGATGCAGCTGCACTTTTGCTAGCAGCAGCATAGTTGGGCTAGCTACCTAGTAATTAATAGATATATGAATTTTAAGACCAGAAAAGACTGTTGTCATCATCTAATATGATCTGTTGTGTAATTTTTCTCTATTCATTCCTGCCTCAGATTCGGTAGTGGTGCTGAAAGTGGAATGTGCTATTGCATTAAGAGCTTATCTTTTGCTGCTTCTCGTTATTCCCAAATATATAAGCCTTGAATACAATGAAAAATATTTTTTTCTATATAAACCTTACAGAGCAACTCATATTTTTTTGTTATAGGTACTAAGTACTGTTCATTATTCTCCTTGTTTCCTTTTGTTTCTGTTATAAATTCTCTACTCTTTCTGTACTCTAATTTATAGTTGTTGCTATCAGTATCTCTTATTTCATCTATGCTTTTTGTAGAATTAGCTGTATGATTACTTTTGCATCCCTAGTGTTTTATAAATGGTTTTATCTGGTTTTAACTAACTTAACATTCTTTACTGTTAGTGAGATTGCATTTTTCCCAATAAGTAAATGCTCTTATATAGTTTGCAAATATTATTCACATTTTTCTTTTATTTCCTCTAAGCTTTTTTGTCTTATAATTGTTTTTGTCATAGTGAAAGTGTCCACTTTAAAGCAGCAAGTATGTGTATTACTGATTCAGCCTGTATTTTCTCAAAACAAATACAATCAAATAATATTTTAACACCACTAATTTTTTATTATTAAATAAATTTATTTTTACTTCTCAAAAATTCCACTATGCCAGATACAATAGTTTTTGAGGGAGAAAATGATTGGTATCATTTGTAAACAGGAATAATTTTTTGTTTATGTGTTTCTGGCAGCATGAAACCTTCAGCAGACAGTACAAAGATTGAAATCACTCACTGTAATACATTTTTCCTACCTATTTCAAACGAATGTTTAAGAAATGAACATTTATTTCTCTGGTGTGAAGAACTGTGAGTTCTCTAGTACGGGGAAATATGATATATAGGGTAACAATTCAAATACGTGATGATGAGAAGGCAATGCTAGAAATCAGTGGTGGGATCCTGTATAACAGCTCCTCCCTTGGGTCATAAATGGGATTGAGCTCTTGAGCTTCAGAGCTGAAAACCTAAATCCTTACTTCATGAATTAAAGAACTCTTGTCTCCATTATCAGTAGTACAATCTTACTCCCCATCAGCAAAGCAAGGTAACTACGGGATGCACGTTCTACTAGAGCAGGTAGCATTGATACAAACAAGACGCTTTTTCAGGAGTGTTATTCAAGAGTAGGAAAGAGGAATCTGTTCAAAACGTAAGAGCAAATCAAGGCAGAAATATGAAATTGAGAAATGAAAGAGGGGAAAGACAAAGGAACACACGATGTGTATTATTTGTCATATAAGTAACTACTCAGAGCAGGCACGTTTGCAGAAGCAGACTTACTCTTAGTTAAGTCCAGAGCGGGCAACAGAGGAAGCTGGGGGGAAAGTAGAGAAGCACTTGAGGATGAGTGTAGGAGCTGGCAATTGCTGTGGGAAAGGACAGGAAGAGAATATGACAACGTGAGTTCAGAATTGGCATCACACTGGATCAGTCTTGAAATATGACCTGCTTGCTATGGGCAGGATACTATTCTAAACAGAGAAAGCGTATCAGTGGCTTCTGAATGTTGTCCAATATCCTTGACAGTGCCGTACAGGGAAAGAGCCATACCACGTGTTCGAAACGTGTAGTACGTGTTCATCACCTCACTGTCAAACACAGGCTCCTTATTGAAGGTGCCATCAGCATTCACCTGGATCATTTCTGTTCTTTTTGTTTATCACGGCTCAGAATGATCTCAGTCAACAACTGTTTGTATATGGCTGTAGACACAGTATGTCTTTTGTATGGTATATCACAGGTGAATACTGTACTTGTGGCTAATTGTCACTTCCATAACTCACTGTATGTTCTTATAAAAGAGAAATGTATGTGGTCACTCTCCTACAAAGTGCTACTGAGATCTCTCTGGAGACTTTATGTCTACTTTATTGTCATTATTTTTCTTAGTCTAAAATAAGATATTTTGAATTAAAAAATATGTATTTTGGTTTTTGCTATGAAGGGAAGCAAGTGGTCCAGTTGCAAGGGAGGAAATAGTCTCACGGTTTCTTTGGATGGCTGTGATATTTGCATGTGGTACAGCAGAAATTCTCTTGTTCATGGCCTTAAATCTCCTTCCCCTTGTGTACACACTGAAATTGCACCTGCAGTCTGCAAGGCACCTTCCTGCTAGCTCCAGGGACCGACCTCAGGCAGGCAGGTCCTGAAGGACCTCACTGAAATCACAGCTCTCTTTCTGCCTTACCGCCGACCCCGCCAGGAAGACGTTGCGTCTGTAGGCATGATAGGCAAATAGGCATCCTAGGAAAGGGACTAGGGCATTTCATGCTAAAGAGACGGCTACTAGCTAAAGTCACGTTGTTGCCCGGAATGGGAAACTTCTGTTCAGTTTTCTCTTTGTTCCTTTGTTTGTTTGAAATGGGGCTTAGCTGGCGGAGACAGGTGAATGTACTGAATAAGGGAAGGAGGAGCGCACCGAAGACAGAATATAAGCAGGAAACAGGAGAAAAAGAGAACAGCAAGAGGGACTGCAAGAATAAGGATGAGGTGAAGAAATAGCAGTAGGGGAGGGTAACACATGGCTTATCTATGGGCTAGTCAAGCGTGCATTATGTGCTGCTACATGAGCACTGAATGTCCCTGGGCTTGGAAACAGCTCAGTGTATTTAAAAGAGAAAAAGAAAAAGGGATCGTAAGCTGGCCAATCTGGATAAAACAGTGTATGTGTTGCTTTTGTACCATTCTGAAGAGCAGTCTGTATATTCTCTGGAAATAAAAAAGAAACAGCCTTTTTATTGACCTGTTCTGTGTGAACAGCAGCTCTTCCCCTACACTTGGTTTTCTCAGAATAATTTATGCTACAGGCTGCAGTGAAGTGTAAACACTCAATGTGCTTGTAAATAAGTGAGTTTAGGTCTTGGAAGACATCTAGCCACATTACCACGAAGCTCCATGTGGGTTGATTTTCCGAGCTTCTCAATGCTGTGCTTGTACACTGAACCCCAAGTGAGCTGTTTTGCAGCATTGACACACTCGTAGGAATGAAATCCATCCATTTTCTGGGGGCAGTGTACTTCCTAATCAGCAGCACTAATGTCCTGAAATCAGAATAAAGAGAAAGTTAAAACAGTGGTGGACCTCATCAGTTCTTAGATGAGAAAACAGCCTTCAAGGGAAACAGCAGAGATGGTTGGGAACAGGGCTATTTTAACAGGTGATACTCTGCCCTCCAAGGTTATAGAGCAGTCGATGCCCTAACGAATTTGGGGGGACTTTGGCAGACTGGTATATAGAATAACTTGAGTGCTGTTAATAGCTTCTGCCTTCTGCCCCAGAGGCAACTAAATATCAGTAATGGCAGAAATGATACCTCAAGTTTATAAAGCATGGGGTCTTCTTTTGGAATCAAAAAAGCAGTGGAATTCAACACTATTTCCTGGTCTATTTTTTTATATTCTGTCTACTTCCCTGTATACTCATCCCCCTCCTCTATCCATCTAAACTGTTAGTGAGCTATTTATCTGTCTGTCCATATGTCTTTCTACCAAGTACTGAACATTTAGAATCTCCTTTGCGACACTGACCTTTCTGAAGGGGCTGTGGATGTTTTACTAGGATTCTTTGAATCTGAACCTTGTGAGACAAGGAAGAGACAGCAAGCAGAAGCTTTCATGTGTCTCACAGCTGCCTTCCTATCAGAGTCAAGATCTGATTTCATTCCTGAAAGGTCCTATTGTTTTCAGTAAGGACTGTGAAATAGTTCCTTGTTGAGTGACAGTGAGTGGAAGGGCAGCTGGGCAAGCAGGGGTGGTTCTCCCTGAACAACTCACAGCTGTGCACTGGGATGGCAGATGTGAGGATTTGACACCCCTTTTCCCCCCCAGGACAGAGTATGGGAAGCTGCTGTTGTCAGCCTGGATTAGTCTTTGCATGGCAAATACCTTTCCAGATCTGAATAACCTGCACTTTCTCAAAGAGATAGTCAGGTGCTCTTTTGTACAAGTTATTCCCAAAAGGAACGTATGTCAGATTTTTGATCTAGGTTATTGACCAAAAAGAAAAATTTTATATAACACGGACAGAATAATGCAAACAGTTGTGACTGAGAATGTATGCACAACTCAGAGAGTTTTGATAAGCAAATGGCTGGTAGCACATGTAACTTCTTCTTTTTCTTGACTCTAGAAACCACACTTAGCATCTTCAGCCTGGTTTTATGAAAGTAACTTCTGCACACAACTGTAAGATTTCTACATTTATTAGTTTGTCCATAGTTGTTCAAGTGACTAGCTCTTTGTCCTTTCCAATGGGAGACTATTCCACTAGCTTCAAATACATTATTCCCAGCAGTCATACCGAGATTTCATCTTGCTTTGTTTCATTTCATTGCTCCTGAATTTATCCTGTTATATTTTCACTGAGCAATACCACTCCTTTTTTTTAAGACATTACACACTTACTAAGTTTATATCTTACCGTTTGTTTTCACATCTCTCACATTATTTATTGGTTGGCTGAATAGTGAGCCTGAAGTTAAAGTTTGGGGCTTTTTGAGATTTGGACTAATTAGTGGGAGGATATGTTAATCCGCAAAGTAAAAGAGCTTCAAATATCACTCAAAACTTCTGCAACAAATAAGGAATACATTTTAAGTGAACAGTTCAAAGTTCCAAGGTCTCACAATCAAAATTTAGAGATAGGCAAGACAGAAGTAGAAAAGAGACCAAAATTTATTTCACATCTGTTTTGGAAATGAACAAAATGGTAGACAGCTGAGAGCTTCCTCAGCTTGCACTTCGTATTTGTCTGGAGTTGGAGTTTGTGGGAAAACAAGAGTTAGAAATAGAGCAGCTGCTAATGTTGACGAAGGGCCTTTTGTCATGATCATCATGTTATATCCTATTGAGGGGTCTCGTGATAGAAAAAGCGAGGAGTGAAAATTGCATTGCACGTTATAGAGCAGTCTTTCTGTCGTCCCCAAGCAGGTGGACATACCTCATGCAATGTGTGGCTTGAGAATGTAACACCTTCACCTACAGGAGCTTCACAACTCAGTGACCACGCAGCTTGTTCTAGCCGTGAAGAGGGGTACAGTTCCAGACTATGACTAACCACAAGCTCAGTACTTGAAAGAATCTTAATGGTTCCAACTTAAGTGTAGAGGCCAACCATTGTGGAGTCAGAGGTAGAGGCAGATCCTGGAACTTAGGTGATACTGCGTTCTCCGTCATTTATAATTCCGGTGTACATACATGCACTGTAGTCAGTGCAGTATGTAATAGCAACAGTGTTCTTCTGTAGCTCTTTTGAGTTCAGGTATCTCAACGTAGTAAATATTATGTTGCACAAGTCTCCTACCACAGTAAATCCTTTCCCCATTTGACAGATGGGGAAATTTTGTTGAACAAAGATAAAATGGTTTTCGTGTTCTGCAGCACCTGGGCAGCAGACATGACAGAAGAATACTGATTCTTCGTGCTTTACTACTACACTGTAGGCTCTATACTCTGCCCTCTGCTAAGCAATAGAACCTCCTATGATTTCTGAGGCAAAGCTATTTTCTAGTAAACTTTCTTAGCTTAAACTGGTAAAAAGAAAAATAAGGCTGGTGCAAAAGAATAGGTGATTATAACAATAAGTTAAGCTGTGGGGCTCACGGTGGGAAGATCATCAAATCTTTCTGTCCTGTAACGGCGTGTTCTTATACTTTAGCAATAGGATATTTGAGAAATGGTCTAAAGCAAAAAACTCCAGCTGCTCTCTCCTAGACAGAGGAATGCTCCAGAAATACAGCCAGTGGGTGGCCCAGATTCTGTCACTTGCGATACTGATGTTTTCAAGCAAGCAGGCTACGGCTAGCACCTACTGTGGTGACTCATGTATTGCTAGGTATATAAAGACACCACAAATGGCAAGCAGCAGTCTCTAGGCCTTGGGGGTTCAGGGAGAACTGGTAGGAGCAACACAAGCTGTCATTTGGCTGGGAGTGGGAACAATTGCATTTTCTGAAAGCTGGTCTTAGTTTTATAGGGAGGGAGTTCCTGTTGGGAATGAATGCCATTTACATGCTACTTTACCCTGGCCATCAACAGCCCATAGTTATTTGAAGTCTATAAATAAAATAGGACAAAAGCAGCTACCTGCGTGGAGTCTGTAAGTGCTTTTAAGAAGGAGAGTAATTTGTCCTCTAGGCAGGCAGACCTAACATCAGGATTCATCACCCCATCCCTATTCCCAAAGCCCTTGAGTCAAATCATCCTCAGACTCCCTGCATAGTCCCAAGAGAGTTCTTGAAATCAGGGGGTTCAGATTTAGAGAGACTGAGATTACATGAGGGCCAGACCTAGCTGTTCTTTTGAACCCAATTCTGAACTGCTTCCAGCAGTTTATCTCCCTTCCTGGGCCTACAATAAGGGGCATCAGCTCCTATGGCCCAAGTAGCTGGTTAGTTCAAAGGCAGAACTTGAAGATCAGGTGTAGAATAGGTGTCCATCAAAAAGCACAAACCCTTTAACAGATACCGTTCTACATGTACACACACATGCACACACTTCAAAATACCTCTCTCTCCATAAAACTACATGCAGCCATAATGCTGATTTTGCCCACATAAAAACAAACACGTATCTGTAAACGAACATACACCAACAGGCACAGCACTGCATAAACACATACCTGATTCCAGGCTCACAGTCCACATCCTCATTTGCTTTCTGCAAAGCCACCTCCAGCGCACAAATAACCAGATCTCAAGCTGACACTCAAACATGTGTGTTCATGTCAACAAAAATACTTCCACAAATAAACTATATGGGCACATTCATATGTTGCAATAAAAATGCTCTTCAGCATATTTACATATACAAAATCTTACTGCTTGCAGGAACAAAAACCCACACAAGCAGCGCATACATACACACACATACACAAAAGACAGGAATCACTCAGCAGCTATAGTGTTTATGCTGGCAGGAGAATGTCAGTCACTGAGCAGCCTGCCTCCAAACAGATGTTTGATTGTTTTTGGGTTGCGGTTTAATTGTTGGATAGTGTTCCAGCACTCAGAGGGGATCGAAAATACTCCAGGTCTGCAGCTGCAGCAAATGCCAGCCTTAAAACAAGGCGGATTCTGAAATCATTGCTTGGGGGGAAACTGCTTGCACAGGAAACCTTAGCCAAGCTCTGCATTAATACTACTTTGAAGTCAGAAAATTAATCTCTGCCATTTAAAAAAGTTCTGTTTTTTCAGGGCCTTTTGTAAGTTTATCTAAGACAAGCCAGTTCCTTCTGGGCAACTGTGACAGTTTATTGACTTGCCCAGGCTTAGAGACTTTATTGGGGCTCTCTTCATTTTCCAGAAAATCTTTCCTGGATTCTGTCCTGCACTTCAAGGCTCCTGGTGGAAGTGCGAAGCAGCTTATTAGTCAGTCTCTTACTTGCTAGTCAGTTTTTATTTCATTAAAAGACTTACTCAAAGTAATTGACCTTTGTCAAGAAGAATGAGTATTGCAAGACTGCATCTCTACTTCTCCAGCCACATAAAGTAGCAGGTTGCGTTACCTGGATGTGCCACTGGAAATAGATGCTGGGAGTTTAGGATTGGTGGCAGATGAAGGAGTGTATGGGACACATGCTCCACATTTAGCTTAGGTCTGTGGGAAGAAATAAACAGAAGAGAGTGTGGAGCTGTTCTCTTGAGGACTAGAAATGAGAAACATTGAGAAACTCCATGAGGGGTAAGGAGATATTCAGGGGATCCCCCAAAGAAAACTTTACTGAGGATAATCAAAATAAAAATCAAAATTGTGCATTTGACCAACCATTTTGGATTCATTTAAAAGGATAGTTGCATCACTGACTCTCTAGACTCATAATATTCCTTGGGAACAGGTTCTTTAAAGTAGACAGGACAGTGTTGGGCCTGTCGTGAGGATTCTGGCATCCTTAAGAAGACCCTATGATTGCCTGCTGCAAGAAAAGCAGATGGGATCTGTATCCAATAAGTGCTGTGTCTTGCAAGTAGCTTGGGATTCAGAATGTTGTATAAGATCTCTGTTATCTACAGTGCAAATGTAGAGCAGGTAACTGTGAGTTCCTTTGGGATGAAAGACACTAAATACTTGCAAGTTCTTGTGACTGTTGCAAATATGAATGAATCTTCTATGTGTCCTTTTAATAATATAAACATTGTAGAATTAAATATTTTTACTCTATTCTTTTGAAATTAAGAGGGATATTTCCTGCAAGACTGCAGAGGAGAAGTATAGGCGCAAGCCCAAAACCAGCTTTCCTAGTTTCATCTGGCATTAAACAGTACATACAGAGAACAGATAGTAAATTATTCCTTTGGTTCTCTAAACCAATCCTAGAATATGCGTAGAAAAAAATATCCTGAAAAGACAGCCAAGAAAAGAGCAAAGAGCTTCTGTGCAGGGTCTGTCTCATTCCCAAAAATCCACATGGATTCTGTTAGTGTCCAATGCAGTGCTACCTTGACAACTCCAAACTCAAAAGCTGTAGATTTAATAGGTGTCAGGAGCAAGGACTGGAGCAACAAACTAATTTAATGGCCCATCAGAGCAAAATATGACATCATGGAAGTTGCTTGGTCAGCCCTAGGTTAGGTAAGCCTCAGCACAGCTGTCTCAACTAGGTTCTCCATTGCAGACTTCCTCAGCTCTGAATTTTGGGCCCTATATGGTTTTTTTCACTGACATTTTTCCATTTCCATTCACCTCCTTCCCTTGGAAAAAAAGAACGACTATAATTCCAATATTTGTTCCAGTTTCTGTAAACTGCCACTCCTGTTGAGTTGACCTGTCCAGATGGTGTTCCTTTCAGCTCACACATACTAGTCAGGAAAGTAAAGAATTTGAAGCTTAAACCCATTAAAAATCTATATTGTACAATTTGGGGGACAGATGAAAGCAGTGGTGGGCCTGCCTCAGAGCCATGATATTTTCCTGCTGGATTTCTACTATAGCTTGTTTTATCTTCCTGTAGTCTGATATTAGATGATAATTTTTTAATCTTTTCTGAGGCAAAACCAATTTTCTTGTCATATGTATGCACACTATCAAACACAGTGCAATATTCACTTCCAGACTCCATTAGAATACAACATAAATTTTTTTTTTATCTCTTTCCACTTCATCCAACATTCTTTCCAGGCCTTGTGACTCTCCCAAATCTTATTCTTGACCTCTGTGTTAAGTTCTTGTTCTCTTCCTTTTCCCACAGCTTGTCAACTAGGTTACTAAGTGCCTTCTTATTAGCATCCATTTGCTACCTAACATCAGTTTCAAGATTTTCAGCAGAATGCTGAAGCCTCCTTGCTTGTTTCTTTCTCCCAGACTGTTTTCCATGTTGTGTTAATTCTTCTCTGCCTTTCTGAAACCCTTCTGGAAGTACTCTGCTGTACTATTTAAAACAGACTCAACCTTACTCCTCTAACAGTCACAATCTATGTAAATCTTCTAGTTTTACAAAACCAACTATATTAGCCCACAAAATATATTTCACTGATTTAGTTTGTGTGTGATGAGCTACCCTGGAATCACTCCAGTTCAGACAGCAGGCTTCTTGGAGCAGAGACTACATTTTCTTCTCTTCACTGCATTGTGTTGAACAGAACCCCTAATACAGTATTAACTTGACCAAAAATGAAGTTTTGATTCTGGTAATGTTGGATGGGTTTTGATCCAAGCCGAGTTCTACTCCTGTTATGCAAATACTGCCAACTTGATCAACACTGGTGGTTGCTCCAGCCTGAAAACAAGAATCTTCCAGTTTGTACTAAATGAAAAGGCGCTCGAGCAAAAAACTCTCATACACCCCAGTTTTTGTGGTGAAATTCAAAGAATAAGTATACGTACTGATAACAGTGGGTTACACTTACTTCAGACCATGACTAAGCTTTTTAATAAGAGCAATTATCTATGTAGGTAGATGCAACTGCCAAAGAAAGATCTAAAGTAACAAAGGTGTAAAACCAAACACACTAAAGCAATCAAGTTATCTTAGCAGTCATACTGGAAAACTTATTTAATGCAGAGATGGAAAGGCAGAGGAAAGATAATCAGTAACCACGCACAGTTAGTTACCTGCATGCGACAACAGATACTTGCGAGCTTCATCAAAAATCAAATGGCTTTTGTGAATCAAAAAGCTTTCCTATTCTGCAGGAGAGCCCGAAACGACAATCCAGGAAGCCAGTTTCTCAACTATTTTTAAATTTACCCTTAACAGTTTAATGGTGCCAAAACCCAGCAACAGATAAAACTCAAAATGGAAAATTCCTGGCATAAGAAGAATAATTTATTATCTACTTAGTACATTTTCTGAGAGGAGATTTCAAAACAAAAATGAGCAGTGGAGGAAAGGCTAATCCTATTGCATTGTCCCTCCTTTGGGAAGAACGGAATGACTCACTGATGTAGGACTCCAGCAGAACAGGAGTCAAGTGGGTCTCAGCCCTGTTACCCATGTGTTTTGTAATCACCTGGAAAAATATTTTCACTTCCTCTGTGGCTTTTCAGTCAGGCAATGTCCAAATACTGTGTAATAAAAGCCAAATATCTAGATAGATAGCTGGGTAGATTAAGGTTAGTGATCTGCTAAGGTCAAGCTTCTCTTCTCCCGTTCTTCCAGGTGGAACTAGGTGGAAGGAGCCTGCTAATGCTCAGCCCGATCTGTGTTCAGAAGCTTCCTAAGGTTTTCAATCTGACACTTGTAGCAAACTTTTAAAGCCTGTCTAATTAGGAAAAAAGTTGAAGGAGTTAGTACAGTTTACCTAATTTAGTTCTATTCCACCTCTTGAACTGAGCTAAAGCTGCTAAACCATGATCCTAATGTTCAAGTGTTGGCTTTTGTTTAGTTAAATAAGTTCAATTGAGCTATAATTCTTGAAAAAAACACCTTTTTCCTAGTCTAGACAAAACCTAAGGGCTTTAAAAACCAAGCACAAAAGAACCAAGTTAAGACAGGACCAAGTTAAGGCAGGACAGCTATGATTCAGACATAACTACTGTGCTTCCAACTGCCTTCCTGAGAGCATGCCTTAAGAATAATAATGAAAAAAAGTCAAACAACATATGTGAGAATTCTGCTCTTTGCCTTTTCATGTGGCTGACTGTTTTGTTAAGCCAATCTTTGAAAGGAAAGGAAAACGAGGAACCGCATTCTTTCCTGCACAAACTCTCTACAGGTAGTTTTCCAGGAGCACATATGTTTTTTAAACAATTACTTCTAATCCTAGAGTTACTTTATGCGCTGAGAAGCCATTTCAAGCATGATTCCCCACATAACCAGGATGTTTCTCCCCCCTCCCACTTTCTCCCCCCTTCCCCTCCGCTACCTAGTTCAGCCGTGCAGCACTGTTCTTTCAAAGTTTTCTTGAGGGAGTATCCTGCATCATCTTGCCAAGCGATGCTCTGCTGTGGTAACATGATGGAGCATTGATGTGATCTGCCGTTCATGCCAAAGTCTCATCCAGAAGGGAGGTGGTGTGCATGTGCTGGCTGCCAGAGAGTTCAGGGAGGGGAAGAGCTGAATAATTTATGCCTTTTGCTTTACAGCCCTATCCGAGGCCCTTTGAATTCTTTCCTGTTTGTTTTTCTCCCTCCTGTGGCAGCATTTAGTCATCTCCTCACAGTGTGTCAAAGGGAAGGGAAGGGAAGGGAAGGGAAGGGAAGGGAAGGGAAGGGAAGGGAAGGGAAGGGAAGGGAAAAGGGAAGAGGGAAAAGGGGGGAAAGGGGGGAAAGGAAATGGAGTGTTTTCCAGGAAGACATATCATTCTTCCCAAAGTGGGTTATACAAATTACAGTTTAAGCAGATCAAACCCGTAGGTCTGGGCTACTGAGAATGTTGCCTACCACAAATGCTGCTATAAGGGAAGGGATAAAGTCAGAGCTAATCTCTCAGACGTTTTTCAGAAAATACAGTGTCAGCACATATCATTCTTTACTCCTTTGAGACTCGTTTCCTTCGTTTTATTGGACATTGACTTGAGACCAACTAGTAATGCACAGAAATATGGAGAACTGGACCTAAACTGTAAAGAAAGGAGGAGGCATGAAGTAAACTTGGAAGAGACTAGCAATTAATCCAAGCATTCATCCTGTCTTTAAAAAAACCACAGCCACCCAGGAACGGGTGCTGTGTGCAGTTCTTGCTGGTAGTGACTTCTGCCAATAATATTAGGTCATATTCCTACTGTAATGTAGGGTCTGATCCTGCTTCTACCAATATAAAGATTCCCCTTGATATTTTAGTGTCCGTGAGCTGAGGACTTCATCTGAGCCTAATAAAACAATAGGTACAGATTGTGCTGGGATTCAGTTTCCAATCACTTTTCTCCAACTCTTCCTATGCCATCTATGCCAGAACACCCAGTGCCCCTAGCACCCATGATGGTTCAGCCTTGCTTTAAAGCCACATAAGTAAAACACAGTCTTTAGGGGAGACTAGTAAACCATTTTTTAAAAATAAACAAGAAATGTTCTCACTGATCTAAGATACAATTAGCTGTGTTTGCATTGATACAAACATTCTGTTAGATTTAAATGAATATAAATGGTTGTTCAAAAATAAAGGAAAGGATTCTTTTTTTAAAGAGCATAGTCTGCTCTAATGGGATCTAATAACTCTTAATAGTCCTCCATAAAAGTAATAGTGTACTTAAATCTCCACTTGGCAATAATTCGGGGCAGAAAAAAGTGCATTTTAAAAATGGGAACAGCTCAAGGCTGCATGTTCCCAGCCAGCAACGACAAGCTGAAACAATACAAGGAATCCAGATAATGAAGCACATATGTCTTTCCAGTACCATGCAAGTCAACAGCTTCCTCATTTACGCAATCTAAAGGGGAAAAACATTCCCCCATTAATCCCAGCACCTGAGGTGAAGGGGTTAGGACTGCAAAACTAAATAAGCCCTCATATCAGTGTTGACTAAGATTTACAGAAGTGAACTCGCTTCGTGCTTTGATTTCTTTTCTCTTTTTTCTTCCCCACTCTTTCTTCCTGCTATATACATTTTCAAACCTGGGGCCTCTGGGAAAGCAGATTAAAGCCAGCCCTAGAGGTTTATATAAACTAAATGAGGCACATGGCAAGATGCCTGGCATGAAACATAGGGCCCGATTCATAAAATAGTTCAAAAGCATATATATAAAGTTTAAAATGGGAGGATCTCTTGGCAATAGATTGGAGCAGAGTTTCTCAATAGCGCGCAGGCTGCTGCGCCACTGAAAGAAGCCCTTGAGGCTTCTATTTACACGGCAAATGTCACATTTTACACAGCTGGAAACTGAGGCCCAAGTGACAATGTACTATATTAAGCAATCAGTGTAATGTGCCTAGAAAACAGAAGGAACCTGTATCAGTGGTTCTTTCAATACTTTGAAGTAACTCGCTCAAGGTCATTTGTATGGATAGTGCCAACTATAGGGCTCAGACCTCTTGGCTTATAGCATCCAACTATAGCCATTGGAGTGTTATATATCGCACCAGTATAAAGGTTTGATTTTTGCCTACTGTTACAAATGGCTCTAAGGCTGCATTTTCCTTTGCTAGCTGTCTGCCACACTACACAATACCTTTTTTAACCCTGGATATAGAGGGGAGGGGTAAAAGCAAAGAAATTGAGCGGGGGGGGGGAAGTATTTCTTGTCAGGATATACTTGAATGAAAACCAGCACATTTCTCTTTTTGAGTTTTAGTCATCTTTCATTTGTAATCCACTCAAAACACTCCTGGATCTACTAGTTTAAAACCACAGAGTGGCAACTTGTGGTTGTGTGTTTCAGAAAATGAATTACATTTGAATTCAGAGTGATTTTGTTTTCAGAATGGGAGTAAGAAATCCCCCCAGCCTGACTAATAGCAGATCCCATTAACTGCAAAGGCCAAAGGGGAAATGGACAAGTGAATGATTTGGCTGTGAAAGGAGGTGAACTCATTTGCAGAGGAATGACTATTTCTGAGCATCTGGTGGCTGGCCTGCCTACGATAGCACGGATAAACTGCACGCAAAAATGAGTCCTTGGCTTGCTTGATAGTAGACAGCAATGGGCCCAGAGCTCTCGAGTGGTTTGGAGCTTACAGAAATTCTCTGCGCTACCAAAGATTTTCATTTTTTTTAACTAAGCTCTTCTTTCCTACCCAAATGTGTTCATAGCTCTGTTCAAAGTAGCAGTGAACAAAGACTATTTAGGCACACAGTCACAGATGTTTCCCCTGTTTGTGCGATCTATGTGAAGCAGATATTATTCTGTGCCATGTTATCTCAGAGATTAATGATGGACAAGTTTCAAAAGGTTTGGAATTTGCAAATAATTGATTTGGAGGAACTCCCACAACAGTGAAGCTTCTTTGGATCTTATCAAAACTCTCTGTACATAGTGGATCTGTACTAACAGCCAAAGATGACTGAAACAGCAAAGGGAGCCCTCAACCCCCTGCCAGAGCAGAAGGGATACAAGTTAGTCAAGCCCATAAAGAAAAGGAAATCACTTCTATGACTTCTGTGGAGGGAAACTGTTTCAGAGAATTATGTTCTCTAAGAACATGTGCTCATTTTCCAGAATCAATTTGGTTCTGATTTAGTGAATAAAAAATTGCAATTTAATCTTTCAAACATTGTCATTTTGTTACCTGATGTAGACTTGGATGACTACTGGATTTTTCAGGTGAGTGACCTTACCAAAAAGTCAGGAAAAATCTCTCTTCTCTGTTGAGAAGATACAAGGAAATTCAGTGGAAATGTTAATTTTTTTTTTTTTTTTAATTAAGAATGCTTCTTTGGAAACTTAACATTGGTTTTTTAACCAGTTATTTTGAAGTAAGTATGTGCAATACAACTACTGAAGACCCTTTCCTACTATCAGGGAATAAAACAAATTTGAAAGTAATAAAACCATATGGAAAGTGAAGTTTACATACTGAGAAGTACATAAAGAAGTGAATTGTGCATGATTCTTGCATCATTTTTAATCAGTAAGTGCTCTTCATCAACAACAGGGAAGATGCTCTTTTAGTCTGTTTCTGTGTCAGCCTCAAGCCTCACAGAGAAAACTAGTGAATTCGGCAACTCTCCCTCTCTTCTTCCATGTTGACAGATCTTGCTCCTGAAGCCTCCCAGAAGGGACCTTCTCTCCAAAAGTGGGAAATGATTTCCCTCTCTTCTGTGAAAATACCTGGAGGCCCTCCCACTGCTGATCCCTTTACCCACCGCTAACAGAGATCCTTTCGGTATTCTGTGCGCATACCTCAGTTACCTCACAACAGACGAGCTGATGACACTCAACACAAAGAGTTGTTTTGTGATGACTCAAGGACAAGTTGAGAGAGAATTAGGGATAGCAATGCTGAGTGGCTCGGTTTCTGCGGCCATTACACAAGAGTTGGGGTTTATAAGAATGAACCCACAACACTGAGATTTAGTTGTGAACAGACTGATGGGAACGTTTCTTTCCAATTCTTTGCAACTCTCTGTACTGTGACCTATTATTTAGAGTATGTGCTAAATTCCACTCTGAAGACAAGGGCAATTTCTCAAATAACACCTGGATATTCACCCTTTGTGCTCATGGGGATTATTCCTTGCAGAACGTCAAAGTAGATGTCTGGACTCGAGCAGGGGGGTAAAATTATAACAGCAGAAGCTCTCCCAGAGGAGTCTTTTAGAGATGTCCCTTGAATTAACAAGGATGAGGACACAGAGCCTGCTAATTAGTTATATTCTTCCTACATATTTTTGTTTTTGGAAAAGCAATGGAGTGGAATTATGAAATGTGTAGTCTTGTTTGCTAGAATCAGCTGCCTTCTTTCTGAAAGCATTTTATGAGAGAAGGGTTGAAAAACATGAGAAATAACAGGCTTTACTCTAGGAGTGTTAATTGCCATTTCTCATTTGTTGCTATTCTCCTGCTAAATCAGCTTGCATACATAAAATCATAAAATCCACAATTTTAAAAGTTGTTGCCATTAACTTTTTGTTTTGTGGAGGTAGCTAAATGGCAAAAGATAGAATTCTGAGATAGCTGTTAAAGGAGAGAAGCAAGGTCTTTAAGGAGGACTATCTTCTGTAGACCAAGTATTACAATCAGAAGCAGCAGCCAAGTGATTTGGTCCAAGAGGACAGAGAACTGATTTGGTATCTGTATAAAATGGAAAAAAGGAGAGCCAGAGCAACTTCTCAAAGTGATGTAAAGCTGGAATAAACCTTTTGAGGCCAAGGAAGGTACAGCAAAATGGAGATGAGAATGAAGCCTGTAGGATGTTTTATCTCAGCCAATCAGTTTCATTCATTATTGTGTACTTTTATCTCTTCTTTCCATTAAAACAGACTGTTTTCTTTGTCTTCCATGATTATAGAGGACACACTCCTTGCTCAAACCCTTCTTTTGCCTCCACTCTCCATTGCTCTCCTGCTGTGTAATCTGTACAGTACTGGGTTGTGCTGCTGAAGAGCGTTGTTGTTGTTGTTGGAGTGCTCTAAGGTATTTTTTTCCCTTCTCATTCTCAATTGTCTTGTAAACTGCACTCTGGAACCATGACAGAGAGAACTTCGAATTGCACGATTGCTTTCTCCTTTCACCAGTGAAAGGAGACACTCAGTCTTATCTCAACCACATCTTGTCCGCAGCACCACCAGCCCCCATGCAAATCCTCCTTTTTTTTCCTACAGCTAAGAATCAGATTCTCCAGTTCATTGACCCAGCTTCATCCAGCTCTTTGCAGGCAACCAGTTGGATGAAAGAGTGGATCTTTCACTGCCAGTAAACTTGATTACCAGTGAACCAACAGGAAGAATGAGTTACATAATTGAAAATGCATTTCCAAAGACTAAATGTATTAGGAAAATGAGTTTGTTTTTTTCAGCTGCTGTCATGAAGGAAAGCACTGTGTAGGAGGACAGGCAATGTCTCTGAAAACTGTTCAGCCTATTTACGGCCCCTGTCAAAGTCAGATTAATGATTTTATATCAAAATGATACAGAATTAATAATTTTTCATTATCCTTGTAGTTTGGTTAGAAATAATAACCATATCAAGCTCTGGGTTTGCATATCCTGGGGCCTTCGAAGGGAATAGTGGCATTTCAGTGCTATGAAAGCTTTAGTAAAGCTTCATGGATTTAATCAAATGTTATGTTATAATTTCATAGTGCATTTAAACTACTAAGTTTCACAAAAATTCAGACCTCTAATCCCACTAATCCAAAAATGAAGAACTTTTTTTCTAGCATATCTTGTGTCATCCTATTTTTTAGTCAAAGTAAATGCAAAATGTCACTTCTAATATGAATTCACATTTTTATTATTAATTTCTTGCATCCCTTTTGTGCAATTGAAAACGATGAAACAAAGTGTATGGCAAAATAACTGTGCAACCACATATTTGTGCCAGCCCAACAAAGCAGATCTGCTAATTTTGCACAGCTTTAGTCTATAGTCAAAGCCCATGGAGAGAGATGTACGGTGAAGTGTGCCATGCTGTGTCAGGCAGCCTCTCCCACACGAATAAAAGACTCGCGGTACATGCACAGTGATGCGCTGTCTCATCTGAAGAACTTCCTGAATGTGTTTAAGAATCACCAGCCTGAGAACCCTACCACACAATTTTTACATAAATTGCAGTGGAAATAATAACCGCCTAAAACCCCATTGTAGCTCCAATAATGGCTGGAGTCCTGCAGGATTAGTGATCCTGGACTCCCACAGAGTCTGCTCAGATGCTAGGGAAAGAGCCACTCCTCTTGATGGCTTCAGTCCTTGTGCTCTTGGCAGCAGCCCTGTTCAGGAAATTGTAACAAACCAGAGACATAACATAGACATTGCAAGGAGAACTGTTTACATTCCTGTAAAGAAAGCTGCAGCAAAAACTGTCAGGACCACTGAGTAAGATACTACATAGCTCCTACATTTAAATTTTTGCTTGTCCCTTGCATGCAGGCGTCAGATGCTGCTGTTCTGATGCTCAGGTGCTCTCAGTTCAAGCATCCTAAGTGATGCCTTTTCACTGCTAAAGTCTGGATATGTTCCAGACTTCTCAAGTTTTATGGGGCTCAAGACTTTGGAGTTTAGATTGGTGTCTTCTAGAAGTGGAGCCATCTAAACCAGGAAGAACATTCCTGAGACAAAAGCTAATTGAGGCTATGTCTGACTCATTATGTGATTTTACACACTGTACTTTTCATATCTAGGAGAAGGTATATGTCATCAGCTCTATGCATCTCAAAAATCTGATGAGGCTGTGTCTTAGAAAAGAGCGTGGGTTGTTATAGAATCATAGAATGGTTTGGGTTGGAAAGGACCTTAAAGATCACCTAGTTCCAACCCTCTGCCACGGGCAGGGACACCTTCCACTAGACCAGGTTGCTCCAAGCCCCATCCAACCTGGCCTTGAACACTTCCAGGGATGGGGCAGCCACAGCTTCTCTGGGCAACCTGTGCCAGGGCCTCACCACCCTCAGGGTGAAGAATTTCTTCCTTAGATCTCATCTACATCTCCCCTCTTTCAGTATAAAGCCATCACCCCTTGTCCTATCCCTACATGCCCTTGTCAAAAGGCCCTCTCCAGCTTTCTTGTAGGCCCCTTTAGGCACTGGAAGGCTGCTAGAAGGTCTCCCCAGAGCCTTTCCTTCTCCAGGCTGAACAACCCCAACTCTCTCAGCCTGTCTTCATAGGAGAGGTGCTCCAGCCCTCTGATCATCTCCGTGGCCTCCTCTGGACCCGCTCCAACAGGTCCATGTCCTTCTTGTGTTGGGAGCCCCAGAGTTGGACGCAGTACTCCAGGTGGGGTCTCACCAGAGTGGAATAGAGGGGCAGAATCCCCTCCCTCGACCTGCTGGTCGTGCTCCTTTTGATGCAGCCCAGGACACGGTTGCCTTTTGGGCTGTGAACACACATTGCTGGGTCATGTTGAGCTTCTCATCAACCAACACCCCCAAGTCCTTCTCTTCAGGGCTGCTCTCAATCTATTATTTTCCATGTGTCTTAGCATAATTTCCAGGAGGATCTGCTCCATGATCTTGCCGGGCACAGAGGTGAGACTGACTGGCCTGTATATCCCCTGGTCTTCCTTTTTTCACTTTTTAAAAATGGGGGTTACGTTTCCCCTTTTCCAGTCAGTGGGAACTTCACCAGACTGCCACGACTTCTCAGATATGATGGATAGTGGCTTAGCAACTTCATCCGCCAGTTCCCTCAGGACCCGTGGATGCATTTCATCAGGTCCCATGGACTTGTGCACCTTCAGGTTCCTTAGATGGTCTTGAACCTGATCTTCTACAGTGGCCGGGTCTTCATTCTCCCAGTCCCTGCCCTTGCCTTCTGCGACTTGGGCGGTGTGGCTAGAGCACTTCCCGGTGAAGACTGAGGCAAAAAAGTTCTTGAATACCTCAGCTTTCTCCATCTCCCGGGTAGCCAGGTCTCCCGTTTCCTTCCAGAAAGGGCCCACATTTTCCCTAGTCTTCTTTTTATCACTGATGTACCTAGAGAAGCTTTTCTTGTTGCCCTTGACATCCTTGGCCAGATTTAATTCTGTCAGGGCTTTAGCTTTCCTAACCTGCTCCCTGGCTGCTTGGAGAATTTCTTGTATTCCTCCCAGGCTACCTCTCCTTGCTTCCACCCTCTGTGGGCTTCCTTTTCGTGTTTGAGTTTGTCCAGGAGCTCCATATTTTTCCATGCAGGCCTCCTGGTGTTCTTGCCTGACTTCCTCTGTTGGGATGCATCGCTCCTGAGCTTGGAGGAGGGGATCCTTGAATGTTAACCAGCTTTCTTGGGCCCCTCTTCCCTCCAGGGCTTTATCCCATGGGACTCTCCCAAGCAGATTCCTGAAGAGGCCACAGTCTGCTCTCCTGAAGCCCAGGGCAGTGAGCTTGCTGTGCGCCCTCCTCGCTGCCCTAAGGATCTTGAACTCCACCATTTCACGGTCACTGCAGCCAAGGCTGCCCTTGAGCTTCACATTCCCCACCAGCCCCGCCTGGTTGGTGAGAACAAGGTCCAGCACAGCACCTCTCCTCGTTGGCTCCTCTGTCACTTGGAGAAGGAAGTTATCATCAACGCGTTCCAGGAACCTCCTTTGTTCCTATGTTTGTTATTTTACATCAAAGATTCTGTTTTAAATGGGAAGGAGCACACACTACAGAGGATGGGCAGATTCCTCCTTGCCATTCAGTATATCAAACACAACTGGTTGTTCAGTTTCAGAATTTTGCAGGGCATTCAGTTTCACAAATTGAATGTGGGTCTGAAGGCTTCCTATCCTCCATTGTCTCAAAAAGAGACAGAAGGGTTTTAATACATAAAATCATACCAGAATTTTTTTATAACTAAGATATAACAATTTGTGTGCTCAAGAAAGTTCCCCTACGCAGTCTCTGTGGGAGTTTTACCATAGACATTAGTTGAAAAGGCTCAAAATCAAACTCTGAAGACTTGAACCTTAATTTTGCATTAAAATTAATTTCATTTTATATTTTTATTCAAATTATTGCAGTATCTGGAAGTTTAAGCTAAAGAACAATTACTCTGAGGGTTTTTTGTGAATTTCCGGTGTGGGTTATATTTGTATGATGCCTATCGCAAGGAGGACAGTCCGTCAAGGACTGCTTCTACGGGTAGTTACAATATAGAGCATCACTTTCAACTGCTTTGTAATGTCTTTCTTTGCACTGTTAGCTTCTACCTATTTATCCAAGATACGGTTGAGACGGTAAAGAGGTTAAGCTGAAATTGTGAGGAAATTCTGTCCTGTTTGCTGATGCCTGTACATCACAGATAATCAGAGTAAAAATTTTAAAGCACTGAAAATTGGTAGCATATAACTTATAGACTGCACCAAGTCTGTAACCTTGTTGTACTTACATAAAGTAATTTCATTTTGATTGCCTATTGAATAAGTCTGATTATTCTTTAAGAGTCACTTTGGAATGGAGCCTGAAGGTACAATATAAAATAATTGAATTGAGTGTAAAGTTCCAGCTGGTAACCTTGTCAGTAATTTGAACAAAGATCTTGTATCTGTAATTTAGAGAGCTGTAGATATCAATGTGTAGTGGATTCCACTAATACTTACGAAATTTACCCCCTCCTTTTTCCCCCCACCAGTGAAACTTCTGTTCTCACCAACAAGCTCATTTTAATCGAATTAACATACCAGTTGACGGCAGCACACTGGAATTAGAACTGTATGGTTGGCTCAGATTTATTTCATGCTATATCACAGTATGAACTTGAGGAATGATTTCCAGGAGACTAATTATCACATTATACTGAACTGCACCGTAACTACAATAAGTAGAGCGACAGGATTCTTTTTTGTCTTTTCCAAGCTATTTGTTGCAATTTTTGAGCCCCTTAGTGAAACTTTAAAAAAGAGGAATCCTAGAGCTGTAGCCAGATGTTCTTAAAGAAAATACTGCCACCGAGGTCCTGGGGGATACAATCCAGACCCTCAGTACCTCTGAAAGTGGGCTTGAGTGTGCTCATTATTTGGGTTTTGATAGCTGCTGTCCCTGGGCCAGATTCTGTGCTGCCCCGTAATGACGGTGCCGTCATGAAGAGCACAGGGCACTGGACTGGCCGTACGGCACTTCAAGTTTGTCTTGCCTGTAAGTTTAATCCAGGGGCTCTTCAAGAGTTGGTGACACTAGCCCTTCGGACTTGCCCTCACAATACCCTCTCACTTTACAGGTGGTGTATTAAATCTGGACAAATTGACCTCCAAGGATATAGGCAGGAGTTCAAGAGCTCTTCTATTTATCAGGACAGCCTGTTTATTTCAAAGTGAAACTAAAGATGAAATCACCTGGATGCTGTTATCCAGTATTTTCTCACAATTTTACTTTGTGCATAAATGAGTAAGAAATTTCTCATGCAAATCCAAGCAGCTCCCTTTTCAAATTCTAAATTATTAATAACTGCAATAGTTATCTCACAGAGAAAGCAAAATACTGAGGAATTGAAATTTAATGCTATTTGGGATATGAAAATCATGCACAATTTGTTTTGTGTCGCTTAGAATCTGCATTCAACTAGAAGGAAGTTTATCAATCTTTTTTCAAAATTTAGGGTGTACTTTTTTTTTTGTTGCAGAGGCAGCTTCCTTAGTTAGACAAATCCAAACATGGAAATCAACTTGTTGCAAGCATCAGGATAAATGGTATGTTACTATGGCATTTTGGATGCCTTCTTATTTACTAAGCTTTTTAGCCCTGTGTTGCTAAGATGCAAGGCTGATGCACAAAACAATAGGCCATCCTAGTCTTCAGATAATAAGGTCAAAGTACAAAGTCAGTAGGATGTAATTTTCCACAAACGGAATGTGTTCTAATTAGAAAGATTTGATTTTTTAAATACTATTTGAAGTATATGCTTTCTGATCAAAATAGGAGACTAGTTATTAATAAAATCAAATTCACTGCTTTGGTTTAAGAACTGGTAAATTTCCCAACTTGAGACATGCTGAAAACACACACACGTGTGTGTCTCTTGTACACTCCGTGGCCACCTGCCATGAGCCATAGCCAGTGACACCGACACCTTGATTTACCGTCTCTGAACAGCTATGTCTCATTTCATGAAATGCTTTAAAGAAGTGATGCCAACCGTTCCATGATGCTGTTATACCTCCCTCCTCTTTTGATAGCTCCCTTCTTATGTCCCAGCTGGTATTCCTTGGAGCTTTGCCTTTGGTAAACTGCCATATATTCTTTGCAAATATGCCACAGCTATTCACTTTTCCTTCTACAAATGACTCGCATTAGCTTCTATTGTTGTTGCATGTCAGTGAGAATATAGTTCCTTCAACTCACTAGCTGCTATTATTTTTCTCTAGCTATTTTCCATTAAGACGCATTTCCTCCCAAATGTTATGAAAATATATTTTTTTTTCGTTTACTTAGGGTTTGTAAAGCTTTTCGCATAGATAAATATCTCCCACAGGATTGACTATAGAGAATGTTAGAGGTGGTGGTTGTTGTTCTTTTCCATCTGCAATGCATTTCCCCCCCTTAAATTTATGTACGTGCCTGCTCCCTCTTTATGGATACATGTGGGAAGTAACTGCTATAGGAAAAAAAGCAGTGCCTAGTGAGAGATACGTATGTGTTTGCAGAGAGAAGGGATAGTTTGGGGAATATCTGTGGATAGCGCGTTGTGGAGAAAGACTGGTCTGTGTATATGAGCAATGGGAGTGGGTAAAAGTATGTGTGTAGCCATCGATTCTGATCTATACTGATCTGATTCTTATCCTAGTTAACATCTATACCCTGTATACAATCAGAGAGGTTTCAGTTAATTTACTTTGTGCTTTGCAACGATGCTGCTTTTTTTACATCACTGTGGAATTTCAAATATCAGTGGAGACGTACTTTTATATCTCCAGAAAGTCAGAGGTGTCTTTTCATCAGTATGAGAGGACAAGCGTTCTCACAGGATCTTTTTCAGTTTGGCACAGCATCTATACATTTGGATTGTGATGTGAATTATTTAACCCTTTAAGTGAGCAAAACTGGAAATCTTAAAAAAACAAAATTGCCCTAGGAGACTCGTAAGTTTTCTTTTTATCAAAATCCACAGATACATCTATAAACTCATATTTCTCAGAGGATTTAAACTTTTCTCTGTGAGCAAACAGACGTAAGAAGGTATATCCCAGCCACTTCAGTGTGAAAAATAGGGTAGCTTGGGTCTGGGTCTACAGAAGGATAAAGGGCCCTTTCTGCCCAGCTAGTTGCCCTTTCTTTGTGACTGATGATCACTTTATAAGCGTTAACAACTTAAAGAGGTTGGGCAGTAAAAAATGAAGACTAGAGTTGATAGCTCAACAGCTGGGATACAATTTAGTGGAAGAGCTGTTCATACTGTTTCCATCTAGCACTACTGAGAATCAGGGATAGTTAAAGAAAAAAGAAATAGATAAAACTATTTTTAAATGTAGTATTTTTTCCCAACTATGACTTTTTTTTAACACTTTTCATAAATTACATTTTAATGATGCAGAATTTTGTTGCTTTTTTTTTGTTAATAAACACGACTAAATAATTTTTTTTTTTTTTTTTTTTTAGCTTGCCCTTTTTCTTTCTGTTGTGCCCTAGACTTCTTTGAAGGAATTTTACTTGAGTGTAGATTGCAGTGTTTGCCCGGCAGCATTTATGTTGTACTTTTAAAATTGTATTCCGAGTTCTACAAGTTTAGAATTCAGACCATGGTACCAAAACCAGGGTGGGAGACAGTAGATATCGAATAGTACTGCAGTATAGATACATAGCATCAGCACTCTAACCGGGTAATAACCTGACTCTGCCTCCTGCACAGCAAAGGCCAAAAAGTCTTGGCATTAATCTCTTCCGTAGTATAAACAGACACACTAGGAATTTTTTCTTTAAGATTTGATTAAGAGTAATCCAGCCAGTTCTACTAAAGATAAAAATTCCTTCTGCGGCAGTTGGAGAGGTGAGTTCCACGCAGTGAAGGACTCTCAGGCTTTCTTTCAAGCTGCAGGAAATAGATGATAACTACATTAAAGCTCAAGATTGTTTTCTGCACTGTGCGCTGAGGTGTGCCAGAAGAGCTCCGATCCTCTGCTGATAACAGTAACACAGAAAACAAACCTCATACAAGAGTATGTTCTGAGGTAGTGAATTGAGTGAGGGTTTTCAGAGACAATTTATCTTAAGACTAACAATGGAATACGCCTTTCACCTGCGTATAAATAAGCAAGGATAGAATGTATGTGCCGTAACTTGGGCACAGTTTGTTGATTTAAAAACGCGTGCTTTTCACAAGGCTTATGAAAACATTTGCGTTTTGGAGGAAAGATAATTTTGTAGAGTGTTTTGCTGGAACCTCTTAGTCTCAACTTCAGTTCTGCCACATACTACCTCTAGTACTGTACCAGTCTGCAGTGGCAATACAGCTTGTCTTTTGTATTTCATTCAAAGTGGAGGGAAGAGATGATGGAAACAGAAGAGTTGCTCCGAGATTGCTCTGAGTTGTTCACGCACTGAGATAGCAGAAACAGTGTGAAATCAGTATATCAAGTGAGATTTCTGCCATTTGGAGCCCCAATTTTTTTCACGTTGCTTCACAGCAAATCACTGCTGGTTGAACACCAGCCCTCAGAAAAAGATGTTGTAGCCAAAACTGCCCTTTACAGGATCGCCTTGAATAGACAGCACATGCGGTGCACTTGCGGCGCAGAAATTCTACTGCAGTTTTGGCTGCATTGATTACTGGTGCTTGTGCTATGAGTCACCTAACTTTATGTTGTCGCAGCAGTGTGTATATTTTTAGGATGTGGAAAAAAATAATAAGAGCAAATATTTTATACAAATAGCATGATTTCAGTTCCTGTCTTGAATATTTGATCATTACATTGGTCAGGTAAGAGGCATTGTTATTGCAGCTGAACAGTAAGGATGAAGTAGACCTACTGGTAATGTAGCAAAAAAGATATGTTCTCTACTTAGATTAAGCAGGCACAAATGGGAGGGGAGGGAGATGGAACGATTTTTCACATAACCATAATTGTGTGCTAATTATATCATGGAATGAAAGCAATTGCCCAATTATAAGACAATGTATCACTCTATCACAAGCAGTGCTTTGAAGGTTTATGTACTTTAAATTACTGTGACATTCCCAAGGCTTCTCTGTTTACACATTTGTCTCAACATCTTCTAGCAACAGCAGTGCTATGACTAAAGCCATTAATTAATATATTCCCTGTGTCTTTGCAGAAGTTACAGGGTGCTGTTCAGGATGAATTTATGCTGTTTTGTAAAGTAGCTTGATTTTCCTATTACACTGCTCATGACCACTCTGGGTTTGATAACTGAGGGTAGGTGAGGTAGGTTTTCTCCTCTACTCTCCTTGCAAATATTTTTCTGTCAGTGCCCTCTTTATTACTGAATTTTTGTTCTTCTCTGAATTTTAACATGAGTGTACTCCTCCCTCCGTGACAGTAGATTCTCCAGTCATGCCATTATTACTTTCCTGATACCCAGAATGAGTGAGAGGAAAATCTTGACCAGTAAATCTATTTTCTTCTTTTTTACCATCAGTGGGAGAGTACAATGTACGTTGACCAGTATTACCATTTTATTTTCAGTTAGTTATCAATAGGTGTTCGTCATTGCAGGCAGGTAAATTGTGCGCAAGTCCACAACAGCATTAATCAAGCTCGACTGAATAACAACCACAGTGAACATTCAGTGACAGACACTTCAGCGTGGTCTGTAAAAACCTGACACGAACCCCAAGTGTGTGGTCAGAGAGCTATACCGTACAGAACCTTAAATATTTGTATCTTCCCAACTATTGTCACTTATCCTTGCAAGATTAAACCTGATGTAAAGCTACCTGTAAAACTGCATAGGAGACAAGCCTTTATTTGCAATTAACCATTTGTTCATTAAATAGACAATGAAAAGCTGTCCCCAGAGCACTGGGATTTAGATTATTTTTTATCCTTATCATGAAAAGACCCCATCCTTGTCCGTCACTCAAAATACATCCCACTGGTTAAGTCATGTTGTATCTGCTAATACACCTTTCCTGTACACCAACCTCTGAGCCCAAATGCATAGAAAATCAGCGAGGGCGTAGCAGCACTGCTTCCTCATACACTTCCATGCACCTTCTAATAACTAACTACACAACAAGTTAAAGCTTACTCTACTAGGCATTGCAGCATGCCTAATAGGTCATCTAAGACCTACTACTTTGCACCTTGGAAGAGGATGGATCCTTCCAGGGAGTGGTCACCCCCAGAGCACCCCTATCCATAGCAGCAGCAGGGAGGATCTCTCAAGCAAACAGATATGAGGTTTTTCTGCATACTATTGGTCAAAACCAAATTGTCAAACCCCACATATAAATCAATAGGCTGTCAACATAGATCTTGCTGTGCTGGGAACCAGTTAATAAACAGGCTGCCGCATTCTATACCAGCTTCCGTTCACAGATAGATTTAAGGTGCAGCCCCAAGTACAGCACACTGCAATATGCCTTGCTGTCAAAGTAAAAACTAGGGAGTGTTGACTTATTCAGCAGTTTCACACAAGGACAGGCTTGACAGGTGGCACCAGAATGTGAGGTCTGTTTCAGATTCTTTCATTAATTTTTTGCAAACTTTAGTGGCTTTTGAAAGGAACCATATTGACAATACTAGAGGCTGCACTCTTCCATTTATCTGTAAAATATAAATGGGAAGGGATAGTGCAAGCTTACCTGTTCGCTAGTTTTCCTGACTGAAAAGCGTTATCTCTTCTCTATGATGTTTTGTGGGAGTGCGAATGCAGTTGTCTCATTCATGAGGACATGTGTACAGAGCCATGCAAGGTAAAATGACCTTTTCTGGCCTGGAAGTGGTTTGGTGAGATACAGTGGGGTATGTGTCTCCACCACTGACCACCCTGCTGGGGAGCCAGGCAGGGCCAATATATTTTTTTCATACAGAAACCCTTCCACACAGAGAAGTGGGCTGAGACTGAAAAGGGTTATTTCACAACCAGCAGAGAGCACTGCTCATGATTTTTGGTAACTGAATACCAGCAACCCTTGCCCCTCTTTAAAGGGAACAAAGAAGCAAACTGAGGCCTGATGATCACCTTGCTCCTGAAACAATTGCCCAAATGCTGCAAAAACATTACAGTTAGAGACTTCTGATTTGGTTAAGGACATTGAGATGCTCATGGCAGTTAAATAATACCACAGCCTACAAAACTGGGTTAGAACATGAATGGAAGTTAGTCTTTGCTGACTGCAGAAATCACAGGAGAAGACTTCTTCTCAGGCTATTGCAGCCATTACACGTCCAGGGCTCACAGAAGTCAACTGCATCAGTTGAAAAACTCCTGTGCACTTAAAGGGGTTTAGAATCAAGCCGTAATATGGATTACCAGAAAATGCAGAGGCAGCTTCAAAAAGGCCCGTTGACAGGATCAACACTTGTTCAAATTTCTGATATTCTCTTCAAATTATCTTCTCTGGTTAGAAGTTCATTAGGGGTTTCTGAACTCTTTCCTCTTATTAAAATACAAAAAGAGACTCAGATAATAATATCTAGCATCTTCATTGGAACTGCTTGTCAACTATACAGCACCAATTTGTTCCACTTTTTTTTCTTGTTTTATTCTTAAAGGTATTTGCCTGGGTTTATAGTTATTTATTTTGGATGGTTATCAAACCTGTTGGTATGTTGCCATTTTTGCCATTCTTTGTGAAATGAGTTTTATGGATCTTGGTACAGTATGAAATTAATGGCTGTCTGGATCACAAAAGTCACCGTTCAAAGTGCTGGTAATTGGCACCTCAACATATATTCCCAGCAGAGGCCAAGGAGCAGATAGTTTCAGAGACGGAATGACCATCTGCCTCTTCTTGGTGGTTCCTCACAGTTGACTGAGCAATGTCAGGAAAGCTTGTCTGCTTTACCTTTTTTTGGGGACAAGTCAAGGATTTCTTACTACCCATCTGGTACCTGATCCTGGCATTATATTCTTTATTATTTTTAAGATAATTTGTCTTCCTCCCCCCTCTTCCCCATGGCAAAGCATTTTAATCCCCTGCCACTCATATTTCTTTAAGTGGTGCCTTAGATGGTGGAGACAAATGCATGGCTTGCTGTCCCTCTGTTTTGCTTCCACAGGTGACGGTAGTGGATAGCCTAGTTCCCTGATGCAGTACAGCCTAGGTGTTTGGCATCTCTAAGTACCCAAGAACTTGGTATCTTCCTTTCCTGCACTGTTCTGATATTAATGCTTTGGCACATAAAAAATGCCAACAGATGCCATCAAGTGTAAAGAGACAGGTGGTGTCAATGCGTCAGAGGAGGGACTTCCTCCAGAAAGATGGCACTTGCTGAGTTATGTAGGCTGCCCATGCAAATCCTTACCCATGTGACATCCATCTCCTTGTGAGACAGTCCTAATGTCCTTGTGAGCCGGCACAATGCCACTCGCAGCCCAGGAATAGAAACGTATTGTAGGGACTGTAAAAAAAGCCAGATTTTACATGATACATTTGTAAGTGATGTTTCCTGCTGCATCTGTGTATCACATAGCCTGCTGCATGCGCTTGGTAAAGTGGCTGCATCTTCAGGTTATCATCTGTAAAAAAGTGTTGTGGCTAGATTTCATGAAGCCTTTGGTTTTTGTTTTATGCAGCTGTAGGGACACTATATTGTGTCAGAGATATCAAATAAGAACACTAAAGACTTTATGCACACAGGTTTACTGCTCTCCCACAATCTTTTTCACTCTTGCCTTCATGCCAGAGGTTTTCTGTATCCCCTTCTGTATCTCCCATTGCTCATGTTAGAACCTGAGTACAGAAAAGTATTTCCTCTTACCTGTTCCATATTTTGCTTCATATTTCCAGTCATATGATGACTAGATGAGCTATGAGCCCAGACCTTTTTTTTTTTGGCATCAAAATCCTTCCACAGATAATAGGCTTGATTCTCTAATACGGGCAGACAGCTTAATGAAATATTTAATCCACAGACAATGAAAAAAATGTTTTGTCTGGTTTTTTGTTTTATGTCACTACTGACCTTTTATATAACTCACCATTATATCATTGTTCTCGTATCTTAGTTCAGGGTTCTGGAATCCAGGGTGGAAGATACAGTTCTCTGTCTTTTGTCTCCCTTACGGGTCACGCGGCCCGAACGTCATCCTTTTAAGAAAGCAATGCAAATGTAGCTGACCATACTCCCATTCTATACCTATAAGTGATTACTATATGGCTATATTCTGTCATCTGGAGACATCTTTCAGGATCAGGACTGTATTATTGCAAACACAGAAACATCATCCTCGCTTCTGGAGAGCTCACAGTCTAAAACGTATGACCTACAGAAATCAATTGGGAGAAGGCTAAAATCAAATAGCTTTGCTTTTACACAAATATTTGCCTTTCTAAAAATATTTTAAGGTGCCACTAAGCTCACCAGTCCAGCAAGTCGTGATTAATTTTCTGACAGGATATATCAAGGGTGCCAGTTCTGTGACCTGCATGTCAGATATGCTCTGCCAAATCAGTCTTTGCATGTCCCATTACGCCTGCTAACTGAAATGCATCTTCTCGTAGGGTAGAGGGTTCGTGACTTTGATTCCAGATATATGAGCTTCTAGTAATATCACAGCAAAGGGCTGTGGGCTGTGGTTTACTTCCCTTTTGTACTTCCGTAAGAGAGCTGTCCTGCCAGACATTTAGATACCAGTGGGTGGGTACCTAAACAGAATGAATTATTTACACCCCGCTATCACGGGGTGCTCGAATGTGGGTCTGCATATTCTGTTTGGAAGCCAATCTGCTCATGATCTTTCACTAACCCCACTTTGTCTTTTCTGAGTGCGAGGGGCAAACTCTGTGCTCAGTTTTGACATTCTTCCTTTACAACTACTGATTGCTTAAAGCAAAAGGGGGGGTTGCAGGAAATATAATTAAAGGCAGAACTTGCCTGCTGGAGCTTTTCAGGGAGATAAAGGGCACTCCTCCTCTCCAGAAGGTCTCTATTCCTTTCCCAGTGATGCTGTAATCTGTTGCTAAGGCAGTGGCTGTGCTGTAACATAGTGTTCTCTCTCTCATTGTGTTTATGAGCAGGTGGAGCAGAAATTGCTTGTTTTCTACACAAATAGCTATAGAACAAATGTACCAAAGGAAATGGGAGGGTGGGTGGAGAAGATCCACAACATGATTAACATGAAAATAAAAGATGTGAGAACATGCCATATTTAAATAGTAAATATATAAATAAAGTTGATCGTTGAGCACCTTCTCAGTGTGAGGCAGCCCAATTCATAGAGGATCAGACTAAACATCGGGAAATCATAATTTTATTCTTAGCTCTTCCACTAGCCTGCTGAAGGGTTTTAGCCAAGGTATTTTCTGGTTCTGTGCTTCATTTTTTCCATCCTTATAGAGAGTTGCTGATTCTTTGTAAAGATGTATGAAAGCTGGTGTAGAAAAATACTGGTTGACATATGGATTTTACTATCACAAGAAGTAGGAATTTGGTGAAGTACTAGGAAGGACTATTGCTAAAGATGAGTTCAGAAGGACACTAGGAAAAGAAAAAGAAAAAAAGTATGCACCAAAGAAAAATGATTCAGTGGGGAGGCTGTTTGTATTCCTGTTTCCTATAATTTTAAAAGGCCAAAGAAGTGGAATCCAAACCCTCTCAAGTCCATTTACATCACTGTGCTGTATCTGCAGACATCGTTACCTTGACATTAATGTATAACCATTCACAGTGCTGGCGTTAGCACAGCACGTTTTGCCATGTATCAGACACATTGCACTGCAGAGGAAAACAAAGGCAGATGAAGTGAGAAGTGGGAGTCATGAATCATTTAAAAAGAAATAGCACACACAGAGCCCACTGTAAAAAGAATGACAGCGTCACCATTCGGAGCGCTGCCAGCCGGTGAGAGTGCAGCCACCACAGCTCGGGGTGGGGGGAGAGGGAAGGCACGTGCTTGCTGAAGTTGAGACAGGCACCTTCTTTCATTAACCATCCTCATAACTTGAAATTAAGACTTCTATAACATATTCAATTAACTTCTACCCACACCCTTCACGGATGCTGAGTTGGTACGGGTACACTTGCACACGCACACAGACTGGTAACGCTCCGCTGCCACGTACCCTGTGCTGGAGCCACCCACACAGGGCTCCCAGGAGGTGGAGAGAATCCTCTTTTGTTAATGTTTTGTATCTGCTTTGCATATTCTCTGGAGGCCTGATTCTTACTTCACTCTCATGAGTTTGGTATGACTTCGGTGATTTACACAGCTGCAACTGTCAGTGTAAAAGGGGAATCAACCCTTTAAGACGTGGTGACAGGTAACAGTTCTATGCATAGCTCTGAAACTCTTTGTCGGGCCCCAAGAGCACGAGCAGCCTCCACCTCCACCCCAGCCTCCCCCGAGGCCTCCCCCTGCACCCCTCACCCCTCTGTCCATGCGCCCAGAGGCCCCATTTAAGCGCAGGGCCAGGCACCCACTCCATGCTTGGGCTACAGGGTAGGGGAACCTGGTTTTAGCTGTGTCGCAGCTACGCCTGGCTGTGGACCCACACATACCCTCACGCATCGTGACTTCATATCGACTCCCCAGCTTGGCCTCGTGCGTCCTTGCTCGTGCACTGTGGGACTGGCCCTGGCCGGTGAGGCCCCTTGCCCTGGCAGGCTGGGTGCTGTGCTTGGCTTCCCAGCCTGCAGGGAGGAACGGGCTCTCATTGCTCTCTGGCATGCTTATTTACTGATAATGCAGGGTTAGCGTTCTTCTCTTTCAGATCTATACTCTGCTTGCTCTTTAGAAGAACTGCTGTTGTCCCGTACTGCTTTGGTTTGGAGCTAATAAGCAAGCTTTGCTCCTGGAAACCCAGCGGTGCAATTCACCGATCCACTAATGCCGTCAGATGATTATGTAGGCATCATGCTCTGGGCTGGGTGAAACAGTGAGGCCTGGTAAAAACGCGTCACTAAAATCAGTGGTTCTGTGACTCTCTCCTTTTGAAAGCTTAGACTATTAAAAGCTAATTCTTTCATCTATCTGTAATGAAATAGTTTAAGGTTCTTGCCACTCTGGGTTTCTGAACTTTGGTTTTTGTCCTGAAGTATGGCCTGGAGTTCCTGTTCATAGTATGGTAGCCTATGCAAGTACCCTTTGGCTTTCTTCTCACAGAAATGCCTTCTCCTGGATGCTGAGTTCTCAAACTTTGCAGGTGATTGTAAAGCATTTTTCTTTATTAGCAGGGGGTTAATTCCAATTACTAATTTTGAATTGTTCCTGCTTTTCTATTGTAGCCTATCTGATATTTTCTCAGGTACTGACCAAATTGTGAACTTCCTGAAATTCACACCATATTAACCTCTGTAGAAATAATCATTCCGTACCACCCGGGCCCACATAGGCCCTTTCACCAGAGTGATGAACGTGCAATTGGAATTGTGAATCCAGCACTGTTTTAGTTAGGAACAGTCTGGGCCATCAGAGAAAGCAAGTTCAGTGGTTTTTAGAGGGTTTTAGAGACCACAAGCATAAAGCGAGTATTCCTGCATCACAAGTAGACTGTAAAGCCTTAGTCATTTAATGATTGTAATGAGTGAAAAGGTAAATTGGTAAAAGATCATTTAAAGGAACCCGACTTGAGTCATCACAGAGGACCCTTATCTCACAGTCTAAAGTCTAGGGGAACTCCTAAGCTCAAATCTTTCTTTCTCAGTAAATAAAACATGCATCTACCTTAGTTTTGGTTTTAATCCCACTTTAAAACAATTTACTATATTTTACCAGCGATGACCATAAGTTTCAGCAAAAAACATGCTGAGTTTTGCAGAGTTTATATAGTTAAAATAAAATTACTCTCTGAATTCATAGGTCAAGCGTTGGGTTTTCTTTGAAGTGAAAGAAAAAAAGCAGGTTTGATTACTAAAATGATCCAGTTTCCTTGACATACTGTAGAAGCAAATAGAAAAAAATCAAGTCACTTAATGCAAAAAAAAAAAAAAAACCACCCAACCCAACTGCCAAGACAACATTTTTAACACTTACACCAGACAAACTGTTGGATTTCAAATTGGCAAACAGTCTGTTATGACAGTCCTTTGATGGAGCAATTCATAGAAAGAAAACTATCCGGAAAACTCCGCTCTAAGCAAGTGGGGCTTCTAATCAAGAAGATGATGCCACTCAAATCTAGATCAGAAGAGAGTCACAGAAATAAAAGACTTGATTCCACAATGAAGTTTGTGTGGGTAGACCCAACTGCAGGGTAGAATCCTAAAGGTAGCTGTGATGATGCAAAACAGTGCTGAACCGCGCTGTGTGTGCCATCGGCTATACATCTTATATTGGCTCCTGGCTGATGTGGTTTAGCACTACGCAACCTCCGGTTCTCTTAACAACAGTGGCAACACAGTCATTTTAAGCAACCTTTGTTTTCTACCAGAATGATCCATCCTGCATTCTGGAACCCAGAGGATTATTTGGGTAGCCTTGAATAGTGGCTTAACTTAAAGTAGCCCAAAGTAATAAGCATCACACAGAACTGCTGAAGGCTTCTGCTGCTTCTTGGTGCTTCTTCTGTATGCCCTCACTTGTGAGAGCCTGCGGCTTCCTTCCTGAATCTGTGCGCAATGGACTCTGTCGCTCAAGAGTTAGGGGAAGAATCCTGTCACCCCTTTCTTTCAAGCTTTCCCTTTGCTTAAAATACCTTCAGGTATTTCAGGATTTGGGCTTTTTTTAAGTTCAGTATTGCCAATCTTATACTAATAAAGGCATAAGCCTGTACTTCAAAATCATGAGTGGCATAATTATGACTTTAAAAATAGAACACTTTTTCATAAAGGCTGAGGTATTCAGATGACATTCAAGCAGCTGCATCTTCAAGAGAAATAGCACATATTATGGTATTGCTAATAAAATTGTAAGTAGTGGCAACACAGTACTTCATGTCATCGCAATCTTCAGAATTTGTATTCACTACTTGAGTTACCTTGAACTGACACATCGCATTGCACGCGAGCACATCTAACACACGAAGTGTAGTTTGTGACCTGGTGGCCACCTCGTGATTATGACGCTAGGCTCCAGTTAGATCTGGCTTTTCTTTTCGTGACGGGCTTTTGGTGTTACCTTGAGGAAAATCAACATTCAACCTCAACGTAGAACACACGTAAACCGGGAGGTCCATCTTGATTCTTCAGTTAGATCAGGATAGGGACAGTGTGTGCCACATCTCCCGCTACGCTGCCTGCTAGGGGCATGCAGAAACTTTCCCAAATTGCCCAAAATTATACAGATTCGGGTACCGTACTTCACAGCCCCAGCTTTAAAATGGGAGTAACAGCACTGCCTTGTATCACAGAAATGTTCAGAAAATTAAAGACTTTGAAGCACTTGGAGATCTAATCAGAAGTGCTACAAAGTGTTGTTAATTATGGTTAATTTGTTCTTTGACTGGCTGTACATAATTTTTAGCATGAGGTTCTCTGATACAATGATAATGAGGACTAAACTGCTATCTTCATATGATTTTCTGTGATTGTCAATATGAAATTCACTTGCCATGTATTTCCAGCAAAGTGTGCATAAAATTAACTATCACAGCAAAGAATATTCAACTAGACATATTGGAACAAAAGCTTTAACTGATGCTTATAATCGTGGTATTTTCTTAATGAGTGACAGGTGCTCTTGTTTATGTGCCATTCTCACAAACCTCCCTTTTCATTCAAGTAGGTCGATTCACAAAAACGTGCGCTGTTTGTGTAATCAAACAAGTGGTTTAAGAAAAAAGAACTTTCCAAATTCCTGTTGGGCTCTACTTTTCTCTTTAAACTTTTTTTGTTGCTGAACAGCAGCAAGACTGCTTAAACTTTAAATCACTTAAATGGATGTGTTACACCTACAGCTGAATGAATAATTCAGTTCCTAGTCACTGTCTGAATTTGATAGGAAGAAAAGGGGAGGGTCCCTGAGGGTCTGAATGTGTGAGCAGAGGGGGAAGGGGAAGGCTAATTAATTACACATTTACAGTGGGGAATACTTTAAAAAAAATCCACTTAAGTACTGTTTTTTGTTACATATTGCTGATCACAGCTGAGAGCATAATACCAAGGCAACCATATTCTTGAAAACTTAACTCTTTGAGGGCTGTTAACAACAGATTGAAATGAAGGGAAAAAACCCGATCCCAAACACCAGGGTTATGTTTCATTAGATAAATGCTTCGACTAAAAAGTGATTCATCACCTGCTGATGTCAGATTCATTACTGATGCAATTGCAATGTGAATTTCTTTTCTTCTCCATGTTATTTTCAGAGATTTTCTTTCTGAAAGCAATGCTGAGCTGGCTGCATCTCCTGGAGCGTTAAGGCAACATGGTAGTATTACCATTGACACCAGGGATGCAAATTATTTTTCTCTTGGCACAAGAAAGATTTTTGCTGCCAAGAGAACTATCTCTAGATTAAGCTTTTTTTAAATACTGTAAACTATTTTGGTAGCAGCAAATTACTGTTACTTGGTGGTACGTGATCTCTGACTATTTTTAATGCCCCTGTGACAGAACCGCAACATGCTTTCCAGCATACATGTGCGGTCATTTTCTGAAGGAATCAAGGCCCCTTTTATAGCTAAACCATTTCCATTCTCTGCACAACAAACAAGAACTGCAGTTGGAATTGATTTTTTCAAATAGCTCTGGAATTATCTCTCTCTAACAAAAACCTACCAATTCAGAAGCAATTTTTAATGACTGCTTTTGTTTCATATTCCCATGTGGGTTTATTATTCTTTGTCATTTTCTTCTCTAAAAATTGAAGAGACTTTGATCCTCCATTGCTCTGTATCTTTAGTAAAGCAATGTGCTTTCTAAAAACCTGCTTTATTTCATTCCAAAGTTGGTCATGACATAGTATGTGTTTGGGAAGATGGTGATTATTGAGTGTTTGTGCATTCTGAGGCATTCCTATAGCCAGGAGGCAAAACCAGTTGGAAATTTGCTGCCGTAGGTCTGCTTCCCTTACACCGTCGGTTGCCATGAGCATCTCATCTCCACAGACAGTTCATGCAGGGCAGCCACCTCACAAGGGTATAGACTGCTATGCTTGATCCATGTTGGTTCCCTGTGGAATCGTTTCCTTTCATAGTAAATGACAGAAGAAGATGGAAGTTTTGAAATACTAGAACTTACTGTCTGCTGTCTGCAAATAGGGAGCCGTGGTAGTTCTCGTGTCGTTTCCCGTTCGATCTCCCAGGGTGGGGTCACCAGTTTGTAAAATGTTTCAGAGTCCTTTGAGTGAAAAGTTCAGATGTTTTGCTTTGGATCTTCCAGTTCAACTGCATGATATTTATCGTAGGCATCAGGGAGAAGGAAAAGTCTAGTCCAGCAGCTCAGGAAAACTGTTGTTTAAAAACACGAAAATTATTTCCACAGTTTTAGCAATCCCTCTTTTTGAAACATTTCAGGACTTTTCTACCTGTTAATCTTTATATCTGACCCGAATACTGGAGTTTAATGGCTAACTTTTGGAAAGTGATATGGTGTTGTTAGACAGTGCATTCCTTTTTCATCCTCGGTTATCAGTTGTATAATAATACCAGTAAAACTGGTGAATGAAAAATTCTGATTTGGTGGCACATAACACAGATGTGTAACACCTGTTTCCAGCTTCTGCTTTTGACTTTTTATGGAACACTGAAGAAAAGTATTCCACTCTCTAACTTGGTTTCCCCATCTGTAAAGTGGAGTCCATAGCATTTATTCAATACTGTTACCTTAATCTTAATTATCTGATGTGATAGGATAGTACTCTGTTGCAGTACAAAGTAATCGAAGTTGAGGATAATTATTAGCTGGAGAACCACATCTATGAACTGAATTACAGGGCAGGGGTCTTTTTTGTTTCTCACATGCAGTCTTTGCTCATTTAAATAAGCATCTAAAAACTGGGAGAAAGTAGCTGTTTGCTTAAGGCACAAGGCTGAGATTGAGGAAATCTGGACTCTTCCTGATACTGTCACAGACTCTGTGATCTTGGGCAAATCTTGGTGGATAATCATCCTTCTGGCTGTTTTAACTTAAGTGAGAACAGTCTATTTTTTAGTAGTGTCAACTGAGGTTTTAGGAGATGCTGTAACATAAAAGTTTATAAGAATGTTCAGAGTAATTTAGTTTTGGATTAAAATACAGCTGGCAGGAGAGATGGGCAATACTCTTTAGTATAGACAGGGAATGTATTCTTCCTCCCCGCTATTATTGTCCATGCTCATTATTTCAGAACTACTGGACATGATCGTGCCTCGCTGCGGCGCAGCTTCCACAATGAGGTCACCTGCAGCTTGGAAGTACAGCTGTTTCCCTTGCCTTCATTTTTAATTCATGGGATTGTTGTGGGTGTTGGGTTTTTTTATCTGCTGTTTATTCTGCAAGCCCCTTTTGGGCACATTGATGCCTCCAGCAAGCTTTGTATGCCAGGGAATTATGGGTCCAGAGATTCTGCAAATCTGCATCCCAGCCAAAGCTTTTGAAAGCTGCTTCTTTTGAATGCCATGCATTTGGCTCACACCCCTCCTTTCCTCTCTGTCTGTCTCTCTCTCGCTCTCTTCCTCCCTTTCCCCTCTCTTCCCTCTTCTTTCTCTCCCCCTCTTCCCCTCCTACTCGTCTTTTTTCCCCCTTCTCCCTTCCCTCTCTCTCTCCTGTCCCCCTTCTCTCTTCCCCCCTTTCCCCTCTCCCTCTCCCTTTCTTTTTCCCTCTTTCTCACCTAGTGATCCCCTCAGTAATGATGGGAAACTGCACTGCATGGTGAACAACTTGGCTGGGAGGAGTAGAAGGGGGCTTTTCACTTCATAAAAGATGAGCTAGAAGCCTTTCTACACAATGATTAAGGCTATTCATTGCAGTCTGTATGTGGACCTACGTCTGTAAGATGGCATGTGCTCCACCTGAGCACCCCCAATATGTCAGACAGCTTGAGAAGCTGTTCTGACATTCGGCTCCCCCATCACGACCCTAGGATGTCTATCTCATTGCTCCATCGATACGGATAACAGCCTTTCCCTTCTAGTTCTTTTTTCCCGAGTCTCTATTTTATTTTTAAATATTAAAGCTCTCTGGGTTTCCCTAGTAAATCAGTGTGTGTGAAGTGCCGGTTACTGGAGGCTGTTTCCCCCCTCTGATGGACTGCACGCATTTTTTCTAAAACCGTCTCTTCTTTCCATCCCTCCTCCTGTCCCCTCCTCCCCCGCCCAAGCCTCAGCAAGCTCAGCTGCACATAATGACATCCAATCTGTTCAGGAAAAGCAAAAAACAGGAGGGGGAGAATACTTCCCTTTGATTTATACAGAAGCTGAGTTGGCAGAGAACTCAGCTCAGGGGTGGGTGGAAGGGGAACCAAAAAGCAAATTTGTGATGCATGGGCATACTCTCCCCTGGGGTGGTGCCAGTCAGCACAGCAGCCAAAGCCGGCAGAGAAGCTTTGCAGGTTTCATGTGTGCGCCCAAGGCATCCTCCTTCCCAACGTATTACTATCGCCATGCAAACACACACCCACAGTCTGGGGTTAATTTAATTTTAAAATGACATTAGAGATAACACAGGCCGGCTCATTAGCACTAGACAAAACACATAGATCCCTGTGTAAAGACAGACTCAGGAAGAGGGAGAGGTCAGCAACCAAGTGCTTTTCTCATTCCAGCAGTCAGTCTTTGAGCCGGGGTCAGTTCTTACAGGAGAAGGACATGGCTAGGTTTGGAGTGAAAGGAAAATGAAAAAAAGGAAAGAGAATCTTGTGCTGCAGTTCAGGCATTGGAGTGGGATCTTCTGGCAAAAATCATAATGTCAGGTCAATGACGTCATATTGATGTGTATCGTATCATAGAGTATGTTCCCTAGCATTTTATACCCACGTTTTTCATTCGTATAAGACAACATACAAAAAGAAATCAAAAGGGGCCCTAGTTTTGTATTTGATTTCTGTGGGAGTGATTATGAGTGGAAAGGACAGCAAGAGGTAGATGCAGGATATGTGGGCTGGCTCCATCAATTCCTAATCAAGTATGCAGACTCTCCTATCTCCATTTTGAGCTACCACACAATTCTTCTGAAACACTTCAGCTCTGGTCTGTTATATCCTTATTACTCCATTTAAAATCTACCTTAAACTCACACATATGGAACTTTATTAATGCACACAGATTTTGACCTGAAACAGTCCTGCACTCCCACTCTTGTACACAGATGCTGCTATGTTTGCATCACAGATCTAACCATCTGCTTTTCCAGGACTTATGTCCCTTCCTGGCCTTCCCATTGACCTAAGTCTTGTTGTCCAGCTATTTTCAGCCTTCATCCCAGGCTGGAGTATTCCCTGCTGTTCTAGACCTTAGACCTGTTTTGATCAAAACCTGTTAGTTACACTGAGGTGTGGCCATTTCTGTTCTGGACAGAATTAGTATATGACAGTTAACTGCCAGGACCAAACCACAGAATTCATGGGTGCCTCCAAAACGAAATGACTTTGGTCGACTGGATAAACTGATATCTGTGCACCATTTCATTACAATACTGGATGTATGTCATGCACAGAACAGAAAAAACGTAACGAATGCAGCAATAAGTTGCCGTGCGTAACTCTCTAGTGAAACTGATACTGGCTTGTCGCTTAGTTAAGTTTTGCAGCAAGGCATGATGTGTGGTACAGAGAACAGAAAGCGCTGCAGACCCCAACTATGAATGCAAATGGGTGCCTATTTTATGGGGCAGTCTCCATCGATTCTGAGTGACTGTTTGAATACATTCCAGCTGAAATGGTAATTCGGCCTAGTCTGAGGGCCGCGGGGAGTGATAAACACTGGCAAGTGAACTTGATGTCAACAGCAGAATCCAGATTGCCATAGAAATTAACAGTGTGTGTCTGTTGTTATTAGGGATTTAACCAGATGACCTGACAATAATTAATGGGGAGCTAAATTGAGAAAGTCTGTCTCCCTTTGGAGAACCAGCCCTGAGACCTAGCTGTTCTCGCCGAGTGTACGCATCCTGCGTACTCTACACAGGAGAGAGCGTTTGCACTCCTTGCATTTAATACCCAAACTGATATGAGAACTTGGTGGGATGTGACTTCATGTCTGCTCAGAGACGGTCTCCAGGGAAAGAGTAGGAACGCATATGTTCCAGGAAACTATATGCATTGCAAGGTCATTTGTGACCAACTGTGACGAGGTAATGCCAGAACAGCCTCATTGGCTGGGCTTTTCCTTGGCCCAGACCCACGTGCAGACACAAAGCCAAGCAAAAGCCAGGGCTGTCAGCTTGCAACACGCTCATCTGTCCATAGTCACTGTTGAGTTTCCAGGTTAGAAGATTGTGCTGAACTGATCAGCAGTGGCTGCTCTGGCACAGGAACATAGTTCCTCAGGCGCGCATAATCCTGATGCTTGTGTTCTCAGTGCCTCTGCTCCAAAGGACTCAGAAGATTCCACTGCATTTCAGTAATTTAGTTCATAACCTCTAGAAAAATAGGTGAGCATTCTTATTCTCTAGACAGGTCACCAAGGCATCCAAAGGTGGCATGGTTTCTTAGGACATAAAAGACACAGAGTATGGAATAGAAGCCTGACTTCCCATCTTCTGGTGATGTCCAGAAATACCTATTCAGTTCATTGTGATTTTAATGGTATTTGCAGAGCTCTGGGTCAGGCCACAAGACCTTGGTGACTCTGCAGGTAAACAAAGCCAAGCAGATGTTGTGTATTTAGTTCTGGACAGTTCTGGGCATTAAAGTCTGTTTTACTGCAAGGTGGGGCAGGGGATCACACATGACAGACATGAATCCATAGAATGATATAGAATAATTGAGTCAACCCCATTTTATAGGTTTCATTTCATTGTCAACAATATTTGAATATAAACTAAGGATCCAAAAAAGTCAAAACTGCTGTGCTGCTAACCGCTAAACACACAGGGAAGGGCAGTCCCAGCCTCAACAAGTTTTCAGTCTAACTAAATGTATAGTGTACGAGAGAGGGCAGGAAAAGACACAGATTGTCACAGCTCTGCCCCCAGGGAAGCAGAACCAGGCTTCCCTGGGTCTCTAGCCAGGACGACATGGGTTCTCAGCTTCCCTTTAAAATTCTCCTTTCTGTTTGTCTCTATTCTCAAGCACAGTTTTGTTGGTTCAGGGTGGTTGAGGAAAGGACATGGCTACAAGCCTGGCTTGCTTTTGAGAGAAGAGTAGCCTGCAAGCTTAGTTCTTAGTCACAGTTGTTCAATTTCTGAATACCTCGGTTCCCATTTATGCCACGGTGGGCTGACACCTGTCCTGGGGACACTTTATTTGTCATCTGCAATGTCCTGTGGGGACTCAAGCCAATCATCGCCAGATGGCCTGTGGCCAGAATTGCTGGAAAACGGAATCACTAAGACAATCCCCTTCTATTTTACTCTTCACAACAGGTATCTAGTCTCAGCACCCATCTGGATGATAATTAAAACCCTAGTCCCCTCACAGCTCTTCCCCTGAATAAGATTTCAGTCTTCAGCTGTCCCCTTCAGTTGCAGGGTAAGAACAAATTAGTTTCCAGTTTTGTACATAGGTTTGTGTGTGTGTGTGCGTGTGCATCTATAAATAAACAGACCAATATTCTGGTAACTGAATTGCTACCCTCCCGTTCCCTGCCTCTGGAGCATCTTGTTTCCATCTCCCTCCAGCAGAATAGCAAGCCAGCATGAAATGCCTGATTCCTAGTAAGTACTGTCAGCGCAGCAGCTGGGGAGAAGAGTATCTGAGGGAAAAGCACAAGTGCACTGGCATTTATTTATTTCCTGGGGATATTTATATAGGACAGACCTCAGAGCACAAGTGCACTTGATGCCTCTGTCAAGTAAGGAGGGGAAATGAGACTGTAACACAGGCCGTACTGTGCATTTTTTGCTCACAGAGCCCCCATTAACTGCCATGGATGGACCCCAAGGCTCTGAAGGCTACTGTGATTGAATCATCATGTCTGCCTCCTGCTTGTGGGAGGCAAACCACCATGCAAGGTTGACACTGTAGAACGAGATTAACTGCGATCATTGATTTGATTATTGTGCTAGTCCTCAGGTCCATAACTCTTGAGGACCACTTAGCTCATTGAGCCCTAATTCTGTAACTGAGGAAAGATTAAATAAGCAGCTTACCACAAACTACTGCCCTTCATCCTCTCTCCCTACAGTGTGCGCAATCCTTTGGAGATGCCAAGCATGGGGGAAAGTGTGGCTTTCTGCTAAGACAAGGCAACTAGCAGTCTTGGCTCCATTCAGAACTGCCACTGGTTCTTTTCATAGCCTTTAGTGAGTCACTTATGGGCTTCAGCCTACCCCAGATGTGCTTTATGTGAGGTAGGTAACACTGGAAAACCTCTAAGGTTTAGAGAAGTCTACCAAGAAGTCCTTGTTTCCTTGTGCCTTTAACAGACCATGTTATCAACACCAAATCCAATTCTGATAGCTGCTCAGAATCTCATAATCACTCTCTGAATGCCTCTCTGTAATTGTTTTTATTGCAGAGAGCTACTTGCACTTTCTAGGACCCTGCATTTTTTGGCTCACTTGTTTATATCTGGACTTAATTTTCTTATGCTTGTACAGTGTTTCATATGTTGGATCTAAACCAGAACCAGGCCGTTAATGTCACTTAATATTCCCATGATCTAGTAAATAGGATCTTTATCTGAACTGGCTTTTCTTTTATTCTGCAAAGTAAGTATACAGCTGATGAATTTTTGCATGAAATCAGCAGCCCTGTTTTACTTACTCTGCTGCCATGCTATAGTTCCTCTATGGATAGCTAGCTTGTCTGATGAAGATTTAGCATACTGGGATCACTCAGATATCTGCACCATCCTCCTGTGCTACTGTTAGGATTATCAAAACTTGCCAGTGCTAATCCAGGATTACATATTAAAAGTTGAATATTGTTTAGCTGCTTATATACAAATGGCAGGGACCCTGTTTGGTTGTTCTAAGTGCTTGGTTTCTATAATGTTTCCTCCTCAAGGAATTAACACACAGTTCCTGGAAAATGAGATTTGTGTTTCCACCATCAAATGCAAACACCAAAACAGTGAAGCTTCTTTTGTTTACAGGGATGAAAAAAAGGTTTCACTACTGGCTAATATGCAGAGGTGCATGTTAGGACACTGAGCTTTTTGTGGGGCCTTGGGGAAGTCATAGCACCTTGGTGCCTCAGTTTCTTTCTCTGCAGAATGCACAATAACCTCTCAGGGAACATTATTATTATTATTTACAGTGTGCTTTTCTCCTCTAGGAAAATTCCCTGCAAAAAGGTAGTGTCACCATTTGTCAAAGGTATAGTTCTTTCTTCTTACTAAGGCAGATTCGCCTTGACTTCTCTGGGAAGTTTGCCTGAGTAAACAGTGAGGAAAGCCTAAATCAGGTTTTAATTGTCCATGACTTGCAGTTTCTGGATTTTGCCAGCTCATTCCTCCCTAAACACTAAACATCCCCATGCTCCCATTTCCTGTAATCTTTTCAGAGTTTCTCTTTCCACTTAAACTTTCCATGTTCTGAAGAGTAAAGGTCCAATGTTCAGACCTGGGTACATGGCAGCAGCATGGATCCCACTACTTCATTGGAACTCCTGTTCCTGGGCAGACGCCTGGCCCTGCACTCACGGGGCTAAGGACAACTGCTACTGTCCAGCATTTCTCCAGGAAACGAGCACCTATGGCTGTCATCTTGTCTCATTCTTGTTTCACACAGAAACCACGCCTAATCCTACAGGACCTCCCGAGGGCTGCTGTCTGAGACACCGACTGCAGTTATTTCCTCTGCGTGTGCACCTGGGCCCATGAACTCAGCATCTGTCTGCTGCGGGGGAAGAGGGAGAGGGAGGAAGAGGAAGGGCTGGGTTAGTGGTCATGCAAGAGGCTGGTTTGCTTCCCAACATGCTGCCTCCATCAAAGTGACGTGCTGAGTAATTAACAGCCCCTTTCCACAGCTAGCAACACCAGATAGGGGAGATCTTTGTTCCTGTTTGGAGGGCGAGGGCTACAGGAGAAATTAGGAAACACGGAGATGAGAGCAGTTTGGCATTGTTCCACCAGTACACACTGTTTTATTAATAGGAGTTGCACATGTTTCTGAGCCATGGAGCCAGCCAGACACTGCAGAGGCAGCACCAAGCCGGGACTGTCTACTTACTGCTGTCGTGCAGTAACTTACCACCGGTGCACAGGCAAGCGGATGCCCTTCTATGAGGATGTAATGGAGTGAAAAACGAACAACAGTCATGAAGTTGTTGCAAGCAGGGATTTATTTACTAAGAACTGGTCTTTTAAGGTAGCTATTTCCTAAAGCTGTGTACTGACTTCAGTGGAGTTCTAGGCAGATGATTTGTCCCTGAGTTCATTTGCATAGCTGTAGTTGAATCAGCTGTTATTTCTACCAGTGGAATACGTGTGATGTCTATTGACTTTGAAGCTCCAGAACCAAAAATATTAACCAATTGTGAAAAACTTCTGATACGTGAAATTGGACTTCTTACAGCAGACTTTTTACAGCAAGCACATTCTCTTTGGTGGCATTAGAGCACAGAATGCTGGACTCCGATAACCCTATTCTACCATTTCTTCAGTACATGCTCTCTAGCAAGGAACACTCCCAGCCTATGTCAGGGGCTTTCATGATCCTCACCACTATATTACCTGACTGTCTCACAATCTGTAATGCATTTACCTACTCCTTATACTTGTTAAATAGGAGAGAATTGTTCTTTCAGCATTTTAGATAGGAATCTGACACCCTGGAAAGCTACATCAGTTGGCAGAGCTCATATGGAAGATCTGTGTTGACAAAGGAGAGTGAATACAGCTCTCCCAGCTGCTGCATTAGTGTTGTAATCACTGCACCGGCCTTCACTGTGCTTTGCTAAGCAGCTCTCACACTTCAGCAGCAGAGATCCAAATTTAAAAAATACGTTATGCTTTTTGAATGCTTCAGGTTGTCCATACAACATTCTCCATAGGTGATAATTCACAGCAAATATGGCATCTATACATATTGTTAATTATTTATGTTTCAGTTATGTCAGCTTCTTTTTCACAAGTGAGTTTCATTTATACCAGAGGTTTTTCCCCAATAGGCTTTATTCTTCTACCTTTAGGTCGGTATTCAGATAGCCAGTCAATTGTTAAAATGAAGCAAGCTCATCTTCCTTCATTTGTCTTTTTTCCTATTTGCTTTTTAGAAAAAGTTATGATAGGTAAGACTGCTACCAGTATCGCTATCTAATTTAGGTTAATTCTGTGCAATTTATGCAGGCAGACAAGTTCAAAGGAGAAAAAGCCATCAGTAGCCCCCTTTATTTGGTAAGGTTTTTATCTTATTGATTAGTAGAAAAAGCAGGGGCATCCCAATGTTATTAAATTGCTCAGTATTCCTTCTTCTGTTCAGGAGCTGCTATTGTGGAAACAGCACTCCATATCCTACTTGTTTTTTCTTCACATCTGATGTGCACCAAATTGTTTCTGTAATTGACATAATCTGTATTCTATTCTCATTAGATTATTCCCACCTACAAATATTCTTCATAGGTCTTCATCCATGAAATGACCTGCTATAATACAAGCCATCCCAGTGAGCCCACTGGAACTGGTACTGACACGAGTAAGGCTTATAGCACTCGATCCCAAGCTATTTAGACTTTAGTCACTTGGTTACTGTCTAGTCCTACAGGGAGGCAGGATGACTGTGTACATCAGAGCAAGCTAGGAACATTTGATTCACCATCACAGATTCTTTTGCCCATGTCTGCCTATTTGATTTAAAAATATATACATGCCAAGGGGCTTGATATGTCTCTTGTGCCCCATTTAGCATCTGCTGAGCATCCCAGAGCAGCCTGCAGTGTAACACAAGTCACTGGAGGATAGATTTGATAGAGGGAAAAAACAAAGCAATTGATACCCTCAGGCTCCAGAAGTCTTCAGACTGATTCTTGCTGACTACAGGCAACAAAGCAATTTATGGCAACATGGTTGAAAGTTCTTTTTATTTCAAAGCTGCTAAACCCTCCCTGGCACTTAAAGTCACTTTTCATAAGGCAAACCCAGTGAGCTTGCTGGGTTCCCAAGATCTCAGCCCCAGGAAGCTTTTAACGGGAGTCAACAGAGACATTAAGCACTGGGGAGGAATCAGGGAGACATAAAACAGAAATGAGGGTTTAACACGGGGCCATGAGGAGCTCAGCAAAGAAGAGGCAATTTTTTCATGTGTTATGTCCTTTCTATGGCATTTCCCTTTTGGTCAGACCTTCAGTATAGCTTTTTCTGTGGAAGTGGCCCACTTTGTCCAATGAATGGAGTGCACTCTGCAGATGGAAGCTGGGGTGTTTGGAAGCGGGTGTTTGGAAAGTGGTAGCCAGATTATTTTATTTTAAGGCTCTATTGCAGCAAAAGGCAGGAAAACAGACAGGGGGAGAGTAGTGAGTGGTTCACTGGCACCGATTGTCTACCACAGCAGGTTCAGCACTTAAATTTGAGTGACTTCTCTCTCCAGATGGTTGGTGGGAGCTGACTACCCAGATCTTTGCATAGCATGCTCCATAATGAAAACGTATGGCATCACTTGCTAGCTTTTAAAAGCTTTTTTCTTCAACCCAAGTATAGCTCACTGTATTATGGATCGCTTCTTTGCCTGATGCAGAAAAAATGGGTATCTGTCATACGCCTAACCAGGGACTCCGAGCTAGGAGTTCCTTTATTTCAAGACAGACTAGCTCATGCTTTTACAACTGCATAATCCTCCAATAACGCAAGTGCAGTCTTCCTGTCCTTCTGATGCTGCCACTGCTGCTCTCTTCACTTCCCCTTTAACTGAGGCTTGTGTCTCCTCTAAGTCATGTCATAAAATTATTCTGAAAAATGCAGAGGATTTACACTGATTTAAAAAACTGTTTTCTTAACATCCAGCTATACTGATTCTCGAAAAACAACAAACAATGTAGGACGATTCACTAATTAGAAGTACCCCCAAGAAAAACATGTCACAGAAAAATTGATAGAACGCCCTTAATTTTACATACTATGTTGTCAGTTTGCATGCTTTTCTCTGACCTAAATATTCAGTATAACAGGTGATTCATATACAGTCACTGATTCTATGAGAACTGAGAAATTCAAGTAATCTAAAGAATGTATCTTTGTATCCTCTCGCAAAGCAATGGTTATTTTATGGAAGGTAAACAGACTTACAGAGGCGTCATCTTCAGAAATGCTGGATAGACAACATTTCCAGTCATTACAGGGTGCATACCAGTGTCTAACTGTCCTAGAAGTGCCGTCTAATGTTACTTGCCCAGTAGTACCTAGTGATTTTGCTCGAATGAGGAACAGAACTATATTCTTCTGAGTTCTGGTGCCCAAACCAAACTACTTCCCTCGATATTGTAAAACAGAGAAAAAAAGTCAAACAGGTTTTGCTCCAGTGTAAACTACAAGCTGTAATTCATTGTAACTCAGGTTCAGATAAAATGATCATGTACACATCTTTATATGTATCAGTTCTCAGTGACATCTTGACTGGTATCTTGTCTGAAGCCCCCAGGTCACTAAGCCCTGCCCATGTTCAATATAAAATTATTTCCACGTTGTATAACTTCATTTTCTGGATATGAAAAACCACAAATCTACCCTCTTTAATATGTCCCCAGAATCTCTGGAGTAGTCTGTTTGTTTGTTTGTTTGTTTTTTCTCAATGGTGTCAGGATTTTGCATCTAAATCATTAGACGAACCTGGGTTAGATTGGATTCTACTGACTCCTTTCCAGGCAAAAGTAAGCCGAAGTTCCTAGACAGCCATTCTCACGGTCCGGTTAACCTCAGCTTATGTGTTACACATGATACGTGTGACGCACTGGATTCCCTTTGTTTCCCCCACTTTTTATTTTCCATCCAAGACATGGTGTGAACTGGGAAATGCAATCAATGAGAAGGATATACAGGAAATAGAAGCCATAAACAAAAATGACTGGTTGAGTCCCAGTGAGGTCTGGAGTACAGTTGTTGAAACAAACCACTGGTGACCCAGAAAGATCTGAAGCTAAACAGAATGCTTTCAAGATGGAAATGTGGGACAAAGATGGCATAGATGAGTTGGTAATGGTCTCATCTTTTCTTTTGTAGGCTCTATTGCAGATGTAGCTTTAAAATAATAGCATGTTGGACCCACAAAGGGGCAAGCCTGAGAGTTAGGAAACCTTCATCTATTGTGAGACTCATGTTGTGACTTTGCCTTTCTAAACCTGGAGAACTATCTTTTAAAAGAAGATCCCAATAGTCAGAGCTGGAGGCACATTATCAGAATAATTCAGTTTCCATTTCAGGACTTGTAAATACATACCTTTATAATCTATTTGTGGGACATATGAAAAGAAGAAAATACCCGATGCTAATGTCTGAGATGTGCTACGCAGGACAGACTGTTCTTCCCAGCCTTAAAAATCTATAAGCCTCTGTAAGTGTCTAGATATTCAGCAACCAGAAGCTTCAGGCTTTATCCATTAGCAAAAGGTGAACAGGGAAATTGTATTATTCTCAAGAAACAGGCTATAATGAGGGGATATTATGTGTTAATGGGAGATGCTTGGGTTTGAACTTTGGAAAATCTGGATGCTTCTCACAGATGCTAAAAAGAAAACATAGGGATTTGGATTCTGACTTATGGTGTAGATGCTAAGCCAGCTTGAAAATTTTGGCATCAGTTATCTCAGGTTTTAAACAAGGGCTAATGCGATTTTTCCTCTTTTTTTTGAGGCTAAATGCCACTAAACAACAAAGTTCACTACAACTAGTTAAATTAAAAGTTTGTTATTGAAACAGTAAAGGCAACAACTAGAACCCCCTTCATTGTCTCATGCTGGCCTAACTGTACAGAAAAAGTTCTCAAGCAGGTATTTGTAGTTTGCAGGCAGTTTGAAGCAGCCACACATCACAGTGACGGTGTGTCTTCTACGGTTTGTGTGACAGGGCTCCTAGGATCTGTTCACAGTTCTGCCATTCTTTTTGCTGTTTGATCTTTGGCAAGTTGCATCGCTTTTCTGCCTCCATCTTCACAGCAGTGAAATGCACAGTGTACATTTGTGTCCGTGAGGATATCTGGGGTCTTTGAGGCCTAAAATTAAATCAGCAAAGGGCTCTGATGATTATGATAGTATTCCAGAGTAGGGTACTATATATACGGACAGTGCCAAGTTTCAGTTATTTTCTTTAAGTAATAGAGAGCATAATGGTAAAAATAATCTAGTTATGGTAAACTGAGATGGATTGAAAACTGGCTGAATGGCTGGGCCCGGAGGATTCTGGTCAGTGACACAAAGTCCAGTTGGAGCCAGATCAGTAGTGGTGCACCCCAGGGGGTGATACTGGGGCCAGCAGCGTTTAGCATCTTCATTCATAATCTGGACGATGGGGCAGACTGCCCCTCAGTAACTTTGCAGACGACAACTAGGAGTGACTGGCACACCAGATGGCTGTGCTGCCATTCAGAAGGACCTCGACAGAGCAACCTCGACAGGCTGGAGAACTGGGCAAAGGAGAACCTCATGAAGCTCAACAAAAGGAAATGCACAATCTTGCACCCAGGAAGGAGTAACCTCAGGCACCAGCACCTGCTGTGGGCTGACTGGCTGGTAAGCAGCTTTGCGGAGAAGAATCTTGGGGTCCCCGTGGACAACCAGCTGGCCATGAGCCAGCAATGCATCCTCACGGGAAGGAAGGCCAACATCATCCTGGGCTACATTACGGGGAGCGTTGCCAGCAGTTCGAGGAAGGTGATCCTTCCCCTCTACTCAGCACCGGTGAGGCCACATCTGGAGTACTGTGTCAGGGTCAGGGCTCCCCAGTACAAGAAAGAAGTGGACTTCTTGTGTTCAGTCTAGACACAAGAAAAAGCTTTTTAATGTAAGGATGGTCAAACACTGGAACAGGTTGCTCAGGCAGGTTGTGCAGTCTCCATCCTTGGATATATTCAAAATCCGACCAGACATGGTGCTGAGCAAACTACTCTAGCTGACCCTGCTTGAGCAGGGTGGTTGGACTCAACTCTCAACCTCAATGATTCTGTGATAAACTACATCCTTGTTTGTGTCATTATAAGGACTCATATGTGACTCAAAAATCTTTCAGTTCTAAGAATTTGAGAGTCTTAAATGAGAGTGAGATCAGGTTCCAAGATGTCAGAATGGCAGAAAGCTCTTTATCTCATAAGGCTCCTGGGCACCTTTTACTGGAATTAACTCTGGGCTTTTTTCCCTTCAGATATTCTCCAGCCTTTACAAAGGAAACTGCAGTAACAAATCAGATTCTGCAGTAACACATTTTAAGTCCTGAAGCAAAATTCAGCAGTTTTAGAGGGACAGCATAAAAGGGAAGGGGGGGGGGGGGGGGGGGGGGGAGTATTTATAATCCCTTTAATATTTTAAAATTTAATTATTTCCAAATTGGGTTAGCGAGACTGACAAGAATACTGCATCTAAAGCATGGAGCCCAGAGGCAGCATTGGAAAATGAGAGGAGAAATTAATAATAAAAAAACCCCTATTGCTTCAAGGCAGCAGACTGGAACACTGACATTCCATTACTCCGTCTGTCTGCTGAATTCATTTAGCATCTGTGGCCTAAATAGGCTAGTTTTAAAGAGGCATGCTCCAGTTTTTGTGTTGGAAGGGTGCGGGGGTTGTCCGAGGATTTTTCTTCATTGAAAGCTGGCTCAAGAAGGCACATCAGACTGTAGTTAACAGGGCAGAGCAATGCTAACCTCTGAGCAGTGGTAGTTAAAATAATATCTTGGAGTGTTTTGTAATGCCTTACAGATTGGGGTCTGCATCTAGCATTTGGGCCACTGCAGTTAGATTTCTGAGGGCAAAGCCGGAGCAATAATGTTGTGTATGTAATTGAAGCACTAGGTCTAAATCTGTAAAGGCATGACATCAGCCATCACTAAAGCACAGCCATTTCCAACCTCTCTGCACTCAAGGTATTAGAAGTGCAGAGTCAAAATGCTCTCCTTATCTCTCTCTGAAAAGCACAGTATTGTCCAGCAGCACAGCATTCCTTGACACAAACTGTTCTCTTTCAGGAGTGCCACCCCAGACATCGTTGCAGCAATTGCTGCAACACACGGTTTCTTCCTCAGGATGCTCCTTTTCAACTGCTGACTCCATCCACCTTTGCATGGCTTTTGTAAGTCTAAGATCAAAAGCCTGAGGCAGGCTGTCTGCAGTATTACAGAGAGCTCAGATGCATGTATTGGAGGCTAGATAGATGGCTTGACAGCAGGCTGGAAAGGAAAGAAGAGAATGATTTTGCACTTTATTTCCTAGAAACCTACAAGTGTTTCACTTCTGTGTATTTTCTGAAACATCTGGATACCAGGAGGATAAAAGGTACCAGAGTAACCTCCCAGTAAGATCAATTGTTTAAAGCTTTCTGTGTATTTCCAGTCTTCTTTGGCTTCCTTCCCAAGATTATAGAAACAGGTCTGTGAATTTCCTTGGAGTAGAATATAATGTATTCTGTATAGTTCTATTTTTTCCGTTTCCATTTTATGCAAATAATCTTTGATTCTCTTTCCCTAATTTATCATCTTCAAGGTCTTTGTGTAAATTATGCAGAAAGGAAAACCATGGATGTTATGGAAAGTCATATATAAGCTGTTAAAATTGGCCTTTTCTCCTCCTCCTCATTGTTCTTTGCTCAGTGTGGATTTTATCAAAAGTTTTTGTCGAGTTTAATGGAGATTACCCAACAGACAGAAGGCATGATAAAAAATTTTACTGATGCAGTCTACCATGAAACATGGCCATGCCTTTTGATTTCAAGCATATCAGGTCTTATCCAGCAAGATTCTCAGAGCTACCTACAAAGTCCAAGTCTTCAGCTCCCACGAGCTAAGTGAATCCCCGTGGGCTCTTGGACCTTATTAACTGTCAACTGGTAGAGAACGATTTCGTCCGGTCTTGAAGGAGAGAGGAAAGGCTAGACTCTCTGATTTCTTTAGGTAGTGTGCTGGGAGTAGGACCTCATGAACTGCCCATGGTTGCTATCTAGTTTGCTGTCAAGGAGATACTGCTGATTTCTGAGAAAATTTAATCTGGGTAATATTTTGGATCTGAAGAGAATCTTGTCTATTGTCATCCAGCCATAATCAACACTGACACAGGCATCCTTCAGCAAAACAACTCCTGCCCTAAAAATGTATTCACAGGTTTATTCCTTTCACTGGCATTTTTTTCCATCACTGAATACCATCATTGTCTTCTCCTTTGGTCATCTTCTGCTTGATTCTGCAGACACTAAATTGGTTTAAGAAAGTAGTTGCTAAGTGTAAAGATTGCATTAATGCTTCTTGATATCATCCACTTACAGCCTCTACCTTGGCTGCTACTAAAACTGTGTACTCTATAAACTTTTTTGCTTTGTCCTGAACTAGTTATTTACGCTTCCAGGAGGGCTATCTTCTTTTTTTGCATTTCAACAGAATTGAACATAAATACCTGGCTTGCATCGTCCCAAGCGCGTGTGCTGCAGCGAAGTCTGAGTAAGCAGAGCCAGCCTCGGGAGAGTTGCTTTTAAAAAAGTGTATTATTCCTTCTTTCTCCCCTTAGGAAGCAGCCCAGCCAAATTTACCTTTGCTTTTACTCCAACATATTTCTTTTCTATTCTTTCTATACAGCAACAGTCTGGCCTTAGGCAAATCTCCTGGGAGACTTGGTTAAAATGCACCTGTGCTACACAGGCAAACATCTATTACAAAGTTGATGCTGCTCTCTTGGCTAAACCAGCAATATTTCACCGTGGCTCATGCTCCACCTTGCAGTTCTTAAGGGATTCATCTCCATCACAAAGGAAATGTCCTGTAGTGTTGAAAGAGGACTTAATTTCAGTTATCATTATTTCACAGAATGAGAACTGTACAGTTATAAATCACCAGAGAATTTTCTGCAGTTTTCATTGAATTCCTTCTGCTTTGGGCTCACAACTATTTCTTCCAGCTCACAGCCTTTTCTACTAAGCTTTATTCTTTCTTTAACCTCTCACCTCTGCCTTTCCTTTTTTCTCCATGTAGATAAATAACTCCCAATTAGACACATGCCCAAAATTATCCAAGGCTGCCTGCTATCTTTTGATTCACTTTGCTTACGTATCTCAATAGCAGTGTCTGCCTTGTCTATGTCAGTAACAAACAATCCTGTAATCACATCAAAACCAGCACAAGAAGACCTATTTTTGGTGAGCATATACATGTTACTGTTAGAGATGTGATTATTAATGGTAATAATAAACCACTGGTCGCAGTGATTGCACTGACTTGTATTTAGCTGGCGTTTGAGAGGTTCCGTCTCTTTAAGACCTTTCCTTTAGGGAGTAGCTTAGCTCATTTTTCTGAGAAGAAGCAACACCCCCCCCAGGTTGTTTCTTGACTGAAGTAATTGCTGTGACTCCTCAGGTCCCAGACAACCAACAGATAATTAGTTCCAATTAAGTTCTCTCACAGGTGCTTATGAAATTGCCATTTGGAAGCAGCAGTTTCTGCTGGAAGGTGAGCTGGATACTGGGGAAGGGAACACCAGAGAGCAGAGCGAGTTGAGAAACAGCAAAAGACCAATTCTGTGTGGCGCTGCCTTTTGTTTAAGCAGGGGTATGTATCTTTTTTTACTTTTAGAGAGGTGATTGCTCAGTGTGGGTCCTCCTTGGGCTTCTCTTTCTGTTAAAAATAAAAAAGAAGGGAGGGGGGCAAGCAAGAAGTAACCTTAGAGTGACCAATGTGTATGAGCTATGCTGAAGGAAAGCCCAGGAATACACAGCGCTTCAGTTTTACCATGAAGTAAGCCAGGCAGGGTCAGTCCCAGCAGGTTACTGACCTCACCTGGTTCACCTCGTAGTAAGTCTGAAGTGGTGTGTTTTCCTTGCAGAGAGTTTGTGCGCGTGCGATAAGTTGAGCTTGAGTTCCCTAAGCACTCCTAAGTGAAGCACAGGGTCTGGCCTTGTCTTGTATTGGTTTTCTACTGGTGTAACTCCATTGTGTTTGTCAAAGCTGCTTCTCATCCTTATCCGATGAAGAGAAGGACCATGTCTTCAACTAGCTTGAGCCTGTTGCTTTATGTGGGAGGCAGGAGGGAGTTACAGAACCTACTTTTTCTCCTCAAATGTATCTATAAACCTGACATGTGACTAAAAGCACAAAAAAAGCTGCAGGTTTTAATCCCTTTCCTAATTGTTGTTATTTCTCTTTGTCTGCCCTTAGCAGTGGTGTTTATTATGCTATCTTTCTAATTATATACTGTCACTTTTTTTTTTTTAACAAAAATGCACTGTTTCAGATTAGCAGGTTGCAATGGATGCTGCTCTGTGCGTGCATCTAGTTACTGTAGGGCCTGTTGCACTGAATTGCAGTTTGTGGCAGTAGTTTGAGCCAAAATAGTGCTTTTTATTGCAGACTGCGGAAAGTAAGTGTATGTAAAACACCAGTAATGTTAATCTCATCCCAAAATAGTGCCAGCATTGCTTCACCTGCTATGGTGGTTAAGCGATATAGGCTCCTCCCCCCATACGGTTTACACCAAGGCTTGCTCATTTTCACTTACGCAGCTGGGAAGGGTAACTGCTTCAGTGGCAGTAATTGCTGAGCGGGACTGCTTAACCTGGGTTATATGGGAAACAGGACTAAATGCCCTTGAAGACGCTCTCTAGACTTGTTCTCTGTGAACCCAGAAGATCCCTTGAGCTCTCGGTAGCTGCTACAGCCCCAGCGCTTTCTTTGGGCTAGGCAAGTATGTTGTATGCTGTGTTTTGCATGTGGACGCCCTCTGGAAAGGTCAGAAAGCTTCATGGCTGTTTATTTCATGGATTCTTCTGTCTTTTTGTCACCCATACGCTCCATCAAACCTTCCATGGTAGCAGACACAAAAAGAAGAAAAATAGAATACATTTTCTGAATTTTGAAGGCGGAGCAAGCTCTGACAGCAGTTTGTCTCCCATTGCAATTGAAACCACGAACCCTACCAATATTCAACAAGTAACTGACGCAACCTCAGACAGCTATAATCATCCAAGCATTAAAAAACTTGTTTAAATATATTCCCACTTGGCAAATGCGTAGGACTGGATTAACTAAAAGGTATTAGTATCTTTTAGGAAAGCTTCCATATCTGGCAGGATTTTTGAGACCACCTGGGATATCTTACTATCCACTGATTTTGGTGGCAGGTAGGTACCTGTGCGCTCTTGAAAATCTAAGTATTATCTACAGGTTTGGGTACTTAAACACGTTTAAAAGCTATGCACTTAATCCTGTGCCACGTACTCTACCTCATTACAAAAGTGGAGGATGGGTGCAACCCAATCAGCGTATTCTGGTTTGCTTGAAAGTTGGAATATTAAGATGGTGCTTATTTTAATCCAACTCTTTAGCTGTAATTTATTCTGCATCTATATTACCTGCCTTCCAGGGTAGTAGCAAGTTAGCCCATGTAGTCAGTTTAGCTCAATTTATGCACCTTTCCTACATGCGTTCAAAGAAATGGGTTTGTGATCCATATGGAAATAACTTCATGATACAGGGATCGTGTGTGTTGCCTTTGCAACATAACATGCAGTGAAATCTGTAACGTAACAGATTTCTGTGGTGGGAAAGGAATGAAATGCCACCTATTGCAGTCGTTGGTGATATATGGTCTCTGGAAAGTGTTTATGCTTTTTCTGAGAAAAAGCATTGGACATATCTTTTACCTAGATGTAATACCCATTTTTTCCTGTTATTTGTATAATTAATTTGATATTACAGGCTTTACTTGTATGATTATTTCTACCAATTTCTGATACTTTATTCACTTGGTTAAAGACACATTGAGAAAAATAAGTGTTTTAGTTTACTGACTTTCTTAAAATTGTAGTGTACTTAAAGTTGTTCCTCCATCCTTATGTTTCACATGACAGAAAATAGCGAACGTTGCCCAGGCAAGGATAGGTGTATTTTGAATAGTGTGCAACACTTTGTTCCATCTTATATTTTCTATATGCTACATCCTGCAAAAAAGAAATGATCTTTTAATAACTGGAAGAATATTTACTAGTTTCCATCTTCTATCTAGAAACTTGATTACTGGGGGTCTAAGTATGTGGGCTTCACTGGCAAAGGAAATGTAATTGTTTTAAAAAAAAAAAACCAAACATCTGGGGAGGGGAAAAAGTGTATCGCAATCTATTGTTAGTCCAAAAGAAAACCATTATTTTTTCTTTTTTCGTTTTTTAAAACCCAGGAATATCTCTTTCTAGTGATATAACTCGGCCACTTTTCATCCCAACTGTGTGTAGATTTTTGGGCCTTAAACCTATCACTTTTCTCAGATTGCAGAATTCCTGACTTTATTCACAAAATGGCACTGGCCTGAATACAAAGTGCCACACTTTATGTGGGAGGAAGAAGACAGGAAAAATGTTGTGGCAGGTGGCTTAAAATAAATAAGAATAAAACAAGCTCTGTTTGAAACTGCTTGGAGGTTTGAAATGTTCGAAGCAGTCTCTGCAAACCTGGGTTGCTTTGGAGAGCACTTGTGAGAAGGTCAGTTGTAATTATCATATGGTTTTTCAATGTTTTTGCATGGATGTCATTAGGAACAACACTGTGTGCATTTGCATCCTAGGAGATACATAAACTAACTCTAAATACCACACCAAGGCCCTAATTATAAATCCAGATATAGGGTACATATCATGGACCTGTATGTTAAATATAATGCACCTGAGACTAGCATTTGGCCTTAAAGCTATAGTTTTACTTAAGTTTTTCTCTGCCTGGATTATAATTTTAGTAATGTGAGTAAGAAACCGTGCAGATGCTAACCAGATGCTAATATCAAACTGTAGTTCAACATGTTTCCGTGTAATAACTACAGTGTTACTATGGTGATAACAGATTCACTAGAGGTTTGATTTAATAAAGCAGGATTGCATGTTAGTATCTGTACAGTTGCCATAGTTTTAGCCAAACAATTGTGCTGCTTCTGACTGAATTGATGGTGTTGCCACTGAGCTTAGTTTCCCTTGTAAATCCATTTTTCAGGAATAAATTTGCCGTGTAAGCAGGTTCTAGTATATTGCTTTCATTGACCTCTCTTCTCTCCAATGGCAAAAAACAATAGTTTTGAATATGAGCACAAAAGCCATTTTGCTTAGAGGGTTGTTTTGTTTTTCATTCCCTCTCTCTCTCTTCCTCTCCCCCCCCCCCCCCCCATGCTGCGTTTGACTTCACCATTAAATACATTTGAGCCAACTGCCCAAGACTTCCCAAGAAAGCCTAAGTTAGAATGAGCAAAGAATCTAGACTGGCTTTCACATGAGATCACCTGGGTTTGCAAGTGGCAGAAAAGGGTGTTCAATTTTATTGCCACCCATCCAAGAAACGAGGTTGATAGGGACGTGCATGTTACTATTTGAAGCTAATAAACTGCAGGCTGATAGATGCTGAAGGCCAAATTCTCCTGCGAGTTCTGCAGTTACCAGCTCAATAGGTTTGTGGTGTTGGTCTGAACGCGCACCAGGAGAACTGCGTATACTTTCGTTCTTGCACTTTGGTTCTGATCTTCCTTGCCTTGCATCCTGTCTAATCATTTGCAGATCTGCAGGGCAGCAACCAGCACCGTGAGAAGAGAAAGCAATAGAGTTTCCACTCGCAGTGCCCTGTACAAACACAGGAAAGTCAGGTCCAAATGAGTCCGTTTTCTTCCCTGACCTCAGATCAAGTAGTATTTGCTCGTTCGAAAAGGAAAGTTTTGTAGCTTTTTATGGCGTGGGATCTTCGTAACCCTCTGTAGCTCCACTTACATCCCACTTAAACTTACTCCACCTACAACTCCACATGGTTGCATGAAATGACGGGCAGTGTGTGGGTCAGAACTGGGAACTCATCTGTTTTCTGAGACCAAGAGGAGCTTTTGGCTTCTCTTATGTCTTAATAATAGAAGTAATAATAACAATAATTAATAACTATAATGCTAGTGATAACCTTCCAGCTGAACATGTGCAATTTGTATTGCCTCAGCGTTATTCCCAGGCAGAGCTTCATTGATATTCAGAGCATCGCCGTGTCTGTCACTGCTCTATGCACTTTGGGTCTGGAATCCTTGGGGAGCCTCGCAGCTGTCAAATTGACTTCCATCATTTCTCTCTGAGCTGAGAGACAAATTATCCAGCCAGCCATCAGCCTAGACTCTGCAATCGAACTTGCAATCTCTAAGTGATAAAATGCTGCCTCCCAGTTCAGACAAATAGTTTGGCCTCTGAGGAGGGGGAGGCTGGCTGGGAGTATTGATGCAGTTTGGTTTTCGGCGTCTCTTTATTCTTTAGAAGCTGCTATTGGGCTGTTGGTATTTTTTTTAAGAGGTATTCATGGTCTAATGATTTGGCAAGCGCCTGAGTGACTCACTGACATATGTCGGCTCAGAGCCCCACTGGGACAGACTGCTACTCCTGGGCACGGTTGTCACGGCTCGGAGGCTCAACACGCGAACTGCAAGGACGTGCACGTTTAACAGCTTAGCCGTGGCCGTAGCAAGACTAAATTTACCCCATCAAGGGTCTGGGACAGTGATGTGACTTGGAAAGGCTTTCCCAGTTTTTCACTTGCTGGAGCTGCAACAGAGGTTTTGGGGAAGTTTGTTCTGGTTCTTCAGAAAGCAGTTTGGGAGAGCCTTGGTCCCCCTCCCCACGTCTGTGCTCAAAGCTGCGTCGTGACTCGAGAGCCGTGTCCAGGACGCCAGTCCTGTAGTGGAAACACTGACCCAAGCTGCCACGGCTGAGCTATTTTTCCCGCACCCATTTGGTTTTGAAACGGGCAGGTGCTTAAGATGGAGGAGCGGCGTTTCGTGGTAGTGCCGAGGGCCGTGGGGTTTTAATGCGGGGAAAAACCCCAGGGGTTGGATTCGACCGCTGTACTAACCACGGGAGGATCGCCGCTCGGCCGCGGGCAGCCCGCAGAGCCGCGCCCGGCAGCCCGCGGGGACGGGGCTCTGCGGGAGGCGGCAGCTGCTGCTCGCGCCCGGCCCCGCAGGCCTCGCGCCGCGGGAGGCGCCGAGTTCCTCGCCGGGACGTAACCCCGCGGCGTCCGTCTGCGGCCGAGGCGGCGGCGCCGCCCGCGCCCCGGGTGCCGGCGCGGCCGCGGCTCGTTGCCGCCCGCAGCGCCGGGGGAAGGCGGGCGGGGCGCGGCGCAGCAGGCCGCGGCGGGGGGGCGGGACGGGCGCCGCCCGCCAGGGGGCGCCGCCGAGGCTCTTAAAGGGGCCATCCCTGCGCACTGCCGGCGAGGGACGGGGCCCTGGGCAGGGCCGCCTCCGGCGGCAGCGGCTCAGCTCCTCCGCCCTCGCTTTGCCCTTGGCGGGACGGGTCCCGCAGCGCGGGTTCAGCCGCTCCCCTCCCCGGCTGCGGCGGCGCGCGGCGCCGGGCGCTTCGAGCGCGGGAGCGCCCGGCGCCTGAGGCGGCGCGAGCGCCGGCGGCCGCCATCTCGCCGCGGGCAGGGCCCGGCCGGCGGGGCAGCGGCTTCCGCACGTGCCGGTGCTCCTCGAAGGCCGCGGCCGGGCCCAGGGCCCGCAGCTGCGGCCGGGCCCCTTCCCCGCAGGGCTGAGCCCGCCTGCACCCCGCGCCGGGGAGGTGCTGGAGGAGCGACGTCTCAGCGCCGTGCTGGGCGCTCTCGCCAGAAGCAGCATCGTGTTCTTGTCTGCTGAGGATCTCGGCTTGCTGAGGGGCGTGAAGGTGGAGGAAAGACGGCAGCTGTGTTTGGAAACTGATTGTGCATGGAAAGCTGTGTGAAAAGAAAGTAGCTGAGCAGTTAAAAAGGCCTTTCCCTAGGAGGGAATCTCAGTTGCACTTGGCATTCAGTTGAGCGCTGAGAAGCCTACTGTGAAGCAGAGGAGTTCCTTCTCGGAAGGATCTGCTGTGTGTGGTGCTGGGTTGAGAAGGAGGCACCACAGAAGTGCCAGTGGCCCATGCCCCTGCTCACGCTCTCCCCACAAACAGACCATATACTTGAGGAATCTAGCTCAGGGCAGTGCTTTGACCCGTTCTTCCTCCTCAGGGCAGTTTGTGGAAGTTTTTCATCATAAGAGGAGGAAGTGAATCAAAGAGGTGAGGTTGACTCAAAGTATGCTATTAGAACCTACTTTTGGGTTGTTTTAGAGGCAGGCGGTGGGTTTTTATGTCTGGAGCAAGAGATAGCTCAGCAGTTCTCCAGCCACTTACAGTTTCCCCTACAACAGCGGTTGCCCATGTACTTGAAGATCAGACATATCCCCTAAAGCATGACATACCTCTCAGTTTATCATCTTAACTAAGTATGTGGATGTTCAGCCTTCTAAGCAAGCTATTCAACATCAGTCCCCTACGCCCCTATCTCCTCACCCTCCTAGGTCTCTCCTAGATGTTCAGGTTCTAGAAAAACAAACATCTCTCAATCCTGAGGAGCTTGTTGCAGGGAGAGGAAGACGACATGTGGGTTTCTTAAGGTAGTGGTCCTCCTGGGGACAACATGAGATGCCATTGAGCAAGCTGCCTTTATCAGTGGATTGTGCTTTTCTCTAGATCGTGCCTGAGGTCAAGATTTCACCTGGAATAAAAAACTATGAGAAAACAGCACTTCACAGAGCTGACTTGTTTTCTTGGTGATCTTCCTAATGACTTTCTTCCTCCTTTCCCTGTTCTCTGGGGATCTAGGTTAAAAAAAACATAACACAGATCTTCCAAACAGCATTTTCTCTTTAGCTTCTTGATTCTAAGTAGCTGCTTTTAAGGACTGTTTTCTGTTCCCTTTAAGATTTCTTAACATAAAGTTTAAAAAAAAAAAAGAAAAAGAAGCATTTTATTAGTGTTTTATGTGTTAAATAAACAAAGTGTCAGTTCATCTGTTTCCTTACGTCCACATGACCATAGCCCATCCACTGGCTGCATGCAAGCTCCCAGGTGGAGGTCAGTTTGACCTGTAAAGCCTTAAGAGATGAGGATCTGCCTTGTAGTGATCCAGCTCTTTTTTTGTATGATCCCATTACTGTTATAATCGGCTGTGTTGGGGTGAAGCTGCAGGCAGGATCTGCAGGCAGGCAGTTTCCTGTTGAGAATTTTCATGTGGTCTTGAAATACAGCCTGCTCCTTCAAAATAGCTCAAGTTTTGTGAAACTTAGAGATGCCCTTTCAAGTCCGTGTTTCCTGATGGTTTTATTGTCTCTTTGCTCATTTTGCAGTCAGGATTGATTGCTGTTCTACCTTTGGTTTTGTAATCATTGTATGGCTATCTCTTGAAGGTGCCCAGAATTGGTGATAAAATACTTCGTATTTAAATCTGACATAAATATACTGGAAGTTAAATAACAACCTACAGTATTTCTTTTTCTTCAGAATGTTTTGAAGTCAATTAGCATTGGTATCAGGTCTAAAATGTATTCACTTTCAGGTTTTTCACTTTCTTCTTTCCACCACCTCAGCTTTTAATTATGGCTGTCAAATAGACTACAAGCCAGACGTGGCATTTAGCAACCTAATTCTACCATCGTTCTTTTTTTCCATTTCCTTTCCTATAGGCATCCACAAATGCCTATACCGGTGGGTACCTCTGACATTTCCAAATTGCAATTTGACAGTGTCAGAAAGGTTCATGAATTATTAAAATGTCTCAGCATCATAGAGGTTGGAAAATTACATATAATTTGACAAAACAAGCACACACAGAAAAAGAAAACCCCACCCAGGCATTCCCAAATCAAGAGAGCACCTCTAAAACTTTCCTTTTAATTTGCTTAAAAGGCTTGAATAGTAGGAGAGATGCATGAGTCATTCTCTCTCTGTCTCTCTCTAGAACAGGAAAGCTAGCAGAGGGTGGAGGCATGTCAGCACATAGTGTGGTACACTTTAAAATATCAGCTGAAATGACTAGGCTGAAGAAGTGGGAGGATTGATATTAGTCACACGCTATTACACAGTTCAGAAGATGAAGGCAGAAGGAATTACCGGACAGGCATATGCCACTTGGCCCAACCTTTTAAAACGTGTATCTTGACTTCAGATCTCTTCATTCTTTCTTCAGAATGCCTCTGTTTGCCTCGCATTGTGAGCGAGATTCATTATCTTGGCCGCACAGAGAACAGCTGACTGTTCTTAGCTGAGATGTTAGAAAAATGGTTGAGTTTACCACATAGGCAGTATCAGCAACTTACATCCGTGATCATTTTGCTCAAGCCTTTTGTTCCTTGTCTCACTGGACAAGCACAGGAGCTGTTGCAATCTTCCAGCTCCATGAGCATTAGTAGGGAGGATGAGGATCTGTGTGGGAGGCGCCAAGATCACGGAGAGATCTTTGATATGATTTCCTGCCCTGCCGTAAGCGATTCTGTGTTAGCTGTCTGCACAGTGAAGTAACATGTTCTCCATTTCTCAGGCCCTGTACCTCCACCGTTCTCGGCATTTACCGCACGATGCAGAGTTGGCCTACCTTGCAGAGAAATAGACTGCGTTTTTTCTGGTGACCACAATACATAGGCCAAGAACTTGGATGTAAGCTGTACATCAGGCTTTGTGATTGCAGTAGTAACAGAAATGAACTTGGTTCAAGGAAAGGGGGTAGTGTATCCTTTGGATGTGTGAATTTCCCAGTTATAATGGAAAAAAAGCTTTTTGAATACCGGAATCTTTCTAACATGTTGAGTATTTACTTTTCTTCAGTGTCTGCAGCTGAAGGATTTTGAAGCACTTTACAAACCTCAGTTCACCTCTCTGTGCTCATCTCGCTCTCCCAATGCATCTGAAACTATTATTTAGATCTACTTTATATGCGGAAATTAGGGTAAGTGACCTGTCAGATTTTGCAAGAAACAGCTGGTATCACCGCCACAAATTCAGCTCAGGAGTTATCTTTTCCAGTTTGTGTAAACTGCTTGTCCATGTTAGCTTTCCGTATACTGCAAAAAATCTTGAAGCCAAGTAAGTAACAGAAATGCAGATCACACGGCATAAGATCTTGTCTTGTCCTGAGTTGAGCATGGATACTTCCAAATTTACCTACAAGGCCCTGCATGTCCCATCTTTCCCAAGCTATCTGGTTTTGACAGCTTTTAAGTCTAGGCCATGTGCCTGGTGCAAGGCGGTTAGTTGTGCTGACTAGGTCTGGAGGTCAGGCTTTCTTGAGCTGAGTCATAAACTGCCTTTGGTAGTAAGACAGAGAGGTGGTCCCTCTTTTGCCCAGGTCTTAGTGTAGTATCTCCCTCTACTTAGCGGTTTTATCGAAGATGAGAAGAAGTTTGTACTTAGATAAAGTTTGCTGGTCAGACCCTCTGCTTGGGCCTGTAGAGGTTTGCAGGATACAGCCCTTTTATGTAGCTGAATTTTTAACAGAAGGTGTTTCATTAAATAGCCCAGATCTTGTCTCTGTTCTATACTGCTTTATCTCTCTGCAGTACATCTGATAATCTTATATATCACGTTTAACCAAGCCAAAAATAAAACCTGCAACAGACCTTCCTGGTTGTCTGTGACTGTCTTGAGAAGTACTTCCATCAGCCCTGTGAACCATTGGGGATTTGTTCTTACCCAGATTTCAGCCTGTTTGCCATGTGCAAATATTTCCTTAGTACCGCTCCTCAAGAAATATTTTAGATGTCAGATATAATACCTTTTTCTTTAAAAGGAAAAAAAAAAGTCATGATCATTTTTCTCTAGTTTTCTGACAAATTCTGAAATTAATTATTGGGATTGTACCATTCCTCTGCCCTAATTGGATAGCTGGAAAATGTCTTAACTGCTGTCAAGAATTCTCAAGTGAGTAAAATACAGTGCTAAAGCTTATGAAAGTTTTTATAAGTGTGCAGTACTAGCTGATGTTATTAAATCATTTCATTCGTTAGAACATCCAGAGTAGTTTACCCTTCCCTCTGGTTAGCGTGCTCTGTGGGCTGGTCACAGCTTTTTTATGGCGTATATTGAAATCTCTTTCCCAGAACCATTATTTTAAGGATAATAAGGGCAATAGCAGGCAAAGAAAAAAGACCCTCTTGCTTTTCATGGTGAAACTTGGCTTACTGAGTGCATTTATTTCCTTTTTTGATTTATTTTCTTTTGATCAGAACCATGTGACCCTTGTGTTTAAAGGAATGTTCTTTGCAGTTTTGAAGTCTGCCCATTATAACATCAATTTTGCAACCTGCAGCGAAGGACCAGGCAGATGCATACTCAGCTGATACTTAACAGATCTGTCTCTCTTGGCATGCAGAATCCACACCTGGAGCACATCAGCGGTGTCCTTGGTCCCTATACAGGGAGTAAAAATCCAGGTTGCAAAGTTATAGATTCCCTCAATTTGCCAGAATTTTCTTACATGTGTAAAATACTGTACCCAATTTTCTTGCATGAACCTTTCCTCTTAGTGTTTAGAATGGCAGCTTTCTTGCTCAGTTTGAAATACATTTTCCTCTCCTCTGCATGAAAAATATTCCCAGCCTCTCCATTACGCATGCTGTTTTTAAAGGCAAACCCAAAAATATTGGATGCTAAGAGAAGTGCACCCAGCAGCATAAGAAAAATGTGCTAACAAGTCAGCCAGTATACACCCATTTCGTGCACAGAACCAAGATCAATGCTTTAGCAGTGAGATCATGCAGGCTTCGGGAGGAAACAAAGAGAACTGAGATGGGGATTGCTGTGATACGCGGGCTCTGTATTTTATGTTCCTAAGATCTCCACTGTCAGAATAGCGCAGGAGATGGTTTGTGTTTAGTTTGTTACAGGCTGTCAGAGCAGAGAGAGAAGTAGTTCCTTCCCTGGGGCCATGTTGCTCGTTCTTTGAGGGTGCAGTTTCATTTGTCAGTCAAGCTGGTCTAAGTTGGCTTTGCCTCCAAATTATATGATCTTGCCCCTTTCCTTTTGCAGGCAGTCATGATTGTGCAGTTGGTTATCGAGATGAGGAGGCTGAGATCTAAAGCTTTTTTTTCCCCTCACCGTATCTGCTCCATGGTCTGGCTGACTGCTGTGTTAAGGCTCGCTTGGTTCGAGAAAGGGAGCAAGGGCAGGAGATGACAGGTCCACAGCTTTTGACAGCAGAACAGGTTCCTGGTTTAGTAAATTGTGAAATAGCACCTTCACTGCTAACTCCTCATTGTACTGAAAGAGTCTATTCATGCTTAAAGTTCTATAGACTTTCCAAGTAGTAAGTTCTTATGAAAAACAAGTTCTCAGAGTTGCAGAAGGAGTCAGAAAGCACCAATTTCCTGTTTTGTGGCAAACGAGCTCTCCTTTTGTGTTGATGTGAAACCTTGATTTTGCCAAAATACCATTTTCCTATGGACCAAAAGAAATCAGAATACAGTTTCAGACTAGGTCTTGTCCCATGCGTATTTGGTAATTCAGCCATCATTTAGGTACCTAAATTGGGAATTGAGCTCATTTGGAAAATTTGTCTTAATTTTGGTAGTGAACCATGAAAATGTACCTTCTTCTTTGTGAAGGGGTTAGTAGTCAGAAATAGAATTGTCACAAAAATTGCTACCTCAGGTTTGAAATTCCTGGCTCTTAATTCAGAACTTAACCTCCTCCAAAAATTCCAGAAACTTTTCAGACAGCCATTCACCAGTTGTTTAATTGTATAAATACAACCCTGGTTTAATTTCTGGTTTAAATTGGTCTTATTAAGGAGTTACTTTTGACTTACAGGAGTGAGATTAGAAACTGACCCTGGTAACGTTTATCCTTGTGTGACTATATGTGCTTTGTAAGTCTCTCATGTAAACAAGTAATGTGTTAAAAGTGAGCATGGCTGTGTGTTCAGCAAGTTTCTAACACGCACTTGTGCAGGCGATACTAGAGAAGGCTGTGCTAACTACACAGAGATTGTACAGCAGTCAGTGACCAGGTACTTCTCTGGAAATGATTCCTAGCATTATGAGACGTAAAATAGGTCACTCTGTGGCTTTGGATTCTGTAGTGAATCTGTTCAGGTGACCTCACAGCAGCATCCTATAGTCTGCCATGGTGGGTTGGAGCGGCAACAATTTCTTCACAGCATGAACCTGCCACTGCCCTTCCTGGTTTTTCTTTGAAGTAGGTCAAGCGTATGAACTGCTAAGACTCTGTGGACCCCTCACTTATTTTACCATTGTAGCTTCCAGAGCGCGGAGTAGAGAGATCACCTGCTTGATTCTGTCTGAGCACTAGCAGCTCAGGCGCAGAACACACAGATGGTGCGTGCTAGGCCTAAATCGGAAAGGCTCTCGGTAGCATCGTACGTCAGCTTGAAGAGGATAATGTGCAAAGGGAAGCTCTTAAAAGAGCGGTTGCCATTCAGTTGTTTACAAATGATTCTTTTCATCCCTGTTCTCTAACTTTTTTTTGGCTTTCTGGAAGTGTTATTGTTGTGTCATGTGTTTGAATAGAATTATGTGAGTTGCCTAACCATGTTTAAGGTTTCACTGAGGGCTATCTCAGTCTGCAGAGCTTCAGGAGAAACCCTTATATCCAGAGAGTCATCTGGGACGCCGTGCTCGGAGAGGGCTTGCTCGGAGCACAAAGGTGCCAGTGCAATTGTGTTGAGGAAGAGGGGGGCAAGAGACAGGGGGACTATTCCGGTACGTTTTGGTCATGGGTAGACAAATCCTGTAAAGACTTGAGTAACTGAAAATATCTCTGGCTTCATCTGCATGTTTCTAACTGGGGTACAGGATGTCCAGCATCTCCTCACTAGCTGACCTGGCTGCGCTAGAACTGCCTTGTATTTGTCTCATTGCAGTCTCACTTGAACCTGACGGGGTTAGAAATGAATTCCGATTACCTAAGCTCTACTGGTTTTCCCATAAATATCTAGCTTATATGTGTGGCAGACTTTCCATTCTGGACATCATATAAACATGGTTTTCATAAGAAAATTAGTAAACAGCAGTATCGTTATTTAACCCAATTAAAAGAGTATAGATTATTTTTTCCTAACCAGTGAGAAATAGAGGGTGCAGAGCTGTAGTGTAGGGTCTTTATTAAATGTATTTGAGTGGCCCATTTGAAATGCTGAGGCTGAGTGTCCTTTGAGCATGTCTCTATTTGTGATATGTTTGTACAGCATCTAACACAATGACCTGTAAATTGTATGTCTTCTACCAGAACAAAGTAAGAACTACTAGACGGACCTCTACCTACCTTCCTCAAAAACTCCTTAAAGCAAACTGTTCCTCCTCAAGACTTCCTTCAGTTTTACCTGTCGTGCAGTGAAAAGCTTGAGTCTAGCTTTTGACTTACTGGTTCTTTTAGTAAATTGTTGACATTTGAGGAAGGTTGCATATGAGTTTTGATTTTTTAAATTTTTTTTTTTTTACATTCATCTTCTAAATTTGCTCTTTAACTTTTTGCACTGCAACTTGTCATCTGCATCTTGGGTTTTTAGTTTGGTTGTTTGATAGTCTAGGTTCTGTCTGGACGGTGAGGATGGTCATCCCTGAGTGGAAACAATGGATAGTCAAGCTGTGCCCATGGTTAGGGTATGCGCTGCTCATTCTTATCTTCAGTTTCAATTAATTTTTGGATGAAGTAATGTTTTTTCAAATTATTACTGTACATCTGTGAACCAATACTTACTCAGAACTTCAAACAATAAAATTGTAATACACTTTCTGCTTTATAGATATTTCTAATTGGTTTCACTGCTGTCTTCAAACAATTCAAATATAATGTTTTATTCCCCTTTCAGCTATGTAGTGGGGGATTGCTTTGATATTTTGTGGCATCAGTGGCCGCAAGGGTAAAAATACATTCTTTCTGCTCTATTTTTGAATCATTCTCTAAAATTAAAGAAGGGTAAATGTTGTTGATAGTGCGTCTTGATAAGACAAAAACCTTGTTTATTACTTTTAATTGTGGATTAATCTTGGAGGACAACACCCTTTCATTAACTAAGCCAATCAAATAACCTACACGATTATTAGTAATAAAATGGTACACTGTTGTTGCTACTTCAGGAACAACTTTGCCCTTTTCTTAGGAAATATTTAAAGAATTTTGTTCCTACATACTATGTTAGAATTGGTTTGTAATTCACTGTGCTGGATCACCATCTAATAGCCCACTGTGTGCAACTCAAAAGCTCCTGTCTAAACTGCGGGAAGCCTGGCAGCAGCTGCTGTTGTCTTCTCTAAAAGTTACTTCTGAACTTTTCCTGAAAAGTGCAAAACAATTTCTTTTTAGGAGTGTCTGTCTTGACTTGTTAATTTGTAGTTGCAAACCATGTGGGAATGTGATCTAACCAGCTAAATGATGCTTTAACCTTACTATCATGAGCATGTTGCTTACTTTCACACTCCGTGTGTGCTAAGTGATCAAATCCTATATTCCGCACCTCATATAGCCATATTTAGCCTTTGATAGATCAGTGATGGAATCGTCTTTGGCTACCAAGAGGTTGACTGTGTATAACAATCTTAGTTGCAGACAGAATAGGGTTATAATGTAAATACATTTCATCTATATGTTTTGGCATCACGTTGTCAGTTGAAGTCCTTTTTATTTTAAGTTAATAAATGTTGAGTCCTTTTATCTTGTGTGTGCATGCGTGTGTGCGCACAAGTTTTGATCTCAAGCATATTGTCAGAAGAAATTGCTCAGATCCACTCCAAATAACAGACCATTTGAACCAGGACTCGTGTTAGCGGTGATACTCTGTCTCTTACTTGTATCTGGCAGGCTCAGTCCTGAACCTTACCCACACCACCTATTTGCACTTTGTACGTGTATTTCTCACATAGTGATCATCATCTTGCATAACTGTTTTCTATTGTTCTGACATGTATGGGTTCACACATAATCCAAGGCTTTAGTAGTATTATGTACAATTATTTGAAATCATTGCACATGTGTCCAAAAGAAGACTAGCAGAAAGAAAAAAGCAATAGATTTTTTTTCTTTTCCGTTTCCTTGATATTTCATGGTTTGGCTAAGACCTTTCTATTTTTTCCTTTGAGTTGCTACCATACAGCTTTTTATGTAGACCTCTTTGGAACTGCTCTTTGATGTGTAGGCTATTTAAGCCAAAATTCTGTTCGTTTTTTCCTGGCGGCAGCTACTTCACAGCGAGTACATTAATTAAAATTTGTGCTTGTCAAAGACTGTGCCTTCAGTTTTTTTGCCTTAGCAGAATGAATCTTTTCTTTAGCCAGACTAGACTATCACAGTACAGCCACAGAGACAGACAGTATGGATTCTGAGATGTAAAGAACAACGTATCACTCTGGGAGTGTCAATTTAAGCCTTATTGTGCTTCTGTGGCCTTATGTGGGCACCTGGCTTGTAACAGTGCTGCTGTTCACCAACATCTGCCGTATTGAACAGATTTGAGAAATTATTACATTATACTCTAGATGATACCAATACAAATAGCTGTCAGAATTGTCCAAGTCGCTTGCTATCAGTCTGACACACAAACTGAAAAGTTCTTCGTGCTAAAAGACAGTTGGGATGGAAAGGTGGGGAACATTCTGCTACCCTCGTGTTGATGATCGTTCTATCCCACTGCCAAACTTTTCAAAATCCTCATTTACCTTTTTAAAATCTCTTTTTATACTGTTTCTTATTAAGATCCTGCTTAATACAAGCATTATTTCACCACTTCAAGCGAGTGACCCAAGGAAATCTGCAAGCAGTCTACAAAGTTACTTTTAGAGCAAAATCCAGATGATATTTAACAGAAAATCTATGTGTAATTAAGTCTTAGGGCCTTACTGGAGTGTCTGTCACTGCGTTCTGGGGGTTTTTTTGTTTCCTTCTCAAATAAGGATTTTCTTTTCACATCTTTGGGTTGGATTTAGAAGCTGGTAAAAACAAGTACAAAACGTTACCACTGCTTTGTTTCTTTTTTTATTCATAGCAAAGTTTCCTGTTAGAACAGGTATTCTCAAGTTTCACTAGTGAGTATTGGGTGAGAAACCTAAAGCAAACGTGTGTAACTGTCACTGATATGGATGGGAATATGTCCCAAGATACTCGGCAGCTGCTCTCTTCCTTTATGAATGATATTGCACAATTAGCTATTACATAAAGGTTTGTCATTAAATGCATTTCTAAGGGGACTATATCTAATTTTCCCCATTTTACTTACTGAGGAAGTTAAGGTCTAGAGAAGGGAAGTGATTATTCACAGAGCCTGGAGAGGAAATTGAGTCCAGAATTCTGTACAACAGACCATATAGACAATGTAATGTATCCTAAAATAACCATTGCATTTCAGAGATGCATGTGTTGCTCTGCATTCCAAAGAAATAAAATATCTGATGCTCTTCTTTCTAACCAGCTATCCCTCTTTCTTTCTTTTTTCCAGCTAATATCTTGGAGCCAGGATGTGAAAACACAGATGACTTGTGCTCAGCAAAATTTTTGGTAAGTCAATTAAATTTCAGGCTTGAACAAAAGGAGTATGATCAGTGATCCTGCTGTAAGGCTTTACTTACTAGTCAATTAGTTGCAGTAGAGCAGGAAGCATACAGCTGTTCAATCGGACGTTACTACTAACATGCTTGTGACAACAGGTGAGATTGTGGCTTTCAGCAGGCTAGCAGGGAGGGCTTAGCCCACTGCAGGGAAGGTGCAGAGGAGGAAACAGTGCTGGAAAATGGTGTCGGTGGAGCCGAGAATGCAGAAACCGTTTTATTTGCTCTGTGACTTCAGGTCTCAGCCCAGCTCTTTGAAACTGCGACTGGCAGTACTCAGCAGAAGAGTAATAATGTGTTGCCACAACAGCATTATTTGTCCCTGTTGATGTCCTTGTGCAAAACACAAATCTTAAAACAGGTTGGCTCAGAGCAGCTAAATGAATTCATTCTCCTCTGAAAGCTCTTGCCTCTGTGGGGCTCTTACATAGCATGGAGACACTGAACCAGATGCTGACAGGTCTCTTGTTGTGCACAGTTTGTGCCTTTTTTGTTTATCTGCCATGAGTAAACTCGGTGGTCCTGATCTTGTTCTTGTCAGACTAATCCCGTCTGTGATAGGTATTCTCTGAGGTCAAGGGGAGTTGCCTGTGCCTAGTGTCCTTCGAAGCTTAGTCCACTGAGTTCAGGGAGGTCTTTGCCATTAATTATTCTGGAATCAGGAGCTACAGCCTGATTTTGTTTACTGCTGTAGTTAAATCTGAGTAGGGAGTCCCCATATTCATTCATTCTTTCAATCCGTGGGTACTATAGCAGGCAGCATCAGCTGGAAAGCTTTGGTTAAAAAGGCAACTTCCCATTGGCTGTAAGTCAGGATTGCTATGGCTAGTTAAAGTCAGAAAATGGGGTGGTTGGAGGAGTAGGGGAGAGGAGGAAGGCTTGCGAAGTCTTGCAGCTGTTTTCACATCCTCTCTCAAATAGAATTTCTTCAATTAGTAGCAAGGATTTTATGCAGGAAAACTTGGAAGAAATCAGGTTGCACAAATGCTTTTTTTCCCAGGAGCTGCCATAAGTTGCATTACTGCATGTTGCTTTATTTCTCTCTTTTTCTCTCTCCATGGAACTGCAAAAGTGACAGCGCTTTAAATGGAAAGATTTGCAGCAAGCCATCAGTCATTGTGCATGGAGGATATATCTCCTGGTTTAGTCTTGCTTGTGCTTCCATAAATCAGCATAGCTAAAATATTTGTGGTTGTCTGTAGGAGATTTATGCAGGTGGGAGATTAGAGTCAGTCTGTCATTTTTGTGGGGGAAGTGAGAGATGGAACGGGCTGGGGAATGCTGGCTTGCAGGAAGGAAGGATTTATAATAATGTCGGTGGATATTTAGGGGTTCCATGGAGACAATTAGCAAAAAATCTGTGTGTGTCTGTGTACGTACGTGTGTACACATCTCTGTGATTTGGAAACAGGCTGTTGTTTCCCTGCATCGTTTTTTAGTTAGTCTAGTTGGAGAGAGGTTGTATGGAAGGATTCCTTTTCTCAGATCTGCCTTCACACTTGGTTTTCTTTTTTCTTTTTTTTTTTTTCCCCTCTTAGGTCCAAAGTGTTCTGTATACAGGTTATACCTTATTTTTGCTGGCATATGCCTATCTTGCAAATTGGCTGTATGAGTAATTGTGTCAGGTTAAAAAGATCTTATAGACTGCCTCTTGTCACACAGTCACTAAATGTAAGCTTAAGTACCTTTGCTAATAATTGTGACTACGTAAGTTCATCTGAGCAGGGGATGAAGAGGAAGAAGGGGCATGAGAAATATGTGTTCTAATATCGGCAGCAAAATGCAGGTCACATTTTCAGTTGCTGTAACTTTGTATGACTCCACTGACCCTAATGTTTCACTAGTTCATAGCAGCTCTGAATGTGGCCCCTGACTTCAGGGGAGATACACTGATTTACACCAGCTGATATCCCGACACACTATTTCTGCACGACAGAAGCGGCTCACCAGGAGCGCTAAGGATGGAATAGCTGTAAGAGTCCTCTAGGCCTCTGCCGGTTAATCTTCCCTTTGCAGGCTCAGGCAAAGGCCAGGACTAAGCTGTTTGAAGGTCATCGCTGTAGCTTCTCTTTCGCCGCATTACTAATGAGATCAACCTTGTTCCTAAGTGCTTGTTAGTTTAGGCAAGGTTCAGCAGGCAATGGGGGAGGCTGCAGAGCCCCAAAACCTTGCAAATGCAGTTTGGAAAGCTTAAAAAGTGCTGCATAAAATATGATACTCAAAAGTTCTCTAGCTTGCTTTCTTCTTTTCTCTAATAGTGGGTTTCTGATTTTCGAAATACCTCTGTTTTGCACCCTCTGATTCTTTTTTCCCTCTAGTTTTACTTCAGACTGAGCTGTAATACGATATAAGCAGTCAGCAGCAGCCGGCCTTCAGAGCATAGCCTAGGGAGTTCTGCGTCGTTCCAGCAGATGTGTCTCCATAGTCCTGTCCTGAATCCTTTTCCTTAGGATTTGAGGAAGGGGCAACTCCACCTACAGGCTCCCAAAATCATCACCCTGACCAGTGGTACCAGGACCTGACTAGGTGAAAAATTACCCCCTAGTTTGTTAAGCCAAAACGAAAATCTCCAGTGCTTTACTAATAGAGGAGAGATGCTTTGCTGGTACGCTTTGGGGGGAGAGAAAGTCATGGAAGGAAGTATTAACAGCTTTGTTGAAGTAGCATTGCTATGCTGTGTCACTATCATATATTGTATGAAGTAAAAATAATTTCCAGGGATGTGTGTAATATGAAGGGACAAGAGATACTAGTCTTAGATCAGGGTGGGTTTTTTTCTGTTTTCCATCTTTGCAAAGTCCCTATAAATCTTTGCAGTTGTAGAGACAGCCTAAAAAAACTGCTAACATTTTCAACTACAGAGCATAACACTGTGTAAGGATAGTTGAAAAATTTCTATCAAAACTGTGTTTAATGAAAAACAGAGTTTTGATAAAATAGCATTTTCACCAAAAATAGCTGCTTTCCATGGAGAATGTTAGGTTTACTGCAATATTTTGACAGAAATTTTAAAATATTGGGCTGAAATATGTACAGCTGTTCGAGTCCATGTAGTGCCACTCATATTTCTTCACCTCTTCAAATTTGAGGTATTTTGCCACCTCTTTGATTTTTAACATTGTGATACTTGGGAGTTTTTGTCAAGCCCACCTCTAGATGCATGTCATAGGACTGTTAGCTTCAGGTGTAAAGAGCTGAGTTTCTATGGCTTTTGAAGTTGGAGAAAAAACTCTCAAAAATGTGATCCACGTACATCAGAAATTAGAAATCAAAGGAAGCAAATGAAAATTTTGGTTTTTTGTTTCAAATAACTCTCAAGATTTTTAAGTCATTTAAAAATATTTCTATATAGAACGTGTTTCACAGTCCAATTAATTATTTTGAATACATATCTTTGATAGTGCTTTTTTGCATAAGTTTCAAATGTATGATTTGTTAACCAAATTATGTAAGGAATGTTAAAAAACCCACAAGAAAAACACAAAACCAAAACCACCAAAACCACCTTAATTTTCTGCTGTGAGGTGAGTGGTAACGATATCTCCCTTACGAGGCTGTGGAAGTATGTAAAACATTGCGTGATCTTAATATGTCTGTATATTAGTTATGTTTTGTAGCACAGATAGGCAAGCATCAAACAGCTCCATTGTAGCCGATCTCGATTCACTGCGAGGGTGGCGTAGCAGGAGCTGGCATACAGACCCACTGCGAGGGGGACAACACGCAGGATACTCGGTGTGGTAGGCTGGAAGCACGCCTGTGATACCAGCTCCTTACCACTGTTTGTCTCCATGCTGGCTAAATTAAATCAACATGAGAACAGATATACAGCGTCAGGCAAAAGGTCTGTGTAGCCTAATATCCTGCCTCAGAGAATTGCTCGTGTCATATGCCCAGGGAAGAGTAGGAGAACGGAGCAAATGTATAGTGATACCTACCCAGTGTAGACTCCCAGTCTCCATGTTTCAAGGTCTTGAGCCAGAAATGCTGCTTTTTTATGTAGGGTTTGTTGATGTTTCTTCTTCTGTTTGCCGAATTGCTTCTTGAATTTTATTCAAGCATGGTGTGGCAAGGAGTTTCAGTTGACTTAACTGCGCTCTGCATAGAAATTGTTGTGTGTCTTTACCTATCCTTTGCTCCATTTTCTGTACCTTTTCCAGTTCTACTATTTTCTTTTTTTAAAATGAGGAAGAGGGCAGTACTGAATCTGAATGTGGCCATACTCATAAATTTACCTAGTGACGTAAAAACAGTATCAGTTTTGTTTTCCTTTTCTAGTGATTCCTCGCATTCTCTTTGCCTTTCTGAACCTCATTGAGTATTACGCTGTTTTCACAGAACTTTTTGTTACAACCCGAAGATTTAGCTGCATGGCAGCGAGAATTGGTTTCTCTCTGTGTGTTAAAATGACACCTTTGTTGTACTGATCAAAAGGGACTAAGAGGGTGAAAGAGGTGAGAAGGAGGAAAAGGGAAGCCTCAGAGACTTGTGGGCAGGAGACATTGTTTAGTTTGTGCTTTCACTAGCAGAGACACTTCTTAACGTTTCTCATTGTAGCTGGTATTGATTCATGCTTTGAGATCCCTTTTTTAATTCCGAAGTTAAGATCTGCTGCCAGTGGTGGTTGAGTTGAATCTGCAAGCTGTCTGTCTGAAATACTGTTGTCATTGTTTATTCCAGGACAATAGTAGCGTGAGGGTGTAGAATCGAGGTCTAATGAGCGTAGAGCTCTCTGGCAAGTGCTAAATGGTGCTTGTTCCAAACTGGACCTGGAATCCCTCTTAGGAAGTGTTGTTAACTGTAATATTCATTTCTGCCATAATAAAGCCTTTTTTTTTGTTTTGTTTTGCGTGGGTTCTCTGTTCAGAAGATGGTGTCCAAGTAGCAAAACTTTATTCTAGTAAGCATCTGGAAATCTTAGGCTGTGTCCATACTAGTAAAATCAAGGATGCCTGGGAAAGTTCCCAGGAATGTTCCTCAAACGTGGAACATGATACTGTACTGCTGAAGTGCTGGAATGTTTCTTGGCAGAATTTTGGCCCATGCCAGCTAGTATTTTTCTAAACTGTTCCCAGGTATGGTTTGAAGTTGGAGACCGTTCCCAATAAGTAGTTTATATGCAGTCACCCTGTTTCAGAGATTTCTAATACAGGCGTGAGCCATTCTCTGTCAGCTGCCCTTAATGTTTGGGAACATTCCTACGCACATTTAATTTACTAGTGTAAGTATCTGTTACACGAAATTAAAATCTGGCTAACCCCCCCCCCCCCCTTTGCTTTTCATGTCATCTTTACTTTTTAAAGACTGTGATAGTACCACTGAACGTATTTCAGGAGGTTGTTTACATGGTGTTTATTTTAAATTATGCTCCAGTGGGTGTCATTGTAGCTGATTCTGTGTTCAGTAATTTCCTTTGATCAGGCAGAATACTTGTGATTTAAAATGATGTTCACGGGCATGAACTTTATGCAGCAGTGTGTGTGAATATGTAATAAACTTCTGAACAATATTAATCATTTTGTGATGTGCTGGCTATAAAGAAGGATCAAAGATGTACTTTTCTAGAGCTATGTTCATATGTAGTAAGTTCCCACCCCCTAAATACTACAGTTTCGAGAGCTAACGTACAAAAGAAGTCTTGGGTTCACCCTTTTGTTTATTTGAGGGTCCAGGAAATGCAGGGTAGTGGCTAATGTAAAATTCAGGCACTTTATGTTGTAAAAATGAACACATGAAACAGGTATGGGCTCAACATATAGATTGCAGGCATCTTTTTTTGTATGTGTTCATCAGAAACTAACAGTTACTGTGGCTCTTCATTTTACAATTGTTTAAATTTATTACCTTGATTATAAATAGTTAGATTTAAAGATAGTATAAGATTTTTTTATATATATAGCATATAATTGTAACAAATAAGATGATTATCAAGATTTTGCTTACACATTCTTAATAATTTGAAATTTGTTTGATTTGTCAATATGAATTAAAAATGAGTGCTTCCGTCTTTGGGCTCTGGGGTGTGACTCCGTGTTAGTTTCTGGCAGAACCTTAACACGCTAACAAAGAGGTGGTGGTAAATGGGCCTGAGTGATTCTGGCGAACGAGAGCATCTGGTGCATTTAGAGTAAAGGATGTACCAGTAATAGGGCAGAGCTGGAAAGCGGAACGTGTAATTGAGACATGAAAGAAATAAACGCTCCAATGATGGGAGCTGCACGCTTGCAGGAGATTTTCCTGCCCGAGTGCAAGCAACTTCACAGCTCCTTTAAAACAAGACATCAAGCAGATGCCAGTTTACTGGTTTCCATGGTGACTGTTACTCTGGTGTGCAAGTGCTCTGACCTCAGTGATCACTTGAGGACTATTATAAGTAAAATTGGTAAAGAGTTAGGTCCGACACTGTTGCACTGAGACCTGCACGCCCTGTTCTTACCTGGCGGGAGGGAAGAAGCCTCAGCCCCTGCAGAGCGGCTCATCTGATGTTTCATGTGAAGTACCCCAGCCACTAACTCGGCCTCTGATCAGAGGGAGGACAGCTGTCCTCCACCTTAGCTCACACAGTACTTTCCTACTGAGTCACTGGCAAAGTGACAGACATTAGCAGTTTGAAAATGTGGAGCCCCTGAACATTAATGCGAGCCCTTCCAGTCGCTTCAGTGGGCTCCAAATCCAGCCCACAGAACAGAACCTGAAAAGTCCAAGCTTCCATAACAAAATCACAGAGCTTGTAAAAGAAAATTTCCCAGACTTATTTGAAACCAAGTTTTTGCATTGTTTGAGATGAAACGCTTATCAAGGTTTACAAGCCTTCCTGGTAAATTTTACCCGTGTGTCAGGGGAATTCCCTGCAGGGGGTGGTGGTAAATGTTGAGGAAAGAGCTATAATGTAATTGTGAAAGCATGAGAAACCGTAGAGGGTTTTTCAAATGAATTTTCAGGTTCGTTCACAGCTTGGCTGAAGAGCAGCTGTGGGAAACAAACCTCCTGAGAACCGAAACCACTGAGTCTAGCTCAGAGTTGCAATTCTTCTGTAAAGCAGGGAATTTAAGCATTTTAGTGTTGGGGAAATGAAACTGGTGAGTGCTCTATTTCACTAGGTGAGAACGCAGGCCTTTCCGTACGGTTTGGACTTCGTTACAGGGAAGTTTTCAAGATATAGGAAGAAGAAAGAGTTATCAGGGCTAAATGAAATTTAAAATATGTCTGAGAAGGGAAATACTTTTGTTTAAAATTTAGAGAGACATTGAGCATTATCTTTGAAAGCATTGGGTCCCTGTAGCTGCCACTGAGTCAGCTGGAGAGGCACACGGGTGTTCATCATACGGTGAATGAACAAAGATGTCTTAATTGTTGTCCTGCTCCAAACTGAAGGGCTCACTTCTGGTGCTGGGATCCTGCTTGGAACTGGTATTCTACCACAGAAGCAAAAGTACATGAAGACTTTTCATATCTGTCAGTAAAACTAGGGGATACTGGGGTAGAAAAAAGCCTGAAATATCATCTGGAAAACAAAATTAAATTGACCAAAGAATGTTAATAAAGCATTTTCATGATGTTACAGATGTTTATTAAATCCACTTTTTTTAACAAATGAGAGGAGGACTAGCCCTTTCTGTGTCTTTGCCCTGTTACAGTAAGTTACACGGTGGTGTGAAACTGGAGATGTGTGTTATAAAATCTAAGAAAGATGTTTCTGTGCAGCATTCCACGGAAAGTAGCATTGTAGAGCTGAGCCTGCAGCTCCTGAACTGTACTTCAGTTTCCCCAATCATGTGCAGACCAGTTCTGACAGAAGTCAAAGATAACTCTGAATTCTTCCTCTCTTTTAAAGCTCCTTGGGTAACCAAAGCTATCTTTGTGTTGAGCAATGAATTCGAGTAAGATAGGTGCCAATATGGTGCATAATTACATATTTGCAGCTTGTTCTTTAGCCCAGTGGCTTGTGAGATTAGCTTTCTTCACTAATGCATGCTCCAGCCTTGGACGCTTGACAGTGCGTTCTTTCCCTGCATCGCAGCCGAATTGCATCCCCGTAAAAGGTTCCATATGAGAAGCATTCAGAGAGACGGTGCTTTGGATTTTTGTTAGAAGAAATCTAACTTGAGGCAGCTGCACAGCCATGCAGTGTCCCTTCTCTCAGATTGTGTAGGGTTTTTTTTCTAATGGACCTTTTACCACAGTAGCTTGTATTTTTGCTACGTATGCAGGCTCCTTGAGCACATGTAAACAATCTCCTGAAGTATGTCAGTGGCACTGTCTCATTAAGGATTACAATATGCTTTCTAGCTGTTTTCTTTGTGTGGGACAATATGAAATATGGAGCATGCTCCTCTTATGATTTTTCCCTTTATAACATAAATTTGCAGATTCATTTGTTCCAACAACTCATGAAGAATTAATGTGGAACAGACAATTTTTTGAAAAGTGTATTACAAATTTCATCGCACTTTAAAATCAGTGCCATTAGGATTGAGATTTTCAAAGACTAAGTGCTTTACTCTCCAATGATTTAAATTGGAAAGAGACACCTCTACATCTTTTGAAGGTCTGTGACTTTATCTTTTAATTGCTACTGTAATAGAGAGGTGGGGTTTTTTTAAGCCTGCCTGTCACTGTGATAACCTCATCTTCTAGTGTCCACCCTACAAGACCTCCCCAGCTTTTATCTCTAAAGCACCAAGTTCTCTGAATGAATTTTCATTTGTTCTCGGCTAGATAAGCAGTATCCTTGTGATATCCACTTGCTACACTGTCTTCATTGACGCATATAGCCTGTGTGGTTAAGTCTTTATCAGATTAGCGCTTATCAGACTGCACAAATGCAGCCTGGACACTCTTCTTGTGTCTCCGGGGTTACATTAAAGACTAAGAGTAGTGTTAACCCTGTAGGTTAACACAGTCTCCATTCAGAAAAGTGTTGAAGCACATGCTTAAGCAAGTGAATAGTCCCATTTAGTGGTAATGCAGTTACTCTTTTGCTTTGTTAAGAATATGCTTCAACATTTCCTCGGATTAGAGCTTGAGGGTGGCTGACTTATCATATAAGTATGCATCTGTACAGGAGCAGAAAGGATATCATTGTCAAGATGGAAATAGGTTCTGATGTTGCATAGTTAAATATGAAAAGTGTGCACCTATTGCAGGAGGCATTATTGGAAGAGGAAGTATCAGTTTTCCCGGTAGTACACAAGTAGTTTCGAAGCATGAAAAATATTGGCAGAGGAAAATGTTGTGCTGAAGAAAGTGCTGTTGCGCAGATGCGCTGTATTGTAAACTCCAACTAAATCAGATTTAATGCAAGAAGATCACTTGTGTAATGGATAACTGAAATATGGCATAAGTGCACATGATTTGAATTCATGATGAGGAAAAAAAAATCCACAGAAAAACCTGGTCAATGGACAGGTGGTTGCCAGGACAGAGTAGTGTTGCTTTTAAAGTAAAGAGACATTTTATATTTCCTAAGGCTCTTGTGTTGTAGAAACCCAGAGGTGACACCAGTGCTCACTGCTAACACAGCCTGTGCAGTTAGCAATCAAGAGATAAATTTAGTGGAAGGAATAGTAGGTCACCTGGTCTCTTGCCCTCCAACCTGAACTGCTCAATATTTCTGTAATCACTGATATAGCTGGGATTGACAGCTAACCAACAACTGTGGAATTCTTAAGAAGTGTGTTCTTGCAGAGGTGGCAGACGTTCAGCCCCATGAGGGAAAAATTTCACTGCAGGATTTTTCCAATTTGTATTTGAGTTTGCTTTGGGGAACACAAGGGGAAGAGGAAAAAGCCCTGGAACATTGGCAATGGTTGTAGGTCATGACCTGTGACAGCGAGTCAAAAACATGCCTTGGTGGTTTCTGCCAGATGGCTTAGGGCTTTGGTTCCCCAGAATTTCAGCTGCTTGCAAGAGATAAAACCAGGTCTTTGGTGAAAAGGGAGGAGAATTTTTTTTTTTTTTTACAGAAAAATTTCCCTGGTGTCCTGGTTTCAGCCAGGATGGAGCTAATTGTCTTCCCAGTAGCTGCTGTGTTTTGGATTTAGTATGGGATTTGGTATGTGAAGAATGTTGATAAGACACTGATGATATTAGTTGCTACTAAGAGATCAAGGACATCTTCCAGCTTCCCAGGTTTTGCTAATGCGCAGGTGCGAAAAGCTGGGAGGGGTATAGCCAGTATAGTTGACCCAAACTGGCCAAAGAGAGTATTCCATAGAGTATACCATAGACGTCATGCCCAGTATAAGTGGGGTCAGCCAGTGGACCGGGGGGGCTTTTTGTTCGTTTGTGCTTTCATTCATTCGGCTGTTTGTTCCCTCACTCAGTCTCTCTGGAACTTGCAGTTCCGAGATCGCTGCTGGGGAGTATTCCTGTTCTGAGATCGCTCTTGGTTTCACTCTGTGATTGCTGCTCGGGATGGGCTGTATCAGTTATCAGGTCGTCGGGCAGTGAGAAATTGTGCAACATTCATTTTATATATTCTATTATTATTGTTATCTTTTTCTTTGCTGTCCTGGTGAACTGTCTTTATCTCAACCCACGAGTTTTCCTTCTCCTCCCCACCCCACTAGGGAGTTGGGGAGTGAGCGAGCGGCTGCGTGGTGCTTAGTTGCCAACTGGGGTTAAACCACGATACTTGGATAGGGTACCTTGCTTCATGGCTGATGGGAGCACAAGTCTCAGACAGATAAACAGCATTGTCTAAGAAGAGGTACATGTGTTTGGTTTTGTACCCTGGCTTTAAAATGGTTCACGGCATAGAGAAGCATTTGAGGTGTCTGAAAATACCAGCACATTAAGCAATTTGAGTTCACTTACAACTTTTCTACTCATCCCACTAAAAGTGCCAAAGAAATATAGCTATTAATTTGTATCCTTCCAAAGTGGACAGGAAATACTCCCAGATATTCAAGAAAAGCACCAATCATAACAGGATGCCTAAAATTCAGGGGACTTGAATATCCCTGCCTTTCTTCCATGAACTTTGGTGCAATCCTTTGTATCTGTACAATCCTTTATACCTGTACAAATGAGTGGTTAGCATCTGATTGCTTCGATCACCCAAACTGTAGATAATGAAAAATTGGGACCAAGAAATTTGATAGGTTCTTGAAGAAGCAACATTTTGGTTTGTTCAATAAGGAGTTTTAGTTAACTTCCTGGTATTGGTTGTAGTTTTGTGGATCTAACCTGTAGTAGGTGTGAGCCTGTCACAGCTTCTTGTCGGGAATCTTAGCTGTTTCTAACCTTAGATGTATGGTTAATCTTTGAACTGCAGGGATCCTTGGACCAATCTCCAGTGTGGCAGCCAAGATAACAGCCATTATACGTAGTAAGGAATTATACTGAGTTTCAAGTCATATACGTTTTGTAAATGATTAATAGCTGCTCTAGTAAATAATTGTTAACCCTACCGTGTGTAGTGCCCTGACCTGTAAAATGTTTATAACATCTATGAATAGTTATTGCCTCCATATAAACTGCTTATAAATGGAAACTTGGTGTGACGTGTGACTAAGCGCAGGAACGGAGAAGGAGAGGACAGGGTGTTTGGCCTCTGTTACTAAGATCCACTGGATTCTCCTGACTCGGTGGGGATGTGAGACCCTATGTAGCTCCGTGAGCAGAGGCAGAAAATCGTTTCCCTTTGCACTTGCGCTGTTCAGTGTACATGAACTAGAATTTGTCAGAGCCCTTTGGTCTCTGTGCTGGTTTTGGCTGGGATAGAGTTAATTTTCTTCATAGTCGCTAGTATGGGGCTGTGTTTTGGATTTGTGCTGGAAACAGTGTTGATAACACAGGGAAGTTTTTGTTACTGCTGAGCAGGGCTCACACAGAGCCAAGGCCTTTTCTGCTCCTCACCCCACCCCACCCGCGAGGAGGCTGGGGGGCACAAGGAGCCGGGAGGGGACACAGCCGGGACAGCTGACCCCAACTGACCCAAGGGATGTCCCACACCATATGGCATCATGCTCAGCATATGGAGCTGGGGGAAGAAGGAAAGGGGGGGACATTCGGAGTGATGGTGTTTGTCTTCCCAAGTCACCGTTCCACGTGATGGAGCCCTGCTTTCCTGGAGATGGCCGAACACCTGCCTGCCCACGGGAAGGAGCGAATGGATTCCTTGTTTTGCTTTGCTTGTGTGAGCAGCTTTTGCTTTACCTATTAAACTGTCTTTATCTCAACCTAGGAGTTTTCTCACTTTTACCCTTCCGATTCTCTCCCCCATCCCAGCAGGGCAGAGTGAGCGAGTGGCTGCTCAGGGCTTAGTTGCTGGCTGGGGTTAAACCATGACAGTCTCTAGTACATATGGGATTTATCAGGATACAGATGAGAAGGTATTATGATGACTGGCAGCTGGAAGAAAACGGGGAAATGCTGCCTGTTTCGGTGCTAGAAGGCACTGGATGGTTCTCAGGAGATGTGTTGCATTTCCATTGCTGACTTGGATGGTGTTGGAAGAGTCAGTTCCTTCCTTTCTCAATGCCTTTCTTTCTCCCAACACTTTGACATATCTATCTATGTCACAAATCATTTGGGGACGGATCTGAATCTCATACTCAATTCGATCCTCCAAATTCTACCCAAGTGTAAATAGTCAACAAAATATGAGTAATAAAAATCGTAAATATCTTTCAGTATAATTGTGATAAACATGTTTTCCTTTATTTTCTCTTTCATCTTTCATTTAATGATGCTTTTGTGTCTGGCTTGAATCACCCATGTTTCCTCCATTTGGATTGGCTTCTGGTGTGAAGTTTAGCAGCTGTACCTTTTTTTTATGTGTTCTCTCTCACTGCTGCAGTATGTGAAATTGCAGCTTTCTGTACGACAGACAGTTTCTTACGTGACTACATTAGCCAGAAAACACTGCAATATCAAATAGACAGAAATCTGTACTGTTATTATCTGGGACTAGAAGAGCCTATGCTACCCCCTGCCCCACCTCTCCAAACCCCAAAGCTCTAAGGGAGCTCTAAGGATACTGTAGTGTTCAGTTAAATCTGAATTAACCCAAGCGTCCTGGCATTTGTGTTCATTTTTCATGGGCTCTTTTCCTTCCATAGGCCTATTTGTGGGGCTAAAATAACATACATATAACATAGGCGTAAAAATAACACAGTATCTCTTCTCTTGATCCAGGCATCAAAAACAAGATGAACATGTTATACGATCATGTGACAATTACATTAGTTTGGCCCTGCAAATGACTCCGTGAGGCATATAAAAAAGCCTGTGGAAAAACGTAAACACAAATACTAGGAGTATCATAGAATGGTTTGGGTTGGAAGGGACCTTTAAAGATCATCTAGTGCAAACCCTAAATATATTTTTCCTCATATTTTCTGCCCTAATCCAAGAGCCAGCATGTGGATTTAAGAGAGCACAAGATGAAGTCTCTTTTTTTTTTTTTTTTTTGATGAGCATCCTGTTAGAAAAGTGTGGAAATTTCTGATGTCACAGATTGTTAACAATTGTGATGGTGGTAGACAAAGCAGATAGACTCTAGCTTCCAGGTCCAAAAGTAAAGTCTGATCAAAATGATAATGTGTTTTGAAAAAGTGAAGCCAATGTAAAGTAACGGGTAAAATTCTGTGGTCTTTACTCAGTTCTGATGCATAGATGAAACTCCAGTTTTACTTTTAATCTCACATGACTCTAAAAAGAAGTACTCCTATTGATAACTTGCATGAGTAAGACCTGTGCTACATATCTATGTTACAGGTGCTGTTTTGAGGGCTTCCCAAACTGGTTTTCTGTTTTTCTGTTAATAGATATAATACACAATATTGTGTCTACTTACGTTCTAACAAAATGGGATCTGAGTTCAGTCTGAAGTAAAAGGGCAACCTCTCTGGGAAACTGGAAAGTTGGGACCTGAATTGTTGGAGAGAGCGTACAAATTCGTAGCTTCTCAAGCATTTCTAGAGTTCTTAGGTACAAAGCATTGTTGGATTTAGTTTGGTTTGTTCTTCTGCGTGTCGTCCCCCCCAGGCCGCCTGCTCTGTCTTTCAGTCTAAGTAACTTCTGGGAGCGCACATGGATGTTTTGTGTCGCATCATATGCACAGTAGAATCTATGAGAAGCAGAGAGCTGCCAAAATGATTTAGTGTCTGTTTTTACTGGTTGGTTTACATTTGACAAATACCTGGATTGTTGTGCTGCTGAGTCTTTGGAGAACGGAGACTAGGAAGGAGGGAAAGGTTATGAGCAATTCTGTGCTTTTTTTGGGTGCAGTTTATTTAGCACCTCTGCAAGATTTAACATGATAACTCTTTAAATCTTAGCGCACTACTCAGAGAGGTGGAATGTCATAAAGGTGTCTGGTAAACAGATGTTCCAGTCTTTATAAGCTGCTGGGAAAGTGTGCATCATTCTGAATAAATATGGAAGCAGCTGCAGCTTTGGAAGCTTTAGTTTCCTGAATAAATACTTTGGACATCTATTCCACTTTGGCAATTGTGGCCGTGGTGATCTAAAGATCATAAAGCGTAATTTACAGTAATAGACAATATCTTCTATTAAACCAACTGATAACATTAGAAAAATAGATTCACTTTCAGGCAGTTAAGTCCTCCTTTGGCTTTATTAATACTTCTTCAACTATTGCACCTAGCTAATGAATGTACATAATGCAGAGGGAATCTTCTCTATTGTAGGCTTCTGACAGTTGAGTACATTTTGTGGCATTCTCTTACTAGTTTAGCTCCTTTAAAAACCATTATGATAAACAAGAGTAGAAGTCGTCTTGGGAGGGTTTCATAAAAGTGTTGATGATACAAAATGCAGAAACTTACAGTAAAATCAGTATTTAACACATTGTCAAAACTGTCTGAAATTAGGTTAGTGAAAATGAATGTGTATAAATCTCAATCTGATTTTTCTTTTTGGAAGGAAACCATTAGTACCTAACAGTAATAGATCAGGATAGTTTGCTGTCAAGATTCTCTTTTTACTGGTAGTGAAGAGGTGTTACATGCTTTAATAATGGTGATATACGTGTCATTGCTGCAGGATCCCCAGGAAATACCTAGGAGTAAGAGTTGCAAGGCTTATTAACAGAGTAATTCAGCAAGATTATTAGAGGAAGATGTTTTGTTTAGGGTATTCACTTTCTGGCTTTTAACGTGAGACACTTTAGGCAGCTGGTTTTCAGAAAATCTGAGTAGCTGAAGCTCTTGTAATTATGTTGGATGGCCAAAATTAGCGCCTGTCTTTCAATAATTATTTTTTTAAATAAAACTTGAAATGGGCATTCTGCCCAAGATCATGCTAGAAGATTGTAAAATCCAAAACAGAACTCAAGACTCTTGCTTGAGCTCCCAAAACTGTTACGAGGTTTAAATGAAAAATATGCAGGGAAGAAAGGAATGTCCTACTGGATGAGTCTTATGACATGTTCTGTGCTGCAACACACAGGCTCGGTGGGGTGAGCTAAGCGGGGATTTCCACCATGAGTAAAACTCCTGCTTCTTGGAGGTGTAATTCAGACTTTTTCATTATCTGATCTCTGGGTTGGTTCATTCTTTTTCCATGTAGCTGGCTATCTATCATATTTGACGGAGAAATTGCTATGACAAAATGCTAAAAGCTCTTGCTCTGGGCTATTTTTAATCTACTGTAGGTGAAAGATCAGAACACATTTTTGGAAGATTTATGTGGCATACCCTTGTGCTGTGCTGGATAGGATAAATGGGAGTTGACAAGCTACAGGACGCGAGATTTAAACCATTGACCTCTGACATTAAGGGTCATCACAACTGTATGTTATCACATTTATGTTCAGGAGTTAAAGGCTTTGCTCTGACGGAATCTCATAAATGCTTAGCAGAGGTACAGAAACACAGCTCTTACTCAGTCTTTAAGCTTTATTGTGGTAATCAGTAGTTAAATCTCCTCTCAGGCCATTCTGGATTTTAGTGCAGAATATTTGTAAGCAGTCTTTAAGTCTTAGGGTTGTTTGTGCAGAACAACACAACTCTGATTCTTGAAAAGGGCGTAGCTACTTAATGGCAGTTCAGCTTGAGCAGACTCATCATTTTTTGCTGATCCTTTAATAGTCCAGTCATTCAAACTGCTTCTCAGCTCTAGGATCTCTGTTAACTGTGTCCGTTTCTGAAACAAAAGCTCTGATAAAGCAAAAAGACTTAGGGATGTATGAAACACTGTTTTCAAATCAAGTATATACTTCAGTGTTCTGCTGAACTAAGCCCTGAATTTCTGCAGTGCATCATAATGCAAGAGAATAATAGGGGGAGGATGGATGCATGCAGCTGCTCCTCTGCCTGTATAGCAGATGTAATCTAAAACATTATCAAGCCTTTTTAGAAAAGAGGGAGGAGAGGAATGAAGACGAGAGGGTGAAGCTGACGGAGTGGAAGGTGAGTTGAAAAGTGATGGCTAAAGGGAAGGGGTGAGCTTACTGCAAGTTGAGGCACTGCTCTTGACAGTCACCAGGCTGGAACCTGTCCCGTGTAGAAGATCACAGTATTTCATTGTCTTTATTGCTGTCTTGATTTTTTTCAGGCGTGTGTAGCTGACCAGCTGACCCTCCGAGTTCAGATACAGGCTGTATGCACTATTGAGTACTGTTCTGATGTTCGTAATGCAATGCGTGCTTCCTAAACTATACATCATTATGAGGGGCACATAACCAATTAGTATATGGATTTGTTCTGCATGTGCAAATCTTTTCTTGGGCTAAGGAAGTGTCTTACAGAGACTTGGCTGAAGAAAAAAAGAAAACAGTTTAATCTTAAATTGTAGTTGTCATCCTCTGGCTAATGATAAGCAATATTATGGCCTGCATATCAGCCGTAATTAAGCAGTAAGACACAACAAGGTGTATGTTACAGAGAGATAACACAGTGCTTAAGAACCAATGACCTGCAAAGCACGTTATCTCCCAGCTGCACAAGCCCTACGGAGTGTTTGTACATGTGTGGTAGCAAATCCACTGTCCCCTCTCCCCCCGCCTTCATTCTGCTTTTCAAGGTGCAACAACTGTAAAGGATTTTCATGTTACTACTTGTGTCATAGGATTTTTAAAAAAACTTCCTTTTTGTATTAGTCAACTTCTGCACATATAACAAGCCAGTATGAAACATTCTGAGTTATCATTCACTGGAGTTCTGGGGTATTAGCATCACTTAAAATGAGTCTCTTCAGTGTTTTGTTAGACACGTAGATAAGGAGTATGCAGGGAATGATGATCCAAGCACCAAACTGACAGCAACTCTTCATTTGCTCCAGGAAAGATTTTGTGTTGTTTTCAAAGATAGCAGAGGGAGCTTTGAGTTGGAACATAGTGTTAGATGAAACTTGTTTCAAAGTAGAATTGATTTGTGGTTAGAATTAAAGGTTGGAAGCGTGAAGCTTGTACTGTTTGTACTAAACATGAAAACCTTTCCTATCAAGGTACTATTGCCCATGTAAATGTCTTATATAGACTGACCAAACTATAATGCTGCATGAGTGGCCGAATTAAAACCAGGGCTGACAGTGGCACAAGCACTGAAGAATTACACATCAAGAAAACGAAGGGGATTAAAGCATCTGAGTCCCGTTTCTTTGAGGAGGAGAATGCATGGTTTCTGTTGCATAGCATAGGAATCTTAATGTAAAACTCGTGTTGGAGGAAGCAACCCTAGTGAATGAGACCTTCCAAATAGTGGCAGAAAATGTAAAACAGGATCGGTTTTGCCCTGTGGAGTCCTATCAGGGGAGAAGGTCTGCTAAAGGAAAGGGGGGTGGTGACAGGGCATGTGACTCTTCTCCTGACGTGCACCTCTCTGAAGAAACTCCTGGAAAGAGGGCCATGTGCAAGTATATTTGTGCCGAGTTTTAATGGCATATTCATGGTGCAGGATGGATGTGTATTTATGATCATAGATACTGCGAATATTTAATTTTTGAACAATCAGGTACGCGTTTTGAGGCTTATTCCTTATGTTACCCCTAATGAAACTTTGCAGGGCAAAAAACTTCGTTGATGTTGATCAAATTTTCAGTTTAAGTGTCATGGACATGCATCTACTGCCTCTTGCTATTGAGCAGCTACGTATAATTGTACAAAATTAATATAAAATACAGTAGATCAAATTGCTTAATTTTGTTCGTGTGTAACAGTCTGTCTCACACTTATTTATTGATCATTTCCCCCCCGCCATACAAATTGAATTCCAGATGTCAAATTAGAATGTCACTGTGGTCTTTGTAAAAAAACTACTGACAATTTAGTCTAGGCAGAGTAATAAAAGCAGCAGTAAGCTGAGGCAAGAAGTGTCTTATCCAATGTCTTTTAGCCAATAATTGCCAGAACAGAATACGTATTTTTTGATTTCCCAATTTTTTGCTAATGCTACCCATTGAAATGGGTGGATACTTATTTAGCCAAATACAAGACTTCAGCAGTATGGAAGGACAATCCTCTTGTGGCCTGAGTTGTGCTATACATGGTCAGAAGCAGAGATAGGTTCTTAGGGTTTGAATGGCACTTAGCCCATCTGGACCCTGATTTCAGTTGGATGTCCTGGATATTACTGTAATAAAAATATAACTAAATAAATTTAGGCTTAATATAAGAACAGAGAGACAAGGCAGAGGCAACAGAAACAGCTGTCTCTTCCTCAGAGTCCTTCTACTGGGTGAGACTGTTTCTGATTACAGCTGTAGCACTGTAAATGCCTGCTAGATGTCTGGTGATAATCCATTCAAAGCAATTACAAGGCATCCGTCACCAGCAGGGTCTGAGCCACAGGCTTCTTATCTGGGAAAATTGATGGAAGAGAAAGGAGGAGTGAGGGAAGAAATCAATGCCTTTCACCAGTGTTATCTGCCAAGTTGAATTAAGCAGCATGGGATCCCTGCTTTACACACTGTGAGAGTCAGAGCTTGAAGAATCTGTTTATAGTAAGCTCGGTTCATGGGCAAGGCAGGTGGGGGAGCTATGCTTTACTTCTGCTGCTTGCAATTTCTCGGGCATCCTCTAAGGTCAGCAGGACTCGCGTGTGCAAAAGGAGTTCAGAACTTAACGGCATACAAAACCTTAACCTAATAGCACCAGTTCCAGTTGCGAACCTTGTGTCTGCTTGCAGTCTTCACGTATTATTTCATGTTCTTTTTCTTTTTTTGGTGTAGCCGAAAGTATCTCATTGTTCACCACATCCCAGTTTTTACCTGCAAAGGATTGTAGAGAAAGCAACTATGATGACATAAGCCAAGATACAATAATTGCATACTTCAGAGGCAGCACTAGCAAAACTCTATTGCTTGAAAATGATGCGTATGTTGAGTCTTTTGGCAATGCAGTCCTGCCGCACGGAATGTAATCTGGTACCAAGATCTACTGAAAGTCAGTGGGTCTTGAGGTCAGGGCAGGGGTGATGCCTACGGAGGTCTTGGGTGGGGTTTTTTAACATGCAAGGAAATGTAGCATCTTGTTGTGGGGTTTGGGGTTTTGCTTTCGTTAATATATCTGCTTCTCATGTCACTTACCTTGTGGGTTGGAAAGTAAAGTAAATTTGAGTCCTGTATGTCTAACTGGTTACTTATTTTGCAAAGCAACGTTGAAATCCAGGAGCTAGATTTAGGTGTTCTTAACAGTACTACCATTTGTAAAATGATGCTTTCCCTTACTGGGCCTGCAGTCGACGTTGGAAAGGCCACCGGTACCTCTATGGAGATGTTTGGTAGGCGTTTCCTACTGGATATATTAACAAATAAGAATGTAGATCCATATAGACAACAGCAGGGACATTGTCACTTGGGAGGGATACTACAAAAAAGAATCCATTTGTACTGGTCGAATCAGTTTCATCTGCGTGCTGCGTGGCCAACAGCTTTGTTAGTGCGTTGTGTAGTACCTGGCTCTGTACCTTGGCCACATCAAGGTAGGGGTTTAAGCACATTTTGTGACTACTAGCCAATAAAGGAGTTTCTGCAGCTCAAGAGCATCTAGTGTTACAGGTCTTGGAATTGAGTCCTGCTGACAGCACATGTAGCCACCTTTGTTTCATGAACTCAAAACATCATGTAGGTAAATGGGGTTTATAAATTTCCATTTGTAAGCTTTCTTCCCAAGATAATGATGGTCGCTCAAGCTCATAGTCTTCATGGTGTTTACAGAAATGAGCAGACTTTGGAACAAATCTGACCGCCTTTGAAGCAGTAAAACCTCATTTTCCTTTGGCCCATGTGGGTTTCCTCTTGTGCTACAGGGTTTTTCCTCTTACAGTTCACACATACAGGAGATACAAGAGTAGTCATTTGGGGTAAGTGGTAGAAGGGCCACAGGACTAGGATAGCTGGGCCAGAATAGGCTCTGGGAAAGTACTTAAAAGCATTAAATTCTCAAGGTTCCAGATTAAGGAGCTGACTCAGCAGCAAACAAATACAAAAGTAAATCCAAAAAGATGAGCCAGAAAACCCACAGTTACTGTACAGAACAATTCAACTAAATCAGTTCAGCACAGAGATCTGTGGAAACTTTTTTCCCTCCCAAATAAAAGTGTGTGGGAATTTGCATTGCAGTCAGGTATACTTAAAAAGTGCACATAAGCCATCTAATAAAAATTCCACTGGAGTGTACGTCATACAGCTGTGTTTTATTATATTTGTGCTCTCTTCCTACTGACAGTGCCTTTATAACTGGATTACTCACATATCATCATTAACTCTGACACTCCTGGGTTTTTACGGCTTCCCTGGTTCCTATCATCATCTGCAAGTTTTATCCCTTCCTTGCAGATGTGCCAAGATGTATTTCTTTAATATCTTTTCAGCGAATGAACGTGGGAGCACAGAGAGAGTATGGTTTGGATACCGTGGGCAGTAACGAGGGCTCTCATCATTTCTACTGAAAATCCCTATCAAACCTCTACCCTGCCACGTATGTGCTGGGTTTTCCCGTTGCTCCATCTGTTAGGTGTAAGTAAGGGGTGCTGCTTACAGTAAAATGGAGATGACTTGAGGTGCGGTGCTGAGCTGTTGTTTAATCCTAGTTTTGTATTTTGTAGCCATTTCTGTCGGTTGTGCTCCATACAAGCAATTTAGTTTACTATGTATGTACCATGTTCAGAATGAGCAGCGCTAAGTGTGCGTGTGTGGTTTTTGGTGTGTAGGGGGGTGTCTGAGTAACGTAAGCTGTTGAATAAGACATGAGGAGTTTTTACTTCAGGCCTCAGGAAATCTGATTTTTATTTCTGATCTCCAGCAGCTAGTTTGAACTTGGGTCAGTTCATCTCACTTTGCTGTTGATCCTTTTTCCCCTCATTCTTTGTTGTTCCTGTTGGAATGAAAGCTCTTCAGCATAGGGACTGTAGCTCACGAAGCATTTGCAGGGAACTGAGCACAAAGGAGGCTGGGGCCTCTATTAGACTTTTTAACTATTTCTGCTTTGTGAAATGAGGTTGAACTCGAGGTACTTAGGCATACCAAGTCCTACGAGTCAGGTTTCTGTCTACATTGCCAGCTTTAGCCGAACTCAGAGTGATCTCAAAGGCGTTTTATTGTGCTCGCGAAGAACAGATCCCTGGATTTTTGGTCGTGGACTGGGCTACGGCTTACTGAGCCGTGCTCCTCTTAAGCCATTCAGATTCCCGGTAGGAGCTTGCCTGAGGTGCTCAACGTACTCAAAGCTTCCCGCTCGAGAACGCCCGGAGTTCTGCGGGGGCCCGCAAGCAGAAGCTTAGCGAGCTCTCGCTTTCATGTGAACAGGGACGGCGGCAGGCGGGTCGGGATGTGAACGTAGGTTACAGCCAATCGATTGACCAGTCGTGTACGTACCTGTAGGACTTCCTGCTAATTAAAATATATTTTCTATCTTGCAACAACTTGACAGCCAGTATATGCAAAAACATTTCCTCCAGTGCTGTTCCCTTCACGTAGCTTACACTGAGAGTGTAGAAAGAGAAAATACTGTGTTGATACTCAATGAATCAGCTCAGTGACAATGTGAATGTGCTTTTGGTTTTGGAGGTACTCAGAAGTGTTTGACTGAGAAGGTTCATGTCTGATTCCTAGTATTTTGGTTCTTATATTAAGTAAATTATTCTGGCAGAATAACTAGAATTTTCAAAACCCAGTTACTCCCTTAATAAAAAAAATAAAAATGCAGAAAAGGTGAGGAAAATGGAGCTTTTCACGAGTGACCATGAGTCTTTTGGACATCTCAGCTTCTTGCTGCCCAGTAAGAAACTCTCTGACAGGCACCTGACTTAATGCCTTTGGAAAATATGGCTCTTCTCAGCATGTCCCCAGCTGTCTGCTCAGATTCACAAACTGCTCCTGAACACCTAATTTACAACGTCAAATTAAACTGGCGTCCTTGAGACGCAGCTGTAGCTGGCAAATTAGAAGGTCTGGGGGGTGTTTTGTGTGATTTTTGGTTTTACATGTAAGAAGCCAGTTAGCAAAAACACATTGATAGCAATTTTGTGGGTCTTTCCAAGTTTTGCCAAAATTTACCCGTAGCTCCGTGGGGACCTGTGACGCTCATCTCGAGTACGCGTCTCCCATCTGAAAGAGTTGAGCTTAGGACAGCGGAGGAGGCAAACGAAATACCCAGGGTTTTTGCTTTGTGTGTTTGTGCTTGTAATCTAGGTCAGTTAAAGGAAAGCTCCTAGAATACAGAGCAGCCAGATAAATTTGGGATAGCTGGAAAGGGCTAGTCCAAGAATAAGGAAGGTGTCCAATAGGACTGGATAGCTGGATTCAGGCACCAGAGATTTCCATATGTGAGGCCAAGCCTTATTTCCAAGTTAGCCTCAGCTAACTTTAGAAAGAAACTAAAACAAACAAGGTTTCCTCCCAAGTTCTTTTGAAAACTGTAGCAGAGCTATGTCCTCCTTACCTGAGTTGGCAACCTGGCACTAACCCGGGCCTGATACAGATGCAGTTCTGGCTATAATGGCAAAAATACACCCCAGTCTCGGGGGGGAGTGGTCATTCTCCCACCAGGAAGGGCTGCTTTTGTACAAAACGTCGGCCTGCAACGGTCCTGGTTTAGCCCTCGGTGTCGAGTGAGCTTGAAGCCGTTTTTGTGGTCTGGAAAAATTTGTACCTTGTCTTTCCTTGCGTAATAATTTTCAAGTGTTCTTTTATCAGTGTAGGGGTAGTAGGATCTGTATCTATGGGAATTTGAGTTAATTTACTGATTTGTAGTAGAATGGTAAATGAAGTTTTTCCCCATGTTCCTAATTGAAAGAATTCTACTGTTTCAAGTTAAGAAAATGAGCTGGTGAATTCTTTAAAGAGCTGGGAGTGTGATTCCTGCCCCTTGTGATACGAGAACATCTTCCTTTCTTTAAAGCCATTTTGTTTCAAAATGGGTATTTCCAAAGATACTAAAGTTCAAAGAAAACGTCAATGTGATGTGCTGACAGGAACGCAGCTGGTCTTCCTGAAAGTAACCGGCAATCTGCTCTTTTCAGACCTATTTTTTTGTGTACAAAATCTGTGGAATAAAGTTACTGAAGTGTGTCGCTTAAGTATATCAGAAAACGTAAAAGATTTGTCAGCTGTATAACTACAGAAGAGAATTGTCAACAGAGGAAAGTTATTTGAACTTTTGTTTTTAATTTTAGAAACCAGAATCATAGCAACAGATGTACAAGTGAAAGGACATGGATATGAATTGTATCCCATCTTTTTACAAGTGAAGGGTATGGACCTGCGTTTAGACTTCAAACCTTACTGATTCCACTTGGTACCAAAAACGGGTGAAAACACCATTTTGCTGCTCGTCATCTGGGGGCTTTTGTCTTACCAGGAATTAGTAATGCAGTCGCATCCCGTTCCTGAAGGCTTTAGTCAGGCCAGACGTACAAGCGTAAGGTGAAAAAGCCGGACAGCTTCTGTGCGCTCGCTTGGGTACGTTGGTTAGTGTTGTCAGATTCCAGCCTTAGCCTCTGGTCGCTTGCCACTGCCAGGAGTTGAGTCTGCGTTGGCTCTGGAGTTCTGGAAATGTTAGTGGTCAATTCGCCTGTGGTCCTTCAGGCAGAGTTCTTTGTATACATTCCGATTAATTGTGTCAGAACGCATTGTATACAATGTGTATGAAGTTAACTGATAATATTTTGTCATTATCTTCTTACTGTCTTCAGTTTTTTCCAAGGTAAGGTTTTGTCCGCGAGCTATTACAGGAGCCCTTTGCTCCAAAACCAAATCAGTCCCCACAACCATTCCGGGGCTGTTGTGGCTTGTACACATCGCTTCTTCATTTCCAGCAAATGCACCTATTTTATTTATTTATTGTATTTATTTTCTCCCTGTTGGTAGCAGGAGAATGAAATGATCTGTTTGATTCCCAATACTCCTAAGTTGGGAGTGTCCATCGGAGTCACAGATAGGTAGGAAGCGGTTTTGGTAACGAACTCTGCTTTCGCGGGCAGTTCTGTGCTCCCTGTTGGCAGAAGGGCCGAGAGCATTGGAGAAAGCCGTGCAGGTGCCAGAAACTCTTGGGCTGTAATTATGCTACAAAACGAGATTTTAGCAAAAGAGACTCTTTAGCACAGGAACAGGAGGCCTACAGCGGGAAAGGCAGAGCTTTTTCTTTTGGGCTGTGGGGTCTTAACACAACAGCTGAAGAGAGACAGAATGGAGAAAGGGTCTGACTTTACGTGGGCAGTGTTTTGAATTTAGGCCGGATTGGGACGTAGGGCTATGGTGGCTAAGCCGACGTGCTTTGCTGCAGTTTGTCCGTGCTGAAGAAAACCGCTTTCATAGTGTACAATAACTGAACACCTTCGCAGGCAGCTCTAGCAAAACCAAGAGAAAGGGGCGTTGCTCTGAGCTCTCCGGACGGAGCGCAGCGTGCTCTGATGTTTATCCAGGAGCTCGTCGTTGAACAGAAGGCTTTAGACTTCAAGCCTGTAGTTCCAGCATCGTTTGTGAGCAGAGTTCCCTGTTTGATTCACGCAGAAGATAGCAAGAATGGCTGGATCCCTTTTGAGTCTGTGGTACTTATGGGAAAACAGCTCGCAGCTTTCCGTGCCTGTGCTCATTTTGTCAGCAAGGGGGCGGGGGGAGAAGAGAAGCCGATGGAGAAGTGATCATCCGGGGCGCGTCGGAGGCGTCCAGCTGCACCTTCCGACCGGTGCGACGGGCCGGGGGTAACAAACTTCACCTTCCCTGGAGGAGGAGCCGGCAGCTCAGCCGGGTTTTGCCCACTGTTAGTGTCCAGGTGGCAGAAACGGGAAATAACCCAGCCCCTTAGAGAGCGAGGCTGCGGTGAGTCAGAAATATCGAGTGGAGATTTTTTTTTTAAGCTGTTTGATCATTCTCTGGCTTTTCCACTGGTTTACAAGGGCATGTTAAGAAATGTACCAGAGCTGTGGAAATTCTGCAGCCATTTCTCAGAAAACCATGAGAGAATTACTTTAACATATGTTTCCATCTTCTGCTTTTTGTATTTTTCCCCTCTTGTATTTCTTTTTCTTTGACCTGGTACAAACTTTTATATGCTTAAAATTCTCATTATTGAAAAGAAATTTCACTTTGTTGTTAGAGTTTCCCCACGAAGTGGTACACATCGTTCCCAATTAAATTCCTTTCTCCTTACAATATTGTCACGTGCAGACCTGAAACGATTGTCTGTTTAAATGATGCCTCCGAGAGGCCTCTGAGGAGGCTGTCAGGGAAACAACGTGAAGAGGGTGCTGGTTTAACGCTCAGGCTCAGGTTGTGCGTGTGCCTCAGCACATTTCAGGCGCTATGGCAGGTTTTGGGGGTTTGCTATGCCAGAAAAGATAAAACATGGCAGGAAATCTGAGCTTCCCTCTGACACGTAAGAGAATTTCATGCTGCTTCCACCTGTAGGTTTTGTTGTTATTAGCGGGGGGTGTCTGAGGATGAGTATGCGGATGAGTTACGTGGTCTCCCAACTGGAACTGGTCTGCAAGCTAAGATGGGTCGGACGCTTTGTCACGTATCGCTGGATATTCGTGCATGCAATAAACGCACATACACTAGTATTAGCACGTAAGAATAATTTTTTCTGTCATCGGACCCCTGAGGTGGCACGTGCCGTGTGGAGACACCCGGCCAACGCCAGCCTTACAGCGGCGTCTGTGTGTCTGTCCGCGTGAGCCCGCGGCCGCAGCTGGCCGGGCAGAGTCCCCCGCCTTAAGCCTTGTCTCGAGGCGGTTCGACCGCGCCCCAGTTCCAGCGGCCCCCAGCAAACCCAAAAACCATACCGTGTCCGTTTGGTTTTTTCTGGACAAACAATTTTATTTTAGGTAATGCGTCTATACACTGTACATTCAGTCACTGTGGTATATAAGCATAGCTATTTTCATACATAATCTCATAAAGTCCTTTATTTTACAATATTATCTGCTTCAAGGGGAGGGGATGTGGAAAAGGGGGTGGAAAAGGACTATCAAGGTACACAGCGAAATAGATAAATATGCCAAGCTTTTTTCTTATTTTTTTTAAATCAGGCATTTATAAACAAGAAAGCATACATTACTTACATAAAAATAGTTCTAGAATAGTAGAGTAAGTCATAATATTGTCATTAGCAGCAGCATAGGAGAGACCAGGATAACAAAAATGTGCTGAAATGCTATTGGCTATTATAAATGTAAAGATTTATTTTTCTTCAATTGAAAAAATGTCATTTCTGTGAGTTCTTTTGATTTAAAAAAAAAAAAGGAAAACAAAACAAAACAATAACCAAACCAACAAAAAACTTCTCTCTAAAACACATGGACTGATGAGAGGGCAGAATGGAAAGAAAATCAACCTTTTCGTAATAAAATACTTTACAGTGAAAATAAGGACAAATAAAATGCAAATGATGGAGAAAGGTTAACCCACATTTAAAACTTGCAAAAAGATTTTGTTTTGTTTTTCCTAACAGACAGCAAAGGTTCTTCTTAGTTAAAAACACAACTCATAAAACAAGACAACTACCAGGTAAGAAAGAGTTTTGAAAAAGTAAACACCATATACACTTATAATACAACAGTGTAAAATGAAAAAAAGTATTTACATGTTGAATTTACTTTTAACTTTTTTTTTCTTTTTTACATTGGCTAGTTCTGTTTGAAAAGCAGAATATTATGTATACTAGTTAGCTGCTCCATAGATATGAATGTTATTGCTGTTGGTTTTTTTTCCCTTCGTTAAGTCTTCTTTCAGTAATAGAAACGATGAGTAATTAAACTGAATATACAAGTATTAAGTAATATATTTTTTAAGTACAGGGAGAGTCAACAGCCTGTATGAAAAACCTCTTCTCCCTTTTAACTTCTTAAAGGAAACTAAAGAGCAGGTGAAATGAGAAGAAGTGACTTTCTAGTTCCTACACTCGCCGGCCGGAGTGCAAATGGAATGCAGCAGGGACTCGGCAGCGAGTCGAACGAAAAGCGATTCCATCTCAACGGGCTAAGGGTTGTTTTTCTGGAGGTGTGGCAGGCACAGAAATTACACACAGAACTCCCTCACCTCAAGCACCTTCACCTTTTTCTTTCCTCTGAAGATTCCCACCGTTGTGACAGCCCTTTTCTGGAATTAGTGTCTCTGGGGCCGTCTTCTGACAATTTTAAAATAAATTACATACGCAGGAATCCTGAATTAGAAATAAATTATATATTCTGCAGAAATAATTCAGATTTTATTGTTAAAATGTATTTAGGAAAGACAAAATTATTTAAGATGGACTCCTATCTTGTAAACCTCTCCTGCTGATTAACTGCTGGTGTAGAACGTTTGTTCCCACTCTTCTTGCACCTTATTTAATCAGACTGATTTTAAACCTTCATTTAGAGAAATGCTTTTACTCAGATGTTTTCACTCCCAAGGATCAAATGCTCGAGTCTTAACCTCAAACCCCGTGAAGTTCATTTGCCATCTATTACACTTCATAAATGACCGCAGTGCGCGGCAAAAGAAGAAACCATCGTTGTAACTTCACTGGAGACTTCTTCCTTGCAGATCGTACCCCGTTTACGTGTGAAGCGCGCGTGACGCTGGTTGTTTGACAAGACTATTTACTATTGATAAGACTATTTACTGTTCTGGTTTTTTCCTTGAAAAAAATGCAGATTTCATTAATTTTGGAGGATAAAAGCATCATATGCACAGAAGAAACTGTGCCAGTGAATCAGGATGCTTCCCTAGGCACACAAGAAAGAAAAACTCTGTCACGCGCTGCAGGTAAGCGGCCGCTTCTCCGTAGAAAGCAGCCAGAGATGGACACGTTGCTGGTTTTTGTTGGGTCGTAAGGGGAGAGACACAATCAAAGATGGGGAAAAAACCCAAACAAACAAAATTTTAAAAGTTAAGGCTTCAAAGAAGCTGGCGGGGGTGGGAATACCTTTGTTCTATGTGTAATTTCTTAACGTGGCAGCAAAGCATAGCATAGAGACTGCTGAAATGCACAATGATCAACTAAAGCTAAAATTATTTAGTTTCCCTTGAAGAAATAAGTGAATAATACAGATCTGGAAATCATAAGGCTGAGAACATTTTTATGCATACTGCATAACAAAATAAACCCTTTACATAAGACAGTAATAATGCCCATTAATGAATATACGTATGGCAGAGATTTTAATTCCATGCATATGATTTAATAATTGCAGAAAAAAAACATACAAAGAAGCAAAAAAAAAAAACCCCACATTAAAAAAACCTGCTTAAGCATAATCAAAATTCCTTTTGCATTGCACTTTAGAAGAGGAGACCTGCAGCTAGACTCGGTCTCCAGCATCCCAAACACACAAGGGCAACCCCCTGTATAAACGGACAGTTTCACGTAATTCGCTCGGATTAACTGTTTCTTGCTCCCAACAGTTTGACATTGTCCCAGTAATTCTACTCCTTTCATAGTTCTTCCGTTTGTACCTAAAACATATATATGAACTTCTTTGTTAATGCTCACAGTTATTATAATGGTTATTATAATGGTTTCAAGCAAACAGCTCTTGTTTAAAAAAAAAAATCTCTCTAATGTACTGTAAGTAAATACTATAATTTTAGGATTGAAAGCCGCTTTCTGTCTACTGGGAAATAATTTTTAAGGTTACATAGTTTGCACTAATGTCCAAAAGCAAATAAAGATTACTGGAAATAGGTTTCTTCGTTTAGAATAACTTCTGTGTATGATGATGCATAGGGTTGTCTCTTTCTTTTTTTTTTGTCTTTTTTTTTTTTCTTTCTATTCCTTAAGGTAAAAAAAGTGTCAGCATTGCCTATATAAGATGCTGAGAGGAAAAATGAGCTGGAAGGCACATCTGCAGCCCCAGATCAAATTTTCACTTCATGCTGATAAGCTTGAGTGCGTCAGAGGTGAGTGAGTGTTTACGGGTGAAAATCACTTTTCTCTTGTTCAGGAAAGCACCAACTTGATTTGTTAAGCACTTCTGGGAGCATCTCTGCTGCTCCCAGCTTCTGTCAGGTACAAAGCCACGCGAGACAGGCTTAAACTCAACCAGTAGCGCTCTGGTCTGGTGAACTCGTATTTGGTAGCGTTCGGTAACTGCCGAATCCTCGTTTTGCATACATGTAAATGATGATGCAAGGTGTCGCGTGGTGGAGAATTGGGTGGATGATTTTCACATCTGCTAGGCAGGGTGGAATCTAGAATGCTCAACTTGTAAACTTTAGAAATACGGAATAAAATGCAGAGTAAGATTCTGACAAAGTGCAGTTTTTTTAAAAAAAAAAATAAAAATCAACAACAACAACACCAACAATAAGACAACGTGATGGCATGCTGCATTTTTATTCCAGGGCTGCGGCTTGGATCCCAAAATTAAAGTAATTTCTTTTTTTAAAAACAAAAAAGTTTTTTTTAAAAAAGATGTAGGCTTATTCACAGCAGCAAAAATGTTGTTTTTCTTTTCTGTAGTATCCGATAATGCGATGTTGCACTCTCCTTGGGCACAGAAATCCTGACTGACAGTTCATAATAAAAGCAGGTAAATACTGAATTTATGGTGCAACAAAGGTGAGTTTTCCAGAAAACTGAAAGCTGAAGTAACGGTTTCAGAATGACTTCAAAACGCGTATGTCTTCCGCTTTATTTCTCAACCAACTTAACAGATCATCCATTTCCTTCCTTTATTTCCTTCTTTCTTTTCCTAAAGCTGAAGTGCTCTTGGATGAAGTGAGTCCTTTGAACACAGCAATTAATGGAGATGTCTTTAGAAAAGATGGCGTGACTTGCAAACGCTGAAGTCTGTAAGGCTGGGTTTGTAATTCTAAAGCACACATCTTCTCTGCCCCCCCTTTACAATCCTGCATCTTCCTTTCGTCTTGTGTTCAGGACAGGAAATGAAGATAATTCTTTCTAAGGAAAAATCAACTTTGAAAAGCACTCTGAAATTCTCATACAACCACGTGGCGGGATTAAAACTGTGATGGCTTCCTAGATGGCTGGAAAACTGCTAATGAAATGGCATCATCACCAGAGGGCTTCTACGTTAAGAATCCCAAAGCCTATAACAAGTCATTAAAAATTGTGCATCGAAGGTTTTTTTTGTTTTGCTTTTAAAGGTTCATTATAAAAATCTTGTTAATTTTTTAATACCAAGTCTGTGTAATGAATTATTTTAAATAGCTTATAAGAAAAGTTTGTTTGTTTTTAAATTCCAAAATGTTCCAACAGGCAGAAGGGCAACATAAAAACACTGCCATGCTTGCCTTTTACTCTGATTTTAGTTGGACGATGCTGCTTGCTTGGAGTTTGCCAGTAGAAAATTTGCTGTGGACTTAAAAGTATTTTGTTTACAAACACTTTGTGTTTTATAGGCACAGTAAGATGTTGTGCTATATGGATTGGAAAAAAAAGAGGCGTAATTCAGTGCTTCTGTTATAAAGAGTAACATTTGCCTTCCAACTAATAAGAATCCATATTCATAGATCTGTGTGCCAAGACACAACTACTCACACCTGCACTTACACACGTACCCCACACATCCTCCCTTACTGTGCATATATGTCATTCTGTGTGTGTTAGATGATGTGGTGGTTATTTAGCTCTCAAGGTTGCTCGTCGTGTTTTCACTGCTGGGTTGACTGCTTGATTTAGGCCACAGTTGTTCCTGAAGTTCCTTGACTACTTTTTCCAAGTGTTCTCGAGCCTCCCTTTCATGCATCAGGTCGGCTCGGAGCTGCTCCCTGTCAGCCTCCGCGTGCTGAAGCTTAACCTGTAGGTCCTCAATCTAGAGAAAAGCATATTAAGAAACATAATAAACCTTTTTTAATATTTCGGTTCCATTGTGATTTTGTAAGACTTTAACACAGACCAGCACTTTAGCACAACGTGAGAAGAGTAATAAAACCACGTACTTCCAGACATAATCTTACTACAGTTGAGGGGAGGAAGGAATTCCCTTTTCCCTGCTTTTTTCCATATGCTGCTGTACAGTTATGCAAGTGCATTGCATGAACTGTTTAGCCTTGAAATTCTTAAGTATTTCTGGTGGCTCAAGTTCCAGAAAGGAGGGTGAAAAACAAAATCGTTAAGAGTGCCTTAGCGCAACAGAACTCTGGTCACTGTCCTCCTTAAACCATTACTACCCTTTCTTTAGGCAGACAGCGATTCAGCAGAGTAAACTGCAAGGTAAGTTTGCACAGGTAGAGTAATTTACTTTCAGATCTTTTACAATGGTGTGGATATGAGTGAGCAGAAACGCACTCGGTGGCCTATGTAAAAGGCCCGTGTCTTACCTATAGGTTCATGTCCAACGAAAGCAATTGCGGTACCCTCTCAACGGTGAAATTTAGCACCGTTTCAACTCATAAATAAGAAGCTGGACTTTGGAGGGCGGGAAGGGGACTGAACAGGTCCTAATGTGCAGTAACGGCGCAGAAATGGACTTAAAGAAATACGTGCTCCAAACAGCCTCAGAAGGGGTCACTTGCTGAGACCTAACAGCCTTTTTCCACCTTACAGCAAGACGCGCAGGTGGCCTCAGCCTCCCCAAAGGCCTCCGCAGTCAGTCGTCCTATTTTTTACTTACTGGTACCAAAGGCAGAGAAAAGCCCCGGTTGAATATTCAAGGGTGTAAATATTGGAAAAACTGCACTGTATGAAATATGCAATTTTAGGCCCCAAACAGGTAAGATGATTAGCAGTTATCAAAGATTGTCATTTAACAAAGGAAAGGAAAACTCATGTTTTGGGCTAAAACGAAGGCTACCCCGCCACCCCATCCGTACTTGGATCTCAGTATCAAGGTAAGAAAAAAGAAAGGCATAAACCACAGTGATACTCAACAGCTATTAAGCATCTAATACTTTAAGCTTACACAAAGCCATTTATACTCCTGAATTTGTTGTCTTATTTCCTCTCGTGCTTGCCTGATGCTATTTCTCTCAGATTAAGCCTGTCTAGAGAATTGTGGTTTCCTCAAAAATAATAAGTGACAAACTTCCTGTCTGCACTCCAAATTAAAGGGTGTATAAAGCTTTATTTTAAAATTTCTTACGTGACTTTTAAGAACTTTTAAGTCAGTCATATTGATGTCTTGTAAAATTCAGACTTTGAAGTTACTTAAGGTGTTTTTCTATTAAGTGCCATGCAGAAATCTCTGAGGTAGTTGCCAAATAAAGCAGCTGTTCCCGACCCTGCGACCTCAGGTGCCGTGGGGTATTTTGCCCAAGCGCAGCACTAGGAGCTGTGCTGCATCTGGGGCTTGCGGGGTGTCCTCGGGCCGGTGCCCCGCGCTCTGGGGCTGTCACAGCAAAGCCTAAGGACGCGCAACAGGACGCTGCAGTTGATACTGCAAATGCGCTATCAGTGCCTTTAGAAAAGACAAACCTGCGGGACGTTCGGCTACTTGAGTTCTTTTTGAGGTGATTTTAGCCTTTTGTATTAGGAAACCTCATTTATTCCCTCCCGAGGAGGGCATGTATTAGGAGACAGAAAATCCACATGGTCAAAAACTGTCAGGCGTGTCACAAAGCGAGGGAGGACACACCTGCAGACGTGCAAAGCTCTGTTTGGTACGTACGGCGTTTGCTTTTATCTGCACTTGCCGTTGCCTTGGGTTTTTTTTTGCTCAAGTGGAAGTCAACTGCCGGTAACGCCCAGCGCAGCAGCTCGCAATCTAGTTATGTTTAGTCTGGACACCTCTTATCAGCGAGACATCCTGTGATGCTAGAGAGGAAGCCCACATCATTTCCTGCTTCTGGTCGCCTGGTTAGACATGTCTCATAGTGGTACGAGTGGACCACTCCCCTTCCCGTTATTGAGAGCCTGGGGTTAGAAGAATTTTTGATTGCTATTGCTTTTTTTTCCCTTCCCTCCCGTCCCTTAAAGTAACCACACCAAATATTTGCAGCTCATGCTTTAGGCGTAACGACATGTGCATGAAACGTGTGTTTAACAACACGCGTGGCAGAAGAGTTGCTACAGTAAACACGGTGTGGAAGAGTTCCCTTCGACGTTAATTCACGTATGTTACAACATGCGAGTTAATCCTGCAAACGTGTGACACCTATGTGGCATTTGCATGTACGTGGTATCTCTCTGCTGTGGGAGTTTTGTTTAAATTAAGGCAAGTGTGCCCCGTTTTTCAGAGACCTTCTGTTGCTAACGCTTGCCGGCCCCTCCCTTTAATTGACTCATTTCTCAGCCAGGCTTTTAGCTTGGGAACCGTGGTTTGGCAGAGGCAGATTTAGGTGGGAGCAGGTCAGAGCAAGACTGGCGGGAGGCGGCTATGGCGAGGAAAGGGGTTAGCCTTGAGGGGAGCCCTCGCTGCAGAGGAGGAGGGGGTTAACACCGGGTGTGAGCCCATGCCCTGTTATAGGAAATGCATTACTGGGCAGCTGGGATTGTTTTACTGGAGGAAGGGGAAGGCAGGGCATGCAATGGATTCCTCTTCGGGGCTGTTTCTCACGGAAATCCAGGAGGCTGCCATTCTGCTCTCAGCTCAGCCTGTTATGCTGGGTCATTTCAGGGGGCTTGGAACAGTGGATGGCCTTGCATTCCACATGCCCTGCAACACCAAGACACAACAAGGCGACTTAAGGATCTGCAGCCGGAGCTCTTGGTTCGCTTGGCTTTGGATGGTTCAAGTAAACTTCAAAATGTTTCATTACGAGACAATCTGATGCGGAGAGGGTGGGGAGGGATTTTTAGGTCAAAAGCTTAAAGCATACGTGTTGCTTGTAACAACATGTTCCTGCATTCCTAGAACTTTCACTGAGATCAAACTGGAAGGCTTTTCTTAGACCTGACAGTTTGCTCTTCTTGTGCTTTACAGCTGTAAACATCCCTCCTTCCCAGCACCGCACTCTGCCTAGTGACGGGCCTTGGTTTCTTCTCTTAAATAGTTCCTGTAGGTCTAGGCTGATCTTCAAGGAAAATCGCTATTAGGGAAAGTGGCTCTGCCTGATATTTACTGTATTGAAATGGATCCCTGTGCTTGGCAGTGCCAATAGAGTATTAGTGGAACTGAAATAATGTCTAGTGTTTGTCTTAGTTCTCTCTAAATGGTGATTTTCAGCTGACAAGTGTGCAAAGTTCCAGGCAGAACTGTGGCACTGACGTAGGTGGTCGGAGTGCAGGGGAGTTGGTAACACCTTGTGTTGGGACTAGGGTTGTAAATTGACGTGATGGGGGCACAGACGTTATATAGGTCGGAGCTGGACTTGTATCAAATTAGAGCAAACAAGGCCGCTGGCATTAGAGGACAGACGGACAGACCCTCGAACTAACCCTGAAAAGGCAGAAACGGTACGCTTGCTTGCTATTGTAGCTTTCACCGTTCGGGTCTTACCTGAGCTGAGTACTTGGCCCGGAGCCTGCCTGCTTCACAGCCCTTGTCACACACCCGGATCTGCCTGGCCTGTTCCAGTTCCCTCTTCAGTCGTATCCGAGACTCGTTGGCTTCCTTCATTTTCTTCTCATTCTCAGCTCTCAGACGTTCAATCTCTTTCCTTAAGTTGCGCTTCGCCTCTGTTGCTTCTCTCAGTTTCTCCTTCTTAGCCACTCTTAGGAACTCCAGCTCCTAGGATACAAAAGCAGTTAACTTGGGCGAACTGAGGAGCAGAGACTAAATTAGTGCAAGGAAACAGAACTGCAAAGGAAGTGATCCAAACGACATTCCCACCTTCTGGTGGCCATGACCGAGAAGGCTCATGTCTAAACCTCCTGAACTTTGTACAAGCTCTTTTCCTTTAAATCAACATGAGATCCTACACTCAAGATATACCCTGAATTCTTGGATAATAAAGAGCTATATGCTACAGCCACATTTTGCTTTGTCAAGCAAAATAGCTGTGACCATCTGTGACTGAATAAAGATGAACTGCAGTTGGAGAGAGCTACTCGCACTGTGCTCTACACGAGCTCAAAGTTTCAAACAAACCAACTGTAATGCCTGCACTTTAATTGGAGACACAACGCCATGATAAATGCAATTTGCAAATGCCCTTTGTGTACAGCAAAGCTGAGCGAGAAAGTTTACTGCTTGCTGAAGAAATCAGTAAGCAGTTCCATTTTATCAAGCCCTTCCAAAATCCACTTAAGGCAAGTATGAGAAAAAAACAAATTGTGTATCTTCTTTCTAACCCCAGGCAATTTTGGTTTGCTACAGGTGACCGGTGTGTAGCCCGAAGTCTCTTGGCAACCAGCCAAGGGGCTGCTCTGTCACGACATCTGGAAAGCTCCAGGCCAAGACCTTAAGCTAAATCAAAACTGTGCTTTGCTCTGGAAATTGCCGCTCTCCCTGCCCAGGTTCGTAACAGGAGCTGCGACCCTGAAATCCTGAATCCAAGAGAGCGCCATTAATTGAAGCGATAATGATAAGGAACCTAACGGTACAAAGGAAGAAACTCCTACATTGTTAAAAAGCTGTTGTTAAAAGACATGTTCATCGTAAGCGCAAAAATGTGGCTCGCTAAATGTCTGTCTCCTAAATGGTTAAATTAGAAACTAAAGTTCAATTTTTTTCCCCCACAAGCAGCATTTCCTCTCTGTCAGTCAAACCCTCACAGCAACATGTTTCTGTTAAGTAACACTGCAGTCGGGTCATGGGAAATTCGCTCTTCTGACAATCTCACTTCCCAGCCAGGCCATTGTTAGCTCAGCCGGGCCTCTGGAAGCCAGCGCACACGCACCTTCCCTGCGTGTGGAGCTGGAAACCCACAGCTGCCCCAGTGGAAAATGATGGCCAGATACCATATTCCCTCTCACTCTGACATGCCGCTTGATTTAATGCCTCAACACTCAATTCTGCTTCATCAACTACTTCATGTAATTCCTGCTTTGCTTTAAGTACACGCTGTGTATGTAGTTTAGATATTTAAAAATGAGCTTGAAATATATATTACTTGTAAATATTTACTTTTAAATACATAAAATAAAATATATATTTACTGAAACACAAGGGACTGAAGTCATTTTCTCAAGCTGACAAAGAACAAGCAGTTGGGTTGGAAAGACAGCTCTCGGCCTCCCTCAGCCTCGCTGGGACCTGGGTGTGCAGCGAGTACGCAACAAGCCACCGTCAGAGGAGAGGTACGCGGCACACAACCTGGCGTGCTACGCCGCAGCTCTGGCACAAAGCTGAGCTGGCAAACTTTTGTTAAAATTCTAACTGCGATTATATCTACGCACTTAATTAATACAACCTCTCTTTCACCTCCTCCTGCCTGCTAGCAGAATTACTTGAATCTGCTGCTGGGGTTTTGAGGATTGGGGGGTTTGGTGGGTTTTTTTAAACACAGCAGTCACATTGCACACAAATCACATCTGCAAGCTCCCGTCCTTTGATCCATTCCCCACAGAAACAAAACGCACTGGGCCAGCTAACAAGACTCTATACCTGCTTTCGGCCCACAGAACAAGGACTGGTTTTCTGCCTCCCATGAAACAGGCCCGTATCTTACAGCTGGCACCCCAGACGCATCTCACGGATGACACTTCTAGCTTGGTTACAGCTCCACATACAATATTCAAAGCGGACATGCAAAGCTTCTACATTGGCTCTACCCTCCATTTCTATAAACTAGTTTTGCCCCAGCTCAAATAAAAAGTTCACCCGCCATTCTGCTCAGCCACTGAGATTTCCTGGTGGCCAGTACTTATCTGCAGCTTTTTTTGTCTTGCCACTCCTTCTTTGATATGACGGATGTAGCAAGGCTTTCCAGAAATAAGGAGCTGCTTCACTGAATCAAGCAAGGAACATTCAGTGAAGCATGGCTAGAGGAAAGCGTAACAGAGAGCTGTAGTTCAGCTCTTCAGCTCCAGCGAGCGTCTCTGTGTCCCAGGAACACCCGCCCTCAGCCAGGCAATGGCAGGACTTTTACAAATCTTTTAAAACTACAGACAAAGCCTCCATAAGGACAGAAACGTTTCTAGTTCAGTGAAATGAAAACATAATAAACTGTGCTGGACTAGAAGATTTTTCAGTAATGAAAAGATGTTGATTTTGGTAACCATGGATTTAGACCCTAAGGCAAAAACAGGTGGCAAGCTTAAAAATGTAGGAATAGTTCCTGTAGACTTTGGTTTCCCGGCTGGATTTACACACAGTACCCAGTAACGGCTGTTACTACTTGGGGAAAAATGAGGCAATTCTTTTTTACATGAGACTACCTAGTGGTTTCTACCTGGAAGAGCATTTGCAGACAGCGGTAGGAGAAAGCTACTGGTCAACCCTACCTGATGTAGACTGCGTTTGGCTTGCAAGGCAGCGTTTAGCTTCTCTTCCTGCTTCACTCTCATCTTAACAACTTCATGGAGGAATTTTTCTTTGGCTTCTTTTGTATCGAGGCCACTGTCCAGGGCCTGCCTTAGGTGCTCCAGCTCCGCTTCCAGCCCACTGCTGTGAGCGTCAGAATGTGCTGCAACCTCGTACGAGCTGTTGACTGTGACTGGGGCTTGCATCCCAGGCGAGCTCATGTCCTTCGCAGAGCTGGATGAAGTAAAGGATGGGGAGGAGAGCGAGGATAACGAGGAGGTGACTGAAAAACAGAAACATCAAAAATTAATTAAAAAAATGTCTAAAACTAGTATAACTCAAAATATGCTGAGGCCCTTTTGTACAGAGGAAATACACAATGTTCAATGAAAAAAAATGCAAGAAAATACTCGTTTTATACTTTGATACTTGAAATGTGATGAAAATGCAAACCTGACTGACTTAAGGGACCACCTTACAACTTGCTTGAATTGCGAATATGGAATTTATGTCACAAACTGTGTTTTCTCCAAGGGTGTAAAGAAACAGTTTTCTTGAGGGAAACCTACATGATCCTGCTGTTTTCAGTGGGTAAAATGTCGTCTTTTTGCACGAAGGGCATGCACTGAGGGGGGCTGAACATAGTGAGGGCAGCAGCAGAGTTACCTACGTGACATTCGGGTCGCACCTGATGACATTAAGATCACCTGAGGCGATACCAGTGTCTTCCCTCACCTTTCGCCGAGAGGCCCAATACCGGAACGCTGCGTAAGAACATACTGGCTCTTGATCTCCGCGTTACGTATTCAGCTCCATGGATGCAGTACTGGAACTGCGTGACCACGTTCTTTGTCTGACGCAAAATTCCACGCTTGCACGCGTGTGCGCTCTGGAATTTTTATGGGCTATTTGTGTGTATCCCACAAAGGCTTTTATAGGAGGCTCTCGATCAGACAGCAAACCATCAGTTTTTATATGACCACCACGTACATGTTGTCCTCTGCACAACACTCACCTGCTTTGATAAAAGACTCGAGCTTCGTGGACACCTGTGGTTCAGGTGCTTCTTTTGGCTGATGCCTGTTCCTCTCCCGGGACTGCCCCCCCCCCGCAACTTTTGTTCCACTCTTGGTTTTCATTACTTAAGGCTATATTTCTATATTTTTACGTCCCAGTGAGGTATTAGGCTTCCAGAATGATATTTAAACACAACAGAAGTTGAACAGCTAACTCCTGCGGATTACTGAGGCAAATCCAGCACAAATAAAGCAAAATAAAGGCAGATATAACTGTCACTTACATTCTTCCCTGGTTTCTACTTCAATTTCTGCTTCTGATTCCTTATCTTCTTCAGTGGCAGTAACAGTGGCCGCAACAGTGGCTGCTGCTTCTGGGATAGCTGTGTTCTCCGCAGCAAGTTTTCTTTTCCGCGGCTGGGCAGTGCCGCTCAGGGGCTCGCTGCTCCGCGACACTACGGTGGCACAGGGCGGGTTGCTGACAATTTTCTGTTGGGCTGGAGGTGCAAGTGCCACATTGGGGGCCACAGCATTCTCAAAGCTTTTGTAGGAGTAAAAACTGGTTTAGATGGGGAGGCAAAAAGAAGGAGAAAATAGTCATATTCTTGGCTTTAAAATGCTTCCCAATCCATGTGTTACACTGAAACTGCAAGACACTTACTGGAATGACAGTGAAGTTCCATTGATTTACACCAGCTAAGAATCTGCCTCTGCATTTGCTTAGTGTTTTGCTCTCATTTAAACATGGAGATGATTTATACAGCTGATCTCCATCCAGTTCAGAAGGGATCATATCCCAAGTGCCACATATTCTAAAAGCACCAAAGAGGTGAGATCTCCTACCATCTAAAAATTATAATGATGTTTCGTCATGATCTTCATGCATTATTGTTTTACCTAACTGCAGTTTTATTTCTGTCTATCCACAAATGTTTTGTAAACTTGGAAACGGCACTTCCTTAACAAAGGCCACGGGAGTGCAAAAAGCATTTAATTTTTTGACACAGCACGCATCTGAGTGCATGTATGTAAAACCACAGTTAAAAAACTCAACAAACCTATGTTAAAGGACAGTAATATTGTAATTCTGCGTCAAATACACAGAATTTTGGAAAAAACATAGCAAAGACTGTCTTTGCAACTTCAATTCAGCATCTACTACATGATGTATCTTCAGTCATATATTAAAATTTCTCCTGAACCTGCTGAAGGTGGGTTTTTTCCCAAGACTTAAATAGGCCAAATTTCTCACAGGGGTACCAAGGGCGTACTCTTACACCAGTTTAGCCCTTCTCTCCCTGCCTAACTGAAAAGTCTGTTTAAAAGCAAGGATATGCTGGTAGGCTTTTCTTTTGTTTTTTTTCTTTTTTCCCCTCAATCCCCACAGCTTCTAAGAAACTTGTTCATAAGGGCAGCAGAATATGTTCTCCATAACGCTCCCTAAAAACACCTGGCCACTTTAGTCAAACTTTCCAAAGAAACCGTTACCCTTAGGCAGAAATCTGGCGCAAAGATTTTTCAGACTGAGCAGTTCAAGTCTGGCAAGGAATGTGTAATTGCCCTGACACTTTCCGTTCTGTGACACCAGCAGTCCCACCTATTACGGGTGGTGACTCATTCTTATACCAGTTTAATTATGTTCCTATCCAAGCGCAGAATCTGGCTACAACGTCAGCTTTCTGGTGGGCCTTACAAGACGAGGACTCTTCCGCGACCCCCAGGACCGCTGCCTATCACGAGGGAATGGGGCAGCCCGTGCTGTCCGTTCAGTCCTTCGTCTTCCTACGGGATTGTCACTAAGGAGGGAGCGTGCAGCTGCGCTGGCAACGTGCTGCCCAGCCAGAGTTACAGAGCTGCGGCAGTTACCAATTGGCAGTTGCCTGGAAATAGCTGGCTGCTCCTGACCACCTGCCCTAAGAGAGTAACTCAATCTTCCTTTAAACAGGGAAGCCCGAGAACTTCCGATGACTGTACCCCAAAATGATCATAAGTTCTTAGAAGCAGCCTTCGTTTCAGACTTTTATGGCATGTTTCACCTAGGAAAACCTATTTAATGAACGCACAAATATCAATACCTTTTTTTGTTTCCCTTCTGCAAATTAAAACAGTGCAGCTACAAATGCTTTTTAATCTGATACTAGTGGACTGACTGACTGAATTACAAAGCCACCAGTTAACGGGGCAAGGGAACAAACACAAAGCAACTTGCTGCCAAATAAATCTCCATTCTCCCTTCAGTTCATGTCTCCTTACCTGTCTCGGATCAATGCGGGAAGATGGGTCGAGAGCTCTTTCTCATTTGCCGATACAGCAGGGGACCAGGGCCGGAAAGCTGAGAGACGCTGACGGGGATGGACGCAGCCGATACTCTGGGAAGGAGGGGAAAGAAAAAGTAGTAAATACAGACAATCTCTTAAACCGTAAATCACAACGGAGTGCAAGTGATGCTTTTCAGTACACATTCTGTTATCCCTAAAACTGCTCCCCCACTGGCTAGGACCTACCTACCTAGCAGACTCCACTGGAAGAGATGAACTGTGCTCATGTAAAACCTCACGTTTTTTCTTTACCAATAAGTTATATACAGTTTGCAGCGACCACAAAAGGCTCCTGAGTCTTTCAGGATTCTTGCACCTCAAAGGCATGAAGGAACTGCTTACTTGTCAAATCAAGGTCAGTGAACACTGCAAGATGGCAAGGAAACTGGGAGGACTGTATAGCATAATGTTTACTAGGAAAAGGATAGAAATGTTACTAGTTTAGAAAACCTGGGCAAGTTTGTTCTCTCATTTTCTCTTCTGGTTTCTCTAGAGGGATGCTACATGCTAATTTGATCTCTCTTTTGATTACAAAATATTCAGCAATCACCTTATTAGATGAACTGGATAAGGACCGTAACCAACTGGACTGCTTTTCCTTCTCAGTAGAAGCTGGAGATTGGGAAGCAGAGTCATCTATTTTGGGCTTTTTGGAAGCAGGAGGATCTGAAGGGACCTGAAACAAAGACAGGCAGGAAAAATCAAAGACAGAATTACTCATCTTGCAATCAGCTTAGAAAGAGGTTATAAGGCAAAAGCAAATTTTGTATTTAAAAGAAAGAAAAACTGGGGGGGGGGGGGGGGGGTTCTGCATTTTTAAACCTAAGGAAAAACAAAGGAGTGAAAACAAGGGACAGACACAAACTATGACATAATGCGGCTTCATTCCTTCATTTAAAACACTGATAAAGTGTAGATGGTGCAGGAGTGATAGGCAGTAATACAAGTGAGACATTCACACCATGTTGCAGAGAACTATCTGCCTTTTATTATTTTTGTATGCAGAAAGGTAAGGTTTAATGTGGTTGCTGAACTGGAAAGATTATTTTAAACGAGAACAGAACAGACTTTGTTATTCTGTTTGCAGTGGTTGTTATGCCGATGACTTCACTACCCCACAGCTGCAGTGGATTCTGGGGGTGCTGCCAAGAGCTGCTTTGCCTTTTCCACAAGTGGCTCAGCTTGGCCCATAAATCATCCTCAAGCATAAGAAAGCCCTTTGGCAAGCAAAACCCCTTTCCTTCAACACTGTGAAGGAATAAAATTCCTATAGTCCCAGCGTGGCTTGCAAAAAAATTGGTAACTACTGGTTTAACTGGTGCACTGGGGATACCAGCTTGAAACCTTGCCAGTACAAACACGTCTATCAGCAGGGAGGGAGAAGGTTCTGGACCTTACACTGCATCATGACTAGAAATAATAAGAGAAACATACCACCTCGGTTTCTATTCCTTTTTCTTCCTTTCCACAATCCCGAACTCTCTACCTTTCCATATTCCTGTTCAACCTGGTTCTAAGTAAGGTGGCAGAACCATGCTGCAATAACTAGTAATCGCTCATATTGGCATTAAATTTTTTCATCCCTACACTTTACTGTGATTTTTGTGGGCAAACACATATTTATACAGGTGTGTCTGTAAAACACAGGCATGGCAACATTTTGAGAGCCCAAAATGCTTCAAAACCAGGTCTATTTGCCAGCGAAAGAAAGGATCTCATTTGCCAATGTCTTGTGTTCTCAAAATCAGTCCCCTTCAAGGCTTCTTAAATGGGGTACTCAGAGACTGCTTCTCCAAATGATTATTCACTCCTGAAAATGCTGATCTAAATGACTTTACCTGCAGAGTACACGAGGAACTGAAAGCACTATTGTTAAAATGCACTTCTCCAGACTCCCAACTGACTTCCAGGCAAACCCAACAGCTCTGTAACTAGGGCAATGCCATCCCTTTTGCACACCTTAATTAGGAGGAAATTATGACCTCATGTCCACGAACAGTCTACTACTCTCAGGGAAGGAGGGCAGTAGTGTGGAACTGCGGCTCAAGCCGATGACTGTCTAGCTAACGCCAGTTCAGCTGGCAGCACACACCACTCTTGCCGCTTCTGCAGCCCAGGGTGCACAGTAACACAACCAAACCAAGTCTGGAGGTTTCAGTAAAATGTTCCCTGGCACTCTGGAGCTTGGGGCAGCTTTCCATATGTAGCAGATGAAGAAGAATGACATGGGTGTGTATATGTGTAACCCCAAGTACAAAATTAGCCCGTGCCAGTGCCAAATGCCCGCTTCAATGGATTTGCAGAGGATTCTTTGGGCACAGCTTCAGGCTTCCCTAGGGCTGACTCTTGTAGTGGCTAAGGCATGGTCCCTCCCATCTAATTCAACTAAGAAAAGGCATTTCTAAATGCTTTTTGTAGAAAACGCAGGACAATGCATTGGAAAAGATTTGGTTTTGCTTTCCGAGATGCTGTCTGTGCAGAATTAGTGACAGCATTAGAAAGGTATTTGGCAAGTGACTACTGATCCCAACCCTATCCACTGGGGATGGTGAGCTGTGTGGGGAGGGGAACTTGGGGTGGAGGGTGGGGAGGAAGGGGGGCTTGGAATGAAAAAGGCAACAGGTGGCAAGACTCAGCATGGAAACCCGTTCCTCCCCCCGACCATCCGCGCTCTGCTGTCTGCAGAACATTCTGTTCAGGCAGGCGCGGGGATGGCCACCCTGGGCCCGGTACCCCTCCGCCACACCGCTCACACAGCCAGGGTGGGATCGGTACCGCAGGGCACGCGTGAAAACAAGCAGCTTTGGGAAAAGGAGAGCAAGTGTCAGGTTTTAGAAAGGTTCGAGAGAAGATATTTCAATAGAATGATCTCATTTGCACTTTTAAAGAAATCATGTCTGTCTCCAGCTTTCTCCACCGTCTCCTTTCCTTCCCCTTTAAATCAAGGCTGACACCCACGATCAGGAGGGCTCTGAGCACAAAACATTTCAGTATACCTGGCAAATGATGCTTAACCTTTTGTTGCCAGGAGCCAGTATCGATCTGAAAACATGAGCTGCTGCTAGAAAAAAAAAAAAAACAAACCACCAAAAAACCCACCAAACAGTAAACAAGGTGTGTACATAGGGGAAAAAATAGGTTAGCCTTCCTCACAAAGAGATGGAAATGGGGTGAAAAAAGGGGGAGAGAAAAGCAGGTGCTAAATGGGGCACGTAGATTTTTCTAACTTCAAGTCATCTCCCACCACAGGACTCTTCAGTATTGCTAACGAACCAGTGCTGTCTGAAGTGGTAAAGCACTTCAGCTGGACTCAGAAAAGGACTGCTGCCAACACAGTTTTTGAGCTGCAGTGATGACCTCCGCCAGTTTTCTTTCCATCCACTATCCCATTTTGTTTATACAGATCATCTGCTGCTTGAGGCAGGAATTGCCTCTCAGTGCATACTTAAAAAAACCCACCATGTATTTAGGTTCCATTTTAACAATGTGAAAATGTAGTTGTTCTGGTAGTTTCCCACCTGGTCTATGAAACACTAAGGCACTAAACGTTGCTATTAACCAAGAAACGGAGGCTCGTCTCCGAAACTCATGAAACAGAAGGCTCCTGACTACAACCTGTGGTCACTTGATCCGATTTTTGCTCTTGTATATTCCCATCTGCTTCGGCATCCCACAAAACGGCTTTTGTCCCCCTCCGCAGAAATACCATGTCTGTGTCATGAACTCATCAAAAATTCCACCTCTGAGTGTCCAAAGCAGGTCAGTAACGTACTGTACTGCACTCCTCTTGCTTTGTGCAGCCTTCTGACACTGAAAGAGGCAGAAGCAAATTTGCTCACAGCTACAGGAAGATACTTAGATGCGGAACAAGACTAGATACTTAACACAAAATCTTCTCTTCATATGACTCACCGATTACATCCCACTCTAGGACAGATTCCAGGCAACAATATACCCCACTCTGACACTTCCAACCCAGCCACAGCAGCCAGCAAACCTTGGTATTGGCTTAAATATGGATGATTTTATTTCATTTTCTCTCTTTGCCAAATAATGAAACATACAAAGTTGCAAAAGAAGTACTGAAAATCTGATGTAACTTTTTTGCCATCTTCCTAACTGACTTACAAAAAACTTGAACCCAAACCCTAGAAGACTGAAATAGGTATTTCCTTACTTCCTATTCAGTTTTTCTTCCATTGCAGGCAACTTAATAATTTGTTGTCAAATGGGCTTTGCATTGGGCAAAGTGATTTGTTAACATACGTTTTCTCCAATCCACAGATGTAAGAAACTTCACGATACAAAGTAGGCCCAGAAATGCTATGTGCAACATTTACTTAAGATTTCGGACTGTTGTTTTCTGAAGCAATTGATTTTTGAGGAAAAACAGCTACAAAAAGATTTATAAAGTTACTAAAAAAAGATTTTAAAAGTACATTCCAAAGGGAAACTTGGGCATGTGACCTTCAATGTCAGCCATTTTAAGGCAAACTGAAATTAAGCAGCCCAATTTGGCCTCTAGCCAACGAGGGCCACATTTGACATGTCAGATTAAATTTTCTACTTCAATTAAGTATTACAGTAACAAACCATGAGACCAGCAGAAAGAATTTTTGACCCTCTACTTCTCAAAAAGACAAGCCTTCCCCAGTGCTCAGTGCCATGAACAGAACCAGCAGACCAAGCAGCACCGGGTCAGCACAATACCTGAACCTTACTTTTCATTGCAACATAGAATGGAAAATGAGCCCAGACAAAAATCTTAAATTTGAAGATTTGGGAGTGCTCACAGATACGATCCTTGGTGCCTGAGGATCTACCAAAATACACTTCCTGAAGTAATTCACTTTCTCCTCCCTACCTTATTTCCAACACTGTGTAGCTGGGCTGAGCAGACGACTTTTGTTCTCTCCTCACAGACAATGACCGCCGGACCTGTACGCCACTCGGTGATGCCAGCAGCTACCTGCCAGGGGATAAGCTCAGACCACTACAAACAGGACAGCTCTCCCTTTTGGAAGGACAGAACCCTAGTACAGGCCAAATCCTGCAAAATGGTAACGTCAACGGAACTGCAACTAGTCTTACACAATTGGCAGTCCAAGCCTACATAAAGGCGTGTATTGCTAGAAGCGTGCGCTTCCATCGTGTGTAAAAAACCAACCAGCACTGCTGAACAACCCCATGTTCACAAAGCACCGAGGACCCCCTCCAAATCCTTCAAACTTCAGTGTGCTCTTTGTCAACCCCAGTTTTGCTATTTTGCTAATGTGTAGCGATGCATGTGGTAGTGAAAAATGGACTTCTTTTGCCTTGTTAAGAATGGAAAACATTAGGTGAAAGGAGTTGAAAATATTTAAGAGGCCTCCTTGCCTGTGGACCTGTTAGCTGAGAAATGTACCTTCAGAAAAGCAGCCCATGCTCCAGATCTATCCTCTGCCGATAAAATCTCCCCATAACTGGGTTTAAGTTTGGCATCAAATTCCAAAACCTAATTGAAAACACACATCTCTGTTAAAACAGGGTAACGGCATATGTTTATCTGTGTTTGTAACCTTTCCCAGGCTAGGTGTGAATGCATTTCCACTACGTGTGGTGAAGGATATGAGTGAAAGAATAAAAACTCCAGGCTTCTCTGCTCTTCAAATTCAGTGATGCAGTGCCAGCCTGGTGCTGTAGCGGCTATTATCGCAGCTCTGAGAACATCTGACCGGCTGGGAGCAGGTGCAGTGACCCACACTGCATGGGGCTACCGACTCATGTCTGCGTAGAGGCGAGGCAGTTAAAGGGACACCCGTGCAGATACTTCGATGAGGCTGGGGAATGTGTCCCTTGGCTCAGTCCACTCCTTTTAAAGATGGATTGGAAATGCCGATACCATACCAGCAGAAATCAAGGCATCCCATGTAGCATCTTTAGAAATGAAAGATTTAATGTCCCCCAAAGCTATCAAGCTATCCCAACACACAGAAATCTGTATTTCAGTCTCTTAAAAAAATTATTTGGGAAAATACTTGGAGGCTGAAGAACTCAATTTCATATTCCTAACTCTGGTGTAAATCAGAAACGTCTCCATCAAAAACTCTGCAGCTAGAAATGCACGTATAACCAGAGTAGGCAAAATAAAAAGTAGTGCTGTAAATCTATAGATAGCATACTATCATTTTGTTCAAGCTATTGCTCTGCTGCTAGTTCATGCAACCAGCTGAGTTCAGTTATACCATGAGAAAGGGTGGGGCTTCCTGTCTGATCTGATACTCCGTCTGGGTGTGAAAATTAAGCAGCTTTCTCATTAGGGGCACAAACCACAAGACCAGACGCTGGTCTGATATAAGCATGGAGAAACCCCAGAGAGAGACTACTTGGGTTCAAAACGTGTCAGACATCAGAAGATAAAAATACCCTGAACGAGCAAAATGCTGATAGTGAGCACGTTTTACCACTAGCAGCAAATGCCCACGTTGGCATTCGGTGCTAAAGCTGCAATCCAGTTTGTGCTGCAGTAGTACAGCACGGCAGCTCAACTGCTCTGTACTTGAGGTTCACTTAGGGTGCACTGGGGGAGCAGGGTCTTCCCACAAAGTTAGTGAGCCTTTGATTAAAAATTATCTGGTTGTTATTTAATATGTTTTTCCTGTTAAAAACCATCATCTGACCATCTCAGCTCACATTTACTCCTTTACTCCAAGGGAATCTGGAAGTTAGGCAAACCCCTAAACAGCAACTGTCCTAGAGAGTGGTAAAGGTGCAAGACCCCCTTGGCATGAACACATCTGCACCACAGGCCACGGAAATTCTGAAAGACTAGCCTAACACCTATTCTCAATAAAACCTTCCTCAGGTAAACTGGATAGGAAAGAGGATTTTGTAGAGGACACAGGGGTGGAACACACAAACAGAAAAGGGCTTGTGACTCCCAAGTTTTGCTACCGATTGATTTATAAGATCCTAAACAAATCATTTCCTCCCCTCCCCTAGGAAACAAACACTAATTCTGTCCTACTTCAAAAGATGTGTCAAGAATAAAATCCTCTGACAACACAGATATATCAGTAAAAATGTTTAAAAAGTGCCTGCAGATTTTCACCTATTTCAATTTCTGTATACCAAAAGCTTTCCAGAGCAGTGAAGCGCCATCTCTAGCAAATTCACGCCAGCCAGCAACAGGCTTGTTTTTCTCAGCTACTTTATACTGACCCATCTGTCAGGTCCTTGCTGGGTTACAAGGAAAGGACTGGACAGGTACACATCTCATTGGGAAAACTCAGCATCATTTTAACGTACTCAGGGAAGTCAAGGACCAAGCAGGCGTTGAGTCAATGATCTTTGTCACCCTTCTGAGGTGTTCCTCTATGTCAGATCTGAGGCAGGACGGATGGCATTTTCAAAAGCTCAACAACTGTACCACAGCAAAAGCACATTAAAAGGCAGGAGGAGTCATGCTACTGAGATGCTCTATTTATTCTCCAGGTTTTGCCAAGTTTATTTTGCCAACACTATCTTGCTCTTAAGAATAAACTTCTCCAATAGCCAAAAAAACCTATACACAGTGAAAAAGATGGATTGAAACTACCTTTCCAGGCAACTGCGCTGCATTCAGTTATGGCATCTGCAAGTGAAGCGTATGAGAATGCTGCTAGTGCTTCTTATTTGACTTGGCAACTTAGCTGTTAACCATCACTGGGACAAAGCTTTTACTACTTTATTAATGTTTCCTTGCAGGAAAGGCACTACAAAAAGTGAAATGTTGGGAGTTGAAGCACAGCAAGGGAACAAAAAATTGTAGCGATTATTACTCTCATTACCTGCACAACTATTCAATAAAATAAACTAAGTATGAGAAGCTCTGAAAGCATCTTTCTACAGAAACTGATGGCTTTGCTTACTCAGTGATGAAAAGCAAGTCTAAGCAACTACCCCAATCTCTGTATTTCATGCTAGTAGTAATGCCTGAAGAGCCCTAGAAAAGTCTCCAGAAAATATTTGCATAGACCGTTGCTGAGAAATCAGAGTATATGAGTTCTGTTCCTACTCCATGAAGCACATTGAGTAATACAAACGGGAACTGAAAGACAAAACTTTTAGGTTCTGTTCTAAATGGCTTTACTTGTTCACTTGTGTGACCATGGACCAGTTACTTAAACTCAGCTGACCTGTAGATCTAAAATGGGTAATACTACTTACCCATTTTTAAAGGGCACTATGAGGTTTATCTTCTGGTTTTACTTGGAAGAAAAGGATGCAAAGTCTTATTTCAAACACAATGAAGTCATAGCACTGTGTGGTAACTCCTCCTCTAGTAGTACCCATGTAATTTTTTTCATCAAAGTCCTAAGACTGGTTCGGCTCCTGCTGACACAATGATGGTATTATGTTGCACGGCCTTGTAAAAAGGCATTTCAGAAGAAACGTACCTTTACCAGTGACAAGTCTTCAGAGCTACCTCTGGAGGTTACCAAGACCACAATTCCTGAACTTGGGAACTGAACTTAGAATTCTCCACACGGTGCTTTTATGAACTGCACGCCTGAGTCTAAGAACAGGCTGAACCACATGAGAACGGAGTGTACTCTGTGCTTCTCTGGTTGTCTTAAGACTTCTTTCAGATTTCTAGTTAAAATCAAATTTAAAAATGCAAAATGAGAGGTATCTTCAATGTGGGAAAAAGGGCCCTTTATCCGCATCCTTTAAGCCTTCACAAGCACGTCAACTGATGGATAGAACACTTGCTTCCTAAAGCCTCTTTGTGACGTGGTCCAGAAATGATTAATAAGGTATTAGAGGTCTTTATAAGGACTGCGCTTTCACGTGGATTAAAAAAATAAATATATTCAGCTACAGATTGAAAGCTATGAAGGGCTGTCTTGATAATAAAAAAAGCTAAAAATAATGCTGTTCTGCAGAGCTGTAAGAAGATTTACTGCTTGTCTACTGTATATATTTAAAAGAGAAAAAACCTACCACATTGCAGTGTCAGTTCTAGGGAGTGTATGCAGCATTTGTTTTATTTTTCTTTTTTACAATTTTGGTTTCATTGGGCAGGAGTCCAGACTTTCCATCTTCCCATTTTTCACTGCTCTGGTGGAAGCATAAGTACTCGTTTTACCCTGTCATTTTGGGACGTGTGATTACGGGAAGTATTTGCTTTCTATTCTTGCCTTCACAGCACACATGCTGGCTGCCAGTGTGTCCCCCAAGTCTGACCTGTGGGGAATCTTCACAAACCGCAGTTGAGAGCGCTTCGGAGAGCGCCTGTTATGCACAGGCACAAAAAGGAGCTGTGAAAAAAAACCTCACTGGAACTAACCTGCTCTGCCTTCCTACTGATGAGCCTACAAGGGCTCGCGTTGTCTCTTCCTGAGAGGGGATCTTCTGTTTGTGCAAAGGCCTGATTTTACTTCGCTGAGAGCAACGTAAATGCAACTTCCCAGCTAGTCTCAAAGAACGCTATGTAAAGAAGTAATCTCTTAGTCATATGGCAGTATAGGAAGTTCATATGAAAAAATTGGGAACTGAGTTTTTGTCACACCCGTGGAAAATTCTTTAATTTCTATGGAATCACATCCAAAATTTACAACAGAAGTAGTGAAAAGGGACTGGACTATTTTATTTCAGATGCTATCTCAGTTTAAAGCAAATTCCTACAGAGTACCCTTTGATGAATACATTTTGCAAAGGCAAATTTAAATTATTTTCTAGAACACTCTACGTAGCCCCTGGCATAAGTCATCATCCATTTTCAAAGCTTCTTGGCTAGCATGAAAGAAAGAAAAAAAGTTTTCCCTCCTGCCTCAACAGTTCTTTCCTTTTATTCTTTTAGCACAAAAATTAGGCCAGATGACATCTGACGATTGCACTTATCCTAAGGAGCAAACAGTTAAGGCATTTCTAGTAAGAGTGGTATGGCAAAACCAGAAACAACCAACCCCCCCAGGTAAATCCCAAATCCAGAAACTTGATTTTGAAATGGAGGGAGGAAATGCAAATAATCTCACCACTTTTCTGTTTCACAAAGACTGGTAAGCCTTCTGGGATTCTTCTGGGCCAGTGGAGACTTTACTGCAACTTGCTAACTTTTTCCTGAGTTCAGTATTAGAGAAGCTTGGTTACCACGAAGGTGCAGCTAGTGCTACCTGGAAACTTGCATTGAAAAAAAATGCTCAGCCAGTTCAACTAGCTGTTTAGTCCCTGATCTCAACAATTACTCTTATTTCACTGCTCTGCTTGTAAATCTATCATATAAAATTACTCTTTGATATAGATCTGATCCTATAAATCCTTAAAACTCTCCAAATCTTCTACAACCATTGAGTTTTTAATAGCCATTCTTCTAGTCTCAAAATTCTATGAATCTTTAGCAGATGCTCAACAAAATCAGTATTTCCCATTCAAAGTGATTCTGCTTCTCTCATTCTTCTAGTTGAAATCCCTCTGCTATGGGCAAGCGTAAGAAGCACAAAACCATCGTAGTACAGTACCCACTGCACAGATGGGAAAAACTGAAATAAGCCACACAGAGCCAGAAACAAAGTAAAAGCTATGGATCAATGTGGCTGTCAGCTATCTCAATATCAATGTTAAATCCCTCAAATAAAGTATCGCCCTGATTTCTTTTATTTTTCTTTAAAATGTCTGAAAAGATAGCTGGTTATTCGTTATGCGATGTGCTTGCGTTTCGGCTCTTGGCTGATGCAACTGGAAGGCTCTTTTCCATTGGCTAAGAGTCTGTTTCGCCCTTCCAGTGGAAACTAAAAGTTACAGCCTGAAAAGAATTCCCTGCCCTGTGGTTTAAAGCAAAACAAAACAAAACAAAAAAGTTCAACTCACACTTCCCACTGGTTGAGTAGAGCCAGTGATCGAGACTAGTATAAACCAGGTCAGGGGGGCTAAGAAGAAAGAATGGCCCCTTTTCCTCTCGTCGTTTTTATTGGCAACAGTTGCCTGGGAACTCTCTGATGCCCTGTCAATACGCAGGGAAGGAGAGTGCGACTGACGGAGGAAAACAAATGAAGCAGGCATATGCGCCTGCACACACATGCACGGGTGTTCCAGGAAAACAGAAAGCAGGTTGGCAGTTGGAAGGAACTAAGGGCTCGGCTCCTGCTGTAACTGAAGCTGAGGGAAGTTATGCCATCAGATTCATCAAGGAAAATGAAAATTTCCTCTATCAGCAGATTTGCTTTGCCCAATCTTTGCTGAATTGTTTGTGGGGTCATGGTTCTGGGAATTAAAAAGCTCTTTGCGGACAAAATTTTCTCCTCACATTTTCTTTGAAATGAAACCAGGCTCTCTTGCTGTAACTGCACTTAAGTTCCAGCTTCAAACTCTCTCCAAGGCATCAGTTCCTGTATTGTGGAGACATGTCCACTCTGCCAGCCAAGAATCTCATTTGAATTTCAAATGTTACATAAAAGGACAAGTATTGCCCTTGTGATTTCCACCAATATCAGCTCTCGACCAGACATGATGTTCTTCCCCAAATACCAACTAATGCATAATGAACGTCAGTAACCAGACAGTTTATGAACCCAGGAAAGGGGAGAGGGGGCTCTAAATTGATGGAACACAGATGGGCTTTTGGTGCTCTTCTGTCCAACTCTCCTGCCATACCTGGGCAGGCAGCCACCAAGCTCTGACTGCCCTGATTTGGGTTCTTCCTCGACTCCTCTTGCGCCTGCAGAGCTCCCTAGGGCACAGAATCTGCCCCTGATTCAACATGGTGATACAACTAAAAAGCTACCAGCACCCTACATCTGCACATCCCATCTTTTTTTTTAATTACAAGGACAGGCATTTGTTAACAGAGACCTTTTTGCTCTTCAGAACTTCTTCCTCTTGGGTTCATCTCTCTTACTTTGGTATCTTTCCCAAGCACAAGCCATACTCACACGTTTCATGACTATTAGGGCAACACATTCATTTACCACTGCAGTTACCAAGTCCCACCTTGCTAGAATCTGGTGTCTTCACAGCACATTTCTCCCAAGTCCAAGAACTGTGCATGTCTGAAGCTGCAATAATAATAATCGCAATGGCGAGCTCTCAGGGCAACTGTCTCCCATCTATAGTCCTCTGTGCCCAAACTTCCTTAGGCACCTCAATGTTAATCCAAAACCCTACCACTCTTAAGCAGTGCACGTCAGGCAAAAATACGATCAAGATCATATGGATCAACTTTATGGATAGTTACCAGATCTATGGTTTCTTGAACAATTTTGTATATTTAATTGGCTGTGCATTTTTTAAGACAAAGCTCAAAGGTCTGTGTTTAGTTTTAAATCAGAGTAATTATGGGAGGAAAAGAAAATAGCATATAAAATAGCAAAGTCAATAAGCAGTGTATATCTAACAATCTCTCACAATTCACTTGGAAAATAAGGCCTTCAGTCCTCTCCCCACTCTTCCTCTAAACACCTAATCTGATACTTGTGGCAGGTTGGTTTTCTTTCAAGACCTTTGCCAAAAGCCTGGCACATGTGCGTAAGTATGTGACACTGAGGGGTGAGGGCAATGGAACGGGGACTTTTGTCAGCCTAAGCCAGGGACAACGGTCTAAGGACACCATGATGAATTACTCCAAAGTCTGAAGAGCCTGTGGAGCATAGCAAATACAACCCAATTGTCTGCACTGTGATCTATACCTACCTGAATTTATTTATAGGGCCCTTTCTGACAACCTGCTCTGCATCCCCACTCATCTACTTAATGCAAATGCATTTTGTCAGCAGTTCCAGTTTGGTTGTCGTGTCGTTGTGGTTAATCAACAATACACTAGAATAAGAACTGTATGAAACAATTGGGATCCTCAAGGCTGCAGAAAGGCGGCACTGCCCTAGGGCTGTGGTACATTTATTTTTCACTTGCATTTAATTTACTTGAGATGACCACAGGAAAGCTTGAGACTATTCTGGAAGATATGGTCTACGTGTCTCATCACAGGACTAGGAGCCAGGCTCTTTGCTTTGAAGCCCAAGTACAACAAGATATAGGGAAACAATTCCAATTAGCTCAAACATACTCACAAAGTCACTGACCGAGTATAACGCATCTCCAGTAAGTCTGAATTTTCTGTTCTAGCCAATGGACAATGCAGTTTTTAAACCCAAGACTGCTTTAAATATATATCAGTGAAAGTATATTGTCAATACATTGATCGTGGATTAATAGTTACAAATCCTATTAAGGTTGAAAGACAGTGCAATGGAAGACCCCTAGTCCTAGTGAAACAAAATGGTGCAAGTCCTCATTTATCTATCCCGTTCTAGTGGAAACTACCACTACCTCAAACAAACTCAACTACCTTGAGTCTTTTTATCAAAAAATGACTACATTTTTGACTGATGGAGAAGAGTAGTAACCATATAGTTAAGGATATTTTAGGTGCCAATAGCTTTAAGAAAGATACTGAGCAAATTTAATATCATTAAAAGGAACTTGTTTTTCTTTCATATTTTTTCAGTCAAGGCAGGCCATTTCTGTAAGAACACAATTTTTGAGGAGTAACTTCTCACCATCCATATATAGAAGACAGGAAAAATCTAAATTCTTTGCTTACAAAATGTTTTGAAAGCTACAGACAGGCAGATAGTTCCTTCAGCACCCGACAACTAACGTGCTCTAGAATTCTAAGAAAGCCACAAGCTCATCTACTTTAAGTAACAGTTATTACTTCTGAAACCTCCCCAGAGCTCCAAGGATAAAGGCAGACAACCAATTACAGTCTTAGACTTTCAAAGCTTCTTTTGCTGCCTTTAGAAATAAGCATCACATGCTCTTTCCACCAGATGCTGAGTTAAGGGTGGGGGGTGGTTTAAGAGGGGAGGCAGGAGGAGGAGCGAAGGAGAGGAGAGGGCCCTTTAGTTTACTCTTTCCGGCAAACCCCTGCAGCAAATCAGTCCTCCTCTGTCAGAAAGGGTTTGCTTTGGAAGAACCTTTTATGTTCCAGTGAGTGACTTGTCTAAACAGAACTAATTTTAGCTAGGACATTTACCATGCAGGAGTGATACACTTAGAAAAGGACTTTTGTCCTTCAAAAGGGCTATTAACATTGAGAAAAGAGAAACATTTGCAACAGTTACAAAAAAAATCGAATAACTGAGCAAAATATTACCCCCTACACTGGGACGATCAACATGAACATCAATACTAAGGAAGCAGCCTTCAGCAAACTGTCTCATTCGATACCAAATTTTGATTAAAAGCCCACCCATTTTTTCTTTTTTTCCAACATAAACTCACCTTTTGACTACAGATAAGAGATCTAGGCGGAAACGCCCACAGAATGTATGTGAATATGTATATAGAGAGATACACAACATATTTCAAAAAACCTATTTTGTATAACATCAAATGAGACAGCAAAAGAGAATTTGAAGGGAAAAATGGGAGGGGAATGGGATGGACAGGAGAGGGAAAACTGGGACATTACAAGAAGGCTTTCAGCTCTTGTATAACGTGATAGATATTAAGCCTTTAGGGGGAGAACTGGCTAAGCAACATCACAGTGCAGCGTGACTGCGCAGCCACATGGGTTGTGTCTGCTACAACTCTATTAATAGGAGAGAAGATTAGAGAGGTTTGACTATACACAGTCTGTATCTACCAATATAATTCCTGCTTGCTCTCCCCATTGCATTTCTTCTCGTTGCCACAGACACTCCTAGGGCCGTTAGAATGCGAACAGCACCCCAAAAGGGCCCACCGGAGCACGATGCCACGCAAGACCGGACCATACTCCGCTGAGTAACCCCTTGAGGTATTTGCTGGCCCCAATTCATCCTTCATATCTGACAAAGCATTCAAACTTTTGTTTACATCTATTCAAAACTAATAGGCTTTAAACACAGATTTAACTTTTAGTACTTCAGTGAACTGCAGAATTTAGGCTTTAGTTGGTATATGTATAATGAAGTATGTTTGTCGTGCCCAAATAGTAAGTATGAACACCCACTGGGCATGACATGTACTGGGTTTTTCCTCTTACTTCTCACTTTCTTGTTACAATGCAAGTTCTATTCCACATCCCCCTTCTGTGTGTGTAATGTGCCTGACCCCTATAAAGATGGTCAAATAAATATCTGGTGACCTCACAAGTATGAAAATAAGCTTATTTGAAAGAAAAAGTATATCTTCGGGGGGTTTGGCAGTAACTTTCAATTATTTTTAATTGCCTGGAAAATTAAAGTAAGAAAATAGTGTGGTATAAATGTTAGGCACATTATTAAGCCGTTTTCATAATATCTTAGCCATAAGCTTAATAGACAAAAAGGGCTTTTTCAAGCCTCGGTCATCTGTTCAATATGAATGGACTGTCGGTTGCCATACTTCCTCAAGGGGGAACTGAACTGAAATATTCCGTGATAGAAACCAGGTTCAGTTTGACCTGGTAGGCAGCGAGAATGCCACAGAACCTTCAAAATTTGGGTTTAATTACAAACCACCATGGAGTCTGGACTGCAGCCTGAGATCAGAAATATAAAGAACAGAGTTGAGAGAAAGTTTGGAGCTATAAATGCCAACTTCCCTTCCCCTACTTTCCTTTTCTTAAACCACAGGATGGATTTTTTTCTTCTTATTGTCAACACAACTGACTTACAAACTGCAAAGCAAGATTTCCAAGGTAACAGTCTAAGTCTGCCTTTCTTTCTTCTCGTGGAATTACGCTATCACAGCACTGACACTGCATCAAATGCATCATGGGAGTCAACACAGAATTGAAATTCAGCACTGGTATCGTAATGGCTTCAAAGTCTCATATTTTATTTTCTTTTGTCTGAAACTTTGAAGCCTCAAAACCAGTTGCAAGTTGAACTTTTCTAATGAAGCCCTTAATGCAGTGATTGAAACACACAAGACCAAGAAGTATCGTATGTTAAAAACCATCATGAGCAGCCTAGCCAAAACGAAGCAAGCAAAACCTTATATAAGCATAGGTTTGTGGCCTTCCGTATTCTGGGCAGAGTAGAACTGTGATGTATTTTTGCCAAAGCTGTGGTATAAATTAGCAATAAATGCCTGACCCAAAAGTCTTGGGTCAAGGAAAAGACTGAATCAGGCCCTCACTCCATGAAAGCAAACACTGTAACATCAGTATGAGCAGAAGGAGGAAAATCAGACCTGTGTGAAGGGAACGTAACTGCTCAGTAACACAGAGTTTCACAGGGTCTGCATTTCAATGCCGTTTTCGTACATCCAGTATGCAACAAATTCAAAAAAAAAAAAAAATCAGGGAAAGAGATGGTGTGTATCCATCTAGAACAGGGACAGGAAATCTCTGTCTAATGACAGAAGCTGAAGTGAGGGTGGATCACGCACAGAAGGGAACTTAATAACCATAGGCCAAGTCCTGTACAGGAAATGGTGATAACATAGATGAAGGGCTTAGATCTGGGGGGTGGCATGAGAAATGTCAAACATCTGCATTCAGACACATGCTCCCTTGCTTCTGAAAGGAAGGAAGGAAGGAAGGAAGGAAGAAGAGAACTACCGGTCATTTTGAAGAGGACAAATTTGGGCACGAGGTCCTGTGCTGCTGGTCTTTGCAGTACTATTGTATATGCCTGGACAATTTAATATGTATGTGCACCACATTTACCAGACGAAGGCATTCGGTTCGATGCCTGCACTTGCTGCGTACACATTTATTGTTACTACAGAGACACAAGGACAAAGACGACTGTGTGGAAAAATGGTCCAAAAAGGACCAAACCCATTTTGCTTCTTGCTAAGAGAAATTCCTTCTCTTCTGTTGCTCTGTAAGACAATTTTCTTTATTCTCTCTCTAGAATGTTGCCATGAACAGCCCCCCCAAGGAAACAAGTACATAAAAGACTACTTGCTGTGTAACCTTCACGAATTTGACTTAAATGCAGCAGGTAACAGACTAATAATGAAAATCCAAGCAAACAATCTATCCCAGTGTCACTCATCATGCCAGCGCAGTCAGTCACATCTGATACTGAGAATCAAACAACAATGCAGTCCTCCAGGACTGGAAGATGGGTCCTAGGGTTTGCTTTGATCTTTGAAGTTCCCCATAAGGATAATTTAACCAACCCTACATTGCCAGAGCTTTACTTGGTTTAAAGGATATATAAAAGAAACATGAAACTGTGAGAATAAACTGGCCTAAGGACTTCACATATTTGCAAACCATCATACACTGAAGTGTCTTGTTGCACTGAAACACCAAAAGAAAAAACCACACATCTCAAACACGAAAGAAAAATCCAAAATGAGACTGACCACCCATTCACTTGTGCAACCCAACATAAAATGGAGAGCCTGGATAGACAAAGTCATGGTTCAGATGTTACTGTTACAAGGGGGCATTAGGGGTGAAGAGATGTTCCAACTAATGCTTTTTATTTATTTTATTCCCTGCTTAACCATGAGACTCTATGTCACCTGTTCCAATCCCTGTATCTTTACCTATCTCATACTAAGGATCAATCTGTTCCATTTTTCTGAGATTGGACATTAAAAAACCCACCAAAACAAACAAAACACATGTTAACTTGAAGGTTTAATGGAAGATACCTTTGTCAGTTGAAGCCCAAGACCTGCACTGGCAATACAGCAATGAAATATTACACCAGTCACTATCCCAGCTGGACAAGGTGTGTAGCTGGCTGAAAATCATTCATGTCTCTGTGCAAGGCACCAACCTGGGAGAAGGAGGCCTGAGAAGATCATGTACCATACAGAAATCAAGCAAAAGTGGACAAGATGGGTTTGGTGGAGGGATGACTCCAGACAGGGTAGATTTTTGTCTCCCCAAGGAAAAAAAATAACAGCCTGCTGGTATAAATGCACCGTACTGTTTATGGTGTAAATTTAGCTTAGAAAGCGTGAATCAGAGAGAAGTTGACATTTCACCTAAAGAAAAACTATTGAGGCTGAGAAAAATAAACGTTCATCTTGAGGAGAATCTTCCCAGCCAACAATGGGAATAAAAATTAACACCTTTAGGTAGATATAAAACTAAACTTACCTGATCTAACAGCAAAAAGCTTCAAAGGCCTCAAACACATTAAGGCAAAAATCCTTCGCAGTCATCTAAGCTCTCCCATACATGTGGCTTGAGGATTGTTTTCCAAGAAATTTGGGCAGGTTCTCCCAACCACCATAGCAAGACTTCTGCTTAAGAGGGAAAAGAACTGAACTACACTGCAAATTCACCACCTCTGCTAAACTCTCTCCAACAAACTTGCAATCCTGTTCTTAACAAGGTCAAGTTTAGTCAACTTCCAGAAGAAACAGGCTGAGCCATTATGGTACAGAAACAAAATTCTGCAAATGGAACAGGGAATGGAGGTAAAGTAGCAAATTTCAGGAGAAGGGAAGGAAAAATTATTTGAAATACCAAATAGAATCCCAAACCTTTATTAAAGAAAGCAGATTAATTTTGTGGGAGAGAAGTTTATCATTTCAACTGCTGCTGCAGTGGGAGGCAGGAACAGCGGGAAACCAGGCAAATAATGCCTGGCTCAGCTGTTCAGGGTAGCAGCTGTCCTGAAATCCTCATTGGAGGGAACAAGCCAGGAGGTCATGGAAGTCATGATTATTTGGAATGAAGAGGGGAAACAATAGGTTGGGGCCCTCTGTCTTCTTGCCTTTCTCATGTCTTTTGTTAGCTGTTGCCTTCCCAGAATAGCTGGCTAGCTGTATTCTAGGCAGATCTGGGTTTAGTTTTGTACATGCCTTTTCTCTCCTGCAGCTTCATAATTAAAAAGAAAAAAGTGACACCCCCACCTCCCCTGTATTTATGCGTCTGACTCGCATGCACCTCTTCCAACTACCTTCAGTTGGCCAAGGAGGCAGCTGGAGGCTTTAAGTCCTTCAGCAGTATAACTCAGCAGTATAACTCAGCTCAAAACAGAGACAGTCCCTCGAAATTGAGTCTTCTCAGGTCCCTCTCCTCTGTTGAGCGTCTCTCCTAGGGCAAAGCTAATGCCGTGCTGCAGGAGACATGACAACTAACAAACCTGTCAAAATCACTGCTTTGCCTGCAAGAAGGAATACTGCTGTTGCACTAGTTATCACTGAGAAACTTTACAGAGAGGGGAAAAGGTTAGTGGAGACACTCGTTCTGTTTGTATACAGTATAACAGGGCTTGACGCATCTTGAGGGCTAACAGGGCTTGTTAACGGTTCACAAAGTTTAGTGAACTAAAATGGCCAAAAATTGGTTTGTTAAGATTTTGGACACCATGGTAAAACATGATTCCTGTCCCGCCTCTCACTCTGCAGACTTGTGTGGCCTTGGGCAAGTCACTTAACCCTGATCAAACTAATGCTTTTGTCACCCAGAAACGCTGTGAGGGTGATTAATTTGCAGAAGAGCTTTAAAATGGCAATCCTTACATAAAGGTATATAGTCTAACTGTTCTGGCTTAGTAGAGCTCAAGTGAGAGCGTAAACAAGGACTTAACTGCAAAACACAGCTTCCTCAGAACTTCAGATAAAGGCACAGGCAGAAAAGACTGACTTTTCTTGCAGAATTTTTATAACCAAGACTCACATATCCTGACTCCTACTTCATGTGAGTTTGGAAAGAAAAAAGTCTTAATTTTTACTCTAGGATGAAACTGTTGTAGCCCTGCTGACTCAAAAGATCAGGTGAAACAACATAAAAAAATGTAGTAACTTTAATTTAGGATTAGCAGTCAATGGTAGACGTTCCTTGCCTATAGTAGTAAGGATGAACACAGAGCCTGCTGAAAGCTACACTGCAAGTAATATTAGGGTAAATCTAAGATCAGAGAAAAAACATTTCTCATTTTAAATCAGTGGGGTTCCCCCCTCCTTTTTTTTTTCTCCATACAGCTTTAATACTGATCCACAGATTAAGGATTTTTGTTGGGCGCCATCAGAATTGTTTAATGGGATACTTCCTGTGTTATCATCTTGGTAAAGGACCCATGTATGGATTTGAATAACATCTTGAAAGGAGATTGAGTGTAATAAGAAGGCAGACAGATTGAAAGAAGATTAAAACTTCATTTGATCCCCAACTCCCAGGCAAAGCACAGTAACTCCTCCCCTTTCTCCATCCTACACATACCTGATTCCTGACACCATATTAAGAGGCAGAAGGCACAAGAATAAAAACCCAACAAAATCCAGAGGGTTCCATTTTATGTTTGGGACAGGTTTAAACTGTTTGCACAGCAGATGAAACCACAGTATAGTCAGGCAATTTTCATTTTGGATATTCACTGTCAGTAGACTTGAAATGTCCTGTTGTAAAGCAGTGCTATGTGATTTACAGCATCACCATACTATTTGTGAGAGATAAAGCTTTTATTTTTTTCTAATGGTATTTGGCTTGGCTTGGGTTTTCTGAACTGCTGTTGCTCTCAGGTTCAACAGGAGACATGTTTCTCTAAGCTGATTTCTCTGTGGCTGAGGACTTAATCAGATCAAAGTAGCAATTAAAACATGGACTACAACCACAAGCCTTAAAGGGATAGCTGCGACATTAAACCCTCCCCCATTCCCCTTTAAAATTAGAAGCGAAGCAAGATCTAGCTTTAAAAGATCTTGAAAATTTGCTACCTTCTGGGTCACCTTTCCTCTAGCTAGGGTGCAAAGCTATTGGTAAGTACCAAGAAACTAAGATATGCAAATAAATTAAGGGCTGCACTTAATGTGAATGCATTAACACCATCAAGGCATCCTTGAAGGTGGATTTTCTGACACTCACTTTACTCCAACACATACTCTGTAAATTTCCAGCACAGCTACCTCAGACCCTGTCAGTGCTCTTGACATTCTTTCCTACAGTTTTCCACTTGCTACTTTGTAGGTCTGTGGTTCTTTTCATTCACCAAAGACAGCACGATAGCATGTTTAGAGTGGTGAGAAACAGGAGTATAAAAAATGTAAATGGAGCAGCATTTTCACAGCTGTACACAAAGTGAACCAAACACTAAGGCCAAAAAAGCTTTTTTAGTGACAATTAATTCCAGAAATTAGGCCTAATTTTATAGCAACTTCAATCATGACCTGTCTGAAGAGCCAACAAATGCATGAGCCCTGTTCCCATCTTCATACTGCACAACAAAAGCAGGCCAAGTGACTCACTCTGGTGAATGCCAGAGCTAAGGAGGAAGGCTGCTGGATTCTGGCTCCTGATCCTATTCTCTAACCACAAGAAATCACTGGCAGTTTTGACAGGTATTATTTTCAAAGATGTAGAACAAGAACAGCTTCTCCTGAACTTCATGGAAGCTCTGCATCAGGAGGACCAAGGCATATTTTCAATTAATGGAGAAGTGCATATTCCATTGGAAGTCAATATTTATTTGGTAAGCCTACGTGGCAGTTTAGTCCTCTCCTCACTTCCATCACCGTGACACCTTTGAGATACCAACTCCTTGGTATGTGGGATAACATCTTCTTCCAAGCTATTCTTGACACACTACTCCTACTCCTCTTCTATGCATTTAACCATTTTAAAGCTGATTTGGGTCATGACTAATAGGATTAGATACTGAAATCATGTGCTGTTAGCAGTAGTCATTGTAGAGCTAACAGGACCCATGTGAAATGCAAGCTGGGGTAGCTTTCAGATGGGTGGGAAAGCATTCATGTTAATGTGTTCTTGCTTCCCTTTTTTAATTATAATTAAAGCTGGACAAAAATCCCACCAAAACACCAAAACCTCAACTTCACTCCTTTTATAGCCAATTTCCTTACTTTGCATATCACTCTAAAACCAAAATTCCTAACGAGGGGTGATGAAGTGGTCTTCAAGCACTGCTAGGAGTGAGTAGGGACACTGAATAAATAAATAAATGCCAATAGCCTAATGTTAAGATCCACTAAATTAAACCAGACATGCTTGTTTTTTCAATCTAGGGTCACAGACCTAGGTTTTGTGCAAAATTCACTGGTTGTAGCTACTTTGATCTCACTCTAGCTAATGTGAAGGACACATGCCCTTCTCATGGGTACTTCCAATAACCATTTCTTGTTTTCACAGAAAAAATATTAAAACAGAAGAAGAGAACACCTCCCTCCTCCCCCTTCTGACGTTTGGAGAATGATCTGTTTATCTGCTTTAGGGCAAGAGTAATAGTTACAAAGGCCTGAAGGTCAGGATTACTGTATTTTATTCCTGGCTTGGCTACTGATGTTATTTGAATGGCTTTAGATAATCAAATAACACATATGTTTCATTAAACTACATTAGTGTAAGCAGTATCACAATTGCTAAAGGAGTTTGAGATTTTCAAATAAAAGGCACTACAGAAACGAAACTAATGTTTTCAGAGAAAACAAAACCCAAAGAATCTAATTTTCCTAATTCTTTAATAGGGTTAAGCAGCATTAATTCCAGCTGGGAAACAATTCAAGATGGAGCTCCTGAGTTTTGTCTTCTACATGCTGAGCATTCAGTTTTCAAACCTTTTTCTGCAACTTCCAAATAGTTGAAGAAAACTATTGCAGGACACAGCAGTGGAAACTCCCAACAACTCCAAACATCTCAGTTTATCATTCTGAACAAGAGCATGCAGTTTAATTAAAGAGAAGGTTTAAGTTAGCCTACAATAATGTTCTCCAACACTGGACATTCCACAACAGTTGCTCTTCTTTCCTCCTTTTCCTGACACGTCGCACCATAAGATGTTGCACCAAACGTATCTGTGGCCTGATCCAGTATGACAGATCTTTTCACTATGTTCTCAAACAGTAAGTTTATGTGCCAAGTTCTAACCTGAATACCTCTATGTGGAATATGGCTATTTAAAATCAGGTTCACCATAGATAAGATAACATCTGCTTTTAGATGTTTACAACGGAGCTGTCTGCATTTGAGACAGGTGTCTAGATTCCCTTGCAGTCAACAGGAAGGCACTTTTAGACTGCAGTTCATCCTAAAGCAGATGCTTTAAAACGTATCAGATAATCTATCAGTTAGCACAGACTTAGACACCTACACTGTAGGCAACCAGTAACTTTCCTAAGTTTATTCAGGTTCCTAGACGAGACTTCCACAGAGAGAAGTACGTGTCTAAATATCCTCGAAACCTTCTACAAGACTGGTCCCTGTTTAAGGGCGCAATGTTTAAGTACCTTTTCTCCCAGCTCACTTATGTCAGCTGACCAAGATTTGTTAAGATCTTAGATGACACTTTTATGCCTCATGCATAAGTCAAATTTATTTTTGTGGTGTTTTCTCCTCCATACGAAGCAACGAAGCTAAAGAATTATTTTAATGAATAGCTCTCTTTTAATGGTTACATTTTTCAGTAGGACAAAAATTATTTTCTCGTTCAGAACAGCAAACAAATCGATGTACATTTCTCCCAATATACAGAAAGCCCTTGCAGTAGCAATCTGATAGTGAAAGGCAACTCCTTCCTGTTGGCAGAGACGTTTTACCTGTAAATGCCTGAAACTGCACCCAAAATGCAGATCACAAATAAACTAAGTTATCCTTGTGTGAAAGTGGTTGAGCCATCATAGGCTACACAGCCTGAATCATTTTACCTGCTATAGCTGTGATTTTATCCATTCTGATGGGTTTATTTACAGCATTATTAAGAGGAGGTTACAATTCTGCAGGAATCATCGTCTGACGAATGTCACCCTTGTACATACAGTCCTAGTAGGACACTATGCAACTGAACTACACATACTCACTCTCTTGTTTTCTTTTTCCCTAGAAAGGATTCTACAAATTCGTCTCTGGGAGAGAAAGACGACACCAATATATTATATAAAGTCAAAGCGCTTCTAATGTAGTGCTGAGGTTGCAGTTTTTCTCTGTCCTCTACTTCCACTTTTTCTTATGTCAGATCACATTAAAGTAACAATCAATTTTTCTGTCTGGCTCTTTCCCGCACAGTGCAAGCACCACCCCCCTTCTACCCCCTCCACCCACCCCAGATCTTTTTGAGGCTAGGCAAACCTGGCGTACAGCCCACGGTTCATCAATAAGCCAGCTACATGGCTGGTGGAATAACCTGGCAGCAGTTTGTCTTCCTCCTTCTTTTTATTGGCTTATATTCAAGCCTCATGCCTAGTAAGTACAATTACTACAAAGATTAAAATTTGCAGAGGTGCAAAATAAAAATAGTGGACATACAACCTGGGCAAGGACGTAGCTGTCTTACCAGTCAAGGTTTCATCTGAGTAACTGAACAAAATTAACCCCTTTTTATGATTCCAGCATCATACTTGATTTTAAATAAAAACGTTTCCAATGGTCAAACAGGCACTGTAGAGAACTGTCAATTGAGTGTTCCAGCCCACGTACAGGATCAGCTGTACTGAATTCTAATGTTCATTAGAAGTTTGAGCAAAACCCATTTTTTACATCTCCAAGCATGCAGAGATGAATCTTTGTTTAAGGAATGCACAAGCATGATGCTTTCACCGCACTTTTTCCTTCACCACAGGTATGCCAGGTTCTTAGGCAGAAAAAGTGGATCAGTATTTAAACATCGACCTCTCTGAGCCTGTGTCTTGACTTGAATCTTGTGTGAACTGTTAAGTTTCACTTGCACCCTAAATTCATGCAAGATCCCAACAGGAAAGTTCCACGGGGCTACCACCACTCAGTCTTAGCAAAGTTACGGGGAGTTTGAGTCCTGAGCTCTCCCACCACCCTGCTTGCTCAGAATGGCCATCGTTAGTGGCAGGTATGGAGGAACAATCAGTGCAACTGAGAAAGGGGCTGCATCTAGAAGACTGGGTCTCCAAAAGTTGTGCTCACAGTGTTTTCCAGTATTGTAAACACTGAACGTGCAATAAGAAGTACAACACTACAAAGGATCACCTGCAATTATGCACACGTTCCAGTTGGGTCCGTGCGAAACCCAGGAGGTATAGTAGGTACAGTCTAGGTGACCGTAACGGTCAGAACAAATATGCACAAAAGGTCCTGATTGTGCAAAATATACTAAAGCAGGACAGGTAAAATTGTTGCATGCAGAATATAGAATAATCCCTGGAATCCAGTAGCAACCAAAACTCTTCAATGCAAGCTACCACACCCAATGCACCTCGGTTTCCCCTGAAAAGGGCTAACGTGCTACTTTGCGCAGTTTGCGTATTTTGTGTATATCAATACAAATTCATAGACATACACTACCTTTCCAAATATTTTGTAAATCTGTAATTTTAAACAAAAGTTATTCAACTTCTAGATTGGCTACAAATTTTTGTAAAGAAAATAAAAATGAAATATAATAAATTGAAATGTTCACTGTTACCACTGCACTGACAAAAACATGTTTACTACGTGCTTAAGGAAAATAAGTAATCTCATTTTCAGCCTCGACTTTTCACTCAGAATAACAAACACGTTTACCATGGCCACACATTCTCTATCCATCGCTTACCTACAGACAGGTGTCCAGAATAGATCTGCTCTGCCTGAATTATTACATCAGTGCTGACAGCCTTGTGCCTTAATACAGATAACAGTGAATTCTGGAAAAGACTGCTGGGCTCAACAGGATTATTTCCCACTACCAAAATGGATTTTAGGTCAGAAGAAAGGTACTAGACTCCCCGCTCTATAAACTAAAAGCCACTCTACCTAAAAACAAATGCTCCAGTAGCGCAAGTGCCATGCAAAATACCCTCAGCTACTCTTCTTGGAGCAAAAGAGGAAATCAATTTCCAAGGCTCATTTGGTCTTGGTCTCTCTCCTGCGCCTGCCCAGCAAGGCACTGCGTGTGTACCCAGAAGAGAGGGAAACCCAGTGTCTCCAAGCTTTGCTGATGGGCCAAAGCTGATTATTTTAGCTTCTGCCAGAAGCTCACAGGATTTTAGGGGAGGAGTGCAGCAGTGCAGGTGTCTGTGAAAATAAAGAGAAACCACCGAGTCTCCTGGGAGGAGGGACTGAGAGGAGGAGAGGAATTATTGTGGTTTAGAAAAGGGAAGGGGTTGGTCGAGAGAAATGCTATAAAAGCACCATGACGACAGAACAGGGTGATGGAAAGGTCAGTCCCTTTCAATAATGCTCTTTTTTTCTTGTCCAAATGAAACACTTGGCCACGTCCATCGCCAGAGTTCAGTTGGAGGTAAATGACTAGACAGGGGGGCCATAAACTGTCTAGAGACGGGATGCTGTTCTGCCATGGGTGAGGCCTGCCCTTCCAGCCCTTTTCCCCATTCTTCTACCAAGGCAATTTCCACAGCACAAGACTCCAGAATTGCACCAAACCAAAGGTGCTCTTGTGCACCTCACAGGCACAGAGTGGGACTGTAGCTCCTATTTACCTCCAGCAAACACCTTCGGATGCCTAGAGCCCATCACGAAGGATTGCAGGAGTGAAAAAGAAGGCATTTTCAATAATGAAATAGTGATTAATCCTGAGAGGCATGCAGCCCTTAGAATTACTTTTCAGCTGCTAGTGGTAGGTGGTCAAATTATACCTTTCCATCACATTTCCCACTATACTGCACATCTCCTCAGTACATTTTCTCATGAAACACTGTAAGGATTCAGAACAATTAAACCTAACCACTGAGTAATTCCCACTCCTTTCTTTCCCCTAATATGAAATCATTCTTTCTAGTGCTTTAGGAAAATAAATGCAAGCTCTAGAGCTCCAGCTCAGTATTAATGTACAAAAATGGTGCATTATAACAAGAGATGCAACACAAAGATTTATTGTTCCACAGTAGTGGGTGCTATGGACAGACGAATGGCCATTTGAAGTTTTCATCTATGCATGACAGGTGGAAAAGGTTTCACGGAAGAAAGAAAAGAAGGTATTATTGTATAGTGAATGTTTTTGATAGTATACAAATGAGGACATTTCCTGCCTATCACAACTTTCCTTAAGACTAGGAGTTTTTCTCTTTGTTATTTATTCACTGACAACTGATCTTCTAATTTATTTCTTAAGAGCACAGGAGCGGTGGCACATAAGCAAGTGTGTCAGGGAGCAAACATACAGTACTTGAGCTCCTCTACAGCAACATCCATTCCTGTAAAGCCAGAGTAAACCTTGGGTAGCTTTCCGTTCAGTGCCACAGCCTTCCCTTCACCACTAAAGGCTGAGCTACCGTGTACTTACAGAAGCTCAAAGTCCTTTATCAAAGTAGCTGGTATATGGCAAGTTCAAACCCCAGCTTACCCGCAGTAATGTGTTTGTGTGCCTGTTACTCCTTTAGGAGATCTGCTGACTGATTTTACATACCATTCTTCTTTTCTAAATCCCTCTACCTCAACACACCGATTTTGTTTGCTTTAAAAAAAGGGGAGGGGGCAGAACAATGTGATCATTTCTTACTTCCATTGAGCAAGTTGCTTTCTGTTTTATTTATCATTTGTTTTTTAACGCTGTCCCCTTCACATACTCCTTTGGAATAATAAAATGGAGTAGTTCCTTCTGTTCCAAGTTAAATTTTAATATGCATGACCTGAGAATCTAAAAAGAATATGAAAAAAGTCCTTTTTTTTCCCTAGATCCTAAGACTTCAGCTCCTCCCTGGCAAATTCTTTATCATGCTTTTCTCTAGTGGTATCAGTTCTCTTTTCATGGTCACTAACAATCTCTGGCATTTCAGGTAGATGACTGGGCTGAGCTGGTGGAGTGGGGGGAACTGAAGGGATGCTTGGTTCAGGACTCTGCTGGCATTAAGGATCAATAATACAAAAAACCTTAACTCTTCCATCAAGAATTAGAGGAAACACTAAACATAAAAATGAAACATGGGGTGTTGTGGTTATTCTGCTTGGAAAATTTATTTACTAGGAATCTGAGTAAATCAAAAAGGAATGTTTTACAAGAATATTAAGTTTGTATGGCTATGTTTACAGTTTCTTAGTTTACAACCTGTGCTTAGGCTCTTCTGAGTTTTGCCATTAAAAAGGCTTTATGAAATGGCTGACAGTTTTGCATCCCTTTATTTTTCATATGCTATCAGACTGCATTTTCATGCATATTTTTCATCAATACAATTTTATAATCCAGTCTACAACCTCTGCAGAAGGAGCATGAGGCTCAAAAAGTATTTAAAGAACAGCATTAAAATGGGATGTTTGGATGTGCCGAGCAGGGGAAAAAAAAACCTAAGTAGGGAATGAGCAGAACACCGCAGGCAGCAATTATAACAATACCTTGCTGCCTTTCTAAGTGTTTCATAGCATGACTCATTAGATCCTAACAATGCCTGTGCGATAGGAAGTGTCATTATCACTATTTAGTAAGTGGGGGAAACTGAGGTAGAGAAATGGGAATGTACGTGTCCAAGGTCACATGCCAAACTAGTACCAGACTAAACAGAATCATATCTTCTAACCCACAGCCTTGTACTTTCCTCTGAAGCAGTTACCCTTTAGCCGACAAATTGCTAATGTTGAATAGGTTGATGATATCCTTTCAGTAGCATCCACTCTGTTATGATTTCGTGAAGAGATCACCAGAATGGAAAAGAATTTGAGCTGTTAAATTACATAAGTGTGTAGTCACCACCTAGCAATGGAGAAAAAAGGGCTGGATATTTTCAGTTACAACTAGATTTTCTAACCAGATGGCCAGAAGAACTGACGTCACTCACATTCCAAATTATAGAGCTGCTTGAAAGCTGCTCCAGCATTAAGGATGCAACCAGGCCTGCATTCTAAGTCATTTTTCCAAACCCCATTCTGCAAAGATATCAGGAGGGGTTTTGCTGTCATTTTGGCTACGCTGTTGAAAATTTGCTGCTTCTGGTACACACCTGTCCCAGACTCCCTCAGGGATGTTCACCTCTCTTTTTCCTGGAATGAGGGCCCAATTCAGGCTTAGCATTTAACACAAGCTTCAGAATATTGCTTAACAGGGTCCTCAGAAATCCTTAACTTGTGAAGTTTTCTAACTTTCACTGAAAACTTTTTAGAACGAATTGTCCACTAACATTGACTGCTCATATTTACATCACCTATCACCTAGCATTGTGCTGCAGAAGAAAGCCCCAGGCAACACACAGGAATCCAGGCAGTACAACGAGACAATGGGAAAAAGGAAGACAGAAAGTGGAAATCTCCCTGTTCTGAAGTTTTAAATTTCAGCTTCAACACAGAATCAACTGAAATATTTCAGGTCTGCTGTACTTTTTGCTGCTTTTTCTCTCTCTCTTTTTTCTTTTTAAATTTAAGAGCAAAAAGTCAGTAAGAAGCCAGCAGGAGCTTTGCAGCACAGGGAATGCTGGATCAGATTCAAACGTAAGAACCCTCTCCATCCCAGCTAAGTAAAATGTCTGAACAAGTTCCAAAAAACCATCAATCATTGGCTGGACATTTTCCCACCTTCAATGAAATGAAATACATAAGGGGCCTGCAAAACATTTTTAAACCAAGCCATTTCAGAGTTATGGGAGACCAACAGAGAAAAACAGAAAGATCTGAAACCACACTGTTGTATTTTATACTACAGCACCTTAAGAATCAGAAAAGTAACATTATGTATTTTAAAATGCTATTCCTCCTGAGATCTGATATTACTATACTTCAGGACGGCTGGCCACATTTTCATGGAATGCTAATACTGACAGGCTGTAGAGTATATACAGATGTACCACATCCAGCTGTGACAGGACTGACATTTCTGTCTTAAGAAGCTATTCACCAGGGTAAGAGGACAACTTCTGGGTAGTATACAAGCATAGCTGAAGTCTGTACTATGAACAGGGCTTAAAAACGAGAGTGGAGTCATGCACTGGATGGCATTACCATTATTTTTCTGCTCATTGCAGTAACCTTTTAAGACCACCCATCAGGAGTCTGTAATTAACACGTATTTGCAAAGTGTTCTGAGATCCACGGATAGAATTGCAAAGCACTATCACCACTTGCACGCACAGAAAAAAGAGCAACAGGAAAGAGCTCTTTGCACTGGCTATTATCCTTAAAGACATACAAGAGGAGTGTTAGTAAAAGTAATCTGTTGCAAAATACACAGTTTTGAAGGGGGTAAAGGAGAAGAAGCAACAAGAAGAAAGTAAGTTCTAGTATTTCTAGCACGAGGTATATTTCTTTAAATCACCCTCCTGTGCAAAATAAGCCCAGTATTAGTTGTGTCTGGAAGCTGGCACGTGAAAGCCTGCCAAGTTTCCATGCAAAGTAAAACCTTTTATTTGTTCAATTTTTTCTCTCTCCCTCCCTCCTCCCCATGCAAAAGATTCATGGTTTGGCATAGAATGATGAATTATACATTATAGCTTAATGATGATGAAATACACTAAGGAGGGATCAAACTTTGGGGAGGAGGGGGAGGAAAGAAAGAAGGAAGAGAACATTAGGTAAAGTAAGAAGAAAAGAGAAGGGAACTCAAGGAACTTTTGGAAAGCTGAGAAAGGGTAGGACGTGCTACTGCTCACAGTTTTAGAAGAAAAGCCAAATAAAACAGAATAGGGAATGAAAGATTTCAAAGATGTACAATACTAGCCCTAAGTTAGACATCAAAATGCATCCAGAGCCTTGCTCACCCTGCACGTTACTGAACATTTGACAGGGAGAAACCCCATCCAGTTCGTTTGGGAGCATGTGCATCCCCTAGGGAAGTAGCTGTGGTAACTTCATGACCAAACCACAACTTGCAAATATAAGTTATATGCAGTGGGAGACGAAAATCCCAATTACAGAGTTCCATTATTTCCTTTTCCACAGTAACTGTTTGCTGTAAAAGGCCATTGAAACAAAAGGCATGTGCCTCAACTATAGAAGTTTTGATCTATCCATGCAAGAAGAGATTAAGAAACACTCATTAATGCCCCTACAGTCATTATGGCACTAAATGTACTTCTCAACATGAATGCTGTATGACATAATTGCCACTACAACCAATTACCCAGGGCATGGGAGGGTGCGGGGGGCTGATTTCTTCCTCCCACAAACGTCTCATACAAACATTCCCCTTCACAGATCGACTGCTTAGCTGCCAGGTTTTAACTAGTTCATTTTCCAAAATGTTACATATCACAAGCCACAGACAGCACACACAACGAGAAAAACTTCTCAAGAAGGTACTATCACTCTCCGTGATATTCCAATAAAGTCTTGTCTCGTCTACTTCACCCTCAGAAAAGAACAAAAAATACAGTGGTAAAGAGGCAATCTCATTTTTACAGGTTGTCTTCAAAATGGTTTAGTGCTTTTGTTCAAATGGAGTTTTACCTAAAAAACAGATCAATTCATATAATAGTTCATGTGACGAGAAAAGCTAATAGCAGCTGTCAGCTCACAAGATCTACAACTGACAATTACGGGGCAGGGGGGCTTGTGTCACTGAAATGCTAGAAAAGCATTGCTTACACTATTATTATTATTATTGGCTACTATTCTTGCACAGAAACATGTACACACACTTTCATTATTCATTACCCACAGTCCCGTGCTGCATGACTCGGAATATTTGGCTATAATAATGCTTCATGACTGCCCCAGTCTTGAAAAGGTCAAGTCTCATTACTGATCGCTCTTTATGTTCACTGCTTACGCTGGCTCAGAGAGCCCCAAGTCCCAACAGTAAATACGCAGTATACAACTCTCCTTGTGCTCCAGTAATCAGACCTAACTGCAACCTGCAGAACCATCAATCACTACCACAATATTACCAAGCAAATTCTGTCTATGTACTTGTCAGAAATAAAACACAAACCAAGGTAATGCATTTACACTGAAAATAACTAGGAAAACATGTAAGCAGCTGCCCAGCTTTGTGGTAGAAAGCACACACAGCGTACACAGAGTTCTGCAATCCTCCCCAAAGCTCCCAAAGTCCCACAGCTGACCGTGGAAAAATTCAGTAAGTGACAAACCAACCCACTAACTTTATATATTTTAAATGTTACTTAATAAACAGCCTATATCAGGTGGTCTGCAGTCTTTCAAATTATTATTCTTGGTAATACGGAAAACACACACATTTACTGAATAAAGTCACAGTGTCTAGGGGAGAGTTTCAAGACTGCACTCCTAAAAAAAGAAAGTACATTTTGCTCACCTCTGCCCCATCTCCACCAATGCAACTGTGTGTACCCTATAGACACTAATAACTCCATGGCAAAAACTACCCTTATTTATTAATACAAGATGCCACACACATATCTAAATTTACTAGTTGTGTTAAAAAGCAATACCTGAGTCACTTTATAAATACTTTTAATCGGTGAAAACCAGCTGTTAATTGCAAACCTAATGTATTGTAGACTGAGACACTTCTATAAACTCAAGAACTCTCCAAGGAACATACTGGGATTAAATAATAGTCTTATAGTCATTAAAGGCTCTTTGCTTCTCCATGCATTGGGTTTTCTTGCACTAACTGGTATTTTATTACACATCAGTTGTCCTAGACAATTGATTATCCATCATGATCAAGGGAGGTGAGGAAGGGTTGTTTGACTACAGCTATTAAAGATCCATAGGATTTGTTAAAAAGGGAATAATTACTTCATCACTTTTTTAGTTTCTCTTCACTCTCCCTTCCTCGGTTATAAGAAAAGTCCACTTTCATCAGAGATCACAGGCACAAGCCAGGATCTCCTGCAGCTTGCTTCACTGACCAGGTGTGCCAGACTGAATTCTCCAAGAACCACCACCCCCCGCCAAGCTGGTTGCCTTCTCAGCCTCAGGAGCTATCATAAATGTCTACTTACGATCAATATGTTAATTATGAAACAAAACCCATACTACTACTAATGTACGTTTTATTTTTTTAAAAAGTAAACCACAATAAAACCCCCCTCTTCTATTATCAGGCAATACAAACTCAACCGAGAAACTGCAGCTAATGCACTTGAAAGGTTCTCCCCGAAACGTAACAGGCATGAAGTCAAGGCTAACACAAAAACTGGGGGTACTTGTACTGGATGGTTTGATACGTAACTTTTGCAAGTGCTGTTCCAGCAAAAGACATACACAGATTCTAGATGCTAAAACAATTTCCCGCATGTACTACACATAAAGGATTCAAGAACAATAAGAAAGTCAAATATTTACCTCTGTCCTCTGTAAGCACAACAACTTTGGTATTTGCATTGTATACAATATTATTATTTATTAGCGTGAAAACAAACTAAATTAACGTGGAAAATAAATTCAATCCGAGTAGGCAAAATGTTCTATGAATCCTGTTCATAGAGAGTTAACTCAGTATAAACTCATCAAGCAATAGGAAAAAATCATCCTGTGACAGTCTTCAAGAGAAGACTTCACAGCTTTCCTATGCAAGATTTGCCACCATGAACTTTGAGCTCTGAAACCCATGTTCTAAGTGCTTAGTAAAATGCCTGAATTCCTCCATTATTTGCACCATAGTTTATTTGTTCAATGACAAAGATGATCATAGCTTGGCAAAGCATGCTCAGTTCATTATTTTGCCAAATTTGGGCTTTATTTACGAAAATCAGACCCAGAAGACATAGTAATGTAGGAATTGACTACAGGCATCTTAGTCTCCAGAAAAGGGAAATTATTCTCTACGAGAAGAATAATAGCACTTTCTTATCCATAGATCTCGAGCCATTATACTAACAGGTAATTATTATCATCACTACTGCTTTACACATGCGGCATGTAGATGAGTGAAGCAACCTGCCACGTGGCAGAGCCAGGAATAGACGAATAGTGCTTGAAACCAAGCTTGGTAACATCATCTTCAAGGTTTTAACAAACACACAACCCATTCCTCTCTAAATCATGTGCGGTCTGTGGAGTCGAGTCAAGTCCTTGAAAGAGTGAATATTCCAGACATACAGACAAAATAAACAGCCTTACAACCCAAACATCCAGCACAATTAGACTAAATTGTTGATCATTCCAACAGCCTGAAAAGAATAGATGATGAAGAAACATCTGTGTAAATTAAAAGGATACTTAAGCCAGAGGAGCCTTACTTGAGATTTCAGGATGCACTATAAACACTCAAAGCAGTATTCCTATAGTTTGTGCTAACTTTGAGACAGCTGTTACACATTTATATTTTGTCAATATAGTTTACCGTTGCTATTCAGACTTACAGTAAGGTAGCAAATGCTTTTAGTATAAACAATCTTTTTGAGAAGCAAATGTTTTTGCCCAAATTCAACGTGAACAGCTGGAATGATGGAATGCACAGATAACATAGGTCGTGAAAGAGGGCAAAGTAGGTATTATTATTTTTACTACATAGCTGAGGTGCTTTGGAATTCATCTTTAAAACAAACAGCAGCAAAAATCTAAACTCCAAAAACTCTGATTCTCCCATCACTTCTGTTCTTTCCCAAATACGAACAACTTACTTTCACATAGTATCTATTATAGAAAATACTTGGGGCACAGACTTCCAACCTGTGGAAGAATCTTTGCAGAAGACGACAGGACTGGTATGTGCATACTGACGTTGCACAGACATGCCATCCTTGCACGCAAGAGTGTTCATTGGGTGGAACTCTCCTGCTTGAGTTTATCCACAAAACCTCTATATTCCTCTATTTAGAACACTTTTCTGCTCTCATACCTAAAATGATTTCAGGTAACCTGAAAGTGTGTACTGGGTGAAGGGAGTTGATATGGTTTACATTTATATACGTGTATTTAGTATTGTGAGAAAACAATCAGGTTGCACAATCTTGACTACTGCTACACCTACTCATTACCTTTGTCCTCCTCTGAACAGTCTCATTCATTTGCTTCATTTTCTGCTAAATTAGATTTCAAGAAGTAAGGAAGTAAATGCCTCTCTATGCATTTATAGAGCACTAAGCACAGAAGGTCATGATTCTGGTTTCCAGCCTCTACTGCAGCATGAATAATAATGAATCTGGGTCTTGGTATTACTGTGAAATGGAGCCTATAATCACAACGTAGATCAGAAGGGGACATACTACTATGCACAGAAAGAAACAAATGTCAACAAATGAATGCCAAGATGATGTCAATGGAGCCATTCCAGATTTACAGAACTGTCATAGAGAATAACATCTGAAACTTGGGGGAAAAAATTCAGACCATTCACTTGCACAGATTATCCTCCTTAACCACAAATACTCAGGAGTGGGAGAGGATTCAACATAAATTCAATTCTTTCAATTGTCTATCCAACGTCCTAGTTTGACAAAAACCTGGAGTAATTTCAAATTGTTGTCGGGAAGAAAGAGAAAAAAATAATTAAAATGACTAGCTGAAACCCTTAAAAGTAACAAATTAACTAACGCAGTAGGGAGACATTTCTTCTCTCAGGTCTTTACAGAACGAAGCTTAATCTGGACGAGAAACTGCTCAAACTTAAACTAAAGTTCTGGGTGGGTTTTCCTTTCTGGGGTCAAAACTGTCTATTTAACAAGGTCTCTTTGTTAATTATATATGCATATGCAGTTTACAAACTGAGTCAAGAGAGACATTTTGTGCCATTTTTGATAACAGTTCAGCAAAGACTTAAACACCTATTTAGCACTCAATCTATGAGTCAACACTTCAGCAACCGACTCTCTAAACTGCTGGTTTTTTCCTATGGCAACCACCATAATCACTTAAATGAAAACATTCTTAAAAAAAAAGGGGGAATGGGATTAAATCTTTGCCAGCTCAGTGTCTTCTATGATGAAATTGAAAGTAAAAAATCAGTTACTAGATGGTGCACAGTTGTCTGCAGACTCTTCTATAGGTCATACAGAAATGCATGGAGAGGAAGGAAGAGACAGAAGGCTAGGAAAGGACAAAATCTAGCTCAACTTATGTTCTCTATAATCTCTTCCTTTTTCATACCAGTGGTGGCTCAGAATGCTGATGCATGTGTCTTTTGAAAGTTAACATTTAACAGAGATTTCAGGTCTACCGAATTCCAAGAAATAAAAATAAACTCTTGCCCTGCTTTAGCTGCCAGCTGAGGCCAATGTTTACTGAGGGGAGTGCTAGGAACCAAGGAGATTTTAGGGTGGAAGAGTTCCAGCAGACTTGCTGGCCTGTGCCCCCCTACCACATAGACAATTTCGAAGCAAGCGTCTTGGACCCACTGCTGCTTTTCTCTGCACATGCATGCCTCCTTATCAAACCTTTTCAGCTACCCATTATTAGCAGAGTTATTACAAATAGTCATATTTATTGTGGTCATATACAAGGGTAAACTGAATAGCCCCCCTAGTGTGCTAGGCACTATTCAGAGCCAACACCTCAGTCCCAAACACACCACCCTGAAGCACAGCCTTCAGTGTGCAATGGCACAAGATCATTATGCCTTCATCTACTAGTCCAGGACTAGGCTGTTGAAATAAGGAGGATTACAACAGAAATGTCTCACCCTCCAGACCATGCTGCAATTAAGATATTTGAAACTGCCTTTCCTGCAGTGTCTGAACTGTCAAAATAAAAGGGCAAATGTGGTTAGGTTTACTAAGTGTTCTAGGCTTGGTTCTAAAACCAATCACTATTTGGAGAAAATCCTCATTTCCTAGGTTCTTTTCAACGCTGGCCTTTGGTCTGCAGCTAAAATGCTCTTCAGATTGACACTGTTCAAAACTGTCAGGACATCAGGACAACCAACAGGAATAGCCAGATTCTAAATAAGATATGTATGGACAATTTAAAACAACATTAACAATAATAAAATCCCATGCGAGCTAGTCCATCTTTTCTTACCACAAAATTACTTTCCATTGTCGGCCAGACAGATGATGATCCACTGTGTATGTCTGTACAATGTCCTGTACTTTCACCTGTCTTAGCCCCAGGTAAAAATACCAGCGTACAACAGGCAGATGCAACATTGAAAAGAAAATTATCTCTATTTAAAAAGAAAGAAAAGATACACTGGACTGCCTGAAGCAAGCATATATTTATCTTGAGATTGTCTTTAATGTGCAACATTCTGATGGGTTTCTTTTCTTTTTTTAAACAATCTTTTTGCTGTAAAGACATCATATAAAATAGAGCGCGCTTTGTGAGTATTTCTGAGAATATTATCTACCTGTAAAAGCAATAATACTGAGCCCTAAGGTGCAAATAATTATGCCAACAGAGTACAGAATTTCTTCCTTGAATCGTCTTGATTTCTAATGTAAAATGTGGAAGCAAGAAGAGCCCAAAATGTGACACACTTTTATCAGCACAGGAAAGTTTACACAACCCAGAACTAATGATTTCTTTTAGAGGCAAAAATACCAAAGTTCTATGAGTCAGCATTTCTGAGAGAGGTACCTCTAGGTCTTAAAGAAGAGGGAAATTCCTTATAATGAGGAACAACTGAATATTCTACCATGAGAAACTGCACCGATGGGGTTTTTTACTTCAGCTATATATGCCTCTATACGTCCTTTGACTATTTCTGAAGGAAATAAAACCAAAACTCAGGGGAAAAAAACCACAGAAATTCTGTCTGGTTTCTACACAAAACCATACACTGCTCCCAGCTTCCCTGACACCCAGCTCCAGGTCTGGTCAGAAAACAAGTTTCCAAATCTCAACAACCTCAGTCCAAGTTTGAATTATTATAATGACACCTGAAGACCCTAGAATTTGCTTCTGGTTTGAAGTCGGGGACACTGCAGAGAGAGAACACCCAGCTCTTGGTTAGGACTGCTTCAGTTTCTATCATGAGTGAAATGAGGGTGGGGGTCTCACCTCTAGTTATACAACAGCCCAAAGCTACAAAATGGAGGATCAAATCCTGCAAGACTGCAGGATTCCCACTGAATACAGAAAACATGTAAAGGGTTTACCAGGACAGGTTTTGTAACAATGGCTGACTGGAGTTGTTCTGTATTAATAAGACTAGAGATGCAAACAGTTTCAGAAATCATCCAAACACAAAACTATGAAGTGATGTATTTAAAAATTGACATCTCTCAAGGGGATGGAGGCCAGAGTATTAATCTGAGGGCAGATAATTTCTTCTTGATTTGTTTTGGTTCCTTCTGCATCCCGATGAGAATACGTAATGCCTCGTCACTTTACAGGAAGCTACAAGAACTCCCTAGAGTCAAGAGCTTAAGAAACGTCTTCTATACCAGGCAGATGGAGAGCAAGATGATAAAACCCATTCACTTCCATTAACAGAAAAGTTGCAGGGGCTTTTATCTGATGCCAGAGGTTGCTACTGAAACATGTGAAACATACCTACTGAAATGTACCTTACAGTGTAGATGGAAAGAGAGGGGTAGGAGCTTGAAACTACTCCTAAAAGAGCGGAGCACAGAGCTTGCCAAGATTTACTTAAAAATCTAAGAAAGGCAAAGGAGAGTTTGGAACCACTCACATGAAACGCTCGCTCCATTAATCTCTAATTCTGCAGATCATCCAGAGGCTTCGACAGAAATACAACCTAAAGCACCTCTGTGATCTACCATGGGTGAACCGTAATCTGTTTCCCACACCACTGGACACACCAGCTGCGTTCAGCTATCAACTAAATTGGCTTCAGGGTCAGAAACCACCCCTGCCAAAAGCACACCTCTGTCAAAAATATATGTATTTCAGTTTAACTTTGCAAGCCTGGGAAGACAAAAACCACCACGTACAATTCAATAATGGGAGGAGAGGGGTGAAATCAATATTTCACCTTCAGAGCACACGAGGATCACATTTCTTCTCCACCCCATACTCCCCTCACCACCCTCCCCCCCGTTCCTCCTTCTCCTTTTTTAATACTCTTCCAGGTCTGGCAACCCGTATGTTTTTTTTTCCTCCATAGAAACCGACATAACAGCAAGTTTGAGCCAGCCTCCAGCTCCACAAACACAGCCTGGCCCAAGGCAGACTCAAGAGAAACACGGAGACATGGAAAGAAATGTCCAGGATACCCGCAGGCTGCCAAGCACATCTGATCCTTCAAGGTATTGTTCTAAACTACTCAGGACAAAGGCAACGGTCCCATCTATCCAGTGCTGCGTCCCCTATCCAGGAAAGTAACAGAATGCTGTGCCCTCTACGCCACACCATAGATACAATTTTACAGCAACAAAAGGTTTGCTAACTTCATGCTTTTTATCTGCCACCTTTTTTTTTTCCTCCAGCAGTCAGCAGGAGAATGAACACTTACAAAAGGAGAGGGATCAGGTATCCACACGCAGACTACATAATCCTAAAACCCTTGAATAAAAACTGAACAGCTCATTCACACTTCTTTGCAAATAGTATTTGCTCAAAAAATGGACCTACATACGTTCTGTTCCCTATTAAAAAGACATCTGTGACACAGGATAAATACAAAGACAACTCTCAAAAAGGTTATGCTGGTTTCCACAGAGAAATAAAATCGGCGGCAATGGTAGACCAGCAAAGATTTCCAGTGTAAAGCTGGTCTAAAAGAAGTAACACTCCTTCTCCTAAACTCTATTCCACATGACAATGCTTTTGAGGAACCAATAATTCACAGGCGTTCTCTTTCCTGGATACGAGTGATAACACGACCAAAGCAACATCACCACTGCCTAGGGGGAGTATCTACAGAGATCCATCCATCCATGAGCCGTGTCTTCAGTCCTTTGGACTTCGGTGTCTTCCTACGTACAGCAAAAAAGCCCATGTTGCTGGAAAAGGATTATCAATGCCAGCAGCTCCAGAGTGCTGTTTTGCACTGTGGTGAGCTAGTACGGCTACTTTAATTCCTTCTTCGTCTCTGGTAGCACAGGGCTGCCCGAATGAGATGGCCTTGAGAAGCCCTGGAAATTTCTGTAGGACAGCCAGACTCTCTCTACCACGTAAAAAACCTTACTGTTCATCTACTTATGTTCATGTAACATTCCTGACATGCTTGCTCTTGCAAATGGGACGTTTCTTTGGAGTTTTTTGTACCAACAAGCAATGAAAGAGGCCTGCTGCTGACTGGCACTGCCCTTGCTCTGGAAGATGCTTACACAGCTCTGAAGGTTCTACCTGGACTCCAACTGCACTGTGGGCCAACCCAAACATGGTAAATATTTCTCTCTTATAGTAAAAATTATCTTTTCCTTTCTCACTTTCCCTTAGAGTATTGAGATGAACTTAATGAGGTCAAAGGTTTTAATGTGTACTCCACTGACACAAGCACAGTATCTTATTTTCGAACTCTTACTGCCTCAAGTCATCTTAAGAACAATTTTGCAATTAAAATAATAGTTTCATCACCTTCCACATAATCATGTATTTTTGCTATTCTTCTTCTACCTTCAACAATCTCCATGTGCAAATAAAAGTAACAGCTCACTCCAAAATCAAGAAAATACGGAAGAAAACTGAAAACAAACTAAAAGAAAGTCTTTTTGGCTATCTGCTGCTCCGTTTTAGCTCTTCAGTGCTCACTGGCCCATGGTGAATTTCACAGCATACCCCACTAGACATCAGCACTCCACTGCCTTTGAAGCATTTCTGAAGCACCACTGTCAGAGCTTGTACACAGCATGACACATGCTGCCCCAGCCTCTCACAAATCTCTTTAAGCCAAGTATCAAAAAGGACACTGTAAATCACCAACTGACCTTAAATTGTTGTTTTATTTGGGTCACATCCTTCTAATACAGCTTAGAGTAAGTCAATGGTTGCAGCTAACAAATAATAATAGAAGGGGGGGACAAAGAAGACTTCACACCTTAAACACAAAATTTTATGAGCAGAAACCAAGGATGCCCAGAAGGACACACGAAACGGTCCACTATCTTCAGACCAGTACACAGAGTCCTGCGAATCAGGACTCTGGAGTTCTTTTTCCACCCTGATGTATAAGGACAGATCCTTGAACCTATCTAGCATGTTCTCATGCATATATGAAATAAGCATAATAATATTATGAAACAGTACCTATCACAGATAATTAAGGACAAATTCAAACACGACAGAAAAAAATCATGTGCACAGAATTGCACTAAATAAGCAGCAGTTTGTCGTGACAGTTTACAATACTGCAGCATACATCATTCATATATGACTTTGCAGACATCAAAATCTATACAAATAAAATAGATGTTTTTAACGGACTTTCTGCAGTTGGAGAAACAGACATAAGAGGACACAATAATTTGCCGCAAAAAGCCAGTACAACTAAGAACAAAACCCAATTCTTCTAAGATTCTGTTCTGCCCCGTAACCCACCGTACAGAGTAAGAACAGCTCAGCTATGTGTCAAAAGCCACGTGTAGCTATTAGAAAGTGGTCCTTTATCTAAGCAACAAGGACTTACGCTTGCAAGAGCAGAAGACTGTTTCCAACGTTAAAAGTGAAGTTCTGAGTGGAGAGACTGTGAGAAAATACCTTGCTGGATACTGATCTGCTCCATTACTGTACAGCATTTCACTCAAAAAATCTTCATACGACAAACTGAGGCAACAGAGTAGAACAACGAAGAAGTAATAAATGGAAGAAATTATTTATCACAGTTTAGGGGTTTGTGTAGTATTTTTTGTTTGCCTTTCAACACAAGAATCCTCAAACCTTTGAAGGAAAAAAAAAAAAGATTTCCAAAAGGTCAGAGTAAGTGAACTCCCAGCCTTGCAGTATTACAATCATTCTTCTTCAATGTTGGGTAGGAAAAACAGCATAGCTACAGAGCATGGAAATGCCAAGTGAAAACAATTCCTGCTATCAAAAGAGGCAGGCTCAAAACTCCCTTGCTGCTCTTTCCCTCCCAATCTGCAGGAAACACTAGCCTCCCTGTGCACTCACCGGCCTCCCTCGTGCACTTGGAAAGCAGCAAGGGACAACAGAACAGGCCACAGAAGGCTTGCAAGTAGAAAGCTAAAGGAATCCAGGGTTTTTTAGAGAGAAGAAGAAAAAGGGCAGAGACTGCTCAACGACATTACCCTGTAGGCTGGGAAAACAGCATGTGCCGCACAAGTCTGGTGACTCCTACTTTTGTGGGGTCCCTCAGGGCAAATGGTGATTCAACCCTGGAAAGAGGGAAGTTCCAACACTCCCTCCCCTCTCCTCTCTTTAAGCATAGAGAGACAGAAGGCTATAGAGCACCACCAGAGAAGCTGGCATTATATTAGACCCCATCTGCTCTTCCATGCTGTCAGAGAAAGAATATGGTTATGGGGTAAATGCAGCAACTGTAGATTTGGGGGGAAAAAGCCCTGGGACTAACAGCTGGATTCTGTGCGATGCTACAGACCATGCCTGTAACTTAGCCAGACCTGCAGCACACCGTGAAAACACGCCACGTGTTTCTGATGGCAGTTAGAACGCTCACATGCATGAAGAAGATGCTTATGCAGGTGACTGATTCAACTTCCACGTTGGTGGTGACCTGAAACTTTGTGCCAGGGCGTTAGCCATGATCCACTGTGTAAAGCAGAGAGGTGCAGACTCACGCAAATGCACAAAATTAAAAGACTGGACTCTCCGTTCCCCCCATGCACTTCCTCAGGACATTCTGCTACCTCTGTGCGCTCCTTTTAACCTTAACAAATGCAAAGAGAAGAATAATCAAACAACTCTTGTGTTTTAGTTAAGTCATATTGGAGATTCCCATCAACGTACTGCCATGTGACTTCCAGAAAGTCATCTTTGATTTACCCTAGCTCAAGAGAGATTGGGATCAATCCAGCTGAGCTAAACTCCAGCTCTCATTCTGTAACTTCACCAGTGTATCATCTCAGCATCACAGGAGAGATCTCCTCCTGCACCCTCATCATCCTGCTCCCATTCTTCCTCTTGCCTGCTGCAGTTCCTCTGGGACCCTTGCAGTCACGCATTTGGTTTGACTCCAGAATGCAACTGCACTAGCAATAAACAACTTTTCTCAGAATTTTATTCCCAACCCCCCTTCCCCATCCTACGTATTTTGTCTGAAGCTGTGGTTCAAAACACCCAGACAGAATTATTGCAACCCATCTTTTTTACACACTGTGCAGACTGTCTCCTCAGCATGATGCATTTTTAATAGGTTTTCTAAATGCAGACAACCAGGCTGCTAATAACAAGCTTTTTTTTTTTTTCCCCTTTCTTTCCTCCTCCTCTTAAATTTTTTTTCACAAGGTAAAGCTGCTGCAGAGCTTTGATGTCTCACTGCACCTTACTCAAAGGAACACAGCTTATATGGCAAACAATTGCAAAATACACAGTACTTGAACCCTTAAGACTGTAACATTCACCATCAGAAAGATTCTAGTGCTTGCTTGCCACTTCTATTAGGTCCACCGCAAATTTTACTCTCACAAGCCACAAAGAGAATATTATTTGAACATGAATTGAACAAAAGATCTCAGGATGCTGGGCACTGAACCAAGGAGAGAGATAAACTCCAAATTTAGCATGCCACAGGCAAAGCTCATCTCCTCCTGCAACACTCAGACAACTCGGGGAGAACTCTTCCTTCTTGTTGGACTGAGATGAAGAAAAGAAATCATGCTATCTGGTTAGAATACCTTTCACCTCCTGTCCTATCTACATCCCTCCCATTTCTTTACTTTGCAACCAACCCCTCTGCTTCCTTGGCACCTCATAAATCGTAAGGCTATCCTTGTACTGATCAATCCACAGTTACTCGAAAAAGGGCTGATCCTGCATTGCAATGTATTGCTTTAACGTATGCCCCAGGTGTGACAGGCAAGTTCCTAAATAATAATACCGAGTAGAAGAATGGAAGGCGGTAAGCAGGAGGTTCTGGCACTGCATGTGGGTGGGTGGATGGATAGATAAACAAAAGATGGATAGGCAGGCAGACACTCCTTGCTATGAAAGAAAGAGGCATCACCCTTCTTAAGCCTCCCTAAACCGATTGCACTTACAACCTTTAAAAGTAAAGCTACAATTTAGCTTCACTTCTGCTGAAAAAAAAAATGCATATAAATAAAAAACAGGAGCACTGATGTCACTAACTTCTTTTCCCCCTGCTTTTCCAAAAACGGAACTTTAAAAATGGGCCAAAATTCAGGAGAAAAGGCTCTACTGTCTCCAGAGCTAAAATGTACCAGTTTGACTTGGCAGCTGAACAACTTTCCACTGATTTGATGCCTTCCCCCTCCTCGAATTCTCCCATCCAAATGCAGCTGGAAATGTCGTTAGAGAAAAGAAGAGGCATTTCCTGTGCGGTTCCCCCTTCCCCCACCACATTCTTGGCACAAAAGGCAAGGGAAAAGCTAGAGAGACAGAGTGTGCATAAGAGGGAGAAGAGAGAGGCAGTGTGCAGGGATTTCTGGCTACTCACCAGGAAACGTACAACAGGAATTGCACGACTCAAAAGAGACAATTTACCCCCTTTCTCCAAGGCTCTGAAACCAAGTTGATGAAGCACTTGGTTCAGTATGGAGCAGTGGCCAGAGACATGAGCATGGCACTGCAGCCTGGAAAGGATTATTTTCCAGATACTGGAGTCCCTAAAGGAGAGATCAAGGATACTTCCCATAACCAGCCACACAGAGCTTAGTTATTTACACCTTAAATCCAGCTGCATTCAAATCCTTCAGCGCTCCAAAAGTATAACAAATAATGCGGGGGGGGGGGGGGGGGGGGGGGGGGGGGGGGCGGGCACGACACACAGAGGAAAAGGCTTGGTTTAATGCTATGGTCGTTGACCATATTTGATCGACCTTTTTAATATCACTGGTTTGACATTTGAAAAACTGACCAAAGAGCACACATTTTGAAAAAGGAAACAACCAAGGCTTTTCACATGATGAGTTTCCAGTGTCCTGTTTCTCAGAACGTGTGTATTCCCCGCTTTGTGAAAATTAAATCCCTCTAAGGTATCCAAAGCCAAGCACTCAAAGGGGCTGGCACTTCTAAAAACAGTCTGAAGAACCCCAAATGTTTTGTGACACTGGCTGCTGCCCAGTCATTTTGCACTCTTGTGCACTGCAGAAAGCAGCCATTGTCCCAGCTCCAGAATTCACGATGCCACTCCCAAACTGCTTGTAACATTCAGTGTTCTTTGTGAAAATGATCCTACAGCAGAAGCCGTAAGCTGGGGTATTGCAAGCTGACTTCCCCTGGTTTCACTTAGTCACTCTTCTCCAGAATGGATCAAAGCCTCCACAAAGGTTGAGTCAATTTAAACATTCAGTTTGCTTCTCGAGCTGTGAATTAAATGCATTCTTTGGTGGCTGGGTAGGGATGGGTGACTCAGTCTGTATAAACATTAACTGACTCTAAAGCTAATGGAAAAAAGAAATATGGAAAGGAGAAAACAGAATCATACGTAACTTCGTGTTTCAGCTGGCAGCAAAACCGGATTAGGTTGGTGCACAACAGCTTGCATGGATTCTGTACCATTTAGTCTATTTTCTTCTAGGTAACAAGTACACCCCTACCTTTAAAATTCTTTAAGTCTCAGTCCGAAATTCACATCCGTGCAGGGGAAGGGAACACATAAAGGGTGTGGCCTAATTACTTCCTTCTTTGGTCTGCAATCAAATAACAGTACTAGGCTATCTATACCCTTGCTTCCTCCTTGGCAGAGGGGAAGAATTCAGTTCACTGACAAGACCTTACTTTCTCTAAAAACTTTCAATTGATCCCATTCTTCTGGTATGAACATTGCAAAAGTTTTTACATATCTCAAACAAGAGCACAGCGCTACAAACACATGCATATACAAGCAATTCCTATGCCAAAGAGTTTACAATCCAAAGAAGAGGAAAAGAAAGGCCCCTTTTTACAGATCTGGATTAACATGATTTGGATCATGCTTACAGAGGATTTATGTGGCAAAGGAATTAAATTTACATATATTTAGTCCCAGCTTCCACTGGAGCAACTGCAAGACTCTTCACTATAATAGCACATGCACCACATTGAAAATTGTCTCTAGATAAGAGCAAGAGACACACAACATAAGCACCGTGTACAGGCTGCCTACAACACTCAAGACACACTGCCTGGCTGCCTGCCTCTGTCTGTTCAGAATAAGAGATCTTCTACCTGGAGCTGGACTGTCCCTTAAATATGAAAAAAAGGCAAAGAAACAGATACTGTATTGACTTGCTAAATTGGTACCGACACCTCTGTAAACACTATCCCACTCCTTCGAGGGCACTAACCTTTTCTTATCTGTAAATGGCTGCACTACTCAGAGACGCAATGATAATATGCACTTGGCAGGCGGCATCAGGAACTGTTTAATGCTGTTTGACTTCAAGATGATTTAGAGGGTCAGCTCCTGCCGTTCTATTCTGCTACTGCATTTCACTATCATTTCTGTGTTCCATTAGAGTGGGGGAGAGGTGGTCCTCAGGAAATCTGCTACACTTGAAAACAGCTGTTAATTTTCCCATTTGTGTGCTTGGAAGCTGGTGACGGACTGTGCAGTGCGTTCTAAATTGTATTAAAACCTCTTTACAGCAGCATAAAGGAGCCTCAAAGTAAACAAAAAGGCCCTGTAAGAATAGATTTTATACAAATGGTTTCTGTAATGGTGCAAGTTCTGCTTCAGCCCCACCACAGGTGTAACAACGCGCTCTGTGTGTGTTTGCACACTTCAAGGATATGTCTATACCCAGAAACAGTAAGACAGAGCAGCCCTGAGGCTGCTCTAAAATTCTAATTGATCAAGAAAGACAGCTTACCTTGGAATGACTACTAAGGATGCTGCTTGTAGATGTCCACTTCTCAACATATGCAGACATCCCCACATCCATCATTGTCTGAATACTTACAATGTTTTAAAATAAATGCAGAACTGAGAGGTGAGAGGCAAAAGCTACAAGACAGATGATTGAGGGAAAGCTAAACAAGGGTCATCTTGGCCTTTTCCTTCCTCCACTATATCCAACAGTGTCCCAAACACTGGCAACTGGGCGCTCTACCTGAAGGACAGTGCATGTATTCCTTCATATAAGTAGTATAAAGTATAGGAAAGCTCAGTAAGGGCTGCTTCCTGCATTTTTCTGACATCTCATGTAGGCATGCACTAAAGAAAATGCAAAGCCTCCCAGAGTACAAGGTAAAAGACAACTTCATATGTTGCTCTATATATCGAAGTAACCATTAGAGCCTTATTGTAGGAAAGGAATGTTCTGGAACCAAAGGAAAAGCAATTCATTCTCATTAAATTGAGGTGGTTTTCTTATCCCCCCCTTCCACAGATTCTCCCCACTGCTGCAGCACAGCTCCGTTTCTAAGAGCATACACATGGGGCATACACACAATAAGACCAGCATTTATCTACAGTTTCCTATTTTTCTAGAAAAAGAAGTGAAAATGCAGTAACGTAGAAAGAAGCTTAAATTAATGCTGCAAATCAGCAAGAGCTATACCACACTGTCTGGGTGTCTCTTGTGGCCCCAGCATGCAACATTATCAAGCACACTCTTTGCAGTCTCAGTCATGCCAAGACCATGTAAGCAACTTTTTTTCCTCCGGATGTCCTTCTCCTCCCTTTTCCTGCATGTTGAGAGGGAGAAGGTGTCCATCTAGTAACCAACAACCAGGTGCTGAAATGAAATCCAGAGGTCCATTGCACAGCAAAAGAAAAACATTACGATGGAAGAAGGCTCCCCTGAGCTAATTGAGAAGCGTCTCCTAACATGTCAGTGAAATTCTGGTCGTCAAGAACTTAGAGTAGTTTAGACCTGCATATTTTCAGGGGCAGAAACGGATGGAGAATACTTCAGAAAGCTGCTGTGGGACAGTAAGGAATTGTAGGCCTCACTCAGAACTGGAACGCTTGCTCACTTTACAGCACAATACTGACATGAATCTTGACTTTACCAAGAATTAATTTGAGCCATACCAGCTACGCCTGTAACTCAGGGCCCATCTGCATACAAAGTCCTTATTTCAAGTGTTCTGAGCCTTTAACTCCAGCTTGCTGTCCAGTGTACATGTGTAAAAGAGAGAGAGAAATGATCTGTAAGGACAAAACTGCTGGAACAGATTGTTCTACACGCACTGCACTAGGAGTGAGGAGATTTTCCCTGTATGGCATTTCAGTGAACAACCTTGAGCTGTTCCCCTCTCTGCCTCAGTTTTCCCAGAGGAGAAAGAGGGATAATAGTGACCTGCCATTATAAAACACTGATCTGTGCAATATAAAAGGCTTTAAAATTATTACTAACAACTTAATTTTTGAACTCATTTCAGAGTCTGACATTCCACAATCTATAAAGTCACTTTTGAGTAACGAAGCACACGGGCACTGTTCATAACTCACTCTAACGTCAGTGTGGTGTAAGTGTTTCCAACAAGTGCTCAGCTCACAAAACAGATCCACACAGGTTCATTGTATTACTACAGCTTTTTCCTTCTGAAATTGCTAGTCTTTACCACGGCTACCAGTGTGGTTAGCTTAAGCTAAGAAACCGTGGTTAAATATTTGTGGTCATACTAAGTAAGTGAAAAAAGGTGGTTGAACTCGGTAGAGGTGGGGGTGAACACAGACAAGGAGGAATGAAATCTGCTAAGTATCAGCTTCTCAAACCTTCTTTACATGAGCAGCCATGCTCACTTTGTTCTGGGAAAAATGAGGCAAAACACCCTCCTTTTTATTGGCAAATCTCAGTGGTGATAACCAGATGTGTTGGAATTTACCAAGCAGTGACATCCACATGCAAATAAACACTTCAGTTTTGTCGGGATGTTTATCCCTGGTGTGTGGATATTACTGCCAACTACACTTGGATACTCCCAGCTGTTAGCACCAGTATTTTGTGCTACAAAACTAGAAGGACGGAAACTTCTGAACCACTGGTCCAGTATCAAATGGCAATGGATCTTTCTTCAAGCGTGAATTGCCACGCATGTTACACCCAGTTACTGAGATTACTGGTCCCAGGTGGACAAGAAGCTGTACTGTGTCTTCACAGGACGTGACAGGCTATGGTACTTCGGCCAGTCACCTCCCCTTGATGACTGACAGGTCTGACGTGATCCAGCCTGGCTTCTGTCTGAGCTGCTCTTTCGAAGTCCCTTTTGTTTCCCCACAACACTTTGCATACTCACTGTCTGTCTCTGCTTCCTCCTGCTTACCCTGCGGTCGGTGCGGGGAGCCAAGGGACTAGGGCCAATTAAATGTGGGAGCAGGTGGCAGCCAGGTGGAATTATGGGAAGGAGATATGAAATTTCCTCTGTTCTCGAGGATCTGCTCTCTCTGCACTGAGATCATACTTACAAAACAGGTGCTGCTGCACCATATGTCTCGGAGAAAGTAACACCAAGCAAATTCTAGCTTGCAACAGAAGAATTCCTTTTTCTTTTCTTTTTTTTTGATCCCTCAGGTATCAAAACTCTCTGGGGAGACTCTGGGTTGCTTATGTAAAAGGTGCCAAGAGCATTATATGTATTGATGAATCTTACCGTTGAATTTACTTGTAACGACATTTAGTCCATTACTCCCTTTCTGTATAAAAGATAAAAAGAACTTGGACACTGTTGTAGCATCATATCAACACAGCGTAGAGACACATACAGAAGTCTTCTGATTTTGACTGCTTCTTTTTCATACCCTTTAGTGAATGAGTAGAAAAGTGGTCCAAAAAACCTCTCAGACATAATGTTGTTACACTTTGTTAGGAAGCCATTAAAGAATTATTGGGGTTGTCAGAAAGGCCTAATAGAAACACTTAAGTCATCTGCCTACTGTCCTCTCGTTCACCCCTATTCTTGGCCCTTCCTTTGGAGATGAGTATCTTGCACAAACAAAATTACCTTTGATTGCAACAGCTGAACTTTTGAGAGCAGTGAAAAGAAGCTTGCTGACTACAGGGAGTGGGCTGCCATAGACATAAACACAGGAGAGCAGGCAAGAAAAACAAGTTTTAATTAAAGCCACTTCTAGATAATCAATTTTCCCTTTTGTATCATGAAGTTCTAATATATGTCTGAAGTGTGTGATACAACTGACATGTTACACGAGCTGATTCAGTGAGTGAGAGCAAGGTGGCAACGTGTGAAAAGCGTGATCCTGCAAAGTGCTGAACACCTTCAAATCCAAGAGACTGCACAATGCCGCTCCAGCAAGAATACCTCTTATGACACCAAAAGACGGAGCAGAATTTCCCTGTTACTTTGAAAGCTCTAGGTAAAAACGCAGGAGTGGTAATACTGCTACAGTAGCACTTCTAGAGGCCCCAGCAAAAGTTCAGGGGATGCCCACGCTGACATCAGTCATACGCATCCCTCCCAGAAAAGCTTACAATTTCACTTAATATTGCTGATAGAAGGTGGAGGAGTCAAGGCAGCTTGTTCAACGTCACACAGCTGGTCAGAGGCAAAATTACGCGTGGCTCCTGTGTCCCTAGCCCAGCTATTTCTATAGCCTGCATCACAGTGTCCCAGGAGAACCAGTAATTCTTAAACAGAATTTAACAGCCCAACTTTTTACATCAAATGTTCTAAGCTTAATTGATGTAATCTGAGAGAAGAATTTGGGGTTATTTTTAGCCAGTGGCTGCTGCTGCTTTTTATGTATATATACTAAGTAGACAGCCATTACCAGTATCATTTTACATTATGTTCGTGCATAACTGGATGTATGAACATTTTTATATTCGTATATACACACACATATACACACTCACTCTCCCTATATTTATGCACATATTTTTTACATATATGCCAAAGAATAATTGTATGTGCATATAGTGTATCATCCTGCCACTATGTTAAACAATTTCCTTTAAACCAATCAGTTACATTAATCTTTAGAGATTTACAATTTGTCATACCATCAGAAGAGAGAAATTAATCTATAGCACTGTAAAAAAGAGCAAGCACAATGAAACTAAATTTGCAATTCATGGGCTCAGTGGTTGGGGGGCGGGGGGGGGGGGGGGGGGCCGGGGACAAGGGAAGCTGATGCGATTTGGTTTTTAAAGCAAAGGGACCAGCATGCCCCCTTCCCAGCTCCCTACTGACACCCCCCCAGCCCTTTTTCCAAGTGCACAGTGCCTGTAAAAATTCCTGCGCGCTATTTGCAGGCAAGGTCACTGTGAAAGGGCATGGCTGGGAGCCAGGGCGTTTTTCAGCGGAGCTGCAGGGAGGGGAGGGGAGGCTCAGGAACTCAATTATAAGTTTCTCCAGTCTAGCCAGGAGGCTGGGAGCCCAGACTGCGGCTGTTCCGTCCTGCGAGCGCACGCCCCGTCTGCCCGGCTCGCCGTCGCCGCGCCAGGACTGACGCATTTCGCAGGCATTCTCGAAGCCGCAGCAGGGAGGCCCGGGAAAGAGAGGCTGTTTTCCCTTGATGGCCTGGTAAATCCATATGTGGTTTTCCGGCATGACATACCAGTATGCAAGATACATGTCGCATGTCCTTTAATAGGCATTTGTGCTACATGCAGTGGACATGAATATTGCTCTGTGTACACGTACCTGTAGACGTGTTTAAGTAAATGTAATCTTTGACGGCAAACCCACTTAGAAATCTGCAAACCTGACTGGGCATCTGACAGCACAGCCCTGTGCTGACGGCATTCACTTACCCAGCCTGCAGACATAAGCCACTCCTTTGTCATTCAGAGACAAGCAGGGTCATCCCCAGCGAACAGATCATTAATTCTCTGAAGCCTTATTTGTCTCAAGGCAGAGGAGTAACGCACACAGGCTCAGTAACGTGCACAGTATATTTGAAATACTGTCGAATGTCACCCAAGGGGAACCTTTGCCCTAAAATTGTCACACAATTTCCCTGGCTGGGACTATGTCCAAGGCAAATCCATTCACCAGCACCGCATGACTTCCTCTTATGCCTCCAGGACAGGCAACCCCCTACCAGTGGTTTAAAGAAGCATTTGCATGGAAGAAGCTTGCTCCTTTCTGTATTTCTGTGTATGCAAGTGCACGTGTCCATGTGCTCCACCCTAAACATTACCTTGAGCTTCTTTCAGGTTTCTGACCTGAATTCTCAGCCTACGAACTAGCAGCAAAGGCTGTTAGGCAGACAGCAAGGTTCTAGCACTAAAAACTGCCACCAGAGAGCCTGGGAACAGAATATTAAAACAGAGTGTTTGGATCCCATAAACATAGTGCCGGCTACTTTTCAAAACACCATGGACATATACTTCATGTGGAAAGGTTACTCACGCTCAATATACCATAAATCCCCCTTCCCCATGTTGGTTTTCTAGTTGTAACTGGAATCAATTTGGCACATCACCTGGGAAATGAAATGGAGTATTTCATATATAGACCTTTTGAATAGGTACCCATATAGAGACAGACATTCACATCCTCCTAAGTATTCACTTTGCTTGCTGAAATATGACGAGTTTAAAACTTCAAAACAACAGGGTTAATGGACCAGCAGGACGTTCTCTCTTGCCTGAAAACTGGGCAGCAATTCCATAATTGCACAACAAATCCTCCGCTAACAGAGACACACGACAGTCCAGAAAATCCAGAAGCTTGAATTTGCTCTACAATGCAAGGGGCTTTTTTGTGGACAGATTCCAATCTCAGTGAGGCTCGTATTGCTCCCCTGAAGCCAGTGCATACCAGCGTATCTGAAATTAGAATCCATTTTCTGAAGTTTTTAAGGTCATGTCACCTTAGATTTTTTTGATAAAGGCTGAGTAGTGCTTGCCTGAGAATAAATTCAGCCAGTCCTTAGAGGCGTTGTTGCATGCCAACTGGAGGAAGTGATTAAAAATTAATGCAAGCTAGGAGATAGAGAAACCTGAAAGGGTGTGCCCGTAAAATACACTTTCAATCTGTCTCGTCAGCAAAAGAGAAGAGAAATCAGATTCTTATAATACCAGACTCTAGGGAAGTGGTTGGGGCATGAACTCAGTGTTCTTTTACAAATTCACCTCGAACAGTTGAGAACAAGAAACTCCACATTACCACAAAGATGTTTCTTTCTTACTTTCTGGGTGGGGATGCTGGAAAGAGGGGGAAGAGAGCGTGGGGGTGTGGAGGTACAGCTGTGGGTGGCAATTACACTGCTGGGATGTGTAATCTCACTAATTCTATAACATATGGGAGTGAGCTGTCCTTGTACTATTCACTTCTGGCTGGTGGTTTTTTTTTTTATCGTTATCGTTGTTGTTTAAGATACATCATTAAACAACCTTGAAGGAATACAGAATCTGTTTCTCAAGGCTTCTCTATGTTTGAGCTGCTAGGGCACAGAAAGTAGAATACATGCATAGCAGGAAAAGGAAAGACAAACTTAACAGCTTTTCAGGAAGTTGAAGCCAGGTAATTTCTTTGTTTTACAGTACCTTCATGCACGAACCTATGTTTAAGATACTTAGTTTGGCTGGTAATGAAGATCTGACATACCAGCAAAAGAGCAGAACCTTCCATTGTCCATTAAAGGAATGTTTGTCATCAAACTGGAAATTACTAATTTTCCCTAGAGTAAGCAATCCTGTTTGGAAGTTTCATGGCTATTTAGATTTTAATAATTTAATTAGCAGATACGGTTTCTTCTTTGGTGTCCAGGAAACAGCAGGATTCAATCTCATTCTCCTAAACAGACTGAACAGTTTATCTGGAAATAGTTAATTTCTGGTTTGGAAAAAAAATGAGGTAGGAGAAGGTATCCAGTTCATTGGATTAGCAGCAATATTCACAATTAGGCTTCATGAGACTTCACAGAAAGCTTGGGCTGCTATTCTTTCCCAGTCTCCTCACTTTCTCTACCCAACACTAAAAATCCCAGTCGTTTCATTAACAGGTTCAGACTGCTTCTGTTCTTCCCGGCAAAGGGTCTTAACCTGTGACCTTTGCCATTTTCAAGCCCTCTTGACTCCTCCATGCACCATCTACCCCTGGGACTTCCATTTTTTACTGCTCCCTCTGCATTACTGGTAGTATAATGAGAGATGGGAATGAAGCATAAAAAGGGATGGTACTAAATGCATTGCCTTTATATTATGACAGAGCTCGGATGTTGTGACAAGAATACCTTGCTATTGATACCATCACCGACTGGAAGGCCTTGGAAGAAGGCTAGCATTGGGCCCGTGGGTCAAGACCTTATTACCTAGCAGAGCTGCATCCTGGCACTGCAGTTATTAAAAGAAAGAAAGAAAGAGATTCCGCAGTATCACCAGCAGGCCACCTTATAAAGCCACTCAGGGACAAAATGTTAAGGTCTCTAACAAACCTGCCATTGACCACTCTGAGAGTATTATCAGTGCCAAAAAAAAAACCCAAACCCTAAACAGTAAATGTCACTTGCGGGCGGGGGGGGAGAATCAATAGAGAAATGGTCCCCCTCATCGTTTGTTCTCTTGAGCATAGAGCACACTCTACTTTTCTTAATTATTCCTGATGTTCATTGTAGGTTGCATCATTTTGGAACACGGACGGTATCATTTTTAAAACTCTAGTTGCCATGGCAGCACAGAATGTGGCTCTTAAATGTACTCTGCTTGCACATTCCTCTGACGAGAGGCTGCTTTTCTTTTTTTTTTTTTAAGGGGAAGAAAAAAAAAAAATCATCTCCACTGAGAAACATGATATAATGACAAAAAAAACCCTAGAGAACAAGCATAGGAAGAAAATGGTGGCTTAAAAAAAAAAAAATATATGAGGGGGAGGGGGCAGAAACTGGGCTGAAAAATATAGCCAAGAGGACACTTTTCTTTTAAAGGCATAATCTAAGCAGTGCATTTTGGATTGTCTCAGGAAGGTTGTAAATTCAGACAAATCGAGCCACTTCCTTAGTGACAGCATTTATAGCACTGTATTCAGCCATTGTTTCCCTTTGTAAGGTCTTATGCTGGACTGATTACTCCAACCCAGAACTTTAAACCTTGAGCAACCTTTCAAAGAAGTGGTGGCAGGTGATAAGGGACAGGTTTCTATGCAACCAAGCAGACACTCCCTTACCTCAACTGCTCGCCCTTTCCAACCCTCAACTGTCTGCAGGAGCTCTTGAGGGCAAAGCAGGAAACAGGCCGAGCAAAATAGCCACTGGGGCAACACAGCCACTCGTAAAACAGACTTCACCCACATCCCTGTCACACAGTAACCATGAACGTTGATTCCAGGGTGACATAGGAGTCTTCTCTGAAATATGTCATTTGTAGAGATCGGAACAGCGAACCCTTGACATCACCACCAAGTTTGGCACTAAAAAGAAGCTGGTACTAATAATAATGATCTCTTAACAATAAATTTTCTGTCTGACAGTAAAAAGTTTTGCCATCACTGCCCTATACACTTTAAAGGTACTGTATAGTTTAGAGTCCTAAGAGTATTTTTTCTGGTCTTGTCTCCACTTCAAAGTCCAATCCTTTCATTAGGAATCTTCTAAGCAAGAGCCTTAGCTCAAATTAGCAGGGTGCTGAGCAGCCCCTATTTGGAAAGAAATGAAGGAATAGAGTATTTTTTGCACCTCATAGGACTGTGTCCTTCAACACTGCTAGTTTAAATAAGAATGCTGTCTTGTCAGTGATCCCCCAGCCTTATTCATTAAAAACATGGGTTGCACCTCTTTCAGGGGAACTGCCGCATTTCCTGCTTGCCGTCAGCCCTAAATGAAAAAAAGCTAGTGAGACTTGCTTTTTGAAGTACTTCTTCCCTTCTGGCTTTCACTAGCAGCAAGAGTGAAAATTTAAATTAAAATCAATTACTCCAAATGTTCAGTGCAGTCTAGTTTTGGCACAAGCACTCAAGCCATTTTATCCTTCCCTAACAAGCAGCCTATCAAAAAAGATAACCCTCCAAGTGCTTCATATAAGCCTATAAGCAGCATTATCTCCATTTTTGCAGATAGGTTAACAGAAGCAAGGATTTTGAGTCCATCACTCAGCAACAGACAGAAATAGAAACCAATTGTTCCGACCTTCACACGCGTGCCCAGTTCGTAAATTCACAATATACTCTGATCGAAAGAAAAATAAATGATGCCCTAGGCCAGAAAATCAGCTGGAATGATGTAAAAAAGAAAGATATTGAGTAAATGAGAATTAGAATGACATAGCAACCTCCTGATTTTAATAAGGTCATGAGATCTTGCTCCAGGTAGAAAGACCAAATAACGGTTTGTTCTGCCTGCCGTGCTGGTTTAAAATTTTGAGAACAAATTATGATTTTACACACCCTCATTTCTGGGGGGCAATAGTGAAGTTCAACTAAAATCACGCCCTAAAATCAAGATAAAGAGATCTAATTTTCAACAGCTGCCCAGTCATTACTGTCTTAAAAATCAAGGCTCACAGGCTGTCTTACGTAGTCAACCCAAAATCACAAGCCACTTTTGGAAAAGAAAGTAAATTCCTGGATTTAAAGTTTATGTAATTTCAATTTTTCTTGCAGATTTTCAAATAGCTAGTAATTACACATTTCCAATACCCCCAGGTTCACTCTATGACCATTATAATCAAGATATAATTACAACCCAAGAATAAGTCTCATCCTACTTCTGTGTTACAATCATGAGCCTTTTTTCCTATGTTCTAGAACCTCCTCAAAGAGGTTTTCCTCACATAAAATACTTAAGACTAGCAATTGGTCTTGTTCATATGTTTAAAGAATCAAAAAGTTTTGTGTCTGAGACAATAAGACCCACACAAACCTACTCATTCCCATGTTTTTCTACATGGGCAACTTCTTCAGAACTTCACTGAGGGGTGAAGCTGGGAGGAGGTAATCATAACAATCACGAAAAGGAAAGCACATTAACGTGCAAACTAAATAATAGGCCTCTACTGATAAAATATTGGACTTGGAGTCGTGTACAAGTCAGATTTTTACCATTTTGAAATTGAAATATTTCTGAAAGAAAGCATAGCTGCAATCAGTGTCTCTCTTCCCCCTCTTCCTTGCTTGCACAGAAGCAGGTAGTTCCTAATTTGTTGCTTCCATAGCTGCCCAATACAGTCACTGACAGAGTTCCCAAAGACATCAGAAGTGCTTCTGTGGACACCTTCCATTGATCACCTATTTCACAAGTCTATTTTGCTGCCTTTGACAAACTCTTGCTGGCTAAAGTGAAATGCATTCCCCGGTCCCATTAAGCACAAACATTAAGTTGTGGGGTTTTTTTAAAAAAAAAGGTACCTGATTCTCTTCATGCAATTTTTAACAGAACTGTCCCTCCACCTGCAATGCTGCCAGCCAACGCTGAGACAGATGTACAGGAATAGAAATGGGCAGCGGGAGTAGTGGTGGTGTCAGGGCAATGGTCTAATTAAAAAACCAACCAACTAACCAAACAACAACTCCCCTGCAAAAGGACTAAGTTTCATGAGACTGAATTGACTATGCAACCTCAGGAGAACACTTCCTCTATTTTGTTTTTTTTTACACTACTGCTTTATGTGGTTCAAAGCTCAAGAATAACACAATACACCTTCTTTGCCCTCTTCTCAGGTGCAATAGCCTGCTTTCTTTATTTGAACAACTTAAACGGGAGGAGTAGTGTCCTGACTCAGTCAGACGGCTGATGCTGCTTTTATTGGTGGAGATTAACGTATAAACTGGATTGTGCCCTGAGTTCAGAGTTCAGCCTTATCTACGGAATCCTTCCCCTCTTTACACATTCCAAGGGTTCTTACAACTTCAAGTCACTCAAGCCTGTAATATTAACCCCTAAACAAGCTTTCACAGAACTGTTTGAAGGAAAAGCAGGTTCGGAAATTTTTTGACAACATATTTTTAAATGCAACAGTTTGCAGAAACAAAACAATTTTCACTTCCTTCAAAACAATCCATATGTCCATTTTTGTGTCTATGCTATCTAATGCAAATCATTCTGCTTTCAAGTTGTATACAAATACAGACCAGGCAGTTGTCCCTGGATACACCAAAAAAGCAAATAATCTTGTAACTAGTTATGCAGCCAACAGGGACACCTCCCTGTGACCCTTCCTTTTTCAGATTTCCTCTGAAAGTGCAGCTGGGAATCGGATCTATTCCATATTCAAACAGTGACAGGCAGATTTGATGTGATCTGAATGTTGCAATACCATTATTTCCTGGGACACAATGCCAGCGTGTTCACAATGGCATTTCTGCTTTTTGCAGTTTGTGAATTGCTCTAGCCTGATAATCAAGCAAATGGAAACTGGCGAGTATTTTTGGTTCTATTTTTGGTTGTTTTTACGACATGTATACCACTGCATATTGGGGAGTCAGATTTTCTTCCTCCACCTATCTACTGCATCCAATTAGTCTTCTTTGGGCTTACGTACTAAACTTCTCAGGAGAGGGCACGTCTATTTTGTCTTTAGTACCTCCAATTTCTACCATAATACAAATAAACTATGGCTAAAAATACACACAATGATTGAATAACATTTTGTGGAACACTGTATGACATATCTACAAACCTACAAAAGTGCTCATTGCTTCCCAGAAATGGAACCCTTTTGAGGTGGTTTTGGTTTGGACAACCAAAAACAAATACTCACTTCCTCACTTTCAGCATTTGGTGACAAAAAGGGGAAAGTTCAATAGCAGTCAAGATGCTGAACTCTGATTGTGATCTGCTAAGCAAAGACAGCAACTCATTCCGCTAAAACACTATGAAGTAGCAGCTTGGAAGTTCTGGGACAGGTCTAGCTCAGCTCTGGGCTATCAGCCTATAAATGGAAGGAAGACTTAAGGAGGAAAGTCTAGATCTGACAAACTTTAAGGTGGCCTTATTTTTATTGGGGGGGGGGGGGGGGGGGGGAAAGTGTGTTTTAAATACTTCTGAATTAGTGTCTTTAAAAATATGAAATTCAAGCATGCAGAAAACAAAGCTTTATCTGGTAGTGGTAAACCCCAGAAAAGCCCATAGTACAAGCCCTGTGGCCTGAAGTCAACCGACTTGAAGCCTTGTTCCTCAAGAAAACGGGTTACAATGAAAAACCAAAATACCACAACACTAACGTTGTATGTACTAATACAGTATGTGCCTCTCTCCTCTCTTGGACGCTGCTTTTTAAACAGCATCTCAGCAAAACCTTTTATTTCAATGCCATCTGCAAAGTACAATGCTACTGAAAAGAAAGCCACCATTTCTAATCAAGACGACTGAGGTTTCCCTAGAAGTATGAGAAGAGAAAGCAAAAATTATAACCGGAACTGCAGTATAATCCCTCTGCTTTTCCTATGGAGATACTTACCTTAATTAAACACATCTTCATTTTTTCTGCCTGTTCATAGACTTAAGTTTTTCACAACTTGATGAGAAAATGTTTCTTTTTGGGTCTTGTATTTTTTCATTTTTAAGGAAAACACACCAATGCAAAACATTAGCCTGTTTTTAAAGTAGCATATGAAATTTAAAGACCTGTTTCAATATTTAGGCTATTTTCCATTATGTATTTAGTTCAGCCACCTCAGCAGAAGACCACGTCTCCTTCTACTATCTTTTCAGGGGTTTTCTTAGAAGGTGACTGCGATGGATTGGAAAAGATATCCAGTGAATTATGCAAGCTAATATGCAATTGGGGAACATGCACTTCTCAAACCGTCCACCTGGGTAAAGTAATCAGTGCTCTTAGCTATTTCTCTAAAGATGCATACATATTCTGTAATAGAGAACAGCAGCTTTGCAGTACTTTTGCAGAAAAATGCCCTGTTACTGTCTTTTATCAACAAAGCCCTAGAGGAATCCATTTGGAAAATATTTTCCTATACTGTTTACAAGGAAATTAAAATGTAATTTCACTACAATGCATAGGAACGGTAAGACAGATGTCTTCTAACAAGAAGGAATAATACATAGCTCTGATGTTCAAGTGCTTTAATGATCATTTGTTTACATTCTGTTTGTTTGTTGTTTTAAATAAATTGGGAGGGGTAGAACTAAACTACTATTACAAAAGAAAAGTCCCCAAACCAGATGGAATCCCCTGTGAAACAACAGCAGATATGCTCCACCTTTCGAAGGTCACGGTAAGGACAAAACATGTCTTCCAGTCAGAAAGCAAGACATTTATCTGGAAAGCATCTTCCAAAGCTAACAGCACAATTACCTATTCCACCATCCAGCGCAGGCAGAGCAACGGGTGGGACTGGGGGAGGGTGGGGGTGATTCTTGCTCCTTCTCCCCAAGCCTGTTCATTTCTCATCAGAATTTAGGTGTATTTTCTTTGTGCCTCTTGTCATAGCAAGTCACGTTTCTCAAAATTAAGTGTCACATTTTCAAGGGGAAAAAAAAAATCCTGAGGGCCCTTAAAATGCTTTATGAATGTACTGGGCATCAGTAAGCAGTAGCATACAAGTCCTTCACAGGGAGGAGGAAGGATTCCTGTTGTTAGAAAAGGGAGGCAAAAATGATGCATAGCTGTTTCTCCCCACTTTTCAACCCTGCTATTTCTCCTACACTTAGGCTGTTATTCTAGGCAGCTGTGAAGTCTCACAATTGCTTTGGGTTTTGAAGTTTTCATCGTGTTTTAAAATTAAGGTAAACACTCGGCTTCTCTTAAAGAATAAAAATATTTTAAACATTGATAGCCAATGTTATTTCTAGAACTTTCAAATGAGATGTAAGAAAGAGGAAGAATGACTACTTCTCCTAAAAACAAAAAAACATCCAAGAGTCATAAAGAAAGAGATAACACCCCTGACCTGCCTGATACCCTGGCCAGGACTGATGATGGTCATGAAATGGGACTCCTGAGAACTAAGCGTAAGGTAATAAACACATAGACATACACACACACACGAGGAGCTATGATCTTTTGAGCTTTGGATCTATACAAAGGTACTAGACACAACAGTTCCGTGGGGAAAATATACCTGGTAGATGCAGTAGCTACAGCTCCTTACTCCTAGTGCTCCCAAGCCTTTTAAGAGATCCCTGGGTTTGAACCAATGAGCGAGGTAGGCAGAAAAAAACAACCTGGACAACTAGGCTACAAACTACTGTTATCTTAATAAATTATATGTGATTTAAATGCCAAGTTGGATGCCAAGACAATCAGAGAGGCAGGCATACACTAAAACGAACAACCTGCAAACAAATGAATTAACAAGAGGGGAAAATTCAGACTCAAGTCAATTATCCCCTAAATCATCTAAATAGGATGCTGGTGGATTATTTTAGCTATATTATGTGAAGTATCACCTGCATTCCTCTGCTGCCCTATATACTATCATCCTATCAGTAACAACTATGCCAGTGGAGTTTGTAAGCAAGCAGATGGTCCCTGATGGTCCCTACAGCAATCAAGGAGGAACGTTTCTTCCTGACCACTTTCACACTCACTCCCAAGTGACAGGCACTAAATCCTGACATAAATCACTCACGCCTGCTCCATCTACCCACCTGCATGGCAGTTCCTAAACGCAAAATGTAGATGTGCCAGCCTATTTCCTACAAAACCACCCTTCTAGCCTGGTATTTTACAAGAAATCATGTGTCCTGTGCTTTATAACATGCTTTAATAAACATTCAGACCAGCCTTCATGCTCAGCAGTTGATTGATAGCAATTAGTTGGCACTGACGAGGATATTGCTTGATGTGACAGACCAACAAAACACAGCAATTTGTGCCAAGAAAATGTGTTCAAAAAAGGTGGTACATCTAAAGCTCTAACAGGGCTCCTGCAATAACAACAACAAAAAAATTAACTATAATGAGTAAGTTCAGTATAAATGAAGGGAAAGTAGCACCTCACTGCACGGATGTATATGGATTTAATAAGCTGTACAAACTAGTGTTACAGGACAGGGGTAATTTTTTTTTTTTAAATCATCACTGTAATAAGAGTATCAGGGCAAAATTCAGTTTTATGCTAACAAGGCAACTTCATATTACCTTATTTTTATCTTTGCACCTAACATCACTTTCAGCTAGGCCAAGCCATTCAATTTAAGTGATTTTTATATGCCAATAGTGTTGTTAAATAGCCAGCAGAAAAAGACACAGTTCAATTGTCATGCATGTCAGGAGTCTGGCATACACTCAGTTGGAGATTTAAACTTCCTCTTTAAAGAAGAGCAATTAAATTGTGCATGAGGAAAGGAACACCGACATCATTTCTACACTGAAGAGCTGCACTAGTTTCAAACTAAACTGGTGTCAACTGCAATGGACTCGTATTTTGTGTGCGTTATACTTAATTTTAAGATGTTCCTAGCTGACAAATCTAAACAAAAAGACCATTCTTACCAGGTCTGTTTGCACACATACCAAGTCCAGCTGCACTGACTTAGCTGTGCAAGTTTAAATTCACCCATTAGGTTAAATATTACGCAGATTTTCCATGTGGACTCAGCATGTGGTGGATCCCAGATGTGTAAAATCTTAGGACCTGATTCTACAAACTGCGCAACACTTTATGTATATCCAGAACCCACTTTGAACTGGGATGCTTAACAATACTATTTTCTCCTCTTGGGTAAAAAAAACAGAAAGGAAAAAATCTGAACCCTTCCTTTATTTAAGGTAGGCTTCACCGAAGTTCTTGTTATCACAAGCTGTTATGCTAAATAGCACACAATATACTTTCTTTTCCTCGCTTGCACTTCTTATACCCCATACAAGCATTAAAATTAATCGGTTGAAATATTTCAACCACCACTTTAAAAAAATACTGCAGAGCAGCTTTTATAAGCACAAGAAGCAAGGGCCTGTAAACGCTGCTTTTTGAAGAAAAATACAGTGTAAAGGATAGTTTTTTCTTTTATAAGGTGAAGGTGCCAGAATTCCCTTACCTCTAGGTTCTCTGACACATCTGGGAAAATGGAGAAGAAACACAGGGAGATGTTTTTCATATCCCAAATACAACTGGGGAATTCATTGCCACAAGATATGGCGGATGCCAAAAGCTTGTAAAAGCTCCAAAAGCAATCAGGGGAATTTGTGGAAGGGGAGGGGAAAAAAAAAATCCATTGAGACATAATAAAAAGGGTCAGGAAGTTCTGGATCTGCATGTGGTATCTGGGAAAGGTATACTAGGAAGGTATCACTGGATGTTTGCCTTCGTAGTAACTGTACCTGGTGCATCTACGCAGGCACTCGTAGGAATGGATGACACTAAATCAACCTTAGATCTAGTCTACTAAGCCAGTTCTTAGGTCATCATTGCTGAAACAAGAAGAATACGGCAGTTTTGAAATGGCTTCTGTACCAAAATGTGTGTTTCCATATTTAGAGCAGGACTGTGACTTGCTAAGTTGCCATAGACGGCGCTGCAGGCATTTTCCCCTAAGGCACAACTGAGTAACAGTAGAGTAAGTTTGCTCGCCTGAATAGATGCACATAGTACTCGGGTACTGCCCTCCAGACACTCTACGTGCCATATTCCAGTGTTGTTCAACCACAGGTATTTTTGCCAAGCAACCAGCATGCAAGTCATTAGGTGCTTCTAGACGCGCAGTAACATCTTGCATGCCCTGCGCCGCTTCACCACCTATGCACTCCCGTCCAAGTGAGCCAACAGAGCACCTGAAGACCAAACTGATTTCCAGGGTAGGGCAAACCTTTGTGTTCTGAAACAGAAGGAAATAGTCACACAAGTCACAATAGTGACAAAACCCATCAAGGATTGTCACATCTATTTGGAAAAAACATTCCATTTCTTCTAGCCAGTCTCAACAGGAACTGTGTACGTTTTCCTTCTTCTGCATGCAAATACGTCTCTATTGTGAAATGAAGGAAATGGCATTGGAAGATGATGAACTGCCTGTCACCTCTCTGTCCATCAGTCTTTGCTTCTCCATGTAACAGCATTTTAAAACAAACTAAACCAAGACAATTTATGCCAGAGCAGGATATAAACTTGCACACGTTCTGTAACAGCTCCTAGGTCTCCCACTGGCCACAATGGATAAGAGCAGAAGGTACTTTGTACGAGGACATGCAGAATTGCTGGACAGGAAAAAACCACTTGGCCAACAAAGTATGTTGTGACTGGACGTCTACATAGATTAAGGTAGGTTTCTGTGGTTTTCCGGTAGACAGTTGTGACTGACACAATGCTAAGAAATCAGCCCTCCTTCTTCCCCTTCCTGTCTTCTGACCTTTAGTGCCACTTGTTAAGGTTTACTGTGTGTAAGAACTTATGAAGCATGCTTTTAGTTGGAAAAGCAAAGTAACATCCCTAACTCAAGAGGGTCTTAGTTCTTGAAAAATTCTGTGGAAGTTTTCCTAACCTACCAAGAGTACCAACTCTTCTAACTCTTGCAGGATGGTAATAAAAGTAGTAGAGTTTTGCTAGTATTTAGTTTTAACTTTTGACTACTAGACACCTCCCCAGTATGTCTAGATGAATATGCGTTCTATGCGAGAAGTTTCACAGATATTTATTAATCCAAATTTCACTGAGCCAAACTTCTGGATTTATAGTAACACTTTTACACTTAAGTTCTGGAAAGCATTGCTAGTCAGGTAAGATCAGTATTCCAATGTGAAGCATCTTTAAAGCACATGGTAAATCTTAATCATTTTAAGTCCCTAAGAGAATTATCCTAAGCAACTTCTAAAATTATGTCCTGAGAATTGGGATTTCGAAGTAAGCATTTCTAATCTTCCATGCATCATTAGAAACCCTCCAGCCCTCAAAACTAACCCCTGCCATGCTCCCCCTGGCTACTACACATTTTGGTTTAATTCCCCACTTTTAGAGTAGAGGTCCACCAGGAGTACTAGCTCAGTCTAGGTAGTGATATTTTAATTTCCATGTCAGCATTCAGGCAAAATGGTGGTTATAATTCCAGTTTCCTTAGCAAGCCACTATGACTACAACAGGCAAGGCTGTCAAGATGGCAGCAACAACTGGTTATTCCAAAAAGAAAAGTGTTAGTGTAGACAAAAACTCAGATAGCATTCACCCATCACCTAGTACACTGGTTACTCTCAGCCCCTGGAACCAGTGGGAGGGAAGCTGTGCGTGGATTTTCATGGTATTCTGAGCTCCTCAGCAGGACACTATATTGAGCATAAACTGGCCGTTTTAATAAAAATTGCTTGGCAACAGGGGTTTTGTATAATACAAACATTTCTACATAAAAACCCAAGGTAGCTTTCTCCATGTGATTACAGCCAGGTCCACAGTAATGCAGACCAGATGTGCATTCTGCATTCCAGCATATTTGTTAATCTGGAGGTTCTGTGTTGTGCAGGGGGGGAGAAACAGTTTATAGAATGAGTCACATTAACCAGGTATGGCTGGTTTAAAATGGTCTTTATTATTCAGAAAAATAAATTAATTGAGTTTTCTAGTTTAGAAAAAGCTCATCTATCACCTTAAAAACGTTCCATATTCACAGTTTAACCTCAGTTCACAGTAACCTCCCTCATATTTTATACTTGCTCCTGGTTTCAGGCATTTCTCTTTGCCTGTTGTTGTTATAATACCTTAAGCCTCATTCTGCCTGCCCACTGATTCTGCAGTGGGTGTAGCTGCATGCGTTCATGCAGTTACTCATGCTCCTTATTTTCATGACAAGGAGAATCAGGCCGAATGGTTATGGCATTCGTTTAATGCACAAAACATTACTCCTGTCACATCTGGTAAACTGGAATTTTCACCCTTAAAGTGAGGGTGGCTACATCAGTGGATAAGCAGCTGAGTGGGAGGAGTTATAATCGTATACAACATGCGAGTCAGCAGAAGAGAAAACCTTATATAGTTATTCCAACTTTTACTTTCTTATGATATAATTCAAAGAAGTATCAGGTCTGCTGAATCATCGACCTGTTTTCCCCCTTAATGTCATCTGCTTCTGTGATAGTATTGCCCAGAAGTGCCCCACTGACAATGCACCATCTCAAAAAGATTTTGCGTGCTACTCTTAACAGCAGTCTCCGAAATCTTCATCATCTTTTCCTCCAAGGTCTGGTGCAGCAGCATAACAACCTTTTATAAGCTACTAATTGTATTCAGGGGAAAAAAAGAAAAGTAACCAAAAAGCCTGAACTTGCCAGTTCATTGTTTGGGAGGCTGCCTGGCCGCTTCATCTAACTACAGCATTTTACAAAGTTCAAGCTGTGTTTAATTTCTCTGGTCTCCAAGTGCTCCAGCAATCTGAGCCTGCGTTGCCCAGCCTCCACCCACAACACAGGCAGCAACATACGGGCGAAGGAAAGAAAGGGGTAGGAGGGGCTAGCGAGGACAAGCCATTTTACAGTCTCTCGGCATTCCAGTCCCCTGCCTAATTCCCATCTTTGGAAGAAAAAAGAAGGGGGAGAGGACAGCCTGAACTTTTGACCTGTAGCACAGACACCCAACCAGAACAGAGAAGAGTCATAAAGGTGTCTGTGCAGGGCCGTGATCTCACGACAATCGTCTGCAGCTTGTTTCCTCACCATCCTCCTCAGAAAAATGTTGATTACTTGTTTTATGATTGCCAGATGGTGGACTCTACTGAGAACCTTCTTCCATCCACAGTGACTGCCTGACCCCACATAAAACTGGAAGGGGCCGAACCTTTTTCTACCCATCCCACCACAGGAGGTTGCAGAGACTTTCAAACCTTAAAGAGGCTGATCCTAGTTGTACCAATGTGTTTTCAATTCTGTGCAAGGAATTCATGCCCAGATTTAGAAACAGCAGCAGGTTAGCTATTCATAAAACATTTACGTTATACCAAAAGTATATAACATGTTTAAGAGGCAAACACAAGATGAGCTTCTTACTGCATCCAGCTCTGGGGCCCCCAACACAAGCAGGACATGGACCTGTTGGAGCGGGTCCAGAGGAGGCCATGAAGATGATCAGAGGGCTGGAGCCCCTCTCCTGTGAAGGCAGGCTGAGAGAGTTGGGGTGGTTCAGCCCGGAGAAGAGAAGGCTCCAGGGAGACCTTCCAGCAGCCTTCCAGTGCCTAAAGGGGCCTACAGGAAAGCTGGAGAGGGACTTTTGACAAGGGCATGTAGTGACAGGACAAGAGGTAATGGGTTCAAACTGAAAGAGGGGAGATTTAGATGAGATCTAAGGAAGAAATTCTTCACTGTGAGGGTGGTGAGGCCCTGGCACAGGTTGCCCAGAGAAGCTGTGGCTGCCCCATCCCTGGAAGTGTTCAAGGCCAGGTTGGATGGGGCTTGGAGCAACCTGGTCTAGCAGAAGGTGTCCCTGCCCATGGCAGGGGGTTAGAACTAGATGCTCTTTAAGGTCCCTTCCTACCCAAACCATTCTGTGATTCTATGATTCTCCTTGCCCTGAGAAGCGGATTTAAAATTTGATACTGCCATGTAAACAAGGGCTAGAGACACTCTGCCTTAGGGAGCATTTTGCAACTATTTCTCTTGATTGCTGTTCAATGAACGAACACAATTGCCACAGGTAAAGCAAAACGGCAATTTTAAAGATAATGGCTTGTGGACACACAAAAAATTGCAACACCTATTCCAGAATGGCTCCCGTGTGAACACAGTACTCTAGAATAAAAGGCATTTCATGCCATAGTGGAGCTCTGGAATACAGTTATTTTTATTCTAGAACAGAAAGTCCAGGCAGGGAGCTGTTGTGAAAGATACACTGGACTCTTGCTTTTCTTTCCATTGCACTCAGTTTCCCCGCACGGACAGGCTCCAGACTTCCAACCGCACCTGCTTGTGCTAAGACTAAGCAATACTGCAGAGCCTAGGGCAGGGAGGGAAGATACTACTTCTACCACATCAGTTGCATACAACTCTCATATCCTTTTCTGCCGTAACCGTCCAGATTATTGTCCCCAAATCCTTTTTTCCTCTTGCTTAACTCATTGCCATAACCATTCCACTTGTGAATACACTACAAAGATCATTTTCATCTCTCCCAAGCAGACACCAAAGAAATTGGAAAAAACCCCAACCCAAACCCCAAAAACCTCATGGATTCATTTTCCAAAGAAGTAGGAATTGCCACCAGGGAAGCAGTGGATCCATCCATGACTCCATTTTAACAAGTCTGGTTGTTGATACACCCTAACCATGTTCCTCTAGACATTTCCTTGCCTAAACAGTGTCATATGCTGCTTCTACTTCAAGGGCTGTTGTAAATCAGCACAGCTTCTTTCAATTAATGCAGCTGCATAGATCTTTATTGCTAAAAAAGCATAGACACCAAAGGTTCTTCCTACAGGGACAGACAGGATTATGAAACTAAAGGAATTACTATCACCAGTTAATCTGCATTGAAGCGGGTGCATACACCACTATCCCAATGCAAATGCCATGAGGGTGTTACAAGCAAATATGTTTTGTTTAAGATCCACTTATAACAGGCTAGGACTACGTATACCCACTTGCTTATCATAGCTCAGCTGATGATGAGGTATGGCAATTCAAATGCCAGTGATTATTTGTATATAACCTGACTTTGCCAGTACTCAGTCAGAATTAGCTTTTCACTGGAGACAACGACATTGGTAAAATGGAGTACTGACAAACTCAAGGAAGGAAAGTCCCTTAAGGCTATTAAACACAAAGACATAACTTCCAACTCAGGAAGCCCTTAAGCCACACATGACTGGACTATGTACTGGGGAAAGTACCCCTGTATGCTTAGCCTAGTCTCTTCTCTTTCCTTCAGCATTTACTGTTGTCCACTTTCTGAGACAGGATATTGGGTTAGATGGATGCGCAGAATGGTCATTCTTACGTACCACAGTTAATAAGGTGTTTTTTTCCTTCTGTCTCACTCCAGCCCACAAGCAGTTCACACTCAGAGCTGAGTCACTTGGCCTTATTCTGTTATTTCATTCCCTCTGTCTTCCATTACTCCTTCTACCATTTTAACTGATAAAACCCCAAAGTTCACAACCTCACTGTCCTAGGATTCCCCTCAGATATGGTGTCCTCCCCCACATCAGTGATAAATAAGATTTACAGGGATGCTGACTGCATCATCCTCTAATCTCCCCCCCCCCGACATACCAACAAGCCATAAAGTTTAGTGTGACCCCCTTTCTGTTGTTGTTTACAATACAATCCTGCTTTAGCTTCTGTCTTGAATAGCTATCACAAAGGTCAGTTGGACCTAATTGCTCTGGGTGCCTCCTAATGACCACAAATAGCACCTTTTTAATGAGCAGAGAAGGGAGAGAAAGAAAGAAAGTGAAAAAGAAAAGAATTCAGCCTTTCAAAACCAGAGAAAGCCTCAACTCCCTGCTTCTCTCAATTACGCACATCTTTAACTTCTCACGAACTTTACTAGGAAATGCACAGACAGGAGCTCAGAAAGTATCTTAATTTTTACCACCTAGATTTAATTAGGGGATGGATTCTCCTCTTGCATACTTTAGTTGGATTTTATTGCTCCCTCTTCTCCCTTAGGTGTTCTCTTTATTCAGTGTTGTACAGTACCCAACTGTAATACGGTAGGCACAGATTCACCAATGCTAGCAGGAAGCCACACAATCACACACGCAAAATGAGTACACTTATGGTTGATTTAGGCAGCATTTCTTATTTACATGCAGATTTGTTCAGGTTCAATCATCATTTAAGTTTTATTTTTCTTGTATGGATTCATACTGGTCTGACATAATTTTCTACGCAAGCCACAGTCCCAGAAGACTTTACAATACTCATTACTTCACTTTTCCTTGTGATCCTGATCTTACTCTTGCTAAGTAACAAGCCCAAATGTTAGCAGGCATCCTCAAGATAACACATCAGAGTCCTTCACAGAACAAAACAAACCCAAAACAAACCCAAACAGGTGCATAGTATCTTAGATTAGACAACTTCAAACAAATTTCTGTAGGTTTGACACAACAGAATTGAAACTGTAAATAACTCATGAACGAGTCTCAAAAAGAAATCAGTTTAATGGTCAGTGTAGTCCAATATTCAGTAATGACCAGAACCAAAGAATACAAACACGGTTTCCCAATTGTTCCACTTGGGGATGAATATACTTTGCTAATCTCACCCCTTAGAGGTATACATTGTTCTAGAAGGGAACATTTTTTTGCCTTAAAAATAAGCCTTGACTTCTTTAGGAAATTGAGCTTCATCTTTGTCAGCTCTTCCCCTTTCCCTACTTCCAGAAAAATGGAAGGGTTTCTAATTCTGTTCCCATGATGCAGTTCTCTTTATTCACTCCTATGACAAAGGATACATTATTTTGGCCATACTGAGTTCTTTTGCTATTCATTGTAAAACCTACATAGAGTTGAAAAGTAAATTCTTAGCACACCTTTTTTCCACCATTTTTGGTTTAGGATTTTGTATTTTGTTTTTCTTTTCATCTAACATCTGCTCAGCAGAAGGACTGGTACATCCCTCTTATTTACTGCATGCACGTAACTTACATCCCAACACTAACCAAAGACCGCACGAATCCTTCCAATACTGCCAGAGTCTAATACTTTTAAAATACTTACAAAAATGCAGGAAGTTATTTACCGAATTTCACATACACTTCACCTATCACTAAGTTAACATGGGGGGGTGGGGGGTTGGGTGTTTAATTAACACTGTGCTGGGAAACATTTTGAGAACGGGGTATGTGGAATGTGGATACCTTTCATAGTGGCGCCTGAACACAACTGGACTGTCTCAAAAAAAAATTAGAAATTCACGCATAGACCCCTAATTTTTCTTTAACAAAGTGACAGATCGTCCAGGATCCAGTCCAACCTAGAATAAACACTAGCCAGGTCAAACTATGTACAGCTAAACTAGAGGAACAGAACATGAATTCAAGGCTTACTATAAAGCAAGATATGTAAAGTTTCAGTTTATTTACAGTCAATTCTATAATTAAGAGGTTCGGGTAAATAGTTCAGTATCTCCTTCAGCATCTTCTCTATAAAGTAACATACCATAAGCATCTTTCATTAAAATACATACTAGTTTGCAAAGCATGTTTCTGCAGAAAGCTCTCATAGCATGCAATGCCATGTCGATACTTTTTCCCACACAAATGTGGAATACAGTTTGGGGGGAAAACCAGAGCTAAACACAATTTCCATTTTACAAAGAAACACTGTACATGGGAAAGACTATTGTGATGTGTCAATCTAGTGCTGTTTAATTCCCCCCTCTAACTTACGCTCTTAAGAAACTCTACTTTGAATGCAGCTCAGGGCATTTTGGTAGTCATCCAAACTTCTACCTTTCTTCTCCTACACTGAGGTTGGTTTCTGGGTTTTCTACTTCTTCAAAGAGGCACCATGTTATCAAATAGGATCCTGCTTAATTTTTTTGTGTGTACAAAGGGCAACAACAAGTCTTTCCAAGATCTCACCAGGCCAAAGGCAGCATATGGATTTTCTTTAGGGTACATCTTTCTTCTGCTACTGACTAAAAGCGCCACTCAAGCAGACTGTATTGTTCCAGCTATCTGCTGAAGTGTTGGGGAAAGGAAAATTCTGAACACTACATTTGCTATATGTCACTTGTAAAGACAGTACAACATTGCCAAAGTCCATACGCATCCATTCAAATGGGAAGAAGAAAAACAAACAAGCAAACCACCACCCAGAGCAGCACACAGATCAGGCACTTACTGGGAAAACTGAGGCAGGCTCAGAGGCAAGACATGAAATATGCCGCAGAGGGAGAGAAATGATTGATTCATGCAAAATCAGAGCTGTGCATTGCCTAAAACTGACCACATACACATTAACCTTTCATAATTTTTTTGTTCATGATGTTCATGAAATTCTAGATTTCTTGAGAATTTCGCTGTCTGGTTAATAGTTCACTGGTTATAGCTGCATGTCAGTCAATGCAAAGGCACGCTAAGGGACCACATAGAACAATACAGGTCTGAAGATTAAACTTTCCTAACCGTGGCCTATGTGTTCCTGGAGTTCTACTAATGGTGTCATCTACAAAAAAAAAAAAACCCAAATTTGACTTAGAACTCCAACTGACATCAGTTGGACTTTCATGTGCCAATTTATATGGCAAGGAACCATAAAGGAGCTTGCAGAGCAGAGTTCTTATACTGTTCATGTATAACCTGAAATTATATATGTGTGGTGTTTCATCCTAACTTTTGACCAGTCCCTATAGCCTTTTAAAGGAAGAGCAGTAACTTAAAGTTTGTGGCCCATTAAGAGAAAAACCTGCATCCCAACAAACGAGATCTCAGACACAAAGCTTCCTTTATATCCTTGTTAATTGAGATCTCCAAAGTGAAATGGAATAACACCTATTTTTATCCCTGGGAAATGGCTGAGAGGAAGAAGGGAAGAAACAAAGACAAAAGAGAGATTAGATAAATTGCATCTAGTTGTGCACCACAAAAAACACCTCTTAAAAATATGGGTTTTTTCTTCTCCAGTGTTGTAAATTTCAGCAAAGCATATATTTATCTAAAGCAATGGAAATAGTACCCGTTACCTCAGGCTTTCATATCCCAGTGAATCTCTGAAGTGTTTGTGTATTTCATTTTCTACCAAAATTGTAGAATCTGTACAAAGTTAGCACACAGAAATTAAGATGTAATTTTAAATTATTTAGGTAGTTATCAAATATGCCAGCACAGAAACATGAAGATGAGTTGAAAGTAACATTGCCTCCAACACAGAATCCCATCAAAAGCATGGAAATTATTTTAAAAGAAAAGCTTTTTGACATAAGCCTGGTATTAGGCTCTTTCTCACATCCTCTTTAAGTGTCTCATCATCCCAACTGTCCTAATCCACACCCTTAATGACGTTCCCCCCACTATGCACTCTTTCTCAAGGTAGCTATCACATTCATCAAGGCTCATCTGGGACATTCAATACAGGTGGTAAGACCATGCAATACCATCAACATGCTTATTTTCATTATATTTGATAATTTTCCAGGCATGCAAAGAGCACATAACAATCGCCTGACAGGATAACCTAAGTGAGGTGGATGTAAAATAACTTCAGAAAGAGTCCAGATTTCCTAAAATGATGAGTGATTTTGGGAACCTCTATGTTTGGATATTCTCCTTGGGATATTTTAGTAGGCCTCTATTTTCACAGTGCAGGGTCTACATCTTCTGAAAATCAGACCCCAGGGAAGTATCCCAAAGCTGAAAACCCAAAAATGGAAAGGTGGGAGGGGGAAGGGAGAATATCTGTACTTATCTAGAGCAGGACTGATCAAAGCAATCCAAAGAGTTCTAGCAGTGAGTGTCTAGGGAAGGAATCAAGTTGCAGGGCAGCTACCAAGTCTACGCTCAGTTAACGTTGCACCAGCTCAGTGGAAGCTGGCAGGTCAACCTCCTCATCGACTACACAGTTTCCTCTGGGCGCTCATACTGCGGCTTGCTGCTTAAAACAAGAGACTGGTAGTCATGACGCCCAGCTTTTATTCTCAGGTCTGGAGATACAATAGGGAGGTCAGAACACCACACTGGAGGTGAAGACTCCCCGGCCCTAGGCTGCATGCCAGGAGGAAGAGCTTATCAAGTCATCAGAACACAGCAGAGCCTGGACTCTAGGGTTCTAATTGCAGGTCTACCAGATAACTTCTTGTGTGGCCACAGACAAGCCATCAGGTCGTTCTCTATCTCAGTTTACTCCTCGAAGGAGCAGATAAAATAAAACTCTTTGTCACAGGGTCACACAATGGCTGTTTAACATATGTAAATGATTCTAATAGTCTCAGGCAAACTAAGCAGGAAAGGCAAAGCACTGCTGGTGGTATTGCTGTAACTGCAGTCCTGACAGCGTGTGATGTCACTGGGACAGCGAATCTGAATGCTGAGCACACAGAAGTTTCTTTAAATGCAAAAGCAAAGCACTGTGAAAGGATTGTATTCCTAATCATGCCTCCTGTCACAGACCTGGCTTCCATTTGCCCTTAAATCCCCGTGCGGCAGCACCATGTGCGTGTGCAAAAGTGCATGGATGCCTGGCCTCTCCTTTTGAAAAAAGAATCTAACAAATCCTTCCAGACAGCATAAGAGAGGAGAGGAGAGGAGACATGACCAGATCAAACCAGCCACCTGAAGTGACCCCTCTTCTGCTTCGGAGACAGTTACATAAGCCTCGTGCAGGAGTGGGGACCGACAAAAACGCGGCACGACAGAACGAGAAAGCTCTCTTGCCAACAGGTTCCTTTTAGCTGATTGCAGGCAGGTACTTCTCCGACACGCTCTGATGTAACGGGCCTGCCGTTTAAAAGCAACACTAATTATCAACCGGCCACCCTATTCCAAAGAAGTGGCACCACAAACATAAGAAGGGACACATTTCACAAAGAAGTAAAGTACAGCCTCTTCTGTATATTAGACCTGAGTATTTACACTATAAAAAAATATAGCCCACTAAATGTTCAGACACATCCAAAGTATCCCTCATTCACAGTCACTGGGAAGCCCACAGACAGGAAAAAAAAAATACCTACAGCATGTTTATTCCTGCTTGGCCCAGCTCCTTTGCCTAAGTACAGTGTTTAAGAAATATTGTCTGAGGGACTGAGATACACACTTAAGTTCTGTGGCTGATTAAGCCTATGCTCCTGACTCGGGGAGTAAGAGAGCTGTCTCTGGAAAAACTGTATGTCAGGATAAAAATAAATTCTGCAAAAAGATGAGGTAACACCTTTTGAACTCATCTATGTGAGTAAAAGTGAACAGGCTGGTCTAAGATCTACCAAGTGTTTTGGTTTATTCATTTTGTTTTCTGAGTATCTCCCCAGTTTTAATGGAAAGTGGCAAAGGGCATTCTGAAGATCTTAAATGCTCTTTATCCTGTAGCAACCCAAAATAGCATCTTGTGATGTACTTGTGAAATTCTAAAGGCACAAAAGCCTAGAAGCCACAGGCAGTGGAAAATGGAACACAGCAACGCAACTTATGATCACACAGACCACAGGAACATACATAAGAGGAGAAAAGAGACACTCATTCTCTAAATGAGTAGTGAATGGGAGCCTGGGAACTGCATGTCTGGGAGAACTTTAAAAGAGGGACTTTTAAAGAAGGGGCACAGGCTTTCCCAGCACTGACCTGCCCCCAGTAAATCACCGAGTTTGCTGGCTTTTTACTACTACTAGTATTGCCCTGTTTGAGAGCCTCAACAGTTTTCATCAGTATCTGACTTTAATTGCAAGCTGCTCCCAGAAGATACCAGGGCACAGATGAAAGAGTGCTGAACACTTTTAAAGGCTTTAGCCAGGGACCTGTGCTGTGGGTAATTTAATTAACAGTTTAGCACCCAACACATGACCGCAGCCAACTCTGATACTGCAAGTCTTCAGTCCCTTGGAGAATGACCTATGAATATTCCAGAAGAGAAGAGACATGTCCTCTTGCTTACTGATCGTTCCTAGACAAGGTCACTAAGTGGAACACCACTGTGCCTCCTCTCCTCATTCTTCTTCTTAGGTTAAAAGTTTTTCCTTTATTACATGAAGGAAGTTTTCTCTCCCCAAAGATGTTCCTCAGAGGACTGAAAGTAACACTGTACCACTGCCCATCCAGCTGCAGCCATCCAGGCTCTATGATGCTAAATTAATACTTGATGTTACTCAGCGGGGCCCTGAAACACGGTTTAGAACACCACAGTGCTTCCAGAGATCTTCTAAAAGTTATTGCTGAACCAAGACTGCTTACAGGAATGGACCATGAAGTATTTCTCAATCTTTTCAAGTAGATTTCACTACAACCTGCTGACCTCTCCTCTTAAAGAGGAAAGAGCAAAATACACCAATAAAAGAAGGGGAGGAGAGATTCTTTCTTGCTAAATCCTTTTTCTGCGAAAGCAGAACTGGCTCTTCGAATCTGCATTCAGGTAGTTCTGCTTTTGCTGAGTTCAAATGGAAAACTAATAGAAAAAGAGAGAGACAAACAATATGAACAGCCTCTGTGGCTCCCTAGAAGAGCCACCTACCAAGCTCTTTTAAATATCCTTAGATGAAGACCATGGATTTTGGCTCATTCAAAGCAAGATGTGGAGGAGAGTAGGTTGCTGAATATTTTGCTTTATCTCAGGCAAACAGCAGAAGGCTATATGTCTGAGAAACACTGAATAGAAACAAGTTACCTTGTCTTCTCCAACGCGCTCCCCCCCCCCCCCCCCCCCCCCCTTTTTTTCCTTCTTTCAACACTCCTGGACAGAACCACCATGACTGAACTACAGAAAACATGAACTTAACGCTCCCTGTTTCTCCATGGTCACATGGCTACAGATTTTCCAGAGGCTCGGTGGAGTTTACAATTTCCAGTCTTGTATGGCAAGCAAGAGATTAAACAGAACAGATTTTTCTTCAAAAGAACTACTAATGTGAAATTGCTTTCATCATATCAAATTTTGGCATCAAGTGCAAAGAGATATCTAAAACTTCAACTGCATCTACATGCACAAATAGGAGTTGGAAGCTTTATTTCACTATCATCTTATTTAAACAAAATTGAAAGGATGATGCCTTACCCCATCACAGCCATTTCAAAGAACAAAGCAATCTCATAAAAAGAGGCTGAAAAACTTGATGGACCTTGCTCTGCATTCAGCTATCCATAAGCACGTCCATTCACATCAGCAGAAATAAAAGGTGTCAGAAAGGACAAATTTGGGCTATCACTGCTTACCAGCTGCATATTGCATCTGGAACAATTCTGAAGTTTTGAAACAGTTACTTGGATCTTTCAGCATTGGTAATTTTAGAATATATGCGTTTGGTACTTTCTGAAAAGCAGGCCGACACCAGGCATGTCCAGATGTACACCAAACTCACTAGGGTCTTTTGAAAATCAAAGGCAACGAGCAAATTATGCTCTAGTTATGTCAGTGTACATCCCAAATCAGTGGAGTTGCACAGGCTCATCACTGAGAGCTGTCTCTGCCCTACTTACTGTATCAAACACACACAAAGCACAACTGACATCTTACTGGCACCAGGCTGAATGAGAACACGCCTATCATAGCTAGCATTTAACACTGTAGATACACGTGAATACGTATTTCAGAGTTACTATTGTTTTCTTTTCCCTCTAAAGAGAAGAGATTCCCCATCCCCCACCCCCTCTGCAACCCTCTCCACCTCATTTCCATCTGGCTGACACTGCATTAATGCTAAATCTCCAGCTGGATCCCACAGTATTGTCTTGAACATTTTGTTCCAGCAGAGCTGAACTCTAGGAGACTCTCGGCTCTGAACACAAATCACAAGGCTTTATGTACATACAAGAGCAGCCTCTCAATAACAGACTGTGCCCCTGGTACCGTGGCGGACAGGCTGGAAATAGGGCTAGTTCATGGAAGGAGGCCAGTTGTTGTGCTCTGGGGTTTTTTGTTTTGGTTTTTAGACACTGCCTCTTTTCACATAAAGCAGACAAACAGGGGAGACTCACTCTCTCTCTTTCCCTAATGAGAGGGGGTTTACTCCGTAACTCTCAAAGCCTTCCCAGACTGTGGTTTGAGGGTGGGAGCCACCCTCACACAGTGTTAAACTAACACAGTATTTTTAAAGCAGGATTCATTGAAATAGCTAAGTGAATTGAAAGAGCCCACAGCACTCAAGTCACAGGTCCATATATTTGCATTTTTCCTCTCCTCCAGTGCAATGTATGACAGCCTCTGGCCACAACAGAAGCCAAAACACAGGGCTAACTTGGAAAGCTTGACCTCTACATCTCCGGTCCAGGTCAGATGCGTACCAGTAAAGATGAGCTGGACCAGGCTCCCACTTAAGTTACCAGAAAACACTTATAACAGGCAGTACCTTGCATTTATGAGGGCAGGTAGTTTCCTTGTCACTACTTCAGGCAGAAAGCACAATGCCTTGCGGTAAGAGTTAACAGGACTGGGCTGTTCTAATACTTTACCCTCATCAAACATGGTAAGAGGCCTCCCATGCTGGAAACTCCTACGACCCAGTTAAAAAAGACAGTGACCCAGTTCTGTTATGACAGGAATGAAGCCCTTCTCATTTTCTCGAACAAGAACTGTTTCGACTACAGAATTCCATTAGAAGTAGCCCTCTCGCGGAACAGAAATTTGCACAATTCCTTTTTTATTGCCGTAGACTTGCCCTTTTACAGCACCACTCATGCCAGTGTATCTTCAAGTGCTTTACAAATTAAGAAAGTACATTTAATATAGAGTAATTGCCCATATTCAAATTCTCCTCTTGCTTTCAAAGGTGAGAATTCCAACCTCAAACCAGAATGAGACCTTTCCAGTAACCATCTGCACTGTTGTGAGTGGTGCTTTCAAGGCAATACTACTCCTAGTAAGAAATGTACAAACTATTTCTCATTTACACTAAACTCCCTTTCTCACTTGAGTAGAAAGGTAATGTAGAAGTGCCATGAAATGGATATACACGTATTGGAAAGTATCTTTTGTACTTCACAAAAAGATGCTTTTGATGAAAGTTGTGTGACAAGATCTTTGCATAGGAGAATCAGGTGCAAAGCGACATACATACCTCACTGCCACGAGTATGACAACGTGAAAAGTCAGCCACAAATACGGAGAGGAAGTGCTAATCAGTGCACTTGTGTTTAAAACAAGGAAACAAAGTATTTGCGTTAAAGTGAAACTTTTTTACTCTTGTGGAAAGTTCCGATTTACAGATATCCTCAACCGGGAGCCTACTAATGATGCAATTTTAAAATGAATTAGATACATGATGACTTTTCAAACCTATCCTTACAATACAAAGCAGAGAACTAGTTGGGGGGGAAGGGGACACCACAACGATAACAAAGGAACAGGTTAAACAAAGTTTCTTACTCCTTTAAACAGTCACCCACCAGCTACATAACATCTGGCTGTTTAGTACAGGTCACCCAACCGCGATCACACCACCCTTGCGGGATCAGGGTTGCAGGGGTAAAAGCACAGAGAGCCATGACAAACAACAAAAACCTCCCAAACCTTAAAATCAAGAGGATTCAGCCAACAGCTTCTGCCTCTAGTGATAATCAGCTAGACTCTTCTCCTTTATATGTAGCATGTTGCTTGCAATCTGGGAAAGGTATGTTGTACCCAAGAGAGAGGTCTATTTCCCTCAAAACAACAATTAACAAAAAGTTTTAATTTCATTCCATCTTCCCCCACTGCAACTAACTTTCCTTTCTCCAAACAATAATCTAAATACAGGGCCAAAACTGTAAATAATGAGTTACATAAAGAATTTTTTATCATTCACAAACCGTTGATACTAGCATACTCATTCACTTAAAGGGTAAAGCGGATTCATTTTAAACCACACAAATACAGAACTTTGTAAGAACAGACGCACTTGCAAAAGCTCCATCCCTGCAGATGTTAACACACGCAAAACTTAGAAACGCCACATGAAATCGCAAATAAAGGTGTGTATCTGCTCTGAAGTCACATGAATGGAGCAAAAATACCGTTTTTTCTTTCAAAGATTTCAACAAGACAAATGTGGCCTAAGGAAATCAGGAAACCTAAGACACAAAGTGCACAAGGGATGGCCCTGTAAATGAGGGAATCACTGCACAGAGAGGCTAGCTAGGTACGTTTCAGGGGATTCATTTGAAGACCAGACACTATCTGATCGTACGAAGCATTTCTAGCTTACAGCTTCTGTGATTAAGTTAAAAACCAAGGGCGTTTCTGTAACCAAACTGAACCACCCCTCTAGCAGCCTTTATCATAAGTGGGACTAAAAAACCTCAAGTGTACAGAACTCCTCTAGAAAGTCTCAGTCAAGTTTGAGGTGAAAAACAATTGCAAGAATGAGTTCCAGAAAAGGGACAGGGAGACAGGTAGCCATGCATGCCTGAGTATTTTCAGCTAACGCAGAAATCCACTCATGTGGAGGGTTTGGGAGTTTTTTGGGGGGAACAGTAAGCACCAAATGTTTTACTAGTGTAACAAACCCAATTATTTTATGACAGCGCTCCCCTAAAATCTGTGAAAATCCATTGCATCTCTTGAACCATTCAACTTGATAGGACTTGTGGAAGAGACAGAGCTATAGCACTCTAGAAATTTCTAACAAACGGATGAGAACAACAGTGATGCTTAATCCATTCTACACCAGTTCATGTTTCTTCATGTCACAAGTTCACTTTTTAATTCATTATACCCACAATGTGTGCAGTGAATACGATGAGATTTTAGAAATGAGTGTTAACACCCTGGCCAAAAAGCATAAACTAGAAGATGTCAGAGTAGGAGGAAGCCCAGTTGTTTATTCAGATCAGAGCTTTTGACAGTTTCTATCTGACCTAAACTTGCCTTGCTAACACAGTAGACTAAAATCTAAGACTGCTGGCTCTGAGCAGGGACAGAAGATGTTATCTGATAGCTGTCATTATACAATTGACTCATATCACCTGAGAAGACCTACAAACTACAGGGCTGGAACATTTATTATAAAGCACTTGGTACTCACATACATCTGTCTTTCCACAACTTCAACCCAAACATGAAGTCCTGTGACAACTCAATGTAAAAAGGCTTTTTTTCCTTCTTTTTTTTTTTTTAAATACACAGAACAACTGAAACAGAATGAAATACCGGCAGAGATCAAGAGTAACATCCATAAAAGCTTAAAAAAAGTTTCACTAATTCTTCATGTGGCATCTGGGAACACACATATATGATAAAGTAACCAGTGTTTGGCTGCATGGGCACCAGCACCACTACAAATCAGTGCAGTAGTTCAAACCAAGGTCATGGCCATATCAAGTCCCTCTGAGCCACATTTCCATCCTCAGCACATTGTAGTTTGCAAGAAGAGCATATAAGGTAAGCTGATGGCCATATTTTTCAATTTCTGCCAAAGAAAATTCTCCTTCAACAGCACAGGTCTGCTATGGTTTCCTTTACAATGTTCCTGCCCTTTTTCCACTCTGTGTAAAAGATCAAATGAGATGAGGATCACATCCTTCTTTCCTTTACAAACTGGAAACCCTCCCAGCTATGACCACTCTTTCAAAGCAGCACAGCTGCACTGCAGTATTGATTAAAAGAGGAAGTTTTCCTTGACACCACAACAGTGACACCCCGGAGACAGTGCTTGCGCAACCTTCTCATGGGTCTCTATGCTGTTGGTTCCGCCGTCAAAGCTCAGTTGTCAGGATTCAAAAATAAAACTATAGCACAATGTTTCATCATAATTTCTCCCCTTCTCCCTCAGCAATAAGAGCTGTATTGTAGGATCTCACGAAAAGGTCTACAGAAAAACAGTACATACTTAGTTTGACAGGAGCCTTCCTAGGCCCCATCCCCAAAACGCTACCAAAAGGACTGCATACTCAGAATAAATATATTTTTGTTTTAACATTGTGCTGATTAGAGAAGGAGAAATTGGGTTTGCCACTTTCTCTTCTGAGGATGTCAACAGTTTCTGAGGACAACACTCCTTGTCTTTTCCATTACCTAAATTCAGAGCAACCACAAACCTGTAATGAGGCCAAGGTGAGGTAACGTCTTAGCACCTTTCATACATATTCATAAAGAAACAACAATACTCAGCAATAATACAATCCTGTATATATGTAAAATGCTTCACAAAAATCCCCTTAACACCCCTGTTGGGCAGGGAGGTAAACATTGTTAGTCCTGTTTCACAGAGAAGTGAAGTAACTTGCCCAAGGTCACCTAGTTAAATGGTGTCAAGAGCTGGGACCATAAAAAAGTTCTCTTGACTCAGTCTTCTGCCCTACCCACCAAAGCAGTATTACCTCCCTGCACCTTTGGTAATAACAAGGGGAGGACAGTCCCTTCCCCACCACCCATGAACAAGTTATACCTAGCAAACACCAAGTAATGTCAGAGGAGGAATGAATGAACTCCTATGTAGTTAATTCCAGGAGCTGATCCAGTCCAGGCCTGCCCACGAACGAAGGAAATTCTTTCACATACACATGCATAGGAAGAAGAAAGAAAGAAAGAAGAGGAAGAAGAAAGACAAAAGTGAAGTGCTGCATATAGAGTAAAGCTTCGTAATCTCTGAACAGGTGATAAAACAGATTGACTGCCCCAAGAACTGAGCTGCCTGAATAGGGACACAATTTTTCAAGTACATAAATTCCTTGCTAACCTGACTTACCCTGCAAAGCCTCCAAGGTGTGCTTGTGGCTTTAAATATTTTCTTGTTGCTGCTTTGAAGGCAAGAACAGACATGATCTCCAAAGCATCCACTGATATGCGCGGGGGGGGGGGGGGGGGGGGGGGGGGGGGGGGGCGGGAGGAGGAGGTGAATACTGTAGCTAGCTGAGAACTGTCAGATTGTGTTTGCCATCAAGGAATGCCATTTCCCAATGCCTGAGTTTAACTCTGGAATGAGATGCACGCTGCTGCTGACCCCTCTGCTGACATTCTATAGACTCCCTTATCTCATCAGCCCCTGAGCATCCCATCCTCACTCCTCCGCATTCATGTTCCCAAACTGTCAATCTCTCTGCAATGACTCACAAGGTTCTGAACCCACCATTCGCCTCTATGAGTCTTACTATTTTTTCATACATGTCCTTCTGGTTTAGATTGAGAGGCGTCTTATTCTTCTTAAACGTTAAAAACAAAATTAAAAAGAATCACTGAAAGCAATATGCCCTCAGCACAACAGCCTCCCTGAGAGCACTGCATACTTCAAAGAAAAACACAAGAATCTAATTCTGCTCTCCAGTTAGAGTGCTGTAAATTAGGAATAATTCTACTGAAGTGAAGCAAGCCACAATCATTGTAACAACCACTGTGAGCAAAAGCAAAGCGGGGCCTGCCTGTGGGCAGATTTCAGGAGTGACAATGGATTAGAAAATATATTGCAAGGGTGTATTAAAGTTTAGGTCGTCTTTACAGACTCTCTATGTACTCCTCTTACAACCCACTTAAAGCTAGAATTTTCTTTACCTACATTATAATCCTCACCATTATATATGACAGTTGAGTTGTTTATGCATTTACTAGATTAGATATTCAGAAGCAGTGGTGCAACCACCACCTGTGCATTACTAACACAATTCTGAGGAAGGTGGAGTGGTTCGAGATGGATGCCAACCAAAATTCCAACACAGGCTTCATCTGTCATACCTACGTGGCAGGGATGTATCATCCATCAAGGACGGCCTCAGTTCTTTACCTTCTGTCACCTCACAATTTGGATTATACCATATCAAACCAAAGGCTCACTTAAAACGGCATTTTGAAAACTGGCAGAGTTCAGCAATCGGTAACGGAACTGTTTTAATACCTCCTCATCCAATCCCACTGCACAGAGCAGGAGGAAAAGAATGGACTAAAGTAAGACGGATCTCCACAAAACATTTATTTAGATGCTTTGATATTCCTGAAGCCACTGAGTAACTTGACCAAAATGGAAAGAGTTAAAGAAAACCTAGCATGCTTATTTTTCAGAGAGCATAGAACCAAACACAAACATGCACATCCATACATTATTGGATTTGCTGGTTTAATCAGCAAGTACCAGTGACTCAATTAGCCTCTTAGCAGTGCCTAAATGCCACTAATTCAGCCCGCTGGCTGCTGCAGCATGCATATACAAGCTTGTCCCTTTAGATTTAGCGGTAACAGCACGGCTATTCTTCTCATGACAGCGCTAGGGCCCCAGACAGTCTCCTCCTCTCTCTCTCTTTTTCTCTGTTCTGCCAACCACACAGAAAGAAAAGACCCCAGGGCTGACTGTGTGTGAGCGTTGAGTAGGAGGAAAAAGGAAGAGGGAGACACTATTTCTATTCATTTTACAGCTTCATCCATCAAAAGCCTTTCTAAAAAATGAGAAATGCATTCCCAGAGGCTCATGGTTTAGAGCAACAGCCTAATAAGGTGTTAAAGAAAAGATACTGACCTAATCTTTAGCAGCCACATCTACTATGCAAAAGTTTAACAAATTACAGAAGCTAAGGCTAAAGAAGTACCATTTGATTCTATCTAATTCACACTGCCACCATTGCTGATGTGTTCCTTATATTGTTTGGTTTTAGGATAAAGGATAAAGCACCAACATGTAAACCATACTTTTAACTGAAACTTTCATACCTTTGGCAATCTCAAATAATAATACATAACACCAGTGAACAAACCCACCAACCAACCCCAACTTGCTTTTTCTGTACACTCAGCAGCACATTTGTTCAGTTAATTTTTGTGACCCTCCCTTATATAATGACTAATTTTCAGGCAGATTGATTCCCTGGTGAGTTGTTGCACATTGTGCAGCCATAAAAACACTAGTGACAGTCAAAGAAGGTGACAGGAACAGTAGGCTGGTGTTAGGGCAGAAGCCAAAAGGAGTTTCGGCAGCAACTAGGTATATGTCAAATTAAAGTGACCAAGCAACTACGGCTTCAAAAGTATTGACTCAGTATGAACAAAATGTGCTGTCAAAACACAACGTATCAGAACTGAGCCCATCAGATCTATTTTACTTGATGACTATACATAGAATTACAGGTCAGGAGAAACACAGGAGATCCCAGAGGAGGAAAAAACCTTTGCTAATTAACTTACAATGTGGAAAGCAGAGTACTCTTACCCAGAAAACAGAGCAAAAGACACATGAGCTCTTCTCTCCCTTCCTCATAATCCTTCTCATCACTTAAAAATGAAGGCCCATTAAAAAATGGTCAAAGGTGTATTCACTCTAGGACAGAGAGCCACAACATTTGCAAAAGAGGAATTATTGCTTTAAATCCCTCCCAGCAGCTTCCCAGCTGACAATCACTTGGTATCCAAAGGCTAGGTAGGAACTTGGCAACCACACAGGATTTCTACAACATTTGCAACGTAAAATGAAACAAACAAACAAAAAAGAATACTCCTTTCAAGTACTAGACAGTAAACAGGCCTTGTACTCCCACTCCCCTTTCCTCATTAATATTCAACAGTTTAAAATAAAGATGTACCAAAAAATCACCAGGGAATCCAGGGAATTCATTAAGTCTCCAGTATTTCAGTTCACCAGTCTCTGATTTCCAATCAGCTCCAATTGGAAAGTCATTACTTCAGCTGCAGGCCAGGTCAGAGGAAAGACTAATCTCACACTCACAAAGCTGCCAGGTTCAGGATGAATGCAGGGTGGTTTTGGAATTATAAGGGGCTAAGGAGAATGCGGCATCTTAATTAAGGAAAACCACACAACCTGTCCCCAAAAAACAAGGACATATACTCAGCTAGCATAAATCAGTGTTTCTCAGTAAAAGCCACTAGATCCACACAATATGAAAACTGCAAATAGCATGGCAAAAAAGTGCCCAAGTTTCCTATTCTTGTATGCACACTTGGATTTGATTCCTCGTTTTGAGAGATGATCGATGTATAAATTTTACATGCCCTTCACACCTACCACCCAAAACCAATCATGAATACCTAGCTATCGTCTCAGTACAAACAGATACTGCCAAGACTACTCCAGAAGCAACACTAGCACAGTTCCTACTACAGAACTCCCCCCCCCGCCCCGGGCACAAAAGCCCACATTATCTTTCCCGCACAAAGTGAGAGGAAATTGTTGCCACTTAGGGGAACTCCATGGGAAGAGCATGCAGAGACAATATCCTGCTTGGTGAATCCTAGGAGCGAAGCACAGCTTCTAAAAATGGTCACAGATGCGCATGGCAACTCTGTATTGCCGTCTCCACTGACCACATCCCTGCTCCTTTCACTGCCTGTCTGATAAATCCTTTTTACACTCTGAAAGCCAGCTGCTCCCCGAGCACCCCATCTAGCAGAAACTGCTGCTCCTCTTGCAACTATGGCTTAACAAAAACAGTACAAGAAGACAAGCAGATCTTTGTAGGTGGGGTTTTTTTGTTGTTTGGGGGTTGGAGTTTTGTTTGTTTGTTTTTATTTTAGTGGTTTGGTTTTTTCAATAGTCAGAGCTCAGCCACCCAGGGTGTAGGTAAACTTCAATGTGACGATACTTTCTTTTTTGAAGGTGCCACATAAATTATAAATTGCGGCCTGATACTCGGTAAAAGCTGCATTTCCCTAAATACTGTAGTGAGCAGGCCAGAGAGAAGTTCTACCCAAATCAAGAGAGATCACAATCAGATAAAATGAAACTCAGGACTGTTCAAAACCGTTATCTTGAGTAGGTGATGTTACTGCCGCTTATGGACATTTTGTCTTCCCTTGTCAGAAAAGCTGGCTTGCTAATTTATGGGCAGAGTGGGAAAAGCAGAGGGATACAGACAGACACAGAATACTTAAAACAGGACTCAGAATGGAGACAAAGCTCCCCTTTCACCTCCTGCTGCTGTTTACCATCTGGGATCCTGAAAAGGGGGTGATGGGTAGTTTTGTGATAGGTTTGGCAAGGGGCAGGACATTTAGGATTTTCTATGTGTAACGAGGTCATGTGTCAGCGCCTTCGCAGCACATGGGAACACTATCCAAAAGAAGGTTCAACAAAAGGGTTGCCCTGGCTGAACTGGAAAGAAATTCTATTTAAAAATAACCTGGCACCAATGCAGGACCTTAATAAGATTAACAATAATAATAAATTTGAAGAAAGTGCCTCTAGAACCTAGCTTGGAAAAGCACAGGAAAAAAAGGAATGAACACGTCCAGTTAAAAGGTGGATGTTATTTATTGTTACATTTTCAGAAGTGGTATGATATTTAAAAGTCACAGCATTTACACTTCTAGTTGGAAACCAAACAGGTCAGTTGACTCCATGTTTTTTGTTAACTTTCGCTTTCTTAATCCCCTTACATTGCAGTTAGGGAGCAAGACCTCAACAGGATTATATAAAATGTACTGTAACTCTGTGGAAAGGGAGAATTACTTTGTATTACAGTATTCTTTGACATTTCCACTAATATTGCGGTGGTGGAGATACAGCAAGGACTGAAATCCTAAGCGTAAGAAGTGTAGTATTTTTTTTTCTTTCTTTCTAACAGAGCTTTGTTTCACAAAAGCAATTCACAAAAAGCAGCTATATGAAATGAGGAGTTCTGGTTTAGAAATGTTTCTTCTGTTTTCATAAAAAGAATTATTAAGAAGGTGAATTTCCCATCATATGGTGCTACAGTAAATCTTTAAACAGGATGTTTTAATCAAAGGACCTGAAGGAAACATGAGCATCCTAGCCTTTTGCCCAGACTGGATGTCTGCTGACTGAAGTGATTCTAACACCACTGCTACTGCAGACTGTAATCTGTGTGTTAAATTATTTAAAATTATACTCTACAAGATGCACAGATGCAAAAACTAGTCACTAGAACTAATGCAGTACTTTCTTATCCATGTGTCTCAAACTCATGGTTGGTAGAACCACCATTTTCAAGTCTAAAAGCTTTAAACTGAGGATGTCACTACTACACCATCAACTATACCGTGAAGTTAAAGGCAGCTTGTGCGTTGTGGAAGACAAACGAGCAAAATTTCTAACTGTACTGATGGAAAATCAAAAAGTTATGTCAGATCCTAAAGAACAGATCCTTTAAAACAATCACTGGATAATACCTGTAGATCTATGGTGCAGTGGAATGCAAGTGAAAATGTTGTTCTTGTTCCTCGCCAGCCTTTCCTTCATGCATGTACACACACGGATCCGAAACTGTAGCCAACAAGTAGTAAAAGGAACCACAATCAGCATATTGCTATGAGACACAAACAGATGGACACTTTCAGTCCATCAGAGAAAGGCTCTGATGTATCAGAGTTGGCGATTGCTCAGTCCTACAGCAATGGAGGCCGGCTGCAATAAAAACCCTTCCACCATAAAAGCTGTACTACCTCTCACCCTGAGAAACTACTGGTGAAGCCACATGGCGCCAGATGCACTCCCGAGCGCTCATTCAGGCAAACCCTGCTCAGCATCCTGCCACCCAACACTCTTCTTCCCTGACTTCCCGAGCATTCCTATTGTGTCATCTTCAAATTGCAGAAACGAGCGGTGGTTGACCATAATGAGAATGGGGTCCTTTAACGAACCAGGGGATCACGGACTGCATACTACAGTTGCTCCAAGGAGCAAGCTTCGCTCTGTGTAATAACGGCAGATTTGCATTTATAACGTCAGCATACAACGTAAGCAGACTACCCAAACTCTTAAACCCCTTCACTTATCACCTGACCACTGCCTAGAGATACTTTTGAAGACAGAGGAGGCAGCTGTTTCTCTGCACTTTTATGTAAAGTGCAACATTTAAAATAATGCAGCTGTGAGGTCAGGGGAAGCTCTTTGTACCAAAACAGCACCTTCCAAACCAAATGCTGCATCATAGCATGGTGCTTCATAGCTAAATATCCTACAGACCTTTCATGAGTTATCGCTCCTATTTGTTCACGTGCATTTACAGTGGCATCCTGGTATTTGGCAACTTCAGGAGAAAAGGTGGGGAGCGAGGAGGAGAGAAATACCTACAGGCTAAGCGCATGAAAGTTAGCCAGGTTCTTCTATAGAGCCAGTATGCCTGAATGAAAACAGATGATAAACTTTGCTTTGCAATTCATCTCTGGCTTTGATCTATCTGCTATCATAGGGATAAATACCATTTGTTGATGAAAATGAGTATCAAATGAGCAGAACTGCACCCAGTTACACTAAAAATTGCAGTGTGCCAGGAATCTTAGTAGCTAGACCATCTGCTGTGCTGAGCCAGAGGAAGGGAAGGTCACATACTCCTATCTGTCCTGGGATACATTCAAATGTGATTTGGGGTTATTAAGGGAGGAATTTATAGAAATTAATCTCGTTTCCTCTGTCTCCTAGGTTTTTGCCTTAATTCTACCATTCCCAGAGACTCTCACATTGGGGGCAGGGAGAGGAGGGAATTAGGGAGAGAAAAGGAGGAAGAGAAGAACCAACAAATCTAGCTGGAGTCTAGCTGTTTTAAATCAGATGGTCCTGTGCCAGAATATGGAGAGATCCATTTGAACTCAAAGTATTTTTCTTGTGATTTCCCAAACTAAAAAATATACTGGGCCTTTTGAACAAAGTATTTTCTCAAAAATAGTCCTCTTGCTTTGGTTGCCAGTTCAAGAATACAAAGCAATCATCAATATAAAACTGAGAAGTAATAAAATATGAAGCTACAGTAATCTATAATTTGTTTTACAGTCTTGATGTGCACATAAGTCATATGAGTGGTGATACAGTAATGGGTGATACCACATCGTTCCATAGCACATTTTCCCACCCTTAACGTTTTAAAAAACCAAACACAAGGCCACAAGACAGCACCATCCTGATACATAAATGAGAATGGCAGAGATGGCCTTCTGAGTATCACAGAATTAAACGGTGCCACTCTCACATGCTCAGATATTCCATATGAGAAGATGTCAAACAAAAAACCACTACATTTTGCACCAGCATGAAAGTATTCTTGTTTGCACTGAGTTACTTGCATCGCTGCAACCCCGCTGACACAGCAACATACTGACATTCTACAGCGGTGTAGAAAAGCAACTTGTCCAGACAAAATGTGAAACAAAAGCAACCATGTAATATAATGCACGACAACCATATTAGGCAGTTACACAGATACTACTATATTGGTCTCATCTAGCTACAAAGAACAACAGATAAATGGCCTTTCACTCCAAATTTTAAGTACAAAAAGTCCTTAATTTTTTTCCTTTTTTTAATGTACTGTTCTACTCTGAGACAATAAACATAGTTTTGCTTCATCCCTACAGCTTTGAAAAGAGCTTTATAAATAGAGGAAAGCACACACACAGAAGCAGTACAAAGGTCAAATGCACGCACTGGGCAATACTCAGTATTTGAAAATGTTACCAAAAAAAAAAAAAAAAAAAAAAATCACAGTTTTGATAGTTCTGTGGGAAAAAAAACTTAGCAAATTTGCAACAAAACTGTTAAGTAATTAAGGCAAGACACTTCACACATGAACTTAAACTGCTAATTAAATCCCCCCTGCTTAATTGACTAGATTTGCATATCATTCAGTAAGGAATGGGAATGGCTTGGGCATTACACAAGCGCTTCCTTGTGCAGAAGGCAGCTAAGTAAAATAATCTAAGGGTAGTAAGAAAAAGCAATGTCAGTTTCTGAATGAAATAGAAAATTTCAACTGAGATTTTCAACATTATTTTGTTAAGAACATTAGAACATAACTGATTCCAATCAGTTACTATTCCAATAGTAACATTCAGAACTACAGCAAATGTTTTATATCCATGCTAACTATTCCCCTACTTCAACCTGTGATCACTACTGTCTGCTCATGTGTACAGCTCTCAGTTACTCTCAAAAACGGGTTTACATCCAAGAGAATCCATTTCTGCTTAAAAACCCCAAATACCTTCATTTCAGTAACTGTAGGAGAAAAAGTATCAATGTCTGCCCCTCTCTGGCACTAAACTTAGTGTGCATTTAAAGAAACGTTTGAGAAAACTTTCAGATCTGTAGCAGGAAAAAACCATTTGATTCTCAAATCAACTAAAGCCAAGGAAAACACGCAATTATCTGCCAGCTACATTGTTCATAAATGACCCAAAGTGTGCAGGATAAAACTAGCCTGTCAAAAGCCCTGCTCCAAGGATGTCAGATTATGATTTTTTTATTTAAGTGGATAAGGATTCAGAGTCAAGAACATAGTCTGCTCACGACATAAAACGGATTCAATTGTTTCAGGCTGGTTAACAGACACAGGCAGACACTACAGCAAAAGCTAATACCTGCTCACATTTGGAAGGTTACCACCGCAGAAATGATGCTAACGCACTTTTAAAAAGATGAGAAATCTATAGCATTTGAAAATGTTGTGCAAGAAAATTAGTTCAGCATACAACCCAGAAATCTGCTAGGCCTGCAGTAGAGCGCTTCCTGCTATCTCTGAATGTTGTACTTGCGTGACAGAGACTTTCAGGGTTGAAAAATGTTATTACTATTACATTATCAACTTCTATCATTTCTGATCTTCTGTATTAGAAACATAAAAACAATACAAAAGACACTTAGCTTATTTATCTCGAGGCAAAAGGATTTTATATACAGCACTGATAAAAACATCAGAACACTTCTGATGCCTAGAGTTGCACCATTACTAACACAGGATTACGTGAGATTGCCATCAAGTTTACCACTTGTAAAATACCCTGAAAAGAAAGGCCAGTTCTAGGAGTTGTTCCTTTTAACAGCCTGCTTTTTCAAGTGAGGCTTCTTATACCAATAATCCAAGAACAAACTTTTTAATCTAACAGCAGCCCCCATTTATTCCAGAAATGGAAACAATCGCGTCTTGTAATACGTACCATCTTACAAACAGCAACAGGAATGGCCGCAGGGGCAGCCTCGCGTTGTTCGTGCCAATACAGATGCTGCTGATACCACACTTCCACACTATCTCCAACTACAACGGAGACACTGCAGCCTAAAGCCAGTATAACGCTCTGCATTAGGCTTTGCTTTGACAAGTAAGACTGACTAATAAAATGGTAAAAGCTGGGGGGGTTGCATCTGCACTGTACATTAAAGGAGATTTAACACTAATTATTATTATGATATCGTTAATGAGACAAATACAAGCAAGGGTTTGGTTTTCTGATTGGTTGGTTTTTTACCTTAAACTGTTTTTTAATTGCTCTCCTGCTGACTTGACCAGGAAGGGGAATGAGGACTGCAGACAACTGCATATAGTCGCCCTCCATACTTTTTGAGGGTTACGGAAACTTTCCCATCGGATTCTTGATGAACAATCACTGATGCAAAAAAAAGAAAAATTTTCAACACTGGACTCCTCATTTGTTGCACAGATTTTACTGCTCCCAGCTGAAGCAACATGATGTTAAGATCAGAAAAGCTACTTTCTTCTTTTGCTAAATCACTTATTAGGCCAAGCAGGAGGAACTTAACTGCAATCAAATTACACACAGCTAACACCGATGTGAGCAACTGAAGAATAAGGGCCATCTTTACATTCAAATCTCAGAAAGAAATGAGTAGATCGTAACAACGTATTTCACTGAGCTCATGACTCTGTTGTGGAAGTTGATATCACATCAGGCGATAACTCATTCCGTTCACAGATATTGATAAGGAGATTTTTTTTTTTTTTTTACCTCAGCTTGTATCCTAAAAAAAAAAAAAAATCCATCCTTTATCTCATTTTTAAAAGGTTCTGTAAGTCTTTGAAACATTAATATTCTCCCTAACAAAGCCAGCAGCTGCTCTGCCAGTCTGTGACATGGATGGTTTTGTTAAAAGGTTTGCATGCGGGGTGGGTTTTTTTTTTTTCAGTTCAGTGTGCTTTGCATATGAAACAGGACATTTCCCCACCCTCCACCCCCATTCCCTCCTAATCCAGAAGGGACCTTACTTCCTCCCTCTCAAACAAGCAGCTCATTCAGCAAAAGGGAAATCCCAAGATGCACTCGGGCGAGAAGCCTACAGACGGAGCTTGGAAAAAACAACACAAATCAACAAACCAAAAAACAAAAACACACACATACACCCCACCCCCCCCCCCCCCCCCCCCCAAAAAAAAAAAAGCTACCAGCATGTCCAAAACAGCAGGAAGAGGAGCAACCGAGCTGGTAATTATGAACTTACTTCTGCGAACTACTACTTTCGGACATGGATCTGCCATGCCAGTCATTTAAAAAGTTTTTCCAGGGCAGCAATTCAGTTTGGGCCCTACAGTAATATAACCCACAGACTGCCGTTCTCCCCTGTCAAAACAGAAATCACAGAAAGCCAGTTCGGAGAATCTTTTACATGATTACTCAGGGAGATCGAGTGGGGTGAATTTGGAGCAACTCAATTGTTACTTTGCAATTATAATCTAAAGCAAAACTTGTTTCTATTTTTATAATGAAAACAAAAATCAAGCAACCTTTTCTTACTTAAGAAATTTGTTTGAAACAGGCTCCACGTGTCTCCGTATTTCTCTTCCTTGAGACGTAATGCTGACTTTGTGACATCCAAACCGTCGACAGCAATTAATTCTGATATCACAGGGAATTATGATTTTGACTGAGGGAGTAAAAAAATTCAAAAGGGAGGGTGTCTTATTAATAAAAGAGACTTTTTCAAGGGGGAAAAAACCCCACAAAAAATAATACAGCAACTTCAACGTAAGGGTTTTCACATCTGTTAAGATGGGATCCAGCTGCTCCTTAAGGAGAACATGAATGAACATCCCTCTTCAAAACAAAGAAATATATGTAGTTTCATTAGTGTGAATCTACTGAAATCAAATCAAGTTATAAGAGAAAATTGTGCCAATAAATTAGTCCAGGGCAATTTTGATAAATTTTTTGAAACCTAAATTATAAATTTGCATTTAAATTTGTAAGAGTAGAATTTAAGTGCAGAAATAGACTTCTGAAAAGATAACCTCCACTGAAATCCCATGAATTACTCTAAATTTTCACTTGTAAAATCTTAGCAGAATTTGACCCTCAAATTATAACTGGTGAGGAAAAACTGGCTACGCTCAGGAGCTATGACAAGTGATTTCCGCTCTAAGATCCATTTTGATAAACTTGGACTAAGTCCATTGACTTCACTGGAGTCAAACCACAGAGCAAAACGTTGCCTCAACAACCTTCCCTTAATTAAAGCAAGGCATTAGCTCCAATTATGACTATACTTCAGGGTCTTTTTCAAAGCAGCTCCTATTTCTTCCATTTGCTTGAATCAGTTCCTGGCTTGGTTTGCATGACAGCACAACTACGCTGATGTCAAGTGGGTTATTCTTACTGCATACTAGGCAAAGCAAAGTGATTAAAGACCCTCAAGGTCTAGACCACAGAGTCATTTAAAATATTATCTCTTTTCTATAATGGTAAAAGTTAAACCTCATCTACGCATCTATAAATACATAAATATAACTCTACACACTAACGCAATTCAGTAACGTAACACAAGCTATGGTTGTTTACACAACACTCAGCAACGACACTGGGGGAAGATACTCCTGCTGTTAACTTCCCCATACACTGTCCCCTACGTCTGTGTTAGCACAGCTTCTCCTATAACTACACTTGACCTGATGAAGCTTGACAAACTAAACCAGAATCAAGCGAAACAAAGAGAACACTGCAATTCTTTCTTAGCAATTTCTGTCTCATTGACTCATTTTGGTTTTTAAAGACTGGGCTGGCATCTGGTTCATAGAATTAGGAGCTGCTGTCAGAAAAAAACTGAGTCAGTTGTGCACCACAGCATGGAAACCATAGGTGAGGCAATCATCCATAGGCCGCTATTACTAGTAATCTGGTCGAAATGTGAAGCCCCAGCTCAGGCTCCAGCTCCTTCCTACTCTTCCAGCGGAGTATGCATGTGTCGCCTAACTGGGAAAAAGATATGTAACATTTTTCATCCTGAGCACTGAACTGCTAAACTCAAAATAAAATAAAGCAAAGCGTGACAATCTGTACAAATGCAAATGTCCCAAATGCCAAGACTAACGTTTCTAAAACCTAATTCAACTCTTTCATTTCTTAGCTGCAGGCCGTTTACTGCCACTCCTTTTTTCCACCCAAACAAAAGACGAAAGGGATGACTCAAAGCAACTTGAATTTCAAGCTAAAGCCACAAAGCACTGAATGCCTGATCTTTAATATTAAACAGGTGTGCAGACGATATTCATTCAAGCCTCATCACAGCTAGGTTAATTGTTAAAAAAACTGCAAAAAGACCAAATTTACTTAAAAGACACATGGATAAGTTAAACTGCTACAAATAATGATGTAAGTCGTATGACAAATACAGGCAAATAGTAGTTACAGCACTGCCAACTCCCTCTACACCTTTTTCCCTCCAAATCACCAATTTTTCTTTTTTGTTGCATTCACACAATTTTATATGATAAAAATATATAATAATTTAAAATATAAAATTATATAATAAAAATATAATTTTTTCCTTCAGAATTTAGTAATATTACACACACAATCTTTGCTCTAGAATCAACGGGGCTAAAGAAGGATCAATGGATCCATTACAAAAAAGATTTTCACATAAATATGTTTCTAGAAATTAAGTTTTCAGAAAAGCAACTCCTAATTTGCTACGCTGTGAGGGCCAAGGCCTTTGAGCAGTAGTTCTGCATATCCACTGAATGGTATAATAGAGCACTTTACACCGCTTCACCACTTCTATCACTATCTACTGCTGAATATGATCCAAAGATTATTTGGCTTCACCGGTTTTGCAAAAAACTACGCTGTTGTGGCAAAAAAAGAGAAAGGCAAAGCGCCAAACAAAACTAAATCTTTGGATATATTAGTGCAAGGACTCATTCTATGGCATGTTTCTTATTAGTGAATGAATGGGAACAAAGAAATATCAATAATGGACCTAATGCTGCAGCCTGCACTCTTTTGAATCTGATTTACTTCTCACAGCAGCTCTGCACCACTCTAAATACATTTGTTTCAAAGGAATATTTCTAAATCATACCAGCATGGGTGAGATAATTCACACCCACTGAATAAACTGAAACTGCTAGTGGGGAGTTAAGAATGGCGAATTCTTTTTTTTTTTTTTTTCTTGAATGACACTCTATTATCTTTCAACTCAGATCGGTTTTTCAACTGTGGAATGATGGTACTTTAGAAAAGCATGCTCAACATATAATTTAATGATAAATTCTTAATAACAAAAGTGTAAATCCGAAATCCATTACATCAATGAGGGTTACTGAAATCAGACCTCATTGTAGCATTAATATTGTCTATTTTCTGCCTTTCTAGCCCATTTCTCTCTATAAAAGCTATAAAACTTATTTTACTGCTATAAATGTGTAAACCTGAACAATCTTGAGGATTTTTGCTTTGGTTGTTTTAAAGATACTTGTAAAAAAATGTAGGACCTAGAGAAATGTAATACTTACAGAGGGTTTTTTAATTATTTAAAGTAATTCACTACTTCTAATTGGTACTAATACAATCTCTGTTTTAGTAAGCAGCAGGATCCCCGTGCAGCCTATATTTTTTAATGCTCAGCAGAATTAATTTTGTTAGCTAGGTCCTGAAAACAGCACCTACGAGCATTATGTATGCAGTCCAAGATACTCAGCACTCCAGTATTACATAATAATAGAAAGAAAATTACTATCAAGATCCCATTTCTGCCATCTGAACTGCACGGACAGCTCTTTAGATCTGTGCAGCTCCCCCACTGAAATCGATACAGGTTGTGGACATAGGTCAGCCGCCAGATTTTGGACTGCAGGATACAGTCACACAAATAGCCTCATGCAGAAGTTACTTTGGCCTCTTCAAGTTCAATAAACGCACTTGACTGCAGTAGCTTTCTTCTCCTGTGTTAAGTGACACAAAACAGCTTAATTTTCCTGAAAAGTAACAGGAAAGTTTTTACTAAATGGTCAAAGATTACCTACAGCAGCATTACAGAAATATTTTAGACTTTCTTTCTTCACTGACAGAATTGGGAAGCCTCACCATCATTATCTTCTGTTTAATGGCAATAAAGGCAACAACTTCTTATAAAATGAGAAAATCTAAAGATTGAAAGAAAACAGGTGGTATTATTTCCGATTTTAACAGAACCACTGGCACATAACACTAATGTAGATATGCAGTAAAAATTCTGCAGATCCCTCCCCAGGAGAGTGTCCAACTTGAGTGCCCGGCTGATTCTACCTGGGCATGAAGAACCAGAGCCTGTAACACAGGTAATGCAGGAAGTGGAGGGGGTAGGGGACTTCATAAAAATGCAGGTTATGACAGCGAAAAGATATGAAATGGTTTTTCTTCAAACCCTAACAGATGTTGTCCAATTACGGATGCAAATAAATCACCCTCTGCATTCCAAGTCAGAAAACACATACATAAAAGCTTTCTAAATACATTTCAGTTTAAACTTGCATAATTCTCCCAGTGGAGAAATCATCTTCAACTTATGTAATCCTTAGAAAGAGACATTATTACATACAATTCTGTGCCACTAAGAAACAAGGAAGACACATCTCTAGAAAAGCGGTGCACCCACACACAATCATACGGGTGTGGAGGGAACAGAGGGGGAAAGCTGCAACAGGGACGCAGAGACCAGAGTCTGCTGTTTCCACAGAGACTGATCTGTAACCGAGCTCAAGGGGCTGCTCCCCTTTCACCAGCCAGAACTGTCTGTTATACTTAACCCAGACTTCCTAACACTTGATATCCTGTCTGCTATTTCAATGCCCTTACTCAATGTTTCAGACAGACATTACACAAACTGGCTGGTGAAAAGGGTTGAGAAACCAAGAAGCAACCCGAGTCAATGACCTTATTCTATAAAATGATACCATTGACTGAACAGAGGATGAAGAACAAAGCAGAAGGGTACGTGTCTTCTGAATATATCACTGAAATCTTCCATACAAAAAGACAAGCACTAAGCTATATCTTATTTTGTTAATATTGCTGTTTTTTAACCCTTAAAACTGAAGCAATTCTTGTGCTTCCAGTGCAACTGATTCTCACACCAAAACAGAAACAGTTTCAATTAAAAAAAAAAAAAAACACGCCCCAAAACCCCAAACATAAAAGTCACCTTTTCTACAAAGCATGTGCAAAGGTAACTGTACATAAATCAACAAACAACAAAGCCAGTAACCAAGTTATTCATTAGCTCCTTTGCTGTTTATCTCCAGTATATGGAATGATGCTGCAATTTTTACATATGCACAGAATCTCTATCCTCATGTATGTTTTCCCTGACTTTTTAAGTAAGACTGTTAAAACAACTGAAGACTAATTAACATGAGTAAGGGTAGCAGGACCTGTCTCATTTAACAGAAAATATGACTATGCAGCTTATCAGGTTGTTTTAATATGCATCCACTGCTTGGAGAAGCTCAATTTTGTGTGACAGCAACCAAACTATAGATGGAGCCAAGGATAAGAGCTCCACACATGGGAATTCCCATTGGCTTCCAGAAGAGCTCTGTCCATGAAACACTGACAGGATCAGAGCTTGAATTTGTATCACTGTTTTTGTTACCTCATCCAACCAAAAGTCAAAGCAAAATAATTAGCTCAGAGCAGAGGGGCCAATCTCTGTCAGCCAGCAAGCTTGCCCAATACTGACAAAATAGGCACACTCAAAGAACTGCACCTGATACAATTTTGAGGCCAAGTTTATGGTCCTTGAATTTGCATCAGAAAAAAAGGCTGGCCCCTATCCCAGCTTTAGACATATTTCCTCATCAGTAAAAGATAAAATAATTAAAAAAAAAAAATTACAAATCCTAAATACAAGAACAAAAAATCCCACCCTATTAGATATCTACCGCGATCTCAAAACCCAACCTCGCGTGCAGCAACCAGCAGACAAAATCCTTTCAGTCTGAAGCCAGCTCCCAGCTGCAGAAACTACTGCCCCGTTCAGTAAGATCTGTCAGGATCAGAGCACCATCAAACATCTATGAAACCAAAACCCCGTTAATGAGCACAATGAAAACACTGCAAGTAGCACAACTACAGGTTCTGCTCTCAGCTCTAGCACAGCCCTGTAAATGCCAGGTAAGGCCACAAACTTAGTGAAGCTACTTTGTCTCAACGCTGGTATATTCTGGTTCAGAATCCGTCCCTCTGGTCTGTGACTGCAAGTACTGCCAGTCAACACACAGGAAGAAGTCTGATACATATACAAGTCTTCTGTGGTTTGTGGGTGAACTGGTTCCAATTACTATGCCGGCTGATTGCTTGAGTGAGAACTGTAGAACTAGCCCCAAACCTTCACATTAACCTCATGTGCTCCAGAAGATACAGGATCAGGAGATTCTAGTAATAATCTGAGTTTGAATCTCTACACTGACCATGAAATGTAAAAGACATACAAGACTACACAAGGTGTAAATGAGGATGGTAAGGGATCGGAGCACATCATCTCCGAGCAAAGTTGCTTCTCTGTAATTATTTTCCAAGAACACATACTGACTATATTAGAGACTGGGAGAGTGGAATAGCATTTAAAAAAAGTGGTGCAGATTAATTACTGTATATGACCCAGATTCAGAAAACATATGCAAACAAATTAGATATTATCTAATAAAATGTATCAATAACACACATACTATAATTGACAAATTTAAAACAAAACCACGCTATATTACTATATTTTAAAGTAATGCTTCCTGTATGTGAAGATCAATTTGAATTAAGTGCTCTATGGCCACTCAGCTAAAATAGATTAGCCTAGTAATTGACAGTATCCTATCGCTAGATTCTCTACAATTCAGTCCAAGTTACTTTTGCCTAAGCTCTAATTTCTTTCCAAGAACCTCCTGTTGGATTTAGCGTAACTGTTCCATGAGAGTTCCGTCTAAATAAGAGTTACAGCATCAAGCTCAAAGTTTGCTTTTTTTAAAAAAAAAAAAAAACAAACAAAACAAACACAACACAAAAACACAAACGTGAGAATCAAAGATTTCAGGGTCTAAGTACTGCACACAGACACAATTCTTTGTGCGACGGCAAAGCAGTTTGGCCAGCTCAGCCAGCAATGTGAGTTCCAATCATCAGTTATCACCACTGACAGAGAGCCAGCCCACTCCTTACTGTAGTCAGTACCATTCAAACCCCTCAGGTTTTGCAAAATAACTCTGCTAATAGATGAAAATAACATGAGTTTTCAATAAGAATGGACAATGCATCTCTTTAGATACCCAAATCTTGCTTGGGCTCAACCACCTAGATATAGCCCAAAGTTCCCCCTCTTCTAGCAGCGTTGAGAATCAAGGAAGGTGTAGATAAGGTACAAGTGGCTGCCAGAATTTTAACCGCTGCGTTGTCTAGACATGCTCTGAGCAGCCTCATACAGACACCTCCAGATGCTTTTACAACACTGATCTAAACGCGCCTCTCAGCAAGTGAAAACACACCCTCCTTGGTCAGTCAGCTCAAGCTTGTGATAACCATGCTCATATCCTGGCACAGAGACCAGGTGTTAGGCTCCCAACACATCCAAAAAATAAACTGTGTTTACATGCATCTTCAAAGCATGCTACTGCTTGGGCAGAACATACGCCCAACCCCGAAACCACAGAAATGGAGAGGCAAGTGAGACAGCCCAGACAATGAAGGGAGAGGCAGATGTTTAAATATCTTAGGCAGTGATTTTCAAAAGAAGAGATTGCATATAATTCCTTCTCTAATTCAAGAGGACTGAATTCAGGAACTTAGGAACTATTCTGGGGCAAGGGAGCCATAGTTGACTCAACATCATTAGATCATTATTTGCAGCATATTCTTTGTCTAACACACATGCACGTACCTGCTTCTTTGTTCTTGATCTACAACATCTGTAAAACTGTTTGCACGCTTGGGAAAAAAAATGCTGACGTCTGCTTAAACACTGACATCTCCTCAGATACACAGGATTTTGTTTAAGCATGGTATCATTTTTGAAGTCCAACTCTTAAGCTGTAAAAGGATTCTGAACTAAACTACTGCCTCAAGACTTCAACATTTTTGTTTTAGGGACTCCAAATTTTTTACTGGAGAATCTCAAGTATAATTCTTGAACATCAGGTAGGAGAACAAATGACTTCATTGCTCCATGGAAAAACAACTGAACCCTCAGTTCTTAAGCAAAATTTTCCAAGGGTATTTATCAAGTCAGTTTGTACCGAAAAGAATAAAACCATCCAGTGGTCTAAACACCACTGCCTGTGAACAAAACCAGAATCTCTCTGCTATACCTACCATAGGATATATACTATTAACAAATAAAGAAGATTACTACTGCCAGGAGGCAGGACTTTAGGATACAGGAAGAGAAGGATACACTTTCTAGCTCTACTACTGCAGCATTTCAGGTGGCCATAAAGCACAGCACAGCGCAGCACCTAAAAGTCCACAGCTACCCTACAACTCAGTCAGTACAGCGCTATTTCACTTTCAGCAATTTTTGTTCTTTGATTTGGCTGCACACTTGACCTGGCTAAACCTTACTCCAGCTGAGAAAGCTGCATGTTGTGGCAGCACTGGGTTGGTAGGCATTGTGAAATAAAGTGGGAGGCCTTATGTGCTCATTTGTGTGTCAGTACCCAGAATGCAGCTTCTAGCTTCCAGCTACTTCATAGAAGTGCTGCTGGGACTTGAACCGTGGGAACACTGCAGTGCTAGCGTGTGTGGGTGTGTTCACACGTGTGCAAGGAAAGCTCTCTTATTCTCTTACTGTCTGATCACATACAGTTTTGCTAAAAGTACAGATGTCTGGCACACAGGTAGGAAATATGAAAGCACTGTCAAACGTTGCTCGGTTCAATATTTAAAAAAGAAAAAAAGGGTTCAAAAGAGACAGAGTCAAACCCACCCTCCTTTACTGGAAATAGCAACCAACAAAGCCTTCAGGCCTGCTTTTTGAACTAATTCAATCATAGCGGAGGCATACTGATGTTAAGAAAGCAGAGAGCTGTCTGTCACACAAGTGGAAAGAGAGCGTGAGAGACACACCAAGGCCCTATCTATACCAGCAAGTGAACACTCAACACGCACCAGCTGCTGAGCTCAACAAAAAGGCTTTGGCACTGATGATGGACTTCTAGGACCCTGTTTTGCAACCCTGTCACGTTATTCACATTTTAAATTTCTAGAAATACCCCAGAATGTAATGGTTGTGCTCCATGCCAGTAATGCTGGATGAAATGAGACACAGGTAGGGAAACGGGACACCCACTCAAGTAAAAGCCGTGTTAGTGCATGGAGACTCTGAAAGACCAGAGAGAAAACAGCAGAAAAAAAACCTGCATGAGTGTGTGAGAAGGTGGAAAACCCAGTGAAGGATACGAACAACGGAAAATGGAGAAGTTATCATACAGCTCAAGAAAAGAGCGAGCTTTGGGAAGTGGCAGGAAGGTGAAGGAGCTTACGGGAGGTCAATCACTCACCCAAGGATGAACAGGGAGCATATACAAATCAAAATTTTAGAAGAGGGTAAGGAAAGTGGCTGAGGCCTCTGTGGTCCCTGCTCTAGTGGGGGCTCCAGCTGTCACAACTCCCTCCAGTTTTTAGTTACAACCCTTTGCTGGCTTCAGATCTGGGTAAAAGCTTCTTCTGCAAGTGGCAAGACCAGGCAACACGCATCTTCTTCAACCAACCAGGCTGACTGAGACACATATATCTGCATCTATGTATCCATCTCTTGATATAGATGGACAGACATGCACAATGGATACTTGATGCATATAGAAATATATGTTGGGAATGAAGTATCTAGGTAAGGCTATGCCTTGTGGCAATGCTTTAAAACCACACCAAGGAAAAAAGGGAAAGGGGGGAAAAAAAAAAAGAAAAAAAAAGGAGACAGGAAAAAAAGGCAGCTTTGCCAGTACGCTGAATCTGCAACGGGGGCTTGTGCCAACCCAGCTCCTCCATTTAAGTCAGACCCTTAAAAGGCAGAGCAGTGCTGGCAGAAATCTACATACCTCATCACGTAAACCTCATGAAGACACACAAAAAGGTCAAAAAACTCACTGCTTCTTAAACAGCCATAAAAATGGTCATATGCATCCCACGCTACCAACATACTAACAGAGCCCCAGGGAAAACACAACGCACAAAGCAATGTGTACACACATAAATAAATAAATTGGGAAACTGATGTAAAGCCCACTCTTGAAAGTAGAAGACCGACTATCTGACACAGCAGATTATGGCACACAACACACACAAACACTTCTGTATAAAATAGAACAAAGCAACGCAGAGATCTACATCAAAAAGGAAGACCACCACAAAGACACATATGCTTCACCCTTTCATCCACAGAGACAGACAGACACAGAGCCCAACAGACACACAAAACCCACACAGACTGACAGTAACGAACACACACAGACATGGGACCATCCTTTCATTTCCTTACTAGGCATCTAAACCTTACTCCAATGTTACTTGCCCCTGGCCACAGTCTACCAATCTTAGAGCCTGATTAAATCTCTCCGTAATTATCTGCGCACACTGCTTCAACACAAATGACCTTAGCATATGATATCCGTTGGCTAAGCCCAACGGAAAAAGACTTCAGAAAAAGGAAGGATAAGCGTACAAAACTCTGCCAGCACTGTCAGGGTCTCCTCAAGACTGCACTACATTAATAGGAGAGCCCTGAAGACAGCTCAAAAGCCTTGAAACTTAAGCCCAGTTCTGCATAGGATGTATGATAAAGCGATCTTTTTTCTCTACCCCATCATCTGAGCACACACTTATCGCTCTGTTCTTCCCCATCAAACTCCTTGCCACCTCCCAAATGAACCTATGCAGGAGACTTAACGTTTTATGATGACAAATTTTTGGGCAAAATTTTTTGAGAAATAGGTGGCCACGATTTCCTTACGTACTTTTTGGCACCCACTATTAGGTATCTCGAATTCACTCTGCAAGAAGTGCTGCGCTGCACGCAGATTTTGGAGGGTGGGGGAAGAGTGCTTGCCGCGTTCTGAACTAGGACCTATTGAAGGGTCACCAAAAAAAGTCAGGCAAAGCCAAGATTTAGTAGTCTTTTCTTGTTCTCCACCTGCAACCTCACCCGGGGCGTTGGATAAATCATACAACTGAATAGAATGCCATAAAAGCCTTGTAAGAAAAGGAAAGCACACCTCTATTAGCATTCATTTTAATTAAACTCTGGAAATGACCAAGCTAGGGAAACAGTACCTTTCTGGAGCAAGAATGTAGAGATTTCTTAATTTTGCTTCCCAAACAAAGCACGCTCTAGAAAATTCATTTCCCAACATGAAAAATGCCTCCACTGTCAGAGCCTATTCTCCTCTCACAGACATTCATATACATCTACCCCACCATTCCATCTTAGCACATGACTGACGGAGAATAGACAAGCCATTAAAAACACATCCACCTCCAACCACGGAGATAATGTGGCTCATTACAGCCTAGCTTTGTCACAGCGGTTCTGACACTCCAGCGGGAGGAAAAGGAGGGGTGAGGACAAGGACTGGAACGGGGGCTAAGCACAAGACCAGGAGAGAAACTGGAACTTGAATGAGTGGGACTTTACTCCTTAATCAAAAAACGCAGACGTCAATCAAATGGGCTAATCAGGCCTCTTAGGCGAGCTGTAGGAATTACTGCATTGTTTGTGCAGGATATTTTAAAAACTCTGGGGTTTGTTTGGGTATTTTTGTTGCTTTTTTTATAAATAAAAGCCCTATTTAAGTCTGAGCACGTCTGCCCCTTTAAACAGCTATTTAGTAAGTTAATTAAGAATTTTACTGAACATTCTCAGTGGGCTTTAAACGTTGTTTCTCTTTTTAAGGCTCGTGTCATTGCCCTTCCATTCCAGACACATAAAACCAAAGAAAAGTTCAGAAATCTCTGACAGATAAGGCAGAACCCAACCAACAAACCTGCAGTGTAAAACTCAGTAGGCAAGAGTTTGCTTTAACCTTGTATCGGGAGAGAAGGAGCGGGAAGCGAACTGCTCGTCCCACGGCCAGTGGCACCGTCGCCAGCTAGCCAGACACCCCGGTGTCTGTAAGCAAGTCCCCAAGGCCTTGTGGCACTGCTGCCCATTGATCAGGACCGGTGCCAGATGCCAAGGCAGCCTCCCACCCACACACCAGGGATTCTGGGATCTAAAAGCAGCTCAGACTGAAAGAAAAACAAAAGACACCTAAAAAAATGTGCTTTAGCCGTCTGGCTCAGCACGGCATGGCATACCTTAAGAAGCTGCTGCAGCTGGCCCTAGACAGATTCATTTACTGAATGTATACATAATCCAATATACAAAAGCCTGTCTGGTGGGGAGATTCAGACTCCACAGGGATACTCTAAAAGCAGGGACTTCTCCATTCACATTCCGCGCACTTAATCTGAACACCAGTAACCTGCATTACCATCAGGATTTTTTCTCAGCAGCCACATTTTATTTCAATACAAGCACTTAGACGATTTAGCCCCCACCTCCACCCCTGGTAGCATGCAGTCGATCAGAAAATTGTATATATTTGTATCTAGAGTGATCAGTAAATGTTATTTTTTTCTGGCTTCTTCCTTGTCTTGACCCCTGACTGAAGCTCTGAAGACTCAAAATCACATACTTCCTGCTAAAGTCTGGGGTAGGGTGATGGGTTTCAAAGATCAGGTTCCGTGTATAGTAAGATATGCAAACACGCATATATTATTTAAACAAACTCCAACTACCGTGTTCAGAACACAACCAGAGAAAAAAAGGTGCCATCTCAAACACTGCTCGTCTACATTAACACACACGTGGTGAGAATTAAGAACACGATTAGATTGCTAAATGACTCAAAGGAAAAGCAGCTGGTAACAAATTGGGTATATCAATGGATGTTACCGAAATTATAGAAAATTCCTTTCTTCTTTCTCCCCCCACCCCCTTTAAAATTAAAGGCATCACTTACCCTGGGGGCTTTCCTCTTGTATTTGTTGTTATAGTCAAATTTTTCTTTCATTTCATCTAAGAGCTGGCCCAGTCTAGCTTTCTCCTCTTTCCCAGTGTAATCCTGGCTGAGGAGGATATAGGATCTCCAGTTTGCAGAGTCAAAGCCCCAGTGGCAAGTCCTGTTTTCCAGCGATTTGTGAGAGTGGACCACAAATTTGTGAGGTGGGTACATAAGCCTGCAGTCCAAGCACTGGATGCAGGCTGCGCTGGGGTTACTGTAAAGCTCTGGCACCAAGAGTCCCTTACACTTCCCAAAGCACTCATGATACACCTTGAAGCTCTTCTCTGTAAGCTCCAGCTCAATTGTGCTAGAGAATTCCTTCTTGCAGTGGGGAGGATAGGTGCCACCATAAAGCAAGGCGTTACAAAGCCTCTCAGCATCAGTTTTAGTGATGAGCCCGCAGGAAGGAGCAGAGAAGGGCAGGATGCCCATGACTTTGAGGATTTCCAGCTGGTCAGCAGTGCATCTGGAGCAGTAAATGTGTAGCTCATCACACACTGAATTAATCTGCTGCAGGGAGAAGTCCCTGAGCACCGAGTTCAGGATCTGGGGCAAGCAAAGCCGCTTTTCTCCACCCACCACGAAGCAGGAGATCGTTTCCCCTTCCAGGATGGTCTCGCACCTCTCTGTGGATCTGTCCGAGGGCATGAAGAAGGGACCAGGCATTACCGGAGGAGGCTGGATAGGGGGCAGATGCAGTACAGGTTCTGCTGGGTCTTTGCCATTGTCTTTCTTGTACATCTCCTGTGCCCATCGTGCTGAGAAAGCAGCGGGGCCACCCAGGGAGCTCATAGAGCTCAGATGAAACTGTTCCAAGGTCTTCTGCAGTCCTGGATGAGGCTGGAAGCTGCTTCTACTTACAGTCTCCATTTTTTAGTTTCTATTCCCAAAACAAACAACAAAAATCCCCAGTTATCTTCCACCCTGGTACAAATCCACTTATTTTTTTTCTTTAAAAAAATCCCTTACGAACAAAATAAAACAACCCACCCTTGTTTTTTTCTCCTTCCCACTCAGGTTTAACAATCCACTAACGAATAGGAAATAAATCCTTTTGTATGCGTGTCTCTCTCTTCTTTCTTTTCTCTTGGTTCGTTACAATTTCAAAACCTCCAAGTCTCCAAGCTGCCCCGATGGAGCACAGAGTCACGGCAAAAAGAGGTCTTCATCCGAGCACTCACCCCCTCAGCCAACCCCCCAGGCAAACCAATCCCGCCTCCCACACCTCCACCGCACACACACACTCACTCACACACACACACACGCCACCCACAGAAATACAAAAAGTCTGTGCCACGCTCCGAGCACCAGGGGCTCAAATATGTTCTGGCGGCTGCTGCTTCTCTGCAGTAATCACCCTTCTGTCCATATCCACCGAAAGGAAGGCGCGGGGGAGGAAAGTAAAAAGCAGGAGGAGGAAGAAAGCTTGGTCTGTGGAAGGGAACAACGCAGAAGAAAAGGAAAAGGCCCAAATCTCTGGCACTTCCAAAACGGCGCGGGGGCTTCGGACGGGCAATAAGCAGGCTCCCTTCCCCCTCGTGGTCCCTCAGCTTGATGTGGGAGGACTCCTCGTCTCTCGGTTCGCCTTTCTTCCCTTATTTCTCTCGGTCTTCTCGGCGTGCCGTGGGGAGCCGCGGTAACAGAGCGCACATCCTCCCAGCTCCTCTTTCCAGCAGAGACTGAGAGTGCCTGAGAGCTGAGCTAATGCAGGCTGGCTCAGCCTCCCTCACTCCTCCTCCTCCTCCTCCTCCTCCCCCCCTCTGTTTGTTGGTGTCTGCCTCAGTCATTGAATCCCAGCCAAGAATGTGACCAACTCCCCAGGCCGGGCTCTTCCAGGAACAGCGGCCGCCTCCCCCCTCCGCTCTGCGCTGAGCTGCTGCACAGGCAGGCGCGCAGCACGGCCCCGGGCGGCAGCGCCGGGGAGGGAGGGTAAACTGCTGGGTTCACAGACCGCCGCGCCGCGACGGAGGGGCGGTAGGGCGAGGGCTTTTTCCTCTTGCCGCTTTCTTTCTGGACAGCGGTAAAAAGGGAACAAGCGAAAACGCGGCTGCCTCACGCTCGCGCGCACACGAAGTGCAAGCGCACCACAAAAAACCTGTCCGTCGCAAAACCTGCTTACAACGCCTCCGCTCAACTTTGAGCACACGCCCCTCCACCAGCAGGAATCGCAGGCGTGCAAACGCAATTTATGGCCGAAAACAGCGCACCCCGATAGCACATCCCCGCGTGCACAACGCGGCGAGCCGCGCACCGACTGCCCCCGGCGCTACGTGCACATGCCTGCCCTGCTCGCCACACACAGGTCACACGCCCGGCTCACGTGCGACGCCTGTGCGCGCTTAACACGTGGACGGAGCGTGCGGCACAACTGCAACGCAGGTGTGCGGGAGGTGGGTGAGCTACCCGAGCCCTCCCTGGAGCAGTAACGCGGAGCCAGGCAAGAAAAGACACATTTGTCGCAAACGCGGGCAGGGCGATAGCTCTGCTTCAACGCGCGGCCACGCGGGATCTCCGGGCACGGCGCCCACGCCGCCCGCGCGCCGCGGCAGACCCGGAGGCGAGCGCCCCCTACCGAGCGAGGCCGGCCCCGGCCCCGGCCCCGGCCCCGGCCCCGGCCCCGGCCCCGGCCCCGGCCCCGGCCCCGGCCCCGGCCCCGGCCCCGGCCCCGGCCCCGGCCCCGGCCCCGGCCCCGGCCCCGGCCCCGGCCCCGGCCCCGGCCCCGGCCGCAGCTCCACAGCGGCGCTGCCAAGTGCGTTGGGATCCGACTGCGCTGATCGGGAAGGAGGTGCCCGCTGGTCTCCGGTAATATCAAATTTCAAAGCAAAAAAAAAATTGTCTTCTCCCTTTTTTCCATGGGCTGCATAACTACAATTCTAAAAAATATTTCAACCAGCGCTAAGTACAAAGATAAGAAACAAGCTCAAAAAGTTACGCCTGTTATCTCTGAACTCTGTTACCTGTGTCTGTCAAAAAAAAGACGGGAGAGCAGTTTCACGCCAATACAATTGTTAAAATCTTATTTGTAATGCAACAGTGACTTTAAGCACAATTCATAGTATAGAATCTTGCCACACTGACGCAGAAATTGAGCATTCATATAGTCTCTTCTGAAAGACTTTACCGTTACAGTATAAAAGCAGAAAAAACAGGTAGATCGGGACAAAAGAGGAGGAACAAATAGACAAATATCCAAACACTGTTTAAAAGAGCAAGCAGAAAACAAAAAGGTTGCGATTTACTCAGAATCAATGTAACGGGGCAGGGAACACAACAAGCTCTCACATTTTGTTTATATTTTTGTATTCTGAAATCCCATTCAGAGTAACGGAAAGAGGCATCACAGAGTTGCAAAAGAGCTTTGATCTTGCAATGAAATCAGCATTTCTCCAGAGAGGAACCCACTCTCACGTACCCAACTTGGACATCAAGCCCTAAGGTATTAAAGGGGAGTTCAGAGAAGGCAAGAACCAAATACATCGGTCCAAGTCATCAGCTGTGTCCTCATGTGCTGAGAGAAGACACTTCGAGAATCTTTACCAAATTGCTTCAGCACAGAAAGCCATTGGTGGCAAGAAGTACCCATTACGTTTCTGTCCGTACAATGCATCGCACGTGGATCTACTGATCCACAAGTGGAATTTTTAGATATTAGCACAACACCAAGGTCTAAAGACACGATCTAACAACCTAGGCCATACGGTCCTTGTTGATGCCTGATGCTAAAGAGGTCACCACATTAAGAGAAAGCAGGGCTAGGAATATTCTTCGCTGAGTAACAGAGTAAAAGGTTTTAGTTAAGAATAATTTCCAATAATATTCTTCAGAAACTATGTATGGCACCTTTTGATAATCTGAAGGCCATCTATGACGTTCCATCCATTCCGTCACTTCCAAACCGAAGGGTGTGCTTTATTAGAAAGAAAACCCTCCCCACCATCCAGCCTTGTCTTGGAGGAGTTCTGACTATGACAAAGAAGTACCAGACACACAACGAAGTCCATCAGGGACATGGCAATCGAACTGACTCCCATCGAAGGTACTCGGATACGACGGTGGGCAGCAGTAGAACAATTCCCTAGTCGGAGCTGGTCCCATTTCAGTCATTATTTTTTTTAACTCACTAAAATAGAAACGGCCAGATACACTCAAACATCATGTGTGGAGTTCCTGATTCTTTTAAAGAACAAAATTAATGCTTGCAGGAAGTTTGGATAGCAATGGAGAAGCTTCTTAGCTCTGGAAGCTTTATTTCGCACTCCCTTAGGAAGAAAGGACAGTAGTAACTGCAGTTCATTTTAAGAGAGGTGCCATCTTCCCTTCCAAATGACTCTTTTATGCAAGTAAATCGGTGGATCGTGCAACAGATTGGTTATGGGTGGAATTCATAAATGGAATTCCTGAAGCAGAGGGGACTACCAAAACGACAGGAAGGATGGTCTTGCGGTTAAGGCAGAAAACTCAGGACATCTGGGGTCTATTCCCAGATCTCCCACAGACTTCCTGTTGCCTTGGGCAAGTTGTTTAGTCTCTCTGTGCCTCAGTTTCTGTATCTGCAATAGCCAGATGGTGCCCAATTAGAGTGGCAGCTTCTGAACCTAAATTCATGACGGGACAGAAACCAATTTTCAACTCCTGCAGTAACAACACAGTAAAACTTCCATTTCTTTATATCCCACAGACTCTGCGGTATTAAACAGCAGCAGGGCGGGAGAAGGGGGAGCGACGAGAGCTGTCATTTGGGATTAAGGTGGCAGTGGCTTCTGAAGTCTCTGCCTCCCCTGATAACGGACCGTGAGCGCTGCGCATCTTAAAATCATCTTAATCTTTCCCCCAGTAACTGTTTGTCTTGCTCCAGTTCCAAAGCCCTCTAGCTGGAGGAAGGAGAGGGGAAAAATATCTCGGAGGAAGGGCCCTAACACCACAATGTTTTTCTCACTCTCTCCCTCTTCTCCTCCCCCTCTCCATTGGCTTCAAGGCCAACAGCTCCTGGAACACAAACACTCTTGTAAACTTCTGAACCACACAGCCCTATGGTGGGTGGGTGTTTGCTCCCTGCCTGCCAGTTCCAATCCACCCACAGATTCCAAAGGCCCAGAACAAAAAGCAGACTCCATTTTCCATATTTAACAGGCAATTCGTTTCCCTCCCCATCGCCTTCATTTGCAGAAGTCGGTGCCTCTCACAAGTATCGTGTCCCACCTTTTACACGTTCCCCAAGTGGAGCGTATCATGTTTATGCATATTTTTATATAGACATATGAAAAGTATATTCTAAACAAATTCACCCCAGTCCCCCTCTGGTTTTAGATGCCTGCTTAGTCAGGAAGAACTGGGGATTATCAAGGACTGTGCTGCATATTGCAGCGATTTGACGAAACGTTTGGGAAGAGCCTGTTGTGAAGATTGTGAAGAAGGAAAGTAAGTGAAAAATAGAAGCGTGGGTGCAAATGTGACACATCACAATTCCTACTGTAGCTCACGTTACTAAGTTCTTTATAGCAGCAAACATCTAATTTCTCCATGTTTATATTGTACATATTCACTTCTAATTGTGACATTCCAGTGCTGAAGTAAAACAATTTCTGCACGACCAGGATATTTCCTTCCCTCCTTTCCTTTAGAGACCATCTGCTAAAGGTCATCATTTTCATTGATCATTTCCCTTACAGTGAAACCGGGGAATGCCAAACTAGCCAGAACCTGCAGAATAAGGTTTCAAACTCTGTTGAAAACATCTGAGACTCAAGTGGTCTTTTTCAATCAAATATTTCCTTTTTTCATCAACACACAGATTCAGCTTACCGAAAATTATTTCACAAATGTGTACCAACTTCTTAACTTTTTGGCTAAAACAAATTTTGAAACATTTATTTTTAAAGAGACTGCATTTTATTGTACACTTTTCTCTTAGAAACGTACTGAAATAAGTGAATTTTAAAACATCTAAAAAGTCACAAGAAAAAAAAGTTTCATGAATCAGTCATATTTAAGATGAACCAAGCAAAAAATTTCACTGTCTGAGAAGGTCTGCAATGGACTCATGTCAACAAAAATGTGCTCTTTTTTAATTAATGGAAAAATCAACTATTTACACAACACTTTTCAGGCCAAAGAGCCCAGTGAGGTGGCTGGGACTTCTACGGTATTTACCACCTTTCAAGGCCTACCATTTTCTAGGTGAGCTTTGGGACGCTACACATCCTTGAAAATCTACCCCCTATACTACACTTCATACTGACTGGTTACAGGTTTGATTTACATACTAATAGCTCGTTTATAAGGTTATTTTAGGCTTTTACTGTGCTCCAAGTAGTGGCGAGATCTATTCTGGGAGCAGTAAAAACAAAATTGGTAATTATGAGACTGTAAGTGGGGAGGTGGTGTATAGGTAGATGTAAAACTTTCTGAAATTGCTGAGTTACATGAGTTGGCAGTTGGTGAAGATTTCTTAAGATAACCTTGGATAACAGGATAAGTGGGAGGTCATTCCAGTGGGGAATTCCACACTCAAAAAAGCACATGGGAAGCAGAGCTAGAACTGAATCTGGATTCTTCTGGCATTCCCAGGGCACCCTCTGTGAATCTTACTGCAGTGTTCTGGCTACAGGGAAAATCAGACAAAACTATTTGGATCAATAAGCTAATGGGCTCAGAGTTTAGCGATCATTTTCTCTTCATAAAGCCGCTCAGCATTTAGAAAATTACTAACCAGTAAAACAGGAGAACAGCAGCGCATTTCACTTACTGTCTCTAGCCTGATTCAAACAGCAGCAAAAACAAGTTAAGTGAAATTTTTTCACTTGCCTGATGGCACAGAACAACGCGCACTTCGCCTTGCTGTCCTACTCCCCTGCCCTTTCCACCACTGGCTGAAGAAACAGACACCTTCTCATTTACTGGACTTAAAATCCACCTGTGGAAGCATGTTAGACAGCTACCAAGTGTTTGTACTAACTACCACCTTCTAAGGCCCATGTGCTGTCTCAGTGCTATTGCAATGAGCTGCTGAACAATGCAAGAAATGCAGTCTTTTTTTTTTCAGGGAGCATCAAAGTAAAACTTTTTTTTGCCCCCAAACATGCCTGAAAATCTTTCTTTTTTTTTTTTTTTTTTTTTTTTTTTTAAGATCATAACATTGGCTTTATGGCAATAAAGATCAGACCTAAGCTCTTAACATTAAAAGATGCGATTTGTAACTATATGTCTAAGGTAACAGTGCTACAAGATAATAAGAGTCAAAAAAAATCTAGGCTCTGTCATTGACTTCTTTGAGCCAAATTTTGAAGGTGGTGTGGATGAACCATTTTAAAAGCATAATCCAATGCATAGAGCAAGACTGCAATCTCTACCTTCAGTTGCCCAGCAGTTTGAAAGCCTTGTAGGGTCCAAATCATGGGAAGAATGAGAAAGCAAGTCCAGAATGAGGACAGAAAAGCAGAGTTCCTGTTTCACAGGTTATTTCCACTCCAGCCATGCTATGTGGTTTCAATGAAAATACCCAAGTTGTGTATTTTGAACAACAAAGGCTAAGGAGCTACAGGACTGCCCTCTACCTCCTGGAAGGTAGAGCCATCTTGACTGTGCCACATACAATCTTCTACAGTTTGAGAGAAACTCAAGACCAAGGAATAAACTGAAGAAAAAAATCACAATGACAGAATGTGGGAATGCTGGAAACATACTCTGAGGCATATGCACAAAGCAGGCACACGTAAAACAGAAGCGATCTTATCTTCTTCCCCTCTAGCATCCATGACCTGGGCATAGATGATAAAGCAATCTCTCTCTAGAACGCTGCTCCTCTCCAAGGTCTTGCCCCTCCTTTCCCTGCCAAACATATTGGTTTAATATCTGATCTTTTCAGTGACGGCAGCTAGCTATGCTGTATTGTATGGGTTTGGTTCAGCTAACTGATTATATTTTACCATGTTCACAGCAGCTTCTGCCACCACTAAGAAGAGAATCCCATGGATTCAGAAGTCATCATTATTTTCTTAACCCCATTCACAGCTCTCGGTTCCTGTCCAGCTCAGCTGCATAGCCTATCTCCTTCTGTATCTTTTACTTCTTTCCAAAGTACAGAACCTCTTGATCAACATACATCTCATATTCGTCTCTATTCCTGATCCTCAGAGGACAATCACAGAATCATAGAATAGTTTGGGTTGGAAGGGACCTTTAAAGGTCATCCAGCCCACCTCCCCTGCAATAAGCAGGGACATCCTCAACTAGATCAGGTTGCCCAGAGCCCCGTCCAGCCTCACCTGGAATGTTTCTGGGGATGGGGCATCTCCCACCTCTCTGGGCAACCTGTGCCAGGGCCTCACCACCCTCAGTGTGAAAAACTTCTTCCGTATGTCTAGTCTAAATCTACCCTCTTTTAGTTTGAAACTATTACCCCTTGTCCTATTGCAACAGGCCCTGCTAAAAAGTTTGTCCCCATCTTTCTTATAAGCCTCTTTTAAGTATTGAAAGGCTGCTGGAAGGTCTCCCCAGAGCCTTCTCTTCTCCAGGCTAAATAACCCCAACTCTCTCAGCTTGTCTTCACAGCAGAGGTGCTCCAGCCCTCGGATCATCTTTGTGGCCTCCTCTAATGCGCTCCAACAGGTCCACGTCTTTTCTATCACCTAGGATAAGATTTGCCCTTTAAGCTCAGGTTACAGCTTTTTGCTCCAGAAGTCCCTAGCGCTGGCCAGGAGAGCAGCTCTCATGCTAACACCGTTCAGCAGGCTATTCAGAACAAAAGCTGTCTGACTCTAGTGAACTTAAGAACCAGCTTGAATCGTCACAGAGTTTAACTAATGGGCATACAACCATGATTAATACAGGTAATGAACATATGACCTGCTTAAAACATGACTTCCTCGCACACCTAAAATTCACATTTAAATTGCAAGAAATCATCAGGCATACTAGGAAATATAGGAGGTGAGGGGTTGTTAAAAGCACATGAAAGAGCTCTCCATCTTTTAGAATTTTTTTGTCCCAAGTTGCCTGGTATGTTGCTCAGGGCTGCCCCTCCCACCCACACACTCTGTACCTACATGCCCCAGTGGACGCTGCCAAACACCTCATTTAAAAAAAAAAAAAAAAAAGAAAGAAAAAAAAGAAAAAGACATGCTTGCTACTGCCAATAAAAAAATTAATTTACTGGAAAAAGTCAGAGTCAGAGGGGAATACAAGCTGGAACTCTTGGGATTCCCAAAGGAGCTTACAGAATAGTCCTGTTAGGTGAATCAGGACTGGACAGACTTTTTGTCATTTATATCAACACAGAATCTTCCATTTCTCAGCATATCCAGCAATAAGAAAACGAGGCATAGCATACACATCCAGCAGAGGAAGGAATAAGAATGCCAAGCCAAAGCCTTGTCCCTGTAAAAAGAGCAACTGAACTGTTGCTATCCACCCTCAGCTTTTCCTCTGGCACGGTTCTTACACAGGCTACTACCAAATAGTCACTATCACCATTCTAGGGAAGAAAAAATCAACACATTTAAGACAAAGTTAAACCTAAGACTTAAGCAAAGTCTCTCCCCTAGCTCAGGGCTTATAGCCATCTGAGTATCCCAAAGCAATCAGTATCAAAGGAAATGAGTGTGCCAACCTTGCACTACAGGAGTTACTGATTAGCAAAACCTCAGCTTTGAGCTTCACCAAAACAAAGTGGGTTAACTCCCCTCCCTTGCCCTCCCACACACACTCTATCATGCAGAGAAGCTGTGGGAATACTGATTTGATCTGCTGCAGCTGCTGTGGTGAGTAAAAGGGCAACAGAGCTGGGCTCTACAACTAGCGTGTATCAACTTGCATGATGGTACGACTAGTACTGCCTCATTTCCTTTTCACCTGAAACCCATGTGCAACTTTAAGGCCAAACATTCCCTTCCTCAATAGCCTCTTGCAGACTCCAGGGAATTCACATATCTTTTTTGTAATCTCTTCCATCTTTGAGATAATTTCTTATCATCGTGGTATCCATATTTTGCAAATAATATCAATATGCTTAAGCGTACCTTTGCTAGAAAGACTCTGTAAGACCTTATTATCTGCTAGTTGGGTTATCACTAAGGCTTCTGATTCTAGTCTCTTTGGTGCGTACTTTACAAGAGTTTAAGATCCCAAATCATGGCAGGGAATGAGCTCCATGGCCTGCTTGAAATTTATCCTTGTTGTAAAGTGATCCTCTATCTGCTGGTCTGACACATGAACCTGCAACTTATTTTAAAGGCCTGTGTCTCCTATAAATAACACACAGAGCACTAGGCACTCTATGGAGATAAGTGCTTGCATCATCACTTCAGTAATTCAGAACGTGCTGTCCTAAAAATCTGGAATTTCTACTCCTCTCTCACAAATTCTTATGGGTTGATCTCATATTTATTTTATTTATGGGCTTTCTGAATGAACCTGTGATTAAAGCATATGCACACCTCATTAGCATAATGAGATTTTTCTTACAAGCATGTAAAGAAAAAGAAACAAATTCATACCATCATTTTACAGATGTGGAACCAAGGAACAGAGAGGAGATACAACTGGCTTAAGGCCACCATTATCAGAATCCAAATCTTTTACCAACTTAAAATCAACTGCTTTAACTTAATGACTATTTTTTTCTAACGGAAGTCCACTGATACTCCTAGAACTACTCCCAAATGAAATTTATGTGAGAAGAGAATCCAACGCTAAAAGATAGAAGGTTAGGGGGGTTTGTTTGTTTTGTCCGTAAGACCTCTTTCATACTCCAATGGGCAAGACAGCCTGTTTTTTCCATCGGACACTTCAGACACCTTCAGGCTGGTAGAATCAGGTAATGAAAGTCCTCCACAAGATTGGTACTCACTGAAGTGTCTGTGACTTAACATTACCCAATTCTCTTTTTCAGGAAAAGACACTTAACATTTTAGGTCCTAGATAGCTTAAATTGTCAGACTAGTTTTTATGTTTCCAGTTTCTTCAATTTTTAATTAGCTATATCAGAAAAGACGAGGGCAAAAGCAAGCAGCAAGAGATGTTAGGGCAGCAGGTTCTCAATATCACAACCCCCATGTCACAGCAGAAGGACATTTCAGCAGCCTACCCTCTTCTAGCTATACAGAGCAGAAAGGCAATTGTGTTTCAGCATGACTTGCATGGGTACTGCTCGAATGAGCTGACACTATAGACTTTCAGTGAGTTTCACTTCTGTTTCCAACAGTCCTACGCTTTCAATATTCCCTAAGTCTATATGCATAGTACGTATATAGATTAGACCCCCTTTGCTTGTCTTATGTGGCCCTCTGACAAAAAATGGCCTCTGGAATAATTAGGGTTTAAGATTATTTTAAACAAACGATGAATTCATATTCAGAAGCTTCTATACTATTCATAGGTTTAGCATTGGTATTAACAAAAGTAACAAAGAGTGACTGTGAGAGGAAGGATTGCAGGAAAGGCTGGCCTTGCTTAGATTCTCCTTTTTCATCTCCACCCTTTCAAAAATTTCTACTAGATTTCTGCATGTGGCAGGCCTCAGAATGGTACTCTCTTCTCCCTTCTTCCTACTATCCATCATGTAATCCAAAGCCCATCTTGAAGCAATGATCACGTCTGTACTGTGCATACTGCAGCATTACCACGAGGACCCAAGATCCATCAGCTAACATGCCAGCTGGCACCTTTCCCTCCCCTCTGCTTTCTTTCCTTGAGCAGGAGAAACCATTCATTGCCTTCTGGGGCTAGCACTGGACCCACACTGTTCTTAGTAATGAATGCAACCTGTTCTAACGAATGTGAAGCTTATTTGTGAGTGTGGAGCTGCACTCAATTGCCTGACATTTCACATTTCTCACCATAAATCTGGGTAACACTTTATTTTAATTACTGGGACATTTTCTAACTTTTATTGTTTCTGGCAAACACAGGCAAAATGAGCTCATTCATTATATAAGGTATGTGAGCTATTTCTTCAGGGGAAATTGTGTTCTATATTATTCTCGCCATCCAACAAGATGCCATTCACCTCTTTTCTAGATGTCATTAAGTATCACACAGACTGAGAATAATTAGCTAATCTTTTCCTGAATGGCAGCGACCTTGGAAGAAGATATATCCATCCATCCATCCACCCACCCAGCTATCCATTCATCTTTCTGCATTTCTAACACACCCATTAATGTAAGTAACTAAGGGGCAATACATCTCATGCCTTTTTCACATCTCCACTCCAAAATGAGTGTAGATACCACCTTCAGATGATACAAAGGAAATTCCAAACTGCCGATTTCAGACCCTGATTTGATTTCTCCACAGTAATTTTGATCTACGTGTGTTACAAAGACCAATACAAGAAATAGCAGGCTGACAAAACTGATGAGGACTGCACTCCTCAGGAAGATGCTGTGTATCGAGGACTAGGCACCAGAGACTGCAGTCAGGGCCCTGGAGAGAACCAAAGGATTTTACAAATGCTTTAAAGCCTCAATGTAAAAATCCCTTTATATTCTGCCCCCCAGCAAAGTTCTATAACTTCACTAAGATGAACAGTACTATAGACCAGAGAGCTTGAACTCCTCTAGCTCTCCAAGGTCAAACCAGTAGACCTGCAGAAAAATCACACTCAGCATCTCCAGGCCTTATCTGTCCCACAGCAATGAGTGCCAAATTTCAAATGGAGTCCAAACAAAGATTAAGTTTAGACTCTCTATCTCCATAATGACAATTTAGGGCCAAGATGCAGTAGGTGCTGAACACTCTGCAGGCAATATAACCTCTCACTTGTAAAACCAGGCCATAACTTTTCAATTAGTGAATTCAGACTGGACTGGAGAAATCATAACCCAGGCCACTTCTTTTAACAATTGTTTAAGCTTTAGAAATTGACTCCGGCTCTTGGACTGTGGAGCAATGCCTCTCCCCTTGTCTGTGCATTACGTCCCCTCCTCAGACTGTACCTTCCTTGTTCATACTGCTGAGCCTGAGATGATGGAATTGGCCATTTGCCCAGGTGGAGGGGGGAAAAAAAAAAAGCAGTTACTGTAATGGAACGGCTTTCTGACTTTTCTGAATACAGTAAGTGAAAATCCCATGCAGATAGCGCATAGCATGTTTAATGACTCACGCTCCACATTTTCACCAGGGAAAAATTTCAGGCCTGCACTCAGTTAAAAGATGGAAATTTTTATAAAACTTCCATTGTGGTATGTTACCATCTGTTCAGAAATTAACAAAAACAAAATCTAAGTAAGTAAACTGGTTGATTTTCTTTCTTTCTTTTTCTTGTAGTAAGAGCTTTAGATATAAGATGTGAATCTCTAGGGGGGGATGTGAGCATATACAATTCAGTACAAAAAAATAGAGACTTCAATCTAATTGCTTGCTGGCTTTGGGCAAATTTAAGTCCTGAAAAGTAAACTATTGTATACATTATGGCTATTTTCTCATACAATGATCAGAAGTGGTTTGTATCAGTCAGGGAGTGAGAAAATTTTGTGTCTGTAAGCATTAGCATGTGCTCAGCCCAAAAAAAACCCCTCTAATTTGAGCAGCCTTCAAGGTCTTCTGATGAGACGACTTCACTGAAAAAGTGTTCTCTCTCCTGGGAACCAAGCCACTGAGGATTTGGATGAAATATGTATAATAACAGAAAATTTCAAGTTTTGGTTGGAGAAAAAAAAAAAAAAAAAATTGCAGTCAGCAAATTTTGCCCCTTTCCTTTCTCCTTCATTCTTTCTAATGCTTCATAAAAACACATAACTTCTTCCGCCTGTTTTTAAGCAAGAACATATATGTCTTTCTTTTCAGAGAGCTGAATTCTTGGAACTCGTACCATTTTCATTTAGCTATTTTTACCCGCCCTGCTCCTTCCTGTATCCATGGAGTTTCATCAAAACATTGAATTCCAGTCTCTAATGACATAACCTTCCCCTTTCCTTCCTGTTCTCATGTCACCTCTCATTTTCTCACCAGCTCCATAGCCTTCTCTGATTTTTAGACTTTTTCTACTCTAGGCTTCTTATTTTCTTTATGTACTTTGCAACAGCACTGGCTTCTTCTATAGAGTGGGGAATATTAGGAAGTCACAAACTTCTGCATAAACAAGCAAACAAAAAAAACCCCACCAACTGCCTCAGCTAGGGAGAACACCTTCTCTTCTTCCCTAATCTAGGGAAAAATCTGACTTCGAAGACGCAGTTTTGTCTTACATCAGCATAAAACTGGAATGATATGAGAGTCTTATCTGCCATGTTTGGTATAAATCAGCTATAGGACAGCTATAGTGAAATGAATAGAATGATTGTCAGGTGAAGTTGAGACAAAGGGACTGTGACATACATCTAACAACTTCACTGATTGTATTTAACAATTAAACGTGAGATAAAGGTGCTATTCAATGTATGTCTGAAGTTACTTAATGGATTAGCGCTAGCAAAATATGTGTCATAGTCTGGCCCTACGAGATCTTTCCACGTGCATATTACACATTGCTACAGCTGTACATTTCTGCAAGACACAGAGTTCCTATGGTGTGTGAGTTTTAAGGGTAAAGGTAGGAACAGCAATCTGGCATAAACATTCCTTGTCTTAGAAAAAAATTGAACTGCAAATGGAATTCATTTGCTGATTTGCAGGAACAATGAAGTCAAGCAACAAAACTTAGCAAACGGTATTAAAAAGTATCCTCACAAGTATTTTTGCAGGAGACAGAGGTGTTTATGAACCAAAAAAAGAGGTGTAGAAGTTACAATTGCTCTAGGGCAAATTTTAACTGGTTTCCCTTCCTTATTAGATTTCTCATTCATAAAAAATTGCTAGCTGACTTAGCAGTCATTGCACCACATGGGATCTTAGGTGCTTCTAACCATCTGTATGTATTTTTTCCATTTGTCTAACTAATTTTCCATTTTCAATTAATTTGTCTTAATTTTATCTCTTTGTCTATGTAATTAGAGTTATCTGGAACATCAAGACAAGCCTTTATCTCAGCAGGAGTATGGATAGCATATTTGCTCAGAAGCAAAGAATACAAGCTCTAGGCTATCACAAACTCCACTGCCATTCTCAGCTGGCAATACTAAAGAAAGTTCTTGATGCTATAAATCATGTTTGATCCTGACACTTTTTCCTAATCTGGATCCTGAAAGTTCAGAGTCCTTCCAAAAGGTGTCACTGAAGTTTCCAGTCAGGTTTGCTCTCAGAACACAACATACTCAGACTCAGAGTAACAGCACTAAGTTAATCAATGTGAGCTCTATGCTGACAATCTGCCAGGAATCGAAAGCCTATATATAAAAGTGAATCCTGTAATGTGTCAGGTGCCCAAATTTTTCATCAAATTCAATGGCTGAGCCATTGAAAGGGATTCAAGGATTAGAACATTAACTTGTACAGAGTTACACCTATCCATAACTTCCCTATGGGAATGCAGCGCAGGAAGACTACAAGACTAAGTCAGCAATTTCTCAGTCCTACAGACTTATCTCTTGGTGCCCAGCTAAGTCTTTTATCAATGGAAAACAGTTAGAAAGCTTTATACAAAAAGTTATGATCCTGCAAGATTCAGAATATTATTTGCACAATAAGCTGAGAAATTAGGTTTGAAGTCTTTCCTGTGTTTACACCTAAAAAGAAAAGCTTAGTAAGATACAGAAATGCCAAGATTAGTCGTCTTACACACAGAAAATTCACAGTCTGTTTGGATCAATGCAGATTATTTTGTGCTGGCCTACAGAAGCTCCATGGGGAGCACACCCAGGTTAAAGAAAGCATGCAAAACGGAAGCATATGATACAGATTTATACTGCCTTTCATTTTTTGTTCATACCTAAAAGAGCTCGATGACTAACAATATCAATAATGCTTTCTTTGAAATGTTCAGTCTTACCCACATTGGAGTTGTGTATGTTCAGGATTCACCTGCAATTTACCCACATGTAATCTTTTTCATGCCTCCCTTCCCTACTTACTATACTCAGATCATTGACGTTTTTATCAGTTGCAAACAATTACAAAGACATGTGGCACAATGGACTTAAGAAACTTCAGAATTGAATCTCTGATTCTTCCCCAGGTTGGCAAAGCCATTTTCAGCAAGTCAATTCTCCCCTCCTTCTTCCATAAAGTGGAAATGCATGAGAGGACTTCCTTTGTTAGAGCTTTACAGGGGGCCATATAAAGAGCTGTGTATTACACGAGGAAACAGTCTACTGGATCATTTTTAGCACTAGAAATAAGACGACAGCTTTGTCATAACCTACTGTGTTACCTACCTTAAGCAAGCTTTTGCACCTTGTTTTTATTCCTTCTCAAACCCATCATCAAAAGGAGCTACCCATTTAAATTGCCTCTGTGAAGAGAGACTCTTCTTACTCAGCAGCAAAAACAATGAGGTCCTTCGAAGGGCTGGCTAGAAAAACTCAACAAGTTCACATAGATGCGTTGCCATTTTTGCCCATTACCCAATGCTTTTCCTTATATAATTGATTAATAAAGTCCCTGAAATTTCCCTGGAGATATGCCAGGCCACAGATCCTGTTCTCATTTTATTTTAGTTCTAGGAAAAGCAAGCAAGAAAAAATTGCTTCTAAGAAGTTTCAGCTACTATTCCTGACACTTGGTTCCCACAGACATCTAACAGTAACGGAGTAACTAGAAGGACCAATTGCCTTGTTTTCAGAGGTGGGCGATGAGTTGTGTTTGTTTGCGCTGGTCTCAGTCACCTGAATGAACAGCCGTCCAGATTTATTTTAATGGATTTTGCTGCTACACAGTTTAAGCAAGTAGGAATATGCACTGTTTGTGCAATTTCAAAATCTTATTTGAAAGGACTTCGTGTGCACTACCAACACTTCCTTATACCTCCATGTTTCCCTTCCTTTCCAGTGCTATGCATTGGAGTGCACTGGAATGCTGGCTTCCAAAGGCATTTGAAGTGCCCGTGAATCTGTCTAAACAAATACATGGGCAGATAATCTAAACCAGAGCATTCCCATCTGTTGAATCTCTCCAAAGCCGACATTTGGTAATGACCATCACCTCCTAAAGTGCAGACTGCACCTCCAACTGAAGACAGTGCCAAGCATATTCTAATTTTCATTTGCAATATTTAACTTGGAAAGGCTCAGTGACAACTGCAGAGTAGAAGTTAACAGCCAGTTAGAATCGCTATTAGCATGCCAGAAGGAGGGGGCAGGGAGGGAAATAAGACCAAATTAGCTGTGGTTTGTGAGCAAGGGAGGTCATCTCTGAAAAAACAACATGATCCCAGTGGGATAAACAATACAGGAGATAAATGAGTAACTGCGCCAATCATGAAATACAGGTTTGGCAAATATTTCAGAGAGTAATGGAAGGGGAGCTAAGGAGCAACACTGTATTGACTGGTTAGATACAACATACTCAGAGGGAGCGTACAGTCTCTAGAAACGACCACCAACCCTGTGCCAGTGTCACAACTAACTCCAAGGGATTGCTAAATTGAACACAAATCAGCCAATGAAAGATAGCCCACACAAAGTTATGCTTAGTATTTGTGTTGTCAGTGGCTGAGCACAAAGGCCTCTGCACCTCAGCAGAGGAGGTTGTGCAGCTGATGTTCTATAGTAAGTCGAAGGTTACCCGCTTTATCTTGTGAAGTTGAATGTTGTGCGCACTAAACCCGCGCTAATTGTCTTTACTAATATTTGGATTTTTAAGATGATGTTTCACAGACATTGGATTTGCTATAACGAGTTATGCTATTTGAAAAGCATGAAGATTTGCCTCAGATGTTCTCAACAATGGACTCTCTTACTTAGTGCTCCCAGGTATCACTCACTAGAAATCTAAAGTGCAGAAAGAAATCCAGAAGGTCAATATTATCAGTAAGGTTCTGATTCAAAAAGTAAGAGAACCTTGAAAACAGCATACACTCAAGCACATAAAGGAATCGCTTTCAATACACTTTTCATTACACTAAAAATATTCAGACTCTTTCCTTCTTCTTTATTTCTTTCATGAAAAATGAGTCAGAGAACAGATAAAACCAGCACATTTTCATCATGAAGAGCTGCTCTGACCTCTAGTTTATATTAATTAACTCAGGGAAAGAAGGGGAAAATTTCCTAAAAACATAAGAAAGTATTAACTGTTAAGTTCAGTGTACATAAGTAATCAGTTTAGTATTAAAAAAACCCCAAACCTAGAAATATTTAGGACGGGCTTCAATATACAACTTGTCATGAATGGGATCATACAATCAATATAAGCTACCTATTTTTCCCCTATACTCCAGATACTGTGTATAGATCTGTATTACTAATTTAAACAAGTCTGAGCTTGTTCTGTGGGAGTGTTTCATGCCATGTGGCCACAATACACATCCACAACATCAAGTTACCCACCTCTGGAACAGGAGGGCTGAATGCAAAATGCCTTGTGTGAATGGGCTTTGGCTCACAACAGCTCTTGAGCCACAAGGAGAAATGGGGAAAGTGCTAGGTGGCCCAGCCAAAACCATGCAAAAGCTCTTTCAACAATATACCCGTGTACAATGAAGTTCCAGAGCCCAGAAACCTTTCCCCGAACTGGTGATTTACCAGCATACGTGTAGCCTCCGATTTCTCTCTGTACTGCTTGCAGAAGTTTTAAGTTTGGAAGCCACTGTGCATATTGGCCATTTCCTGTTGACACAAGTAGTCAGAAGAGGGGAAACATCTGTAGATGTTGCTGTAACTTAAAGGCTATCACTACACAGCCTGGAAAGACAGAACTGTTTCTCATGTGCTTTAACTCAAGAGAAACCTCCAGTGCCAACCTGCTTGACGTGGCTTAGCTCAAAGCGGAGGACTAGGTCTGAACTGCCACAGACATCTTACAACATTCCACAAAATCTTTAAAGAAGTACTGGAAACAGGAAAAGTACCAATTTACTGAAAGAGCAATGAAGTGGGCTCTAAGAATGAAAGGCAAGGTTCGAAGTACTGAGGTTATTTACCAGCTCAGTAAAGAAGCACCTGGTAGAATATAACGTATAACCTCCACGTAAGGATTTCAGCAAGTCCTCCATCAGGGTTTCAAAGCACTTACAAAAGGAACACTGTACTGACAAACTGAGGCAAAAGAAAGAAACAGAGTAATTCTCTCAAAAAACATAGGACGTCTGGATAGAAGTGCAGATTTCCTGTGCTTTTAACGAGTCGTGAGTGCAGTGCCTCATCAAGCCCACGCGTGTGATGGAAACTCATCAGAATCAAGGATCATTATGCAAGAAAGAGGACACAAGAATGGTAAGACACATTCATCCAGCAACTCACTTAAGCCACAACTCAGAACAGGAAGTTTCATAGTCAGACTTTCAATTCCCACACCAAGTTAAATCAATCTAAAGCAAATACATTTAAAAGAAAAAAGCCTTGAGTGGAAAAAACAGTCTCTTTATGCCACCCACTACCAGAAAGATTATTGTTCTTGCTTCAAAACTATTTCTGATTTAAAAGCTACTTGAATTTAGAAATCCAGGGATTGGATTATTTTCTCTCTGCTCGAATGTCTACACAGGAAAACTCATTTATACAGTTAGGTAAGCCAGAACCCCCTCTTTCCCCCCCAAAAAAAGGGTGAGAAGGAGGATGGCCAGTACTGTATTAAAATAAATTTATGCTGATAGAATAACACTGTCAAAAATCCCACAGGAACAAGCATTTTTAAAAGTCTTAAATCAGGCCATTTTTTTTTCCTCTCTCAAAAGCTTACTTCTCTGATCCACAATAATTTTGGGACCAAGCCTTTGTGTCTTGACATCAAATGTTGTTGGTGATATTTTCAGCACAGGAATTGCTGGAATGTATCACATATAGTGTCCACTGTCCTCTTCCTGACATTGGCCATGATTAGCTGCTTCACAGAAAAGTTTAAGACACTTCAAGTGGCACCAATCCGAAAAAGAAGTCCCGCCTTCACCACCAAGAGTTAAAAAGGTTCTCTTGTGTCCTCTCTGATGTTGCTGTATTTTGTTGTAAAGATCATTACTGTAACAGATCTGGGTGTTCTTGCTAGCCATACAAACATCCCATCATTTCTGAATCCTTCCACACTCTCAACTGTATATCCAGCAATGCACAGTTAAATATATACATATATATATATATATATGTATTTGTGCTTCACGGTAAATGTTATAAACTCAAGTCTGTGCTTCCACATAGAAAGGGAGCTGAAGCAGGAAGGGTCTGCTTCTGCACACTCTTTCTCTTTTTTTCTGTGCATTTATTACCAATGAAGGATATCAGACATGACAGCCCCGGAGACTGAAGTCCTTTGTCTACACAAAAGGTCCACTTCTGTCAGCAAGAGGGTGGGACTTCACTTTTACACTATTTCAACAGTATGTTTCAATCAACAATGCCTTGAGAAACTTCCAAGAACCACCACCAAAAGTCAAAGGAATGAGCAATATTAAGACTAACTAGTCAAGGTTCTCTCCGAGAACTCTTTCTGAGAACTACCAAGGAAACCAATTAGGACCAATTGTATTTGTCATTTAGGCTGGAACACATCTGAGACCACGTAACTGCTTATTTATGGGTCACTAAAAATAACCCTATAGAAAACAACCATTAAGTTGCTACTAGCACATACTGGATTTGAAACAGCAATTAAAGTTTCTCATTTCATTAGTAAAGCAGTCTGTTAGCAAAGCACACCAGTCCTCACCAAAAGCAAGCTTACAAAAGCTAGGGTAGGAAGAGGGTTACTGACATACATGTTAAAATGTCACCAAAATATGCTGTTCGCTCTGTTCCCTAGAGTGATTTTATTATTATTTTTCCACCAGCAGCAATTCCACAAGTACACAGGAGTCAGAAAAAGAAATCTAATGGAAGCAGTTGTGAAACTGTCCCATCTACTTTTACCATCCACATGGAAAAACACACAAAAAGAATAACAGGTGTACACTGGGGGGGAAAAAAACCCAAAACAACTAGATTAAGTCCTTACGTTTCTTTTTTTCCATAGTTTTTAAGGAGATAGAGTACGTTCTGAATGTGTAAGTTTTCCAGAAGCACTGTCTCTTTAAAGTCGGAATGTGGCTTTTTTTCACCCACAAGAAAAAGTGCAGTTTCCCAGGTTCTCACTGGAAAGTTTTCTTGGGAAAATATTCATTTCCAAAGCCTTGTTTTTACACTTTTGGTTCACTGGTTGTATGACTCTTCTAATGCTTTAATAATGTTTTTACTCCACGAATGTTTGTAATAACTTAATCCATCCTATTTCCTACAGTATCTCCTTTTAAGGATAATTATATCAATATGTTTCTGACATTTTGTTATCCAAATAATTTCTTTTTTCTAGATTCTGTTCTCAGTTGGGGGATTCAAAACAAGACTTAATTGTACGTTCCTGGCCCTCACAATTTTCTGAAAAAGCTGCTGTACAATAAAACTCAATAAATAACCCAAAAAACATGGGAAACATGGATAATTCTGCGTAGTATTTTGTTAAATTCTCAGAGCTTTCATTTCTAATAGGAGTTCAAGATTAGCTATTATCTGCAGCATTTCCAAGACAAAAATGTCATGTATATACTTTGTGTACACCTGCCCCAAGAAAGCTTTCTTTGGTTGGTTGGTTTGTTTTTCTTAAAAAAAGCTGCAATGGGATGTGTTCTGTGACAAGCTAAAAATACATACCCAGAATTAAGTGCTATTGCACATGGCATTTAATAAAGACCCGAACCGCATCTATTACAACAGTGAACTATCCAAGAACCTAAGCAGATTGGATAGGCTTACAGAAGTCTTTTTCAAAAGCTACATGCGTCTTCTGCAGAGGAGATACCTTGTTCAGCTTAATTCTTCCCAAACTTCCGTGCTATTTTGCCACAGTCAAGCCTCAAAACTTTCCACAGATTTCTGGAACTTAGAAATTAATATACTTTTTGGTTCCACAGACTGGTTTGGGAACTACTAGTTTATCAGTTCAGAGTTTAGCTCCTCCTATCTACACTAAGGCAAAAATCAGGCCACCTCTGCTGCCTTTTCTGATGCTCCATTTATAAGATAAGCTAGCAAAATAGCTTTAACATGTCTGTTGCACTTGATCCTTATTTAGAACATTCTGACTGTAAACTTCTGTAAATTATTAAAGTTAATGACAGTGATCTCTAATCATGTCAAACAAGATCTGGTCTTTATTGTGCAAGGTGCAACACTGCCAGTAAGCAGTCCTTCTGCCGATGGGTTTGGGAGTGATGTAGAGATGAAATGACTCACAGGGAGTTAGTCAAAAGGCCAGCTTCAGGACTAGTGACAAAAGCAGGTTTCTCAAAGCAAAGATCAGACTCCGTTGTACTTTTCTGCCTCCACATCAGATTAAAAGAGAAGATTTCAGACTAACTAGAAACATCTGGCTTTAACGCAGTATTAGCTTTTATTGCTACTTAGACTACAGACACATTCTAAGACAGTCAAAGAGAATTTTGGTAGGCCTAACATCTATTGTCCTCCCAAAGGTCCTTTGCTTAATACGGAGCGAGGGAAGTGGTAAAGCTGCTTCTTAGCTGTTTATAAAGAAAACCAGAAGATCCTTTGATAAGATGGTATCTTCTTTCCTTCCTCTCACTGTATTCACTGTACAACAGGGGAATTTTAGCTTTGTGTTCCCTGTCCTATACGGCAACCAAAGGCTCTGAAGGGGACCACTCCAGCACACAAGATCAGCCTATTACCCGTTAAGTCTCGTTCTTTGTAACATTAGAGATACTTCTATAACACATCCAATATGTATCTGGTGAAAATTGTTACCAGAATGTTTCAATCTCAAGCTCCCTCTCTCTGTAAATAAGTTACAGAAAGAAGCCAACTGACAGCACTTGACAACACGAAGCATGGTGCCAGAATGCAAACCAATAAAGTTTCCTCTTCATGAATGTGACAAAACGCTTATTTTAAGCACACTGAGACAATGAAGTGCTGATTAACAAGCAGCATGTTCTTCAATGAAACTTCTGAGTGCGTAGCTTTGTGCTAAATAGAGATGCTGAAGGTATGCAGTCACAAGTATGAAACAGCTCCACATAAACATATTGAAAGTTAGCTTTAAACTAACGCACATTAATACCGGTAACAGAGTATCTTCAGCTACATGGAGGATTGACCCAGTGTCACCGACATATTTTTCTGAACTCATTAAGTGTACATACATGTCTAAGGTTTATTTCTCAACTAGCTAGCTTATAGCTGTCTCAGACATGTCCGCGCCATCTGTAGTCATGTCTGTGCTACCTTATCCTGGTACAAATGGGTATATTGAGTCTTCAGGGATTGCTAGCGAGTGATTACTTAGCTAGAAATCGTGATACTCTATTCGTAGATAGCCTAGTCACATGTTAACACTGTGTTCTGCAGAAATTAATATAGACAAAGCTGAAAATAATACTCACCCACAGAGTCTAAAAATAAGCACCAAAATTTCCCCTCCTCGTTTCTTTCTGATTTTTGTTTCCCCTCAGGTGATGACACCACTCTCCTTTCCGGCTCTCCTGAAACGCATCATGTGCTCTGGGTCACAGACTGTTCTGGGGAAGTTCTTTTTTTTTTTATGCAGGGTTATAGTTTTGGGATGTACCGTGTGAGGCAAATCAAGGGTCTGTTTATTAGACCAGAATAAACAACAGAAGACACTGGTTTAATATGGCCTCCAAGAATCAGATACCTAGAAACATACTTAAATGTATATATAAATACAGGCACAAGTGTGATATGCACTAATTACAGTAAATGTGGTGTTTTCAGCTGCATTACCATGAAGAAATATACTCCTTCAGAGTATTTTTGGTATGACAGACTCTGTTTAGTTTAGCCCTGCAGCTCAGCCCATTTCAGACTTCCCAAACCAAGCCAATTAAAATACCAGAACCTTATTGAATATTGATTGCTTTAGACCATGCAATTTAATGCAGCCTTGTTTCATGCAAACACAGGAATTTTGAGAGCACAAGATCCTTAACATCAGTAAAAAGGGTAATAATTTAAGAGGAGCACTGCAGAAAATACTTGCAGTACCTGCCAAGCAGGCAAGCTTTCCAACAAGAGGACAAGTGGAGAGAGTCCAAATGAAACTACCTGACAATGAGGAGTAACAATCCTAGTTCTAGGGAGTTTCATATGTACTTCTGTAGTACTGATATGTCCTCATACATATACTTTATGAACTAATAAATTCTCCAAAAACATCTTATGAGGCAAGTACAACAAGTTTCCATCTCCCAGATGAAAAAAGTGAGGTCAGTAGGTGTGAATACAGATGGAGCTGGTTCTACAAGTGGGATGAAAAAAACGGAGTTCTGGGATTATGCTCCAGACTTGCTACTTTTGTGGTATTTAATTTAGAGAATTCGGTGAAGGGAAGGGAGAAGAATCAGTTTTTCATTACACATTATGTATATATGCACGCAATCCCTGACATAACGTGTCCCCAACCTGGTCCAAGACCTACCTCAGTGCACACAGTAAAACTCCTCATGCCTAGAGGACTGAAGCAGAAATCCATGGTGGCGATTCTCTGCGTGGAGGGCACACTGCACACCATAGGAATAATGTCATGCTGCCAGATGCATGCTCCATTACGTTCTTCTAGTCCTGAAGGAAAAACACTTTAAATTCAGTAATATATAATATTCCTGTTAATGTGAGACAGGAGACTGGCAACATGCCACTAACAGAGCCAAGCAATGGAAAAAACAGAGAACTAGTACAGCCTCACAATCTGAAGCAGACAGACCTATTGTAAGCTGTCTCCATCCTTGGGGCTGGATGGTCCAGGCTGATTTATGAGCACAATATTTACAACTAACACACATGAAATACATTATGAGTAGAAATAAATCTCCTAACATGCACAGAGAACAGCTAAGATAAAAGAATGCATATGGTAAACTAGGTGAATGTTTGTCATTAAAAGTGTGGTACTAAAGCCAGAGCACGTCTTTGGGGCAAAGGAGACTGTATATTTGCGCTCGTGTTTATCAATACTCTGGAAGACACAAGCTATTAGGCAAAGACTTTCAGAAAGATATCCCATCTTTTTATTTTTTCTAGTGAAATCAAAGCTGATGAAAGACACTGTGTTGAAAGCCCTTGGGAGTAAAACACTTCTTGAAAGGAAGATTAGTCTTATGCCTATGCAAAGACTTGGTGAACAACAGGCCAGAGTTCAGTTCCCAGGTCTTGCATTATCTCAGGCAATATCCTTAATTTTTGTGCACCTGTGTTCCATCTCATAAACAGGTATAAGTGTGAAATAAGATAAGAAAGGGCTACTTTAAGGCCAGAAGGGACCATTGTAATTATTCTGCCTTACTGCATCACACTACAGGCAGGAGAAATTCCCTGAATTCATTCCTAAATTAAATCATCACTGAACAGATAAACTCTTCAGAAAAAACACCATTCCTTACTAAATAATGTGACTAGTAAATAGGGATATCAATTCTAGCTTCTCTGTAATTAAAAAAAACCCCAATAAACCAAAACTCACTCCCAAAAGAACTGATGACAATTTCCTGCTGATCACTCCTGTCTTTTGAACCTTGTAGAGCAGACTATATCAAGCAGGCTCCTCTAAATCTCATTTAGTTTTAGAGGGAATATGAGGCAGCTATCACTTAAATGCATCTATATTTGACATTTCTGCCTACAAAGCTGCATTGGTCATAGATCGTATCTCATCATGTCCAGCCAATTCAATTAGGCCAAAACAGCTTCTTTTAAGGACCCAGATTCAGCTCTTCCTTTGACACTAAGGTTTAACAGTGCCGACTTTTTTGCAGCTCTTTGTGATGTTGATTCTTGCCCAGTGGGATCTGTACAGAAGCTAACGAACTCATTTTATGCAGGGTACAGAACAGCCACAGAGAGCCGTGAAGCTGCTACTTTTCCTCACGGTCTTCTGATAAAACATCTGATTCCAGTATGGTTGGACATACAAATAAAAAATAGGCTAATAATGGAACTAGTCTGTGGTACCAAACAGAGTAACTACTTTAGCTAACTAAACATACTTCCTGTCCTAAACCAGAATCACAACCTGTTCTTCCAGCTACTACACATCTCTTTCGGAGTACTTTCCACCGATTAAAAGGGAGCAAGCAGATTTCCATGAGAGCAGCACAGATGAACTGAAGGACCAGCAAAGTGGATTTGGGGAACAGGAAAGGTCAGCTGGGAAAAATACTCCAAAATCAGCCCAATTTTAAATTCGCTCATGAAAGGAACAGTAGCATGAAGTTACCATTCGATAGCAGTACTGTTTGGATGTGGCAGGAAGGCATCAGCTTTTTTTTCCTGAAGTAGTCTAAATGGATTTGATTTACAGATGCTGGGAGCTGCAAAGTGACAGCAAAGGGAGGCAAACACCTACTTTAATATCTCTAACTATGCGTCGCAGTTCTGTCATAACAAGATATATTCCAGGCTGAACGACCTTTCACATTGACAATGTCATAAGATAGTTTCAGTTCAGTGGGTATAAGACAATGTAAATAAACCAAACTCATCCTGTGTCTGATACAATTAAATAAATGACATATGGAAAAAAAGAAACTATAGCTCTACTGTATTTCACTGTCAGGTCTTCTAAATTAGTCCCATTTTGTATTTCTTTTATCAAGTTAAGCACTAATGAAGGACAGAGGGAGAATGAATATGAAAAAGGAAAGAATTTAGGAAGGGTAGCAGGGACATACTGCATATTTCCAAAACACTTCTGTAATGCAACAAAATTATTACACTACTGAATTGCAACTAAAATACACCCTTCTTAGTGAAAAAATTTATACTTGCCTCCACAGCTTTGACTATACCTTCAGATTTACTAGATTTTCTTTCTAAAACACTAGCTAGTCCTTAAAAAACCTGCAAAACTAACTAAACCTACTATCCGCATTTGTTGAAGCAATACATAAATACTCATCTGTTGAATTACATTCTATTTAAAGTTGATTTTATACATCATTCTAGTCATGGATAACATCACACCACATTAACTAGTATTGGTAATTTTGCCCCGCTGTTTTGTGGTTTCATGCCCATAAACAAGACATGTGATCTTCTGTAATTACTACAGCTATTATTTATGGATTTTTTTTTTTTTTTTTTTTTTTTTGTGGAGCCCTTTAATATGTTGATTTCAAATGAAGGAATGATACACAGCAACCAGGAGGAACTCAAACTGCTATAGGCTATAACACAGTGAGACACACTTTAAAAAAAAAAAAGGGGGGCAACAAAAAAACACCAAGCAAGCAAGCAAGAAATATGAAAACCTCAAGCCATATTTGATCCTAAATTCAGAGCCGAAATCCTTTAAAGTAGGGACATTATACAACTCCCTCAGCAGAATTCTAGGCTGGGCCACAGAACCCACGGCTTCATGCCATCAAACCTAATCTTTGTTTGAGATCTGAAACATTCTCTCCAACAGTTTTCAGTCACATTGCAAAACTGTGAGAGGAAGATGAAAGGCAGATTCTCCCCGCCTCTCTTGCACTAACCCCAGGGCCTAGAAACATCAGGACTTGATTTAACCAAACACACACTGGGCCAGAAAAACGATGAGTGATACTAGGACTTGACTGACACACAGAAGACTTCATCTGATTCATGGTTTTCCAACACAATCATTGGATCACCTCAGACCCTCGAGCAGATTGTGCCCAAATTAGACAGCCAGCCAAAAAGCATTCCCTCGCTGGCCAAAATGACAGCAAAGTCAGCAGAGTCTCCATCAGTCAAAATGCTTCCTCACTGGGGAAAAGCACACACATTACCAAATAAACAGCAACTTCACAGCTTCAAACAAGCAACATCCTCAAGAAGCTAAGTCCCTGGGGCCTTCTCCCTATACGGCAACTCATTCTTGCAGAGGTACTACTAACAAAAAGGCCTCTAGACCTTCCTCCTTAGTCAACTGAACTCCTCTCCACTGTGTCTCTCTTCCAGCAAATTTACTGTCTCAGTCTGTACCACATGAAGGCTGGACCAAGCTAAATCTGCTGGCTCCCAAACAGGTTCCTTAAGCCTCTAGCAAATCAAGAGTGGGACATTTGTTTCTAAATCTCCAAAGGAGGATTAGGCAGGGAGATTATAATCCTAACCAGCCTCACATCTGCCATTCATTCTCAGTGAAGGAGAGATGCATTTTAGTATCTGGAAATTACTAGCAGATGAACCTTTTTGTCCAAGGTAGGATATCATAGATTACAGTTGCTAGCTCCCTCGTTTCTTGGCTGCACAGGAAAAAAAGCGTTCTTTCTGTGAAACATGAGAGTGGATATAATTGTTTGCATTTTATATGATGTTTACGTGATAGTCCTATTGTAATGATGTCAGAGCCTCCAGATACAATCTTAGCACAAATTAAAGTGGTAACGTTCAGAGAACCATTTATCTTTATACGACTGTAGGAGTTTCAGCTGTGCTGTTGTTACTTTTGAGGGGGAATTGTGCCGGCTTCTTGTCAATTTGGTTCAGGTTGCCTAAATGAAGCTAAATTACTCTTACCATCTCCAGCTGCTGCTGACTGCATGTACCGCTTTCTCTACATTGACTTTAATCCATCGGCCAAGAGCAAAACAATATTCCTTTTGCGCACCTCCTTACAAATAGGGTGTGGGAAGAAAAAACCACAAAAAACACAAAAGAAAAAAACCCCACCATCATTTGCATCATCTTTACATGTAATAGTAACAGTCTCTTGGTGCCATCATCAGCCATGGCATTTCATTCACACAGAACACTTGTGGGCACATCACATATGCTTTTCCATTCAATGTATTTTTAAATGTTTCCCAGGCAACTGTTTCAATACAATATGCCTCCTTGGCAACCTGGTACCCACAAATGCCATGCCAGTCTCCCTAGTCCTCATTTTAGGTCTTCCCATCTTGGCATATAAATGTCACGAGGCTTGATTTTCTGTATACAGCCACACAGGTACTGACCTGTCCTTATACTTGAAAAGGGAAGGCTGAATTGAAAGGATGAGTTGTGCGCTGGACTCTGCACATTAACAAATTCAGGCTCTGGTAAGCTACAGAGGAAGCAGGTTTCAAAGGCAACGACGTTTAATTGAAAAGGCTATCTCACCTACAACTAAAATTAAGGAGAGCCTACAAAACTGTCTCCACTCAACTGACTTTCTCTGGAAACAGCAATGAGCCTGCACTTCTCAAACTGAAACTGCATGTCATCTTTATTCTCCTGACTATGCTAAAGGAAGTCTTACACGGCTTTCATAATTTTGTGGCTTGAATTGTAATATATCATGTTGATGAAAACAGTCAGACTTTCCCGTTTCACTACAGACAGTGATTAGCACTATACTGAGTGAGCCAATATGATTGAGTTACCCTTTCCAGTGCCACACTTGCTGCCACTAGGCTGTAGAGGAGATACGCTGTAAAGTCCATTTGCTGCAGCTTTCACTGATGCTCTACAATACATAGAATCATAGAATAGTTTGGGTTGGAAGGGACCTCTAAGGGTCCCTTCCACTCCTGTGGTATCTTTGGGGGCATTTTCCTTTATGACATTTAGCAGAATAGACATGCTGATCCTTGAGTGAAGTCACAGACTATTTGACAACAAAAAATTATCAACACATACTCCTAAACCAAGCACCGATTAGATAAAATAATAAAACATAATAATGTTTCAATTTTCTAGTAAGGCACAATTTATTCTGAACATTTTTATCTGGTACAGAAGCTACCACTACAGACTACAGAAGCAAAGATACTTCAGAAGGACTAAAACTATCTGTGAGCATCAGTCGCCATAAAAAAAAGTTTTAATAAAAGCTGCATATGCTTTAGCCTCAAAGTGGTACAGTAAAAAAAATAACAGCTCATGCACGCAATTACATCAGTCTCTGAGAGAAACCTAGCAGAAACTATGGCATCTCTTCTTCATTGATTACTCCATAACAACAGCTGAAAATTACAATTTTTCCAGGCTATAAAATGCCTAGCACTCCAAATTCTACACAGGCAGCAAAAATCTCCTCCCTGTCTGTGAGTTGTTGTATCTGTAATAGAGACCCTGCATTACCAGGCTTTCTAATTCTTCCCAAATGCAGAAGCTCTCATTCAATGTTGCAGCTGTTGGGTAGGAAATCAGAAATAGCAGAAGGCGGATTAGTTGATAATGTACCAGTTCTTCCCCAGCAAATGCTGGCACCTGCGTTTTACACTCTCCTCTTTCCCTCAGCCCAGGAAAAGATCACTTGGTTTGTTTGGCAGGCAAATTGTAGGCTTTAGTGATTGTGGAATTGCGAAAGGATTAGAATTTGTTATAATAGCCTCTTCTTCCTGAGAGCAAAAGTTAAAACTGAGGCCCATTTTACAGCAAGAATCAGGGACCATGTAAGTAAAGATTAAGCGTGTGCAGCTTGATGAGACTCTACAGGGAATAGATAGCTATGCATGCTGGCACTCCATTTACAAGGAAATCCCTAAAGATAATCTGTAGAAGCATTCTAGCTTCCAAAAGCTCAAATCCCTTGACCACTGGCTCAAATCCAGTCAAGGCTGATGATGATAAAGACTACTCTTTGCATTTCTATGAGAACTTTTTTCTAAGATCACAAAACATTCTAATTATTAAATTATGCAAGACCCAAAGTCAAGCAAGAAGTAATAGGATTTTTATGTCAGTGGAGGAAAAAGTAGATATGATCTTGTGCAACATAGCAGAACAAAGAACAGGTCATATTCTACACTTCACCATCATGCTGTAAGTACATTATTAATTCTGGAAAGATGCAGATGAAAAATACTGAGTACACATAATGGACAAAGATTTCTAGAATGCTAGTTTCAAATCTACAGGTAGTTACAGAAGTAGAGAGAGCAAGAAGAAAAACATTCACTGACATGCCTGCCCTCATAGGTTATAATGAGTATGCATTAAAGAGATAACCATGAAAAAAGACATCTTACAGCATCAAGTTTTCAGTTAAATCCACAAAATACAAAAACACCTACAAACTATAGTTGCTACAGAAGCAAGGTTTTTCCCTTTTGCTTTTTACAATCAGCAGCTGCAGTAATAATTTTCACTATTCTTTTTATTATATTCTTTCATTTGTGGCCCTTATTGCACAATAACCAGTTTTATGCTCGCCCGTAACAGAGCTTTTGCAAATGCTATAATGCATGACTCACAGTACTAACAGTACCACACAGCAACACCTTCAGCATGAAAAACAGACTACACTTCTGATGGCTGTTTCAGAAGTCATATCTAACAAAATAAATCTGTGGTACAACGCATGATTTAGGAGCAAAGGATTGTCAAAGTAGCATCCAAGGGGTATTAAGACATATAAAACACTAACACAGACATCACAGGAACAAAAGAAGAAACCCTATGGCATAAACAATCATTAACACAGATACACCTAGAAATATGTACAGAGTCTGCAGAGTTCAGCTCAATCTGATAGCTTTCGCTGCCCCTCAGATTTTTTTAAAGCAAGATTTTTATATTGTTTGCTGCCGCCAAGTGGCAATAATCAGTGCTGTGTCTTATAATTCATAGCAGTCATTAAGGCCAGCAACTAAAAAACCCAAAATGAAATATGTTTTAGTCTGTCTTCTTCCATTAGCATCAGCAGTTGTGAAATCAAATTTCTACCCCTCCTCTGTCATCTCATTTTTAACCACTTACATGGCTGATCCCCTCTTTCAATCTATACTTTTGCTTTATTTAAATACACTTCCTCTTGCTATTCTTCACTCTGTATCTGCTGCCATCACCACCTTTCTTTCCACAGCAGGCCTAAAATCCTCAGATTCAAATTCACCCCTGGCCTCTGTTCAGCTTACCTTGTTCCGCCTGGAACTTTTGGGAGAATGCCTTTCCCACCAAAGAGGGAAAGGAGGACCTATTTCCTGGAATCTCATTTCATCTCACTGGGAAGCAGCTTCTAAATGGCAACAAAAATGAAAGGCAGAACACTGTTTGTAACTGTCCTGGTATCTCTTGGGTACTGCAGTAGCTGTAACAAATATTAATATGGGAAAATGTTAGTCTGCATGACAGCGATTGGCTTTTCTATTGTCATTTCTTTCTTCATGAGTTCTTCCTCATTTTAGTCTGCCTATCACATAGAAGAAATGCAGCACTCTAGTATGACTATTATTTTTTATTTTTACTTTTCAGCTGGGCTATCTATTGTAGAAACTTACACAGGCCCCATTAGTAACCAAATACTTTACACTTCTCAGATTTTTATCCTTACTCCTACACAAAAAGGAAACTTATTAATGCTTTTTTAATGTTATAAAATCAGGTATTACATATAGTAAAAAGACAATACTCCCCTACAGATATGGACTCACAGAAACACAAATTACCTGAGCGAACATAGGAAAGCTGTAAGCTGGACTGAGCCTCCCAGATCTCTGGCTGCTTTCTAACCGAATCTTCGGCCTCTAACACAGTTGGAGGCGGATGGCTGGCTGTACCTCTCACTTCTCAGGTTAAATCTACCCATCTATTTCAAATGTGAATCTATGAACTCCGATATCTGAACGCCACTTTCCTGGTTCAGATCTGTTCAAGACATGTAGAAACTCAGGTCAACTGTTATTTAATACATTTTTGGTGGTCTGTGTGCCCAACACAATACTTCACAGGCGTAACTTTAAATACAGTACTGCAGTCAATACTGACACCTCCTTGTCAGTCTAAAGAGGGAGTCCAAGGATGAAACAGTCTACAAGACATTCAGCACTGCAGAAATGCAGTTACAGAATCCAAGTTCACATTCCTTTTCATCTTTTACCAATAATAAATTGATTTTATAAACGCTCTGTACCTCTCTCCCTCATAAACACCTATTATCAGACAGAGTTTTTTATTTCCTTGTACAATTATTCTCATATTGATTGTGAAGAATTTAATCAGTGGAGTTACTTTTTGACCCTTTTATCTACTGTTGGGGAATTATGAGGAGTCTGTCATCATTTCTCTATTCTGTCTGTTTTTGAAAAGGCTGCAGCCTGATTACTGTGTCTATCCATTTCAAAAACTACCAGTGACGGCTCCGCTCTAACAAGCGCTTTACTTCAAGTCACTCAGCGACATTCCTGCCAAAAAGAGAAACTGCATCACTTCAACAGATTATTTCCTGAAAGAGAAATTAGATCAGAGATGCACTCTCAATCTACTTTACTATTTGGATTAACAATCTTTGGCTTCAGCCTTACACCGCAGTAAACAGAACCTTCGTGTCGGCACAAAAATCAGTTGGGCGATGACAAACAGAGCTGGGCCCACCGCCATTTTGTCCCGCTCGGCCGGAGCCTGCCTTCACGTGCCCCCTGAGGGGCGAAACATCCCGCCTTCCCCCTCCGGCCCGGCCTGAGGGCTACCCAGCAAACCCACACCAACGGGGCACGCTGCAGCGCCACGGCGGCCGCTCCACAGCCGAGCCCCGCAAACGCCAAAACGCTACAAATACACCAAGTTTAAGGAGTGAAGGTAATACGCAAAGGATGGCTTTCGAGGCGGACAAGCACCTAGCAGCGGAGAGTACGACAGGCCCCGCCGAGCTCAGCGCGGAATGGCAAGAGGAGGGCGGGTTTCCCCTCAGGCCGCGGCTGGCGGCCGCCCGCCTCCCCGCGCCATGCAGTCAGGGCGGCTCTGAGGGCGGAGCGGGAGCTGGCGGCGCCGCGGCCGGCCCGCCCAGAGGCCCTGCCCTGGCAGCGGGCCCGCCGGGAGAACGAGGAGGAGGAAGAGGAAAAGGAGGAAGAGCCGGCCGGCCGCCCGCGGACGCCAGTGCCGCCCGGCAGCGAGGCGAGGGGGAGCTGTGAGGCGGCACGGCTCCCGCCCAGGCGCGCGCAGCACCGCCCCTCGCGGGGCTGCAGGGGAAGGGCGGGCCGGGCAGGCCCCGCGCCTCAGCCATGTCTCAGGAAGGAGCCGCCAAGCTGCGCCTCAAGCCCAGGAAGGCGCCGCCAGCCTGCAGCCGGGAGCCCAGCCCTGGCCGGGAGTCCCCCCGGCGGCGCCAGTGAGTCCGGGCCGGGGGGGGGGGGGATGGCTCCCTCGGAGGGGCCGGGAGCAGCGCCGTCTCAGCCGCCCCGAGCCCCCGCCCTCCGCTTCCCCGCCGGGGCCCGGGCGGCCGCTGGAGGCCGGAGGGCCTCGCCCAGGCCGGGCCGCGCACGCTCCCGCCTGCGTCAGGGGCCGCCCTGCCCTCCGCCGGACCCCGTGCCGTGAAGGTGCAGCTGGGTCTTCAAACGCACCTGCGACCCGAGGCGTTTCTTAGACGCGCCTCTTTCGCGTTGGTGGTTGCGTTAAAGGCTGCTTCGTAACACACAGCCTGTGGTACGTTTAAAAAATCGAGAAGCCAGCTGCAAACTAAAGGCCACTGGGCCCTGCACCTTCTTAGGCACAGAATAGCACTGGCGAGGACGAGGCCTGTGAGAAATGTTAATGTATGAAAATTAAGTTTTCTTCCTTCAGAATGAGGCTCACAGGAGACCAGAAGTAATTCCTGTTTTTTCCAGCCCTCGAGTAAGGGAGGATTGAAGAAAGGTGGGATGAAGAGGCAGTGAGCGGTTCTGTTCTTGTTTCAGCCTGTTAGGGTGAGCAAGCACGCCGTCAGCTGTGCCCCTTCCAAAAACAGGCTTCGAAAGGCCAATCGCTCTGCTGTTTGAGGTCTTCCAAGGCTTGTCTCTAGTTTCTTCTCAGTGCAGCGTCATTCCTGGACAGTGACCCAAGAAAATGCATCAGTAAGAAGTGGGAACACTGGAAATGGTATTCTGACATTAACAGTCCATCCTTCCCTTGAAATTGTCTTTATACAGCATTACTAGTATAAAAACCTTTTAACACTTACTTTATAGTTAAACCTTCCTAATGCCTTCCTAGGATGGATTAGATCAAGAAAGATGATCAGTAATTTCAAATGGCAGTGTGGGAATGGCCAAGTGTACGTGGCAATGCCATTGCCACCCTCAGGGACAACACTTCAGTGACTTCTGTGCTCAGCAGGTGTGAAGTTCAGTATCTGAGAGGAAAAAACAGTGGCTACATTTAACTGTTTCACTTGGAAGTGAAGACAGTAATAAATACTTACATCTCGTTCGTTACAAGTAGAAAGCAAGGCTGTTAGACATTCTTTTTAAAATTTGGGTAACTTTTTTGATGGCTGTACGAGTTACATAAGTCATGATGGACTGTAAAAATTAATTTACGGGCTAAATAATGTCTGTGTTCTAGAAAAATCTTGCTGTAGGCTAGTTACAGGTTCCCTTGGTAAACAAATAGTATTATAAACAGCTAAATCTCTTTTCCTCCACAGGCTGTCTTGCCTCTCTTTTAAACTCAAAAATCTGCATTTGCGTACTCGCGCCTGCTGACAAATGTTTTTTACGTGCCTCTTTGTGGTTTGACATGGCAAACTTGTCAAATATTGTTCTTGGTTTAGCACATATAGTGCTACTTGATCAAGAGAAAATAGGTAAGAATGGAGTTTTATGTTGTACAAATGGAAAAGTTACACCTATTTTCAATCATAAAATCCCTACTTTGTGCTTAGCCGTTAACAAAAGGAAAAGGGTCACCACGCTTAGGCATTGAATTGGGCTGGAAGAGTTTGGTGCACTGTCAGCTACTGGAAGTTTTTAATTTTAAAACTTCTGCTTTGATAAATCACAGTTAAGGATAGCTACATTTTTTTAAACATCAGCTTTACAGTTAAATCAAGGTAATTAAAGGCAAACGAATAGCAACGCAGAGTGTTTTCTTTCCTCTTTCCCACCCTCAAACTATTGGACTGTCTCTGTCTTTACAGGACACTGGGTGACACATGTTCCTGGTTTGAAAAAGACGACTTAAATGAGTGTGAAAACCCATGGATTTTGTTACTGAAAGACATCGGTCAAGACTTACAATGCACAAGTTGGCAAACAGTGCCCAGTTTTCCAGAGTTCTTTGGAAAGGTAGCATGCTGTATCCTTGTTGCCTGCACTTTGTGTACTCCTTGCAGTAGTGACAGTCTGAATGATGGTGTTAGCAGGGGAAACAACCTGAAATAGCTTTTAAATGGATGTTGGTTTTCAGCTCTTTAGTCTTTACACATAGTGGTGCGACTTAGCATTGTGTGGCAGGTTGTAAGGACAACTCACTGCGGGCTTTTTTTGCAGCATGGCAAATTGTTTAGAACATTTTGCTGAAGAGAGGTTACCTGTGTAAGTACACGGACTGCTCGTAAGCACTAGCATCTCCCTAACGGAATGAAACTGGAAAAGGCAAACTGTAACAGAGAGGTTAATTACAGAGAGGTTAATTACACAGTAACAACCGTCACCTTGTTCTGATAGTGTTAGGCAATAGCATAACACAAACCCCACAGTCCTTCTAAAGTACAGGTTTTTTCCTGAACAGCAGCAGGTGGTTGTTTTCATCCTTAGTCTCCATGGAACACATTAAGAGAGTACCCTGTTGTATCAATTCAGAAATGTTAAGGAAAGACACATATTGCATAAACTCCAGGAAGTTCTTGATTGCTGTACAAGCGCTGGAGATGGATGTAAATAAAATGTTGTTTTCTTCAATGTAGTTTAGCCTTCTCAGTATTCGTAACATGTTCAGCCTGGGTTTTATGTATTGATTGAACTGCATTTGTTTGAAGACATTGTGTGTCTGTGTCATAGAGTTCTGAGGAAGAGAGTCTACGAAAACAAGAAGTCTTTACAGTTGGAATGAGAGACTTCCAGTGGGTATCATTCCCATCTTTTTGCAAAGAAAAATGGCTAAACCCAAAGGATCTCAGCTCCCATCAGCTGACACAGAGCCAGAGTGACCATTTACATAAAGGAGGGGACCAAGCAGATAAACTGAAAAGTTTACCTTCTACAGCTGAGAAAATACGCTGTGTAACTACTACAGATCCAGACGAAAACATGGTTGGGGAAGACACAAAAGGTATTTCAAAACTGGCTGCAAGTCCTAAATTATGTAAACTCCCTCAGCACAGAAGTTCTACACACCGCTTGGCATTGCCGCAAAGCTCTGCAAAAGCTTTTAGCTTTGAGCAGCACTGCGGAGGGACTGTACAGAACAGCAGGGAAAACAGAAGAGAAAATGATAGGAAAGAGCTTCAAATACAAACACATCAAGGGAATATTTCAGTTGGTGAGGCCAGCTACGTGCCTGCAGAAGAGAAAGCTCCTCTTGTGCGCGTACCTGGAACTGAAAGCTGCAAGGAGAAGACTGAAAATCAGAGTGAAGGATCTTCAACTCTTGACCGTTGTCCAATGTGTCTGATTCATTTTAGTGGAACGTAAGTTGTTGTTGTTCTTGTTGTTGTTATTTTAACAACTTCACAGTATACAAAACCCAAAATGGTTCTAGATGCATTCTCTATATACAAAATAATGAAAATAGACGAAACTTCTACTGTAAAGTACTTTTTAACTGACAGAATTTCCTACTTCTAATTCAGTTTAGAAGTTCATGATTACTGGGTTATATTGCTTCAAAAAGAAAGCTACGTTTGAGCTCTCTGGTGAACCTTGCTAGTAGATGCAGAATTAACATTTTCACATACTTGAGTATGAAGAGACTTTTTTGTGAAATCTGTATCAAAATCCAAAAACCATCCCATGCAGCATTCTTGATAGTTAAAAGCTACCTGTAGAGCTCTAGCTCTAATCTATGGATTAATCTCATACCTGTCACTTTCTCTTCAAGATCTAGACTTCACTGTTACCCCGATACTGGTACCTGTTCAGCAAGTACCTGGATGCCTTTGGCTGAGCAACTGCGCTCTTAATTTTAGATTTAGCTTTCAAGGTCTGGGCAAGATGGAAAGAAGCGGATTTTTCTTATGCAAGCCCTGATTAGTACAACTAAATGAGACTTCAGTCCTCTGTTGCTGTCAGGCTACCTTTATAAAAAAATCCTCCCTCCCAGCAATTGAATATCTACTCTACAGTATGAATTATGTTGTCTCTTGAAATTACACCACTTAATAATGTTTAGGCTGTCATAGCTGCTGAAAATGTGCTTTTCAACAGGTCCTCTAACACCGCAAGATGTATTGGCTTGCTTTCTTTTGGAGGCTGAACAAGGAGACAAAAGGATGGCTCCATTAATATTTATAAAATTGTGGTCATCATATCAAGATTTAGACAGAAAGGCTAAATATACTTCAGGTCTTCATATTCAGTTCTGTGCTACTGGTAACTCTGTGCTGATCGTGATTCACTTCAATTTTTATAGAAGCTGCTTTACAAAAAATTATTGTAACATGGGCAGGGTCATGTCACAATCAGACAAATAGCCCTCCAAAAAAGGAACTGAAAGCAGACAGGAGAAAGCATCCTTCCTCTGTCAGAAATCTCTTGTCTCCTGTATCCTCAAGTGGGATGTGGAACAAGGTAACGGTTTTCTCTCCTGTATCAATACCCTAATGTTTCCAAGGATAGCATTGCTTGTCCTGAGCATATGGAGCATGAGCCTTGTCTTCTAGTAAATGACATTATCAAGCTGTCTAGCAGCAGGTAATAGCAACTTGCAAGAGTCTGTGGTGGATTGCAACGCTTCTGAGCGTAGCAATGACTGACTGGCCCGTTAAGCTACTAGAACACTTCTGCAATTGCTTAGGAAATGAGAGTGAAGGTGAAGAATAGCGTAAGTAAGAGGATTTGACTTTGTTTCTCACTGAACAAATTCTCTGTATTTGCAGACTGTCACAACTGGATATCGATGGCCATCTTGCTAGGTGCTTGTCTGAAAGCGCAGATGATGTAATGTGGTAAATCCAGAAGAATGAAGAGCAAAGGAACAAGGCCAAGGATGAACCTTTCTCAAAGGAAAAACGTGTTAAGGAAGCACGTCCTTGTCTCAAACTTGCTTAAGGATCACAAACCAGTAACTCAATAGAAGGTCAAGTGGCACATGCCTGTTGGGGGTCTCTATTTTAAAGCCTCTCAAATGCATGTAAATAGTTCTAGTTCTGAAAATGGTGCTATGGGATGTCCCAGAGACCCCCGGGAAATCAGTCTGGGCACTCCTGGAATGGGGGTACTTCTGAAAAAATGCACTGTTGTAAATCCCTGAAGAACCTGTTTTGTCTGATGCACCGCAGTTGTTCTGAATCTCTAAGTATAGAAGAAAGCAGCTGAACAAAAGATAACTATTATTTAATCTAATCCAAAAGTTTACTGGCCTCTTTCTTCTAAACAGGTAATCTGTGAAAATAAGCTTAATTAAAAAGTCATTCAAGCTTAGTATTTTTCATGATTTTAGTACCTAAGTAAGAACTTGTATGATTGTACAGTTGATTCTGTGAGTATATCTATGTTGAAAGGAAACACAGCCCAGAACAAATAAAGGGTGTGGGGTTTTTTTTTTTCCCCCCTCTTTCTGAAGGAACACAGCTAAATTCATAACCTTACTTTGTAGGTTTCTAAGTCAGTATCCCCTTGATTAACATGACTAGTCTCAAGTAACCAGGCTCCAGAAAGAACATTTCTCCTGCCAGTTTCACATGAGGTAATATAGTCAATCAGCCAAAACAGCTGCTTTTTGTGTCAGTTCCAGCCCTCTGCTTAAAAACCATCGGTGTTGGAGAATAAAGAACACCTGAGCATTGGTTTTGGCTACAAGACACTCTGAAGACTCATCTACGATTTTGGTAACTACTTAATAGTAGCAGGTGAACATTTTGTAAGCTTGAGAAAAGCAACCTTTTCCATGAATGACAACCGACATTTAGTGACAGGTTAGTAACCACAAAGAGAAGGGATGCGCTGGAGTGGGCTGTTCCTTTCCCCAAGCACAGTGAACTGTTCCCCGAGCAGGGCATCCTGCCCACGCAGTGCACCGCGTCCCCAGTCACAGCCCCACGGTTCAAGTGAGTCTGCTGTCAAAGGGCTGGGCGCAAGAGGAGCGCAACTGCGCCCGTTTCGGCTATTTTCAGCACAACTGCCTTCGCGTGCCGTGCAGAGTGCAACTCGGATTAACAGACTCCAGTATCTGAACGGTTTTCTCTCTCTGCCCTGGACGTCGAAAACATACAGTTCAGGTGCAATCCAAAGATACAGAATAAACATAGAAAACAGTATGAAAATACAGGAAGAATCCTATAGATTTACTTTACAATGGGGTCTCTTTAAAAAGTGCAAGTTGGACAGAGCTCAGTTTACTGATAAATGATAACAGTCTATTAACTTTTTCATTAAAGTCTTTAATAGATGTGCAAGAATATAAATGATCTTAGCTGTTATGGATTAGTATACCATCTTCTGCACAATTAAAACTGGTCAGCAAAGATCCCAACTAATTAATTATACAAAACTACAAGAACATATTTACTGTTTTACAATCATTAAATTAGCTAGAATTTTCATTTACTATTTCAAATAAGACAACTATATATCATTACCAGATCCATTTGTAATATATTAGGATTTTTTTTTTCCAAACCACACATTTAATTACATCCTTCATTTTCTTTTATTTATAAAACAAGTACTTTATATAAAAAATTTCCCCTTCATCATGAACAGAACATTATTCAAACACTTGCACATGAGCAACCAAACTTGTATCCAGCAAACTATTTGGCAACACAGCAACATTGTAAATGCCTGTAAGTTTTAAAATAAAAATCAAGTAGTCTTTACAATGTTTGTTTAGCAAATGTGTCTTTCTGTTCTTCCTTCCCTCCCTCCCAAAATGTTCTGAAACCTAGAAAAAAGGTTAAAAAAAACCCCCAAACCCACAGTTCTAATATTTCCATTCTAAAGTCCTATGCCCTGGCATGTCAAAGGACAGCTTAATCTGTCATAGTCCCATTCATGAGCTGCCTGCAGTCACTCTGATAACTATCGATTAGTTTTATTACCAGGGGAGCTGAAAACACTGAAAGAAACATTATTCAGGGTAAATAAAGTAATTGCCAGGGAGAAGGGAAAAAAGGAGTAATTAAAAAAACGCCAGATTATGTTTAAAAGGTAAATGTTTCCTGTAGTAGATAATAAAGTATCTAAAGTCCAGGCATTTGAGGCAAGTACTTCTTACTGGTTAAATTATTTAGTGCTGATTAAAACACATGTTGCTTAATATGAAAAGCTACAGTCCAACAGAGAGAAACCCACAACTTAAATCGGAATGGGATTAATATAAATAACCACAGGTCTGCATAATTGTGGCTAATGAGGGGATACAAAATGCAGATTGTTAATCAATGATTAATTGAAAGTTTTAAACAATGTTTTGGCAGTCTCGTCCTAGCACCTCATGACTTGGATGTGAATCCGAAAGATGTCATGTTCAGCACCTAATGCAATGCTGTACCCTGAGAAAACCATATGTTAATGTAAAGAAAGTGAAAGCGTTGCAATTTATCCTGCATTTTACACCAAATTAGGCGAGATGTCATGGCACAGGGTTTCTCATTTTTTTCCTTCCCACATAACTTTTTTCCTACAACCCACACGATACAGTGAAACCAAAACCTAGCAAGAAGCAACGCTGCCTCCGCCGCTGTTGCTTGGAGGCAGGTAAGTCTCCACGAGCACCCGAAGTTTCAGACGTCAACGCGCACTTACGATCCGCAAATGCAGCGACATGAGCTGTCCCGAGCTGATAAATTGTTAACCTTTTCGATTAGGATACCCTTTCCCTGCCTCCCCCCGCCCCCATTTCCACGAGAAGGGATTTGATAGTTATCTTTTGCTTTATCCAGTTTCTTAGGTATTCAATTTTCTTCCATTAAAAAAATTTACTACTTTGATGCAAATCATTTTACCAAAACATCCCATTCTCTTATGTAGAATGATTAGTTATTAATACACACTGAGTAATTGTAAGCAGACAGTTTATCATAAGTAGGAGGTGTGCTTTATCAGGAAAGTGTATTTTATATTATGGTTATTCTAGATTTACTATTTAAACTTTAAGGCTACGCTTTATTACGCTTTTGCTCTATTTCTGAATATTTGTATTGTTGATAAAAATACTTTTCAAAAATCTAATATACAACACAACATCATTGTAGGTGTAGGCACTGCTGAAGTATTTTCAGAAATCCTTTGTGTGCAAATTTAGTTTTCTTCAATCTATACATTTTGGTAAATTTGGAGTTTAAAACAACAGATTTTGAAATTGATACTGTAAATCCTAATTTGGAATTAATATTGCTGAGTCACTCTGCATTTCAAATTCTATAAAGATACAAATGAACATCGGGCTGCAGCTGTGAACCATATGTTTCATACGTAAATGGTTACTTTAATATTAACAAGCAGAACTTACCAGGGTTAAGAACGTTCCAAATATGTAATAATTCTTCAATGCAGTTTATCCATTTAGGCACTTAAATCTTGTACCCAAATTTATGTTTTGATTGCTAATAAAACACAACTCCTTTTAAATATATCTGAGACGTTTAGACAGGTACCACTTGTGAAAAAAGGCATCAAAAATAAGCTTCAACACCACCGTAATATATTTTATTCTTCAGGATGTTACACTGTAATATTCTTCAATTGGTAGCTCATTGCATCAAATGTTTGTAGAAAGTGTGTAGATGTCACAGTTGTTCAGAATCTCCTTTTCCGGGGATGCAATGAACGTTTCAGTCCTTCATGAAACAGGCACAAGATGCAAATTCCTTCATGACTGAAGCCAGTTGTGTCAGTGCCCGGAACTTAAGAATCACTAAGTGGCAGAAGACACCCGCCAAAATCATTGTTCTCTTCTTTGATTTTCAGCAGCAATTTTTTAATCATTGGTCTCCGTCCAAAATCTTAACAGTTCCCCAGCCTCGCATGCATATACTGTAGTTAAGGATAAATTTAAAGGTCATTGACATTGTCCACAACGAAGATGTCATTCCTTCATACCGTTTCTTCTGTTGACAGCAACAACGGATTAATATATTCAAATCCTTCAAATTCTGACTGATCTATTCGCTTTATTATATCTCTGAAAAACAAGTAAAAGCATTTTTAGTTTTATCAATCGCAAAGACTACTTTTGTTGCTGTACTTTTCCTTCAAATAACAAAATACCTTACAGAAATATATGTATATGAAGTTGTACAGAAGGAACAATAAATGGGAAAAAAGTGTCTGAACATACAAATACTTAATACTAATGTTTTATCTCAATATCTAAAGAAATATGACTGAAAATTTTGAAACATTTGACAAAGTTTCTTCTACCCCTCCAGTTAGGTGACATGCATATTTATAGGGCCCAAAGAGCAGCACATAATAAATGACTGTTGGTTTATAATACCAATTTACAAACAAGAAAGATATTTTGCTGTCAGCAAGAGCTGCTAATGTTGTATGTAAGATAAATACTATGAAAGAGTCAAGCACAAAGCTAATACTTTTTAAAAAATACATATTGTATGCACAGGAAATCCAAGGAAAGACTTATAAATTGATGTCTATAAAAGACAGAATTTCTTTTAAGATGTGTTGTTCATAATCCCTCCCCCTATAGGTGCGCAGACACTCGGCGTTTGTAATTTTGTTGTCAAGCAGAACCTGTAAAGCACAAATACGCCTGGCAGGTCTTTGGTGTCGCAGAGACAGCGACTGAAGCACTTCGTGCTTTGGTTTCCATTCAGCTATTCACTTCATCTACGCGAAAGGGAGAACAGGTTGTGAACTATGGATCTACGATATATAGGTGATGCTTTTACAAAATTCAGGCTTGAGCCCCCAGGCACACAAATACCCACCGTGAAATCTCCAATTACGTAATCGCTTGAGGACAAACACCTGCTGGCCAAGAATGCAGCAAGAGACAGACCCTGCACCAGCGAATTCCCCGCCACTGGAGCAGCCTCAACAGGTTGCTAGTTACAGTGTCCGTTTTTACAGTCAGATTTAACCAACGCAACATTCATTTGTACAAATCAAAATTCCCTGACCAACTAGCTAATCCTGGGGGGGACCTAGGGTTAGCAGGCACTTTATGAAAGAGGCTTTGAAGCAGATTGTCTGTCTTTCTGAGCAGTTTAGCTTTGCTGTGTAGCGACAAAGAGGGAAAACTAACAGAAGCACTTAGGCTGGAACGTGACGATGTTGTGCCTTTAATTATGAAAGCCTTTTGATAGCATGCGACAGCCTCTGCTTGCCAACATGGCATCCAACTACGTGCGGTACTTCAGACAGTATCTAAGAAAGTAGAAATCGTAAATCCATTATCAAAATCCCACTTCCAAAAGCAATACTTTAGAATCAGCTTTCTTAAACATCTGATTCGACCCAAATACTCATTCTAGAACATCAATCAGTAGCTCTCCAGACTTGGGTTAGAAATTGTAAAGAACGCAAAGTGCTGGAAATTTATGAAATGCATTTTTGGAAAAGAACGCATTATAGTTTTCAGCAGAGGGCATCTAGTCAGATAAGGAAAAATGAACATAAATGAAGTATACCAGGAGAATATACGTGTATAACGTGCAAGCAAATCTTTGCTGCCCTCTCACAGAGCTGCACAGATTTCAGGATTGAGTCTTAGATTTTTAATAAAACCCAAATCTCCTTTGATTCATGTTACTTCTGTATCAAAGTGCTAAAAAAGCAGCAGAAAGTTTCATTGTATTTTTGATAGAATAGCACAAGAATTTCAAAACAAAACACACTGCTATGCTCTTTAATGAGAAACAGTATTTTAAAGTTCTGAAAAATGTGTATCCTAAGTGCCATCTGGCATTAGTGTCACACACTCAAGCCTTGACAGAAGAACGCACCTTGGAAAAAAAGAACGGACTCCCCCAAACTGTTGCATTCCTCAGCAATTGGATACCGGGATTCTCCCACCGATGTCATCTGGCCCGCTCTCCCTCCTTAGCTCTCATAATACATTTGTCATCAGACATACACCAAACGCTTCACAAACGAAGTCAAGACGCCTGTTTGTTCTCCGACATTTTCCCCCATTGCATAGAGCTTCCTCTTGTTTTTCCAAAGGAAGTTCAAGTTCCAATTTTGAATTTTTACACTTCAGTGAACCCTCAAGCCTGTGTACAATTACTCTCTTAAAGAGTCTGGGCAAGCGAAGTCTCCCATCTAACTACCAAAACTATGGCCTGCCGTCTCATACGCCACCTTGTATCTGAAGGAACGTTGTTCCTTCGTGTACAGCAATCACTCCTCAGCCTTCAAATTCCTTTATTAAAGCATACTTTTTCTTCCTGCAAAATTTTTCCATAGCACATTTAAATAATAGCTTTCTTTAAGATTTTTCTGCTATCTCAAGCTTATTCTGAGACCCAAGGAGTTGGGCCTCAATTGTTTCTCCCGAGTACAGAAGTGCAAGCTGCCCGAGTCGGGGATCAAATTCCTGTCTCTTCTTTCAGCGCCAAGCACACGCTCAGCAGCAAATCAACACCATAATCTGAGCTTTTATTAGAATACTAGGCAGTCTTCTAATATATAAGTAGTATGATAAGGTATGCAAGATATGTAGGATACAAACCATTTCCAATTTACTTTAACTTAACTATCTTCTAATGCTAAGTCCATCGTCTCTTATCATTTTCAAGTAATTTATAAATTAATTTCTTAATATGCAGTTGTATTTGGGGAAAAAGAAAAACATACTCATCATCTGGGGTTAGCTGCACAGGTTCGCTGGTGAACTGCGTATCAAAGTTATCCAAGCCATAATCGTCTGTGATCTGAGGCTGAAATGGAGGGGTCGCTTGCTTCTTTTCCAGCTAAGGCAAAAATATAACGGGGGAGGAGGAAAATTAAAATGTTGAATATTTACAAAATCTCCTAAGAACATCAGCATACATTGGCTCTAGAGTCCATGCACAGAAAAGTCGCTACAGTCGAGTTTAACATTGGTGGAAGATATAAACACATTAAATACAATCTGACATTAAGTTTTAGACTAGTAGGTTTTGACGCTAAATGGTGTATGCTCATCCTGTTTATCCTATTGCTGTATTTTAAATACAGAAAGTTCAAAAATTATCAGAAATTAATAACATTTTAAGTTTAAGAGTTTTAAGTCTCTTGCCATATATATTAAGAAAAAACATTGTTGCTATATACATCTCTCAACAGTTTTTAAACAGAGAACATACTCCAGAAGCTTTCCGTTCAAGCCAAGACACTTTCCCAGAATATAACTCATTTTTCCCTTTTATAAGCTCCTCTAAAGTTGCCTCTTGTAAAGGCAGTCCCTTAGATTACATCAAATCAACATAACCAGATTTATTTGTTAATTCCAGCACAGAACAAAAAAGTAAGCAATATTTATGTCCCGGTCAATCGCTAGCCACATGGATAAGCAATCATTAAAAGCAAGTAGCCCTAATAAACAAAGTACCTAAAGCAGCCCGGAATTTTATTCCGCAATTAAAATTTAACCACGAATACATTTACATACAGTATTTCCCGCTACAGGAACTGGAAACCCGTATTTATCTTCCTCACCAGGGACAGTCAATAAGACATGGGCAATTTTTTTTTTGACTCAAATAATGCTGTTGCAGTCATTACGAACCTTTTCTCCTTTGCTATACCAGTAGCATCGTCAACAGTATCTATCATTTCCTGATTAAGGCAAATCCCTACTATCCTCCAGAGTGATACAGGAGCTGATGACAGATTAAATGTTATTTGTTTAAATCGCTATCCATGGCAGTTCCAAAAAAGGTGCCAGAACTCCTCCACCTTTTGTAGCTTGTTTTCAAGTAGTCACAGTTCCAGGCCCAGTGGAAAACCACGGGTACGAGGTTTAACTTTTGGAAGCTGGTGGAAGCCTGAGCAGCTGATCCAGCCGATACCCTGGAAACCAGGGATCAAACCCAGCCAATAATGATGCTTTGCGAGCTCGCGTGGCCAGCTAAGTTCTTGCCAGCTGAACCACTTTTTACCACAAATGACAACTAATACTGCTACGTTTTCTACGTGTTACATCTATCATATTAGAGTCTCCCAGTTGAAATATTATAGAATATGAAGTATCTTAAATGACAATAAACCAATGGAGCTGTTGCAGAATTGACTATGAATTATTCAAATGGATTTATACTTCTCACATTTTTCCTGACATTATTAGTTATACACCACTCACTTTTGTGAACAGAATCCTTTTCATCATGACTTGCAATTTCACGCTGCCCCCTAACATAAATACTATCTAACAAACCAAAGCAAGCTCTCTTCTGCTTCATAAAGAGAAAGAGGAAAGGAAAAAAAAAATCTCAAGTGCAACATATTACTTCAATTGACACTTAAACTCACTGGTTGCAAATCAGTGTTTGCTGCCTCTCTCCCATCCACACAGTCTGGGGAACATTCAAACTCGGTCTTGACGTACTAAGCAGACCACGCAACAGCCGAGCGATAGCTACTGCTCAACTCCTTCATACAAGCAAACAAGCTACTTCAAAGCATTATATTCTGAAAAATCAGTAATAGGTGAAAAATACCGCTTAACATCAAAGACAGGAACTTAAATAATAAAACCAGTGTGAACTGAACCGCATAGATAACACACAACCAGAACAGCTCATTTTTCACACACTTTTTAGTCTAACCAGAAATTCACAGCATTTCAAAGACATGTTGCTTGACACATATGACACTTCAGTTAAGTTTGGTCTACAAACATCTGTGCGTTTTATGGAAAGATGACTGACCAAATACTAACATCCACAGTTGTCAATATGCTGAGGTAATGCCTTATACTAAAAATACGTAATTCAGGGATGGAATATGGCCAAGGTAACAAGGAACGCATCAACGCTAGAGAATTATGTATGAAAAAGCGTAATGTTTTAGAAAGCGTAAACTGTGCCTTTATGTATTTCTAATGCATCGCTAATTAGAAATAGTAAGGAAACCAAAATGTCTGCAGTAAGTGATGACAGAAAAGTAGTAGAACTACAAACAATTAATAGGGTCTTTCATTCCAAATACAAGATCCTCACATCTACCTGTTAATGAGAGGTATGGCAAAACTCTTTATGGGCAAACTGGTCACAAAGAAATCTTACTAGCTCACTAAGTAAAGAATCATTGCATTCACTAAGCATTAAATAAGAAAATGTCATACACCGAAGTCTAAAATTATCTCATAAATTGACATTAAAAATTCATAGAATCATACAGTATCTCAGGTTGGAAGGGACCCATAAGGATCGCCAAGTCCAAAACGACAAGCAACTGATTAAGTTTTCCTGAATACTCCAGATTTACTCCATACTGCATGGCCATTTGGGCTGAGAAAACCTATTTCTTTAAAGAGGCTACCGTACTGACTTTGGAGACTCACCTGGACTGGACTGAAATTAGTACTTCAGAAATAAGCAGCTCAGAGCTCTGGCCTTAGCTTTCCCAAATCCCAGGCTATACTGACCACAATACTTCCAGGGTTCTCTCGCATCCAACACCCTGTATCTCCTCCCTCTCCTCTCCCCCGATCACATCCATCTCTTGGCCTTTTTTTTTTTTTTCCAGACGACAAGAAGTGTAGGTTGTTGACTACCAACCAACCCAAGGGTCCCGATTAGACAGCGGCTTTAAGAGACAGAACAGATAAAAGCTGAATTCCCCTGTTTTCCCCCACCAGGGAACTAAATTGGTCTCATGTACCAGGACGCTCATTTTCATGTAAAACAGAGCACAGTATCTTTGAGATCCATCTGCCTTCAAAATAAGCAAAACCTGATGAAATGGCTCAAAACTTATTAGGGCCATGACTGGCAAATGAACAGTACAACGTGGAAGTCCCTCTTCCTTCACAATCATATTAAAAATACCATTGCTGCAAGTTCAGCATTTGAAGGGAGTTACATTCAACCTTTCAAAAGGAAGCTCCACCTGATTTAATGGAATCAAAACTAGTTTTAACCTACACAGAGTCACAGAAGCTTGATCAATTTCCCTTTCCCAATCTATAATCTTTCTTTTATAGCTCAATATGGAATACGCAGATGGTATCACTGGACGTTTAGTTCCCAAACCATATACAACTATGTCCTATATTCCAAACAGTAAACCATATACATCAACACAGTAAAAGGCAGGAAGATAAATCAGACACTTTCAACTTGCCATTCAAAAGGTTAATTAATTAATTTTAAATGGCTAAATCCTACAAACCAACTGGCTTATATATTTACTTTCATGTCAGTGAGCTCCCAGACATAAACACCAAGACTTAGGAATTTGGAGGATCAGGCACAACTGCAACACAGCGACCTTGTGAGTACTGCGAGGAACGTTAAGATTACCTGGAAAATTCACCTCTGCCTCCAAAATGTCAATGCTTATTCTTTATTTTTTAAATATTTGATTGAATCTACTGATTTTTCTATTCAAGAATTCTGCCATTGAGTCTCAGGCTCCAAAATTATTTCAGGACCAGACTGTGGCACTTCGTTAGCCACACATCAGACTGAGAAAACAGTTTCATCAGAAATCCAACTTCAAAAGGATAACCAGCGTGCTAGTTACAAAGCAAGGCAAGGCAAATGATTAAAACCAGCAATTAAATATACCATCTCAATGAAGATGCTAGCATATATTGCCTCATAAAATCTGCTGGTTTAATCAATTACAGTTTTACCTTTGTATAATTATTTATAGATGCTAGTAAATTTTGTATACTTTCTAAGAAGAATGCAATTCTTGCAGCATCACTTCAAGAGCTGTTACTGAACATTAAAGAAAGTGAAAATTTTAATTTGGCCCCAGATTGCCAATTTAGCAATTGTTATAACCATAACTATGTTATACATAGCAGATAACCATATATTTCCATAATTCTTCTATTTATGACCATCTGATATGCCAATTCTGCAAAACGTTTGCTTAATTGGTGAGCTGCATTCATACAAAGCTCCTTTAATTTAAGGAGGCTCTGACTATGTACACCAATCTTGAAACCATAAATGGATACAAGTCATTACTTTGCCTATAGAAAAAAAGATAGAAAAGTTTCCAAGACAAGAATGCAAAAAAATTGCGTTAATCCACATTTATCTCAACATCCTTTCTGAATAATGCTGCTAACACATTTGTCAGCACTGCTGTTTTCAGAGGGGAGCTTTCAAGACACATTCTTTGCTTCCATAGTTGTTTGAAATAAGTCTTACAAAACACGAGGGATTTCCTATGTATGATAGGGTTAGGAATCCGTTTTTCCCATTTAACATTTGTGAATTAAACATTAATTAGAAGAACAAAGGAAAACATAAGGTAAATAAATCCAGGCTTCCAATACTACGAGGGTGTGCTTGTCACTACTGCGTGTCTTTTTTGTTCAGCGGGTCACCTAAACAGAAACTACAGGGCCTTAAACAGGATCGGCATCCCACTGTTACGGGCTTTGTGAGGAAGAATCTCAAGAGCTGCATCAGAACAGAGGTACGAGGCTTCCTGCGTGGATCCCCTTGCAACAGGGAGGGGATAAGCTGGGGCAGAATGGAAGGTGACGCAGCAAAGGGAAGGAAGGAGAGCTGTAAATTCTGGGCAACAGAAGCGCTCAGAGGCATCTGTGAACACATTGCCTAACTTGTGACAGGTAATGCTCCTACTCCTGCCAGAGGGAATCCTCTGGTCAGATCATAAAGCAACACAGATGCCATAGCAACGGGTTATTTTTCTCCCCTCAAAAAAAAAATCAACCAACAATGTGGCTTAAAGATACAAACAGACTCTCAACCAGAATACCTGGGTAACGGAATTTACACTGTAAAATTAACAATACTCTGAGCTTCCAGACAGGCCATAGACCGTGTCACAAATATATTACCTCTGCAAAACCAAGAGCTTAGCCTTCACTGGTAACAGCAAGTCAGACTATGTAATTACTAAGCTTAATAACTAGCTTGAAGATCCTTATTAAATTCCTTGAAAATTTTGTATAAAACTTAAATCCAACCTAGTGCAAAACTGTGGTTTTATGGATGGGCAGAAAAGATGTTTTCAGGGAGAGCGAGGATAAGATTTCAGATTATGTTACATAACTCATTCACCACTAAAAATTTTCCTTTCAGTAATGATACCAATAGGCATGCAACTGATTAAAGAATTAATTGCTAGTTATTTCAGAATGAAATCCTGGTTAAATGAATTCTTCCTGCCTCCTCTGAATTGTGGCGATTTTTTTTATCATAGGAAGTCTAATCCACTAACATTCCCCCGTTATATTAAGGAATTTATCACCACAGAAGTTTGCACTTAAAAACTGTGGTTAAAATACAAAATGTTAAAGCTTTCTGACCATTATTTTTGAGCTATACATCTATACAATCTATATCAATACTCATGCTACAGGGCATAAAACTGGCCACTATATGAACCAGAAGGAAGTTAGTTATCTGTACGAGAAACATCGTAGGCTAGGAGCATTGGGAACCGTTTTTACCTTCCTCTGAAGCTTCTGGTATTGGCTTTGAGAGACAGGCTACCACCCTCGAGCATTACTCTGATCTGTTATGGCCTACGTGGTATACACAGTTTGGGTTAGCCTTGCTGCCCACCGGAGGTCACCGTTCCTCTAGAGAAATACCGGATAGAAAATCAACATTCAAAACTCCCTTTGGAAGAGACCTCATGACGCTAACGGAAAACCGAAAATCACAATTTGTTTCCATGCAACACATCCTCAGTAAGAACAGTATTAAATGACAAAGCAACAAGCCTGCTTTAATATGTGGTTGTTTAAGGAGACTGAAATTCCTTACGAAGTTTTGGTTTCATAGTTTTCATTTAAAAATTGAAGTACATTAATCAGGCTATTAACCAACCACTACACGCCTTTTGCTGGGAAAGAAGCAGTCTCTTCTCTTTCTGTTTCACCATCTTTTGAAATGCTAAATGCTAGACACTATTTAGTACCAGTTGCAATTCTTAATTTTTTGAAACATCATTTGGTATCTGCTGATGCAGAAGTAAAGCCCAGCTTTCTGTTAGTGTTAATTACTGCGAAGCTGCCAGCAAGGTGAGATCCATTTTAACAGAACGGCAGCTCTGACGTTTGCACTGTGTCTGCATTCTCTTCCACTGATTCAAGCTAAACTGTCTCATCAGCCACGCTGAATGTAAGTTTTTCTTCTGAGATTTAAACAATTCACAACACCGTTTAGGTTTCCATTAATTTTCTACACTATTTCCAGCAATCTACCAGCAATTTCCAGAATTTTTCTTCTTTTGAGCCAAATATGGCAAACTAAAGCACCCTAACAATACAAAATAATCTCCTATGGTCCCATGGATACACATCCTCGCTCCCCCCCCCCCTTTTTTTTTTTTAATAAATGAGTGAATTTCCAACACAGATTCAGGTTAAAACTTCCCACTTGGACATATGTCTCACCAAGTTACAATATTTTCTTTTAAATGTTTATGGAAAGTACTAATTTTTCTGCAGTGAAAAATCTTAGTATTTTCGTGTTGACATATTTAGCCTTCTCTGGTCCCAGGAAGACAGTAACAGAACTCCACAACTGACATGGAATTGTCTGTTCAGAGCACAGGAAATTCAGTAACAAATTCAGAGATTATGAGGGTCATCTGGTATCCCTGAGAATTAACAAGTTATGCAGGTAGATCATTTGATAATCTCCCTTCTGAGAAGAGAAAGGAAACGTACATACACGTACATACTATTTCAGTTCAGACCTCCACATGTTTCAGTACAACTTTCATTATGCTTTCTCCTTTTGAAGTATCTATGTTGCTATAAAACAAGAGTGATTAATCTGTCCCAGCATGCTTTTATGTAGGATATGTGCTTTATTATTCAGGGTGCCTAGGAAGAAACAAACTCTTTAAGGGACCTAGCCCTTTAATCCGTAGGGAGGTACCAGGGATTTTCCTGGACACATTTCAGAAAAGGCTGAACTCAGGTATTCCCTTATTCAGGCTGTTTTTTTTCCTATAGATCCAAATCACAGTCCTGCTTCCTTTCAAGAAAGGGTATCTGCTTCAGTGTGGCCAAACAAATTTGGAACATGCGTGCAAGCGTTTCCAGAACAGCACGAGGCAGCAAAGCAGTGGTTTTTCACTGCAGGCATGAGAGCCGGTGACAAGAAGATGAAGCAATTTCACACTTTTCTGCAGAGGACAGAAAAACTAGCTAATTTTCCTATCATTACTTAAAGGAGTACTATCACAGGCAAAATCACCTCCTTTGTATGATTTTATAGTTGTGAAAACACATTCAGTGAAATGTATACGAGATGTACAGCTTGCAGAGGTTTTAACCATAATTAAATTAAAAATAGCTCTAAAACCTTTTGACAAGCCACCTCAATTAGGGATCTTTTTAGTTCTGTCTCACTTCATTCCTGGCTTAAATTCCATCCTTATGGTATTCACATGTGGATGATACTCATCATATCCTATTTGCAACTACAAAAAATTCAGTAAAATACATTTTTACAGTGATTGATGGTACTTAAACCATCTGCTTAACTGCAGTTCGGTGTTTTATTGTCCATTAAACCAAGAGATAGGAGATTAAAATGATGTTGTTTAACTCCAGCAAAAAGACAAAGTTAGTATGATAACTAAGTTTCCAAATATAATAATATAGGGCAATAGTAATAACATTTCAAAAGCCCTCAAAGCTGTAAGAAAATGTAATATTTATGATGAGTAAATTTTAAAAATTTTGTTGTAATAAAAAGCAACTAATGTATGTTTTGTCAGAAGTCCTGTAGAAAGAAATGAACGAGCATTTTTCTGTCTGATCCCTGACCACAGAGCCCATCACGGATCCCTGCCCAAGATTAAAGAGCCAACTCTGACCTCTCTGGTTCCCTAGTTAGTGGGGTGGTGGTACGTTTTTGAAGGCTTGTAGCATTAAGAGGAAAAAAAGGCTGAAAATAATTAGAAAAGAAGAAAATACATTTTGATGACAATTGGAATTGCGTTTTTAAGATTTGCCTGGAAAGATCTCCATGATATTTGAATTTGATAAACTGACCCAAAACCTGCCCCCCCCATGCCCCTCCCCGCCAAGTACGACTAAAGGTTTTTTTTTGGTCCAGCTCTGATGCAAAAAGCCTTGCTCTCTTTTCTAGATTTATTCTCGACCAGAGACTGTTCTTCCTGGGAATGCTCATGGTGTACCCAGTCAGCTTTCTCTCTGTTGCAGGTCGGGATGGAAGACACTGAAAACAGGGACCTTCTACACCAAGATCTGCAAATTCTCGTAAAGGTCTTGCAGATCCTTCACACTCTTCAGTTGTATCTGAACACACTGAATAATATTACATTTCATTAATATCCTTTTGAAGCCTTCTTCTGAAGAAGGTTCCCCAGCTACAGCGAGAAATGCACTTCACCTCCCATGCCTGTGCGTTATGAAGTTCAACTGCATTGTGCAGAGGCCTCTGCGTTGCTGCGTACCAGTAACGGCAACGCGCTCGAGCTATCAAGTCCATTTGTCATTCACAGGTGTTCTCCCCAGAACACGCCAAGTAAAATGGGCAAATTGTACATCTCCCAGAAAATCCTTCCGCCACCATTCAATCTAACATTTTTCTTAATCCTCCTAATCATTCTTATGGACTATATATGAATTATTGTCACTTTCAAGCTAAAATTATTCAAAATGTAACCAGTAGATTTTTCCCCTTTAAACCAGAAGTTTGTATAAACTGTATTGGCTCCCAAATTCTTAATTTTGTATATTTTATAGGTCAGTTTCATAGGAAAAAAGGGAAGACTTCTGTGTGTTTCAAAACACCACTAACAGCAAAAGCCAAGTTTACACAAATAAAATCCCATACTCAAAACAGAACTCGGTCACTATAGTAACATTTTCTGTAATAATTAACAAAACAACTCTACAAATTCAACTACATTAAATGTTATTGGAGAGAAATGTCAAAATATCTAAGTAATGTACATTCCAAGCCAGGCAGACACCAATATAATTAGTGCTCTGCATTTAAAAATAGAAGTTCATAAATAATTCAGCCATTTAAGTCTTCTCTAACTTGGTAGATCACACTCAGGACTGAAAAAATTCCCACACAGATGCTTACTGCTGTAATGTAAGAGTTAGCACGATACATTTACTTTTCTTCCTGAGGAGCAGCATTTGTGTGCTATTAGAGGAGACTTATTTCTGATATATATCATAAATAAAAGCTGTAATTGTAATTTAGATCTTAAGACTCAGATTTCCAGTTTAATGTTCTACAGAGTTGCCAAGGACATAAGACTGTAATAAGTAAAACTTGCAATTTAGGAATATCAACATACAAGGATGGGAAAGCTACTGATTCTATTCAGCAGGAAGGGAAACTTAGGCCAGATTAACTGCAACACATTCATATAGAGTAAATAACTTGCTTGAATTAGCCTTTAACCTGAAAGTCTTACCACCACAGCAGTGGAGGCAAAAATCTGTCATGTAGTCAAATTTGTAGTAGCACAGATACCAACATTTAATTCTAAAATTTAGATTCAGTTAAAAAAAAGCCAAAAGCTACAATCTCTGTAATTTAACTTAAAAAAACAGGTAAGCATAACGTAAGTGACAAGTAGTTACAACTGCCCAAAATGATTACTTATATAACCAACACGGGCAGGAAACCTGGACATCTCGTTATGCCGGGCACAGAGCAAACAAAAAGGTGATCAACCACAGGAGAATCTTGCATTCCGGGTTTAAGACAACAGCATGATGAGTACAGATGGAGACAGGAGGAAATCATGAAACTATAACTGGGCAGTGAATCTCAATACATCAACATCCCACCAGTTATCAGATCTGAGAAAGCATCATGAAGTGAAAGTTGTAAGGACAAAACTAGCTCCTCCCAAACAAGAACGGCAGCACAAAAGAAACAGCAAAATGAATATTTAAAAATTGGAGTAGGGTGGTAAGATTGTCATTAGGAGTCAGTTGTAGCTATGCATTAACATTTCAACAGCAAGGCATTCAGCTAGATGTTAAACATCAGACTGCCTCTTATGTTATACTCAGTAGAGCATAAAAACACTCTTAAATAAACCATACAGTGAACTTGCAGCCTTTACCTTGAGAAAATGAATGAAAAAGATATGTTGGTACAGCTCTAGAAAAAACCTTACTGCTCTGTACACAGCTAACAGTAGCCATGGCTTTGTAGTTGTTTTTTTCAGGATATAATGGATAACTACCATAAAAACAGGCACTAGGGTAAGAATGGACTTCATGTACCGAAACAATCAAAAAAAGGTTGCCTTGGTACTTCCCTGAATGCTATTAAGCCATCCTATACACAGAGTGAGTAATCTAAAAGGTTCTTAGCTATGCCACACACAACTCAGATGACTAACACTAGGGAAAAAAAATGTTTATGGTATATGCGTTCACTTTACCATTATTTATTTTTCCATTTCACTCAAGCTTCACACAGAAAAAAATTTTAGTCAGCATTAGACTCTCGTTTCCTTGTGTTTCAACTTGAAAAGATTTGGAAAAGCTTTTAAGTCAAAATCTTTTCTACTCATTACCTGCATTTCAAAGAAAATTCTAGTAATTAAAAAAGCTTTCCAAGTATTTTTTCATTTTCTCCTGAATATATTTCCCACTCCTATTAGAAATTTAGCTTAAAATTTATCTGGCATTTTAGATCCTCCTGAACAGCACGCCTAATCGCATCACAAAACAACACAACCACCTAAATCTTTCCATTAGTTTTTTTTAAATAGATATTTAGTATCAAAGCTTTCAGCCAAAAAAGTAGGTTAAAAAAATAAAATAAAATCAGCATAAATGTTGACCAAGAAGTACTAATTGCAATTAAGAGCTTCTTATACAAATCCAGCAGTCTTCTCTCCTTCCCTCTCTCTCAGAAAACTGCAGAACCAAACAGAAACCCTGCAGTACATGACATTTATGCTCTACCACAATCTCAAGCAAGTCGTATTATAGCACCACTAGGTAGCTAACAACGAAAAACAACATTTAGGCTTAAGGGAGACTACAAAACAAGGGATGTCTGACAGAATTAAAGACACACTTCATTACAGGAATAAATTTGTAAACACCAGGTATTTTAAAACACGGGCTCCTTGTGTAGTGAACGTCTTCTCTGAAGAATGTTAACAACGAAGGTCTGCACAGCAGGCTTCAGAGTACAAATGTCACCATGCAGTTTTCTCTCCTCCTCTGAACCTCTTTCATGTTACTACAGGCACCGCTGCCTGCCTCTTTCTACACTTCCCATAGACTTCCTAGGACTATGAAAATATTATGTGCATATTTTTTCACTGTTCAACTAGGCATTAAAAAACGTAATGCTGATAAAGCAGTGTTCCTGACAATTTTTTTATTGCTCAAGTGTCAATAAACGTAACAATGTCATTTCTGTGATGGTTTTCTACGATGAAGACAGAATAGGCACAATTTCCAAGTAACAGAAGCTTTTAAAAACCTACAGTTTCAACAAAATTTTATGCTTGCAAAACCACTGAAATGCAAGTCATCTCTTCCACCATGAACTAAAAACTTCCATCACACCAGCAGTAACAAAGAAAACCTGAAAGTAATAATCAGAGAATCATTTTAAATAACCACACTGCTTTCAGGCCACATCCTTAAAAAAAAGGACCTGATCCTACTCACACTTACTCATGTTACTAAACCCTGTTACCTACCTGAATAATCCTACTGATTTTAAAAACTATGTATTTTGTAAATTCAGCCTTTTTTTTTTTTTTAAGTGTACTACAAGTAGATTACAAATGCTTCATGTATCTGCAGCACCTCATCTTCCATGGTTGTATCTCAACTGGTTTAATGACACTTCACCCAGTCTGCTGGCTCCGTTAATCAACTACTAACCTTCCCGTCAAGGCAGAAAGGTTTCTAATCAACAAGAGAAAAAGTACTGGAATAGCATTCCAATGGGCCCGTCTGTGCTAGGCCACGCTTCCTTGTTCAACAGAGCTTGAAGTGTTTACTAGTAGGAGTATATGAAATGACCACCCAGAATAGCAAAGCACTGAATTCTGACACTGGAAATATCTGTGCAGTCCTTCACGCTACAATTGCAGGCACCTTGCGTGGATACTGGGTGAATTTTATAGCAGCAGAACCCAGTGCATGAGTTTGCAGAATCTACAAATAGAAACCAAGGAATAAATGGTTCCACCAATGCTTTAATAAGTTTTTTAAAATTCATCATATATTTTAAAAACGATACCCACAAGTTGTAACCATACTTAGAGTTCGGAAGCAAGTTAGATTTTTGGTCATGAAATAAAGCTTGTTTCCATTACGGCCATGAAAGCAAGCTTGTTTCTCCATCACCTGGAGAAAGCAAAATAGCTTTTACATTTACGGAATTGAATTTCACTGTTTTTAATGGGGTTGTTACATATGCACACAATTAATAAACTAAAAGAGTCTATTCCTTTTGAACACATACAAACAAAAGTAATTATTTTTACCAGATCCCAGTCTATGCTGCGGAAAAATGTATGAGACTTGATATCGGAAAATCCTGTCTGCGGCTGACAACCAAGCCTTTCTTTGGGATCCTGTGGAAAACAGAAACTCAAGTTACATACGCTAAGCCAGTTACAGTCCACGTCCGTCAAAAGCCCACATACACGACTCCAGCATTCCCTATTACTATGCAAACTGCTGCTGAGTTACACATATTGTGGCCATCAAGGGATTTTCATTCTTTTTTCTTTTTTGAAGTTTGAAATTTCATTTTAAAATGATATTTTACAATTTCTTAAAATAAAAAACCACCCTAGATTTATTTAGTAATGCATAATTCATATATTTTTTTCTCCATTAAAAATTATAATGGTTCTACAGATTTCAATCAGCTTAATTAAATGAATAGTAAGTATTACAGAAAAAAGTTTATAAACAAGCCTATAGTTATTTTTTTCAACCAGGTGCAGGGGTTTAAATCAAGTCTGTGCTGTGGAATTCCCTCAGTAAATTAGCAACTAAGAAGCAGGTTTTTTTAACATACAGGATACCAAGGTTTTATAGATTTTCTTAATAGTAAGCAGATTAACTTCTTAACTGTATTGCTTTCAACAGGAAGCTCTGACTTCCAGATCTTAGATGCTAAAAATAAGAGAATGTTATTTACCTTGTTTAAAAATCCTTTTAACACATGGGAAGCCTTGACAGAAAGAAACCTTGGAATCCGGATTGGCTTCTCAAGAATAACTGTCACAGGTTTAAAAACAGCAATATTGTTTTTTGGTTTATGACATTGACAATGATTTCAATACAAACACTATATTATTTAAATATGTTACCGCTTGGAAAATGGGAAGATACAGTAATTATTTAAAATAATGCAAACAAAAGGAGCTACAGTAATTCAAGTCACTCTTATACTGACATTTCAAGATTTCCTAAAAGAAATGTTAGCTTCATTATCTTTTTCTATTGTTTGTAGTATAAACAGGAAACAACTTTTTCAGTGTCCCCAGTATATGGAAAAATGTGATTTTAATCAGTAATGGATTTACCATTAGGCTCGTCAAGACGACCATGGCAGATTCTGTTACGTAATTGCAGTAACTAGTTTAAAGAATGGTTCTGTGTATTGGGGAGTCGGCAACAGCGCAATTCCCCAAACTGTCACAGAGTTTCTGTTGTAATAAACACGGCAAGTATTGCTACTTGTGTTTAGAAAATTCATACATCACTATTCCTGAAGGGTAAAACTGTTAAAAAGTTATATTCATTTCATCAGAAGTTTAAACAAACAAATAAAACCTAAAAGTTATCTGCAGGAAAACTATAGGTTGATATGTTTCTGTCGAGAAAGATCCTCCCCTATCCTCTCACATAGCACTGAATTTTAAAAATTAATTCTTGGCCTGTGGACTGTCTTCTAACAACAATACCATTCCATACAATTTCTGTCTGTTTTTTCTGAATTGTGGACATTTTTTAAAAAAATATTTTATTGTCTGAAAAAGGCTTCCTAATTCTAGACCATTTTATCCGAGTTCAACCAAATAAATTCCTGGGATGAAAAGCTGGAAGTATTGGGGCCCTTTACCTACAGTAGATCTACAGGCAGCTATGGGATAACAATGGAAAAGGAAAACCTAACTGTCCTACTGGAACTGCTACTTTTCATTGTATCTCCCCCAAGGAAAAAAAAAAACATCAACATCACTGTACCTTGGAAGAGGTAATCTTCAGTGTTCATGTCTGGATTGTCAGTAATAATATCAAATGGAGACCTTCCTGCCATCATTTCAAACATCAACACACCGAGAGCCCACCAGTCCACACTGAACCCTGGAAATATTTGCAGAGCAGATTTTCAGCCAGGACTCCTTGAATTTAGGTGTTATGTCTCATATAAATGGAGATTAATGGCCTGGTTCTACAAAGTACTGAAATTCTCTACTGCCGCTAAAGCCACGGACATCACGACTTAAACTATCACTGGATGAGACTTGAGAGTTTTCTGACTTGGGATGACAAAGGTAACCTGTACAGGACTTTGTAGGTGTCTGCCAGACAGCAGTGCTTCAATGAAAATTCCATGTATTTAAGCTGAAACTTTTCAGATTTTTTTTTTTTAAAGAAGTTGAACATTATAGTGTCTTATAATTAAATGACAGATTCAACCTGTTGATCAGATCAGTTCACAAATAACAACACTAGTTTAAAAAGACTGTTATACTTTTGACTTCTGCATAAGCAGTAACTTTTTGCCATAGCATTCTATAATCTTGTCTGGAGGACAGTAGCAGGTGGGATGTCAACTTCTTCAAGGAATGGACTTGGTTTTGCTACAGTATCATTTAATAGTTATTTTTCAGGGAAAGTATGACTTAAAAGAAGCTGAAATGAGTGACTGCAAAAGAAAAATAAAAACAACTAGAACTTTGCTTTGTGATTTATTTTAACTACAAATGGTTTAGTCACAACTTACCATATTCTTCTCCTCTGAGGATCTCTGGTGCAATATAATTTGGTGTCCCACAGAAAGTGCTTGTAGTGTCACCAGGGCCCAAACCTTCCTACATGCATATATCATTTCATAAATTAAAAGCTGACCTCCTTTTCTGAGAATTTCCCTTAATTAGACTTATAAAGCCAGGTTACTTAGGGAGTCTAAAGATCTTTCTTTTGAAAAAGGCAATGCTAGCACAAAATAAATACAGTGCTCAAAGCTGGCTTATGACTTTATAGCTTATCTTCAGCAAATTAATTGATTAAAACTGAATCACAACACATTTGTAACAATATTTTGCTTACTATTTACAGAGACATTTAAAAAAAATCAGATCAAAACCAATTTGAAGTTCTTTTCAAATAAATGTTGGGAAAAAACTTCTATTTTTAGGAATGGAATCAAACTTTTACATAACTGCTGCATTCCAAGTGAAGCCCCACAACCTGTGCACTTTGATAGTGGAGAAACATTCTAGTCCAGCTTTCTCAGAAATTGGTGCAATATCTATTTTACGGAGGGAATGAGACAAGCTTTCCTCATTACGGCACCATAACATGCCTTAACCATGTTCTGAAGTAAGCTAAATAAAAATTAGTATTATACACTCAATCCTTGGACTTTTAAAAATCAACACAATGCCAGTTGCAATTTTGAAACTTATTTTCACTAATTTCAGAAACTTATTCTCACCAAGAAACAGACTGGATTCTCATCTCATTTCACATACTAGCCCGAAACAGCGTGGCAATAACAAGACGAGTTGAGGTCAAACCAACAGCTCTCAGGGGACAGCACATTTCTTGTCAGATTACAATCGCTTCAGTCACGTCTGGCATTCCAACTTTACGCACAAGTTTGAAATGTAGTGTTTTCTACACTAGTAATATCTACTGAGGTTTTCTCGCTTTCCTCTCCATCACATTAAGTACACGCTACACTTTAGCAGGTGCTTTGAAAGCGATGCTCTCTAAATTGCCTCCATGCCAAAGACTGCAGCGTAAGGACTGAGACAGCAGAGAGCCCCGTCAGTTAATAATCTGTACAGTCCAGCCACAGGGAACGGTGAAGGCAATTCCTATTCACAGGAGCACAGTCGCTAAGAGATGGAAAAGACCCTTTTAAACACACACTTGTCTTAAAGATAGGTTTTCTAACCTGGGTCACATAGGAAACAAATAGATAAAAGAAAATAGCTTGGCCAACAGGCCAAACTTATTTTGTCCCCCAAAATCACCCACATAACTTGAAACACACAAAAAATGACAAATGTGGTCCTATTCTTCAACAGTCATTTTTCAGAATAAAGTTCCTATTCCACAACCAAATTCTGGACTCCGTAACTCTAGCGTTAAGATAAGGATAACTTTTCTCTGTTTTCTCTTAACATCACTGGATGCTGCATTTGACTTAAAAGCATAACCAGAGAGATATACTACGGAATGACAAAGCAACAAGAGAAAGGTATGAAAAATCCTACCTTGCACATGCCATAATCTGTTAATTTGATATGACCTTCTGCATCTAAAAGAACATTGTCTAGTTTTAAATCTCTGTAGATTATGCCTCTTTCATGTAGGAAGTTTAGAGCAATACAAATTTCAGCAGCATAAAACCTGAAATTAAAGAAGAGAAAATTCATATTAGCATGAAGACTGTACAAAAGCTGGTGCAATTAAAAAACCCTGTTCTTAAAACATCACCTTACAGTCAGCTTTTCTCTATCAACAGTATACCAAAAAGAAGCTACATTTATTCATAAGGACACCGATCTCCTATTGTAACACCATTCCTTAAATTAAACGTGGGAAATTCTTCTTCCATTCTACTAAATTCTTTATCCTACAGATTTTTTTAATGAACATTCCAAGCATAACATAGATCTGTATTTTCAGCTTAAGAGTTACGATGAGACTTCAAGTAGTGCAAAGCCATGCAAAATAGCTTTCTCGTCTTCTCCTACCAACACTATATTAATTCAACGTAAGACCAAAATAAGTAGAATAGTTACATCTTCTATCAACAGATCAAAGCAGCATTACCTAAATACGAAGCAGTAAACAAAAGTAAATAGGAATAACTGTTACTACTTATCAAATGCTTCCTTTCTTTAAAAGGAAAACCAAAACCCGCAAACATATCCTTCAAAAAAGAAAATTAACATTTCTTCCCAGGGCAGTACATTCTAAACTTAAGAATCAACCTGTTTTTTCTTTGCTTTTTATATTCTTTTATGGAACAATGTTTGGAAAGTATTTCGTACAACATTAAACAACTGCAACATAAGAAAACCACTATAACTGTGTTAGTAAAATACCTTGCATGTTCTTCAGGAAGTTTTCTTTGCCGTTGCATATGAAACATAAGATCTCCCCCGTTTACATACTCTATGACAAGAAACAATCTGAAAGTATATAATACAGTTAATGGATTCCAAGGAAACTCTCAAGAAAAACTATTCTTATCCTTCCAGTTTGAGTCATTTTCACTTCCACTCTTGAATTAGACTTCTAGATTTCTTATAGTTACAGAAACTAGCTAAGAGAAAAAAGAGAGTATTTGATCCGTATTAGATAGGATCACATCCTTTATTTAAAGGCCAGACTAAACTTAAAGGAGAGGCAGCTGCATACAACAGGCTACGATTCGGTGTGAAACCTGCAGAACTACTTAAACAGCACAGAAGACAACAGCATTTGCCTAATATAATGAGGTACTCACTCGGCGATAGATGTAAAGAGTCCCTAAGCGTATAATGATATATAGACTTTTTAAAAAATTACTTAGAAATAATAGCAAAATCACAGAAGTATGCTAGAAGATGTCACATGGCAAAAATGAAAGTTCATCAAAAGAAGTAAAGTTGTCATTCATTTGCAAAAAGACATAGTAACAGCAACATAGTTACATGACTCTCTCTTATTCAATGATGTTGATTCTTTTGACTTTTATGGAACAAAATCCCACAGTATAAGATTTGCTCAGTGAGTGCACTGCTTTGAACAACAACATCTGATTGACTGAAAAAAATAAGCCTGCCTGAAACAGTGCTGATTATTTAAAATAAAGGGTTTAAGATCAAAAGATACTTTAAAAGATGCATCAATTTAAATTTCAACCTTTCTTATTAAGGGGTAATCAATCAGTAATCTGACACAGATTTACCCTGATGTAATAATTATTAAATTGTTACACACTCTGCTTGACTAGATATTGGGGCTTTTTAATAGCAAAGCTGCAGCATCAAATCTGAGCAGGTTTGTAGATTAAACGTAGCTTATATACACCTAAGCCAACAAGGTTTCTGCATGGGAAAAATTCAAAACTTCTCATTTACATTTTTGATACAGTTTCGCCACTAAAAGGTCACCATCTTTTAAAAATTACTTGATCATTAACGATAATTAGTGTCTGGCAATATTACAGAGGTGAATATGTTCTGTAGGATTTGTGATATTAGTTAAATATGTAACTATGAAGCTTGCTGTTTGTGCTGGTTCAGTTCCTGAAAAGCTCAAAGAGATCTACTGAAAGTAAGATGACATAAAGACTCACTGAGAGGGATGTAACCCAAATTTACTTTCAAAAAAAAAACAAACCCCTGAACACCTAAGTTTTATCTGAATAGCAGATTACAAAATAATCTTTTTCCAATTGCAGTTACATGATCTAGCATATTATTAATATACACATACAAAATTATTTCTATTAAACCCTATGATCATCACTGAACTCTTCCTGATACACTGTTAGGAAACACAGTCATTCCTAGAAGAAAAATAAATGTTCTGTTTGTATAGACAGACCAAGGCTGCAGAATTTGAGGACTGAGAGACTCAATTCATATATGTCCATTATTTATCAGAGACGAAAACTGTATCTGGTGAGCTAGCAGGCCAGATAATGAAATCCCACCCGCCCTTGACTTTGCCAAGACCTTTATCTGTAGAAAACATGAATTAAAAGAAAGTGTAGTGGACCCACTTCTGTTACTCTCTACAAAGCGCAGTCACTAAAAGGAAGATCTGGGCACAGAAAGGCTGCAGTGTCAAGGCTTAGCAGTGCCTCTGTAGAACAAGTTTCCTGAAACAGTCTTCTCAAAACAAACAAGAGAAAAGTCAGTAGGGGAAAAAAATGTAGGTGAATCAGCCATATAAAAAGACTTCTATTACTGTTGGAGGAAAGGTTTCATCCTTGGGAAAATATGATCCAGGCAATGCTGCCAAGGTCAGAGGGACCTACAGGATGGAAACATGCTGAGGGAGAGTTTATGAAGGTTGCGGCTGTCCCAGGAGGCAGTATTTCTTTATACACCTGAATTTCCATGAGCTGAAAACTCCTTTCCATATATATCCACACTATGGAAAACATTCCATTTGGAAAACACATGCTCCAGTCTCTCAGACCACTAACTGGTAACAATTAAAGATTTTTCTCCTTTGAAAAGGATTCTTCACTTCCAACACTTATAAGTGTTAATAACTTAAAAGGTAAAGCAGGAAAAATTACTGGACACAACGCAGCTTGCAAGTCTTTCAGTGGCCTCCCCACAAGAATATAAACATAAATAAACAATAAATAGGTAACAATGCCATGAGTTTTTTCTTACAACAGTCCTGGTTTTTTTTGCTTCCAACTTTCCCACCCTATTTAGAAGCTTCCAATGTTTTATCACCATTCAGAACCCACAATTTAAAGTTGCTTGTGTCAAGTCATATTCAAGCACGTAAGTGTGTGAATACTGGTAGTCCTTGCTGCTTTTAGAAGGATTTACTCAAACACCAATGGTTTTGCAGGATCGGGGTTTCAGATTGTTGCCATCCTTGGAAGACACTTATCTGGCAATTCTGGGCAAGCCCAAGGCACATATTTTATTATGATAATAAAACAAATGCTAGTATCTGAAACAATGTAAAATAGCCACATTTAGCATCAATTAGCATCTTTAAGTACACATTTTTTTAATCTTAAAAATTGATTTCAAATTATATTTAAGAGAAAGAACATGTCCTTTTGCAACTCCCCCCCATTGGTACACTTATACACAAACTGTTCTCATAGTACAACTTGTTTTCTTTGGGCCTGTTAACACAATCTGATGTCGATGAATTTATTCACTTGAAATCAGTTTCGTGCTTCTCTTTGCTCCTGTGATTGTGATTTTATAACATTACAGCTATAACCAAATTGTGAAGTCATGACATTATGGCTATATCCACAGCAAATGGCTGAAGTTAGAAACATAAACTTACAGTTTCACTGCAAGGAGAAGCTAGGCTGGAAAAACAGGACTCCTAAAGATACAACAGGCATACAGAAAGCTTTTGACTACATTCAGCATATTTTCTATTTCTGCTCCTCAGCTGTGCCAGTGTAACTACCAAAGTGGCATGCAAAGGATCTGTCTATTGTTGACTTCAGCCTTGTTTTCAGTATTTATAAGAAACTTCATTCTCAATAGTTCGTCCTGCCCAACCACTTGAATTTTTGTATTAGATGTTCAATACTACTTAGTATTTGGTGAGAAGGTGTTTGTGAATGTTGGTTTAACTTAGAGAGCCCTTCACAACAGTTTGTTAGTTGTCTAAAGATTTTTTTTCTGTCTGCAAGACAAGTTTTTCACTCAAATCCTTAGCCAGTCACCTTTGGAGATCATTCTTTCTCCCTGCTCCAAAATACTCCCTAGTCCGTGTGCCTTCAGAATGCTCTTCATACAACTTCTTTACTTCCTTTATCTTAGCTATGTTTTTCCTGCTAGGAAAATGCCATTTCCTACAACTATAACCACTACGGAGTTGAAAGTTTGGGGACTGAAGAAATGGTACAGTGCATGCCTTCGTATTTTAAAAATTGATAATACACATTGTAATGAACAAGTGATTATTCTTAAGGATAAATGACTAGATAATCCATGAAAACTTCTTAAACCTGTTTGCACTCTACACTGCATGCCATTCAAGTAAGCCAGATAGAATGACTTTTATCTTCTGATTATGATACATATGGCACTAGGCATTACAAAAGTGTAACAGTAAACAGGTGCCTGTGAAAACAAAAAAATCCCAACAAGCCACAAACCCCCCACACATCCAAATTCCCCAGTGACATATATGAGCATGGGCATAAAAGTTCTCCTTGATTTTCTTCATATTCCAATTGCAAAATAAGAAGCAAATAATCCACTTCGGATTGTGCACACAAGGACAAAAAATTAGTATTTCAAAGTGGCTAAGAGTTTAAGCACTTTTTCAAATGAAATCACATACTTCAGCAATATGTGCTAAGGGCTCATAAGCCTCATATAGGTAAAAAATACTTTATATGCATGTATTTTTATCAGTTGTTATTAAAAACTATTATTACTGAGCAGCCCAACTCTTATGCTATTTTGAAGAACAGAGAATTACAGTTTGGCTCTCTGAGAACGGATTTGGCCCTCCTCAATAGAATCGGGTATTATAAACTATCTCTTACAAAGCTCTGCTTTACCCCGCTACCGTCCTCCCATTCCTGAAGCCACACGGCCTGTGCTCAGGAAGACAGTGCACAGTTCCTCCTCGTTCTCACTCATCTTCTCCCTTCAGAGCCGGACCTGGAAAACCCTGCCTTTTTCTCCACACCCCACTGGCTAAGCTACCCTGCTAGAACTGGCTTGGCTGTAGTAGTGAATCCCTGACGATACTAACGCTTCCTCCCAAAAATTTCTGACTATGTGATGGCAGTGGTTACGTTTGCTTTATGAGAAGCAGTTAGTACAATGATCAAGATTTTCAAAACAAAATAATTTCAGATCTTTCTTACCGACTTGTTGTTTGAAAGCATGAATGTAAACCAACTAGGAATGGGTTACTGGATGCCTGTTCAAACACATGTTTCTCTGTCTGTACCCAATCAATATCCTGAAATAGAGTAATTGAACAATCAGAACTCCTGCTGGATAACCACTGTGGGTATTCCCAGAAAAGAAATTGTGAACATCTATGCTCCCTTACATATACCATCATTGTTACATACTTTCTTCAGAAAGACAAACCCCCCTAAAATCTGGAGGAAGTTATAAAACATTTTAAATCAATTATATATTCAGAAGTTTAACCATTTAGAAAGGTCTGCACAAAAATTAAGACATTTAAAAATATCATACATCTGCAATACTTGATACACTGCTCATACTGGTTCATAGAAATAAATTCAATTATCTTAGATAAATGATCCTAAGGCTGCTGAAGCAACTCATGCCAGTAACACAAGCAATGTGTATTTCCAGTTTTTAAAAGGTTCAAATAAACTGAACTTCATTTGCTCATCTGAAACTCAAAATGAACTCAATGAAACTACCAAAACCTGATTAGTTTGTCCGACCAAAATTGTTCTTAAAAGTATCACAGACTACCTTTAATACTTCAACAGGGAGAAGTCCTGAATACTCAGTGCAATACCATACGATAAAAACCTACCAAAATTTGAATGACAGTAGCACAGTACTGCAGAATTCAGATCCAGAATAACAAAGCATTCAATCATTTTTCATATAACCACACAAAATGTAAACCTTATGAACAACTGGGTTTAGCAGTAGATATTCACTCTTCATGCAATACGCAGATCATGTTCCACCCTGCAAACACTCAGTACCCTGCCAACAAACTAGAAATATAATTGTTCTAAAAATTCTCCATTTCCAACAGATACTTCCAGCTTTCCAACCAATCCGGAGACAACCAGGACAGATACTGAGAAACCAGGCCTTCCTGGCAAGGATAGTTAATGAAACTAAAGTCTCAAAGGAAATCAAGAAATGTCATCACCAAATTAAATAAATCTGTTAGGTTTTGTGTTCAGACACTCGTGACGATGTAACACCTTGGAAGGGTAAACCTGGGTCCAAACGTGAGCCAAAAATCCAATTTTGAGTAAAACAATAAATGTGCCCACTTCTTTTCACTGAATGAGCTTCTCTTAAAGAGTCTTTAACCTAACCCCTTCAGTATTGTACTTCTGTACTAGTACATGAGTATTATACTAGTGCACTTGTTACAAGATTAAGCTTAGAAAAAAATCAATAGCAGAAGCCCAGGTACTTGATTTGCTTCCATCTCATTTAGAAAAGAACCTTTACTTCTCTCCAGTATCAGCCATGACCTGGAAAGCACCAGCTGATTTAAACATACTGACACTTGCTATGTAATTAATTTTCTTTATCCATGAAACACTTACTAGGTGAAATTTCCATTACTTGCAATATCTCATGCATTCACAGAATTCAGTGAATTTCCTATCAATACCCAGAATTTAATTACACAGCCTATCTTATCGAAAAGAAAAACTAGTTAGCTCAATCATCTATGTAATTATGTATGAAAGTCACTGTTCAAGAAAAACTTCTCATCTACCTCCGATTCTCAACAACCACCGCATAGCTCATTAAATAATACTTTTCTTTAGCTTTTACCTTCTTGGAAAAACACATGTAAAAAAGGAAATGGTAAATAAATTACACAACAGTGATCTTCAGTCATAACAAGAAACGTCAAATAAATGAGTAAGCCAAAGAACTTTACAACTTTACTCTCCTAACCCTAGCATCTGGAATACTGACAACAAGGCAGCCAGAGAAACTGACTGAAACTACCAACACAAGCAGTACTTAAAACAACGTGGTTTGGTTTTTTCCCCAATATACTTTCAAGAAATCCAGTCTTCCTAACAGCATAACATTAGTATAACATTGTCAGCTTAAAAATTGCATTCTATTTGAAAAGTTCACTTTCTATTGTAAGAATAGCTATATAAGAAATTCCCTATGAGGTGAGACTGATTGTCCATCTCTTCTTATTTTATTAGAGTTTGGGGTTCGACTCACAAGGATGACACCGTACTTCTTTACTCTTCAAATATTTAATGGTGTCATACGTTATGTACCCCGTCATACACACTGCCACTCCTGCACGAGCGTGTCACACTGCAGCGTTCCAATAAAGCTGTAGCCTGACAACATCGATATCCTTCTGTCAGGCCTCTCGGCTCTTTTATCAGGGCTGTGATCTGACCACATGCATTCCAGTTCCCGCGTCCCCTGTTCCATCACTTAACATGGCAGGTTCCAGTCTAATGGCATCGTAGATGGTTCAAATTTGCCTTCCTTGCTTGCTGGGATTGGTTCATCACATTTACAAAAAACTAGAATGGATATAAACGAGTCTATACCTTTCAAGAAGTGTGAATATTATAGGAAAAAGATGAAGGGTTGGGTTTTTCTCCCCCCTTTCCCCCCCTCCCAAACTTGTGCATTTCAGATCCTGTATCAAAAAGACTTCAACAGGACTTTGAAAATAATCGAGAAATGCAGCACTGATTTCTGTGGCAGACAATTTTTTTTACAAGCTAGTTAAACCATAGGGACCTCAAATGGTAGTAGTATCACTTCTTTAAATCCATGCAAAAAAACATTCCAGAGTACTGTGTCACTTGCATGTAAGCTCTGTAATTGTGAACATAGTTTCAGCTCCTATTCTGAAATACAGACACAATACTTTGCAGGTACATTCATTTGCGTTGGAAAACATCTTTGTTTTCTTTCAAAATTAAGTGCTCAAATTCCACCCTATTTATCTCATCACTTACAGATTAGCGCATCCACGTTGGAATATTTTTCATGTTCATTCTACTAAGACTATTAATAGTTGTTAATTGTTATTAAAATAAGGGACATTTCTGTCAGATTTAATCTTGGTGCTTCATGCAGACAGCTGATGACAAATGAGTTCAAAAGTCAGTAAAGCTTCTATTACAGAAATGTCTAAAACCTGAGCTGCTTTCTTAGTTGAATAGTTTTTGTTAAAGCATATTAAGTTTTTACAATAAGTAATGGAATGCAATTAACACAGACTTTTACCTCATCATCATGGACCAATTCTTTTTTCACTACTTTCATAGCATAAATTTGATCATTCTTTTTCAACCGAACTAAAAGAACTTTGGCATAACTTCCACGTCCGATAACTCTGATTAAATCAAAGTCCTGTAGTCCAAGCCCCTGAGAAATCTTAATTCCATCCATTCCATCAATGACTGGTTTGATATCCTGTATAAAAAGAAACAGATGCTAGGAACAGAAGACATTTTCATATCAAGTAACTATTAAAGCAAAGAGGTCTTTAACCACTGGCCAGGATTTGCTGAGTTTGCTTGCCATTGTCGCTGGCACACAGACTTGAACGGCTGATTATAACGCATTTGTTTAGAAATGTTTGGTTGGTATCAGTTTTGCTATTACTAACAGCTACTGTGTTTTTCAAGGCAGTAGTTCGTTCAATGAATCATTTAGGCAATGTCTTAAGAAATGAGGTTTTATTCAAAATTCTTGAACCGTAGGCCATTTGAATTATCCTTTGCACAAAGTGAAGAATATTTTCATATTCTGACAGATAGGGTAGTACAAATTAATAAAGGCTATCTAAAAAGAAGACAGATAAGGAAATAATTTGCTAGTCATTATACCTGTCTTGCTTTCAGTTTAGGCAACAGCTGTCTGTATCAAGTTCACTACGTTTTGAACGAAAATGAAGATTTCTAATAGTTGCCTGGGAACATACAGAAGCAGATGCCAATTTCTCAAATGTGAGAACTTACAGGAAATACTCCACTATGAAGAATGTTATTTTAAAATTCATTATTTAAAAAGATAAAATTTCTCGATTGTTTGCTGGGATTAGATGTAAACATGTGAGACTGAAGATCAAGCAGTTGAACTAGACAAATGCAGCACGTACTTTGACATTTCATGTTTTACCAATATATACAATGCTTTGACATACTTCTGTGGCCTATTTTTATCTGACCTCATACTACTGCACTTGTAAACAGATCAGCATTCTGCTGAACTATGGAAACTATTTATATAAAGAATCTTGATCTAGGATTGACTGCTATTAGAAGAGATTGCTCTGAGCTTAAAGATTCTAGTCAACAAAGCTCCCAGAATGCCACCTCCTCTCTGTAGGATACCTTCAATTATTTTAGTAAAGCTCAAAAGCCAGGCGGGAAAATCAGAACAGCGTAATTCAGGGCAGTTGAGCAAACAGCACCTATCAAAATTCAAACACAAACAGTATCTACCTGAGCACTAACCAGAGCAGAAGTCAGCAATTCCAGATAACAATTAAAATTCTCTGACGTGTTTTAAATTTAAACCCTTCCATCTCTGAATTTGAGATAAAATCTAAAGACACGTGACTGAAAGTAAGGCAGTCACTTACTCAAGAGCAGGAACTACTCAAGTGTGAAATAATGGTAGTGACAAGTATTGTAGGGGAGGTAGAGGAAAAAAAAGGTGCAGGTTTGTTAAAAGCGGGATATCAAACTAACTGCTAGTGTTCTGCAGAGTGCATCCTATTTACAATAAATACGCCAGAAGCATTTTTAAAATAAACGTCTTGAAGCCCTTTAGAATTAAAGCGTATTGGGATTTTTCAAACTGCTTTAAGGGAACAACATTCTTGGCATGCAGAGATTGTGTCAGACCATCTACAAAAGAGCTGAAAAACAGAGTTTAAGTGTATGGTATTCTACTTGTATTTCCACAGGAGCTGTCTATAAATTATTAGGTATTATTTATATGAAACATCTCAGAGATCTGGACAGTTAATGTATTATCAGACTGAACCAACTTTCATAATGATAGCCTGAGGGTGAAAAAGGGTGCACATCCGTTGGAGACAGCAGACAAGACAAAATGTCAAAACCACCATTTGTTGCAAGGACCAAAGTCAAGCCCTCTGCTAAATCACTGGTGTTCCAACATGAATGGAGGGGAGAAAGAAAAATGCCTCACATCGTGATTGGGATAACAAGAGCTATATACAGAAGAAATCTGAAAAATCCAACAAAAATGCGTTAAAAAAATTATCAATTTTCAGAAAGAAAACCCTGACTTTTTTTAAAAAGGTAGCAGAAAAAAATAGGACAAGTAATTAGCTATTTTATAAAAAGTTGTAAGATTAAGAGCATGTAAGTGTGAATTACAAAAATATTTTAAAAACATACCTCAGAATCATCTTTAATGTTGTCATGTTTCCGGTTTGAAGGAATGTAGGGAACTGGAAAACAAATCAAACAATAGTGTGGTTAAGGCCTTTGTTAGAAATAATTTTAAAAATTGATAAACTAAGATGATTTAGTAGCTTAAGGTCAGCAGATTGCTTTAAATGCTATGGGACAGTCGATCAAGTTTTTCCACTTTATTCTTGTAATCCTGACAGCAGATCCTAAGGGCGCTGCAGAAACAACCAACTGGGACAGTAAGAAATTCATCAGTGAACCTTTGAGCTCATAACAGTATCTGACAAAGGCCAGAGTCATTTTGGAGAGTGGGTACCATAAATGGGCCCTTAAAACAAGGCAGGTTAAACCATCAAAAATATTAACCTAGAAAGAGTACTCCAAATCAAACAAAACTAAGAAATAGTTAAAGTCTGAGGATGTACTTATACTAGCATCATACTTTGGATCTGAAGTGCAGGTTTTTTGTTTGTTTTGAAAAGTAAATCTATTGTTGCCAATTGCTCCGTGCTTAACTTCACATTCTGGAATGGTTTCCGAGCATAGGAACTTAGGATGAAACCAAACCAGACGGTACACTTCAGAAGTACGTTTACTGTAACTGAGTCCCTAATGGGCATTTAGTCCATGGGACTAAACTAAAGCTAATCCAAAGTAAACTTTTAAAAAAACCCAAACAGGTAGAGTGGAAACTGGGCCTCCAAATGGGGAAACACATGAATTCCAACTTAAGAAAATACTCACTTCCATCAGTTTCTTCTGAAGGGAGGTCAACTTCATCATTTTTATCATCTAACTGAGGTTCCTGGGAAGGCATGACCGAATCCTTGCAAAATACATAAGTTATACAGGAAAAAAATGTTGGTTTATGCAGTCCCTTTTAAGTGAGTCTGTCTTGCCATATGACTACAATACAATGAGCGCCTTACATTTGTACTTCCAGAATGAAACCTGGATTTTGTAGAAAGTATTTCTGATTATTAACATTTTGTAATCCACTATAAAACCAGTCTACCAAAACCCTAAGTGCTATGTCAACCATTCTCTGCAATTACAACAGATGTTTAGCCGTCTTCTAAAAGTAAGATTAGTATATTTTATTGCAAAGTTCAAACTTGAATTCTATTTAAGACTTCTGAGTCTGTTTCACATGGAACTGTGAAAAGTAAGCATGAAGTAAACACTTCAGCATGATGTTACACACTCAGTTTAGAGCACTGGCATATTCCTTCCCTGTTTAAAAAACAGAAGTTGTTACTCATTATGCAAGGGTCCCCCATAAATTGGTAAAGATCACAATACCAAATAGTTTTATAGTACATTTGGACCCTGGTCTTGTTTACAACTCAATGAGACATGTAAGACTATTCCAGTAGGTGTAGCAACATGCATAATAGGCTAAACAGAACAAACACTAAGACTGTCAACGACAACTCTTTATCTATCTGTAAAATACGTCTACTGGACAACTCAAACTCAAGCTTGCTCACACTTAAGTCACATCACAAGTTTTCTTTTCTCGCTTTGTCTCTACTGCTCACAATCCAAAGGCTTGTCCTCCATAGACATTTCAGAAACTGAAGACCAAATGCCACCAAGTGTTACAAATCTACAACCATGCACAGCATTCAATCACTTAGGATGCACATCTAGAAACAGCAACGCAGGACACAATGAAACATCTCAGCTTTATACAAAATGCAAACTTACCATATGCCTTTTGCAGATCAGTGGAACGAGTATATGACAACGTTTATGGACCAACAATTTGCAGTTGATACACTTGTAGCCTTGCCTTCCGAGACCCCATATCCTTTCACTGCACTGGCCACAATACGCTCTCTAAAAGCCAGAATGCATATTATCAATTCAATTATCAGTTCCTTTCCATTGGGGAATATAGATATTCAATAATAATTCTTTTAGAATATCCAGGGTTTCCTGAATAACTGAAGGTTACACTTCATACTTAGAATTCAGCTAAATGCAGTCCTTTTTTAATGAATGTTAAGAAAACAAATATCGCAAGCATATGAAACACATTACAGCCTAACATTAGCAAATCATTTTTAGACAATAAGTATATTTTGAATTTCAGGTTCTGACAGAGGTTACCCACACAAAACTGACAGGAATCTGTACTACGCAATCATGCATAAAAAGCACCTAAACTGACTGCTTTGCAGAACACTGGCACAGAATGTTACAAAAGACAAGTTAAAGTATGAAGAGTGTTCTATATCTGCAGCTATATAGTTTAACAGTAGTAAAACATCAGTAGAAACTTTGCATAATTAAAACTCTTACCTATCAAGTCTGATGTAATACCTCTGTATTTTGCACTATTTAATATAAAAAATACATGGCCTTTTTTATACATGCAACAAAATGGCATCTGAATAAATTAAATCAAAATGAGGACAAATTCAGAAGCCAGACATTCTACTACTGACTTTAACAGGGCAGGTCTTTAAATAATTTTCCAGTGTATGTGTGCTGTGGCCATTTTATCCAAAGAGCCAAATAGCAATCTGAGATTCTTACATGCCAAGAAGTCACCCAGTCTCAGTTATCCCTCTACACAGTGCACAGGTTGCCAACAGAAGACTTACTCATTATTCCCTATCTGCAAATTTTCTCCAGTAATTACTGCAACAGGCTAAGACACTGCCTATCATTCTGCAAGCAGCACACGACGTCCTGCACTCATCCCCCATTTCAGGCTTAGACAGAACTCTGCAACCGTCCCAAAGCCACAAAACAGTGAAAGTCTGTTCCTCCCAGCAAACTGCAAGTTAAAGTGCGGTTATTCAGATCCTCAGACTAATGAATCACACATGGTGTCCTGCCCAAAAGCGTTAAGCTACTATAAATCCTTACTAGTAGTAATAGAAGAAATTAAAATAATTTTTAAAAAATATTTTCTTTATTGCCCTTCTCATATATTTTGATAGTTGTAGAAAACAAAACTTAACTACATCCCATTCATCTATAAAGCCAGACCTCCTTGATCAGGAGAAACCCAAACGGCATTGTCCAGGAAAAAAAACAAAAAACATACTGCCTAATAAGAGAGGAAGCCTTGGACATCTATAGCCACTTCTTTCAAAAGTCCTGGTCCATCAGACTTCCTTCAGTATTCTTGTATAGGTTTGGCAGCAGTAATATTAAGACTAAATAAAATGTCCTAGGCCCTGGAAATGACATACAAGAAAATCTCATTTACTTCGGTCAGATGCAGGGAAGGGGAAAAAAAATTTAAAAAAAGATGTAGGGGCAGCTCCCAAATTCCTTCAGTAATACAGGTATCCCTCTCCTACCTCCCCAAAACACATACAAACATAGAAATAACAAAGAGTTAACCTTTACATTATGTTCAACAAGACTGAAGTTTAGATTCTTGCATGTGTTCATTTACCTGAATTATCTGAAAAAGTTATCTTAAAAGGTTGTTTTGAAAAAGGAATGAGTTCATTAAGGTGATACTCCAGGCTTAAAAATTCAGTCAACATTAAAATTTGGTATCTAATTCAGTAATACATACACATATACGGTCATAATTTATTACTAGTTTATACATTTTAATGTCACATTTTACAGTTCATGGCAACTTTATTACTAACTTCAGTTGGATCCGGTTTGTGCTCCAGCTTTATATGATTTCATTTGTACACAGACAGTTATAACAAAGTGGCCTTGTTTAGGATTGTTGACAAATGGGCATGTTAGTGAGGTTTCAAAATCTTTATGTGTATGTTCACTATTTGCCTAATTTCAGTTAAAACATCATTAACTATGTTAGCAACATTATGGATTAATGTGGCAGGTATGCATTCACTGTATTTCAAAGAAATATGTTTTAACTATGTAGCAAATGAGCACATAAAAAAGTATGATATATTTCATAGTATAAATGAAAAAAATTGAGTTGGTACACCACATTATACAAATGCATGTTGTAAGTCAGATACATGACTTACATTTTTCACATACCCAGTGATAAGATACTGTGTTTTAAGGGGCTTTTCCTTCTTTCAATGCAGTTTTGGGGTGAGGAACATTAGGAAAAAAAATACTTTCATTAAAAAAAGTTACTGCTGGATCAAAAAGTTAACTCACCTCACTGTACTCAGTTTTGTATGGAATTCCCAAAAGTGTGTATTACATTGGTATATATGCTCCAATACTTTAGCATAATGGGATAAGTGACGGAGTCTCAGCCTTAAAGCTACATTCACTTGCTTATGTGGATTAAGTCAGATTCTTAATGCAGTTGTATTTTAGTTCAGTAAACCAGAGGGTTTTTTTCTTAGTTAGATTATGCAATACCTCAGATTCAACACAGTTAAAGTAACATCAAGAGCTCTAATCTTTAAGAATGACAAAAAGTACCGAAGGTAAAAGATTATGCTAACATGCAATCAAAATCACATAAAAAGTGGAGAGGAGAAAAGCTGCTCCAAGTATGCATCAGTTTAAATAGTCAAACACCCAGGTTTTTTAGAGACTTTAAAAATAAATAATTTCCACCAATCATATATTATTAACTCCACCCCAGATTCAAAGACTTTCGAGTATTTCTTATCATTATGACCTGAATAACACTGCATAGACTGAGCAGTCACATGAATAATCATCTTGCTTTTCCTTTCTTTTCAACACTCAAATACAGAAAAAGCACAGACTGAGAAAACAATTACCACAGAACATTACCAAAACCCAACATTTTATGCAACAGTACTCACTCTGTTAAAACGTTTGGCTTGAAACAAATGCCCATTCACTCGGTACAGCTTCCTCCATCTTCTGGCTCCACGTCGGTAGATTGATTCTAAGAAAGAAATTAAAAAGGTGTAAAGAAGCAGCATGGTAGCACAGCAACACCAGACATGCTATGTTAAGCAAGTTGCGACTTAAAACAATCTTGCTTTTCTAAATATCAACGCACAGCTAAAAATCCCTGCTGATTTTTTTTTTTTTTTAAGGCAGCCGTAAATGACAGCTCCGGCAGGATGTGCTTTCACCACTGCCTCTCCCTTTTCTCTGTCCCTGTCTTTTTCCTCACATGATCATAATCTTGTTACAGTTTCTTGGCTGCTTGCTGTTCAAGCTCAGGTGAGAGGGACAGATAACCGTTAAAGAAACAGCTGCTTCTGGTAAAATTACCATGCTGATCCCCCCACATCACCTTTATGGAAACACATAAAGGATTGTTTGATGCTAATAATGCTTTAGATGTGCAGTATTAAAGATGTTTTAAGTCTTGAGAGTTGCATTATTTGACCTCCTTTTTATCTTGCCACTAAACATTACCCAAAATATTTCTTCTGTTAGGGAAACAGTTCAAGCGCAGGTCTGCAATTATTTCTAATATATCCTAAACATAACAACAAGAAATCATTTAATCCGTTTAAGCCAGGCTTCTCAAGAGGCCATACATGACAGCACCTAGCATCTACTCCAAATTACTTTTGTTGTCACTTTTCACACACATAAGCACAGTTTTTGTTTGACTGGCTAATTAGAGAATTTGATATTTAAGTATTGAAAAATGTGTTGTGCAACACTGGTCCTATTTAGAGCTGCGCACAGCTGCGACAGTGACACAGAACCAGGATCATGAGCTTTCCCCAGCAGGCAATACAAGCAGGTACTGGGAGGACTGGGGAGTATGAGGGGGAAGAGGAGGAGGAGAAGTTACGCAAAAAATTCAGTAGTGATGTTAAAACTGACAACATACTCCTGCTATCAAGAGGCTAAAAATAAAAAAAAAAAGAGTCAGATTTAGCAAGATTTTCATTGCTGAATAATTAGTTCTAATTACATCTATTAAGAGATTCAAATTTAGGAGTTCTCAAAGTTTACTGTAATATTTGAAGTTAAGCATATTTTAGACAGTGAGGCAAGTCTGACACATCCCCTTAAACACTTCCAGGAAAAGTATTTTACAGTGTTTTTAATGGGTGTTATAACATCCTCTTACTTAAAAAAGAAATGTGAAAGACTAGAATAATTCTTATTTCGATATCATCACTTTAAAGCTATCTCTGAGTAACATGATGAGTAAGATTTTCCAAAGTTTTACGTATACCTTTTTAAAAGCAAATTATTTATACTAGTTATAATGCAACTTAAGACAGCTGGCAGCTTGTACAAAATATATTTCATCTACTTCGAACAGAAAAATGAGTAAGTATGGCAGTTTCATAGGGAACGGAGAACTAAACAGCATAGGAAGTACAAATAACTCGTCTGAGAAGACAACAGTAAAAAATACGCTTTTATGATACCTTGTGGATGGCTACAAGTATGCTATGTTTGGTACCAAGGTACACTGGTTCTGCCAACCCAAACAACTCAGTTTCATAACAAGCGATTGTGTTTGGTCAATACAAAAATGATCCTCAGTTCCTCCCTGTCACCTCGACAGGGTCTATCATATTGCTTTATTTTTCTCTTTTAGAAGAGGTGCAACTTCTCTGTAAGAAGCTCAGTCAGGAAGTTGAACACAGGAGGGGGGTTCTGTTGGGGTTTTTTGTTTGTTCGTTTTTAAACTGAGTCCAATATTATGTTAGCTGTTAAAGCTGTCCTTCAATCAGTCTAACACAAGTCAAACAAACAACTAATATTGTATATAGAAAAATATGTAATGTTAACTAAAATGCCCCAGACAATACAGCAAAGAACATTTAATATAGAAACTTTGATAGACTTGATTAATAGATATTGCTACACTGTGACAAGGTATTAAACTGTAAGTTTATAATCCTCAGAAGTTAACGCAAAACCATCTTAAACTTTCATCTTTAGTGTTTGTCTTTCAAGTTTTAAACAGTTAAGTTTTAAACATCCACACCTTAAAGATGAAGTCTTCTTTTTAACTACAAAACCCAAACATTTTCACTGTCAAAAGATACTGCAAGTAGTAAATAGTTTCTTTGTTGAAAAATTACGTTAACTTAATATTGAGCAAGCCAAAAATCACAGGCTACTGACATACAATGTGTGAACACTGATTGTAATACTGGGTCTGATTTTAGATACTCTATTTTTGTCCTTCAAAAGCAAGGCACATAAAAGTATTGACGTTTCTATGACTCCACAAATCTACAGTGCCAAATCCGCAAACATTCATATGTTACTCTATTTATATGTGCAAATGTTTACTTTGCAAGTGTTTGAAACAGACATTGCACTATTAAATGAATTGTTAACAATTTGTAAAAAAAACACCCAACAACTTCTCAAAGGAGCTGAAAGACTGCATGCCATAGAAGTGGCAAAGATACAGCTACCAGAATAGAGGTGTATCACTTGATATGTTTATATGACTCATATAGCTCTTCAAAATCTGCCAAATATAAACTTTAAAGCAAACAAAAAGCCCTGATTTTCTTAAGTGTAAAGAAAATTTAAATGAGAACTTACCAAAACTATTGCAAAGTTTTTGCCTAGAAATACGCTCAAACACAAACATCAATGAAAAACTGTTCCATCGTTTGTAGGATGACTTCTCACCAAGAGAAAAAAAACTTCACAAGGATTTTTTCCAAAATAGCTAATTGATTCATTAGACAAAGCACCATATGGAGGCAACCTAATACATCTGTGTTCTGAACATTAGCTTATCTCTGACAGGAGGAATATTAAGTGAATGATAAGTTAACGAGCAGCTTGTACTGGTGAAGTCTGTAAATAAAGGAGCAAGTCACTTCCCTAATTAAAGATAAATATTAAATCAAAGTCAGGGTTTTATATCATATACTTGTGAGGCAACAGTCTAACAAAACCTGAACTTAATATAGTGTAGCTTTAAAAAGCAGGAACCCCTACAGTTTACCACTACGACTGCCCCTGATGCGGCCAAGGGTCTAAGGCAAACCAATTCCTATTCCCTGTCTCTAAAAGGGGCCAAGGTAAAAAAAAAAAAAAGAGAAAACAGTCATCATTGTAAGACACACCTTTATATCACAAGTTCTATTATTATTACACAGTAACATTAAATTTATATGACGGAATAATATGTCCTTAGTATTATCAAGAATAGCATTCATTTTTGTAATTCACATTCCGTCAGTGGCACAAAGTCTAGTTGGAGTCCAGTGACTACCAGTGTCCCCAAGGGACGATCCTGGCTCCGATCCCATTCGACATCTGGACAGGGCAGAGCAGCCCCTCAGCAAGTTCCCTGCCGATACAAAGCTGGGGGGAGCGGCTGATACACCACATGGTTGTGCTGCCAGAGACCTCAACCCCTGGAGAGCTGCGCAGGCAGGAACCTCATGAAGCTCAAAGGGAAGTGCAGAGTCCTGCACCCAGGGAGGACTAACCCCACGCCCCAGTATATGCTGGGGGCTGACCAGCCGGAAAGCAGCTTTGAAGAAGAGGACCTGGGGGTCCTGGTGGGCCCCAAGTTGAACACGAGCCAGCAACGCACCCTCATGGCAAAGGCGGCTAACGGTGCCCTGGGCTGCGTTGGGAAGAGCATTGCCAGCAGGCCAAGGGAGGGGATCCTTCCCCTCCACTCAGTGCTGGTGAGGCCACACCTGGAGTATTGTGTCCAGTTCTGGGCTCCTCAGTACAAGACAGACATGGAGCTACTGGAGAGAGTCCAGAGAAGGGCCACAAAGATAAAGGGACTGGAGCATCTCTCATAGGAGGAAAGGCTGAGAGATCTGGGACTGCTTAGTCTAGAGCAGAGAAGGCTCAGACATCTCATCAATGGATACAAATACCTGAGGGGAAGGTACAATTACGACTGAGTCAGACCATTTGCAGTGGTGCGCAGCGACAGGGCCAGAGGCAACGGGCACAAACAGAAACGCAGGAGGTTCCATCTGAACATCAGGAAACACTTCTTCCCAGCAAGGGCGACTGGGCAATGACAGGTTGCCCAGAGAGGTTGTAGAGATATTCAAAAGCTCTCTGGACACGATCCTGGGCAAACTGCTTAGGATAATCTACGGAACTGGACTAAGATGTGTATCCTATGTATCCAGTAACGCACTCATGAAAGAGGACAGCCTCCCTAAAAATATACCTAAGGATAATGGCAGATTATAAAAAGGAGTTCGGGTTTTTAATATCATTATTGTTTTGAAGCATTATCAGCTTCAGAAATCCCAACTAGAGCTATACCAGATCAAAGAAACCATCCTGAACAATAAACATTCATAAAATGGCAGTATGTATCTTGAAGAAAGAAACAAACAATTTACTGTCAGTGCTCCGTGTGATGTGCGAACAAAGCTCTAATCTGAGTATGCATTTCACCCCTACACTTCATATGGGAAAAAGATACTTCTGAACCTGAAACAAAATGTTTTGGTATGTGTTTCTAGAACACTTCAGAATAAAACAAGTAAGGGATTCCATGATTCTTGATAACCAAGAACTAACACACGTTTTTACAGTCATGATGGATCCCAGCCACCTAGAAAAAGGAACACTATCACAAAAGCATGAGTATTTAATTACTGTGTTTAATGAAAAGGGCTACTTTTTCATTTATTCTACAGGATACATCAGTTAACTCATTAAGGATTTCAAGTTAGCTGCTTGGAGGCTGAAGGAGATATCATACCCCTAATTAAACAAAGTAATCTTTCCTCTCTGATGGATATTAAAGACAAGCCTTCGCCTAACAAAAAAAAAAAGATTTGTTTTGAATATTCATTTTGCATGCGAATAGGTTTAGAGGAAAACTCAAAAGATATTTTAAGCTGCTAACAGGGATAACAAGTTTTTATTGGGGAACACAAATATATATTCTAATCACAATGAATGTACTGAACTTTATCTGTTTCCAAGATTGGAAAATTGGAGGGGAAAAAAAAAAAGCCTGTTTTTCAAGTTAAGATTACAAGGGAAATAAAAATACTCAAACTGAATGCCTGAAAAAATTAACCAGATGCCTCTAAATAAAAAGCAGTGTGAAACAACTGGCTGTTGCTGTTGTGCAATTCTTCCCTCTGTTGTCAAGCTGTGCAACTACATCACTAACAGTAATACACAATGAACACTGTAAATATATTTACTTGTTCTTTCAAAGACATTCTCTAGGGTTGGGTTTTTTCATCTTTTAGAAAGTATTGTAGAAAAAAGGAAAAAATTGAACACAAAATTAATTGTGGCTATAAACGGACGAGCAATTTGTCTATTGTTCAGTGTTCATTCCAAATTAACTCATCTACAGAAGATACTCGCCCACTTCAAAATGACCTCCTCAGCACTAGCAGAAAGGATGGGAACCTTGCCTTTGAAAGTGTAACTTGGTAAAGCAGGGAGAAATAGAAGACGGCACAATTATTTTTCAAATTACAACATACTTTCCCAGCACTGGGGAAGAGAAACAATTTAAGACAGGCCCAACCTGCCCCCAAGCCCAAAAGATTATTTTTCCATCTGAAAGTTTAGAAATGCTTGGATTTTCCAGAATATATAAGACAATTCATCAGCTGTCTGCAAAGTGTGGTTTACACCAATGAGTGGCAGTAAGATGGCCACAAGAAAATTATTTCCTCTGCATTTGGATTTACAAATGCAATTCCAAAGTCTGCTTTTATGTGATCAAACTATAATGAAATCTTTTACTATACTAAGCACAGGGATAATTTGCTATTGCTGCAAATCCCTTCTCAGAGATTAATGCAACTTGTTTACAGGCCAATTACATTGCCTGCCAGCTGGACAGTATGAGAATGCTCAGTTTTTGGTTTGTTCTTTTAATGTTTTGCTGAGCAGACAAGTGAGCATTCTTTCAAAACCAACTCATGAATCACAAGTAGGAAGTTGATATTGGTGTTTCAAATACTCTGAATTAGATAAAAACATATGAAAATTATTACATATAGAGATAGAACAAGTTTTGGGAAAGTAAATTCTAAAGAACTTTGATAGTATGTTGTTTCACGTATCTGTTACTTAGTATGTGCCACATAGTTAAATTGAAACAATAAAACTGCTTTCTGAAGCATGTAACAGACAGACATTGTATGGTATGTTAATTGGCCCTTCTTTTTATTATGAATAAGCTGCTACGTACAACTGTCATTCCTTTTCAGAAGTTAGAAAAGGAAGAGTATCCTTAACAATACATATTAAGTGCTTTCACCTCTTGCCATTATTAAAATGGTCAGAAGATAGCATTTTATTTTTTTATTTAAAACTGACTAGCATTTGGGGAACCGTATCCCCACCCTTCTTTTCTTTTTCAAGAGACAATAAAATTAACTATAAAGTCAGATCAACCTCTATGAAAAAAACACAAACAAGCACAATTAAGACACCAATAACAACAAAGGAAGTGCACTACACACAGCATCAGCAGAGAACCAATAAGGAAATAAAACCGTATCTCATAGAACAGTAATATTTACCCAGCACCTACTGCAACACAGCTAGAATACTGTTTAAATACCCTGTTCCCCGCTGACTTAGAAGGGGGTCAACCAACTCCCACTTCAGGACTGCTAGGTGGAAAACGTGTGCTCCAAAGACACCGATTTCTCAGGCATGATCTCTTGGTTGCTCATATTCACATCCTTCTGTTAAAATGGCTCCACACCATCGCAAGGGGATAAGTCACATTTAACAGAGAAAACGCCATCCCATAAAAACAGAGCTAACATCTCATTTTGAAGCAGCCTCTGCTGCACTGGTGCTGTGTGCCCCTCTAGATCAATCACACCTCTTAATGCTTTATGCTCTTTCTTGGTCTAAGTTAAAAAGCTCACATGAATGGCAATTAGAAAATCTAGATTGCCTTGTCATTAAAAATACTGATTGCATTTGAAATACATGAGAAAATTAAGAAACAAAAGGGATCTAAACTATTTTTAAAAATACAGGCTTTCACTTTCAAAGAAAAAAATAATACCACCTTATATTCACAGAAATACAATAAATAAAACATTTAAACAATACATAAGTTGTCCTCAACAGTCCCCTGTACTTGTGATCAAGAGGGACTGATCAATACGGAAAATACTGTGGATGAGGCCTCACAGATGCACCTCAGAGACACCCAGTGTGGAAGACAGTGACGCATCCTACCAGGGTAACAAGCAAGATATTTACTTTTGCTATCAAACAAACAGGAGGCATCCAAGGATTTGACTTAATATCTCTTGAGCAAAAGAAAATAATCCTCTGATATTTTAAAGAGAGATATCTAAATGTTTAGTAGCAAACACAATTTACAGAACTATTTCTTGAAAACTGTAATGGGAATGTAACCCTCCTACAATCATGGCAAACAAATGCATGAGAACTTAGCATGTTTCTGGCAAACAAAAAAAAAAAAGACAGACTTAAAAATCTCCTAATAAGATATTGCAAACCCCACATTTTTAATTGATCCAGACTGCCTTAATATCAAGTATAAGAACTGTAACTGTTTTGGTGAGGCTGCTGAGTGCAGCACATCCCGTGGCTACCGGGGCCATCTGTCTGGCTTGCAGACAAGTTGGGCACCGCAGAGGAACAGATAATTATAACCTAAACCTCACGCAAAACCGAGCATCACCTTCAGCAAAGACAGAGTGCACAGTTTAACTCGTCTCTGCATCGCATTCAACAATTTGTTTCTTTTCATGAAAGACTGCTGTGCACATAAAAGAGTTGAACAGTTGCATACACTTGCAATGTTACCAAGACGGATAAATCTAGGATCAAACCAGGATAAGAGCAGGATTATCCCAATCACCTGGTGGAGAAATTGTAGCAGTTTGGGTGATCCACTGACTTCCACACCAGATTCTAGAACAGCAACTGTGAGGTCAATGACAGCACCTGAATTCTCCCTTTACTTGGGAGACTAACCATTTATTAATTAATCACCAAGAACTGTTAAGACTATGACTCAGTGACTACCAGCCCAGAGTTTACTCATGTATTATCTAGTCAAAGCAAAAATATTTATCAATTAAGTGAAAACAAATTTGGTATTCATGCATCAAGACAGTTATCTGCTGAAAAGTCTTGATTTGTTTTAAACATACAATGATATATTGACCTGTGTACAGGGTCTACAGAAGTTTTTGTAATCTTTCAAGCATATGCTAATGAACTTAAATTTTCATTTTCTTTGGAAGGAAGGTAATTATTTTGGAACTAAATCGCCAAAATGATAGCATTAACGATAGCATTACAGGACAAAATAATAGAAGAGAGCATTATTTTACTAGCATTACGTAAAAATCCTCCTTAGCCAAAAAAAAAAGAAGAATTTAAGATGGCAGATATACAGGAAAAATAGTTTCGTTTAAAACATTTTAAAGTAGCCGAAGGTATTTATGCTTCCAGTGTCAAAAAGACACTATTACTTCATAAGTCTTATTCTTATTGCTTGTTGAAGAAATAACTCAGAATTCAAAACACTTTTATGGAAGAGTCTTGGCTTTTCTATACAGATCCTAATTTTGCAATCAGAGATCAGTATTTTATGATTTTATGTAAAATTTATCAGATGTTAAAAATAACATAGAAAAGTACCCGAAGTGTTACTCAAAAAATCCTCACTAAATTCAGTTAGTGGATGGATGCTACTCCAGAAGTGAAGATGCCCTGATCACGAGGAGATCTCTGCGTATCTGTGATCACAATCTGTTGCACGTCCTTCTCAGCGCCTCTTACTGACATACACGCCTTTTGCAAGGCTGCTCTGAACACAGGATAAAATGACGCTGTCCTTCTGGCTCCAATTTGAAAGAACATGTTATGAAAAGGGGCGGAAGACAATTGGTGGTGGATCCACACTTTTGAAGATGATTCACATTTTTGTTTAGCAAAGAAAAAAGTTCAAATTTTCCCTTCCCTAACTCGGCCTTCTATGCAATTTTAAACTTTACACCCTTTCATGATGGGAGGTTGGCTCCTGTTTACAAAATCACAGTGGTTACATGCACTACAAAACCAAGCTTGCATTGTATTGTTAATAAAAGGCCAAAAGGCTTCTTTTGATGACTGCATCGTACACTCTCCCAAAATAAAAATCACTTTCATTAAAAGATTTACTACAATGAAAACTGAATTTAATGTTCAATTAATATGAATTAAGATCTCCATTAAAATGTTTTTTAATCAAGCTGAAAGAGTACTGAACCAGTACTTCTTGAAATGATTTATTTAATTTACCTTAGTACAGAAGTAGATCAAAATGAAGTTCTGAATATTTAAGCAACCTGTAGCAAAACAACTTCAGCACAAGATGAAGCATTTCTTTAGTATTAAACTCCATTTATGCAACAAAGATCTCTGAGCAGTATTCTACTTACCTGAACTAATAAACTGGCACTTTTATTTAGGTATATTTTTATCCAGACATCGCTCATTTCTCATGTTTACAAATTTTATAGCTTCAACTAAACCTCTATAATTTGTATTTAGCAAGCACTTAATGCAACAAAGCCCAGATTACTGCAGCAGAACACATTCGTCTTTTCTAGTCTACATCTGCATCCACTTTGCAGGCCACTTCGGTTATTTTTAACTAAACTTCTATGTCTTAGTACATACATGAAGCACCACTTTCTATTATAAATAAAAGCCTGGAAACAGAAAGCCTCTGTCTTCAACACAACCTGGAATTACTGAAGGCAGCAAACAGAAATGAGGAGCAACCAAATGAAGTTTCCTGCAGGAACTGGGCTCTACTTTATGTTATCAATAGCCTGCATGATTTAAGACTCGCTAGGGTATCTTAATCTGGACTTGACACCACATTTTCTAGAAAAAGTTAATCCTTTGAGCACACATGATTCATATCAGGTAGTTGAAAGGGGTGAGAATTCCAGTTCTTTTTGTGATCGAGCTAGACAGCAATCAGAAGGAACTGAACCCAGTCTGTTGAAGTGTGATCAGCTAAAACTTGGTTAGATCAAATGTTCACCTAGTCTCATTTTTTATCTTAAATAGCAAGTTACGTCTATTGAAAGGGTTGGAGGAAAAAAAGCTGACAAATTCCCTAGAAAACATTTTAGGAGACTTCATCTGAAGAGCCCTACTTCTTGTCCTGTAGGAAACAGTTAACTGATTTCACTTAATGTGCACCATACACTATTTTTAAATTAATTGTATCATGTTTCATCAGTCATCTTTTTCTAAGTTGAAGTCCCAGTCTTGTTCTCCTTGCATTGAAACCTTTCCACAGATTTAGCTGCAGCCCATCTTGTACACCTCATTTTCTCCTTATTTCATACTCACCTGTAAAATTCTATCCATATTTCAAACTGCTATTGAACATGAGGCTGATGAACACAGAACTACCAAAAGTTTCCAGAACTTGTGCTTAGAATGAAATTGAAATTAAAATTAGCTAAACCCCCCCAACTTAAGGAAGGCATTTACCATGGGCTGTTCTTGCCTACTTCTCATGAAAAGCATGGAGTTACTATTTTTTTGGTTGTTACCATTTGTATTAGATTTAAGTTTTCTTCCAGTGCACATTCACTTACTTGATTTGCCCGCAAGTGATAGGCATCAACACCTACTGGATTACATCATCACTAAAAATGCAAAACTGTTCAGACAACCCACCAGCTATTCAAAATGGACTTAACATTTATTACAAATTCATAAAGCTTTTATAAGGTGGCCTTCACGATGCCCTTGAAACTGTTATTTGGTTCCTACAGTCTCAGTGTTGGGACACATTTTCTGAGTCAGGCTGTTTTCCCTCACAGCACGGTTCCATTACTTCAGCTTCTGATCCACTCTAAAACAGTTCCATTTCCCTTCCCAATGTTTACATTATTCCAGTATTAGTAGAATGACAGAAACTCAGTTTAGCTATTACTTCATAAAGGCATACTTTATCTTTCCTAAGAAATCAGACTCTTCAGCGTATGTCTCTGAATTCTTTCCAATTTAATCAGTCGTCTGCTAATATTATACCCAGAAAAGTATGCAATACCTCAGTGTGACAGAGGACACTATTACCTTGCAGCAGAACGAACTCTCCACATCTATTGCTTTTCAGTCTGACAGTTTTGACACCTCTGTACCTCACAGCACCTTATTCTGCTTCGTATTAGGAGGAGAGCAAGCTGAAATTAAGCGCACACCATGTCCGTTCTTATGTCACGATTTGAGTTCTATGAATTGTGCTCAGTTTTTATCATTCAATAAATAAAACTAATCTCAGAGATTCTCCCATTTGTACTTTTACTCCTTCTAAGCTTCCTCATATACTATATGGATATAGTATTTATACATTTCACAAGACAAGAAGTAGAGTTTGCAGCAATATAAAGTATCACTAAACAACTTATTTAGTGACAGTAGCTAAATAAAAAAATCTGAATAGTTTCAGGAGTTACTCATCATACCTGCTATATTCTGGATTAAATGATTATACACTAACAGCAAACAGCAAGTCTTCCAGTTTAGTTAATTATTTTATGATGCAGAGAATTATTATTTCCCATGAAAGCAATCTTCCATCCCAGAGCTTCTCATCCTTATTGCAAAAAAATTGCATATGATACAGTCTTATGTACCTGCCCTTTCATCTGGTCTGTTAATAGAAAGCTATAGTGTCTAACATGTTAAAGAAAGCATGTTTAAATCTTTCAAATTAGTGATGGTATTTGTCTTTCAGCTTTTGGAAGAGGGCTTTCAACTCACCCCACAGAGGAAAGGAAGATAACTATACCAGATCTGTAAAGTTTACACACTGCTTCCCACCTAAACTCCCTTTGATTTCTACTGTGCTCTCCATTATCTGTGTATAACATGAGATCTGCTGTGTAAAATCATTTTATGACAGCTATTCCTTCTAACAAGTTTAAAGTAACACTGAGATAGTTTGTAGTGCTATTGTTAAAAACAATGATTGCACTTGGAAATTACTGGATCAGTTCCAATCCCAGACCTATTGCTTCAGGCTCTACACTATCAATTTTATCATGGCCTGCCTGAGGTTTTCCTTTCTTTGCAATCCCTGTGGGCAAGAATAGTTTTTATCAGAGTTGACAATCTAAAGAACAGGGAGTCGTGTGCCAGTCACAGGGCATCTGTACCCGCTCTAATGAAGAACACAGTAGATAACCTAAATTGCTGAAAGAAGCCTATAATAGCATTATTATTATTATTATTAGAATGAGCATCTTATTGTAAAAGCAAAGAGGACCATACTAAAATCTTGAAGTTTTGCCTTCAAATAGTTTCTGGTTTCCTTTTAACTATTTCCCCAGCTAATAATTCAAGGACAAGCACTTACAGATGCAGAAGCATTAGTAATGGAACTTCAGAATTACAAATGAGGTGCTTTCTAGTCAATATTGAGAATCTCAGTTTTTCCTTTTTCCACTACCCAAGTCACTACCTTCCCCCTGTGGTTTAAGGGCAGAACTGCACAGGCTGTTCAACACTTAACTCTTCACTGACAGCGATGATTAGGACTCTCACATGCCTCTTCTGAAAACCACCCTTTCAGCATGCCTGAAGTTAGCTGCATTTTGCTTTTTTTACTTCAAGAGATTTATTTACCATCCAGATTTGTACTGACAGCAAGTCCTCAGTGGCTACCCAACTGCTATTGCTACTTAGTCTTATAAGGCTTCACTTCTGAAGTGCTCTCCATTTCAAATTAGCTGCACCTGAAATCTCTCTCAAAATCCGATTTCTCAAACAGCAACTCAAAAATCCAAGAGATAAATGTTGAAGAGCCCATTTACCTGCCCTGCAGGCCTCTGTTGCTATTTCTGTGGCTCAGTTAAACGTTAAAAACTGTAACTTGCATAGAGCAACTAATTTTAAGAAGTATTACACAGAATCCCAAGTATAATAATATATAATTAACCTTGACCATATCATTTAAGGGGTTACACATTAAATAGCTCTCTCAGGCTACTGAGACAGACAGGCCTAACAAAGGTTTAACAGGCTCGCAGATGCCCACTAATTCCAACAAATAACACAAGAGGCTTCAGCACCTTCTTGCCAATTTAGTTACCCCAAATGCCTTTATATCAAAAGTGGATTTACCAACTTATAAGTAGTATATAGATTGGAAGTATGAGAGAGAACACAGGGGGATGGAGCTAGACATTACATTCAAGAGAAGTTTTTAAAACCAGGTGACATCTTTCCTGCATGATCATACCACATTCTGAGCAATAGCTAAGACAGGGGGGGTGGAATAAATAAAAAAAAGAACACAGGCTATTTGTTATGACACCTTAAAAACTAGCTCAAGTATTCCTTATTCCATTGTATTTTTAGTTTATAGCTTACGAATCGGTATACAAACATCTGCTAAGACATCCAGTATCTTAAAGTAAGGGAAGATATCAAACCCCACAATCAGATGCATGCTTTATAATTTCACGCCTCAATTATCAAAAGGGAGGCCTAGCTCTTTATTTTTCATTGGATGTTTCATAGCTAAGAAAAATGTTGAAATTATTTTGGAATTAAAAACACTAAATGATTATAAGCAAAATAGACCTTTAACTACAATTCTGTTTTCAGTAACTTATGCTGTCTCATAATCTGTATATATATTTTTCAAATATGCCACGTATGAAAAAAACGTGGTACACAGTTAAGAAGACAGAGGAAGAGATTTCAGGTATTTTTGAGAAACTATGACACAGCTTTTTTTCAATTCCTAAGCAACAACATATCTTACATTAAAAATAGTACAATTTCCCCCCCGTCAGTTAAATTACTAAAAACCAGGAGAGGGTTACTAGCAGTTTCAAAATTGCCTAATTATCCAGTGCAATCCAATCTATGTCTTCAGAATAGTCTCTATGGTCGCAATAGTTCCTTTCTTCATTGGGGGATGAAATTGGTTCACGTGCTCTGAATAACCTAATCACTGCTGCCAATACAGTAACAAATGAAGGGAAAAACCTGCCTTATGAGCTAGAAAAATATTTACAGGCCACACTACTGTAGCAAGAAGCCTTTTAGAGCTATTTTGTAGTATCAGGCAGAACATAAAGCAGAACCAAATACCTATACCTAAAATAAAATAGCTCACAACAATAATTAGGTTAGTAAGATACCTTTACTGAACCCTGTGATGAGATTTTCAAGAAAGATGGCTCGGGGAAAAATGAAGTCCAAACACCTAATGTTAAAACATTGAGCAGATAAACAAAGAGCATAAGAGACATCCACAACACAGTGTAATCATCCCCCCCCAAAAGGCAGCAAAATCAGCCAGAAATAGTAGATAATAAAAACATTAGTCTACTGTCATACTAATGCTATAAGTACTTATACATTAAAAACATATTCATTCTATTTCGTGAAATTAAAGGTTTTCTAGTCTGCATTCTTCTATTTAATGAAGCCAACAGCAAAACAACCCTAAAATGTTAGCACTAGCTCCCCAAATCCAAGATGAATTTTAACGTTAAATACATGTATCTATTTGTTCAGATGTAAAAATGCAGAAGTCTACTAACACAGTTTATTCTAACAATATTAGAAACTAAGTAAACCTTAATGCAAAACAATTATTTCACAATTAAAAAAAACATCCATCTAAGACAATCCACTAAACACAATTCAACAAAAAGGCCTTAGAAAATGATGCTTCACAATCGTTAATCTTTACATCAGCAATCTTACAATAAACAGGCCCTGAACACATACCGTCAGGGTTTTTTGGATACATTTCTTTCATTAATCTCCCTTATTAGCAGCAGCAGCATCACTCACTCTTCTGTTCTTTTCCTCCTAAAATACATTCCCCAAGAGTCCTTTCAATGCAATTTTATCAGCATTTCTGAGCGGTGTCTCAGCCACATCCCTACGCACAAGAGGCAGCAGGAATCTCTGCATTTGTAACAATCTATGGCTGCAAAGGAGGGTGGTAGGCAAAGCAACTGTATCATAACCAAAATGCTGAGTTCTATTATCTACTGCACCACACATACACACATACTGCATCAATGGCCTCAATTCATAACAGCAATCACAACGATGATACATAAAATCTATAGAAAAAGCATACATTACTCACTGGGTTTTATTCTTTTGCTTCTTCAGCATGTAATTCTTTACGCTTTACAACGTAGGTATGAAATGAAACATTTTCCCTTTATTCCACTGATGCCGCTGTTTGAATACCATTAGATACCAAGGACAATAGGCAGGATCAGCTCGAACATTAAGAGCAAATATTTAATGGAAGACTGGTTACCCCCGTCTCTCCCTTTCACATCTCTGCCTCATGTATCCAGGCACGGGTGGTACTGGCTCCCTTGAGAGGCTGTAGCCAGCAGCTGAGGCACAAACTAAAACATGGCATGGATGTCAAGGAGCTGATGTCACAAAACCAAGTATTTCTCTGATAAAACCAGCAGTTCCATTAGGGAAGTCCTACAAATCGATAGAAATTGTTCGGCTGAACATGCTTTGTTATACAATGCACTGCAGCACCAAGAGTGATAAATCAGATCAAGATCCGTCAGTGTAAGCAGCGGAGACTATAATAACTAAGTTATAAAACTGCCAATCAGATACCATGCTTTGGATCGGGGTATCAGGAAGGCTATCACAGGCACAGAGGAGAAATACACACCTAAACATTTCAGAAACAATCTGGTTTAATATCAATTCCAAAAGAATAGCTCATCTACTAAAAAAAAAAGTAAAATTATTTTTAAATACAAAAGACTGGCCTAAAAGTCTGCCATCTTTACCAGGTAACACCATGATAAAGTACCTGAGGCTCCAGGCCAGCAGATGCTAGAAACGCCTACGAGAGGTCACATTCAGCACCTGGGAAGAGAGGCAAGATGTTTCAGCCATCCTGCCACCTCACCCACACAGCAGCGCTGCCATTCCCCTCCGCGGGGACGGGCAAACTGTCCTGCCGAAGGTAAAAGGTACCGTTTCCACAACAGCAGCCGCACATTCATAGTGGGAGCCGGGTCTGGTGCAAAAATAAAAAGTGCAAAAATTCGGGAGGAAAGGGAATACAGAGACGATACAAGCTCAGAGGCTGGAGACTCTGCAAATTCTGTCTCGCAGACAGCATTGTATCAATATAAGAAGGTAGGTTCTTCAAGCACGAGAAGAACTTTTCTTAAGGAATGCAAATAGAATTGAAATATTAGTCACATGGTTTATTCCGTTAATGGATTACATGCATTTATTTCAAGCTTTGCTGGCTGGTACAATCTCAAAACCATATCAATCTCAAAGGTCCAGGACAGCTAGCAATTCTATTATTAAATTTCAACATAAACACAAAACATTCAGTATCTATTTCTGCACTCTTCTTCCAAAGCATTATTGTTTTGAAGGAACTGGAAAGAAACACCTACAATTCTACAGAAATTCACTGCAAAACATTTGCAATTCAGAAGATCACATACTATTAGAAACAGTAACTTCATGACCTAATATGAACAAGTCTGAGCAATGTATTGCAAATTAAATTATTTAACAATTCAATAGCTTTGTTTAAAAATTCCATTTCAAACTGTCTGCAGTTCTGTAACAAACTGGAAGTCCACACTTAGAGACTGCTAACTTAAGTAGAGGCCCATTTTGCACAGAGTAACTAATTAACTATTTCTGTCTGGAAATAATTTGAGGCAAACTCATAAGCTCCTTTACAGTGTAAGCATGATGCTCTAGAAAAGTGCATACATAATAGTCTCATTTTTTAAAAGTATTTCCTATAATGTAACTACAGTGATAAAGCCACATAAAATAAAACAAGAATTTGAAACATACTATTTTCTGAACAAAAGACAGTATTTCAGACCTGTCAAAATAAATAGTCCTTTAAATAAACTATATCACCACTATCAATAACATTTCCATACAGCCCAAGTGCAATGCAGATGTTTGTTGTATGCCTTTAGCCAACAAGCAATAACACTGAATGCATTAGTTTATGCTAAATTAGCACCAATACAATTTCATCGGTCTGTCGTAAAACAATTTGAAAATAGTTACAACTAGGCCACAATACCAGGTTTCCATGCAGGCCCCATGGATGCAAAGAGGCAGTATGCGCTGAATGAATTCATTAAATTACGAGAAACCTGACCACAAATCACTTACCGAGCACATCCTACTAAACAGGCTTTTTAAACAATCGAAGTATGATTCAATGTGACCTGTAAAACCATGTAGGGAGAAATACCCTACAGACAGAATAACCAGGTCATCTGAGCCACACTAATCTATGTGCTTCTGTACTTCATCTCATGGCTTGGGAGAACTAAAGCATCTAACAAATTAACACAAAAAACTTTTGTACTAAAATATCTACACTTTTAATGAGGTCATTAAATTGCAGTGAACTTTATTATGCCACATTATTTGCACAGATACCCCTTTAAGCAACAGCCTTTTCTCTCCTCCAGTTAGCTTACTTTTCTTGACAGTGTTTCACATTAGTTTGCTTTGCGTTTTCACAAATAAGGGCAAATAATTCTATTTGGGACTAGCACCAGTCTAGGTTGGTACAACACGAGTATTTCCTCCTTCCCTCTTTAAACAGCTACAGGAATGGAAGTAGAGCTAGAGTCAGCTGGTTCTTTTGGTTCTTACACTGGGAACGCAGAGTGGATAGATGCCCGTATGAGCTCACTCCCTACAATTTTCATCCAACAGGTCAGAAGCAGGCAGAAAAAGAAAACAAAACAGATTTCAGCGTGTTGTGAAATAGCCCCTAACACTATAGTGATGACAGACTTGGTTGTTCCATTCTTAGTTGCAGAATTAAGGGAGGGAGGCACCCCAAGTCTGAAATTTAAATAAAATCAACCATTCTGTCTTCATTAAGGACAGCTGTTTCACAGAACACCGTCTGAAGACTTATGATGGAGTATTAACACTGTATTTACCTTTGGCACAATCTGCGCTGGTAGAACATTACAAGCATTCTAAGGCTAGCTAATCCCCAAATCCATCACTTTCTCTTACTGTAATTCTCACAAAAGTCAAAGGCACACAAGACATTGAACTACCCAAACATCCCAAAGCATCGTTACCAAAATAAGATTTGGGAAAAATAGCAAGATACAGAGAAAACCAAAACTTTTACTGTTGCTGACAATATTTTCTGTAGATACAGAGGTTCAATTTTTGCCTGCCAACGCAAACCTGACACCATTCCAGGGAAGAGATTCGGTTTAGGACATAACTTCTAGAACTCAGGTCTCAGAATAAAGCAGTGCTACTTGTATACAATTCACATCAATAACATTTAAACGTACAGAACTAAGACCACTTTTTCCAGAATGATCATGAAAATTGAGTCTGAAAATATTTTCCCATAGATATTTTCAACCTATTAAGGCAAACTGGAAAGTGACAGCATAGTAACACCTATACATTTTCAACATACAGTAAAATACAACTACACAGTCTCCACTTGAATTTTAACTCATGGACAAACAAGTATTGAAATTCAGTCTTATTGGCTTGCCCATTCAGTAGAAGCACTGTACAAATGGTTGCCCATTTCCTGGTTGTAACTTCAGCAAAATGAATAAGAAACTCACTGAGCTACTATTTCGAAAGATACAAGAAAGTACACAAATAAGAACATCAAACAAGACATGAAACACTCAGATGTATGGAAATAGGGGAAACAGCTACACATATGCTTGCTTGGCTCATCCTAAAAATAAACTAGGTAGCCACATAGATATCTTCTTTTTCCTTCTGAAAAAAAAGGAAGTGTCTCAAGGAAAATTATTTCCTTAACACTTCTAGTCAGCATAGAAATCAGTCTATTTTCTCTAACTGGCTGAACAAGGACAGCAGATAGTGTTGTACATTTACTCTTTTTTTCCTTCTATATGGCAACTTTAATAACCTAGTCACAACATGAAAACTTGTCTGCTTTTTACATTTAACATTTAATCTACGGTAGTTTAAATGTAAAAAATCGTATTTAAACTGTACTATTTTGGTATTTATTCCACCGCACTTCATCTTCCAAATTTCAGTAAGAGTTCTCAATAGAGCAGTTAGTATATTATTTCTCCAGTTAAAAACATTATTCACAACTACGACCACTGTACTACACATTTTTAGCCAGTCTGTCAGTGTAGATCCTGATCAACTGAGTGGTCTTCTCCTAGTATGCATTATTTGCTTTTATCAGCAATTAATTTTATCTGCTCTTCTGTCTTCCAAAGAAAAGCGCAACGGTCCTTCGATTCTTCAGTTAGCTTTTACTCACACTACTGTGACTAGCCAAGCATCATCTGGTAACTCTGTCACCCAATTATTCACATTCCTTTCCTTAACATTTACAAAGAGATGAACTAATGTACTGATGACATCCCTCCAGGATGAAAAGTGACTACACAGCTATTTAATCCTTTTACCCCTGTGCAGTTATTGAAATACAGGTAGACCATATCAATCTGTATGCTTCCTCTGGGGGTTTATCTACCTTTCACAGGAGTTTTTTAGAGATTAATAACCTTTTTATAAAAAAGGCTATATCTCCCTCTTCTTCAGTACATCCCTTCTTTTCCCTGCAAGTTAGAGAAACCAAAAGAACCACAAAAGCAAAGGACCACATTCAAATACACATCTAAAATTCTGACCTCTGTTTCTCCCCACATATCAGCTACTGGAAACCAGTATTAATCCTCAGAAATATAAAAAAAGTACTACAATGTTATTTTATCAGAGAAATTATATAAATTATCGAACGTTTTACATTCTATTAAGAAACCACAAAACAGATATACATGTATATAATACTAGCTTATGAAAATCTGTTGATATATTTCTTTTCCATGTAACTGAAAAAGTTAAGCTAAAATTTGATTTTAGTACTCACTATCTTCTCCTGGACAAGGCATGCCGGGTTTCTCTGGAATACTTGGGAAAACTAAAACAAAAACATTAGATTTTTAAGTTAAAAGATTCTCAGTAGTACTTTTTCCTTGATTCTTGAATATATTTACAACACGACAGTTTCTGGAAGCCTTTAAATAATTCTGTGTCAGAAATAACATAATCAAAATTTGGGTCCATACTGGCAAGATCTTGTACCTGACTACAGCACTAACAAATCTGTGCAGTTTAGAACCTGAAGCCCCCTTGAAGCCTACTGTATAGTTTCAGCTTTGGGCTCCATCCCCAAAAGAACACTTCCTTCTTACAACATCAAGCTATAGGGCACCAGCTCCATGAAGAAGAATGTTATTTGACAGGCAAAGGAGTTGTTCCAATCTCACATTTAAACAGCTGTTAGGATTATCAACAAACGCATAGAGGTTCTTGAACTATGTAATACTTGCCATGAATAATCAGCCCTTCGTCTCTGTTTTGACAATACAAGCGGAAGGCTTCTTCCAGTTCCATCTGAGATGAGATGGTACATGGGTCACCTACAAAAAAGCAACACATAGGCAAATTTATGACTGAAGAATTAAGTGGAGAATTTCAATTAGACAGTAAGAAACATACCAGCCTCCAGGATTACTCTTCTTTCAAACATTTAATATTAAGCTGATATATTTTGGCTTTGATCAAAATGCCAACACAATTTTTTTTCCTTCTAGTTTTATCAAAACTGAGTAGATAGAAATATACTATGTTGGTTTGCAAGGGGACAACAAAATATAAAAGTGAGTAGATGTGCTTAAAGATCTTTAACACACAGCAGAAAAAAGCAAGATCACATCCCAGTAACCTAAAAATTTAAGTTGAATTCAAAATTAATTTACCTTTTGTTAAAAGGCCCATTATCTTACTACCTTAACTTCGCTGACTGCAGAACCATGACAGGATAACTTAAAAGTTATGAAGGTACACATAGGTTCTAGTTGAGTCTCTCTTGCTAGACTGACAGAAAAGCAATCTATGATTAAAAAGTGTAAAAAATAAGACAGATGAAAGTTACAGATGGGATACAAACATGCCAACACTGATGTAGATATATAATTAATGTAAAATTAATTTCTCTCTAAAAGTCTCTAAGATTTTCAGGGTTGGCTTGTATTTTTTGAGGAAAATAGGTTCACATTTTTTCTTTTAACTTCAATTTAGAAGTAGAAGAAAAGCAAATAGAAGAAAAAAAAATCATGAAACAGTCTAACCACAAACAACCTTCTCCTTCAGAAAAAGATATATCAAGCCTTAGTTTCTATGACTGTCTTCTGTACTCACATTTTGTAGCAGCAGATTCAAAGAGCTTTTAAAAGTTCTCACAAAAAGGCAACATGCCAGCCGCAATTTAAAGCGTATTCTAAAGAGCCTAACTAGTGAAATAGATAAAACAGGAAATCCCACACACCCCAAACTACAAGATATCATTCAGGATGAAATTCACAGGGAAAAGAATAAAATAAATGGAGACACAAGCATTACTGCACGCTAAGGCCTGGGCTCAAGTACCATGCCTTATCCACACCTTATTACCACTTATCATGACATATACCATTAGTTTTATATTAAGAAAATAAACATTGTGCTAAAGTTCTTGGTTTTATAAAATCAATCACATTGATGACATCTCGTAGTGATCCATGCACTTCTGGCTCCAACTCCTTTGCTGCCATAGCTTGCCTAGGAATGATGCAGCGGATGAATTTCACATGCGGTGCTCTCTCCGCAACCTTACCCCAGAATCCCTTTTTTATTCCAGTCACATCAGCCTCTCCATCAGGGGAGACTTACACAGTTTTTCCGTAACACATTGTTTTTATTAAAGTCATTTACGGTTGAGATTGTATCTTTTCCAGTACATCTTTCTTTCCTTCAGTGACTCACAAAAACCCTACATCTTCCCATCTCATTATTGAAACAGAATCTAGCAAATAGCATAAGCTGAGACATGTTAGAAACATCTGTACTTTCATCCAACCATAGAGCAAACTTCTCACACTACATCGTTTGTTTTAACACTTGTTTCTTCAAACCTTCAGCAACATCTTCTGCGCATCTTCCAAAAGTATTTTCTGACAAAGGAATGCATTTCAGTTTGTCCCCATCTTGTTTTCTGTATATTCCAGTCAATTTTACCATGACAGGAAGAATGCGTGTTACCCCAACGGTATGTGGCTTTTTGTTTTCTGCTATTAGAAGCCTCAAAACCAGCTTCTAAAAATTTAACATAAAGTTCAGTGAAGTTTTGTAAAGTACCGAATTGAGTATCACAAGACACCAGTGAAGAGAGAGGTAGAGGTTTGTCTTGTTCTGGATACTTAGTTTTTAAAAGTCTTGCTAATCATGACGGCTTCATACTATCATTAGCTATTCTCTCAAAACACACATAGGGTGAGGTTCATCATTAAAAACAGTGGATGTAAATATGTATTTCAAATACTGTTCTTGATAATTTTGCATCTTTTTGACTGACTGCTTGTCAGACCTGATTAGATAGTCATTGTTTTTACCCTGTAGCACGGCTGAGAGAGTTCATACTTCCAAGTAGGAGAAATGTGAGCACAAGCAGACAACAAGAAGATGGTGGAGCTCACATTATTAGCATTACCTTGTGAGGGTTATTTTAGTTAAAACTAGATAATTAATCCATAAATCCACTTAACTAGACACGTAAACTGCAGTACATCACAATACACTGAAAGCAAGCAAATGAGTGAGGGTGTCACTCCCAACCCCTGCAACTTTGTGGAACACCCATTCTTCCCACAGCACACCTCACCCACCGTATGTGACCAGATGATACACAGGCCAAGTGATGACACCAGTGTCAATCAAGTAAAGCTTAATTTCTATTTTTAAAAAATAGTCTTTTTTTAAAAAGATGCACCCCAGGGTGCATCTACCCCTCGTTGAAGGCCACTGCTCTTGATCATCTATAAATACTGCAGTAATGCAACATGAAAGAAAAAGAATTATTTGTACTGCAGATCAACAATCCATATTCCTTACATGTTTATGGGATTTTATTATGAGTGAGCTATCGTCTTGGTTTCAGCTGGGATAGAGTTAATTTTCTTCCTAGTAGCTGGTATAGTGCTGTGTTTTGGATTTAGGATGAGAATAATGTTGATAACACTGATGTTCTAGTTGTTGCTGAGAAGCGCTTGTGCTAAGTCAAGGACTTCTCAGCTTCTCACACTGCCCTGCCAGTGAGGAGGCTGGGGGTGTGCAGGAAGCTGGGGGGAGCACAGCCAGCACAGCTGACCCAGCCTGGCCAAAGGGATATTCCATACCATATGACGTCATACTGAACAGAGAAGCTTGAGGGAGTTGGCCAGGGGCAGCAGCCGCTGCTCGGGGACAGGCTGGGCATCAGTCAGCAAGTGGTAAGCAATTGCATTGTGCATCACTTGTTTTGTATATTATGTAATAATAATTCATTATTGTTATTATTTTCCCTTCCTTTTCTGTCCTATTAAGCTATCTTTATCTCAGCTCACAAGTTTTACCTTTTTTCCTACTCTCTCCCCCATCCTGGGGGGGTAAGTGAGCTAACAGCTGTGTGGTGTTTAGCTGCCTGCCAGGTTAAATCACAAGTTATTCAGAGTTCAAACATTTTGGATCTCATCAAAAACAGAGAAAAGCTAAAAAAGCCCAACAGAAAATTCATTTTCTTTGGCTCTTTGGGAGGTTTTCTTTATTCATTAAGCCATCAGCAATTGTTTGCTTTAAGCTAGTTCACAGAGAACATCTGTTTGTGCAATCAGTCAAATGAACTTAAATTCCATGTGGCAATAAGTGGAAACACTCACTCATATGCACAAATAGGATAACTCAAAACCTGTGAGGATTGAGGGCAGCCAAAACAGCAGATTGGTTGAAACTTAACAACTAAAAATCAGCAACTAGAAAAAGGGTTGCACAGGTACATGTTTAACCAAGACTAGAAGAACACACTTCTTAGAATTGCAACTAAAAAAAGAAATCTGTTGTTTTAAGTAAACCTCAAAAAGCCAATGCAACAGACATTCAAACCAAGAAATAGTTAACAGGAATCGTGTCTTAAAATCCTCCAACTCAAAACTCATGATGTTTTCTTCTTCCCTACAATAATCTTCCTTTTATTAGCAGTCACGCAGTTCAAACAGCTAAGCACATGCAATGCAATTATTCTCCACGCACTTCTGATCAGGTTACTTTTTCTTAGACTGCCATGAAACTGAGGGTTAAGGAAACTGAAGTTAGTACAGTTGCCTCTGTCTGTCTTGGTAATCAGAAGAGTAAAATTTAAAAATAATTGATACTTCTCCTTGGCATCTTAAAAGGACCGAATCTTCTTTGACTACAGGCTACCTCCTTCCTCAATCATTATTTTGAAATTCCATTCACCCACCAAATGATGCTACTCAGCTAAGTATAGACTATTATTAAAAAAAAAACAAGACACATAATTACAAATATTAGCCAAACCAATTTAGTATTTTTTCATCTTTCTGCATTCAGTGCTAGGAGGTCTGCTGCAGATCATGGCTTTGGCAAGGCACAACAGGAAAATAACCGAGCACCTGTGCAGTTGTATAATTGCATGGTAGCTGTGCAGTTGTATAATTGCATGGTAGCTGTTCTCAATCTACTAGGTCAAGTAGGCTCAACTACTGCCCATCAGGAGTTACAGATGCACTACACTCCTGTTAAATCCTAAGCAGACACACACATTCCAAAAGGAAGCAAAAAAAAAGTAGCAAAAGGCATTCAGTGTCAAGTATCCCCATTTCACCACTCACAACCACCAGAAGGCTCTAACTTAAGGCTGCAGAGAACTGCCACATTTTACAGCAGAAAGAAATACGCAAACCCATCTCACATGATGCCGGTATTTCAGAGCCTATAGGAAGGGTAAAGAAAAGGTAAGCTTCTCTCACATACAACTATTTGTGGAAGAATAACGATAAACTGCTTTACATCTGAAGATAACTTAGAACAACGAGATCCAGCAACATCAACCTTTCCTGTAGGAACAGCGTAAGAACGTACTTCCACAACACATCATTTTTACATGATTTTATCAACCCCACATTCCACAAAAAAGTTTACACTATTTTTCCCCCATATGAACCCTCCCTCCTCCGTTTTCTTTTTCTAGACATGACTTACTTTAGATATACTGGGCACTTTTCCCCCCACCATAATGGGGAAAACTTCTTTCTGATAAGTTTCTATTTAATGCCTATTATCTTTGAAAAATGGTGCTCTGAAGTATCAGTCAAGTGGAAAAAACAGAAAACCAAATTCATGTCACTTATTTCATGTTTGGTCATCGTATTTTACATCAAAAGGATATTAATAACCAATTTATTAGAATGCTCCTTTAAATATAGGCAGCATCTACTCTCTAATTCTTGAATAGAGTATGTTAGACCATTAGTATAATCAACACTACAATCTGTTACAATCATGCAGTTACCAGGGACAACCACCATAAAAAGAGAAAATCAATCATCATTACTGGAACTCTTAGGACCTACCTTGCATAAAATACAAAAAGCCTAGAAGTGTTAAAAACAGTCTTCTGATATTACAATTGCATTGCTTCTCAGAAACATACTCATTCAAGAAAGAAATCACAATTCAGAAGATGCAAATGCCTATGTCATTCTGGAAGCTGACAGGGTTAAAAACATCAAAAAGTGATCTTGCCAGGAATTTGCAATTGAGAATTGAGGGGTACAGCATTAGGCCTATGAAAGTCTGAAATTAAAAGAAACTTTGCATTCAGCATAGAAGTATGGAATAGCCAAATATTAAAGTTCTACAAAGCCTTCACTTCTACAGAAGTGAATTCAGGTGCTACTGCAATCAACCTTGATGTTTTCAGGCTCATTTCTCCAAGCTCCCTGCTTTATAAGACAGGGTTACGTACCCTGGTATTTAGAAACGAAAAGTAACTCCACAATATGAAACTCGTATAAACAAGGTTCCTCAATGCCCCTTCTTTGTACCACAATGAACAATAAACTCAAGAATGCCCAAGCAGTATTTCAATATAATACCTTCATCATCAATCCACTTGAGGGTAATTGGCTGTTCCTGTTGTAAATTACACATCTCATGCACTTCATCACAAAGTTCATCGTAGCTCATGGATGCATCCAAGTTTGTTATCAGGATGTCCCTGCACGAGATGAAAACATGAGCTTTTATCAGAAAATATCTGCATTAGCCTGCATATTCCAACAATTCCATCTATGGACTCTAAGCTGCAAAATCATACTTACAGAATCAGCATTCCTCATATAAAATGCTCCCACTAATGCAAATTAGTTGCCAGAAGTCAAGAGGATTACATTTCACAGTGTAACTTTAAAAATACTTTAACACAGTTAATTCCTCCATACTAATGATCTATCTTTAATGCATGTTTACTTGGGTGAGTCAAGTTCCCTTATTGTAACTATCAGCGTTTGAAGTGTTGTAAAAAAACGTAAGATTTCATAAGAATTAAATTTTATCCAGGTACTTCTTCCATCAGGCAAGAAGTAAAATCTCAATTATTGTAAAATCCTTTTAAAATGTGGGGGTTTTCCTCACATCCACTATATTGTTAGAGAGAAAGCTCTGATTAGATGAAGTCTCAAAAGATACCATTACAAGAAAATTCAGATAAAATCTTACTAGAATTCTGCATCTTGTGCTCTACCTTTATAGTGTTTTGAGAACATGAACCCAATACTGAACCCTGCTAATGTAAACCATACAGGATGCTCAGGCATTTATGAGAATAACTCTTGATATAATGAAAGCCCACACAGTACTGTCAAAGCAGGACAAAGATTAAAAAAAAATTATGCAAAACAAAATCTGAGGATACAAACTAGACTTTCTCCTGTTTTCTAAATATTTTTCAAATGACAGACTCAAGGAAACAAAATGATTAAACAAGTGCAGGAAGAAAAAGGGTATGTACTTAAGTCATCTCAGTGCTTTCAAAACCTTCTAGGGGATAATTAGGAAACAGTTTTGTAGTTGATGGCTACTGACATACGCAATTCTTTCCCCTCTTACTTTAATACAGCAAATGCATCAGAAGTTCCCCAACATGACTGAGACAGTTCACATATTTTCATACCGTGTGACAAGTCATTGTATAAAACATGTTATATTACATATATTGCCTACTTATGTTTCAATCGCAAGCCAAAAGGTACTACACCGAACTAAGAATCTTAAATTCTACAACTTAACATTTTAAACGATATGCACTTTGCATTTTGCCTTTGCTGAGAAACATTACAGTAAGCAAAGCTCTAATATAACCATTTTAAAGAACTGTACTAAGTTTCAAATTCAGATTAAAAGCACTGCTACCCTTTCAAGTGAACCTTTAATCTACAATCTGTAAAGTTCTCAAAGAACAGCAACTTAATAATTCTTCATAATAACAATGGAAAAAGAAATACGTACACCAACTGCCAACTTGTAAACCCCTATTATTGTACAATACTGAGAGCTGTCAGATGAGGTTGAGCTTAAGAACATCCCTCTGTCAAGAAAAGTCATATTTTATGCACTTATGAAAGCAAGAGACCAAACCAGTTCTCAAAGCAGTGTCTGAGGGCCGGTGCAATGCCTTGCACCAAGACAAGGTCACTAACAAACGCAGCTCATTAGCACACTGCCACCGCAAGCTGCTCATGAAATCAAGTAGCTATAGACCTGTGGTAGCTCCGGACAACCCCGCTTTCACAAGTATCCAAATAATATTCAAAAACTGTGACTATGCAGTAAGACAATATTCTATGCACACTACAAACTCCAACTAAAGCTGACAAACACTCATCAGCCTTAAATTGTTAAAATTACTGTAACAGATGGCACTGCCATTCTACAGGTAAATTAATAAACTTCATATTGGACAAAACACAGCTGAAGTATGCTAAATAGCACCTATTGCAGATGCAAACATGAATGATATTTATTCAAATTATTATTATCTCAATGATGTCCATGTTCCTTTGAGATTTATTGTGTTTAATCTTAATGTCTGTATAGCCACATTAGGCAATCAGGGCACAGATAAATGAAAATCATTCATTGTTTAACACTAAAGAATCCCATGGGACACTTTTTTGTCAGGTGTCTGAAACTGGACACTACAAAGTCATACGAAGACCTAACGACCACTAAGTTATGCATGAGCATTTACAGCAAGAGAATCATTCACATTGATAGATTAAATACGCCACCATTTAGAACCAAGGTAACGTACAGCAAACTATACTGCATCACTGCTCTATTTAAAGGAAGGGATTTCAAGTAACCAGGTATAAACCAGATAAACTAAGTAACTGAAATAATGACATGAGAATTACACAAGTTTACTTTCTTTTGCAATCTACTTATGCAGTTATTTATACTATGCTATGTTAGGAACTCTGTCACACCCAGAAACATGAATACCTAAGATACTAGGACTCCACAGAGATAGACTCAACATTCGCATGTTTTAGAACTTCCTCATGCTTAGATTTTTAACTAGGATTTCAAAATGATATATTGTACCATTATTTTAACTCTTTAGCAGCTACCTGCATGAGCTTGTCCTTAATTCTGAAGGTGTCCAGCATCAATGATTCCCTGCAGTTTGTCAAATTTTTTCAAAAGATGTATAGTATTTTAACGGAGATACTGAGATAATCAGTTATACAGTCTATAATGCCAAAATAGTCAGCTCTTACTCACAGAATTTGATCAGTAGAACAAAACCAAAATTCATTGAGTCTGGAACTCTTGTTTTGTAAATTGACATATTATAGACTTCACAGCTAATGGCAATTATTGAATATAGTGCTGCAGGAGAAACTACAGTAGTAGTTTATTTTAAAACATCATAATAATTACACATGAATTCTGATAGTGACACAAGTATTATCACCTCCTCCATTTCTGCGCAGGCAAGTTCTACAGACACACTCCTTTCACTTTATAGCAACACTATCCACCAGCAAGCTACCCCAAATTGTTTACACAACGTTCTATTTGTGTTTATAGTGCCTTCCCTTACAGCGCTAAGGCAGCTTTCCTATAGCTGTTTCAGAGAAGCTCATCACACAAGTATTTGAAGTTCAGATGTTCTTTTCAGCATAAGCCTATGTATGACACGATTCTGAAGGGCAGGATAAAACTGTGGAGCAGAAAATAGTTCTTAGCAATGGCAAATATATGGTACAAATCTTTCACCCAGTTCATAAAGCAGTTTACATGCATCTATTAAATAACCAAAACAAAGCCATGGTGCAGATTAATGATAACAAAACCCAACTGATCTGCATTAACTATTGCAAACACATTTCACAAATTACTGAGCAGCAGTAACAGTGAACCACAGCGCACAGTCCTATTTACTTTCATACATGGATTTCTTGTAAATTTTACTTCAAGTAAAGTAGCAAACTTCTAAAAGCTTATCCATGTTTTTACTAAGCAAATTTTCATATGAAAATTTAACCTGTAGATAAATGAACTGTAAATTAACAGTTTCTACGAGACTTTCAGTTTACAGGTGGCAAAATGAAGACATAAAAATCAAATGACCAGGCATAAGGAAAGAAAGTCAGTAGCACAGCTAGAAATTGAAGCCAGCTGAAGTAAAAACAGATACATTTTCATATCAATTTATGAGAAAACTGGCATTTACCAAATTAATACAATTGCTCTAAACTCAGGACCTCAAACTGCTTGGCATTGACCTGGTAGATAAGTTTAACAAGAAAGCATTTTGTTTTCAATAAAATTTGGCAGAGTGACTTTCATCATTACATTTAATTCAAAATAGCATTTTTCTACACCACAATATAAGAACAACCACAGTAGTAGCAACAATTTACTTATTTAGCAGTAAAACATCAGAAAAGATGACACAGGTCACTTATCAAATGCCAGTGAGTTCAGACTAAATACTTCAAATCAAGTCTAAGGATTTACTTAGGCCAAATATTTAACTCCTCAAATGACTTAAACTTAGGCCTTGGAGGAAGACAGGAGAGACCAACACAACATTAATTTACAAGGTCCTCACAGTGGCAGCAAACCAATTAGATTAAACTATGTCTGAAAAAACAAATTTCACATTGAAGTAAAAATCTTCCTGACTCTACGACAACTGACTGAAGTCATAAAGGACCATGACTTGTTTATTATTATTGTCTTAAATCAGAGCTGCAAAAATAAGCATTGTGAAGATAACTGAAGCAGCTGGGTTAACACCTCATTGCCCTTCAAGCTGCATTAGTCAAATTACTGGGAGGGGAGCAGGGAATCAGCTATCAAAAATTAAAGGGCAAACTATACAAGAGTTTACTTTTAGTGTTTATTTACAGCAGGAAAACAAAGATTGTGGGTTTGATTTATTTTTTTTAATCACTTAAAACTGAGTCTTCAAGCAGCTTGCATAGGTTCATCTAAATTTACTGATAACTAAACCTGCACTTCATAGTCTCCTGCTAATTTCAGCAGTAACTTGTAGAGTTCATTATGTAAGATTTATCATATCTTTAATATAAAGTAGATACAATAAAATTTAATAACTGCATCTGGATGCAAGAGATAGATCTATACCTGTCTGTGACTACTAACACTTGTAACAAAACAGGAATCAATAACCCATCAGCCCAGAATAACTGTATGCCCATTTTGCACATTTTCTCCCCTTTCGAGACAAGAATGAACTATCAACTCTTTCCCACAATCAGCATGCTGCAGGAGCCTGGATGGTATTTTAATAGCCCAGAAGTTTACCTACCTGATCTGACATTAATTGCAAATCCACCGACGCCCTGGTTACTCTGTCACTAGGTCAGACTATGAACTCCTGCTCACTATGCTTCAAAATTGGACAGGACACAATACAGAGGAGAGAACATGCTGACTTACCCACTATAGTGTGTTTTTACTCTGATGAAGTCTTTGTTCAAATCAATTTTTGAGCCCATTCTGCTAGGCATGGTCTGTATTTAGCAGTCTAAATGAAGTTATAAATATATAGAAATAAGTTCATTCAAGATGGATAACTCGTTTAATTCTGAAGTGAACAGCTTCGCATGTGAAATATGCGTTTCTCCTCCAGATGATTTTCAATCCAGCTGCACAGAAGGAAAACCAGAATACAGATGAATATATACACACTGCACTAAACAAGAGTTGTGTCAAATTTTATAAATACAAATAGCTTTACGTAGAACAGCAAGAAATCAAAAGGAAAATATTCAAGACCATTGACCTGCACAGAAATTAAATGAGATCAGTTAAAAATACCCTGTATAATTTAGTTTTACAGAAATATCCCAAACATTTAAGGATGTTTTTTAATAAAACATCCAACAGCTCCCTCTTGGCCAAAAATGCTCCAAAGAAATCTTTACTTATTCATCAACACAGCTTCTAGCTCTTTTCTTCCAAAGAGCAGAGTATTTTAATTCAAAATAGGTTTTAGATACATGGAAGACTGCTATCAACTAGCGTTGGTTAACACTTTACCCAAGAAAAGCAGAAGAACTCCAAGGGACAGTTTAAGTTACCTGTACGATTGGAGACTGACAAACACCCTGTTTATTCAAAGTTACCACCACCTTCCCTTACACATATATGTATTTTCAGACAGCTCCCTAAGCCCGCTGGCCGGGGAAGCCCGGCCACAGGTACCAGGGAGGGACTCCGGCCGCCCGACCGCTCCCCTCCGCGGGGTTAGCAGGAACGTGCAGCCCCTCCCGCCCCGCCCCAGGGACCCCCCTCAGCGCCGGCCGCGCGGGGAGCCCGTGGCCTGCCACGGACACGTCTTGCGCACAACGCGAGTGGGGAGCGACCGGGAGGCGACACTGTCGCTCGGGACGAGGTCGCGCTCCGCGCCGGCGGCCGGAGCGGGCTCTCCCCAGCCCCCCCACCCAACGCCTTCGGGACTGCCCCTTCCTCCTACCTGCTCCGGCCGAGGCAGATCCCACCCCAGAGACCGGGGCCCCAGGGGTCCCGCTTCCCTCCTGCTCCGCCAACCCGCCGAGAGCGGGGGACGCTCCCTGCGCGGGGCCCGCGTCTCCGGCCGCGTCGCTCGGCTACACCTCCTCGGCCTGAAGTTGCTCAAAGTCCCGTGAGGAAGTTTAGGATCGGACTTCGACTCCCCGCCGCCCGCCCTGCCGGCGGGTCCCCGGAGAAGAACGGCGGCAGGGCGCCACGGGGCAGGCAGGGCGCGGCAGAAGAAGCCGCCGGTTACCCCCTCAGCCGCCGCCCCGCCTCACCGCCCCTCGCTCGCCAGCTCTAGTGGCAACGGCGCCACCGCGCCGAACATGGCGGACTAAGAAGGTTAGCGCCCACAGCCAATAGAATACCTCCTACAGTACCTGTCAGCCAATAGCAAGCTCCGACTCACCTGGAGCCAATCCCCAAAAGGATCCCGCCCACCCATGACCAATCATAGGCCGGGAACCGTTACCTGGGGGAGTAGGAGCGTCTCAGCCAATCAAAAGCGAGCGAGGAAGCGGTAGGTGAGCACCTGCAGCCAATCGGAGAAGCAAGCGGCAAGCGCGCCGCTCCCGCCAGGGTGGCGGCTGAGGTGACAGGTGCGGTGGGCGGATGGGCCGTCCTCCTCCTTGCCCTCGCGGGGCTGCTGCCGGTCGCGCTCTGGGGCCGCGCCGCTGCCGCGATGCGCCTTGGCCCCGCCGGAGAGTTTCGGTGCCTTGACCGTGCCCGTGCAGCGCCTCCGCCCTCCGCGACACGGTAACGCCGTGGCGGAAGGAGAGGCTCCAGGCCTGAGAGGAGAGGCGAGTGCGACCGTTACCGCGCTGTGAGGGCAGCGAGCTTGCGCCTCGACACTCCTCGGAGCCCTCTGGAGAGGTAGCGAGCTGTCCCGCCTGCCGCAGGCCTGTGGCTTCCCGATGTGGCCTCGCCCTCGGCGGGAGGAGCGGGGTAGCTTGGGTGGCAGCGGCGCTCTCCCCTAGACTCCGCTGCGAGCGGTGCCCCCCGTCGGGCGGGCGACAGGGCCCGCGGGGCCGCCTCAGGGCTGGGCCGGGGCGGTGCTGAGGGGAGGGGCGGAGCGCGGGGGCAGCGGCGGTTCCCGCCCGCGGAGTCCTGCGGGGTGGCCGGCGCAGGAGGGGGCTTTTCCCGCGGTCGTCTGCAGGCACAGCTCTCGCTCTCAAAAAAATCCCTCACCCTCAAACAAAAAAAAAATCCCACCCCTGAAATAAACACCCTGCCAGCACCCCCCGGCCCGATGGCCTGGCGGCCTCACCCGAAGACGTCAGAATTGCTTCCCGGGAAAACTCGCTTCCCCAGGAGTATAATCTCCTCTGAGTGTAAATATAGCATCCAGCCTTGAGGGGTTTCATTCCAAACTGTTAAAGCAGGAAAACCGCGGCCAAGGTAATAAAGAGGAAATAAAATAACGAAGATAAACAATATTAGACTTCTGAGTGGCCAGACCAGAGGGGAGAGAGAAAAACAACGGAATACGCTGTATTAGTGTTGTTGAATTAACCACAATTTCACAAGAGCAAATCTGTGAGATGGTTAATGCCCTTAGCCTTATAAAGTTGTTTTTGTTCTTGTTTCTAATGATACTTTGATCTCTTGATTTCAAACTGTGAATCAGCTGGGATTGAAGCAAAGCCGTCTCCTGTGCAAGGGAGATCGGGGCTTTGCCTGTTCTTCAGATGAAGGCGTGGGAGAGTGAACTCGGAGAGTCCCCTAGTGGAAATGCTGCTCGTACTGGCCGAACAGCTATTTTCCTCCCGTATTTTAAAACGATTTTCCAAGCAAATAAGCTACCCAAGCAAAAGGTTTGCTTTGGGGCTTTTGTTGATCTATTTATATCCACCATCGGGCAACAGTAACCCACCAAATTTGAAAAATAAACCAAACCAAGGTGTCACAACTATTAGATTTTTTGACTACCTGGACTTGAGCAGTCATAATCTGTATTTTGAAACGGGGGGGGGGGGGATCCATCCCTAGCCTCCTGCTATTACCTTGTGTACACCTACATCAAGTTCTTTTCAGACACCATTTAGCACTTTCACAATATGTTTATGGGGGTTTGTGGGTGTGTATGTGTTGGGGAGTTTGCATCAGTGTAGCTCTGAGCCTTCTTTTGATGTTTCTACAATCTTCCAAAATACAAATAAATAATAGTTAGCACTAGCTTAAGTAGCAGTAAAGTGGCAAAACTTACTTCCATCGTCTAGATATTTTCTGCAACACCAAGAAAATGCATCAAATGGTTTCATTTATCAGTCTTTAATCTGAATTATTCGTGTATCCACTGCTATTTTTATCTTAGTGGGAACTGCCAATATGGTTTCAAAATGGGCCCTTAAATCTTCATGTGTTCCAAATTTCCTCTGCTTAAAATGGAGAACATTATGTAAGGTATGTCTACAAACATAATTCTTTCAGGGCAAGCTAGACTTTGATCTCCCTGTCACGTCAATTAGATGACTTCAGCCCCTTGAGTTGTTGGATTGGGAGATAAAAGGTAGTGTAGTTATTCAGAACTGGGATTTGAGGTTTTGTGTGCTTTATTGTTGCTATTTTTCCTAGCACAACTCACTGAGGACAACAGATTAGGTACATTTTCAGTGCTTGAAGAAAATCTCAACAATAGTATTTTTACATCTTGCAGAGATATTTTGTAGTTGATCACTTAGTACTAATGCTGTTATTTTAGAAGTCTTATTTTGAGTTGGTTTGTATTTTCTTATATTACAAGACTGTTTAAACACTTGAACTTCTTAACAGATGCTTCCCACTTCTGGGTAGATGGCATTTTTTGGAGAGGATATCAGCTGTGCTCTGTACATTAGCTAACAAGGTTGTAACTGGTTTGACAATGCAACATATTGTATGATCACTGTTTCTGGCATATTGTTTTTGAAACACAATCCACTTCTGTTGTCCTAGAGCTGTAACCCCCGACGGCAGGGCATTGCACTTTTATTTTCTACTAAACCATCCTCAGCTTAATAAAAAGTTGTAATATTGCTGTCCACTACACCTAGATTTGAAGAGCTGATAGGCTCCTACAGGTAGTTTAATTTTATTTTATTCCAGGTTTAGATTAGATATTTATTGCATCTAAAATTTTAATTCTTTTAAAAATTATCTCTTGATATGAGATCTTTTACTCTGAAGAGCAGACTATGAAATGAACTGATCTGTTTAAGAAAAAGAAAGCTTAAAAAAAGTTTTTTTCAAGTATTTCCGTTCTATTTTGAAAATAAGTCCTATCATATCCAGCACAACAAAATGGGAGTTTCCCATTCTTGCATTCCTTTCTTTATATGATGAACTTTGGCAAATCACAAGTCTCTGTCACATGGCCTAAAAGAATTTTTTTAAGCGGTGGGATAATAGTGATTTCCTTACCAGTATTGGTAATTAAGTTCTGTAAGAAAGAAGGAAGAGTTCCCTCCTGCTGGAAATAGCCATGCGGATTTGCCTTTCTATTTTGGGGGTTTTTTTAAAGTCAGTGGGGCTTATTAGCAACCAGGACCAATAGCAGCCAATGCTAACCAGGAGCTGCTGAAGTCTAGTGTAAGTCAGCTGACGACATACTTAATTTGCAGAGTTCTTAGGGAAATGTGTCAGGATCTCAGGTTCTGTGTCAGCTTGTGTTATTATCCCATCACCTCATCTACAGTGGACCTACTCCTCTTCTATACAGATATGGCCATGGTGATCTCTGCCTTCGCACATGTAATCCTGCGTTCAACCTCGGCGCCCAATTGTGCCGCCGATTTGCTGAGGAATCTAATGTTGGTATTTCAACTGCTGCAGCCCAGTGGTCTGATGTTACCTCGTTATTGAATTGTGTTTTTGACAAAAAGTTGTGAACATCCAGAGTGTTGGTTTCCGAACTTAATGTCTCCTTCATTCTTTCATTGTACTGTTGTCGCTGACAGTAACTTTGAAACCTGTATTTATTTAAGCGTGTATATCTGCACATTTCCAGCAGATGGCAAGATATTCCTAGGCAACTGTCTGGGAAACACAGTTGTATATACAATGCTTATAAGTGCTAGTTCTTTATTTTAATGCTACAGGCTGTTGAGAACTGCTCTTTAAAAATGAGTTTAAAGGGAAAAAAATTATTTGGGGTTAATGATAGCATTAATCTAAAGTACTGCCTCAGGCGTCAGATATTTGTATTCATGTCCTTTGATCTCACTCCAGTGCAAGGTTTTTCTAGCTGTATTTTCCTTTTTAAAGTTCTAAAAAACGTTTGCTACTTAATGGGTTTGGAAACTCTTAGACTACGCAGTACAACTGTTTTAGTGCCTCTAACAAGAATGTAGTAAGCTTCCTTATCTCCTTTTTTAGTTGATGTCTTGAAAGAAACAGGCTGTGGTTGCATAGGACAACTGTGTTGTAGGGATATACATTCCTTGCTGTCTTGGGCCATTATTCAGAGAATAATTTGTCCTGAATACTTAAAAAAATGAAGCACCTAAATACCTCGCTGAATACACAGAATGAACCAATATAATTTATTCCAGGCTTCACATAAAGAAAGTAAAGTCTTTTAACCTTTTCAGCAAAAGGAATAATACTCCAAAATCTCTCAGCATTTTCTCTACATGCACCACTCAAAAGAAACAACTAATTGTCAAATATAATTTTATACACTATGGCCAGGAGGAAATGAGAATATTTCTGGATTGAAAAGTTATCTACCTTGGTGAATACTGTAAAAATAATTTGATATCGCAGGTGTAGTACTTGTAACTAGTATTTTGGCACAAATATCTACAAACCAGGAGAAAAAACTAACAATGTACAATTTTTTCCTGTTTGTTTTTAGGTCAGAGGGAACCATTTTCTCTTCAAGCTGGACTTCAGCATAACCAAGGGACAGAAACAAATTTTATCTTGTCGTCTTTATTCATCCTGCTTAAAATCTGTCAGTAATGCACGGTTTTGGAAGGTACCTACTGCATCTGAAACTGATTGTATGTATTGAATTTTATTATATTTTAACTCTTGTGCCTATTGTTTCCACTGTGCATTTGCCTCTTTCTGATCTACTGACAGATGCATTTGTCTGATGGAAAAGCATTTTAACTTTTCCAAATAGCTCCAACCTCCCTTTACAAATAATCTCAGCGATTCTTTTTTCACATTTTGATGTACAGATCTGTTTGAGTGCTTGTGCTTTATATTAACCTATTGTTATTCTGCCAGCAACAGCTGCTGCGGAAAGAAAGAAAAAAAGGAGTATCCTAATGCTTACCCATTCATACTATGTGCTTCCACTTGTACAAGTTGGTATTGTAAAGATAAGTGCAGATCCAAAAAAAGTGAGTCTGTGAATCCAGGCTACAAACGATGGGAGAGAGATTTAAAGATGGTGCTGGGTGTTTTGGTTGCATAAAAGAAATCTTAGCCAATTTATAGCCATTAAAAAGAATGTTTTTGCCTAGTAGAAAGCAGTAAGCCATGTTTTGTATTTCAGCATATGAAGTCCATGCAGTTGGGTTAGTAAACAAATATGGTGGTTTATTCTTGTGAACAGCACTTTTGGTTAAAACAGGTTAAGTCACAAGTGGGGCGACTCTTTAAATGTTTATGCAACATCGGCATTGGGATATTTACCATATTAAAGTGTTCATTTAATGGAGAAAGGGTTATAAAATCGGATAAAGAATGATCTGAAACAAGATATCACATTAAAAATAATTGGGAATCATCATAGAAAAGAAGATTTATTGATTAGCAAGGTTTATTTTTTCTGTAGCTCAGATCACAAAATTGGTTTTGACTGATACTCTTGAATCCCAAGGTTTGAAGAACGCAAGGATCTTGACTGAAAGGGATACTCACACTCACTGAGGAATTGTTACAGCAATAAAAGAGAATTTTTCAAGGAAACTTAATGATACATGTAAAAATCTGCTAGAAAGTCTCAAGTTAGTTCAAAGTTATTTCGTCAATGTACCATTAGATGATCAGTGTCTGAGTAAAACAGGCATGCTCATAGGTTGCTCATTGTTTTGAGATTTTCATGTTGTGCTTTGTCTTCACCTTTAAGACTTAATTATACATTAGTTTAGAAAGTCTGTCTGATAACTGTTACCATCATGTATCCCAGATCCTAAAGGGAAACAGCTCTGCTATTTAACCCAGTGAGGACTGCTGAGTTTCATGTTTAAGGTACTATTGCTTAGCGCTCATTCCAGGAGTGGGAGAATTGCAGATTACTGAGAGAAACACTCCAGGTCTGCTGGTTAAGATGTGTGTGGGAGGCAAAAGTGCTATTGGACTGAGAGCATAACATGAATTATCAGTCGTAGCTACAGACTCCTAGCTCACTGTCACTGCCAGTTGATCCGTCTCATCTCCAGAGCACTATCTCTGGCTTACAAAAGGCTTTCCTTTGAAAGAAATACATCTCTTTAGAAACAAAGATCAAAGGGTACATATTTGTTATGGTTCATTCTATTTCACAGGTGAGGAATTCAGCAGAGATGAAGACTCTGTCCTTGTAGTTTGGGGGCTATTGTTGCTATATTGATGTTTACATCTCCCCTTTCCGCTGATGTAAGAAACAGGGAGGAAAAGCTCTCTGTTTTAATTTTGATAGTTCAATGAACACATAAAGTTGTGTAATTAATTAGCAAGTGGCTCAGCTAGGACCTTCATTGATTAAATGACTAAAACTATTAGGAATGTTCCTACTACTGAAGGTTGTTGAAGAATCATTGCGCTATATGGACTCCTCACAGAACAGATTATGTACAAAGTTACTCTTACAAATTTAGACAGAAAGATATAGAGTTGTAAGTTTTAAACCTGATGACTGGGTGGCAGGACTTGCAGATTTTTCTACCTGTTCTTTGCTGAAATTACTTTTAATTTTTTTCACTGCTCTATCCACAAAGTACTTGTATGTTTCTGACAACGTTGACCAAAAAAAAATCCTTCTCCTTTTCTCCCTCCTAAATGCTTCAATTAAGACATCATTATGACTACTAGTTCTTAAAGACAGTTACTGGAAAAAAAGGGGCAATCGGTACTAGTTTTACCTCAGTAGAAGGAGAAGACAGGTATCCTGTTATTACTTGAATTAGTGACTTAAGAACTTCAGCCATATTAGGACCTGTCAACTTCTCAAGGTTTTAAAGATTTAGTAGGGATTAGAGTGATGACTTGAGACTATGAACTAAACACCAGATAAATGGAGAGACATGGCTACTACCTTCAAATGTACATGAAATGCGAATAACCAGTTCTGTGTCTCGCTAGAATGAAATGCATCCCCATAGAATGTCTTCTTTAGCAGATCAAACCAGCGACATGTGCAGACATGCAGGCTGCTCTTCAGCCTACGTGCTCTTTTTTTGCCAAGCAAGAGACAAGCTATTGTTTCTATTGAAATCAATGGCAATGAAATCGTTGAATCCAGTGGGAGCAAATTTGGGCCAAACGCCACTAAGTTTGGATAAAAATTATAAGGCAAAGCATTAATATATTTGAACATAAACTGGAGTAAAGCATATAGCCTACATAACATCAGAAATCACCATGGTAATTCTTTGCAGATTTTCTTGCTGGATTGAATATTAGTGTTTTTTCTAGCCTGTATTAAAATAGACAAAATGAATAATGTTTCAAGACTATTTTAAGTCAACACCTCCCTTACTTGTCTGTCTTATATAAGATAGAAGCACCCAGAAGCTATCTTGCTTTTGTTGACACCACATTAGCCAGGAGGATAAAGAATTCTATGGGCAGCCCAAGCTACATATGTTTAAAAGCAAATGAAACCAAACCTCTATGCTTCTGTATTTATTTTTTCAGGACATTTAAACAACCTTTTAAAGGATAACCTTTCAGGATATTTAAACAACAAATTTAAACACAATTTTTGCCCGCTTTCCTTTTGTATGTGTTCACCAGCACACAATACGCTGTAAATCATAGGGGCTCCTTTCTTCTTGCTGCATAACCTAGTCCTAATCATTTAGAAAGCAATGATCCCTCTTCTGAAAGATAACAGTGAAAGAAACTATGGAAGAAAAAAAATGGATGCTTCTACCATTGAAGACATGCAATTGTCATTTCAGAGGATGGAAGAAAATAGTGAACATTTTAAACAAAAAAGACTTAACGCTGAGGATCGAGTTTTCACCTTGGTTCCTCAAGAATCCTCTTTTTATTGCTTTCCCTGGACCAGACTTAACTGTGCTGTCCTAAGTTCTCAGTATTGGTCCAGACAGCATTCAGTTTGATTGAAAGACAGGCATTCTTAGTTCAAAATATTCCAAATCCAAGAAGTGCCTGATGGATCCTTCATTAAGCGTGCACAGAAACACCATTGGAGGCAATCTGAAAATAATCATAGCTGGCATATTAAATGTTTCTTCTTTATAAAGTACAGGTTCAATTTTAAAATACTATATGCACCATAGTTTATAAACAATATGTAGAGTCCTCCTGTCTTTTATATACGTATACCCATATGAACTTGTATATATACAAGTTCCACACCCAACCTGGAAAGATGAGGGTGAGATAATCTTAAATATACCTATAAAAACCTGGTAAGTTTAAGATGTACAGAAATAGATCTTTTGTGGTTGTCTAACTCTGAAAGAAACGTAGCAATAAAGGAAGAACAGTCTGGATGGACTATTACACCAGATGCTTTACAGATTACTCTGTATTTCATCACTCAATCTTTATTTAATCTTAAGACTGTAGTAATTGTAATACTGGAATAGCTCAATGGCTGATATATTATTTTGCTACTTCCAGCTATGCCTGTTCCACATACCTACCCCTTAAAGCTGGCCAATTACTTATTCCTATGTAAAGAAAAATGTCCTCCTTACCCCATCTGGTAATCCAACGCATGAAAATTGAGAGTTTTGTGGTATTTGTGGTAGCAGAGGTAATTCCCAGTGCTGCTCTTGTTCAGATTACTTACCCAATAAACAACGGATGCAAACCGGTATTTGTTAGTAACTTATGTTACCCAGTGACTACATTAAAGGTGTTTGGGCCAAAATCGTGTTCTTCAGAAGAGTCAGTTTAAGACTGTGGAGAATTTGAGGAATGCCTTAAACTATCTTTTTCTCTCTATTGCATAGATGGGGTTACCAGTGTGTGGTGCAAGAGAACGAAACGGGGAGGGAAAGAGCATGTTTGTGTGGGAGTGTGCCGGTTAACTTATGAAATGATCACGGGGTTGAGTTTCCTGCCTTTTATGTAATACCCATTGAAAGGTACAAAGGTTTGTAAACTGAGACTTTTACTCTCACTGTTTGTCATACCTGTGTGACAAGATTATATTAGTTTTGCTAATACGTTCTAGTGCCAAAGAGAAAGAAAATTTCCTCTTTTTTTCTGACGTGTGAAATACTTTTCAAGTGAAAAAAAGGGAAAGATAACTGCGTATCAAGTGAAGTAGAACTATTGCAAGAGTTAAAGACAGGCATACATTTCCAGAGGTTGGATTGCTTTCACAGGTGTTAAATTTCCAAAGCTAGTCTGGATTCAACTCTATCCGACCACCTTGCTACAGCGTCTCCTTACTTACACAGCAGGGATATACAATTTATTTCTGCTACTCCTTTGCCAGTTGAGGTTTTAAAGTTTTTGTGATAAGTATTATCTCTCAAACATATCTTTAAAATCCCAGTAAGGTAGGAACTGTAATATTAGTTGGGACCCTTTGTAATAAATGATTGTATTATATTTTATTAGTTACCTGGTAGGACCCTGATCCCACTGGCTCTTTACGTGCCAGGCTTTCCACTGAAGTTGTTAAGGATCCTGTGAACATGAACATTTGTGCTTGTGACTCTCACGTCTTGAAAGACTGGTTTTCCTGACATTTATTTCTTCTTACATCAAGTAGGTAAAAAAAAAAACCCAAAACAAACTCACAAACCAAAAAAAACCCCTCATCTATTTGCAATAAAGTATTGCCAACAAATTAAGGAACGTAGCTGTAGTGTTAACTCTCTATTCAATAAAATACTGCATCCTAATGCAAAGGAAGCATAGAAGCCAGTATTTTGTTTATGAAAGTTGCCAAGGAGCGCAAACTGTATGAGGAATCTTCTTACCTTAGCCAGAAGATAATTGTTCTCTATTGGTTAATGTTTTATGGTTACTACAGGAATATAAGAACTGTTTGAAAGCAATCAGGAAATAAAGAATGCACAGTCAGTTTTATAATACAAATATTTGGTCACATCCGCTGTCCCCTAATGCACCTGTAGGACACTGTCAGAAAGCCTCTTCTTGTCAGGTGAAATCTGAACTAGTTGCAGAGTTAATTGTTGTTGAACAACGTAGTTTCAAGGCCTGAAAAAATATTTGTTACCCATTTCAAATGTTCTTTACCTTTCTGAGCACCTTTCTCCTTACTATCTTAAAGTATTCCAATTAAACATTTAAACAATTCTGAAAAGATAAGTTAAAATATTTTTGGTAAATCCCCTCATGGAAATTTCGTAGGCTTTGTCTACACAAGGAACTTCTACCATTAGTTCGGGTGCTATTTTCTGCGTAAGCTGAAATGACAGTACTGACAAAAGGAGCTTGTGAAACTAATTTGGTTAAATCAGTACAACTTTTTTGTGTAGATGAGACCTACAAGTATAAAAGCACTTTTTCTTCGTTTGTAACATTGTCTGTCTTTGCCCCACTTGAGAATACAAAGAGCAATGCTTGTAAGTGCTGAGCATTCCTGATCTCAGTAAAGATACTCAGCAACTCCATGACAGACTTTATACCAAAAGGTGGAGATTGGACACGGGGCTTGAGGGATCTCTCCTTCAGTGGAATTAGTCCTATGTATTGCTTGGTCCTAAACCTAGAGTGGTCCCGAGTGAATCTAGAGGTTTGAGATACCTCAGAAATGAGGGATATTTGGATTTCCTTTTTTTTGGACCAATGTTTTCGCAGAACAGTGAACTCCCAATAACATCTGATTAGTTCTGTTGGTGCTATATTTTCTGACAGCCCGGGCTTGACTGTCTTCTCAGATTTGTTTTTACTGTGCAGGACTTAATACAAGGAATAGCCATGACATAAAGCTGGTATAAGGAGAGAACAGATCCCTAACGCATTACGTAACGATGGGCTTAGATCCTCAAATTCACTTCATTTAAGACACAAGCTATAAAGGCAGAAAGAGACAGTGCCTTTCTCATTTCAGCTACCAAATCCATCCAAATAGACATGTTTGTTGCCAAATTTTGATTCCGTTTTCATTAAGAAGAATTAGCTATATCTGTTTGTACTGTATATTGCACGCAGTATTATTATAACTTCAAACAAGCTTTCAACCACTGCAAGTGTTTTAAGCTGCTATAATAAAGAAGGCATGAGGGAGTTGCTTCAGATTTTTTTTTTTTAATTAAAATATTCTCAGTAACTTTCAATAAGCTTTTTGTTATCTATTCTGCCTCAGAGACAAATATGCAGGGGTGCTGTTTTTCTCCTAATGTGAACTGCTTTCTTAAGTTAATGACTCTGAGTATTTAAAATCAGAGCAATCGTTTTAAGTGTTTTGTTGTACCAACAGTAGAAGCCTCATTGAATTAAATTGGTTTCGCTACATTATCTATTGGATTAGCAAATCGGTTAAGAACTGATGTGAGAGCTTTTACTTTAACTTGTATAAATGCTTTCATTTTTACCCAGAAACAGGACAGACATTTCTGTATATTAACCTCTTAATAGTGCTGTCACTGCCAGCATTACTTTCAAACAAATCGTACAGTATCTTGCTCTTCTTCATCTTGTGCTTTCTGATTCTTTTCAACCTCTTCAGGCAGCAACAGCTGTTTTTTAACATAAATACAGTAGTCTGCATAAGTGCCCCACAGAAAGCACTCATGAATACAGAATGGTACTTTCTCTTATGTTGTCAAGGCCAAAGTAGAGTTTTACAAGCCCTTGGGCACTGAATAGCCAGGATTTCATTATGGGATGAAATCTCTGAGTTGATTTTGATTATCCTTCTAATGCATTTTATCTTCCAGTTCAATAGTTGGCATGTCTATTTTGTCCGTTTATAGAAGCTCCAATTTCTGTATATCTACATTTTATTAACACCTCACATTTAGAATGACTACATTAACACATATCCCACTCTTTTTATCACAGACATGCCAGTCCATAGAGCAGTACTCTAAATTGCTGAAAGGAACACAAATGCTTTCAGGTACAGCACAGAAAAAGTGTCTTCTGATCTGTCACATACTTTTATTTTTTCCCCCTCTCCTTGATGCTAATACAACCCATCCAAAGCCAGCATTCAACTGACATCAAACTTAGTTTATTTCTGTTTATTAAGGGTATCATGAAATTACGGTTGAATAGGACATTGTATTTAGACATTAATACGTCTAAAGTATTAATATCTGATGATTTTTAAGTATGATGATTTTAAACGGAAAAAAAAAGTAAAGCACATCATTACACCATACTCCTGTACTGAAGTCTCTCCTTAAAAGAGTTTGAATGGCATCTGACTTTTCTATTTCTGGCTCTGGAAACAGATTTAAGAAAATCCCACTCTTCACGATGGAGGTGTTTTGTCTTGTGCTACTCATGCAAGTGCAGCCACAGTAGCTGAAACACCTGTTCTCCCCCGAGTCGCCTCCTCCCTGGAATGGACACAATTGCCATATGTACGCTCACGGTGCGCATTTCTGACTGCCCGCAATTTTTTTTCCCCTTTATTTATGCTTCTGTCTACAACATTGTGATAGTCTAGCATTCTGACTTTGGGTTTTTATGAGGCAAAGATTGCTGCCACCTTTTACTTTGATCAATCACAACTGAGCTGTGCATCTTGAAGAGCTGCAGTCAAACTACAGAAAAATTCATTGGATAAATCTTTTGAAGAAGTCAGCAGGGCATGCAGCCCGTGACTGTCTCCCAGATGGAGAAGCAACTAATTTTGTCCAATAACCCCATGTGATTACTCAGTTGGCTTCAGTGAAAGGAGTTATGTCAGGTGCATAATTACAAACTATTACTGCTGAAGTAATTAGATTAGACACTGCCTTTATAATATCTGCAGCCGCCTTCTTGCTAATTACACTAAATAACCATCCACTGCACACTAGAGGGACTAGGTCAATGCTTTGTTCTCTGCTCTTTAATAACTTTAATTCCAAAATCATAGATTATTTTCTTAAGATTTACTCTCCACAGGAACTTGCTATGAGTATTTCTTCAGCTGGATTTAGTCAATAATTTCACTCTTAGCAGTAGCTACTGACCCTGACAGGCAATGTAATAAACTAATAGCTAGAGAAACCGAGAGGATACAAAAAGGTTAGACTCTGCTTTCACAGCAGTAGTTAACCTACTGATTTTAAAACAAAGATTATTTCTGATTTATGCAAGTATAAATGGCCTTTCTAAGGGATGTAGTACTGTTCAAAGTGCTGAGCAGAATGTTTCAGACTTGCCTACCATCTTGCTTGCCTATGAAAGTGCATCATCCAAGAGTTACATTTAAACTCACGGTGCTTCTGAGGCCAGACAAGAATTAGATCAGGTATAAATTGAAAAAGCTCAGCTTTAAGCTGAAAGGAAAGGTAGAAAGGGGAGTTAAGATGTGTCAAGGACCTGACACAGGATCATGGAAAAAGCAACAACTTAGTAAGTAAAGTCATGCTTCTGTTGTTTTTATTCCACTCTGCACTTAAGCATTATGTAAAACAGTAAGAATGATTCAGAAGAGAGCAGGAGGGGTTGAACTTCCTTTGGGAGAAAGTGATTATGACCAAAAACACACTTAGAAAAAAAAATGGTGTATTTCTGTAATGTAGCATTTCATCAACATCAGGAACAAACACCAAGAAAGATAAATTAGAAAGAGGAAAAGCAGAAGGAAAAGGAGAAGCCTGATTACCTGCATGTACTGAAGGAGATGCAGAATTTCATTAGCTTTCTGAGTAAGGTGAAAGTTGAGTGATACTTTGCTTTAATTTAGTATGTGAGAGTCTCAGAAACTATGGTAAATAGCACCACATAAGTACTAGTTGGATGCACTTACCTAGTTGGAGGATAAGAGTTTCTGTCTCTTCTGAAGGGTTTTTCTTCTGTAAAACTCAAAGATACAGGAAAGAAATCAGTATCGTTATATCAATTTTGCAGATGATGCAGTGAAGTGACTTAACTAAGATTCCCCAACAAGTCAGTGGCGAGATCTTGGAGCAGAATCCAGGTGTCTCAGTCCAGGCCTAGACTGGTGAGAACTTTGTGGAACAATTATAGTTTGATGTCAGTTTGCGCTTTCCAGCACAGTGTTGGCAGATAGTTTTTCCACTATAACAGAAACTAAAGACTGAGGTGAACCTAAGCCTGACTTATGATGGGAGCATATTTTCTATTATAGCTCAGTTCAGGATCTTTTTTTTTTTTTTTTTCCAGAGCATTCTCTTACTTCAGTGATATTGAACAAATCTTACTTTAAGTTATAAATCTGTGTTAAAATGCTCTATCTTTCAGTGCTGGTCATATGAAATCAAACCATATGTCACAGATAAGTGAAGCAGGAGGAATGTGCGCACACTCCACTGTGATTAAATGCTTGTTTCATCTACGTTCAAGATTCCCATCTTCAAAGCCCAGCACAACTCTACTCTTATCTACATCTTCTGGCTTGTTTAATCTCACACCTCCCCATGCTCCCTTCCATCGTAGCTTTCAGCCACTTGCTTTGCTTCCTTCTTTCCCTCTCTCTCTCATTTCATATTTTCTTTTGTGTCAGTCTCTATATTTGAAACAACCTCTCACTTTCAAGGCAACAAAATCCTCGAAAAAAAATTTCCCTTTTGAAGTGTCTTACATTGTTTTCCTAAACTAACAATATTTCAGTTGTTTTAATCCATACCCCAATATATTTGCCATGGAGTTTTTTAGAGATTAATTATGAAACTTGTATTTGTTGTGAATACTGCATTCATTTGCTGAGTTCACTGGAATTATTTACAGAACAAAATGTTATTTTGCATGAGTTGGGTGAGAGGATCTAGTCCTGAATTAAGGAGTGTGTATGAGTACCCACAGATTTCATTGTCAAATAATAGAAGTGAAGAGACCCAACATATTAGGTCAGCCTCGGAATCAAAATGGCAATAATATCCAAAGCAACTGAGCAACTTAAAGCCATTTATAATATTTTTTTACTTCACTCAGCTAGTTAGGGACAGATGCAAAAAGGCTGTTTTCAGAGGCACACGTGGTAGGCTCTCACTGAAAAATCAACAGAATGAATTCTAAAGTCCTTCCTGAAAATGGAGTCTGAGTTCCTTTGTTATCAAGCACCTTTAAAATTTTTCCCAATCCAGCATCAAAAGCCTGAGCTTTCCCTGTGTTTCTAAATCACTTTTGTCTATTTTTGAGCCTATTAAACTAATAAACATTATTGTGTTTAAGTGTTTAAACTTTCATTAGCTTACGTCTGAAATGTAATACAGTCATTATTAACAATTCAGTAGAATTTTATGTACTATATTTTATTTCATGCTGTGACTAAGAGCATTGAAATGTTTTCAATACTTTATCCAAGACAAATAATAATTTAAGAAAAAGCCTTCACTCCCCTCTATTCCCTTTTACTTTGTTCGTGAGATTTTTGTGATTAAAAACTCCAACTTTACCACTACTGTTAAACCTAGACCATCCCACAGAAGGCCAGATGCAGAAAATCACTCATATGTGGAAGTGAGGAATTAGCTCTTCCATTACAAAAAAGGAAATTATCTGAATATGAAAAGTCAAATCTTCATTACTGATCAATGCTTAAAGTGGAGGAAAACCATGGTAATCTAAGATTTAAACTTTTGCTGCAAATATGTACATATGAAAAATTGTCTCATGGTAATACAGGAAATAAGGAGCTGGGATTGTTTGGCAGAGCACAGTTATTACTATATCAAATCAGATCGGTAATAAATTGCTGCTTTTAGTAGGAATTGATCGCAGGACTTTCTTGACTTTAGAAATGTCTCGAGCTCATTGGAAAATATTTTGAGAAGAGATAGATCAATACAGTTTCAGCAAGGGCTTTTTAGTCTGTAGGTATTGTTCAATTTGTAGCTCTTCATGTGAATTTTCTTTTTTTTTTTTTACATTGTGTATGCAACCCAGTATATAACATTGACTGCTGCAAAGGCTGCTGGGAACACGGCTCTGGCATATATATCAATGGTATCAGCATCAATGGGCTTAAAGAGGGACTTCAGACCCCTCTTTTTATCCAGTTTCATTACTTGCCGCTGTTTTGTCTCTCCAGTTTCTATTTCTATTGTGCCATACGATCCAGGCAGGCTTCTGGGAATTCGGTGCTGCCTATTGGAAATGGCCAGTTCCTGGTGCACACCAGCTATGGAAAGGGAAAACAGAACGATGGCATTCTTCACGTTTATCTGCAAAGGAAAGAGGAGAACCTATAATAGCAATTTATAGGGCAAAGGTAGCGTACTTCATCCAAGCTAGCCAGATACTGACATGGTGAAATACCTGTGAGATCCATCAGTGCTGAATGGTATCTACCCCTTGCTTTGGCAGCAGGACCGCTGAAAGACTGTGCTACCACATCTGGATTCTGGTTATAATTTTACATGCTCTGAAGTACCGAGGCACCATTGAGACAGCATGCTTAGGCCCTCCTGACTGAAAATAATTGACCGACTTTAAGGAGACAGTTATCTCATTGTGTGGCCAAAGCCAATAGGTAGCTCTTAGGTTCTTGTCAAAGCTGAGAGAACGTGGAGGTGGGACAGAAAATGAATACGGATCAGTTGTATCTGCCACAGCTTAATAAAATGAGGTAATAATAATCATAAGTAATACCCGAGGTGCCAGAGAGTTCAAAAATACATAGGCCTGGACTACAAATTGTGAATTGTCAAAAAAAAAAGTTCCTTAATCAATTCACTTTGCTTCGTCCTAACATGCGTGTATGTACATGAAGAAAGCAGCAAAGCCATCTGGAGTTCCTGGAAGAAATTTCACCTACGGACTCCTTTGTTCACTTTCACTGGGCTTCATATCTACAGAATTTATATCCATGCTAATTATATCTGTATTTACCTTATGCAGCTTAGGTATAAAAAATGTGATCTCCGGGGGACAACATTCAAGACTACAGGCCCAGTTTTTGTTTTGCTGACAGCATTTTATCATGCTGTAGCAGAGCTAAGAGTCTTAGCAGAAGCAGCTACGGAAGAATACCTTCTGAGAAACGGCCTTTCTTCCCCATCCCATGTAATACTGTCAAAATTACTTTGCCCTGGCCCCACAGGACCAACTCAAGGTTACCATAACTTACACTGAGGAGCGGACAAATATCAAAGCGTCTAAATATATTCACAAAGTGTAAGACGTACAAATCTGGCTCAAGACATACTTTGCCTCTCTTCTTACTCATTCTCTCTTATTCTCCATTTCCCATCTTAAATACAGCAACAAATCATGTAAGAACACGTTGTCTTTAGTGCTAACCATGCTGCAAGGGGAAATTAGCAGTTGCATTTTGTTCTTGTCATATTAACGTGATAATAAAAATTAACCAGGAAATTTTTTTTTCAAAAGGGGTAGAAGAATTTGCTTCTGTAGTAGAAAAAGCTCATCATGCAGGTGATTACTTTTGCAAAGTCATTCACAATATTACGCTTACTGACCTCTCCACTCTGCCTTCTCGCCTTTATCTTGTTCTTTTGCTTTTTCATGTAGTCAGCATTGAAATGTGCAAATGCGTATTCCACCAGTGCGGCGAAGACAAACACGTAGCAAATCCAGAAGTAAACGTCAAGCGCCTTGATGGCAGATGCTCGTGGAAGCGACGATCGGGCACTGACCATCAGTGTAGTCATAGTAAGAACAGTAGTTATACCTGCAATGTAGTGTGAGAAATTTACTTTAGGTTTCATAGTATACACTATAGTAAGTGTATTTACTAATCTGAAGCTGAGGAATATTTTCACAGTAGAAGCCATTTAATAGTGTGGCTTCTGATTTTCAAATCAGGGGAGCTTGTAAAAAAAGGTGCATTTGTATGACTAAGGCAGCTTTGAACAGGTTATCCTTAGTTTTGTTCTAGATCAGGACAAACAAAACCAGAAGTCTTAACCCTCAAAAACTTTTGTATCTAGGCTTGCAACCCTCACTCAGGCAAACGGATCCACAAGCTCTAGGAACATTTTTTTGACACTGTCCCAGATCCTTCAAATCAATTCTTTCATACATCTGCCTCACATTCACTATTGCTTTTAATCATCTTTAGATGGTTATTTTCTGTTCTTTTCTGAGGCAGCTGCTCTGATAGCATGACAGAAATTAAAACACGAGGGAAATCTTTTAAAGGACCCTCTCTTCTGCAAATGTAAACATAGTATTCATAAACGCACCTTCATGGAAAATGAGGATTATTAGAGAGCATAATTACAAGTTCAGCATACCCTTCCCTGTTAGTTCCCCGAACTATCTGTTTTACCTAGTGACACTCTGGCAGGCACAGCTGACTGACTGATCCAGAAGGATACCCACGACATGGCCACTAGTAAGATAGAAGGAACATAAGACTGAATGATGTAAACTCCTCGATTTCGCCGAAGGTGGAAGTGGAGACTGAGCCTGGGAAACTGACCTGCTGGAAAAAAGCGCCGACAAAGAAAGATTCTGACTGTGTGAATTACGGTTAAACTGATATTCAAAATACCATTTCCTATAATGACACAGATCTACATTCTTAAACATCTTCCGGACAAGGATCACAAAAAGCTTTTTTGAATGTTGTTCAATTAGTCTTCATAAACCCTGCACGAGGTACTGCAGTTCTCATCAGCACTGTTAGCTAAGAATAGGTCAAATGATTTGTCTCAGGTCGTATCAATGCCAGATCTGAAAATAAAATCATGAGTCTTCTCGAATAACAGTATTGCTTCAAAATGTGTACTGTCTTATCATCTGCTGTAGAAAGTCCTCCAGATACTAAATTTAGATTTTTTAAAAGGCCAAGTTAATTTCAAACTCAAAAAAGAGCTTAGAGGAGATGTGCAGCATAAATGAGAATCTGAATACATGAAAGAGGATGAAAAATCAGCAGGAAAGAAATGACTCCAATCTTTCACAAACATTGCAATAAACCCACTGATACGCATACACACCACTGACTTCTACTGGGTAGAATTAGAATGATCTGACTGTACGTCATAAGCCTCATAACATCAGGGCTAATGGAAATTTTTCTTTAGTTGCAAATTAGGTCAAGAAAATGTGAGCTATACCTTAAGAGTTTTTTATCAAGGGCTGTCTGGCTACCCCATGCAGTATTTTGTCAAACATACAGAGTGAATTTTTACAAATGTAAGATAAAGAAAACTCTATCAGAAACCTGACAGGTTCTTAAATCAGTTACTTAAGAAGACGGATTTTCTATTATAGATACAGGAGGTTTCCCTATGCAGGAAAAAGTCAGATACTGTCCCTGAATTGAAGACAGATCCTGTTACCGGATTTGAAGTTCATCATTTCTGTTGTGAACTGGTAATTGGTAATTGTGAATTGAGCAAGCTGCAGCTTATCCAGCCCATGGATCTCCTCCTGGTTTTCTGACCAGTGGTAGACGATGTCCTCTGAAGAGTAGCCATCTGCCAAAAGAAAGCTGAATAAACACAAAGTTTGAGGAAGAAATTAAGAACTTAGAGGACTCATAGTGGAAGTCCTCTAATTCCTCTGCTACGCTGATTTTCATCGGTCCCATTGCAAACATGCTGTGATTCAGTCTGGAAAATTCACTGTCCTGGCAACATCAATGTTGCCAATGTCACATCGGGGTAGCTTTCCTACAGGGACAATAAGCCAAGTTGATTCACACTGACCAGCAGTATGTGGTGTGGCACAAGGCACTTCAGTATCAGGAGAAATATTCAAATTATCTCTCAAAAAGCTCATTTTCACATTCACTTAAAGCAGAGTAACTGTTACTGTAGCACTCAAACTAGCCTACTTACTCCTGCCCTGTGCTTGGATCTCAGAGTCACAGAAATTTCTGATTGTAAAAGAAAATAACTACCAAGTCTAATCTATGCCTATCCTACTGAAGACAGATCAGAGTGTAATTCTTTACTGCAAGTCTATCTCTAAGTTCACACATTGATTTTACGAGATAGGTACTCTGTACCGGTCAGGCAGTGTTGGGGAACCACATTTCCTTTGTCAGGGATTCCCCCAGCATCCTCAAAAAGGATGCGTCCAGTTGGCTCTGCATCTCCCCTTGCAAGCCCTACAGTGCTTTTACAAATGGGCACTGCATGAAAGTAAAGCATCCAGCCAAATTGTTCACATGAATCCCCACTCTTGGAAACAACTGTTAGGGCCACCCCCAAGCTTAAAGGAGTTTAATAAGAAAACAGTGTCTATGCAAACTGCCTATGCATTGTTTTTCTGTCAGTTCTCCTCCTAACAGCTTTTGAACTTCCTTAATATTTTCAAACCAAATGGAACAAAAGGTAAAGGTTTCAAATTCTTGATTCTTGAAATTCTAGATTCTTGGAAGTTTTGTAAGAAATGGTGTGTAGAGAGCAGAAAATCAAATTTGTGCATCCAGTTAGAGAACAGCAGTATAACTCAGACCCGTGTCCATCCTGAGGTGCACCAGCTAGCTTGACAATGACTGTGCATATCAGCCTGTTCATGACTGCAGTTTGGCATGGGTGGCAGCTGGACGATAACTGCTGGGGAGAGGTACGGGCCACCAGGGACATGAGAGAAGGGGGGGATAAGTATGAGAGGATTTATGTAATATGCAAATCCATAGGACATCGATCTTTGCTAGTTTTGCTGTTAATGGACAACTTGCTACTAAACCATTCCTTTGTTTAAAGAGGCTTTATTTCTACATGTTTGTTTCACCAAAATCAAACCCCTCAAATTCAATTATAAAATTCAACCACCACCAAAACTCCCTGCAGAACTTGCTGTGAGAGAGAATTGATTGCTGGTCTACTGTCTGCTGCCTCTGTATTTGGTGATTACATAAGTAAAACTGTAGATTGCTATTTTTGACAGGATAAAATGGTATTGTGGTTAATTGCCTAGAAAACAAAGTCAGTGCTAAAAAAGAAAAAGAGAAACTTGCATCAATAGGTCACTGGATCTGCTCAGAAACTGCTGTTCACAAATCTCTGGAACCCTCCGGAGCTGTAGGCTCCCTGATAGAAAAACTACAAAAGGCCAGATTCATTGCCATTGATTGGGTGGCTCCTGCTTGTGTCAGTGGTGAATTTCATTCAAAAGTATTAATACTCATGGGTATTAGATGCTGATCATAGATAAAACAAAGGTTGGACAAAATATAAATTCATTCTTCACCCTGCTTTGTGAGTACAAATGAATTTAAGCCAATCCATGCAGTATTCTGATTGATCTCTGTGTAACAGATACAGGAATGCCTAGGCAAACTAAACAGCTATGTAAGGGTTAGTCACAATGGCTTCGTTAAAAGCAGGGAATTCTTTCTTTTTCCTGTTTTCTCAAAAAGAAAAAATAGCACATCAAATCTTGCCTGTGGGCTTCTCTACTTATTCTCGCTGCATTTGATGCAAACCTCAGTAATGCTAGTGACTGTCACAATTGCACTAGGTTTTACATCAAGCACAAAGTTCCAGACATTTGTCAGCAGGACTGTAGGTTGTTCATCTTCACAAAATTAAATGCTATAGTTTTGAATTGGATTGGAGCTGGACTGGTATTGAAAAGTCCGTAGTCTAATGCCGAACACAGAGAATGAAGGGATTCATGTTCGTACCCTTTATTTCTAAATCCTAAGGCACCCCTTACCTCATCAACTAAAGCAGAATCATTCCAGCAAGCTAAGTACCATCTATGCAGGCTTTAAACAAAATACAGATTATATTTAAACACTGTACTCAGCCCTTACAGCTCTCCAAATCCAACATGCATTCTTGCTCATCCATTGGGTACTTGGAAAGGTCCATGTCACAGGCCACTGTTGAGGTAATCCTGTTCCAAGCAACGTGAACACCAGTTAGTTGCATTCAGATAGAGCCTTTTCCTCAGAACTCAAAGACTAAATGGAAAACTTTGAAACCTTGATACTAATACAGGAAACTATTTTCAAAATCCTTAGGGCTATTGTCTTTACTAAGTCTGTGGAAAACCCAAAGGTGGGGGGAAATTGAAGAAAGGTCAAATGACTTGTCTAATGTCAGAGGACACTGCAGCTACTTCTGATCATAAAAAGGACTTTTCTGAGTCAAATCTACTCCCTTCTGCTGTCCCCAAGATCACTACCAATACCCTAAGGGTGACTGTGGACTTAGAATTTCAAAGGTGCACACTCATTAATTTTTAGAACATTAAACAATTAACTTTAAATATAGCTACCTAGTTCTAGCAAGAACACTCTTCCAAAGTGAGGAAATACTACTTTCTGTTTGAAAGATGGGCAAGTTGAGCCTAAATCAGGCTCATAGTTCCCTTGGAAAACAGTGAGAGAGTGGAGAACAGAATCTTTGCTCTGTATTCAGCATCTCCTTGCCTGGTGACCAAAGAGTTATGAGATGCTTGTTTCCCATCAAGGACATGCTGAAAGCGGTCAGTGATTATGCAGTGGAAAATGTGTTAGTGTTGCCAAAGATACCTTCCTGGCAGTGTAATCCTTGTAAAGCAAAGGGGTCTCTGATAGGAGTCACCAGTACTTTCTTCTGGTTTAAATTAATAATTATTTTAGGAAATCATCCTAGGAAAACTGAGTTGTTACTTTATAGTCTGTTCAATAAGTTAATACATGATAGAGTACACTTGCGCTCTTTCTCGCTCACCTGATGCTGTATAAAATGACTCCATCTGGCTGGAGCCTGATAAGTTTGTTTTCCACAGTCACATCATGGAACCAGGCAGACTTGGCATTTACTATGAAAGTATCTGGCAACCAGAGCTTGTCCACAAATCGGCTGTCTAAGCCCAGAGTTTCATTGGTGTGGTTGTAAGACAGACGGTCATCTCGCCAGCTCTGGTGCAAAAATACCGTCATGGTATATTCCTATGACAAGAGAAATCCCAATGAAAAAGTGATGCTAAACAAACACAATGATAATGCCTTGGCACTTGGTCAAAAATCATTGTATTAGCCTAGAAATGTATTAGCTGTTTCCTATGCAAATAAGTATTTTTATACTCAGTCAACCATAGAGCTGCCCAAGCGTTTTAATTTCTCTTTATGCTTCTACCACTGATAAACCCAAGATATCAAAAAGTGATTCAATGTCAGTGTTCTATATAACATGTTGCAAGAGTTGCTTATGTCTTAATGAAGAAAATCAGTTTGTTTATCTCCACAAGTACAACTTCTGTTTTTGAAGGTTTTTTAAAGCAAAACTAAAAGATGAGGTGAAGTAATGCATCTGTAATGAAGGGAAAAGATGGAGGGAAAGTCAAAGTTGTGGTTTTAAAATTAAATCTATTGTGTTTCAGAAATGCAGTTAATTCATGCCTGTGCTTGTTTATATGACTTGTAAGTTGTTACACTCCACTGCTTTATTGAAAGGTCTGTACACAAAAAAGGGAGCATCTCACAACCAATCGTTCCCTTAGCTTACTTTTGGAAGTATCTGTGGTGAAAAGGAATTTGAACAGAAGTTGGAGTTAATGCTTAAAATTAGGCTTTCTGTTAGTAAGTGCTGCACAGATCCAACCTTGTGAACTGTAGGAAGAAATCTTAGTGACTTATACATGCCTGGATTCTTGTAATTGCCAATGTCTGCCAGAAGAGACTCTGCCTGTGTCTTAAAAGAACATGTTTGTTCTTTGCAGTACCTTCTTGTGGTAATTTCTCCACTCCAGACATGTTGGGGATCAACTGTCTCTCTATTTAGTTTTCTACACTTTCTGTCATTGCAGTACATACATTCACAACTTCGAAGGTTTAACTGATAACGTACCATGTTCACTTCTGAGATGTGGTCAATGCTGGCTACTTCAATTGCAAGAGCAACATTAACAGGAGGACCTGAGAAAAAATGTTTGAATGCGGTGATTTACATCATCATAGTACCTATAAAAATATAGATGACCCAAGACTGTTAATCTTTCATACAGAGTGAATTCATAAAAGTGTTTTCCATGATAAAGTACACTTTCCAAGTAAAATCTACCTTAGAGCAAGAGATTTAAATCTTTTACAGATTGCGTCCTCAATTTCCAACAGAACACCTTGTTTCGGCGATAAAGGACATGAGATACAATCACATCTCCCGAAAATTACAGAATCCCTTCTGGAAACCACATCATCTAGTTTCACACAGCATGACTTCAAGCAAATGCAGAAATTATCGCCACTTAATGTAATCCAAAATTCCTTCCACTTAGAAATCAGTGATTTAAGAACTGTGTCAGCAAGAAGACTGTTGCTAATTCTGTGGTACAGTCTGTCTTTTTTCAAGATCAAGGAAATTGTTGATTGTTGTTATTTCCAGTATCCAAGTAACAGACAACCACAACCTTTTAATTATGTAGCGGATGAAGTTCACATAAGCATCAGAGGGTAGAAGGATTGTAAGAAACAAAAAAGACATTACTCTCAAAGTCTCACCTCCAATTCCAGGCCTGAAATTACGTGCATACCCTTTCATTAAATCATCCAGGTTGGGTAACCAGGATATTTCGATGTTGGAACCTATGTAATCTCCGATGTCATTCATAGCTCTAGGTAAAGAGAATAAGTATCTTTTTAGACTTGACCATGTTTACAAACAGAAAAATAACAGAAAATGGAAGACATTGACTTCTTTTACACCAGAGACCACCTACAGTATAATCAGCTATATTGGTAATTCAGTGGAAAATACTGCCTATAGATAGGAAAACCATTTCAAATATTTCTGTTTAAATCAAAACATATTTCAGGCAAGACTATGGCCTCTTTCTGAAATACAAGCACATACTTTTTTAAGGTTTTTTCTTTTCAATAAAAAAAGTAGGAAAAAAAAGATTTAGAAATGTAAAGAAAGCATGAGGGAAACCAAGATACTTTGTATGCTGCATAAAATGCATCTGTGGATGCTGAAATGGAGCTATCTGGGTAGCAGGACACAGCAGCTGCGACAGCTCCTAGTACCACTATGGAACAGCTGAGATCAAGAAGGCTGGTATATTGTCAAATGTGATGGGAAAACAGTAAAAATTACACAGCTGGAATTTGGATTTAACATCTTCAATACTGTGAAAAGTACCACTGGGCCTCAGAAATATGAAAAGCAATGCTAATACAAGGTGTACAAACACCTGAAAACTGTACAGACACAGTTGAAAAGATCTCGCTTAAAAAATGAACAGCTGAAAGCACGGAACCACCGAAGGGGGCATCCCCATGGCCCCGACCTGGCACGGAGCTGCCCGTGGGCCAGATCCGAACCTCGGCAGGAGTGGGCAGTGGCACTGGAACTCAGGAGGTGCTGTCCATGGCGCCTGAAAGCCCCAGAGTTCTCCCTTGTTCTGATCCAAAGAGGTGGCTGTCTATGGTCCAGGCGACTCAGGAGCCTCCAGAAACCTCGAGAGGGGCCCATGATTCTGCAGTGCGAGGAGCTGCCCATGGCGGTGAGCCTGAAGGATTTGGCCATTGTCCTGGAACCTGAGGTGTGCTCCATGATCCTAGAAATGCAGGGGCAAGAGTCCTGACTATGGTCCTGGATCCGGGGCCATTCCTGTCCATGGTCTTGAGCGATAAGTGAGGTATCCATAGCACTGGAATGTCTCTGTCCTGCTCCACCTTCCTACAGGTGCCCCAGAGTTTTGGGCTTTGGGATGGTTCCATCATGCTGGGAGGGCCCCAAGCTCACCTGCTGGTGCTGTTCTGCACTTGCCAGGATCAGGCAGTGTGGGTGTTTGGCCATCTGTCCTCAGGTCAGGAGTGTGGGATGCCATAATGCACGCATCCTTTTGTAGTCACTCCTGGGGCCCGAGTGAGCCACCAACCAGGCAGTAGGTTTGTTTGGGAGGTAATGTGGTGCTGTCAGATTTGTGCAGCGTGCCACAGTCCCCCGCCCAGAACTAAGGCTCCGTCTCTCAGGTGCCAGGCATATGCTTCTTTCCAATTCAGTGATGGTCCTTGAAGACATTAGCACAATTTCTTGTTGCCATTTTCCACCACCTGGCAGGTACCAGCCTCTCAGCTCTCCTGGTACAAGCAGTTATGTGGATATTCCATAATCTCTTATAAACAAAGGCAAGCTTATATTGTCTTCATTAACTATTTAAATTTAGCTGGCAGACTTCATTTGAAGCAGATCTGTGCCTGCTCACACAATTCCTCTTGCCAGCACTGTGATTGACATGACAGGAATAGATAAATGAAGGACTGTAACAACGTCTACCACAACTATTTGCAAAGAGAAAATTTGCCAGTGGTTTGAGAGCCCCTGTATCTGAATGCAAGTACTATATAAAAACTGTCCGAGCACTGTCTTAGCATCTTCCACTGAGTCCAGCAATAAATATGGCATTTGCGAGATATATATCACTAGTAACAGAAGAGAAACTCATTAAACATCGATGAAAGGCTGCAGAGTAATATAGCATAAACATATTCTGCCTTGGTACTTACGTAACTTTCTTAGAGTGTTCATGCGACATTGACCCACATAAAGCACATGCTTTTCTCTCCAAAATACGCCAGTCCAGGCATTCAGCTCAGCACATGCAGCTACTTCTAGCACAGTAGCAGAGCATCCTACAATACCCAACTCTTCTTCTCACAGGGGACTGAAAGAAAAATCTTTGTTTGCCCTGGTCGTAAAATTCTCCCCCCACATGTATGGAGTCAACTATATAAGGAAGGAGTTCTGGGGTTATAACGTATAAATGTAAGTTTTGAGCAGCAGAGACACTGAAAACTTGCATTAACGGAGTTGTCAAAGCTTAAGTGACCTAAAAGCATAGGGACGCTGCTCCATAGTGAAACTTCATTAGTTCATGGCAAAACGTTAAAATTGGGGATATATATTAAATTGCATTTATAATGTTTCCTCGCCATGAGCACGCTGCTGTATGTTCATCTCAAATGATTATCTCAGGTATTTCTCAGGTTCCTGTATCACTTCTGAGTAAGGATCTTGGAAGACTCTGAGCCGTATTTTCAGCTACATAAATTGGAATAACATAATTGATTTAGACAAGGGCTTTGAAGATTTGTAACAGATGTTGACAGAGTTTTTCGCTTCTTTATTGGGTCTCATCAACTGTATAAACACTTCTTTCTATCAGACTGCTGTTTCCTATGTGCTGGTCTTTCAATCATCCAACTGTCGGTATTTACTTAAATGAAATTATAGTTTCATAATACTTGGCAAGATCCAGATGCTAAGGTGTAGCTTTCTTCTGCAATACCATCAAACATTGCAGTTCAGAAATTCATTTATTTTCTTTTACATTCACTACTCTATTTCTGGAAATACTAAGGCTATCAGTTAATACAGAAAACAAATAATTTTTTAAATTAAAGCTTTGGCAGATTAGAGAATATGATACTATGTTGTAAGTATTTTGTTTAAAAAAGTACTTATTTGTAAGTTGTCTCAGCCATAGATAGGTAATGGTATTCCTAATCAGTAAAATATCTGAGCTCCTTTTATAAGTAAAGAATGATACTTCAAGTCTTTTCACAATTAGAGTAAATAATTGGAACACACTTGAAAGAATGTATCTACCTAAAATCTCTTTGCCTTTTCAGTAGAAGATGGTGCTTTTCAACTCCTGTTGCTAAAACTGCAGCAAGTTCTGTAAAGTGTTTTGAAAACAATACTCAAGTCAAAAGGTGACTACTCCACAGTGACCTATCTCACGTGCCTGATCTGTGAGGATGGGAGAATCCAGCTTATTATTCCTACATACACAGTAGTGCAAAAGTGCTAGGTACAAGTGGTTGTAAAAGTAGAATACCACGTATACTTATGAGTACTCAACCTGAGAAAAATAATAAAAACAAATTCTGCTGCTCCCCTTTGGCAATAGGTATTGCTACTTGCGTGCATCAAGAACTCATCCCCAGATAACTGATTTATAATCAGTCACTTGCTATAAAAGAAGTAATGTCACTATAAGAACTGCCAGGAGCCAGCCACATCTTTGTTGAAAAAGCATTTACAGTATGCAGCAGTTATCCTGTGTCAGTATTCTATTTTAATGGCATTAAGGAGAGCCATAGAGCCAAAAGGAATTTAAAATGATGAGAGTTGGGTTAAAAACTGTGGGCTGTAGCTTGCCATGTGTTTTAAGAAGATTACAGTCTAGAGGGAGTTTTACTTAAATATCCATGACACAATTAAAATGAATCTTGTTTCTATTATTAATAAAGCCTTAGGGTCAGATCATCAGTGTAACAAATGTGTTGAAATTAGCGGAGCTATATGCACGTAATACCGGGGGGGTTATTAAAGTATTACAGCTGAAATAATTTTATGGCTAGATTTACTTTGTTGATGTTTATACTGCTGGTTCATTTTTAAATTTCTTTGAAATAGGCAACAAAATTACTCTTACTCAGTTACTGCCATTCTCACACACTAGCATGGTGCTCACAGAATGGCTCCTAGCTACTCAAAGAGAATATGTGAATCAGGATAACCTACAGTTTCAGTTACAAACAGTTATCACTGAGTCACCAAAAGCTTTTGCTAATATTGGGCTTTTTTCATGCAGATGATTAAGGGACTAGAGCATCTCCCATATGAGGAAAAGCCAAGAGAGCTGGGGCTGTTTAGCCTGGAGAAGAGAAGGCTCAGGGGGCATCTTATCGATGTAAATACATGAAGGGAGGGTATGAAGAAGGCAGAGCCAGGCTCTTTTCAGTGGTGCCCAGTGACAGGACCAGAGGCAACGGGCACAAACTGAAACACAGGAGGATCTGCCTGAACATCAGGAAACACTTGTTTACTGGGATGGTGACCAAGCGCTGGGACAGGTTGCCCAGAGAGGTTGTGGTTTCCCTCCTTGGTGATATTTAAATGCCACATGAACATGGTCCTGGGCAACTGGCTCTGGGTGGCCCTGCCTGAGCAGGGGGGTAGACCAGATGACCTCCAGAGGTCCTTTCCAACCTCAACCATTCCGTGAGCCTGTATTGTACCTTTAAACTACCCAGTGATCACTTTAAACAGCCATATTCTTCAAATTACATTTTGTCAGACTGACACGGAGGCTGATGGATCAAGGGCAATAAGACAGACACAAGAACTAATGTAGCAGGGGCTGTATGCTCGGGTGTATGATTCAGCATGGTGTAAACGAGTCCAAGTTCTGCTTGTGTCAGTCTGATATGTGCTCTTTAGGTCTAAACTCATCGCAGGTTGTCCAGCATAGTAGAAATCTCCCATTCCCCTCTTTTTTGTCCCTCAAGAATATTGAGGGAGAGGAGAAATAACAAACTCAACAATATTATTCTACCTATAATCTTTTCATTTCTTTTTTATCTGGTGAAGACAAAAGTGTGAATATTAGCAGACAGTATAGCAGTCCTCAGGCAAAAATGATGACTTTGGAAAGCAGACCTTTCTTTTCATGGCACTTTACAGGCCAGTTTGTGATAACTCCTTTGAGACATCCTCTAGACTTCTGTGCATCAGATCCAGTGCTTTAAAGTTACATGAAGGATGGTGGGAGAATTTCATTCATCCTTGATAAGCAATTGGGATTATATGGCCTAAAATATTATTCATTTATTGTACCTGAAAAAGGAAGACCAGCATAGAAAAGACGCATTGGAAGGGATTAACTTTTTATAGTGCAAGCAGTAAAGATGAAAAGAAAGGAAAATACTATTAGTTGATTCAGCAACTTTACTTCCTGACGTAAGCTGCTCTAAAGCTTGTTTTAGTAAGAAAAGGACTTTGTAAAATTAAGCTATTGATTTGTAAAATTCAAGGGGCATAACAGCTCATCAAAAAGCTTATCTTTACTTTGCACCAGGCCAGAGTGGGGTGCCTAACTGACTGAATGGCAACATAGTCACGTGTCCTAATAACACTCCGGAAGTCATTCCCAAATCTAAAGCGGAAGAAGATGAGTTTTTATCCACACTCTGGCCCTCTGCACATCTCATGTCAAGCAGATATTCTGGAGAATATATTTGCATCTGACCATATCTGGAGTTTAAGCATCCTGAGAACTTCAACAGAGCTCCTTGTTAGCAGTAGAAAACAGATTACTGCTGTTTAAGCTATGAAAAGAATAGTTAGTTCTCTTGCACACTAGATAAAGGGGAGAGGAAATCACCATTGATAAACCTGGCAAAACTATGCAGTTCTTCTTTGCCGAACAAAACTGTCCTTGACACAGGTTAGGGAAAGCAACTCCAAGCAATGACTCTCAAATGACCAAGAAATGCATCTCTTTCAGAGCTAAGTACTATCAGCTCTAGAATAAAAAGTACATATATCCCAAAGCCCTTTCTATCCGAGCCGACACCTTTCTCCCAGCTGCTGCAGGACCATTGCATTCTACTAATGTGGAGTGATCTGGAGGAGAAGCATCAATCAACTTGGACAGCACATCTTTAAAGGGCTTGTCAGGCAAGTGAGGGTACTTCACTATCTTCCAGAAAACTGCTTGAAAATGATTGCTAGAAATTTATCAATATTACTAGAAAAAACTGGCAAGTATTTAAATTACAGCAAGGAAAGAGGCAATCTGTATGTTCTATGGGAATGAGTGCACTACAGCAGCTGAACAAGAGATCACATTAGCAATATTATTTTTGCACAGCAGTGCCAAAAGCTCTAGCAGCAGTGCAAAAAGCTCAGCAGCATCTTTAAGTCGGTGGCCAATGAGATACTGATTTTGGGTCACACTTGTAGGGAGAGTGCACTAACCTTTTGACAAACATGTATAGTGGTAAGACGTGGAAAATCACTTTTTGCATCTCCTGTTTCTTCTTTAAATCTGCTAACCCCATTCTTTTGGGGACTGTGACATAGTTGTTATATGAATCTTTTAACCTGGTAGATGGAAATACCCATTTGACTGATACTGAGGGCTGGATGGAGTACATTTCATTTTCTTTGAGAGAATCTTTCGGGGGCAAATGTCCCAGATATCATTGCCACTAAAGAAAACTTTTTCTTGGGAAAAAGACAAGGAATATCCTGGAAGGTCAGTGAACAATCTGGCCTCCGTCAAACTCCAGGATTATCCAGATCAGTATGTGTATCCTTCCCATCTGCCATTCCTGACTCTAAGTGAAGTTCACTGTAAATATGTTTTCTATTTTGAAATGTAATTGAAAAAGCATTAGGCTTAAGTCATGGCAACCTTCTGAACATCAAAGCCCTTATTTCCGCTCTGTGAGTTTTAAGCTACAGAAAACGGACCACTCTCTGCATATTTTCACATGTTAAAGCCGCTCTGTTTCCATGAATAGAAGTTAAAGGCTGAGGGAGACACAACAGGAGGACAATTCTATGCAAATATATAAAAGTCATTTAACATAGTAGAATCTTAAATATAAAAAGATACACCTATTTTTAATTAGAAAATTTAAATCTTTTAGTAAAGAATTACAAAATATGGACATACACCCCGAAACTCCTATCGATAGTACTCTTCCCCTGTGCAAATAAGGAAATATTTCACTAAGTGTATTTCAGCAGATGCTCTCATTCACTATGACACATTTATTATTGCAGCATCCACAGCACATCAAGCTCTGATAAAATAGTGGAAGCTACAGTCTTGGCCCTAAAGAGCTGTCAATCATATAAATGCCAAATTTCTTGCCACTAATCACTGCCTCAAGCAGACCAAAAAACCCTACTTTTAAAAAAAAATGTTTACCTGAAAACAGCACTGGCTTAAGTAGGATGTGCTGACTTAGGTTGAATTTGGCTCATTCACTTCAGTCAAATAGCAGACATGGCAGAGAAACTGCTTCAAATACAGCTCTCTAAAGCACCCTGAAAGGATATTCAGAAATGCTCTGAGGCAGCAGGCTACCTGTATCCCCCACTTCCCTCCTCTTACCCTAACATTGTTTTAATAGGTAGTTTTGCCTTTGGGAAGTCTTATGGCATACCACCGAGTTCAGAACTTGCTGAGATGTTCTTCCTTTTTTCAATATGTTTTTGTTTACACCTGTCAATATACGGTCCACAGAACGCACAAGCAGAGAACTTAGTGGTTTTGGATGGCCTCTGTCATCATAACCATGAATCATGTTACATTTAGAAAACAAAATCAGAGCAATAAAATGTAGCTATTGGCAGTTTTGCCCATTATTATAAAACCACAGTATTAATAAAGTACTGCTCTTCACAAAAGCATCTCTTACCAAAAATAATTACATGTAGTATCATATGACAGAACTCCAAGGAAGAAGAATAAGGAAGTTAATGTGCTTCTTGGGCCCTTACAAGAGGAATTATTTCATAGGTCATCTATGTGTGAGTAATTTTACTGATGCAAGGATAAGATTTTGGTTTAGTTCTGTTTAACTCATCAAAAGTACACATGTAAGCAAGGTTACTCACTTTTTACAAGATTAAACAATGTTCTGCCATAGCTATGCCAAATCCTGAACCTTCAGAAAACTGCTGTACTAAACAGAGCAGTTTGCTTTGACCACTGAATGTCTTACACTTTGGCATATTTGGAAAACTACTAGAAACTGAACAGTTGGAATTTCACAAGGTAGAATTTGCCTTGCCCTACTCTCTACCACGAGTGTGTATATTTCTAACAAACAATTCATCACTGTTGTGTAACTGGAAGAAGAAAGTCAAGTAACTAAGTAATTAATCCAAATATAAAATCATTTATCCAACGAATTAGAGGTTGCACATATCCTGGCAGTTATGTGCCTAGAAACAGACCTTGAAGACAGAGGCTGAGAAGCCTGACTCTTCCTTAAAATTCTTTTTTTTCTTCTTCTTTTATACTCAAACACCACTTTTCAACCAAAATACTTAATGCTAGCCCAAGTGCAGACAGAGAAACAGGATGATTGAAATTATGGGCAAAATCTTGATGTCCTTAGGTCACAAGCAGTATTTGCTCTGCCTTCACTGTAATACTGGATTGCTTCAGAGCATGAGGGTGTCAGGATCTGACCCTGGATAACAGATTCAAGGTCATAGGATAAATCGTTATGTCAGTTCTGAATAAGAGCAGTTGACTTGACACTTCCTCTAATGCAAGATCCTTTCCCTTCCCAGTGAAAAAATCAGATCTCACTAATTTATTCCAAAAACTATAACAGCAATGCTGTGTCTTGCTACAATTATCACTTTGCTTCTTGTACTCCTCTGAAGCTATTAATAATGTCCATAAAGTAGAAGTAGGGAGACCCCTTTAATACCACAGCCATCTCTGCTCTGGATGATGTAGGCATGTTTTTACATGCAGCAAGTTCTTTTTTACTCCCCCTTCTATTTTCATTGCATAATCATGGCAAGCTTTCTCCACATACAGCCTCCAGATCTATAGAGAATATATAGAGAACATAGCTGGTTGCCTAGCTAACACCTCCTGAATAAATGTGCCTGAGAATTGCAAATATATATCTTTATAATTTATTATTTTAAGAAATGGTTGGCATTCTTCAAACGTTTTTTCTAAGATCTCTGCCAGTCTCTTCCTCTTATCTCAAGTTCAGGAGACTTAATGAACCCATTAGAAAGGAATGTCTGTATTTTGGGTGTTTTAATTGTGCCTGTGGAGGCCCTAAGCAAAGATGTTCCGTTAGTACCCCACTGGTTGTGCTGGGTTTTATGGAAGAGTTTCATGTTCAAGCAGGCCCCCTACAGAGCTGTTTAAGGGGATGAGGCTGTGCTGGGATGTGCAGTGCCGTTACAAAAAGTGATTGCCCCCAATTTAGAGTAAGTGCCCTCGGGAAAAGGCTTCCACAGGCATCCTGTTAAAAACACACCCCTTGATCAACCCAAGAAACCACTGCTCAATTGGCAGAATTGCATCCTCTGCTAGAAAAAGAAGAAAGAAAAGAAAAAAGATGGGGCACATTGAGGAAACTCTTCAGTCAAGACCCCTTTTTCTACTGCACACTCACTCAAATCACTCGTAGCCCTTAAACAGAGAGCATCCCTGGGCAAAAGTGGGACCTACAGCCAGACCTGGCATTTTTCAGCCCAGCCACCCCGAAAAAACAGCTAGTCTAAGGCTATTCTGAGAAAAAATGATAAGGCGTTTTCTTACCTGATACACCTGTGCTGTTGGGTGCACAGTAGAACCAAGGCAGGAAAAACCCAGGTAAGAAATTCCATTTTACTCCCATTTATTAGGCAGTGGCAAACAAAACCCAGGTTCCCTGGCTCTCTTGGCAGCTCCAAAGCTCCGGTGGCGTTGCCATCCTTGCTTGCTGTGAGAAGTTGAGGCTGAGTTTAAAGCGATGTATTGTTGCTCAGCAGCAGCAGCCCCCACAATCTCCACAGCGCCCGGGAGCCACGCAGGGAGCCAGAAACACGGAGCAGGTAGCGGGGCAGCTCTCCTCCCCTGCGGGGCAGCTCTCCTCCCTGCGGGGCGGCACCTCGGCCGCGCTCCGCCGCTCACTGCCCGCCGGCCGCGCCGCCCCGCCTCGGCACTCCTCCTCGGCTGCCTTCAGGACCGCCCGGCCCTTCCTCCGGCCGGTCTGCCCGGGGGCGAGGCTGGTTGCCGAAAATAACCTTCAAAATGACAGCTTAATCCCACCGAGCGCGGGGGGGAGCAAACTAAAAGTGCTCCGGAGGCACTAGACACGTCCTGTGCGAATCATCACAGCGAGGAGGAGGAGGGAGATGCAGCCCGCGCTAAGGGCAAAGGCGGTTTAGCCACAGAGCGCAGGCAGTCCGGAGTGGGCTCGGGGCGAGCTGAAGAGCAGGGCTACCCGGCCGGGAGCAGGGCACGGGAGCCGCTGGAGCCGTGCCATGCCGTGCCGTGCCTCCCCCCGCCCCCGTTCCTCCCGGTGCAAATCCCGGCTGCACGACTCCGGGGCCACCGCAGCTGCAGCCCGTCTTCGAGCAGCTTTCCAAGAGAAGAGGGAATATAAATAGGGGGAACGCTGGTGAGGGGGAGCTGCCGCCTCCTCGCTTTTGAAAAGCTGTCCCAGACTGGCGGTACGAAACCGAAAGAGGGAGACCCAAGGTTTCACAAACTTCTGCCTCGTCGCTCTTATTCCCAAGAGGTTGCTCTAAAGTGAAACGCTTCAGGTTACTTCAGCGAGCACGGAACTGTGAAACCGCGTTTGCAATGCTCCATCCCACGGTCGCTCGGGGGCTCGCACCGTCAGCGCTCAGCGACGCCGTCCGCGTCCCCACCGCCCGCGGCTGCGACCTCCCGGGGAGCTCCGCTCGCTCCGGAGCTCCCGGCTCGGCGCGGCAGGGCAGCCCGGCCGGGAGGCTTCTCGGGAGTTCGGTGTCAGCTGTACTTGCGGGTCAAACTCGGCTTTCTCCTCCATATTCGCTCTTTTCTTCTCTCCTCCTCCGCCTCCTCTGCTTTTTTGGTGCTGTTCAATCTAGAATGACAATTTTAAAACCAACCCCCAAAGGAAACACTGTGAAGGAGACATTTTAAAGAAATTATATCGTAAAGCAAAAATGAATGTGCAGATACCTTAACCAAATGAAAGGATGCACCTGGGGTAAAGTGTTCGATTTATCTTTTCGTATGCTTAATTTTGTATTGTTATTTCATACCAGTATTTCAAATGGCAACTAAGGGGTGGGGGGTGAGGGGAGTAAGAGCCCATGGAATCCCGGAGGAGCATAGATGTACAGATGGACACAATACATACGCAAACATACACACACACATCACATGTCATAAACGTGTAAGAATGATGGGGGGGGTATATTCTTTCTGACCTTTTCCTTCCTCTGCACATTTCAATGGTCATGCCTGCAGTTAACGCACGCTAAGGAGGAAAAGACCTACGTTTAAACTCAAGTAGTTGGATTGTTGCATGAAAACTGTTTTTTTGGAGGAGGGAAACCAAAATATTTTTGATGGAATTTACAGGATGACCTACAGAACAGAATGCTTTTGTCTCTCTGTATAACAGAACAGACTTACACCTTTCAGGATATTTTCAGTTGACATTTTTTCCTATTTTTCCTACTCTTAAGGATGGTGTTCCAATGAGCTATGCGCCTACTCTGAGAATTCCTTGGTATTGTTTTTCTCTGGCTAGACAGCTGTCATCTAATTCACTAGTAGAAAAGAACAGTTTTCTATGTCTTCAGCATATATCTGTAAAAATAGCAAAAATCAGCCAAGGCGATTTGTACATTTACCATGATTGTGTGTATATATGTATTTTATACGTGTATAACACATATGTAAGTGTGTAAGTGTGTGTATTTGTGTGTTGGTGTAAGTACATCATGGCAACATATGCTCTAAAGGGACAGACGTTGCTACACATTTGACCATCAAAACAAGTAAAAATACAATGGCCACCCTCTAAAAGAGTCATTACCGACAGAAATTCTACACCTACACTTTCAGCACTTACTCCCTTTGATCCCATGAGAAAGTTCTTTGCTGTCAGTGGTTCTGATAGTGCAGAAAAGAAACAGAGGAAGGGTATCACCTACATGTTGTCTCTAACTTCATTAAGCTACTTGTCTTTCTTACGTCTCCTTCTACCACTATGCTCCTTTTTCGGCAGCTCTACAGCCAAAACCAGTAAGGTGACTGCCCACAAAATCTTCAACGCAAGTGTGATGGGAATATGTTTAGCTTCAGGATTTTAATAATTTTTCAGAAAAAAAATCTAGTAATCGAGGTAGATTATCAGGGTTCTGCTTATCCCTGGAAAAGATTAACTGTCCCATTCATTTCTCAGGGCATTGCATAGGGATATTTATCCAATTGCCGAAATCATCTTGAATGATCAAGGGTTTATACTATAGATTTGGATTAATAATGTCATCATGAATGGAAGAAATATATAGGGGGAGTTTTCCATCACCACCATAATAGTGCCCGGGTTTAACAAAATCTCATGTTGTTTTCACAGGACTGATTTAGCTACCACTTTGTGTCTGTACTTCAGAAAAAGAGATGTTCTAACATCCATTCCCACAAAATCCTAAAATAAATGTGTAACTTCTCTCAGATAAATAAATTACATTTGATGTATATGGGCCTTAATTATGTCCTCTATATTATATAGAAGAAGGACAAATGCTAGGCCCTTCAGCCTTGGCTTTAGTTGATTCTGCATACAAATACATGTTTAAGCAAAATAGGCTGTTACATATATATACACATGTATATATATGTACACCCCCACTCAAAATTAATAGTAGCCAAAGGGAAGAGAGGGGATAAAATAATAATTATCCACAATATATTTAACTTCCTACAATTCTAGCAGAATATCCCAAACTCTTTACAGTCAATGACAGATTAAAATTGCTCAAGAGAGAGATTAAAAAACAATTAAAACTGCTATTAAAACATCAAGACAAAACAAAATAAATAAGCTCCCCAAATCTTTCTCATCTAATCCTCTTGAAAATAAGTAAAGCTTTCCTTGAGCTACTGGCTTGGAACTGTCAAATATTCTTAAAAAGACGGCCCATGATACTAAGTGTTTCTTAAGCCTTTTTGTCACTCCAGTGAACGACTGCCGCTCCCCAACCCGTGTGGCTGCAGGCAGTAGCTTTCATGGAACTGCCCATCCTAGGACCTGCCCTTGCATATGGAGCTCGGGTGGATCATTGGAGACTGCAGGGGATCAAACCCTGCTCCGACAGGACCGGGCTGTCAGGTCGGACTTACGCAGTGTGGAACAAACTTTCATCTTTGCTGCCGTGCACGTAAAGCTACAGCAGACCTGGCAAAGCGATGTGGGAATGACCGACGTCACACCTCGGTCGGTATTTCCGTATTACCTGGCCATGTCAGTCTACCAAAAGTTGGTGGCCTCCGCCCACATCTGGACAACTTTACAAGTAAATATCATTTAAACATTATTATTTATTAAATCATTAGTTGTTGTTATTATTACTATATTAACAATTACTAATTTTTGAAGTATTTACCCTTTCTCAAGTAGTCGGCAAAGGTCACAACTCTGAAGTAATATTTTACTATAATCAAAACCAGAAACCCACATTTCAGAATCTGTGAAGTATTTTTCTTCTGGAACATGTAACAGGTGTCACTTTTTCCTGATCATAGCCATCCATACTTTTGTAACTGCTACTGTAAAATAATTTATTGGAGGGCATAATTTGATGGGGTTGAGGAGAAATGTGCTCAGTGATTTGGGCCAAATAACAATTTTTCATAGTCCTTTATTACCTTGGGATTTTGAGAGCATATCCAAAGGATATTATTTAAATTTATTTTACAGTTGCACTGCATTACCTGATATTCTTAATAGCTCATTTTCTAAACAGGACAGGTGGTTTTACTGCCAGCAAAGTAGAGATGTCATATTGTCACATATAATTTTTAGAGGCAAAAAATGCACCACACAGATAATTAGTTTCACTCTCCCACGATTCCACATAAACGGCTCGTGAAAGACTGTTGTGGCAACGTCGCCAAATGTCTCTAGATATATAAATTACACACATATGCCTATTTTTATAAATGAGATTTGGGAATATCAGTAGCAATCGCATGGTGGGAATATTTAGCTCATTTCAGAGGTTGTACTGTACTTGCACTGTATGAATGTCCCGTGGCCCCAACACAAACGTGTCTGTATTTAATAAATATCAGTATAACCACAACATTAATTTTCCTTTCACCTAAAGCGCTGGCTAAGAAATCTAGTTTTTATCTGTTTCCAAATGTTCTGTAGAACATCCAGTTCCTCCCTCAGCCTGCAGAGATTTTTTCGATAACCATGAAGCGCAGTGCGGCCAGATACTTTGCCCTCTTTCTTTTTTCTCTGTGCAATGGATTTGGGATGAAGTTCCCCACTTGGCCCCTGAGCCAGGGCCGTTTCCAGGGCTGGAGGTGATCGTCCTGCTCGGCTGTGTTGCTCTCGACGGTGCGCTGCCAGCCGACGTCATCCCAGGTCATTGCTCTGCGGAGGGCTCTGATAGCAAATGCCCCTCTCATTCTTTCCGACTACCTCTGTAAGGACGACTCGTTGGTAAGATGCTGATCAATGTGTTGCCATTGTTTACAGTCCAGCGTTGATCCGCAGCACAGAATAGGGGCAGAGGAGTTGCTTTATGTAATCTGATATGAACCACACTGCACAAATTAAGATTCCGTTATTGGCATGTCTTCCTGCCTAAAAGCTAGAAAGCTCCATATATGAGCTACTGTCACCTTGGAAACGTTCAGAAAAGAAATACCAACCGCCTGTAGACGCGCAGTATGTAGCCATATAGCAAACGGAACTACCCAGTTCTGCTAAGTTTCAAATTGATCATGAGGTGGTACGAAAGTAACTTCACCGAAATGCCTCTAAATTTAACTTCACAGTAAGAAAACAGCAGGATTTTAGTTTATACATGCTCACTCCATTACCTAGTTTCTCAGAGATGTATCACTGGTGGTCAGCGCCTACAAAATCTCAAAGAGTAGCATCAACCAATGCCTTTTCGTACATCTCCTGGAGCTCAAAGCTGGAATAGATTCCCTGACTTTAAGTTGATAGACATAAATTGTGGATTGGGAGATAAGAACTTGTCTGGGGAGCCATAATTTAGCATCTTCAGAGCAACTGCAGATATCTTCTCTCTTCTCGCATCTATATGGGAGATAAAAATCTAGATCGCCTTTCCCTAGCGACAAATTATTCACCTGACACAAACCCACGACCGGTGGCCAGGAAATCACGCGGTCAGATGTACGTGGCAGTGGGCACTCTGAAAGGACTGGTGCTGATTGGAAGGGGGCTGTGGTAAAACTTCAGTACCAAAACATCTGGTATTTCTGTATTAAGTTGGATTAGCAATTTGAGCTTTGTTCCAGTTCAGAGTGAATACCACGTCAACATTTCCTACGGAACGACCATTCAATTTGTAATCATCTCCGAGTGCTACGTCTCTGGCTGCAGCAGTGGTTATCATCCATTATGGTTTACAGCAAAGTTACAAATCACCTATTCTTTTTTGACTCAAGTGCTGGTTTGGTTTTTAGGAAGCTTAGAGGTTAAACTCGTATTTATTTGTAGCTAACACTACAGTTCTCATTTTCTGTTGTTGTTACGAAAATAGTCCAGTCGTAAACTGGGACTGAATAAATACCCTGAATAAAAATACCACACGAAACTGAAAATCAGTGATATTACCAGGTGTTCTCACAAGTGTTTTCCTGAGGGGAAAAAACCGTGCTTGTATCTTTTACATCCTGACTATAGGAGTGTGAGAACTGGCAGGTTCAGAGTTAACAACAGTTATATCTATTCTCGATCTGCAGAGAGAGCTATACAGTTAATCACTGCATATTTTTAGCCTACATCTTGTAGCTTTAATCCTGCAAATGTCTGTATGTAAGTTGTTTTATGTAATATGAATAGATGCCATAAAATCAAGATTCCACCATCTCTAGAGCTAAGAATGTCCATATATTTCTAAAGAATGAGGACCTATAGCATGTGTGGGACAATGAATTGGTCACTGTGAGCAATACATACTCTGTACCGTGGGTGCCAATGGAAATAAATACTTAGATGAGCAGCATGTGCTTTATATGCATGGTATCAAAAACCCAGACCTTGCTTCTCATAGCAACTATAAAAAATTACAGAAATACTGCTTACAACCGAGGAACGTTTCCAGTTAAATCAATCTGAGAATGCCTTCCGTCTCGAGGTACAGATCGGTGTGTATCTCGGTATAGAGCTCTGCTTAAAGAATGATGTCCCGATATTTTAATAACTGAATCACTTTGAGGCTTTGAACAGCTGAATTTCTCTAGCATCTCATCCAGGCCTAGTGCCAAGAACGAGGGGACAAGAATCTGCTTTTCTGCAGGCTGAACTGTGCCGTTCCTTAACTTTGTCAGGGCAATAGATGGAGCAGAAAGGAAAGGAAACCCAGTTAATTACCAATTAAGAGCTAAAATCCGGTAACTGAACGTGTGGCAGCAAACACACAGGTTCAGAAGATTCCTCTGAAGAACAGAGTATTCCAACTGGGACACGTTTTATGAATGCAGACCTTTAGCTTTGCTATGTCAATTACTGAAATATCATCTAAACACTTTTTCATTTAGTGCTTTTGTGCATACTTGTGACGATTATTGAAGTGGTACGAGGAACCTCAAACCCTGCAGTTTCTGCTGAAGCTGGAGGAAGCTTTCAGAATGTGACATTGTAAGTGGGCAGCACGAGCAGTACACATGATTTTTGCTGTAATAACCTTTAATTAGTAACTAATGGTGAAACCCTATTGTCAGAATAGTACAGGCTCATTTCTGAAAAGACGTTTAAGACAGCTTCATTCTGGATTGAAACTCGGGAAATCTTCAGTATTCTAAAGTGCGTGTACTCCAACCTCACATCTATATGCCTTCTGCATTGCAGAAAGTCACGTGAATTCACTAAAAAGGTCTTTTTAATTCACAATGCCAGCGTGCCAACGTGCTTAAAATTTATAAATGTCTGTAGAAGAAATACTAAGCTGAAAGTTCACTGAAAATTTCTCTGATTTCAGTTACCTGAAATCACCTGAACTAGGTGCCCGAGGTAGGCTAAACAGGTGTAATTACTCACATTAATGCAATGGAAGCCTTAATGCCGCCGTATTTTTAAACTATCAGTCATCCTTTTATATATTAGGGAACATATCAAAAGCTGACAAAAATATCTAAAAAATCCTGCCAATCAAAACCGGAAAGATGTTGCGTTTCATAGTAGTTCGTATTTTAACCTACACTGCTAAAAATAAAATAATCGTCAAGCAGGGAAAAAAACACCCCAACCCTGATCAACTGCTCAGCTGGTTCAAATCTTCGTAATTCATTGGCTTGAATAAACCCATGAACATCCGCCCTACAGCTTGTAATTCTGCCTACTTAGAGCGTGCGAATTTAGAAGCGAGCACTCGGGCCCAGGAGCCTGCTGGCGATAAGGGGGCGGGGGGCGCCGCGCTGGCGGCGGGGGGCGGGCTCCCTCCCTCCCGCGCCTCCGCCGCGCGCCGCGACGGTTCGCTCCGTTGCCGCGGCAGCGGAGCAAACTGCCGCCGGGCGCCGCCGCGGAGGTGGGTGGCGGTGAGGCTGCGCGCCGCGCAGCGCCGCGCGGAGGGGCCGGGGGCCGCGGGCCGCGGGAACGACCCGCCTGCCCTGCCCGCCTGCGCGGGAGGGAGGTGTCGTGGTCCCTGTGATGGCGGCTCGCCGCCCCGGCCCTGCGCGGGGGCAGCGCTGTGGGCCGGCCCCGGCCCAGGCCTGCTCGGCGGCCGCCCCTCGGGCGGCAGTTATCACAGAGGCGCTCCGGTGCGGCAGGTCTGGCCGCAGTCCCGCTGCCGGCCCGGGCTCCTGGCAGCTCGCTGGCCGTACGGTGGTGCCCGGTACCGTGTAGTTACGTGTGGTATTGCCGGGATATGCCGGGAGTCTAAAGGCGAGGTGGTGTTTTGACAACACGAGGTTCGTGTGGTGCTTGGTAATGTGAGGGATTGTGGAAGCAACGTGGCTTTTGCTGTCTGGCTTGTGACTTCCTTATGGAAGGCCTTTGGGCCTTCCACCATACTGTAGATTTTGGCCTAGTTTACCTAAAGCTCCATTGCACTGAAGTTGCAACTGAAGTTGGAGTTGCGCTACCTGACAATGCAGCGGCTTAGCAGAAAGTGTTTGGTGCGTTGGCAGCTCTGTTGATGTTTGTGTTGCCTGTTTGTGCCACAACATCCTTAAATCAACCATAGCCCAGTGCAGGAATTCTGTCTTGGTTTTAAAGTGGTTCTTATCGTGTAGTCTTCCACAGTTCAAATTCCATCGTGTGTTTTCTCTGTTAACTAGAGAAAACAGATACTCTCTTCTAGTTTGTTTCTGAGTTCTGCAAAAGGATTTACATAAGTGCCCTCAAAGCTGAGCCACCACCTTCATTGAAATGAATCATATGTACGAGTCTCTGTATGAGTAAGATCTTGAGGAAATGCTCAGTGATGTAGTAGTGACTTATTCTAGATGACATAGACAATTTACTGAATTCTAATAAATGGTATCAACCCTTGAGAGCAGTTTACTTAACATTGGAGAACTGCATAAGACGCAAGAGCAAGCAGCATTTGTTGGAGTTGTTCCCTAATTGTTCTGGGTAAAGGGGTTGTCTAAGTGGGTAAAATACATTCAGGTTTGTTTTATTATTGAACTGATTTTTTTTTAAAAACCCAAAATGGCAGTCCTTTCTCTTCTGTAAGAGATTTATTAAAGTTGATATTCAAAATGTGTGACTAGTACAAAGGTGTATGACTGTATCCAGTTATTTCACATGCATTAAGTATTTACTGAATGCTATTAATTAATTCATCTCAGATATAGTCACCACTATTGTATGTTCCTGGAGATCATCTATATAAAATGTGTGCTCTTCTCTTTCTTAGCCCTGTTGTTTTGAAAGAACGACCAGTATGGAAAACAACGAGATCAGTTTTAGTAAGGAAGAAGAGCAAAAATCTCCTCTACCACTTCTGGAAGAGGAAAAAAAAGAAGACAAAACCAGTCAGTTCACTAATGTGGAAGAACACTGGGAAGGTGAAGATGAAGAATTGTTTTGATAACTCACAAAAACCTAACATTAATGTGTCTTCTAACTCAGTAGATGGGAACAGTACAGTTCTAGGCTTGACTGATGTGCCAAGTAAATGCATGGATTCCAGTAGGTGTTCTCTAGCATTAAGCTACACAGCTGTAACTGATCCAAATCTAACCCATTATTTCTGTAGCCATGAATCCTTTACTTTTTACCTCTGTAAGGCATTTTGATTCGGAGGTATTGATGGCAAAAACGTAATGTTTGACTGTATGGACTTGATTCAGTTGCTCATACATTGGCATGTAGTGCCACTTGAAGTGCTCTATACTCTCTTCTGGCTCCAGATTGGCATAGGTCTTCCACAAATTAAACTTTATGAAGATGTTGGATACCCTGAGACATCTAAACTGGCACCAGACACCTCTTAATAGGCAGCCAGTTTCTCTAATTGTGCCCCAAAGTATGTTTCAGTATATTGTGTGAGGCAACGTATCTACCTTTTTACAGATTATCATGGATGGTGTAGTGCTGAATACTGATCTCTGTGTTAAGAGTTCTTAGGCTATTCTTTTCTCATTGTCATTTTCTTGATTATGTAAACACTTAACAAAAATTTTCTGTCTTCTCAGTACAGTAGAATAAGGTAGTGTAAGGTAACCAAATTAGACTGTTGGCCAAAACCTTTTCAATACATCAGCCTCCTCCCTCCCTGTGCCTTTTGTGGTTTTTTCCACACTGGATTGCTGGTGATGCTTCTGTAATGAAGGCAGGGAGTGTTTTCCTGCTTTGGCTTGCAGGTGGACAGTAGTAGTTCTGTGTGTTTTGCTATGTGAATTTTTTATATCCACTGCAGTAATGCTCTAAAATGTCATCTCTGATTCTCCACATTTTGACTTGACAGCAAGTATACCAGAGCTTTGCAGTTTGAGGTTCAAAGTCTCTTAAACTCTTGCTTTCATATCTATTAGAATACAAGCTTGAAGAGTTGGCTGGTGGTGGCAAGATGGGAAACAAGGAAGCTTCTGAAGGAGTTGGAGACAAATCTGATTCTAGCATGTAAATAACTTTGTTATCAGTTCTAACAGTAATTTCCTTTGTAGTGTTAAGGTACCTTTTCAAGAGAAGGTTTGGTTAATTCAACTATACGTGTTTTGTCAAATTAGTCATAGGCAATATAGACCTTTCCCCAAAAAATGAATTAAATTGGTTACCACTGTTAAATCAATGAGCTGAGTAAGATAAAGACGGACTCTGGACACTTTTCAGTCTGAAGCTGTTGTAGGTATGTACATGCAGCACCATGATTGCACCGCATTAATGTGGGCTAATTGGCTCTCCTTAAAGGAGTGTGACACTAACCAATTTACACTTCTAAAACCCAGCCAGCTCTTTGTAAGGATAGGTAGTGTTGTGTTCGTTCCCTCTGTACTTGTAGAACATCAGGAGCTGTTGGAAAAGAAGTTTGTCTGCTGAAGAATACCAGTGTTGGTTTGTAAGATTTTTTTTTTAATATCGAGTCTTGTACCACTGTGTAAAGTCAATTAGCACAGAATTGGTATGATGATAGATTAGTACGGTGTTGATTTTGCAAGTAGGTGGTACAGTGGATTTATTCCTGAAGAAATAAACTTACATTTATCAGAGGCCGTGCGTGATAAAGGAATTTGGTGGTTTGAATGTGGCCTTAAGTAGCTGCTGCTCTCTTCACACAGGTCAAAGCACAGTTTGGCTTCCTTTGGCAAGGCTGTTAATCCCTGCCCTGGAATGACCTGTTATAAGGCATGATGAATGATCAAATGATGTTTATTAATATGTGTATGTAGGATGCCCCATAACACATATGCCTACTGCCAGTAAATGTTAACAGTGTTACCGTTATCAATGGAGAAACTCAAAATACACCAAAATGATTTAAAAAAAAAAAACCCAAACAAAAAACAAAAAAAGCAACAAACCTTCAGACCTCTTCTTGCTATGTGTTTAAGCAGGCCAAAATGATAAGAGAGATTAGCTCACCCCACAAACTGGTGAGCTGTATATAATAGGTTTTAAATGAGTTTAGAATGTTCCCTTTAATCTTTTAAACTATTGTTCAGGAAAACTAGAATTTGCAAGCCCTAGGTATAATGAAGAGGAGCCACGGGCATTTCAAAACCAAGACATATAATTAATGTATTAAATGTGGGTATAAGTGTTCAACATTAGATATCTAAATCTAAAAAGCTTGGCCTAAGTACTTGCGTGTAAACTTCTGGTACAGATTATGTTCACTTTTTACTTATTTATAGTGGTCCTATTTGTAACAGTTCTGCTAGAATAAAACAGAAAACAACCCACAAATGCGTAAGTGGGTGACGTACAAACTTCGTGTAACTCTTCAGTTTCTCATTATGTTTTCATTGTTAATTGTGTTTCAATTCAAAGGGAAAGCTTGGAACAGTGTTTGGGCCACATCAATAATATTCAGGCGATGAAGTATACAGATAGAATTCGCATATTAACCTTACAGAGGAACCTAAAAGAGCTCAACAACATAGCCAGAGAAAAGGAGCTGGTGGTCCAAAAAGGCAGGTTAGTGTTTCAGCAAACGTAATCCATCAGCATAAATCACCATCAAATACTGGGATACTGTATCTGTTGCAAATATTAGCATTTATGGGATGTTTTCCTGAAAGTTACAGGATGCGAACACTTGTTTAATATAATATATTCAATATATCCCCAAACCCTTGTAAAGAATTAAGGATCAAGAGTAAAAATTAATTACATACTTGAAAAAATGAAACATAATGAATGTTAAAGAAGAGGTGTTTGGTCTGGGAGAATTAGATGGTAATTCCTTTCAGCGATGTCTGGACAGTCCTGCTGGTTCAACAGTCAGTTGGAAACACTTTCTTAACTGTGATGGAAATGGTATGCTAGAATCGGTGAAGTTACTCACATACTTTAAGATAAGCACCTCCTATGAGTGTTTTGCTATGTTAAGGTCACAAAGACATTCTTTAGCAGCAAATGCATCTGAAGAAGGCTCATGTAAAAAGATGCTGTTTATGCTGTTGTCATTTTTGGTAATATCTGAACTCTGGATGAAGTCAGAATAAACTTTTGTTACATTTTTCTGGATTTTTGGCGAAAATGCTTGGAATTAACAGGGATTCTGAAGAACCTCATAATAAGATTTTAAAAGAAAAAGTGGGAGGGTGGTGGGGAGTTGGGAGGGTTGAAGGAATCCTAGCTGTGAATCTTGCCCCCAAAAGGAAGAAAGAGTTTCATGGGAAAGTAAAAGAGCTTACAAAATATAAAGAACTTGCAAAATAGAAATAATCTGTTTGTTTCTTGTAGGGACAAGCTGAGTACCTGTCAGCTGCGGATCAAGACACTAGCAAAGCAGCTGGAGGATGTAGACTTTGAAATAGAGGAAGAGGAGGAGGCTGGCAATGTGTAGGTAGAGAGTATTTCTGGACACCAAAGATTACAGGCATCCACTGTGTCTGTCTGTGTAATTAGTGAGAGAAACTTTCCTGGTTTCATATCTTCATGTTGTTGAACAGCTGACAGGGTTTTTAAGCACATCTATTAAAGCTGTTAATAGATGAGTGATGAAACCCCTTGCCATTCTCAGGGTAAGAAGTAACTGCGTTAGCTTGGAAGGCTTTTCTGATCCCAGGGTATTGCACTGTCGGTGAGCAGAGCAATGCATTCCCTCCTGTGTTGGTGAACGCTAATGTTGCAGTTGATTTCTGGTTGATGTGTTTTCAGCAATAATTCCTCCTTTCCAAACAAAGAATAATGGTGCATTGGCTTGGGAATCATTGATCTCTGTGCTTTCTGGTCTAGAGGTAACATTCTGTTAGGTAAATCACTGCCGAAAGAGGTGGAAACTTAGGAATGGGTAGGAAAGAGGCATGTATTTTAAAATCTATTTTATTAAATCAGCCTAGCCCGTTACTGTCATTTATGTTTATCAGAGTCTCAATCGCTTCTGTTCAGTATGATGAACCAGCACCAATGTGCTATGGCACTTTTGGAGGTCGTGGTTTTGCTTCTGGTAGCTATTACCATCAGGATTTTTATATACATGCCATTTCTTTTTCTGTTTGTTTTATGTTGTGAAATGCATGAATGCCTTTCAGGAGTCGTCCTGCATACAGGAGCTGTTCTGAAACACTGTTTTGCTGTAAAGTGGGAGGCAATTTACTGTACTCTTCACATTTGGTTTAAATAGAAAGAGGTGGGTGGCTTGTGTCCCAGGAACCAGTGCATTGTGAACAAACTTTGCAGCTGCATTTTATGACCTGTGTTAATCTTCAAGTTAGTATATTGATGAATGATAGAGTGATAAAGGTAGGTTAACTGCCCAAACGGAATAGCTGCAACTTTAGTTGACTGCTTATGGGACTCCTGTGATGGGTCCTTGTACCCCCTGTTCAGGATCTGAGACAGTCTAGTAACAAAACCCAGCAAAGACATAGGAGCATTGTACAAGCTTTTATGCTTATGACAGGTTGAATTGTGAGGTCTAGATCTGCAGAAAACTAGCAATTCTCACAATCTATTATATTTAGCAAGTGAATAGTGGAGTAAGAAGACTTGCTAAGTTTCTGGCTTATGAAGCTCAAAGGCATCATGTTTTAGCAATAGTGAAAATACTAGCTGCCGTTAGGGTTACTGATGCCCAATACAAAAATTTTGAAGGTAGAGTAGTAACTGCAGGTAGAAGATCCATTTCCAGTTTTCATTTTGAGGAAGGGGGTTGATGTTGAATATAGTCAGTTCAGTGTCTGTTGATTCTGTAGTATACTGCCTGCTGGCTTTCCTGGGCAGAGAAGACCAAGGAAAATAAACAACTGTGTGGCAACGCTGCCATTGTAGGCAAAGTACATAGAATATTCTAATGCCATTTTAAAAGCAAAATCCGTCTAGGTTCACCTAAACTTACTTTCATTAATACTACTACTTTTATCAGCTTGAGAAATTGAATAGTCACGTTAAGCTACTGGTCAGTGCTTTTGAAATGAAAACTCCTCTGTAAATTTCAACCAATATGTAACAGTTGAAAGAAAGCTGTGCCTTTGAATGAAGAGTGGACACTTAGAAGGCTCAATAAAAGACTGCATAAACTAGTGGAATTCTAATGCCTAAATCTCAGCCTCAAAGCTATCTTTTATTATTGCTGATTTAGGAGGGGATTTTTTTAACCTTTAGTTCCAGTTTCTTTCTGATTGTTTCTTTTTAATGTTAACAGCGCAGCCTTGTCCCGCCTTCAGACAACGCACAGACGACTGCGCACTGAACTGGAGAAAGAGAAGGATTTTGAGTTGAAAATTGCTTTGATGCTGAAAGAAAACATGTAAGTGTGGGGATGAGAAAGCAGTGTGATGGGAGTCAATCTTTATGGTCTTCATGTGCTGTTTAATGGCTTCAAAAAGTTAATAACTAGAGAAGTTGCTTGTAAATACTGAACTACATAGTTTGAGGTCATGTGAGGTTGACTGCAAGGGGAAGGATCTTGAGAGCAACTTTTAGCCTGAACAGTTCATTGCTTAGGAAATTGGTTGCTATGGCTCAGCTCCTGAGTTAGTTTTGCACACATAAATGAAGTTTTGATTTTATTTGGAGTTGTGCATACATTGCAGACCTAAACAGGTCTCATTTTAAACAGAAAGTAAGCTGGACTAAAGTAGACCTGTCTGTGATACTGATCTCTGAGCATAAACACTTCTAATTTATGCCTCTTAGTGCTTTTGATAGAGCATAAAGGAAAAAATTGAAATGGAGAATGATGGAGACATTGTAGTGGTGCTGTGTGTTTTTATGCTAGGCTAATATTGCTGCTTGTAACTGATTGTTCACACATACTGTGTTATTTACTTCTATAAGACAGAATAAAACTGTCTTTTGCAGAAGGCAACAGGCGAGTGTGTTTATATTTTGGCACCAGAGGTACAACTACTAATGCTACCACATCAAAGGAAGAACACAAACACGAGTTTATGGATGTGATTAACCAGAATACAGTATGTTCTGCTGCAGTGTTGTATAATAGCTTTAAAATGCTGGACTCGTTTATTGTGTTATTGGCAATAACTATATTAATTGGTTTATATTTGTCCCTATCATATCTGAATTCCTTCAGCAAAACGTAGAAGAATAAAAGCTATGGCCTGTCCCTGAAGGTATTTGCTGTTGAAGAAAAAGCTTTTTTCTAAATTCTTCTTGTTTTTCATATTTTCTTCTGGGTAAGTGTGAATTTGAGAAATGGAACCTTGAGCTTTTTTTTTGACCGATATTTTTGATGTCTTTAAAATGAGATGCTATTTGATACGAGCCTTAGTCTGAAAGGTGCAATACCTGTGTCAGTAGTAGGGTATGATTCACAAGATAATTAAATAAAATAAAACATGACTAGATTTTCATTTTCACCATGGAGCCTTACCTACTCAATAGCCTTTAAGTGGAAGAATGTCAGTGTTTCAGTGAAAACAGCTCACATTTTGTTTTAAAGGCTTGAGATGTGGCAGATAGAAACTGAGCAGGGAAAATACGAAATCCTCCATGAACAACTTAAAAAAGATGAGGAGGAGCTAGAGATGCAATACCAAGAACGAGCTGAAGTGCGGATTTGGAAGGAAAAAATAGCAGCACTGCAAGCAGAAGAAAATCAGCGGTCTAGAGAAAAGTAAGAGCCTATAAGTCAGACTCTTGGCTAATTCAAATACCAGTGGTATTGTGTTTCTTAGCTGGGTGTTGCTTCAGGAATGTTTTATGAGGAAATGAAAATAAGAATTGCCCGCAGTCTTGCAGTTATGCAGGTCAAGTTTTCTGATATATGAAAAGAAACTTGCTGAAGACAAAAACCGTGAATGCTTTTTGTCTAAGGAAATGTGTTTATTAATCAGACTAACTGCATGCGTCTGCATTGTTGTTGGCCGCCAGGACCTTCTGAACTCATGATCGAGTTCACTGAGATTTCTTGGAGAGAAAGAGGTCACCCACTTACCAATTTGCCTATAGGTTTTTTGAAAACAAGAGACTGTATGGCGGGGAGGAGGGAGAGACGAATGTCCTTGTTTCAGCACATGTAATAAACTGCCCACCCCCACCCTGAGATGTCATTGTGTTGGAATCAAGGTTTCCTTAGTCCTGCTGCAACTGTTGGTTTGCCTGTGTTTTGTAGAAAAGAGGAGGAAGCCCAGAAAGAATATGAAGACAGGCATAAAAAAATGCTTGAAGATGCCAAAAGGAACCATGAAAAAGCAGTCTACTTCCTGAGAAAAAGCATGGCAAGGTTATTGTTCGCTCCTTCTCTGTCATTGTACATTCTCTGGTGTACAATACTTTATCCTTTAGTCTTTGAAAAAAATCATCATTTTGCTGCTAGATGTATCTTCTGGGCAATCTTCTGCCACAGTACCAGTGCTGTGAAGCATTCAAATCTCACATGGCACAAAAGGACCTGGAAAGAAGAAAATCCCCTTACTGTCCTACTAGGGTCTTGGATTCCCTGCAGCTGAAGGGAGCATCTTTGAGATGCAGAGGGGTCTGGCTACTTGTAGGCATTAATAGTGACTTGAAACATTCCATGTGTGTGTCATTAATTGACGTAGTATAACTAAATTCCGGGTTTGAAACTTGCACTCTGCAGTTACGTCCCCTCTGAAATGTGGTAAAAAAAGCTTTCTTGCTGCCTGGTAAAATTGGTTCATAGGCCATTTCTTTGTGCTCCTGTTCTTTTCTGGTTGCTGGTAAATTCAATGTTCTCTTTGTAGGTTTATGTTTATATAATTACTGTGGTGTTGAATTATTTTGCTACTGAAGGAAGTGTGGATATTTGTTACTTGTATATTAGGACTTAATTGAAAAAAAATGGTTGAAATAACTGTACTATTTCTGTGTTGGTTTGTTTTTCATTAGATGGCATGTGCAAATTTGTAATAATTAAGAAAACCATGCAAATAAGTTTGTTTTTTTGAGTAATGTATCAAATATATCGATCTTACTAATTTTTTTTGAGTTTACCATTATATTAGCTGGAATACTCTCAGATTGGATTCATGCCCACGTATTTCTAGCTTTTAGAGTTTCTGGGGTTTATTTTTAGTGTGGGTACACGTGATTGGCTCGTACAAAGTTCAGTACGTAATTGCTTAGGTATTGGTTATATGAGCAACACCTGAATTCTTACTATATTTTAGCAACTAGGCATATGTCATAATGTGGAACACATTCTTCATATTCAAAATTAAAAAAAAGTTGTTGAGCAAACTAGTTGAAAGCCTGTTGGCACTTGTAACTTGAGCGGTACCGTATATAGAAGAGTCTTCCAACTGTTCCGCTTTACCCACACCCAGTATCGTAGTAAACAGAGAGGCTTGCAGGAAGAATGGTGACACTGACAATTACTACTTGTCAGGTTAAACATTCTAATACTAAAAGCTTTCCAGGATATGGGCCTGAAAGATTTTACTTTGCTTACAGAATTCATGAAAAAAATGCAAAGGAAGAAGTGCAAACTCGGGAGCATATGGAGAGAAGGATACAAGCTGTGCTCTCCCTGAAGAACAGCATAACTTCCAATAGGGTACCGCTGCTGCGGCTCGGGTGGGGAGCGGAGCAATTGGCTTGTTAGACTGCTAGGTTTTAATGAAAGTAGTTTCAGTTTGCATTGCAGGATTGTTGTGTAATGCTGTCGGATCACTGACCAAATCTCTCTTGAAACTGAGGAGAATTTAACTATGGGTGTTAGACTGGTATGGGCAGATTTTGACACTTCTACTGATGAGTTTAGTCTGTCAACAATCTAGTTGTTCTGGTAGGGCAACTCTCTTGACAATAATGTATGTTACAAGTAAGATCTCTGAAAACTTGTCCAGAAGCATTTCCAGTTATCAGTGGAATCTGAAGGAATGATCTTAATTTAATACTAATTTGATTAGAACTGTGTCTTTTCACATTGCTTCATTGAGTAGCATTTCAAGGGTAGGCTAGAAGGGTAAAGAAGTAGCCCTGACCTAGTCAGAGCTTTCTGCATCTCAGCACACCATGACTACTGTGTATTATTAAAACCAAAAAGTTCTACTTCAGAGAGATCTACCACAAATTTATACTTGATAAGGGGACCAACTCTAGATTCCCTGTTTTATATTCTTTAATATATGAATCAGCTATGTAACTGTGGCTTGTATGGCTTCATAGGAAAAACTCCAAGCTCTCCAGGTTTGGAACCAAGCAGTGGCCTTTGAGGCAAAGCAGCAGGAGATGAAAATGAGGGAAGCTATCCTGGCAGAAGGAGGCAATGTTGCCAAGGAAATCTTTCTCCATAAACGACTGCTAGAGCGTGAAAAAGAGAAACAGTAAGTACTCATATCTATATCAAACTCTCAGCTGCTTACTGATGCTCATGCAGGAATATACTGGAGCTCTTAATCAGGTTCTGAAAACACAACCTCTATGATGCTGTCTCAAGGGAGTGAACTCAGTTATAGTCTGTTTTAAGCAACTTGAACTTCTAGCTTAGGTGTTACTCAGAGAACCAAAGTTAGGAGCCCATGTTCTATGATCAGTGCAAACAAGGTAACTACTCCAGGAGGGAAATTCAGTGAACCGAAACTGGATGCCTGAAGTCACTGTGCTTCTGAGTTTCCTGAACACTGTCCCTATAAAAATTGAACAGCTTTCTTAGGCTTTTAGAGACACTCTCTGGAAGATTGGGCTGCAGTAAGTTCAGAAGCAAGGTAGTCTCCTTTGTGCTTTTTTGAATGAAATTACTCCTCTGCCTTTGTAGTAAAGTTGATAGGAATGTGCCTGTATCTCATCTGCCACAGTGCAAAGCTTAATTACTGTTTTTAACCACTTAGGAAGATGAATTTGAGCTAAGGTACCAAACAGAGGGTGGCTGAGCATGTTTCTGCGTGCTGGCTCTGCTACAAAGGCAGCAACCTGTAGCAAATGTTGGAGATTGAATAAGTAAAGGTTCAGTAAGTCTTAAGTTTTGATTAAATGAAGCTTCAGCCTTGATAGCTGCATAATGCCACTTCTGCTATCCTTGGATATGTTCTAAAAATCATTTTAATAAAATAAACATATCAGTTTGTAGAGATCTGCTGGACATATCCAGCTGTATTTAAGTTTAATCCTTTTCACCTTGCTTGCTTTCTCCCTTGCAGTGTTTCCCTTTGCAGGCCAAGGGAGATCACAGTTTTAGTCTTAACTAATGTTAGCTGTGTCATGTTTCTCACAGCAGTTCTTCTCTAATTTCAGCTACCATCCTGCTAATCTGCTGAAGAACTGCCTAGTTGTTTCTCCCAGGGTACTGCCTTTGTCCTGTTCTGTGAAGGGATATTCTCAGTTTTCTCTGAGCATATTTCAGCCTGAATATATATTTCTGAACTATAAGCAAAAGAAAATAACTTTTTAGTCATTAAAACCATCGTGTCATTATTTTGTATATCACCTAGAAAAAGATTCTTAAAGAACTAATCATGGGAACCAAGGATGGCTTTATGCTTAAGGCAGACAGCCCTGGGAGTCACTATACCATTCCTGTCTCTCTGTAACCATGATTAACTTCTTTGTACCGTGATTTTCCAAAAATACGTTATAAATACAATGTCATTGTCTGCTGCAGTGGGGCATCATGAGGCTAAATTCAGACATTAATGTGCTTCAGTAGACAGTAGCCTGTATTTAAATGAGAGGTGGTATTTTCTTTGCTCCTATTCAGAATCAGTAATTATTTATATGGATTAGTTAAAGAGGTGAAAGTCTACATTAAAAGTGATCATTAGCATGGATAATTTGTTGCAGAAAATTGTGTATTGAACTGCTGATACTAAAACTAAGATTAAATGGTCTGCTGTCACTTTTGTCACACTACCCAGTGTGTTGTGGAATTTGTAGACATACATAGTTTTGAATTCGTATCTTCCAAGTTCAGTGCTTGTGTCCTTACCTTTAACCGTTCTTCCTCCCTTTGTTAAAGCCACTGGATTTCAGATAGGCAGTTTTCTTTAAATACCTAACTAGGGTAGGAAAATTATTTTAAAACTCTGTTTTCAGTAGTGATGACTGGTATGCTTTTGTCAACTCCTCAACTTCTAAAACACTGTAGCTGAGTATATGTAGGCCACAAAAATGTATAGCCTCTGAATTGCCTGGTGTCTTGATGCAAATTGCTACTGCACCCAATTTAAAGACTTGCTATTTAGCTTAAAGGCTCAGAAGGAACTGCACTGTAGTTAATGTTATTAGTAAACAACCGTGGTTGGTTTAATATTTCTTACAATATTGGATTACAGAGCTTTTAGAGAACAACAAAAATCAAGAAAAATGGAGATTGTATCTCAAATTTTGCAAGAAAAAGCTTCTATTCGCAAGCAGAAAAAAAGTCAGTCCTGTACTAAGGCAATTAAGGGTGGTGGTAAACTGGACGATTCTTTACTGTGGAGAATGAAAACATGGCAATATCTTGAGAAGACCTGCAAACATTCAGCTGGAGCAATATCACAGGTAAACAAAGGCCTAAGAATGAACTGTCTTTAGATGTACTTTTTGTCCAAGGTGCAGCTCGGTGAATGCTTTTGCCTGTGAGTAGCACAGGCTCCAGCCAAATCTCAGACAGTACAGAGGAAGTGCAGAGTAATTCCTCCATTAGATCTCTTAAGGACTGTCAGTCTCCCTTTTCTTGATTGTTGGTGCTTGTATGAATAAAGACATTGTCCTGTTTGGTGTGGGGTGGGTGTTTCAAGGGCATTTGTAAGGAGAGGTGAATTTTCATACACGTGAATCGCAACAGGCATCAAACCACGCGAAGTGTTCTCCCTTCCTGTTTAACTACCTTCATCCCTGAGTAAGGATTCAGATGAGTTTGTCAGCACAAGAGAAACCTTTCCACTGTGTTAGAAAGGAGATAGTGGTTCTCTCTAGACACAAGCTTCCTGGATGGGTTTTATTTATCTGCACAGTATTCCAGGGAGTACTGGCCTGGAAAATGGAGGTGGAGTGAACTGAATTCCCTGATGAAACCAGTGGCTTCAAGCGATCTTTAGGTCTTGAAAAGAAAAGAGGTGAAGGAGAGGTGTTGGTAGAAATAGCCATACTACAACAAAGTCCTTGGTCACCGTGTGACACACCACATTCAAAACTAGTCAGTGTTCTCGTGCCTGAGGACTAGTTTCTAGCCTGCTATAGTATACAGTTAACATCATATAGATGCTTTCAACATAAGATTTTGTCTGTATTCAGTGTATTAAGAAGGGATGGACCCAGGTTGTCATCTTTGGCCTCTGAGCTTTTTAGACCTGTCATTTTTCTGTGAAAAGATCTCCTCAAACTGTTAACTGTTGAAGTAACTGTCCTCTAGTAACTTTTAACTATATCTTCGAAACTTACATTCTTTCCCAGAAGTTGTGGTGCTCTCGGCCAGCTTGTTCCTCAGCTGGTGAGAGAACTGCTTCTGTAGGAGAGATTGCTGAAAAAACACCCCATGATGTGCTCTGTGAAAGTGGTGAAGATGAGAAAGAGAGGGACAAGACCCTGGTAGAACCAGAGTTCCCGGGACTCTGGAGTCAGGAATGTGACTTGCACAAGGTAAACGTTGTGGTATCTCTTATTAGAAACAGAAGAAAAAAAATCAGGATGAGATTGTTTTGTAATTGACTCATTGTGAAGTTAGTCTTTACAAAATATTGACAGTATCCATAAAAGTATTTTAATTAATTAGAGAAGTTTCATTTGCCTCTCTAGTAGTTGTATATATCTGAAGTAATGACACTGGCAAGTCCTGATTTAGGAACCTTGCTTAAAAGCAATAATTGTCTATTTTGCAGTTAAAATGCAGACTTTATTACCTAGATGTAGAGATTCAGATGTGAGAATATCATCAGAGTAATTGCTGTTTGATGCATCTTGCAGTATTTGTTACATGAAAGAGAAAACAATATTTCAATTTTAGTTTGGAGATATGTGGAGACATAATCACATCATCCTCGCTTGTTTGAGTTTAAAAAAACTACACATGACTTTCTATTGAGTTGGCAACACAGATTGCCTAGTATGGTACAAAAGAAGTTGTTTGCACATAAAGCAAAGAAGAGCATATCTTGTGGCAAAGTAGTAGCATTCCATACTCGAAACAGAAATAAATAATACACTCATAGAGTGGAACTGTGTAGTTAAGATCTTAAATGTTATTCCAAGGTATACTTGCATATGCTGCTTTCTTGAGATGTGGAAGATCTTTAAAAGCAGACTTCATAATCAATCAAAAAGCAATGTTGTTGATATATATTCATGTACTTGCATGAGAGAAGCACTGGACCATGACTGAGATGTTCCAGTGCAGTTAGCTGATTTTTTTTCTGAATGAGAAGTTTAAGAAGTTGATGGGGAAAAAACTCCTGAAGCACAGAAGATGTAATACTGCCATTAAACATTATGTCATGGTGTAAGCTGCAGAACAGCTGAGAAAAAATCAAATTCTTCATCCAGAAGTTGGGAGGCTGAGTTTGATCTGGAGAGAAACAGATGACATGAGCAGACTCTTCTACTTAGAGCTACGGATTCTGTGTTAGCGCTTGTTTACAGTCACGGTTTTTACTGATGTCCCTCATTAGATACCCAAAGAAGAAACGGCTCCACAGCAGCTGGCTACAGGGGGGGAGAAAAAAGAAATTTGTCAGAAAAACATGGAGGAATTGCAAACTGGAATTTTTTGGAAGCAAATGGTGTCTGGTCATGAATGTAAGGGATGTACGTTCTATAGCAAACCACGTTGCATTCACTTCAAGGTTAGTGGCCGTTTTACATAGGATGTATAAAGGTGATGTATGTATCTACTCCAAGTATATACTGATGTCTTGGTCAAAATTGTATTGCAAAAGGAAGAAAAAAAATCTTGTCTTCACTAGGTCTTTAGTCAAACCTGAAACAGTACTTGCCTTTTTCTCTAGCAATCTCTTAGGTAAGTTACACTCAGATTAAATAAACTGGTTATAAAATAGTTTTACTACTTAGGTGAAAATTACTCAATTATACACAGGAATTTAAATGCTGTTAGAAAGGTGAGCAAACGAGAAAAGAGATTGTTAGACTGTATTCCATGCTTAGTAAAAGGTGGTGTAACTGTTAAGTAGACATTTTTGTACATACATGATTACTACAAAATTGTGTCTTCAAAGAAGCCATGACCACAATCCAGTTCTGATTGCAGTTTGCAAGTGAGCATCATAAATATACCGGTCAGGAGAAAACTGGAGCTGCAGTTTATCTCTGTATTCTCATTAACAAGTATAGGGTGAGAAAACAGAATGCTATGTCTAGTTCCTCCCTGTACTTGAGAAGGTTGCAGGTGTGGCGCACCAGGCAAGTCCTCGGACTGTGTCAGAGACACGTGCTGTCGGTCAGGCTGCAGGACCTGGTGTCTGTGTGCTCACGTACGTGCCCAGGCGTTCGGGTTGCACAGTCTCCTGATGGCACCTCGTGCTGTCGTCTCCCGACACTCACTGCGGGACAAGCCCGGGCAGGCACCCATGCGGTGTTGCCCTGGCCATGCATCGTGGGTTCCTGGCTGTGTTCCCATGGCTTTGCCAGGGGTGGGTGTGGAGCAGCGCCGTGCTGTTGGGTGTACGTCGTACTCTCCACCAGGGCTGTGATCCCAGTAGGGTCTGTGCGCACAGTTATGGTAGTATTGGTTGGGTTTGTTGTTGCGTGCGTAAATGCTACTTCCCGTAATTCACGGCACCTGGTGTGTATTGTGTTCCCAGGATTTTGATGTTGGTCAAGTCTACAAAAAGAAGATAGTTTTGATAAATGGATCCTACAGTGTTAATTCTTGCCGACTAATGGGAATCAGTGAGTGGCTCAAGGACTTCATCAGTATTCGGTAAGTGAAATTATCTGTAGATTTGTTGCTTGTTTTAGCTTTGTACCGTAACAGGAGCCTTAACAAATAATGTAGCAAATTAAATAGATTTCAGTAAATATATCTAAGTTATTACATTCCGTTCTTGTGCGAGGAGGCCAGGAACTGTGTCTCAGAGCTGAGAAGTGAGAGGTCTGCTGCGCCTGGGCTGCGCGTCCTTGGTTTCTCTAGCGGTGATACAAGGGAGCAGTGCCTGGTCTGTGGAAAGCCCTGGAGACCCTGGGAACTGCCAGCCCTGAAGGAGTGGGAAAAGGATGCCTTCGTGGGTGCAGAGCAGTGAAGGAGCACCCAAGGTGCTTTCTATGCCAAGAGAAGATCTGTTCCTAGTTGTCACACTAGGGGATCCGTCCACCCTGTTCCTCATGGTGTTGAGGCTCAGCTTCACCTGCTTGGCGTCGGTCTGTCTGTAGCACGCAGGCAATAGTTCTTGCCTTTTAAAAGCACTTGAAGACTTTCTGGGTAAAACCTTAGTAAAGAATCAGCCTTTGTAGTGTTACAGTTGCAGCAGGGTTCTGTAGCTTGTCATTAATCTGTCACTCATTCTGACTTTCCTAAGTAATTAGTGCGAGTGGGGAGGGGGGGAACAAACAAAATCTGCCACTGTTATCAGAATAGGAGCTGGATGTTTCATACATAGCTTTAATTTGGAGTTTGTTAATTATCTCCGTAGTTTTGACCCACCTGGCAAAATACCTGCTGGAATGTCCTGTGAAATACTGGTAATGTTTAAGCCAATGGTAAGTGCACCTGAGTGCTGAGTTACACAATGATGAGAGTCCTAGTCTAATCCACTAGTCTGACTAAAAACATCATTAATTTCTTAACTGTTAACACAAAAACAAACTACGCTTCTAGAAAAGGTGCTGTGTGCCTGTTCAAGCTCTGTGAAATTGTAATAAGGTGTATTCGAAGGGCACGGTTTAGAAAAATGCCTCTCACTAAGTATTCTTGGAGTACATTTTGAAACTTGCCCAAAGGAAAAGATGTCTAATGTTGCCTAGCTAAAGTTAGCCGGGCGGTTACTGCTGGTTTAAAGCGGAAATGTAGAATCTGTAGAGATGCGTTTTAATATGTTACTCAAAGAATGAGTGAAAATATTTTTCATCAGACTACATGGGGTAAATCTTTGCAAATTACTTGATTACTGGTTTGGTTTTGTTTTCTAGATAAACGAAACTCTGGAAGGAGAAGTCATGTTTATGGCACAGACGGGTTCTTTTTCGGTTCCATTGAAATGCACAGCCAAGAGGTGCATTGTAAGTGGCTTTTTTCAGTATGGTCAGAGTCAGTATAACAACAGTACTAGAAAATGTGAGATAGCATAAACATTATTACTGAAAATATTTAGCAAGAGGTATTTATATTTTTTCTTTTTCCTTTTAAATGAAGGGTCTTTTTCCAGAAGACGATTCATTCCTTAGCTTCCCACATTACGCTGAGATTTATACAATATTATCTTAATGGATTTACTGAACCATGAACTGTAACTTCAGAGTGGAATTCACTGAAGTAGTTCTGCTTAGAAATTGATGACACCATGTTACATGGTGAATGGAGGGAAGAGAAATGGTGGCTGGAAATGAGCTCTCTTTTTCTTCCTGTAATTTTTGGAAGTTCCATCCCAGATCTGCAGTAGTTTATTCTTAACTTTCATTTTCTATGTAGACAAAAATCAAAATATCACAATATCTTTCTATCTCTTCTGGCATTTACAAAAAGTATATAATCTCGCTTTTCTTTCAGCATCTCAATCTTAAAATTCAGTATAGAATTCTGAAAAGCAGAGAACGTAATTTTCTTACTGTTAAGAGATGAAACTACAGGCAGCACTAACTTCTTGAGATACCTTAACTTCCTATGAGCTAACTTTCTTCCAGTATTTGATAAAAGCAACGACTTGTTTTTAAATTACTTCCTTCACAGCTAAGAGCAGCTTTGCCTTTGCAGGCCAAAAGAAATTCTAGCTGAGAATATACAATGCTAGAGGAGAAAGGTTATGCAAGGAGACACCTAGTATTGGAATAAGACTGGCAAATGAAAAATTTGGGATATACTGGGAGCATACTTAATAAAAATCAAAATAATTTTAAAAATGCTTTAGACATACGAAGGTCTTCCTGGAGTTTGTGATAGTACATTTCAATAAATTGCATGGGTAAGACGGCATGTGAAGTTTCTTTACTGGACTGCACACACTTCTGTGCACAGGGAAATGAATCGAGAATAATCTGTTATAATAGCTGACCCCAGCTGACCCAAGGGATATTCCTTATCATATGGCGTCATGCTCAGCATATGGAGCTGGGGGAAGAAGGAAGGGGGGGATGTTCGGAGTGATGGTGTTTGTCTTCCCAAGTCACTGTTCTGCGGGATGGAGCCCTGCTTTCCTGGAGATGGCCACACACCTGCCTGCCCATGGGAAGCAGGGAATGAATTCCTTGCTTTGCTTTGCTTGTGTGCGCAGCTTTTGCGTTACCTATTAAACTGTCTTTATCTCAACCCAGGAGTTTTCTTGCTTTTACCCTTCCGATTCTCTCTTTCCTCCCACCAGGGCTTTGCTGCCAGCTGGGGTTAAACCACGACAGTGCCCTGAAAGTGGGAAGAGTTCAGCTGTAAGCAGGATGTTAGCAAGCAACCAAGTTGTCTTTGTCTTTTCCATGCTTGAACTTGAATTACAGGCCTCTCATTATCATATACCCAGTTACAAAGTCCTTAAATTCTATATGAAGTAGTGTATTACTTTTTAAACCGGTTGTAAACCATGGTAGCTCAAAGAAACAAGGCAGGATGTGTTACAAACTGGTACGCAGTCACAATATGATGTTAAATGCTGCTTGGTTCTCAGCTTGATGCTTGTAAAACCATTTTACTGTAACACAAGAGCAACAATGTTGAATTGGTGTGTGAATATTACCTACTTCCAGAGTAACTACCTGAAGACTTATGCAAGCTGCTACTATGAACAGAATGTAACCTGTTTTTTCCCTTGTCATGTAGTGAACTGAGATGGAAGTGGCTCAGTTTAACAAGACATTGTTAATGAGTTTAATGAGTCCTACAAAAAAGCAGAAGGATACCCACAGTTCATGTTGTTATTTGATACCATCTTTGAAGTGATAATAAGAACTTTAAAGTCCTATTCTTGAAAAGGTGGATGCTCATTCGGTTGATGTTACTGCCTATCTAGGACAGTAGTCATTAATGGTTTATCTTCTTGCAGCTGGCACTAGATAAAGAGCTCATTGACTTTGGCAGCCATGTGGTGGGAGAGACAATTTCACGGACCATCAACCTGACAAACAGTGGAGCTTTGGGAACAAGATTCAAAGTTCAGATGTCAGCAGGTGCCAGTAGTACATGCGGAGCAACAGCAAAATCTTCTCCTGGAAGAATGGTAGGTTCAAAAGCATTTCCCTAAATTGATAGAAACATTCTGCTTTGCAAAGTGTGGTAGAATCATACAGAATCATAGAACAGCTGAGGTTGGAAGGGACTTTGGAGGATTGTCTGGTCCAGCCTTCGGTAGTTTGTTTATGTTTGGGTTGGCACACCTTAATATTATCTGTTAGACCCTCAAATATCACAAGACAAATTTAAAAACAATTATTTGGGGGGGGGGAGGAACCAACAATGATAATTTTTTTAACACTTTTAGTCATTTATGTCATTATTCCTATTTTCTCCACATCCATAAAAATTAGGAGAAAATACTTTAGTTAAAAGAGGAGATTGACAGAGCTATTTAAAATCCCAGCTCCTGGACTTGAGAAAAATGCCAACTGTTGTAAAACTAGCAATAAAGTAACGAGAATTGGGAGCACTAGCCTGTGATCTTCCTTTAAAAATTCAGAGCTGTTCATTTAAATTTCCTGTCAAAGGAGGACAGTCACAGGTATTGACAAGCTGTTGTTACAAGGGAAGAAGTTGTCTTGGTCAAAGTAAGAATTACATTGAGGGCTGTTGCCTGAGCATTATAATAATAAGCAGTGTTAAAAGAATTGAAGGCAGATCTCTCAAAGCACTAGTGGAGCGAATGCAAGCGATTGTAATATTGTCCTGTGGAATGTCCTGGGTGGGCATGAAGCGGCGACTGTTGAAGAAACGTGCCAAAACTCAGATGCTTGGCGCAGAGCTGACAAGGTGCGTGGCGGTAGACCTGATATCGATTGCTCCTACAGTGTGCCAGCTTCAAAGTTGACAGAAAAGCGAGGAATCCCAACAGCTGTGCTCCTCCAGGCAGCAGATAATTTTAAGTGAAAAACACTCAAGGAAGCATGCGTACAATCACCTTGGCATGTCAGCACTGTGGGGCAGATTTCTGGGAAGACTGAACAGCTTAAGTCTGAACACATACTTGCTCCTTTTCTAAATAAGTTGTGGATTTTATTCTTAAAGTGGGGAAATCTTCAGATTTAAAAAAAAAAACCACCAAAACCACAACCAACAACAACCACCCACCCACCCACCCTGGTACGAACTTGTGCTTTGTAATTCCTGTGTTGATGAGTATCGTAAATGTTCCTTTTTCCTCAAGTGTTGCATAGATAGTACCCATAAATAGATGATTTCGTAGATCCTTGACCAGAGAGAATAGCACTACTAGGTTGCATATCTTTGTTTTGAAGTGTCTACACGTTCTTGTAAACGCAGTGCAGATACTTCATCTTTGTTCCATCAGTGCAGTGTCTAATTTCTTTGATTGTTGAACAGCAGTTGGCTCAGATGGTTTTCAAAATTCTCTACTTGGTAATCTAACCTAGTTTTAAGTTCTAAGAAAAGTTGACCTCTCTTTTGAAATGCTAGATTGAATAGAATGTACAGTGAAACTGCTGAGCTGTTTGCCATGGTTTTCAACTCTCATACTATCCTTACGTTAAAAGTGTGGTTCAAATAAAGAATGTGTGAAATAACACTGTCTGTATCCATGGTTTTCCTTCTGCATTCTGTCTCTTGTAGGTGTGTAATAAACAGAGGTCTAGTTTTAGCAGACTTAGTTTTGACATAGAACTGCCTGTGTTTCCACTAGAAAATTGTTAGTTCTGTTAATTGTGAAATAACAAACACTATGTTGTATTGGTCCCATTATATTTTTTGCCTGTTTTGGGCAGCCAGCAAAAATTAAATCTGCTCACCGATAAAGGTCTAGTAGAACGTGCACTTTCTAAAAAGTGCAACACACTTCTCCATTTATAATGTGGAACAGTTGCAAGAAAACAAGTCTGATTTGCAACTGCGTGATGAAATTGGAGCTGGTGCAAGCTAGATGAACAGTCACAGTAGAAAATGGGGTTTTTTGTGTTTTCTAATAGGTTACTCGACATCTCAGTGACTGTGTCCCTGAAGAAGTCAGCAATAGTCCTGTGACCTCTGTAGTTGAAGAGGAGGAACAAGTTTGTCCTGACCATAGTGAAGAAACGACCCACTGTGTAGCCCCAGTGGAGCATCAGAGGACTGAGACGAGCCCACACAGTAGTTCCAGAGGTGAGATGACTACTTAAGAAAACCGGCAGTGCAGTTTCCCGGGCTAAGCATTATCCATTTGTAGAGCTTCCTGTAACGAACCATGGAATTCAATTTGCAAAGCTACTCAGTAAATTAAGTAGTTCATCATTCTAGTAGTAACGTTATATTTCTTTGTATGCTGCCTCACAAAAAATGACTAAAAATAATGTACTGACACCATTATATCAAAAGCAGCGGAGAATCTCACTTCTCACTAGTGCTCAACAATCCAGTCTCAGAAGAATACACAAACTGACTGGCTTACAGAAACTGCAGAATTGTTATCATTCTGGTCTCAGCAACTGACTACCCACTTCTCAGAATAGAAATCCACATGACAGGTTTATTTTTATAGTCTGTAATTCTAGGAACAAGGAAGCAGAAAGATGAACCTCCTCAGACATTTTCCATCTCATTCCTGATGTTTACTATGTGCTTAATAAAATGCAGTCTTGTAGAAGAAAGACTTTCTTAATTTCTTATCTATATTCTTTAATATTTCTTCTGGATATTGATCATTCCAATTGCAGGAAACGAAAAGTTCCATGAAAAGGTGGTGGGTGGTTTTTTCTTTTTAAACCTAGGATCTATATTGTGAAATGGAGTGATTCCATAGATCACGGTAGCTGTCTCTGCAGAACATGTACCTTTAAAGGATGTTTTTGGACCTTAAAAAAAAAATTCCATAGCTTTGGCACACTAATGTATCTCATGACACCTGGATCTTTTTCCTGGTTAATGCAAAGCATATGGTTGCCAGTTGATTACTGCCGTATGGTCCAGAGTCAGCTTTGCCTCTCTCGTGATGCATTAGGTTAAGGCACTCCGAAGCCCTGGTGGGAGACTGTTTAATTAAAAGGTACTTATTATTGCAGTTGTTCTGAAAATAAAGTGAAGCAGCTCTGTCCTTTGCTTTGCAGGTTCCCCTGACTGACATTGCTTTGTCCCACTGAAATTGTTCTTAAAGCCCAGTTCACGCTTTCAGCTGAATTTGCATTCTTTGATGTAACAGTCTTCGATATATGCTTTGTCCTACTGAAACATTCATGTTGTCGTTCTGTAGCGGAAGGCTCAGGCACCAAAGGTGGGCTTCTGGACTAGGGCAAAGTTGTGTGGCCAAACAGCAATTTCCTTCTAGATGTGTATTTCCCCATCATTGGTATACATTATTGGATTTGCAGTAGTGACCAAAATCAATGTACTTCTGCTCTGTTTGGTTTTGTTTAACGACTAGATTGACACATCCAGTGTTTTGTGAGGTTTTGTTTGGTTTTTTCCCCAGAACAACTTGGTCAAGATGTATTAAATTCCAGATCAGATCTAGACACAGACAATGCACGTAATCTAGTGGAACTTTCTCCTGAAGAAACACCAGACGAAATTATGCTTGGAAAGGTAATGAATATCCTGAGAGACAGGCAAGATTTTCACTAGTCTAAGCCTAGAGCAGATGAATTGCTTTGGCTCTGGTGGGAAATGCTTAAGTAAGGATCAATTTCAAGCTCACTGGACTTTGCTGTATCACAGTTAATTCTTAAAAAGAAATCACATGACATATTTGCCCTTTCTTTTGATCTATAAAGACTTGAGCTGAAAGATTCTGTAGAGATGTACACTTCCCATAGTTTAACGGGGGTTTTTGTCAAACTTTCTGCTGTGTCATTCTGTGGTTATACTAAGTCTAGTGACAACACAGAAGATGGAGCAGGAAGAATGTCTGGGAAATGTCAAACTTGACCATATTTTAAAAATCTGGGTATGAGAGTCCACATACTGGTTGGTGGCGTTTAGAAGCGTTTATGGCTTCTACCTATGCATGCAAAAGGCAGGTGCACTTAATGCTGGAATCAGTAGAGCAGATCTTTGGTAGCACAAGACAGCTTCTCCCTGTTTTGTTACATATTCACCAGTATATGATGGAAACACTTTGGTAAACCACATTACGCAGCTGCCATACGGAGTCTTGTGGTAAAAGGAGACTCTTGGTGCAATTCTGACCGTGCCTGGTTGTGAAACCACGTGTCATGCCAAGTCTTTTCCCCGCACTAAACCTAGGGAGCTGCTGATACTGATTTTTCCCCTGCACAGTGCATTCAATCTAGTTACAGACTAGGTGTAATTGAGTGTGTGTGCAGTATGAGTGTATATACTGCTCTATTTCAATACAATTTATAGCCAACTACAGCAATACAGTCAGATTTTCATTAAAAACATGTTATTTCTTGTTTAGGTTACTGAAGGTGAAATTGGACCCTTCAGCTCAGTCAAACTTCAGATTATATTTGTCCCAGCTATCCCTGGGGACGTGCGGGCAGAGTTTGTGATCATGTTTGACAACTCAGACTGCAAACCGGTGAGTGATTTTGTGCAAGACTTGCTTCAGAACACTGTAGAGTTTAAAATCCTCCTACTTCTGCTTTTCCCAAGAATTAAAATTGCTCAGAATCCTATATCAGAAACAGGAGAAGGACGTAGAGGAAGATGTGTTTATGAATGTTATAAGAAATAACAAGGTACCATATGATTATGTATTACATGGTTTGACGGGAGGTTACTTTGTACATCATGGCCCTTCTTTCTGATGCAATATGGTTATTAAACCTGTTGCTTCTCTTAAATTTCTGTGCAAATAATCCCGATACTCCCATTTTATCAGACATTGTGCTGGAGAACATCTAATGTCCTGGAAACAAATACAAAAGTATTCTTCTCTATTCCCAACCTACATAGTTTATTTTCTTTCTGCTGTATCAGAATTGGAATTACTTAGCATGCAGTAGTGAACCTGATGTGCGAAAGCTGGAAGAGATGACAACTTTAGTTACCACTTCAGCATATTTTGATTCCACGCTTTATTGGAAGCCAAATTCTGCCTGGGAACAGTTCAGAGAAGCTTGCTAAAAAAATAAAAACCTCCAAGCAGCCCCGTAGGCTGGTCTTGGCTCTCCCCACAGTCTGTGATGGGGCAGACTGCAAAAGGAGCTGCAGGTCCATGCTGAAGGCTCCCATGAATGCCCTCTCTTCCAGAATTATTTTATCCAAGTCTGAGCTATGTGGTGGCTGATGTTAGCCCTGAGGTCATTATAGGAGGTGCAGCACTGTGCTGCCATTGCTGTATTTCTTCCTTTGCTGGCTAAACAAGCTGCAGTCTCTTGAGTTTCTGAATTATGGCACATTCACTTAAGCTAGATGCACTTTAAATGTTTCTTTTCAATATCATGGGCAGCATGCTATTCCTTTACGTTCTCTGTCAAAGAACCCAAACCAAAGAGTAACTCTCTCTTGCTGCTGAGACACCATAACATCTAGGTTTTATTTTACAAATGATTTTCATAGCTTTGCCTAATTAAAGAACCTGTTGCAATATGAATAATAAAATATCTTACTCAGCTGTAGTTTATAGCAGAAATTCTTGCTCTGTCTAGATCAGTAAGAATTTGAGACTAACAAAGCCAATTACACTCTTGATTGATGTGTTAACAGCTGTGCTTTAGTGCCGTTGGAGTCTCTGTTGATGTGCCGGTTTGGGTGCTCAACCCCAACGTTGACTTGAAGATCTGCATGTATGACCGACTTTATCAGGATTGCGTTGTTGTTCAAAGCAGGTGAGCTACCCTTTTGTTATCACCTGCTTCGGTAGCTAAATAATGAGATCTTAAGTCACTAGGTGATGTCTTGAGGTTCCATTGTTACAGACCCATTTTGCCATCATAGGAAGCTGAAGAACAGTGTGGGTTTTCCCTTGGCATTTTGGGAGGATATCCTGATTACAAGCCCTCCAAGTTCCACACTTCTGTGGAATCCATCCATCGAATCCATGTCTCTCCAATTTAGAGACTAGGATGTCGTGTGGGACAGTGTCAAATTTGCACACTAAATGTTAGGGAGATAAATGTGTCTCAAATTAAGTGCACATTGGGTATAATTGGTTTAGCCAGGAAATTTTATGAAAGAATATTTTGATATTTCTCAGCTATTTTACTTTAATTAAAAGTCTATGGGAGACTTATGATCTGGAAGCCAGCCTCATGCCAACTGTTCTTTATTGGTCAATCACCAGTCTTTCCAGACTTGGGATATGATGCTGGATAAATCACATCAGTCCTTTTGCATTTACTATAAAACAGGAAGGGTACAACTCTTCCTAACCCATATAGGCATTAAGCATTGTGCTGGAGTGACAGCTACCGTGTAAGTACACAGATAGTGACCAAACACCAGTTTACAGGGGAAAAAAATCTGGGTGTTTCTGCAGTCCAAGTCAGTCACGTCTGAAGACTCGTTCTGTTTGCACTGTAATGTAAAGATAATATTTCAGCTCCTTGGCTTCCAGAGATTTCATGCTATTAGAGAGTGGTTACATGAACTTTTATTCTCTTAATTGCCTTCAGGTGCTGGGTGTCTTCCCTCTGCCTAATGCAGTCACTATTGAATGCTTATTTTAACAATTTGCATTTCTTAGATTCTATTTAAATAGGATTGGGGTGGGTTTGTAGGAGGGTGGGGGAGAGATTGGTTCTGTGGAAGGCATCCATTCTAAACCTCTTACCAGAATTACAGACTGCAGAGATTCTTCACAGTTGGAAAGAAATGAGTAAAGCTGTTATCTCAGAAATTCAGCTTACAGATATGACAAGCACAAGTTGTTATGTAAGTGATTTTACTTGGTCTAGATAACCCAGGGATAAAATTTGTAAGTATAGAAGCAGAATAACTCTCCTAATGAAAACTTAAGATTTCAAGGGGATCCCAAAGATAGAAGCTGTCAAATTGCTTAGGGCAAAACTTCTTAACTGAGGGAAAAATCCTGCTGATTCTTTGCCAAGTTTCACTAAATTAAGAGCACTTAATATGTAGTATACTGTCCTTAGTACCTTGGCAACTCAAGTCTTTGATTTATCACCCGGTTCTCCATAGTTAGGAAAAATTGTCTTGGTTGTACAGTCTTTTGGGCTGAAATTCAAAGTATTTCATGTGCAGGAATATCAACTTTATATCCAGCAAAAGTAGATAGATTTCATCACTTGGATGTGGTGCCTGACAAGTTTCTTCCTCTCATAGCTGTTGAAATTTTTCTGTAGCGTGTATCAAAGAGGATTCCTCATTGTTACACAGTACATGTCAAACCACTTCTCAAACAGAATGAATTTAAACTGCTGAAAACAGCTATAAATTACGATCAGTCAAGAGCAATTTCTTAGGTTAGACAAGTAAGCAGCTGTATTTTAAGCGTAATAGTCAAAAACTGGGGAAAGGTAGTCTTGCGAAGGTCTTTGGTCTGGAACTGTGCGCAGAGAAAGGATCCAGAGCCAGGGACAACTATCAGGCTAGCAAAGAAGCGTCCAAACTGCTGTCAGCATACAGCCAAAAATAAGTTTGTTACAATGGCTTTACGTGTGACCTGTGTATCAGCTAAAGAGTTACTACAGTGCTGTCTGTGAACGGATGCTCGTAGCAACCCTTCACGAAGGAGAAGGTAAGGTTACCACAGCCTAGCCAAAAAGGCTGCTTGTCCAACAACTGCTGAAATGCCTTAGCGAGCAAGAACTGATGTTCAGATCCAGTAGTGTGAAATCTTATTAGCATAATTTCTAGAACACAGATTCTTTAATTAAATGTTAGCTAGATACTGAAATAATCCTGCTATTCAGGAATATCTTACAGATTTCTGCTCCAATCCCTAAGTAGTTATAGGGCAAAAAAAAACCCAAATCAAAACCTAAAACTGGTAGGGAGAGACTTCTTTAGATTTTCAGGGCAAAATCTGACCCAGACCTGAGGGAGATGATGTGTTAGAATAGGCTTTCGTTCGCCACCAGTACACGCTAACATCTGACAGAAGCAGAGCAGAACAAACTTGCCTGGATCTTACTGCTGCTGCAGTCTCTGACATCGTAGTCTATAGCATAAGTAGAAGATCAAGTCTTCCAGTTAGTTAGATAGCGCTGGCACCTGAGTGCCCCAGCAAGCTCTGTAGAATTGCGAGATGTTAGTTAATACTGGGTTTGGTGTGGGGTTTTTTTCTGGTCACATAGAATGCAGTAATCAGGAAGCATAAATAAGCAGCATAAAGGGTGAAAGTGTCTTATCAGAATACTGTCCAATATAAATCACTTTGAAAAGTAATTTATTTGGCAGGTTATAATCTGCACTGATTTAATGAAGTGGTATATCGTTCTCTTAGATTGTCAACAGTCAGCAATCATGCCAGGCTCCCAGTGCCACATGCTCTAGCTGTTGATGCAGAGCAGGCCATCTGGGCTGACAGCTTGTAAACCAGTCCAGGAGAAGGAAAATGACAAGCTGAAATATTTGTAAATTGCTTGGCAATTTTGCACTTAAGCATAAAATTCCAAACCAGGGTTTGGTCTGTGGCTATTGCTGTGTTATAATACGGCCAGAATTCAGTAAGCAGGGAGACGTTTCCTAGCTTCCAATATGCCATTCATAGGGCAAATTGATCCCAAGTTTTAGCAGAGGAACTGGCAGTACTAGCTTAGCCACACCATGACTTGTAGCCCTGTAGAATCTCTGCTGTTAGGGCAGAACTTACAGGAGATCTGTGAATTCACGTTTATTTAAAAGAAGTCACCGTGGTTTTGGGGAGAAACACTGAGAGCAGTGCTGCTTTTGGTTATTTCTGGTAGAAGACAGCCACCCCACCCCTGCCCCGATTTTGAGGTTTTTTCCTGCCTGTACAGGCCTAATTTTTGGTATTGAAGGTTTTGAGATAATTATGATGATAATGAGGATGAATGGAATTCACAAACTGGGTACATGTGGATGTTTTAGGTGTGTTATGCTCTTTCAGGTTCATTCTTTTGGTTCTTCTGACTACAGGCTGGGACATGAAGTGCTTGTCAGCCGCTTAAGCAGCATCTCGGTATCCTTGGCCCCACGTAGGGGCCGCTGGTCTTCGTTTTGCTGTTTCTCAGACAGAATAACAGGTCTCTCTTTGTTGCATCCCACCCACCACCAATTGTTAGGTAACCTAGATCCAGCATTACAGGACGACTACTCCTGTTCCATCCTGAGTGGGTTCTGTGCTGCAGCTAGGACCAATTAGGTGTCTCAAACATTATGTGAGTCATTCCTGTTGATTCAGATGGAGGGAATGTATGTTAGGAGCAAATAACTAGCTGATAGTTCACAATAATTTGGCTTTGACTTTCCCCTGACCTGACTTACCACTGTGCTGCACTTCGATAATTATGTTCTGATCAGCTGTGTATATTGCTTGAAGTACAGCTGGGGTTTACTTACAGTACTTCCCAAATCTTGTATTCTCCTTTAAGTATAGAAAACAACTGTGTGATTTTGCTGTAGCGGTTTTACATGCCCACCATTTTCAAAGGAAGCTTGGAATTGTTATAATCGTAATGTAGAGATGCAAGGGTGGGGGCGGGGGGACACACCAAACTCCAAGAGCAAATGTTGCCGAGATGGCAGGACGAGTAGCCTCAAAGCCACCTAAGCGTGTCTGATCTGTTTGCAGAGCAAAAGCCACGCTGCGTTTGAAGTTTGAAGTATGCAAAGAATTGAGTAAGCACATGGAGCTGCTTCCAAAAACAGGTTACATTCAAGCTCAGTCATCCTTCAGCGTGCAATTGAAGTTTCTGCCCAGGTAACCTAACAGCATTCATCTTTTCAGTATTTAAGACAGTATCTGTAGGAGGCTGTCAAAGTTGAGCAGTCAGTTTTTTCGTCCTTCACACTGTAGCAGGCTGGACTTCACACTGCTGGTGTCAATGCAGTCCTAGGCTCCCCCTCTCTTCCCCTTAAAAGTTGCCAGATGCTCAAGGAGGAAATTAACTTGGATCACCTACCTGTGAGGAAATGCTTTTCCTGTGGTGACAGCAGCAGTGTGAAACCTTAGCAGTTGCATTCCTGGTAGGCTGCTCCTGTTTCTGCGGGGAAGCTATTCTTATACAAGAGAGAGGTGGTCTAGGCAGGTGGCTGCTTCATGGATCACTGACTAAGTAATTTCTGGGCAAGAACTCCTGTGCTTGCTAATTAAGGTAAGAATAGTTGGGCTTCCTGTTCCTCTCTCTCCTACCCATGTGCGTTTTTCTGCAAAATATGAATGTATTGATCTTGAATTTCATGTGGCGTTTTGTATAACATCATCCAAGATGCTAAAAGCCTTATCCCAGCAAGTTTCTCTTCTCCGTTTCATGATACATCTACATATACAAACATAACTCAGTTACAGGAAACAAAGAATTCCAGTTTTTAAAAATTTAAATTCAAGAGCTCTTGTTGACCACTGTTAATTTTATTTACCTTGTCGTTGCCATCCTAAAGAATTTAGCAGGACATTTCAAATATAGATTAAATTATATAGATCTTAATTCTGGTGTACAGCCAAATACTTCAGCAGCTTCTGCATTGATTGCTGCTGCAGACCTGCTGCTTTTGTCGTGTAGGTGATCTAGTCCCGCTGATGTAAGTGCATTTGGATTTTCAGTGATGTGCTCAGCATCTCTGGATTCTAAATTGAGAGTCTAACCACCAATTTGGAAATTTCACCAGGTTAATATTCAAAGAACTAAAAGTATTTACAGTTCTTCCAACGTCTCGAATCCTATCAGATTACAACAACAGTAACCATTATTATGACATTTTTCAGTTCCTAACTTCAGATGCTGTAAAGCACTGGTACGCTTACTGAGGGGATAGAAGCATAGCTTGGATTTAGGACATTAATCGTCCTTTGAAAAAGAGGGAAGCTTCAGAAAGGAGATTTGATGAGATTAAGGCATTTCTGACACACAAAATAAGTATCAGGCTGTTTCAGTATACAGGTCAGTTTTAAAAGACCCAACATGGGGGGAGTGTGCGTATGACAGAGGAAGATGAGCTTGGTACAAGCTGCTGTGAAGTACCGAGCGAGTGGCACACTTCTGTAAGTGCCTCCTCGTTGACTTAGTATTACAGACGTGGTTTTCTCGGAAGAAAGAATAGCTATATTAAAAGTAACACGGAAGTAAAAAGAAGCACTCGTTCAGCAATACTAAGTGAATAGTTAGATGACTGAAGGCTTGGGAAGGTCTCCTGAGGGTTCTGTGCACACCGAAGCGCTTGGTCAGATGTTACAATACTCACAACTTTCTGGGGGTTTGAAGCAGACATTTTGTGTTTATTTGAAGGCAAGTTCTCTAATCTGCTGACTTTCAGAATTCCCAAATACCACATCTTTTAGTTTTTCTGCATTTGGAACTAGTCCTGCAGATGCTGGCAGTCTAAATCTGATTTGTCTTTTATGCTTCTCTTTAATTGCTTTTAAGCATGATGATGCCATTTTCAGAGAACTATCTGAAGGATTTCAGTATCTTTTCCCCAAGGCATAACAGCTAATTTAGAGTCCATCACTGTATGTACAGTTACGATTCCCCGCCCCGGATTATTTTGTAATACATGAATTTCTTTTGCTGTTCTAATGTCCTGTGACAAAGTGAAAGCTGATACTTTATTTCCTACCTTGCATTTAAGTCCAGTTCCTATCTTTAAACAAGTTCGCAAGACCTTTGAAGATCACCTCCTAAAGTCACAGTTCAGACTTGCAAAATAACAGCCAGCGAGATTTCAGATCACCATGGTGACTGAGTGGGTGCTATTTATTCATTAACTATTCTGTAACAATAGGTTAAAAAATTGCATGTAATTCCAGTAGTAGTAGTAGGAACATTATCACTGTGGAGACCTAAGAACAGGAAGCAATTCACTCTGATGCTGTCAGACACTATAAATAGACCAGCAGAGCTAAAAATGCTTTTATATTGTCTTGGCTTGAAGCTCTGAAACTGAGCTTACGAGAGCAAGATGCTTCAGCTACAGAAACCCCACATATTTCTTACAAATTACTAATCTGGTATATAATCAGACACTATTGGTCTCCAAGTTTGTTTCACTTTATTTATCTCTGTGCTTTGTGATACAGTTGGTTTTGCCTCAAACTGGCTGGTAATTAACTAACATCAGTGTCAAAAGGAAACATTGCCTAGGTTGGGTTGGTTAGGTGCTGTGGTTGCAGCAAAGATGCAGAAGGCTTATATTCTAAAGTAAGCTTTAAATTTTCAGAATTTTAAATGACTGGATGGCATTTAAAAAAAAAAGGATAAATGGATGCAGAGCTCTGTGGATAACTCCTTTAAACTCCTGTATGTCCAAAGTCTTGTCTTTTATTTAAAAAAAAAAAAATATCCAATGTTGACTTACAAGGCCAGTTATTCTAACTTCGTTGCTAGGTAGCCTTGCAGTCCGTGCGTGCCCGCTCAGAGCAGGTTCTCTGGAGGTGCACCATTCCATAGGAGACCTGAGACAAGTCCGTAATATTTCTGATCTGATTGCTTCTTGTTTTTCTTGGCCAGAAGGTGGAACTTCATAGGTCCCTAATTTTTGATTGGCATTTTCTTCCACCATTTTCCCTAATACGTGGATGTATCTTGCATACAAGATTTTAGTTAGACTTCACTTTGGTGAGGCATTGGATTTGCTGCTTAACGAACTATATATGTGAATACTCCTATTTAGGCACAAATACTGTGTTAAGTTTAAAAGCTGTGAGTAATAAAACTTTTAGACCTTAAGTAACACGTTGTTTGGGGTTTTGTTCAGTTTTTGTTTGTTCAGAAATACATCCATCAAAAGTTTATTATTCCCCTTAACTTGAAAACAGTCAAAATATTTTTATGAAATGGAATGTACTTTTTGATTTTTAGGCACTCCCTTCCTGAAGATGCAGGGAGCTATTTTAATGAGGAGACAAGAGTTCTGGAAGTTCCAGTCACAATACTGATTGTGGATAAGGTTAGTAATCTTTGTTACGCTGGTTATCAGACTGACAATAGATGTAAAGGGTTATTATGAAGTGCTATGATAATAGTAAAAGGTGCTTAAAGGGATAACACAGATTTGATAGTCTCTTCTTGTCAGCGTGTTTACGATACAAAGTTAAATCCTTCCTAGCTAGTGCTCATCTATTCCCTAGTAGTTTATTTTGTACCAGAGAGTTGTCAGACACCATAGCACAGTCTTTTTATTCTGACCCGTACTGCAGATGTAGCGTATTTGTAGCGTTCACATTTCCTGGACATGCAGGTGTGATTCCATTCTAGCATACGGATTTTGAGATACAGATACTTCTTTTTTTTTAAACTTTGCTTATCAAAGAGACATTTCCTACTGCTTATTTTTGCAGAACAATGAGGCTGAAGTTCAAGATAGATATGTTACATTTATATGTGCTATTGTTAAGGAATAAAGTAGAATAACTTTTGGGGGGTTACCTTTTTGGATGACATTTCACTTAAATCCTGTCACACAATGCTACAGATGGAGGTTTTTATCCTGTGCTCTTGCATTTGTTTCAGGCTAAACAAGTTAATTTTACTGTCCATGCAATTGTTACTACTTCTGATTTGGAAATCAGTCCAGCACAGATCAATTTTGGATACTGCACAATCTATGAAGCTGTGCAGGCAAGTGTCACGCTGACAAACAAATCCATCTTGCCACAAGAGTTTGGATTTGTGGGACTTCCAGAGGTATGTCGTTATCCCCCACACACCTCTTCTTCTATCAAAATATATTATTATGAAAACATGTTTCAATGTGAGTGTAAATAAATCATAAATGTTTCTTGCAAACCCATGGAAATATATCTGCCTGCAGCACTATGAAAACAAGCGGATTAGTTCCAGTACTGCTTTGTGGAAATTTCATCTTCTTATACCCTGAGCACTTTCCAAGCAGTATAAACATCTTCGAGGTGATTTTACTGTTCTCACCTACATAACATTATTGGGCTAACTTTGTCCTATTAGAATACCTATTTTTTACATCAAGAAATCTACCAGCTAACCTGGTGCACTTTTCTTTCAGACTCACAGGTCGCTTATAGCACTGAATACAGCAGGCTTAGGGATGTTGCTTTGGCCTCGAGGCTGAGCAATATCGCACAGTTTGCATCCAAATGCCTGAACACTGTCTGTAAAGCAGGATGGCCGTGTCCAAACTGCTTCCTGGGAATCGTCCCCTGAACCATGCCTAGGCATTTTCTGACTGTCAGTTGACATGGAAGCTAAATTAATCGCAGGAGCTGCCAGTTTTGTGTGGGCTAGGTCTACTGAATTTTTTTTTTTGCAAAAAGTTAGCTGTTCAAGCTTCATAATAGCATGATGATCACAGTGTGAAATGGTTTGGCATATTGGAATCGGAGCTAGAGGAACTTGACATTTAATTAGGCATTCTCCCCTTCTCTGCTGTTTTAGGGATTAAAATCAAGGAGTTAGCTAAAAGAAATTGGAATCTTCAGCTTCGTTAAAGCTTTACTTCACAGCATGTGTTTCATGATTAGCTTAAAATGTGATGGGGAGACATTCTTAAGTCGTCATCAACTCATAAACACAAACCAATATACATTTGTAGATATTAAACTGATACTTGTCACTCTGGGATCTGCACATCATACAGGAATTGGCTCTTCAGAGATACAGGGGAGCTGTTGAGATTCTTACCACATTTCATTCAGTTGTCTATGGAGAGTAAATAAACATCATTAGAGAAAGGTGATTACCATAGATGGTAAGAAGCTGGGGAAGAGATTCTACTGAAGTCTGAGTTAATGGATTTAATGCATTTCAAGTTACTTTGAGATTAGAAATCTGCATGTCAGTCAGACACTAGTCACTAACTCAAATGAAAGATTCTCGCTAGAAGGTTTCTGTTTTCCTGTCACTTGTATGTTTAATAACAAAATTTTCTTATCTTGCCAGTAATGTCTTATTTTAATTTGTTTAATAATTGGTAATTTAACTACTAATTTCTTATTTTAATAACAATTTCTTATCCTGCCATTTTGAAGTTTGTTGAAATCCAGCCCAATGACGGACTTGGAATTCTTCTTCCCCTTGAAAGCCTGACATTGGACATAATCTTCAAAGCAAACAAGGCAAGAGAGTACAGCTTTGAACTAACCTGCAAGTCGGAGATTAATAGGTATGTTAAGAAACTGATTGAGTAGTAGGTAATCTAGAAGTCTAAATCGCATTGGATTTCCACTGTTAAGCTAGTTCAGAAATTAGCCCCCTGCCTACTTTGAGGTAAGGCTAGGGTAAAAATGTGAGGCAGGGAGGAATTCTCTGGTTGACAAGAGTTGCTCAGTGCCCGTTAGTTTCATCTTCATTTACATGCCCGTCTTCACTGAGCTGACTTTTCCCATCCCACCTGAATTTATCCTTGCCACATGTCCAAGCTGCAAGTTTGCCCCAGGTCATTTTAACCTGCAATGTTCTGCTTGCTTTTTCAGCAGAATTACTGAAGGATTTTTTTTTGTAAAAAATGCTGCTAAAATAATGATGGCATAAACTTTGATCTGACTGGATGTATTTCCAGAAGTTCACAGAGGAAGAATTCAAGTAGGGACTCTAGCCAATTGTGCATTAAAAATAGATGGTATTATTGTTCATCTTTAGGCAAAATTCCCATTGCAAGCTTGAAATTCTGCTTAAATAGGGACTACAGGATTAGTTCCCTATTTTTCCGGGCTGATTAAGAGACTATTTTATGCTGAGACAATTTATCATGTGTTTATTTTTAGACAATTCAAGCTGTCATGCAAAGCAGTTGGAGTCCACCCACCTCTTGAATTGTCTCATTCCTTAGTTCAGTTTGCTGCAACAGCTTTAAATGGTGTGTCTACAGCAACACTGTACGTGATGAATTCCCATGTGAGCGGCAACCGCTTTACTCGTGCTGTCCCGAGAATTGGCAATGGGGAAGTTGCCCCTGTTGGACCCGCTTCATTTGAATTCTGTGTGCCAGAAGACTGTCCAGTGACAATTACACCTTCTGTTGGGACTGTCTTGCCTGGGAAGGTAAATTCACTTCAAACGTCAAGTGTTCTGCCAGATCTTTTGATCACCTACATCCCTACAAATGCTGTCACTTGTAAATGAAGCTCAAAATGTAAATTACTATTAGAATAGCTGTAATACTTTGCGTTGTTTGAAATAACGTTTGAAATCGGACATGAGGGGTTAACCATCTAACCTGGCTAATGCTTTGTGGGAGCTTTCACCCTGAATGTTCTTTCCCCAGTGTTGTCATTATGATTTATTTGAAGAATGTTTAAACATCAAAAATATTGGTCATGTAAAACCAGCCCACTGTGACATAGTGGACTTCCAAAGAAGCTGCAAGTGGCCTTATCCTTAGATTCATCTTATTCACTTGGAAATAAATTGTATTTTATCTGTTAATTTTTTAGTGTCGTGTATATGCTCCTATTGAGCTTTGTGGGTATAACACATGTACGAGGGCTGGATTTTGCCTTTCATTCTTGCGTATGCTCTCGCACTCCCAGAAAAGCTTGATTCAAGTGTCCTTCAGACCAACATTGTCAGATCAGCTAATCAGAGAAGAGGCAGTTCAGAGGCTTTGCAGAGCAGCTGCGACAGGGGCAGAAATACAAGTAAGGAACGCTAAGAACAAGCACATGCCGTTGGTCTGTTACTTCCAGATATTTGTTTCTCTGGGTGGTATTTTTATCATAAAATCACTTGCATATTAATGAAGCCCAAACTCATGATCCATGTAAGACCTGCCTGTAAAGGACAAGAGTATGACTGTACTGTTGCACTTCACGTGTAGTCTGTTCACTGAGCAATAATTTAATTTCACGCTAACAATTTCAAACGCATTCCTAGAGGATTTTCTTGCGAATGCTAGCTGCAAGTACTCTTTTTAAAAAAAGTTTCTACACTTGCAGATTTACAGCATACATGGACTTTATATGCAATGCTGTGGGTCAATGAATTTATGTGAGCACCTGTGGTTGTCTTTAATTATGAGACAAATAGGTAAAATTCCCATGAGAGAGTCTTTCACTCGTCTGCTCCAACAGGGGAACTCTTTTTTTTTTTAAGATGGGGTAAAATATGTCCATTTCAACTTAATTTTACATTATTAGAAATGCATGAAATAACTACTGTCTGTGGCTTGTTGCCTAATCCTGCTGCTGTTACCTTGTTTCGTGCACTCTGTATCCTTGGGCCAGGGACTGTGTATGTGTAAATTAATGTCTTGGTTGGATTACCAGTGATCACCTCAGCGCATAATGTCTCTGTGTGTACTTGCAGAAAACGAAGAAAGATGAAAAGAGAGAGGGAAAGAAATCAAGCATTTCCATTACCAGACGGCAGTCTTCCAGGCAGCTTGTAAAGGATGGAGGCAGTAAATACCTGACCTCTGTATATAGTTCTGAACAACCAAAATCCAAAGAGTTAAAGCCTGAGTAAGTCAGTAAAAGCATCTTGTACTACATAGTCAACATTCTCTTCATAAGTGGTTTAATAAATCTACTGAAACCTATAGGTAGACAAGAAAGCAAACTGTAGAGAAGAAACAGCTTTAGCTGTGTTGCAAAGGCTGTTTCCAAAATTAGTACTGCTTTTAAGCCACACAGCTGTACCCTCTCATGTAAGGCAAAGAATCCCTTTATGCATCAGAGGGATTGAAGACTTCAAAGAATATATCGGAAAGCAGGAGATGTGGCTGTATCGGTAAATCTGGCTGAACCAGCCAGGGAGTTATTTTAAAGGGCAACTAGAAAACTGACCTGAGTTACCAAAAGAAACTGCTGGTAATACACCTTTTCTGACGAGGGCTAACGGAGCTGAATGCATTCGGCCCAGCTGGAAACCATCTGATGGACGTATCCATGGGTTTTGGTTAATTCTTTTTGAGGGCTTACGTAGTCCATCATGTTAGTCATGGACATCTTCAGTCCTGGAAATGTAATGATGCTGTAAAATGGGCGTTTAAAATAGTCATTCTACAATACATCTCCCTCAGTGAGAATTAACATTAATAGCATGCGCTATCTAGAAATTTGGATACTTAGATGCAAAATCTGATATTCGAGGTCCCTTGTTTAGCATAGAATTCAACTTTTTAGAACCACACTTCTGCCTAATCTGAGGAATTTAGAAGTGTTTGGAAGTAAATACATGCTTAAACATCAGGCATTTGACTGTACTGGACATTAGATATTTTTGACTAAAATCCCATGTTCATTGCAATCCATTAATTATAATTTTTAAAGGCGTTCAGTACAGGTCATAAAAATAAAGTTTATATTTGGAAACTCCCATTCTGAAGTATTGTTTGGCATGTTGCATTACAGGAATATGATCGTGTGTATTTACATATCATTGAAATGATGTGGAAGTACTGGAAGACACTGGAATATTTAATGTATTCAACATAAGGAAATTGTGCTGAGGATTTTGCAATCTTCAGTATAACTTCTATTATCTGGGTTTATAATTTTTATTCACTTCTGGCGAGAAAAGCAAACCACTTAGTAGGGTGGGTCCATTACTGTGCATCAAGACGGTTGCTTAGGTTCACCATTATGTTCAATTTTGAATGTATGACTAAGAAATGGTAAAGACAAACAGCTCAGTACATATCTATTTGATTTTTTTTCTTGCTCTCTCACTTACTAAGATGATTCTTGTTCCTGGATTTTCTAGTTCTGATGCTTACATGGCAGCCCAGGCTTTCCTGATGAGGAATTTCAGAGGGAAGTTTGAAAAATACATCATACCGTGCTTTGTTGCAAGTGGACATATCGATGACACGAAAGGCTCTGAAAACCTAAGCTGCAGGTATTTGCAATTAGATATTTGCAATTCATGATAGCTCAGAAATTTGAGGGGGAAATGGTGGGCATGTTAGTCTATGCATTTGGGGAGGAAATTTGTTTTCTGATCTTAATTACTTCATAGGTCAGTGGTAGAAACTCATGCTTGCAACCCACTAGTTGGATAAGAATCAAACACATGAATATCAAAACAGCTGAAAGAATAATTGTATGAAAAATTTAAGCCAGATGTAGTTCATCTTTCTGCTTAGGCGTACGCAAAAATGTCAGCCACCAAAAATTATGTCTTGTTTTGTAATACCAATTTAATGCTATCCTGTGATACGAACAGAATAAGAACAGATTTCTGACAAGGGTTTTTATTTCTGTATGATCCAAGAGCAAATGTCCTTTCACTGTCCCTCTAGCCCTCACAACACTCTGTATTTGGAGCTGCACTGTCCAGCCGTACCGCCATCTGTTGTGGTCACGTCAGAAAACGGAAACAACACAGTCAATTTTGGTGATGTTGCAGTAGGTATGAAATTTGAGTTCAAGTTTTGAGGTTTTTGTCTGACATTAATTTCTTCTGAGCATAATTTTACATTTTCTTTGTTCAGTTGACTTTCAAAAGTCAATATAGAAATTAGCCCACCTAATAGGTACTCAGGTGGAAAATTAGGAGCCCAGCTGGCCAGCTGAGGCATGTCAAAAGCAGACTTGATCCTGAAACGTGGAATCGGGAGCTCTACAAGTGACTGTCCAAGTCTGAAATATTTTGGTGAGCTTTGGCTAGTGTGTTAGCCATAGAAATGGAATGCATGTTTGGCCCAGGTAGAACATGAGTAAAAAGGAGGAGTGTAGTGCATGCGTGAGCATCATCATTTTTTGAAATGTTTTCATTCCTGTCAGGCCACAGAATGATCAAGAGAATTACAATACAAAATATCTCCCCAGAGAGGCTGGAAGTATCCTTGTTTGGAACATGTAAGTCAATCTGCCACTCAGCTTCTGTCTGTAGGAGGAACTGTTTGACACTAAAGCAAGGAGATGGTAGATTTCAGACTTAATACGCATCTTTCAGAGGGAGGCAGGAGGTGATGTGAAGAATACACTGGATGAGCCTAGGTGACCTACTGGAAAGCTAATTCCATCCCACCCTTTAAATGGAAATAATTCTGCATAGAGCCGTACTTGAGAAGCATTTAACCACTTTCTAAAGCGTGTAAGGTACTGACGACAAAGCTCGTTTCAAGACAGTATGACGTACGTGTGAAACGGAACCAACAACGCAATTTTTGCACAATGCTTCTCTGAATTTCTGAATACCTTGGTAAGGAGAGGCTACTACGCTGGCCTGTCTGGGTTAAGCTGTGTGGGATGATATAGGAGAAGGCCTGTCCTGGATCTTAGGGTGTTAGTGACCCATTCCAGGCAAAATCTGAAAATGGAGTTACATAGAGATCTTAATAACTGGAAAAGGATCTTGCAGCAATTTGAATTCTGTGGGGAAAAAAATAATTGGATTAGTTCTTCTTTTCTCTTAGTTACTGATCTCTGAAAAAGCTTATAGATGGTTCGTTTATACATCTTTGGGCTGAACAATACTTAGAATCTGTTCTCAATTCTCTTTTCCCCAATCTGTGTTTATAAACTTTTTTCCTTGAGTTGCACTATTTCAGCTAGGATTCTCAGTTCTGAATCCCAATGGTCCCTTCCAGTTGGTCAGACCAGTTGGAACGCTTGAGCCAGGTGAAAATAAAACCCTCATCATCTCATTTTGTCCAAATGAGGATAAATGGGTGAGTAAGAGATACAACAGTATCGGGGAAAAAGAAGAGGGGTGGAGAGATGTAATGGGTTGTGTAATACACACATATTACTGACCAGGATGAGGCTGTATAATAACAACAGCTTTGTGGCCTGTGCGTAGCCTCTCCCAGCATTTGGATCTTTGTCTAGGCACTAAACCCAGAAGTCTGGTAGTAATGGCCCATGTGTGGGAGCAGGGTCAGCTGGGGGCGTGGGGGATGTTTTCCTTCAGCACATGGGCTGACGCAGACATCCTCTCGGCAGTTTTTTGAAATGCTGGACATCCGGACGGCAAGAACCAGTCTAACCCTAAGTATCACTGGTCGTGGGGTGATGCCATCGATTGTTTGCTCTGTGGAAGAAGTACTCAATATGGGATATGTCATAGCGAGAGAGAAGGCGACTTCCACGTTCAAGGTAAATCCCTCTCTGCTGAGCCAGAAAGCACATCAGGGGCTTTTGTGAGGAGGAAGAGGAGTTCTGTAGTTTCTAGTCTGGCAGAACGTAAGGCTGAGTGGCAAACTGTAGGCAAAAAGAACATAGCTTTAAAAGCACGTCTGGCAGAGTGATTGACGCTGAGACAGTTTCAGGCTAAAGGTAGCAAAGCTGTGCGGGGAGGATCTTGTTAGCTGCTTCTGTCCTGCCTGCAGCCGATACAAAAAACAGAGATCCAGTACCTTCTATAAAAGAAAAACAGCCTGTGTGATCTCTGTTGATCTAGCCGGTATGCAGAGGGATGTGATGTCAGAAATGGCTCTGCTTTTACCAATGTTAGAAATACTTGTCCTCTTTCTTTATTCTGCCCGTTACTGCTATCACAATTGAGGCTGCTCTGTGTCCACACAAAGCAGTGACAGAGGTACGTGGGTGAAATGCAGAACTGGTCCTACAAAGAGCACCTGAGGGTCTGCCGTGGCACAGTCTAGGGAAGCTTAACTGATTCACTCAGGTACTGCAAATTCCCAGACTCAAACAGGCCACAGTCTAGGCATAAATTTTCTCCTCAGATGTTGTCTGTCAGTAACCACAGTATATTACTTGCCATGAGACTCTTAAAAGGAGCCTGGTCCCTGTTGTTGGGGGGTGGGAGCTGACATGACATGTTACGGAGGGCAGTACTGCATGCTTTTGGTGGCATCTGGGTACGCAGTAGTGCAGTAATGCAGCAAAATAAAGTCAGCCAGTTCACAAAATATGGATCCTACAGGCTTGAGAATCAATTTTCTTAATGAAAATGCTGTTGTGTAAATTAATGTCATCAGATACAGAACACTTCCACACTGACCCTGCGATACTCCATACAACTAGATTCGCTTTCATCAACAAGGGACAAAGATCGGCAGAGACTGCCATCCTTTATTACGTCCTCTTTGCGAAGAACAGAGTTTGTTGGTAAATTTGGTTTTTTTCTTTTCTCTTTCTTTCGTCAAAGACTCCGGAAGTTTAAAGCAGCATTACTTGTCCTGTTAGATCTACACAACGGTCAGAACCTGGGGCATCACATCACTGAAATTAGACGTAGTTTTGTTTCCCCTGTAGGAGCTGTACTAATCTTTTCAATATGAGTAGCATTTATGCAGCCTGAGCAAGTACCCACAAGTAAGGAGATACTAGTGTTTGAATCTAAATAAACCCACACAGTAATTGCATATTAAAGATTATATTTAGAGATGTCCATCTTTAAAAACACATGTTAGAATATAGGAAGGGTTTGGTGATGCTGCTTCAGTTCCTCTAGAGATGAGTGCATTAAACTGATAGATGGATTTATCTGGTATTTCTAACACCCTGTTTTGCTGCAAAACCATGTAGCAGGTCTTATTTATTTGCTGTTCCAATAAAAATTAAATAGGTTTAAAATATATGAAGAAGTAAAATGGAGCTGTCCTTCTTTCTTATTTGTATCCTCATTTTTATTTGCCAGGAACACAAAACCATAATGGCTTAAGTGTGTTCAGCATCTTTCCAACAGAAGGAGAAATTGTTGCTGGGAAGAGTCAGGATTTCACTGTTACTTTCAGTCCTGATCACGAAAGTCTGTACTATTCTGACCGACTCAAGGTTGTGCTCTTCGGCAAGGTGAGACAATCAAGATATCTGGATTATGAAATCGAAGTCTAAACATGACCTACAGTGATTTTTACCAGCATGGGTCTTAGTAGGAGTTTCAAATTATATCTCGTGGACAGCATTTGTAGGCAGAAATATTATCTTTATTAGATTAACTGATGTAGGCAGGAGATGGCAGGTTTGGGGCCTGCTGACTTTTTCAGGTTTTAAATATTCAGTTATTAATTCATAACAACGGTGACCTGGGATTCAGTCCTGCCTTCTGCCTGGCTATCCGCACTGTGTAAACGAGAGGTGATGGGGGCTAGATGGCCGAGCACAGCTCCAAGCGGGTTCTCTGCAAGTAGCGTTTAACGGCAGTGGAGAGCGGAGCTGCGCCTGCACAGCGCAAACTGCCAGGTGCACCGAGTACCAGGAACCTGCTTTGGCAGTCGCTCAGCGTGAGGAAGGAGGTTTCCATCTGTAGAGCAGCCGTTGAGCTTAGATGGAGCCCAAGTCAGGATACACAGGCTGGCAGCGTAGCAGGTGGCTTTATGCCGCGTTCCAGAAGAGGCTGACCAAAAGTTAATGAAGAGTGCCAACTAAGGACCATCAGCCGGCACTGCAAACAGAGCAGAAACTGGTGGTGAGCAAGTACTGCTTCTGTCCTTGCAAGTTTTGTATCTCCAGGTTATCTTTGGAATTCCGGTTAAGAATGCAAATCGGAATAAGCTGAAGATGAGTGGAGACTGGTCCTAGATCACAAACTTTAGCCAAGTTTGGCAGCAGATAAGTTTTGCCTCTCTTAGTGGCTTTAGCACAAATAGTTTGTCCAGTCCCCTCTGAGGCACATCGCCCCAGAACAGAAGGTGGCTCAAAACAGAAGCGCCTGAGTGGACATGACAAGGGGAAGATGCAGGGTTCTTGCATTAGAGTACAGGGCCTCTTGGCATTTATACGGGCAGATGATGTAATAATTTGTGTAACTGATGCTGTTGTGTCAGCATTCCAGTTACATCGGGACCTAAGCTGTAACCTGCGTTGTCCTCTGTAGAGAGTAGCCCATGTGATCCACCTAAAGGGTGCAGCAAGGGATCATCCGATGTTTGTGGAAGGGGGAACTCCGCTAGATGTGCCCGTTGAGTCCTTGGCTGTAACATTACCCGTGTCGGCGCAGGAAGCACTACAAGGAGGTAATGTGCTACCGCTTTATTACAAAACAGTGAGTGATAAGACATGGGCATGTTCCTCGTCCTTTAAGTAAAAGTAAATGAAAGATAACTTTTCCAGAATCAGAACAAATAAGTATTATGGTATAGCCTATATTTGTAACACACAAAAAAATGCAGGAAACTTTCTCTTAAGGAGAAGTTTTATCTTAATATCTTCATGCAGTTATATCTTAATGACAATCTTCTATCTTTGCAACTTACCTTGCAAAAAATGATTATAATTTAATACTACTACAAAGTATTAAGATGTATTTGCTTTCTGCCACTTCTCTGACTTGCATTAAATGTTTATAAAGTTATTTTGTATCTAACAACGTGTCCTGGACTCTCCTGATTGTACTATTATGAAACAGACACACTTTCAGGGGTTTGAGTTTATCCTTCCTTAATTTCTTTGGACAGGATCTGTGTTCAGAGACAGTACATAAGCAACTCCTGGTGCCTGAGCTATAAATAAATCCAAGCACATGCCATACGCAAGTAGGAATATAGTACACACAATGTATGTGCCATGGGCTAGAAAATGAGCATGAAACTTGATAAACAATTAACAATTATAGTTTGCAATTGCAAGTTATGCAAAACCTCCTTTTGCTTAATTCTTCGCTAACTCCATAAGAAGGATCGCCTTATCTACGCCAACTCATAAACTTGCCACAACATCATTTTGGTTTGAACCATCCTGGTGTAACTTATACTTGTTCCAAACTGATGATCGTGCAGTGTGACCGTCTCAGAGTTTACTTGATTAATATTTGTTTAGAGCTACAAGAACCAGTGAAGTCCATTCTCCTCGTTCTGGAGTACATCGAGGGAGAGAGTTCTCCAGTGCCAGCAGTGACAGAACTGAAAGTTGGATCTATACAGACAGCTCAGTTTGCATCTAAGAAGGTAAAGAAAATAAAAAGAGGAGTTTTATGTCAGACGCTGTAAGGAATACTGACAGTGTACAAATGGCTACTGGTTCTTTCTGTCAAAAATCCAGTCTCTAAATTAAAAAATACAGCTTTCAGGGTTTCTGATAAACTTTACATTATAAAAGCATCAGTGTTTGAAAAGAAAAGATTATTTTTTAGGAGTTAATATAAGGAATTAGCATTATCATATTAAGTCAGCAACAAAACTAATTTAGCAGTTTGCTTCCCTAATTCTGAAATACGTAAGTTTCGGCACAGAACTGAATTACAGGTCTGATCCTGTTATTTTTGTATAGTATTTTGTGACAACTTGACACAACAAACAAGATGGACACTTGCAGTTTCAGGAGCAATTTGGGAAGCAATAGGCCTGCACGCAGCAGCTGGGCAACGCAGCCTTTAACAAACAGCCCTTGTGTTTGCGGAGGCAGAGCTGGCTGTGACGAGGGGGTGTGGCGTGTCTCTCGCAGACCCTGGAGTTCGGTTTGGACAGCCTGACGCTCCTGCAGCAGAAGGGGTTCACCGTGGAAGCTGCGAAGGGAACGGTTGAGCGTGGTCAAGTGAAATGCATCCGTGTTTCTTGGGTGCCACCTGCTGACTTCCATGTAAGTTACAGTAGCTGAAGGACGGCGCTGCTGACGCGGGAAGTGTGGGGCAGCTGTTGGCAGGAGCAGTACAAAAGCTGATCTTCAGGTGTCAAAGCAGCCTGTACTGCTGACATCATTAGCCTGACGGAACAGATGTAGTTACCGAAGGGGTATAGGCTGGTATAAGGACTGATAGGAGAATAAAAGCCAGGAACAATATGTATGATTCGATAGCACAAGTGGTGATGGTTTTAAACTGAAGGAGGGGAGATACAGGCTAGACATAAGGAAGACGTTTTTCACACTGAGGGTGGTGAGGCCCTGGCACAGGTTGCCCAGAGAGGTGGGAGATGCCCCATCCCTGGAAACATTCCAGGTCAGGCTGGACAGGGCTCTGGGCAACCTGATCTAGTTGAGGATGTCCCTGCTCATGGCAGGGGAGGTGGGCTGGATGGCCTTGAAAGGTCCCTTCCAACCCGAATGATTCTATGATTCGGAGCCTTGCTACCTCACTGTGGACTTCCCTTCCTCTGTGGGAGGAAAAGAACAAGTGTTACTCACTTGCATCTTACAGAACCTGGAATAACTTCTTCCAGGTCACTGCATTATGTAGTGCCAAAAGGCCAAAATGCTGCTGCTGTTAACTAAGACACAGCTTTGAGCACGCTGAAGTCAGCTTTTTAACGCCCCCTGCACAAGAAAACCTGCAGTCCTGCCGGCACACAACTAAGTTTACATGGATCATTCTGCTGCATTTCTTTTGGCTGTGGGCTGCCTTGCCTTTGGTATATTCCTGGAAGTCAGTGGAGCCTTTTTGATTTTCCACTTTATGAACTGCTTTAGGAACCCTGTTTCCCTGGCTGCTTCTGCCTTTTTGTAATAGAGAGTCTAGGTATGAGGCCCAAACATCTCTACAGGGCTGTGATTGCCCTTCCTGATTCATCCTCTTGGGCATTCATGGAGACTGAAAGGATTTACTCCCCTGCTTTTTGTTGTGAGCTGTGTGTGGGATGGCGGAATGAGTAGCTTGTTCCAAAATTAAAAGATTGCTGCGATCATGTGTGGAAAGAAGGCAGTGGAGTTCCTGGCGTGATGCATCGGGTTGACATCCTGCCTCGTGGTAGCCGCTGCTGGTTACACAAGATTTAACACTAGCTGATGGCTAACAGGATCCATTTCTTTCCCAACCCTCACTGCAACATACTCTGCTGCTGCTGTGCCCAGTTGTCACGGTTGTAATGTGGTGACGGTATCTGTAGTGCTCTGGAGGTAGAATGCTTAGTCATTGCTACTTTCCTTACTGCAGCATGAGCATTGCGTGGACCTATAAAAGAGCCAACCCAGTGGGAAGAGAGGTCATCTATAGGTACAACTGGTACCTCTTGCAACTGAGATGTAAAATACATAGTTTAGAACTTGATCAACTGATCTGTTCTATGTACAAAAAAAAAGGTTGGTTTTATGTGTGGATTTTTCGTAGGCTGATGACCCTCTGCTTGTGACAGCCCTCCTGACCTTAAAAGGTGACATTAAGGAATCTTACCGAATCCTCTTCATGGCAAAAGTTGTGTCTGCATCTGCTCCCACTAAGTGAGGGAACCAAGCCAAATGGAAAGGAAGATGGAGGCCTGTATTACTGGGAAATCACTGGATCTCGGTTGAAACATGGAAAGATTTTGAGATTGTTGCAAATACATGAGGGGAGCAGGGAAGCGGGAAGGAAGGTGACATGTAATATTTCTGCCTTTTTCCCCACAAAATTCTATGTAAACTCTGGTTCCACTAGTTTCATTTTCAAGCTGACTCTGTGACAATAATCTTGTGGCAGAAGAAAGAATTAAGGAGGGGCCCAAGTAGATACATCTGCTGTTGATCAGTGTCTTCCAAAGGTGGGCATTCCCTCAGGAGTATCTTTTTTACATCTACATGGGTGAGTTTCAAACAACATATCTTTTTCCAATTTCAGATGCATTTTACTGGATTTAGAAAATCCTTGCCTTGTTCCCTCTTAAGACCAGAATAAAGCTTCTTACTCAAGTCTCATCCAAACCGTTTGGGCAGTCATTTTTTCAATACTCTGAAAACTTCCTGATGACACATGGTCAAGGAGGAGATAGTGACCGTGCTGTTCACTGAATCACTGGATGTGGTTAATACTTGCCCTAGATCACGGCTGTCCAGGAACTCTGCATTTCTACATTTGCTTTCCTCTGAATTCTAAGAGTAGATTTCTGCCTGTTACTGGGGAAGCTGGAGTGCTCTGCAGGTATAACTCCTGTCAGGAGGCAGGAGCTAGTTCAGGGAAGAGAAAAGTACAGAGGCACTACGCTGTGGAGAGTGAAGGGACCAGGAAGTTAGCAGACATCTGGAAACAGAGATAATCTTTTAAATCTTACATCACACTTTCTTGAATCGCAGTAAGTCTGTGGCAAAATTCCCTCACCACCACTCCAAAGGCGTATTGCCATTTGGCCTTGGGTAGCTGTTAAAATTGCTTATTTAGATGATGCAGTAAGAAAATAGAAACAGACTATTTGTAAATATCCCTAAGGTAAAATGTGTCAACCTAGTTGGACTGCAGGAAAAAGCAGTACAGCAATTGTCACAAGAAATACTTTCACTAGTTTCCCCCTCTGACAGAGGAAGCTTGTATAACTGATGAGGGGTTCCTTGTTTTTCCAAAGACAGTATGTTTGATCCATTCAGAGCTGTTCTCATTTAATAATGGGTCAAGTGGCTGCGAAGTTACTTAACTCTTCAGTCTAAGATGCCAAAGCACTAAACAGTCGCTGTGGGAGGAGGCAGGAGGCGGGCGGGGGTGGCAGTGCTAGCTGGAGACAGCGCTGCCTGTGTGAGAGAGGCTCTGAGTATTTCTGCAGGCACAGCTGGGGCAGTTGGGCTGAAGTTGAGGACAGTGATGTTTGTGTGCTGATTCTCTCATAGTCCTTGCAGCCCTAAAAGGGAGATTAAATACTGCCACATAAAATGAAATTGTTGCAAATAGTACTGCACAGTTGACAGTTACCTAATGACAGGGAAGCTTGCAGAAAGCAAGGAAGGGCACAGCATGTTGGAGTGGAAGGTTTATTTCAGGCAGTTAATTTGGGGGCATCTGTTATGTGAGGATCCTTTGGCTTTCACTTGTGGAAACTGAAAAGTAATGGTGGTGTGGTTTAGCCCCAGCTGGCAACTAAGCACCACGCAGCTGCTTGCTCACTCCCCCTGCCCCAGTGGGAGGGGGAGGAGAATGGGGAAAAAGTAGAACTTGTGGGTTGAGTTAAAGACAATTTAATAGGACAGCAAAGGAAGAGAGAAGAAGAATATTACTGGTGAAGGAGTGTACAAAAACAAGTGATGCACAATGCAACAATTGCTCACCATCCAGTCACTGACAGCCCCTCCCCAAGCAGCGATCCCCAGCCCTGGCCAACTCCAGTTTCTATACGTAGCATGATGCCATATGGTATGGAATATCCCTCTGGCCAGGCTGGGGCAGCTCTCCTGGCTGTGTCCCTCCTCGCTAGCAGGGCATGGGGAGCTGAAAAGTCCTTGCCTCAGTGTAAGCACTACAACTACTTAGCAACAACTAAAACATCACTGTGTTATCAATGTTAGTCTCATACTAAATCCAAAACACAGCACTAGACCAGCTACTAGGAAGAAAATTAACTCTATCCCAGCCAAAACTGGGATAAATGGCTGAAACTAAATTAGTCTCCAGACTCTCATAGCCATATAATGTGCTGAAAATAAGTGTAAAATTATCTGCCAGCAAACACCACCCCTTTCTTAGGAATCCTCTGCTTCATAGGGGTCAGGTACTCTGAAAAAGCATCCAAAGGATTAAAAAGTAAGAAATTTAAAGAATACATTTAAAGAATGTGACCATGTTGAAAAAATGTGGAGGTTGCTTGCAAAAATAAGAAAAAGGCTTAGTAAGCAGAAAGAATGTGTATACGCGAAGACCACCTGGTCCAACCAACAGTATTTGCTTGGACACCGAATCTCAAATACTCGTAACAACTCTGGAGAGCTCTGATGCGCCCATTCGGCTGTAGAGGCTGGAGGGTCAAGCACACAGCGTTGTACTGGCGCATTCAGAAAGTTAAGCTGGTTCTAAAGAGCTGCCGCCATTGACCAGCTTAAGTCATTGTCTGTACTGAATAGCTTAAAAGGCAAGCAAAGAGCGTAACCCATTTTTAACGGCGTTCTTTGGACTTGATCTTGAAAACTCATATGAACAATTTCACAGACTCGAAGTGAGCGTAAGGTTCTGGGTTTCACTGGTCAAAGTTTCCATGCTTAAAGCTAAATGTGTATTCATTCTCTCCAGGGAGAGTGTTGAACCCTGATAATAAGAATAGGTTGCTATTTCTGGAGTACTGAAAATAAAGAAAACTATGCTTGCAATACACCAGCTGACATTCTGTAAAACACTTACGGAAATCCGAATGGTTTTTATTCTGTTTCATGAGAGAAAAGCCTGTTGTTTTATCTCAGGTCTCAAAAGAAATCGTATTTGACTTCTTGGGGGCATAACGGCTGATCCTTGCAGGACTGGGTTTTCCGTTCTTACTGCATTGGTTTTGTTCTTTCGGCACTCATAGTTCAACGTGCCCAGCTCCTGCATGAAGCAATACTTGAGCAACAAGAGAGACAAGCTGATGTGAAAGGAAAAAACCAAATTGTCTGATGTGGGGAAGCAGATCCACTGTAAAACTTCATACCGGCATGCAGACTATGCTGCCTCATCCGGAACACAACTGAAACTTCAAAAGTAAAAGCAGAGTTGCTTTTTCTGCAAAATGTGGTCCCTGGATGTTCCGCTATCATTCAAATGAGAATTACCACATTTCACTGAGGGATAGAAAACAGTGAGATCCTTTCCAGAACGAAACAACTAATCCTCTATTTGCTGCAATTCTTGGGCTTGATTTAGCACTTAAATGAAGTTTACCAATCTACAGAAGAGCGGAGTAAATAGGTTTCCCTTACTAGACATCTGACAGAGCTTGTTTCTTTGACTGACTGAAGTGGAAAAGTCAGTGCCTAAACCCTGTGACAGTTGTATGCTGTTCGTCACTGGGGCTCCTCACTTGCCTAAAACCTCTTGCTTATGTGCGTGGATATTGAGCAAGCAAGCCAAGGATTCAATAATAGATCTGACTTCTAAACCAGAAACAACTAAACTAATTTCATTTAGATTAACATAGTTACTTTTGCTATATTTTTAGTTGGTGCTGAGCCTCTTTAGAATCTTCACAATGCAAATTTGCAATGATCTGAGATGCACACTGTCAGGCTACTGAAAATTTAGGAATTCTGTATGGATGGTTCTATCTAAACAATTCTTATGTATAATGTATACAAAAATAGCTTCTTGATCTTTCTGCAATACAGGAAACAGAAAATTGACCGAGACGGCTGACTACTGGAAACAATTCTCCTGCTAATTTAGACACACCAAGCTGAACTAGAAATAGTGGGTTTGCAGGTAATGCCTTGAGGACATAGCTCAGCGCGCTGTTGCATTCTACTTGCGTGGCATAACGCCGAGTTCACAACTACCAGAAGCAGCTCAACACAGCAGCTCTAGCCTTCCTGCAAGTTGAGCTCTTGAAGAAGCAAAAAATCCTGTTCAGTACTGTGCTCCCAAAGCAGGTTATCAACAATCATAGCACATCTGGCATTAGACTTGCCGTGAGATTCTAAACATGTAATCTGATGTTTCTGTTTCATTTTATAGGACTCAAAGAGGGATAGAGCCCTTTTTGTGAGAATGTGGGAAGTGTAACCTCAGAAGTATACCTACGTTTCCCAGACGCTTAGGTTTTCTGCTCCTCTAACTGCACTTCTGAACATTATGCTTTCAGACTGAGTTTTGCAACCATGATTTCTCATGGATCACTGGACACAAACTTTTGTGCTTTCACATTTGGATCTAAACGCAAACATGTACTTCTTGGTTCTGGTGCAGCTCTAGTTTAATAAGAAAGCAATTCACATTCATGTATGATCTTTATAATCCTTAAAAGCTATATCTAGCCCATTTCCAAAACAAAAGGAAATGAGAGAATAAGTGCTAGTGTCATATGCATCTTATTAATACATGTTCTGCTTCTCCAGTGACTTTGGAGATTGCTTCACGCTTACGAATGCAGCTTCTCCTCAATGAGCAATGGTCCCATGACCCTGAGCAGTCCTGTAGGAAAATACTTTAGTCAGTATGCCACATGCCAGTACTGAGCCTTGAAACACTGCTTTTGAGCCTTCTGGAGCAAAAGTAGCGAACGTCATCTGGAGAATGGCCTAGGGAACACGGTACTTCCAAGCTGCGGTGTCCGTTGTTGCTCCCAATGGCATGATTGCCCCCGGTGCATTGGAGCTCATCCATGCTTCTTACAGAAGACACCTCTGGCAGACCAAATCCAAATATATTGTCCTCCTGTTGCATTAAAATCTTTAAAAAAAAAAAAAAATCCTTGTATTTTGTCCCATTCTCATTCCTGGAGGAGCTTTTATATATGCACCCATGTATACACCTCTGAGGATATCAGGGACCTCAACAGCTATGTCCAAATGCCATTCTTTTAGTTGATCATCCCCCTTCTTCTCCAGTTGAAATCTTTATATAATCTGTTAATTATCCCCCCTGCTTTTCAGCTCTAGATGTCTTTGTTGCTTCCCAGTCATGTATCACGATCACCCTGATTCTGATCAGCTCTTATATTGACCCACATTTTTTTTGCCATGTGACTGACCTCTGCTATATTAGTGCTTCAAAGGTGTCCAAACCTTTAAGTCACCCTCTACTTGGGAGCAGAAATAATCTTTGCTTGTTCATACGGTGGATACAGTTGCCCTTCAGCACATGTTCTTCCCTGGTGCCGGTGAGACTTCTGTAACGCGCAGCAAGTCCTAACTGCTAAAGGGGCTTGGGGAGCTTTTTAACACTATGGGCTACATACAATCCTCTTAAAATAGCTCGACTTCACCCTGAAGAGAATTGCAGGAAAGCTGCCGCTCAGAGACGGGCCAAATTGCTACAATGATCGGTATAATCACAGCAACAAAACATTTCTCCATTAAATTTCTACCATAGAGTATCAACACTAGGAGTTTACGATAATGATGTGCAACATAACCATAAAACAACATGCAGATATTTTTAATCGAATTTCTACATTTGAAATGCTGGACATAATTATTTTGGAGCAACCCAATCCTCAGAGAGCAGTCAATACCTTTTCATTCACGTTTCATGTGTTTTAACAAGACTTTTGAAACGGAAAATTATGATCTTTTCCAAACCTTCATTTCTTTCTAATATTTGCCATACCTAGTTTCTCACGCCTTTCTCATTTCGTCTTCAAAGTCTCTCTGACAGTGCCCAGGCACAGGGTGTGTGTTCGAGCACTAGCACGCCTGATGGCTTAGCTTCTCTTCAGGAACGCACTGAGCAGCAGCCCCAGACCTCTTCAGGGGTCTCTGCACGCTCGCTCCCTTTGCATCACCTTCCGAACTCGGGGCCGCCGGCCGGCTGGGACAGCGCCTGACGCGAGGGGCACTGCCGGCTCCCAGGCGGGGGGGCCCGGCGGCTCTGCCCCGCCTCGCCCCGGCACCCTCCCGCCGGGCGGGCCGGGCCCTTCGGAGCGGGCGCTGGGGCGGGCGGGGTGGTGCCGTCCCTCGGCGAGGCCGGTCGTGCGACGCTACGATGGCGGCTTCGCGTCCCGAGCGGCGGGACGACCGGCGGAGGAGCCGAGCCGAGACGAGCCGAGTTCAGCCCGGCCGAGCCCCGCCGAGTTCAGCCCAGCCCAGCCCAGCCGAGCCCAGCCGAGCCCAGCCCAGCCGAGCCGAGCGGGGCCGAGCCCAGCCGAGCCGAGCGGAGCCGAGCCCAGCCGAGCCGAGCCGAGCCCAGCCGAGCCGAGCCCAGCCGAGCCCAGCCGAGCCGAGCCCAGCCGAGCCCAGCCGAGCGCGGGGGCGCGGGGCGGCCCTGCCCGGCGCTGCGGCCGCCGGGGGCGCGCCTCTCCTTCCGTCGCCGCCGCTGGGGGACGGCAGCGCTCGCTTGGTCACGGCACCCGCGTGATAATGGAGGGTTATTTATTCCGCCGCCGCCCCCGGAGGCTCGGGTGTCCCTTTCGGAGCCGCGGGCGCTCTGGCCGCTCGTCCTTGAAGAAGCGCCTGTGGCTGCGCTCACCCCGCCGCAGCGCGGCCGGCTGGGACCGGCTGCAGCAGCCGCGCAGGCCGTGGCCCGCGGCCGCCCCGGACACTCGCACCGCTGGACTCTGCTAAGCGGATGCATCAGATAAAGCAGGTGCTTCTCTTTTGGCCACCCGCGTAGCTGATTCTTTTTTTCTTTTTTTTTTTTTTTTTCCCCCCCTTTCCTAGGCATCGCTCTGTTCTTCTGAGAATAACTGCAAGAACTCTGATCAGTGAGTAACCAAAAATTTTCAAATGTCTGTTACCAAACCTGTTCCCATCAAGACTGAGTGACATTATCAGATCAGAATGATGACTTACTGACGGCCGTCCCATCTGTTGCTGCTACTTTTTTTATCCGTAAGATCGTTACCAACTTACAAATTTGACTTGGCCGGCCTTGCTCTGTAGACTGAGGTGAATGATCCTCTCTTTCAAAATGACTCTGGAGTGTCACCTTCTGAAAAGTCAGTTTGCAGATTCCCTTCTGTGGCCAAAAGCACTGTTCTATATGAAATCCATTGCGTGCAACTCGCTGTGTACAACACTGCTGTGGCAGTTGCGCTCCTGAAATGCAATAGAAGCTGTTCTCCTTTTTTTGTACTGTAAGCAGATCTGAAAAAAACATTTCTGGTTGCATTGGAGCTATGAAAAAGTAATTTAAAAATAACTGGGGGAAGTAGGCAGTTGTCTTAGGCTGACGTTTTCAGACAGACCTATGGTATTAGGTATCTCATCTCAGTTAACTTTAAATAACTCTGATTTGTTTTTCAAGAATCCAGCATGTGTAGTTCTCTCTCCTAAGCAACAGCAAAGTACCACTTTGTAAAAACATTTATTGACTCAGAAGCCAGCTCCTACAGTGGGATTATTTGCTTGTTCTCAGCTGGAGTGATTTTACAACTATGAAGAACAGTCCTCTGAAACTAAATCTAAAGGGATTTTGCTCTGTACTCTTACTGATTGCTTTCCCTTTTTCACCTCAGAAATAGTGTGAAATTTATTCCCTCTCATACATTCACTGTTTGACTGTAGATATTTAAATCAGTGAATCATCTACCTTCCTTCACAGATGCCCTCAGAACATGTCTAATTGGACAAGTCTGTGGTATGTCTGGTAAGTTTATTATTAATCTTACTAACCCAGAATAATTTGAAAGTTATTATGAACAGTAATTGTAGTAATGGAAACACTCTTCTCTCAGACGGGATGGAGGAAAGGGTTTCTCCTCGGGTTTATGACAGCTACCAGTGGAATACGTTACAGATGAGACCACAGGGGAGATAAGGTGTCAGGCAGGGTACAGCATTCGTCTAGGGATGTGTCATCTTTCCTTTCTGAGCACGCTGCAGTTTAACTGTAGGGCTTGTTTGTTCTTCCTAAATAGACAACTTTGCTGAACACAGCGGCAGCTACGCAGCATGGACTTGCTGGGGCTCAGCACTGCGTTGCCTAATGCGCGGTCCTCGGCTCTCTCCCGCTCAGGGGACGAGAGGTGGTTAGCTCCTGGTGTTGCGCTCTCATTCCGATCTCCAGCTGATTACAAACCTGTTTACTGGCTGTTTGCATGACTGAAAGAGGGGAAATAGTGATAAGTTACAGGGTAAGCTCTTGTCACAAGCGGATTCATTTTTTGCCTAACGCAAGCATTATAGGTTTCCTAACGTTACTTTAATAGTTTGCATTCTGTCAATATATTAACTTTGATGGTAGCCTGCAGCATGAGTTGGTTACTTTTAGCTGTCATTCTGTCTGGACTAATTTTGGTTGATATTCTTTGCTTTCTTAGAACGTGCCGATACATAGAACTGTTTAAAAATACATAGTTTCATAAAATATTTTAAGAAGGCTTCTGTAATTAGGCAGTGTTGAAATCATGAAAGCTAATGAGCTAGTGCTGAGATTTACGCTGCTGAGATGCCTTTACCTAGGTGATTTCTGCCTTCATCAGAGGGCAGCAGCGTGTGAAAGCACGATGATTTCCCAGCACACGCTAGCATGCAGCTCCTGGAGCGTGAGGAAATGCTGACTGGCTAGTGATGAGGTAATACTCCTCGCACTGGAGGAATGCTTCATTGCAAAGTTCCGGCAGGGCAGCATGTTCTTCTCACACACGATTTTCAGTTGCCTGAATACATTTTTCTAAAACAATATTTGCAAGAAAATGCATGAAATTTGTGGAAGTTTGAGGCCCTCAAATCCAGCTTTTATACCGAGTGTAGTCTTTGTGTATATCTGACTCTCATACTAACAGAAATATACTCTTGTTAAAACTCAATAAAACAGTTATTAAAGAAATGTTTATTTTGGAATCATGATTCTTATGGGCAAGTACTACCTTCGGTTTGGAAAAAGGAATAGAATGCTACTGAGGCCATTTTAATACATTTTTAGGGTAGAATATAATCCTAATGAGAAATTCAAGAGCATGATCTGTCACACAGTAATTCCTGTCAAGCCACTACGAATGTACTTCAACTTTGTCCTTGGATCTACTTCTTTACAGGACTTTCGAGCATTTCTTATTACCTCATCTTCTCACAACGTCTTACTGCTCACCTAGCTCATGAGAAGAGTGGAGTCATTTGAGAAATTGGGGGGCGGGAAGGTAGAGTTTCAGCTGAGAGGAGAACCTGAAACACTAGCATGTCGACCTAGGTACACTATAACTGTTAAACAATAAACTTTGTTAAACAATAGCTAGAGATAGAATTGCGTTTTCAAGACATACTGCAAATATAATTTCTGTGCTCATTTATAAATATAGGTCCTAGACTTGTGAAAGTTTGTACTTGTATTTCCCTCCAAGTACATACCCATTCTTACTGTTGAAAGTGGAGCCGTTCTCACTGCATAAAAGCTGAAAATACAGCCAAAGATAATTAACATTATGGCATCTGTGAGACAGAAGGGATTGTACCGATGGTCATTAGTACTTCAACTTGTGATTCAGTGTTCGTGATCCAGCTTTCTAATTCCGGATCCAGCACCCATTCAGAACTAAACCTAGGAGGTTTGGCTTCACCCATTTAGAGTGAAATTATGTTCAGCTCTGGAAGAAGTAAAACATAAGCAATGAAATTATGGTATTCTCCCTCCTTCTCTAAGGTTAATCTTGCTGACTGTGTTCCTGCTCCTGCTCTGTGGGATCACAGCGAGCTGCATCAAGTTCTGCTGCCGGAAGAAGAGGCCTCCAGTTGAGACCTTCTCTAGGCACCCTTATGATTTGACAGTTACTGCTATTGACAGTGACAGCACTGCCCATAGCACAGTGACCTGTAAGTATCCGCTGGGAGTCAACTCTGCAACAGCGCTTTGCTATTGGCCGTGTGCCTAGAATTCCGTCTCTAGCCCTTGCAATAACGGGGGCTTGCTGATGTCCTCCCAGAACAACTTTCAGCCCCATAGGGTGGGCAAGAGAGATAAAGGAAGGTCATCAGGGCAACACCGTAAGTGAGTGCAGAAGACAAGTAGGATTTAACGCTATAGAGGTTAAAATAAAGTCCATGGTGGGTTAACCTCTTACGTGTCATCTCCCACATCTGTTCTTATGGCCATTCCCTTATTTTTTTAACTCTTCTGCCCACCTCACCGTCCATCTATTCCAGCTGAAGTTATCTCTAATGTGAGGAATTGTCCACAGCTGTTAATGTACGAACCCGAATGAAACTACCTCCACTACAACATATGTGTACTGTGTCAGGTATTTCACAATAATTACCAGCTAGTGATATGCAGAGATATTTTCTCTTCTGACTGCTTTCTTTTGGAGAATGTATAGATTCCATCATGGGCAATTCTATACTGATAGCTTTTAGTATATAGTGCATATGTTCTGACACCACAAAACTGAGTCCATGATTTCTTGGAGAAAAGCAGGATTAGCCCTTTATGTATCAGCGTTCCATGCAAGTGTTTAACTTTTTTTTTAATTCCTTTTCTTCACAGCATATAGCTCGTTTCAGTATCCTCTGAGTGCCCCTATTCATTCAATATTTATGGATATGGATAAGAACACTGTGTCCCCTCCAGCTTACAGTCGCTATGCAATGGAGTTGCCACCCTCTTATGAGGAAGCTGTCCAAATGGGTAAACAATACATTGAAGTAGCACAGATAAGCCAGAAACTCAATGACATCCCTGGACAGATGACACCAGGAGGGCTGAATCCCATCCAGTATTCACCTGATACAATCAACAGAGATTCAGCGACACAGGCAAGTTCAGAAAATTCAGAAGATGCAACACAAGAACAGCCACAGCTCTGACTCATTTCAGATGGGAAGTAAAGGAAGGAAAGGACTGTAAGAGTTAAAGAAGACATGAAGAGTTTGGTTTTATAGGCAGGTCATGCTGGAAAGATGTTTCCTCTCATGCCCTTGAAATTATTTGTCAGTTAGAAGAAATGTTTTCTGTGACTGCTGTATCTCCTGGTAAAGCTTCTTCAAGGATATGAAATGAAGTAAAAGGGCAGCAGTTTAAAAATGCCTGTAAAAGTGGGACATGAATGCTTGTTCATCTGATTAAAAAAAAAAAATATTCCTTGTGTCCAGCATATAGCAATAAAAAAGGTCAAGGGAGTTTTGCCATCTTGGGAACACACACGAAGAGCCAGAACAGTACAAACAGCAAGTTGTTGTTCCGGAACAGAAGCTTCCCAAACTGGAGTTGAAAGGGGAATCCTAGCAAGTCACAGTGAATAGCCTCTGTAGTTTCTCTTGAGAACAGTAACTGTTCAGCAAATTGCTGGAGTGCAAATTGCTACACAATGGCACATGTTCCTTAAACTGCAGGAAGATGGCAAACAAGGACAGGAAAGTGTGTGGAGGGAAATGCGCTATGTTATGTTTCACAACTAGAGACAAGGAATGAAACAGATAAGAAAAGATACTTCTTTTTTTTGTTGGTCATGAGACCTGAAGGGGTTGGGTTTGAGTTTTTTTTTAAATCTTTTAAACTTCTATTTTCAAGATGAGCTGGCTTGTGGGTGGGATCCTTTTACTACGTATTTTTGCCAGTTAAAGTACAAATTAGTCTCAAAGAGACACTTGCACACATGGTTAAGTATTACTAATGTGTTTCAAATATTTATCAAATATTTCAAAGATGCCTTTATACTTTATCTGCTCAGGTGTCAGGGTCTCAGTCAGTACAGAAAAGAGAAAATCAAAGATTCCTGGCAGCTTTCACCGGTTTGGTACATAGATGAGCTCAGTAATGTACAGGATGAAACAAAGCATGCTCTAGCTGTGCCACCTAGAATAAGTTATAAATACGAAATACCATAGTACAGTCCAAAGAAATTACTCTTTAGGGATGATTCTTCATGAAGTACTGATAGCAAGGATAACTGCTATGCATCATTTTAAAACTGGGAGCTTGGAGTTAATTACAGTGGTCTCAGCCCAAACAAAAATATGGACTATGAGAAGCCTTTTTTTAAATAACAGCTCTTTCCCTTTCTTGCCCCTCCCATATTCCAAATATGAATTTTGTCCACTCTCGAGTAGTGATTTTCTTTGAATCCACTTTAGCAAGGTGCTAATTTGGCTACCTTTAAGGACATGAGCAATCTACAGGATTGTTCATTGCTATGGGATTATCTCCGGGACAAAAGCAGGAATGAAAGCATGAGCACTAGGTGCTATTAACAAATGTAACATAAAGTGTGGAGTGCCAGGTCAGAGTTAATGGTGACTGACCTTCTACTACCAAGAATATGACTGGTGGTCTTCATTTTTGCTGAAGCTGCTTTGGTAGCTGTGAAAAGGGGCTACCTTCTGCAAATATTTAGGTTCCTGTCATTAATAAGCAGTAGAAGTGGTGGGCACAAAATCTTGCACAGCTTTTAGAAGACTATTCTCTGACAACCATTACTGCAAGAACTACCCTGGAAATGAGCACTAATGATTTAAAAATTAAGATCTCTTTGCCAGCCAACAGGACTGAGACTCGAATCTCTGCTACGCATTCATGGTGTGTGAGCTGTTCATGAGTCCGGCTCCCAAGAGGAGTGTTGGTTCTATATTTAACTTGCATATATCTTACTATGAGGGTTGCAGGGAAAGATTGGTTTAATAAATCTGCTTCTCTTCTGTCTCTTCTCTGTCCTTCTTAATTATACTTCTCCTGCTTTATTCTCTCCTCTGCCTTCTTTTTCTGTGTCAAGATGGAGACAAGGCATAACCCAGTGTAGCTGTTTGGATGCCTCTAGCTGGAAAAGCAATATATGCCCAGTTCTGGGTGTCTCCAAGTCACAAATACAACAGATGTATTTTTATTTATTGACCTTTTCCATCAGGATGATACTCAGAAACAAATCCTATGCCTTTCCAAAGAAGAAATATCTGTTGGAGGGAAATGGCTGAGTGCTCACTCACTAATAGAAACAGGAATATAAATCCAGGCAAATGAAAAAATAGTGGCTGACACAAGAAGGCAGTCCTTCAGTGTATCGCATCGTATCACCACTGGGAACAGCTTTGTAAGGGACGAGCTCATGGTGTTGCAAAGAGGCCAGGGTGCTTCTAAGGCTCAGTTTTGCTCAGTTCTTCAGAGATTACTCTGCAGTGCAAGGGCTGAGCTTGCTTGAGGAGGACGGGGGAATAATCACAATGGTTTGACTTCCCTTCCCTGCCCTTCCCACTTTCGCTTGCACAACGCTTGTCTTGTGACTTGTCAGCAGTACCTGACAGACTATCTACCAAACTGCAAGGAAATCTGTTTCCATTTGGTTATGGGGCATGATAGTTCTAACTGCAAGACCCCAATCAAAATCCTAAATGCCCATGGAGGCAGATTACAAATCAGATCTGACTCCGTTACCACCTGGATTAATAGAAAAGCCTCTCTCACTCTGGAGCACCTCTGTCGCCGATCTAGTCTAGTTAGAATTGCCCTGCAGTAATCTGTCACTTAGTTGCGTACTTCCACAAGCCATTATCCAGACTAAAAGAAAACAACTGGACTTGCCTCTTCTTTACAAAAGTGCAGAGTAGGTAAAGAGGGAGTAACGCTGCAGAACTGAGTTTCCGCGTGCAGGAAGCAAGTGTCGTTTGACACAGCATAGTGAATAAAGCACTTAGATTTTTCCCCCGACTTCCTAGGAAGAAGGGCATAATCTGGTGTTTTCTTTCTGGCACCTAAGGAAAAGCCTTGTGTTTTGCCCACATTCTGGCCTTATACCATGGTTCATTAATTCAAACATAAATTATTTGTTAACATAAACTACTGACCTAATCAGCCTGCAGGAACACAGAATTTTCTTTGCACATCAAAAGCAGCTCAGTTTGCTCCTCACAATGTTTTCAATAGTGATGTCTCAGCCCTTTATCAAAATCATCTGACTCGTCACAGAAAGCTGATAACCAAAGCTGTCCCTGGCCCTCTGTCTCTGAGGAGGCAGATTACCCCCCCCAACTGTTCATTATTTACATCTCCACTTAACAGGGCTCAATAGCATCGCAGAAGTTATATCCCTTCAGACAGAAAGATCATGACTAGAGGATTTACAAATTCCGTTTAAATTCCTGCAGCAAACGAAGAGCTCTCTTCCCATCTTGAGAACAGTTTAGATTTGTGTAGAAAGTCCAGGTCATCAATTAGAATCACTGTTGCATGTGGGAACACAGTGAGAGAAAACGACCCTTAACGAACTAATGTCAGAAAAAGGAATTAAAAGGGTGGTCTCCTGAATCCTGGTCTACACAAGCAACAGCTTGAAAATGTTGCTCCCATATGCCTTATGTAATGCTAAATAGCAGGAAGTAGAATGGAAAAGAGAGTCCATTGATCACCTGGGTCTTTTCTGTTTCATTGGGTAAGTCAGAGACAGACAGACTTTCTTCTTGTTAATGCCTACAAAAACAGGCGTAGTAGCTAGCTTCCACCCAGCGTGCATTTTTGCAGTATGTCTAGGAAGAGGACACTATGAGCTCCTAACCCTACTGCATGGTAAGTTAAAATGAACTTCTTTGTTTTAACTCATGTTTTAAAACTCACTGACCAAATCCAAAAATGTGGAATGGAGATTAATGCTCTGTCTTCATTTCTACTGCTGTTTTCCATAAAAGTTTCTCTTTTGACTTTTCCGTGGTGTTCTGAAAAGCTCTGTTTACCTCTCAGTGTGGGATCTGACTTTATAATCCTAGAAAACTTGGTTTTGTTGTTGATGCTCTTAATGAGGCTCAAACAGCAAGTGGGACACTTTCAAAAGCTCCCAACCTAGATAGACATGGTATTACTTTGTGTTTATTCTACTGAGCATGTAAAGGGGAAAGGAGGGATAGGACTATCCTTAAACTTTACTTGCTCTTACTGGGTGTGATGCATGGGTCCCTAGTTTTGTCAGTGGAAGTATTTGGAATGTAAATGGTTAGTTTGCCTTTAGATTTGGATTCTGCGCTATTAAAGTCGGAGGAAACAAAATGAGATTCTGCTGCAGAAAAAGAGCCCAGTTTACATTCAGTTTTATTCCTTTTAGCCACGTGAACCTTCCCTCTTGTATTTCCGAACAGGTATGACATGTCTCACCTTCTGGTTAGAAATCTTGTACAGTGTTGCCGTAGGCTCTTTAAGAGCCATCAGATAGCATCCAGAGGTGGGTGTATATCGCTGAAAATGAAGTGGTCTCTATGGATGTATTTCTTACAGCCAGTTTTTAAAGTACTCTGAAGTTTCAACACAAGACACAGTAACTGGTACTACTTATTAGTGCTATGGTCACCTAAACTGTGAATGTCTAACCCAGAAGCCTTTCATGAGAAATGTGCTATCCCTGGCAGTAGTATAGAACAGCCTCTCTGGAAGATCAGGATCAGCATATTTCCTCATAAAGAATTAATCTATATGTTTCCCCCCCCAAAAAAATGCTTTAATAATTAAACAGGTTTTAAAAAATAATTTCCAGAAGAGAGAATTGAATTTAAATGGACAGATTAAAAAACCTCAATTACTTTCTAATAAGGCAGTCATTCAAGCATATCTGAATAATTTTAAATGAATGTCTAAATAATTTTAAATTTGGCAATTGACCAAACAGGACTTCGCTCATTGTTAGACCTGCTCAGGGTTACTCTGAAATTATTTGTCTTTGACAGGTGTTTAACACAACACATTTTTCATACAGGTCTCATGCCATTTGTGTAAAAGATGGAATATTACAGGCACATAAAGAAGCTGCAAGTGTTACAGTGTGGTATAGCAAAGAAAGGCAATATACCTGCCATGTTCTCAGTATCTTTGAAGACTGCTCAGACAGAAGATCCCTAATCTACTGCTACGTGCTGGCCCCAAATGGAAAATGAACTCTCCCTTTGATATCGTAGAAGAGGGCTAGGCAGTTAGTCATCTAGGGACAGGGTTTCTTGAACACCTTTTATGGCTTCAAGTGCTTGAGTCTAAGAGCCCTATTTTTGGAAGACTTGGTTCTGACTATCTGCTTGAGACGGGAGCTTGCAGCCAAGCTCTGGGTCTAATGTGTCCAAAGGATGCATCTTCCGAAACCACATATTTTAAAAGATAAGTGTTAGAGATACACTTACTAGGAATTTCAGGAAATAAGATTAAAAGTAAACATGTAATGGATGTTTCCTTTCCTTTAACATTTTAAGTAATAATCCATTGATGATGCTGATTGTCCCCTGGTACTCAGCTGGCATAAAAAATACTTTTACTACTTGCAGGGGTAAGAAAAGGCCTATTGCAACGACATACCAAAGATCAGTCTGCTCTATGCTGAAGAAATCTACAAACTCTTCTCAGGGTTGCTTACACTAAATCAGCTCCAGTGGTCCTAGCAGTATTGGAGCCATAACCTAGGCAGGTTGCTGATGACCACAGGTAATTTGGTGATTTTTAAATGCAGCGTCTTTCTTGCCTAGAGCTACATTGACAGCATATTGATGCAAGTGCTCACGTTTTACTATTGGTTTTACCAGGTTGCTCTTGTCTGTTGTAGGAAGGCACTGGAAAGTGTGAACTCCTGTCAACATTGCTATTGAAGCGATTCCCCTTTATAATGCTGAAGGCTTCTACTCCCTGGCTGAGGAAATCTTGCAGCTGCCTGTGTGTGTGCTATTGAGATGTGTTCCGTTTAGGGGTCTGTTGGGTGACCTCCATCAAGTACGTCTCTGTTTCTTTTCCCAGCCTGTCAGTCCGGTGTTTAAGACACGTGTTCTCTGGTGCAGGAAATTCTCCCACAGTGCCTACCATAGTGGGAATCTGGTCATAGAGGGATCTTCTCCATATTCAAATAATACCAACAGTTGGGGAGGGGAAAAAAAAACAACCTGAAACCCACAAACAAACACACACCCCACCACCCCCAAACCCTGTGAATTCCTTGAGCAGTGGAAGTAACAGAGCCTGGTTTTCTAGATTTCTAAATCATATGACAAAGTTCCCTAACATTTAAAAATATGTAACCTTCAGTAGAAACTTTCCTTATAGTTAGGACATGCATAAGATCTTTCTTGTGCGCATTTTCCAGTGCGTAATAAGGGTGAGTTCGTGCTGGAGTCTCTTGCAATGGGGGTATTAAAAGGTCCCTATTCTCTACACAGCTCCTGTTTTCATGAACCATTTAGAAGCTTCATGTCTTCAAAACCTCCAGTTCTCTCTTGCCTTGCTCGAAATTGGTCTGGATTCAGAAATTATTAGGTGGATGTGGAGAGGGGAAGGAGGGGAGGGGAGACATGACACAGAATTGACAGTGTGATTACAAAGCCTCACTTCCATAAGAAACCAGGTTTAAAAAGAACATCAGGCAGGAGGCTTGGTCCCACAGCAGGTTATATGCTCAGCTGGATGGAGGATCTAAGAACTCTGATTTGTCAGTCTAGTGTTTTTCACCATCACTAGATCCACTCAGGTCTGATTATATCCACACAAGCTTTGTGACATCTCTGAGGGAAAAGGCCCTCTCTGTAACTACCCAAAGTGCATTTTTAATTGTGATTTGAATTTGGTGTTCATTTGGCACTGTTCAGCACACAATTTTTCTTCTCTCATTTGTCCAAAATGGTGGTTTTGCCAGTTACTCTCTGTTGTTATTTGCTGGCTGTGTGAAAGAGCCTATGGTGGGGAGATGTACTGCTAGAGAAGTTGGTGTTTACATCACTGTCAGCAGCTTGCAGTCCTGTCTCTCTCCTCTCGCACACACATGCACTCACCGTGAGCACTTGTACTCAGAAAGAAAATGCAGACTTGGAAGTAAATTGCCTCAATAATTCATAGGCTTTGTAGCCCAGAGCAAATTATACCTTGGCTCTGTCATGAAATTCAGGTTGCAAATCCCTTTATAGCCGAGCTCGTTAACAATATAAGTAAAGTGGTACATCTGTAATGGCTTTTATAATCGATGCATTATAGTCTTTGGAGAGTATTAAGTGGTAAACCTGCAGCATCCAGAGTGAAGCATCAATAGGGTCTGGATACAATAAGAGTCAGAGAAAAAACATTTCTTTTTCTGCCTTGCAGTTGCCTTTGTCTGCCTTGCTGCCTCCAAATAGCTTAGAAGAAGGTTTGGTTGGTTTGTTTTCGAACCGCATTTCAACTTCATCAGATGCAGTTTTTGAGGGAAAAGAATCACTGCTGTTGCCAGTACTGATGAGTGGGACACGTGGAAAATTTTCTCACTTATGGAATAAAATAGCTCTCACAAAATCACTTTCCAGATTCTTGCTCTTAGCTGTCTCCTGGCTCTGATTCTAATCATCTTTACCTGTTTGAACTATTTTTGCTTAGGGAGACATTTACTAATTTTGCTGCAAATAGCAGAGGTTCTTTCCTTTACTCACAACTAAAATTCAAACTGTGAGAGAAGCCTTTGAATCATCTTCAGAGCAGACTATGAAAACAAAGTATCATAGGGGAATTGTGCTCTATAAAATATTTATTGTCTTCTCCATTTTTATGAAATACTACATCCTAAGGTTAAATCCAATGCACAAAAAAAGCTTAGGTGCAAAACCACATCACTGGGAAAACATTTTGTTCTGGTCAGTCAAAATTTAGACTATAAAATGCCAGAGCTATTTTTATCTTACTGGGGAAATAAGGGGAGTGTAGAAAAGAATGCACACTTTCAATGATATTTCACATCTTTTTAGAATAACAAAGCTCACTTGGGTACTTGGAGAAAGGAGAAAATCGATTTCTATTTCAAATCTAGAAATGCCTGAATCTGCATTAACATGCTTGATTTTTACTCACTCTTTTACCCTGGTTTTCCAAGTAGCTCAAAAAGGAAACAAAAAATGAGAGTCTGATGTTGAGCTCTGTGTGCATTGTTTTTTCTCTTCCCATGATAACAGTTTATGGTATAAGCCACTTCCTTCCCACAAGTGAGGAAGCACAGTCCCGAGGTCTAAGTATTGACCTGGGAAACCCAGCTCAGCTCCTTGTTCTGCCACAGACTTCCCATATGACACTGGGACAGTCACTGAGTCTCTGCTGGCTGCTGTTCCTGACCTGTAAAACAGGGACTGTACCACTATCTTATCCTGTAAAGGATTTTGAGGCAGAATATATGGAGTGTGGGCTGCACTGTCATAATGAAACACAGGTACACAGTCAGAGCATGATGAACTTTGTGTGGGGCATGAAGCTCAGGAAAAAACCTCCTTGCTCCCTCTTAAGGCAGGGAAATCTAGAGAAGAAACTCAGGCAAAACAAACAGTGTGAGATTTAGAAATAGCCTCTGGACTTCAGGTGCCAAATCCAGTCATCATTACAACATTCCTAACTAGAGGAAGAAGAAGAGGGGAGAGAAATTTAAAAGACAGGCCCAGGATCAGTGTGAGATGCCTGATGAGATGATGATAGGAGTCTTGTGACAGCAGTTTACCTAGCCAGATTGCTGACCTGTTGGGGATCAAATGTCCTGAGACATACCACCCAGATGTAAACATGAGTGCTACTTCTTTGTCAGTTTGTACAAGCACTTAATTTTTATAACTTTGATTTCTCTCTTGCTGAAACTCAGCCTTTGTTCTGTAATCTTTTGGTCTAGTTCAAAGTCTCTGTAGTCTGCTTTCCATCCTCCCCACACTTATCAGATCAGACTAGGCAAGAAGCTTTGTTCAGTTCCACAGGCAAGAAACGCTATCCTCTTTACCCTGAATGGCACTTGCCAAGTGGCTGCATCCCTTGTCAAAAGGCAGTTGTCAGAGACACCAGTGTTCTGTGAAGAAGGTAGAAGGAAGATGTTCTGCACTGCATATAAGGTCACTTCAGCTCTTTCTAAAGGCAATATAACTGTGATTATTTTTATGGCCTTCTGGTTAGCTAGCTAAATACACCAAGCGTATTTGTAGAACTTATCCCTCTGCTGCTGTTACTCCGGCTAAACTCTCTTTTTCCACAAGATGGCACAAGCGAGCTTAAGTGACCTACGTGAATGCCGGTTTCTCCGGCACGGTGCTGGAAGGCACCACACACAAAGACAATTAAATTTTGTGGGAAGAATATTTGTAGGAAAAAACGCTATACACTTTTATTCCTTACTTCAAAATTGCATATATAGAGCAGACTTTTTCATCTTGATAAAAGGTTCCCCACACCTGCTGTAAAATACTGAAATTCAACTAACTTGGGCCGTATGGGAAGTAAAAAAAGTGTATGTTCTGTTATTTTCACCGTAATAGTCAAGAAAAATTCTGTGATAATGGGAAGGGCTATCTTTCAGTCAAGGACTCCAGCTCTACCACAGATATCCTGGGCAGATATACACACACCACTTTCAATGTCTTTGCCTCCATTTTCCATTGGTAAATGACTATAGAATGGCAGGGGTTGGAAGGGACAGTGGGACATCATCTAGTCCAACTCTCCGGCTCACTAGGGATCAACTAGAGCAGCTTGCTCAGGGCCCTGTCCACTCTGGCTTTGAATTCTCCAAGGGTAGAGATGCCACTGCCTTGCTGGGCAACCTGTTCTAGTGTCTGACCACCCTTAGAGTAAAAGTAGTTTTTTGAATGTTTTGAGTGGAATTTCCTGTGTTTCAGGTTCTTCCCACTGCTTCTCACCCTGTCAGTTGGTGCTCACTGAGAAAAGTCTGTCTGTCTTTACACCTTCCTATCAGGTGTTACACATATTGATAAGATCCCTCCTGAACCATCTCTTCTTGAGGCCAAGGAATCTCAGCTTGCTCATCCTTTCCTTATATGTCAGATGCTTCAAACCCTTAATCAATATTTAATCTCATTTTTTGGTTAACTTGTCTAAATTGTTCAGGAATTTCACCTGAATTTAAGTGTGATATTTAGTGCATTTCTACTGAATGTGGGCCTAGAATAAACAGTTGCATAAAGCAGACCATGGGAAATACCACGTGAGCCGGATACCTAATCACTCTGTTTACCTCCTCATACTGTGCTGGCAGGCTGTGAGCTTTGCTGATGCTACCTATGCAATGTTTTTTATTGCACTACTTAGACTGACATTGCATCATCTCATACAGTGAGAGTTCAACACAAGCTTGTGATTACAGCGGTCAGCTCAGTATGCTGCTGATTTGTGTCCCAACGGTGAGAAAATTGGCAAGATGAAATCAGACAAAAAGCAGAGGAGAGAGGAGATGCATCTACATGAACTGTTTAATCAGAAATGGATAAGCTGCTTGAAAGTGGGAAAAATAAATGCAATCTTCCTACTGCTTTGCATGGTGCTTTTGGGTGGAAGATGCTATATAAATACCCCTCCTGTGGGAGATCATGCTTTAGAAGTACAGGAAATTGCCTGGATTAAAAAAAGAACATAAGGAATAATGCTCTTCCAGGCCAGAAAAGGAAGAGATATTTCCTTTCCTTTCTCTAGTTTATCTCATTCTCACCACAAGAACACCATCTTTCATCAGAGCAGGCCCTTGCTCCCACAGGTTTCAATCAAAATGATCAGTTATTGACAAAAAAAATTTGCCCTTGTTTTCTTATGTGAACTGTAGCTAGTGATACTGTAAATCTACCACTCAGTGCTGTGCTATAATAATAATAAAGAAAAATCAAAGTTTCTGATTGATTCCTACATCTTTATTTCTGAACATCCCACCACTGTAGGTACAAAACTTGTACCCCAAATCTCTAAGCTTTAATCGATGTGCAAGATGCTAGGCAACACATGTTAACACAATTAAACAACAGGGGGGAAAAACAAAAGAGGATAAGGATAATTTGAGCATCTGTGGGATTAGTTTGGTGACTTCTTCATCTGTTTATAATTATAAAACATAAAACTGCAAGTGTGTACATGTGTCTAATCAGTTGATAGTTCTATTGCATACAGCCCTTCTTACTTCTCACCTCCCCTGTCTGTCTGCTTAGACCTAGTCCTTCAAGACGGCCATTTCGTGCCCGTTTCTCTTTTATCTCAGTTTGTGCAGTCATTTACCCATGTACCCATGATTAATCCAGATGCTAAACTGGCTACTTCACAAGTTTGAAACAACATTCAGAGAAATGAAACTAAAAGGGAGTTTCTTATTAGTCTGGAGATGGGGTGGGGGATGGAAGAGGCAACTGCTAGGTCCAAAAATTAGTCAGATTGTTCTTTATGAATTTACAAGAAACACATGAATCCCTAATCACAGGTGTGGATGCAGGAGGGTCTTTCTTCAAATCCTGCATGTTTGCAGTTCTAGTGATTCATATTTTAAGCTGTTGCTACATTGTCTTGAATTCAGGGAAGGCTCCAGTATAAAATCTCTGGCACAGGAAGTTCAGCTTCCTCTACAGATTTCCTTCCTCCACCTCCTTATATGCAGAATAGCAGGGAACATATTTAAGCCTTGCCTGTGCTCAGTGAAAACTCTTATGACTGCAGAGCAGTTTGTGTTTATACCCAATACCTTCAGCTGAAGTGTTCGAGACAGGCAGCATGGAAGACAGTGGTTCTTAATGACAAGGCTTAATCCCAAAAATATCCTGTACTGTTGAGTTGCATTTTGTAACTGCACGCTAAGCCGCACCTAGTCCCTGAAGCAAATATGATCAAAATAGGTGATAGAAGTGACTCTTACTGACATTCCAACCATTTCCACAGTGAATTAGGCAAAACTCTTATTGATGACAGTGCGGAATTTAGCCATAATGTAAATCTGCCACAATTACAAACTAAATAAACTATGGAAAACCAGGCCTGGATCAAGTTAATGCCTAAGCTATCACTAATTTTAATAGGCTAACTTCACTTCCTAGATTTTTATCTAGGCTTCAATGTCTTTTAAAAACAATTTGCTAGACTCCAGGCTGAGGGCCAGTCAGTCCAGTTGTCCAGTTTGAGCCTCAAACGGAAATAGGTTAAAAAAAAAAAAAAAAAAAAAAAGGCAAACTACATTATAACTAAGCTCTGGAAGTGCATGTTAAGTACGCTAGGACAATGACAATGTTTAAAGTGTGAAACAATGTTGAAGTCCTCTGAGCTAGGGCTGTAGAAACTGGCGCTACTTTGTGGTATATATGTATATGTGCAAAGATGCTGGCTAGCATCACGGAAGCAATGTAGCCTTGGTAGTGACGCACTGTACACCAGGGCTAAATTGAAGTATGGCAATGAACTGGTTATGATGCTTTCAGTTCTGGAGTTTGCCTGCTGAGCATCTCTGGGATGCATGGCTATGCTACTAGTGCTTCAGCGTACAGGGTATATAATTCCCTACAAGAATGCTCTCTCGGTGTAACAAACCCAGCATGCTGTATTTGCAGAGTGTGTATGACTAAGCTCTACCAAGCATAGTTTATTCCATCACCAACCTATCTCCAGAACAGAACGTGCTATACTGGGAAAAGAACAGTAGCAGCACCTGCTCTGGTACCTTCCGCCAGCGTAGCTAGACTAGACATCCGTACAGCTGCAATGTGAACAGGGGGAGAGAGGCCCGAAGAGCTAATCGCTCATCGTGTGATCCAGAATGCAGGCTATCCTGAGTAGTTATACTAGGAGGAGGACAGGCAGAGCGCTATAGCTCTTCTAGCACCCCGCGGATTGAATCTTTCTGTCCCAAGATCTCCCTTCGCTTCTCTGGCTGCCATACACATGCTGGCAGAAGTAAGTACACAGATCTGGTTTTAGCGGTAGCACAGGTTGAGTAAGTACAGTATTGACAATAAATTAATGCGGTCCACACAGATAGAGCAGAGCACTGCCCTTGAATCATATTTGACAGCTTTCTTATGAGACGTGGTACTAACAGGCAGCCTACCACAAGGCTGGCAGAAAGTCAAAATCTGAAAGCATAAAAAGGGAAGTCACCTCAGTGCCAAATGCAATTGCTTGCTTTGGGAAGCGGTGCGTGTTTAAAATCCATACCATGTCACCTGCTTATTCATACAAGAAAAAAGAATAAAAAAAAAAATCATTGAGTTTGTGTCATATTCAGATGCTCAAAGTCAGACATTAATAAATAATAAATAGCAGTCTCATCAATAACAAATGCCAAAGAGTGATGCTGTATCTAGATGCATATCTGCTGACTAGCGCGTATTAGTAAACCACGTAGTGCTTTTAGCTTCGACTCCAACATTACTTCTGGCAATGGAAAGAGGTTTTAATAAAAGTACTGAAAATGTCATTCATCTTTATTTGTATTACATTTGTTATGAGGATTTAAACCCCAATATAGAACTATGGGGAGATGCAAAAATTAAAATCTGATCATAAAAATAAATGAAACTCAAACTCAGGTATTAAATAGTGAGAAGTACATTCACTTCTTATATTTCTAGTACTATAAGGTGTTACTGATAGGAATTGTTTATCAAGGTTCGTTTTTTCCCTAAAAGGTGGTGTTCTTAAATCCCTTGCAAGCTAAATTATCTGTAGGTTCATTATGACGGTAGCCCATAATCCATAGGACTAAAAAATTAAATAATATGTAGGAACATGGAAGAAATGAAACCATTTGATTAGTTTTTTGAAATACTAAATTCAAAGGAAACAAAACTACTCTTTAAAGTACTATCCAGTAATCTAAGCTGTTCAAAATACTGCAGTAAGTTCACTTATTTGAAATTGTCACCACATTTTTTGTATTCTTTTAATTAAGTGCTGAATAGCATATTGATATGTCAGTCTTTCACAATGCTGAATCTTTTCTAGGATGTTCTAAAGCTTTCAGGAGTCGCTGAAGTTAGTGGGGAATTTTACTTACTTGCAGGCTAGGATCCATAACCTCAAAATAGGATGCATCAACAATTCTCTAGATTGTTCTGCTGCTGTTATATTACCAATGCAAATCCCTACTGGTACCAGTGTGGTAGAAGTCACCAAAGATACAATGGTCTTTATGTTATATTGGATTAGCATAATACACATCAGTAATATAACAGCATAACTCAACCTAAACACACATAGGCAATATTATAGCTCTGTTGCTGAGCTTTTGTAGGTAAGAAATTTGTCAGCATGTTGCTCACAGTATAATATAAAACCTGGTTTCCAGCTGTTACAGTTCTCAAGTAAAAATGTGTTTAATCAAGCATCAAAACTAAACACATAATGATCACCTATGAATAGAATTTATTATCAGTTCTGAAACTAGTTTGTTCAGTTAATTGAAAGTTAAAAGTTTTTGAAGAACACTGTTTCTTTATGGGTTTTCCTCCTAGTTCTGTGTTTGTTCATGGAGACCTGTTACTGTTTATGTTACTTTGACTATCTATTTTTTGAATGTGTTCCTTGACCCTTTAGAACTTCTTAGTCCAAATCTGTTTGTGTTTTAAGGTTTATCAAAATATTTCCCATCAAAATTATTTCTTCAATAAATATTTTGGCTTGACTAAGCAAAAATACACATGTAGAGGGGCTTATTTTTTTTCCATTACGTGTAATTGTCTTTGTATAAAAACTCAGTTTTGCTTGCTGTTTATTTACTAAAATGTTAATTCTTCCCAAGAGAGAAACTTCCTACTGGCTCAAACACACACAGATATTTCCACATGCAAATCTCGCAGAATACAGGAGAAGGATTGTAACTTTTCTCATCTCATATCCCTGCCAATGCATTCTGAATCCTATTTCCAGCGCTGAGAAACAGAACTCAGTAACAGCAGCAACAATAGTTACAATTTCTTCATCTCTTCCAATTCAAGAATCTCAAAGTACTTCGAAAGCGTTACTGGATTAAGTTTTGCAATACCATTGTGTATTGCCATGTCCATTCCCCATTGGTGCATATAAAGCAGAGGAGCTAAATAATTCATTCAAAATCAGCCTCCACAGCTAAGTCAAGAATAAAACTCAAAAGATTTGAGTCTCACTCTGGAATTTCAAGCTGATCTTCTTGAAGCAGCCGTAACCCGTTTCTTTTGTGCTATAGCAAAGGGGGAACTATCAACAAGACTGTTCTGCAGGCAGGGTAAACTGTAAATGGATTTTTCTTTAAAGAAGATAACTGACTAAGATAGCAAACCATGTATTGACACCCCTGGAGGGAGACGAACAGTTATAAAGATAGTGGAAACATGGATAAGAAGAAAATGGAAGTTAAATTTCCTTTGAAGTAAATGACAACATTCATAAACAATGGTTAGCACCAAAGAGGTGCTAAGATACAGTATTTGAAATGCACGGTATGGAAAGGTCTATATTGTATATAAAAGCACTGCCCACTTCTTATTTCCAGTGTTGTCAATGGGAGTTATTTCCCTAAGAAATACAAGCCAGCACCTAAAAAACAAAAGTACATTTTATGGATTTCAACACAGAATTTTGTATCAAGCCAATTTACGGATATTGAGGAAAAGGTGGAATAAAATGAGAAAGTTACGTTACCGCTTTATCAATTTTTAAATTCATGATAAACTATGCATGTTCCTTTTTATCCAGTGCTAAGTAATTGAAGTTGCCCAGCTCATGGGAAGTAAGGCTGGAGTGTACATTCACCTCTCTGTTCATGACAGTATTTGCTCTTGTTTGTGTGGGGTTGGTTTTTTTTATAACCAGCTTAAGCATTCAAGCATGCACAGTGAAATTCTGGCTGTTAAGACAGGGGTAAAACTCCTGCATATCATGTGTTCATGTAACTTAAAATCTCCTCTGAACTCTTGGAATAGTGTTGCTCGGCCTCTGAAAATCAGACTCTACTAACCAACTAGGCAACTGCCTCTGTCAGTTCCCTTGGGTAGTGGCTTGAGAGATGTTTCACTCTATGTATGTTTTGGTTTGTTGCTTGGAAACATGCATTTTATAAGCTCTTTTTTTTTTTTTTTTCCTAACAGGTGCTCACAATAAAGGGTTTTGCAGAATCGGGATCTTTGACAAGTGGTTTGAGATTTGGGATGTTTACTGTAACAGAATCCCAGAGGTCACAAGAAAGTTCTCTTTTTGTAAATTAGAAGACTCGCCCCACCCTCTTGTTCAAAGGACATGAATTTTTAGAGATACGAGAAGTGTAGACCTTCGCTGCAAGTTCTGTCGTTCTTAGCAGCAACTGAACAGCAAGGTAGATAGCGGTCCTGAATGCTCACACTTCGATTCCGTTACCCTGGGTTTTTGCACTCAATTCTGTAAAGAAACTTCTTCCTTTCTGCTCCTCCCATGATCTTCATGAATTTCTCATACTAATTCCTCTTGCTCTGGTGAGTAAGGAAATGCAATATGCAGGTCTTTCTCAGAATCACTGTATCATTTAGCCTGCTCAGGTTGTGGTTTAACGTCTCACTAGAACCAATTTTCTCTTCTAGGTTTTCCATGCAGTGCTTTCCTGGCCAAGACCGGCGCAGCAGGGAGCACACGTAACTAGACCCACACACCGTGGGACCTGATGACTGGTGATTCTTATTACTTCTCTCACAACTTCATGCCCAGACGTGCCACTTAACCATTTTGTATCTTCAGTCCCTAAAGCTCTTGGGGCCACTTAAACATCAGCCTATATTGTCATACAGGCTATGAATAACCCCTACACCCCTTACGTATCATTCACACAGCTTTTTCTGGAGCTACTTCTGAAATAAGATGATCAGCATGCATTTTTTATTCTTTGAGTTCTCTTCCACTGCAAGAACAGAGTGGTTGGGCTGAATTCAGTTGCCAGTTTTGCTTGATATGGATGATGGAAGTCTACCTGTTTTTCAGACTATCTTTATCACTGTATTTTGCTCAGTCCCAGTACACTTTCCCAAGTAAATGCTTACTTTTGAAGTACAGGATGTAACTATTATTGATTCTACTCATTTTATTACCTATTGCAATTAAATTTAATGACTACTGAATTTTCTAAGCATGCCTTATCGCCTTCCTGTATCACAAATAGGCTTTGTTTGACTAAACATAGATACTCCAAGAACAGTGGTACAAGTACCTCTACTCCAAATATTTTTGCTTTATGAATGCAGTTTTTGTTTTCTGGATGCTGGAATCTGGAGCAGCACTGAAGCTTTCCTGCAACTGCAGCAATGAAATAAGTTAAGGCTCTTTGAAAGAACAGTGCTCTTATCAGTAAATCCAATGTTTGGTAGCTGCTTCACTAGGACACACACCTGTGCCCACTTTCTGAAACTGCCATGTCAAGGACGGAAGAATGTTCTCTAGGAATCTGACACATAGCTAGGTAAGCAAATTCTTTCTTTATTTGGAGATATTTCTTGCAGGCAAACTTCACTGCAGGTCTGATGCATCTGACATCATGGAAAGTTTAGTAGCTAGGCTGAATTCTCAATGTGGATTCTAAATTCTCAGTATCTCCAGGGTACTAGTTGTTTTTGTTAGTTGCTTAATAAGACAATGATCCCCTTGAGGAAAGTCCCTTTAAATGGGGAAATATTAGGCTTTAAGCTTCTACTCACACTGCTTCATCAGCACTCATGCAACTGAAACGTTACTTAAAAGATTACTTACTTAAAGGAAGACCTACAGGTGTGCAGTTGGTTGTGTGCATGCATGTGTGTACATATATATATGTGTGTACATACACTGTAGAATCCGATCTCTAAAATTATTATAACAATGCCCTTTGTTGCTATTGTAGCTGCAGGATAGGTGTCCATACAGGAAAACATACTTCCATTTACTTGCTTCCAAATATCTGTACACTTACTCCTTCAGTTCCTGAACAACCTATGCTCAGTACAGGATATGAGATTTTGAAAAAGATGTTCATGCCCTATTTTATATTCTCCCCTATTCCCAGCAATGCTTGCTGTGATTCAAGCCACTGCAAAGCCAGCTATGTTTGTTCCATGCCACTAAGGGATTTCATCATGTTGAAAAAATATCCACTGGCCCAGGTAGGGCAGCCTCTTTGCCAGGAGCACCAAAGGGCTTTTTAAAAGCTGAGCTATGGCTTGCCAAGTTTAACGGTACAGCAAAAAATGTAAACGACTAACACACTTGAGTATGAAGGAAAAAAAGAACAAGACCTTGTACAATCTCCAGCCCATGGAACACAGCTCTGATACAATTCTGACTGCAGGAAAAAAGCACCAAAACCCTATTCTTCTGGCTCTCTCAAAATGGGTTTGTACGGATAGAAGGAAAAAAAGGAGACAGTGGTTGGTAAGTGTAGAAACAGGTTTAGATCAACCTTAAGACACCCATATATGTTTCAAGGTTGGAAGATGAACATACAGAAAAATTGAGAACAGAGCTTACTCCCAGCAGAGTAGTTCTGTTATTTGTTGAACAAGTATAAATATAGATTACAAAATTACATATTTGTATCATGCTGTAAGATTGTATCACAGTATAAAATTATGACACTGACTGCAAGGAATACCAGATCCAGGTTCAAGCAACCCTAACGTTTCATCTCGCTTCTTTCCATAAACTCCTTGGTGGTAGTGGCTAAATAATTTCACATCATTATGCATCAGTTTCCTATGCCTAAGACAAGAGTAGTGATATTTTTTGGCTTTGGAAAATGCTTCAAGGTATGCTAAACATAACAATCACACTCAGGAACTAGGCAATAAATCTTTGATGGTTGCAGTTGGAGATGCTTATGGTATTGATTTTTAAACGGGTCACAAGGCAATAGGAACAAGGTTTTCCCCTGGAAATAAAACTACCTCAGCCAGAATTCATGAGAAAACAAGACAACATATAATGCCCTTTAGGACATATGTAGACCAGCATATACTGTCCCCATGTAGCTTATTCTGCCTCTGTCAAGAATGAGATATACAAAGACAGTCATGTAACAGATATGCTTACTACATTCACAGTAACATATACGTGCATCGATGCAGTAGAATGAAACATACAGGACGGCTGTGGGCCTTCATAGCTCTGTTGTACTTTGCTTACAGACAACAATGGATTTTTTTCAAAGGATTTCAAACTTGCAAAGTCTCTCAACAATTCTGAATTAACTGTTCTTGAATCCATTTCACAGATAAACCATTCTAATCCATACCATAAGTAAGAAGTTCAATGTCATCTTCCAAGACTATATTAGTTAGGAAACTCAAGTATATGGATTTTCCTGCCTTTTTGTCCTAAATTACATGAAGACTCACAAAACCAGTTCTTAAAACTACCTTAAAAATGTCAGTTATATTCTCTTCAGACTAAAACAGTTTTGCTAATTTTATGCTTTGCTCTCAGAATTCGTTTAAAATAACTCTTTTGTTCCATTGTAATAGGCAAATTGAAAGGAACTGTGAGAATGCAGAATGTAACTAAGGAGACTGAGTTACTCCTACTTTTTTCTCTGCCTGGCTTCACTGAGTATTTCTATTCAGTATGCTTTTATTTATTTATTTAATGAACGATCTGGATACTCTGCTACCTGGGTCCTTCCTCAGAAAGTAGCAGCCATGATTTTCATTCAATTGTTAACGAACTGGTGAATAACAGCAGGTTGGAACAGTTCTGAATTAGTTTACCAAAAAAAAGAGTTCCTGATCCTCTGAACAGCCTTCAGACTGAAGCATAGCTGAAACTGAAACGTTGTATAAGCTTCATTTGTTTCTCCTGTGTTTCCACCAAAATTAAGAGTTCTGTATTGCTTTTGGGACCAAATAGAGTGAACTTCAAACAGGATCAAAATCACACAAATGTCTCTGAATCTCTGCAGTTTCAATAGAATGCACGCCACAGAAATCAAAGGATACAAAGGCAAACAAAACATTCAGGAATGGGAAATAGTGCTGGTGTGATTCTGGAATATGAGGTGGTCCTTTGAGTTATTATTTTGGGTAAGTCCATTAGAAACACTCACCTGGGAAGTCACAAATAGAGAAGCAGGCAAAATATAATTATTTATTACTTTGTAGTATTTTTATACCATCTGAGGAGCTATGAAATTTTGATAAGTGCTGATTTTCACCCTTTCTTTAGAAAGCATAATTTATACCTGTTTGGTGACAGTTATTCTTTCAGAGTCCAGGAGCATCTTGAGTTATCATAAGAATCATGCAGTATATTTACTCAGATAAAAATATGTAAATGTTGATTATAACAATGCTATTTGTATGCAAAAATGAATTACTTTCTAAGAAATTAGAAAAATCCTGACAAAACATTCAATAAAACATTAATATAGTATATTTCCAAACAATGTGCAATGGTGATTTCACTTGCAAATAAAACCTGTATTCATTAATACATTGGGGACCGAGCTACATCCTTGCTCTTCTTGTTGAACAAGAACACCTTCTCTCAGGACTATGCAATATCTGTCCTCTCTTTTTGCTTTTGAACAAGACTTCCTACTCCTGCAGCCTAAGAAAAGCAGCAGTTGCCTTTTTAACTATTACACTGCCAAAGATCCAATATGGATGCCTCCGAAAGTACTGTGGTATGCAATATGGTATCATTAAAGGAGTAAATTTCACAGGTTCTGAACAATGCAATAAGGCTTTGAGAGGAAAATAGCCTTATATAAGTGGATTAGCAAAGGAGAAAAAAAAAAAACCCAAACTCATTTTAAGGTGAAGTTTCCACAGCTTTCAAAGGATGCCATATAGCATGTTTACTTGTCATATGAGCTACCAGACTCAAAAATTCAACTGTAGCCTCCAGTTCTGTATTTCTAATTGCTTTTCTATTAAAGATACAGCCATCCATCTGACAGAAAGTGTAGCTGGGATTCCTGAAGCAGTTCATTAACGTAACCTGTCTAGTCTGCCCATTCGATGGAAGGTTATTGCCTCTGAATAGGAGGAGATGCCTGAATAGGACACGTGTGGCTCTGTGAGCCACTGAGTTCATTGTGTGGCATCCTGCAGATGTTAGACAAAGTTTTACAGCTCTGATGACCATGACACATAAGTGACAAGACCAGTATGCAGGAAACATTCCAGGACTTCCACCCCCTGGAAGTACTCCCTCTCTCTTATGCAGTGCGAGACTTTCGCGGATGAGGGAAGGAAAAAATGGCATTTCGGGTTGTCAAGATTCCTAAGTCTGTATTTCACAAATATTTTAAAGCCTCTCAGTAGCCTTCATTTGTATCTGTTGATGGCAGTCATGCACATGTAGGAGTGAAAGCAGAGCCTGGAGTCTGAAAGTTAGAAAGCAACTTTTGATGTGTATGCAATCATTGGCTCTGTTTAAGCAGATAACCTATTAATCAGGAGTTGGTAGAAGTATAAAACTATGCGTGGCATAATTGTTCCCAGTTGGAAAAGTTTCACAGTAATACCGAGACAGCCATTTTTCATTTTAACAACCAGCTGCTTGGTATCCCACAAAAGGCTTGACACAATGATTTTTCACAGCCTCACCACCAGCGTGGTATAGTGGTGCTGTAACACGCAGGTTTTGAACGGCAGAGCAGCCTGCAAAAACAGCTCTTCTAGTAGCATAGCAGGTAGGACAGATTCCGGCTACTTTTGTCATCATGTTTGAAACAGCTGAAGAAACACACGAACTGGTGAAACTGCCTACAGATTCATCTAATCCAGTATGTTCTCTATAAAGGGGTTAATATCAGCTGATTGAGAAAAAGGTGCAAGAAATTTTGCAACTGAGAACTATGGAGCAACCTGCTTACAGGAGAGGTTTTCTTTAGATCTAAACCAAGCTTCAGGAGAAAAACTTCTATTTTTGCTTCAACTGACCTAGTCTTGGCATGTGTGGAGGCCTCAGGTTTGAGAAGTTTCACTATTTTGTGAAATTGTATGACTTACCTGAAATAGATGGGAAACGTATTTTAATTTGCTTTTAATCTACTTCAAAGCAGACTAATGAAAAAACATAAAGATTCAGTTTTGTTAATGATGTATATTAGATCTTCAGGTATCAGCAGATATTTTCAGCTAAATTTTTAGTTACAAACAATGTTTCTGTAATACACAGAAACAGATAAACTCATACATCAAATAAATCCACTTATTTCTGGTGATTTGCACACTCTTCCACTGAACACTACAATCTAGGACAGTTTCTGTATGTATCTGTATGCATATACAAGAAAAAGCAGATTAAAAATGAAAAAGAAATTTAAAAAATAAAGATAATGCATACACAGTAGCTTCCAGCACAGGACTATATGAAGACATCAGAATTAAACATCGTGTTGCACGCAGTAACGTGATTCTTCCAAAAGATTTTAAAATGCAGCAGAACTGATTTGTCCAGTGAGATTTACAAAACAAAGAAAGAAAAACCCACCCGCCCCACCTGAAACAACCCTCCACCCTGTAAACAACCCTTTCCAAGCTTCCTAATCCCTCTTCATACTAGCAGTATAACTATATATCAATCAAATTTTTCACTGGAGAATAAGATATAATTAAGTCACTGGATCAGAAACAGGAACTACTGCAACAGCTGTATTTTTACAAAAGAATAGGTGTGGTGAAAGCATTAGTTATGTGTATATGTGATTATATTCAGCCTGCATGAACACATTTGGCTGGTCCAGTTTCCTTACCCAAATTCCACGGTTTTAAAGAGGTGGCAGAGCAGAGACCTGTGGACAGAAATTCACTTTAGCTCTTGTAAAACAGAGAATGCATAAAAATTAGAATGCAAAAATAAAAAAATTAGAAATTCCTAGGAGAGGATAACATTTGAACGCGTACTTTATTTAAAAAAAAAAAACATGTAGGTACTCTAATTGTCCCGCTACTAAAAGCATGTATGAGAACTATAAGGAAGAAAAGCAGTAAGTATTTGTATGACAAGGCATGCGCAATGGGAAAAAAGCATGCATTAGCTTATTATGATATAGTTAATTCACACAACAATTCGTCTAGTCCAATAACAGAATCTCAATGCCACTACTCTCTCGAAGAAACAAAATGCAATTTACTATTTGTTATGAACCTCAGAATGTTATTTTTGTTCGTTACACAGATTTCTTCTGTATGATCCAGTTAGCTGAAAATTTTCCACAAAATCTCATAAGACAAATTTTCCTTAGCAACACAAGGCTTTTTCTTTTTTTTTTTTTCAATCCTTTATGTATCATACCTCCTCCCCCCCCATGTAGTAAGTGGTCATTCTTTTCCACACAAATCGTGGCGTACCCCCAAAAGGGCATTTTAATCTCCACTATGCATAAAAGCAATCTCTAACTAAAAAAAAAAAAAAAAAAAAAAATCATGCAACTTGTCTACTACAAATCTCCCTGAGACTTTTTGACTGAAATACTGCAGTAATGAGTGTAACTGTTTTAGAAATCTCTAGAAAACTTTGCAACTATCTAATAAGCTTGTGGTGTTTCTTAAGCGCTTACATTTAGTCAGTATTTTGCAGATAGGAATGCTAGATGAATCGCTAGCCCCAATCTCAAGAACATCGACATCCATCCCCAACCTGCATACATGTGGTTCCAAAGATTTTAATGGGGTAATTCCTGTCCATGATGCACATGCATGCATATTTCTTTCAGGGGTGGAATGGAAATTATTTCCCCGTGGTTACTGAACAGAATATAAGCAATTTGGGACTATAATTCAAGAATCCTTTATTCTAATTTCAGTAAATTTCTTATGTTGTTATTTGTAAATCTCAGGGGTTTAGTGCAGCATACAGGTTATTTAAAAACAAACATTTGATTATTATAAAACAAAGGCTTAACCACACCAGGATCTAATCATTATTCATAACAAACAACTCAAATAATAGCCAACCCACTTTCCTACAGTTTAATTGGCAAACCTACTCTTTCTCTTACTAATTACAGGTAACCACGCCTACCTTCCCAGAAGGCATGATGGCAAGTAACAGTTTGTTTTAAATTCTGGAGAAGCAAATGGCTACTGGGGGAGAGTTTGCAGAAAAAGTGTTGGCCTCTTAGGTGGTGGGTTTTTTTTTTTTTAGTTTTATTACAAGATGTTCTTTCTGGATAGGTTTGTAATTCAAAATTTGCTGTAATGCTGTGGGTTTTTTTACTTTTATTGTAAACCTACTTGGGTAGTAAGGTAATATCACCTCTTAACAAAGTATAAACAAATAGGGGGGGAAAAACCCCCAGATGTAGACCTGCTAATAGGAGGAAAAACTGATACAATACTGTATGTATACTTACTTTCCATTATTAAGTAATAATGTTTTAGTGTGTGAGCGCTGGTGTGAAATGATTCCATCTTGGTAACATCTGTTCTGCCTGGCTTACATGAGGCCCAGTCTGTAAAACAGAAATTGCATTTTTTGTTTTTAATGTTCCCTTATTTTTTGTTTGACTTGCTCTTTTCTGCAATGCCTTCCAGAGCAGAGGTGGATGTTCATCCTGTGAGAAGAATATCAAAAGAAGGCTCTGGAAACTTTGGCCATGCAAGCGCTCTTAGAGGCGATGTTAGAAAAAATAAGTTGTGAGCCTACTGAATTGTCGCTTGTTGTCAAGTTCCTGAGGGAAAGATGGTACCTCAAAGGTATTTACTGCTTGCTAGCCCTCTTGCAAGTAGCTTTTTAAGATCTCCGGCCCTCGCCCCCGCCCTTACTCGTGCTCAGCAGTGCGGAGTGCTGACATTCAACATTGTCCTGCTCTGGTGAGGGGGCATCTGCTCCTCCTCCGCGCCCTGCTCCCTCTCTGGGAGATTCGCTAGTCAAATAACGCCGTTTGCGGGTCTGTTTTTCTTTTGTTCACGCCAGGCTCTTCTATACTTGTTTTCGGCCTGCAGGGGCAGCCTGGGCGCGGCGGGGCAGAAGCGAAACAGCCCCCCCCGCCGCCCGCGGCCTTTGTTCGCGCTCGGGGAGGAAGCGCCGGAGAGCGGGGCCGACCCAAACCACCACAGGCGGGAGGCGGCAGACGGGCGGGCGCGCGCGGCCCCTTCCCGCCGCGCTCGCTGACTGGAAGGGCGTTGCCCGCCTGTGAGCGCGCGCGGGGGGGGAGGCGGAGGGAGACGACCGGGGAGCGCGCACCGTGGCCGCGGCGCTCCCGGCCGTGCTGGCGGGTCCCCGTCGAGGCAGCGAGGCCCCCGGCGCGGCGCGGCCCTGCGCTTGCCGTCGGCGCCGCCGCCCGGCAGGGCGGTGGGGGCAGGGCGGGGCGGTGCTGGGGGCCGGCGGCGGGGCGGGGCGGGGAGCCGAGCCGAGCCGGGGTTTCCCGGCCGGGCAGCACGGGCGGGGCGGAGGGGGGGAGGTTAACCGCGCCCAGGCTGCCGCTTCCCGATGGCTGCGGGGAGCTGAGCGGGCACCCAGCGTGCGAGGAGGAGTCGAGACCCAGCGACACCCACCTCCCCCGCGGCTCTCTCCTTCCGACTCGACTCCCCGGGCCGGCGCTGCTGCCTCCCCGGGACCAGCCGGGCAGAGCGCGGGCGGCTCCCCTCCTCCTCCGCCCCCTCCTCCTCCTCCGCCCCCCTTCCCCTCCCCAGGCCGGCGGGACGCGGGCAGAAGCCGCGGGCGACGGACGTACCGGCCCGGTTAATGAGCAGCGGCCGGAAGGGCAGGTAACCGTCTGAGGGGAGAGCAGGCGGCGGGTGGGGGCGGGGGGTCCGCACAAAAGCCTCGTCGCCCTCCCCTGAGCCTTCCCGCCGCCGCCCGGCTCCTCGCCGAGCCCCCGGCCCCGTCCACTCCCGGCCCCACCCTGAGGCCATCTTCCCGCCGCCGGCGGCCCCGTCTCCCCCTCATCCCCGGTTCCTTCTTCCTCTGCGCGGCTGCGCCCGTCCCCCGCTCCCCTCCCCCGCTCTTCCTCCTCGCTGCCGCACTTCTCCTTTCCCTCCGTCCTCCTCTTCCGCCGCTCCCTCGGTTCTCGTGTCGCCTGGGTACCGGGTTGCCCCCCCCTCCCCGCTCCCCCGCCGCTGCCCTCCTCCTCCTCGCCCACCCGTTCTTCACGGCCCCCGCAGGACAGAAGGGCGGCTAATGGTTTGTCCACCTCTTAGCATGGCGGGGTTGGAAATAGCCCCCCTCCCCCGCGCTTCCCCACCTCCTCGGTGCTCCAGCTTCCCCTAAAAAAGAAGTGTGTTTGTAGCTGGAGGAGGAGGAGAAAAAGGTGGGGGTGGGACTGATTCTCTCTTGAAGGCTTTAAGGCGAAAAGGGAGGAGACCTTGGATCTTGCGGGGTTCCATTTTTAATTATAATTACGCTGTAGTGGTCTCTGTTAGAGGGTTTGGGGTGTTTTCTTGTACGCGTTAAGCTACAAAAGGCGAGTTTCCCGAGCGATCTAGCCGGCAGAGGGAATATTTGGAGAGAGATTCAAGAAAAAGCTATGGTGTGTCTGCTGTAATGGTGGAAAACTGATTAAGAGGAGACGGGGGTGAGACAAACAGGGTAAGACTGCTTCCAGCAGCCCCCAATCCAGGGAAGGGCTCGCAGATGGGGTTCATGCTGTGTGTACCGGGGGAGGGAGGGCTAGAGAAGGTTTTGTTCTCTTTAAAATCGGAACCGAGGATGGATTTAGACCGCATATTTGTTGTTCCCCCATGTATTACGGTGCTGCATATTTTTGTGTGCCCGTAGCAGCAATAATGAAGATCATGGAGGGTGTTTGCTACAATAGAAAAATGGAGTTTTCTCCTCGGAAGCGTTGTTAAAAATATTATTTCAATTCCCAGCTTATTATTGAAAGAATTTCGATATTGGGGGTTTTTATGCATACAAAGGATATTTAAGGTGTAGGATTTTTAATTCTAATGAAGAAATGTAATGAAGGAAATGAAGAGATGTAAAGTCTCGTATGTAAATATGAAAGAGGCGAGACGTTTTATTAAAAAAAAAAAAACCAAACAACATCTTGTCCAGAAGAAAATCAGAATGATATAGAGGTTGTTGTAAGACGTCAATTTATCATTCCTGAAGATGAACTGAAATTTTAACGAATGTGATATTTCATTATTCTCCAACAAAGTCATGGCTGGGATTCGTTATTTTAAATAAGGCATCCTTTCTAGGATGCCGACTGCCACGTTATTATGTATTGTCTCCACAGTAGAAAATAGGAGGAAAGGACTGTAAATGTAAGGCTTAAGTGATTATTGAAACAGCTTTTAAGAATAGTTGGCTCAACTTGGAGAGGTGATTTAAGACTGAAAAATTAAACGTTTTGCTGCTGTAAAATATCCGCACCTAATCGTGAGAGATTTATCCCATATTTTAAGCTGATCTGCTAAACACAAGGATGTGAATCAAGACAAAATGCTGTCGATGTTATGTGAAATACATGTGAGAAAACAAAGATGATATATTGAGATCTAAATGTAATATATCAGAGTATATTTTTTCCCTTGTGTGCTTATAGGAGAGGATAAAGAGAAGGGGTGATAATAGTGTGGTTGTTTTGGTGGCTGCAGATTAGGCAGGGTGTGTGTTTGATTTTCTTTTTGCTGTGAATGAATGGATCTTTCTGTGCCTGGGCCCAATAGCTGCAACAAGATGGCGTTTGCAGCAAGGCAGCTCTCATTTTTCAACTCCTCCTCACCACAGCTTTGCCAAACTAGATCTTATTTCGTAATTATATTTTAGATTTACTTTCTCGTTCTCTTTGCTTTCTTCTTTTTTTGGGGGGGTGGGGGTAGGAGGAGCATTTGGAAGATTGTTGCAAGAAATCTGTGGGGTTTTTTCTTAATTTTTGTGAGCTTCTCCAGAAAGGAACTAGGTGGGAGGAGTAAATAGTTTTATTGAAATGTTCTCATAGGCTCTTACTGGCTAAAGGGGTGACATGATTTTCTTTTTTACCTTGCAGTGCCTGCTTAATACCATCAAAATGTTCTTGGCTTTTACTAAGCCTGTTGCTGAAAAACAGCATTTTAAAACCTAGAGCACAGGTATACAAAGGCTCTGCTGGGGCTGTGTACTGTTGCTGGTTCTCTACTAGCAGGTAATCTTCAGACCCCGTGCAGACAGTTATCCTTCTGTAATACAAAAGAGTCTCCCATCTGCTTCAGGATGCTAACGATTTGTGGCGGCTTTTAAAAGCGCTTTTGACTCAGAATTATTGTCATACTCTAGGTAACTGTTCTTTTTAAGGGAAAGAATAAGAAAGATTTGGGGATATTAAAACAGTTCTGTGTCTGAAGTATTGTGTTTTAAAATGACATTACAAATTTCTAAAGCCTTTTATGTGTGGGTTTTAGTATCTTTTAAGTAAAATGGACTTTCAGTTTGTAGCTTTTATGATATTTCACTATAGTGCCAAGCTTCTTAACTTTGGTAGCCTAGATAAAATAGCTTGGTTAATATTTGATATACTGAACTCAGGCTTAAAAAAATACATTACCCAGCAAGAAAAATAAGAAATGCTTGTTATGTCTGCGGTATTCAAATGACCTCCAAACCTTTTGTAATATCAACCTTTTTAGTACTGATAATCTATGAATTAATGTATAATCAGTTGTTTGTTAGTTTACTGTAATAGCCCAGCTGTACTTCATACAGAAGGAAGCTAGGAAGCAGAAGAGCTAATTTGCAGTTGAGGCTTGTTTTGTTTTTTAAAAAAGCAAAAAAAACCCAACCTGAAATTAGCTGAATGCATTTTACTCCTCTAGTATGTCAAGAACAATTTTTTAATCAACAACATTTGTCCAATAAACTGTTAGTTCCATTTGATGGCACTTTTAACGTGCTGTTGAATGTGGAACTAGTTGTGCAGCTTTTTTGGTAGTACTGCTTTGGCCTTTCAGTACAGGAGCAGAAAGCAGCAGGGTGAAGTGGGAGTCTGCTTTGGGTCAGATAAATTGCATTTATCCTTGTTTAGTACTCGCAGCTGCTAGGTCAGTATGTAGCCAGCATCCTACCATCCTTCAACAATGTGAAGTTAGAATTCCACAGTAAATCCTAGCAGAACAGTTTTTAAATCATGTCCGTACCTCATAGAAATCTGAAAATGTTGTATTTAGGCTTAATGAGAATTCCTCTTGTGCAAGTGACCAATAAAGTTTTGTATAATTAGGAAGTGCGTAGAATTTTGTGTGGCATTATTCTTAATATCATCCAAGAATAAACACTCTACAGCTATTAAAAATTTTAAACCTAGAACAATTAAACTAATATAATTGGAATAAGAAAAATCCTTCAATTAATACAATTACTTTCAGGATCCCTTAATTATAGTAGAAATATATATCTTTTGGGTTTGTAGGATGCCTTTTCCTGAAATTACACGCTGCAGCCAACATCATCTTGCTTAATAACTTCCTGGTGCTTTGGAGGCTTCAATTTGGTCATGTGGAAAACAACTATAACTGTTTCTTCTTAAATAGTTACTTAGTTATGATTTCTCAATCAGTGTGAAACAAGATGCCAATTCACATGAAACTTGTGTTGCTTTTGCAGATTCTTGCCATGCCTATGGCTGTAGCTAGGAATGGTAAGGAAGTGTTACGTTCAGCTAGTTTTGTACTTATTGCAATGAAAAATGGGAGTCGCTTGCTTTCTGTGAAACCAGCAGTAGATTTGTCTTCTGCTTGTCGGGCCCAGCTCATGTTTTAGTCCGTGAATTGGATTAAATTCTTACTGTCCATGGATTTTGGCTCTCAGCATTAGTGGATTGGTAATTGATATTCTCAATTTTAATATCCAGTTTTAGCCATATGGCATACCATATTGTTTCAAGACTTGCATTTAGTGCTAGTTTGTTACTAGCAGGTTGAAAAGAGAATTCATGCATTCAAGTGGTTGAATTGTGCTTAGGTGAGTCGTCTCTGGAGTCTCTAAAGCCTATGCTCATGCCAGTATTTTGGGTTGGTTTGTTTGGTTTTTTACAGTATTTTACTGGTTTTGTTGGGAAAAAAATCTATAACCTTGAAAGCAACTAGCTTGTGTTAATGAAATGTTGCTTAAGCACGTGATTGAAGATAAAGTCGAAATTTTTTTAAGGGAGTCCCTTGATTGCTTGAAGTGCAGACTCGAAATGAAAAGAATACATATTCCATTCAAAATGTTTTTTTTCTCCCCACTGATAATGTTGGAAGCAGTATTAGCCAAGGTCGTGATAAAAAACAAAAATACCCCCAAGCCCCTATGTTTCTATTTAACATAGTATCTCGATTTATTATTTCTTCCCAGGGTGTCTAGTGTGCTGGGGATTTTGTATGCATGGATTTGTTTTTCACCAAACAGAAATGTATGCAGAATCCATAGATACTTGAGCCAACTGGTAGTTCAGCAGAGCATTAAGAGCTTTTTAAAAGCTTTGAGCTGGCTATGAACAGTACCTTTACTTTAGATGCCAAAATAATCAATGTAAATTACTGTGGAAGGCTTCCTAGTACAAAAATATGGACACTCCAAAATAGGTTTTGAAGCAGAATACTGCATTTTTATTAAAGCAGTAGAAAAATTCTAAGTAGAGAGAAAGGAGATGGTTAGCCTTTGAATAAAAATACACATTTAAAAGTATTTTTGGGAATGTAAAGATCAGATGTTCTTGGCCTGTTTTTTTAACAGCTGACCTTCTAAAAAGTATTCTTTACAATCAATATCTTGTAAGACTGTATTCATTTGTATTCAATGCTCGTGTCCATTGCATTTATTAGAGTGGTATGGAATGCATTACGATTTGTTAGTCTCTTGAAATGAAATATTTCTGCTTGTCTGGAAGACTGCAGTTGGAACCTTGGGTGTACTAGGTACAGGGGGTAATGTTTGCCTTGCCCAGTATATTCTTAGACATCCAGGGATCTTTCTTGAACCCAGCTAGAGAGTAATGACATGACAATATTCATGCATGCCATCTGGAAACAGCTAAGATACGGTGTTGCCTGCTATGTATATCTTACGCTCAGTGTTACTGGGGATGCTGTAATTAGATGCCTACATGATAATTTGTATGCATATGCCAAAAAAATATTTTTGGGGGCATCATGGAAGTGTCATTTGTAGGAAGTCTTGGAAATCATAACTTTAAATTCTGTCCAGGATTTTCAGCACTGGCCTGAACACTCAGTTGTTTGGTTCTCAAAATTTTAAAGTGGCAGAAGATAAGGATCCCATACAAAATGTTACACAATGACCTGGTTATTGACATTTTAGTTCATTGGGGGGCAGAAAGCAGGGGAAATGACAGGACACAGGAATAAGTGCTTGAGAAAGCAGTTACGAAGCAAATACTTCAGTTGTTATAGCAGGTTTAAAATAGGAATGCTTTAGAAGATGGTGCAGATGTTCAGAAGACCTGGCTTTGGATTAATGAATAGGTTACCCTCTGTCAGCTATTCCATGGTCATTATCCAAGCCTGCACTCTTAAGATAAATGCAAGGTTATTCAAATAAGCATAGCCCTTTTTCATGGGAGACCAAATTAATCCCAGTGTCTCGAACTCGGTGGAGGCTGAAAGGGTGCATAGAGATGACTCCTGTGGGTCAGCTAATGTTGGAAACTTGCTCATGAGTCTGAGCCCTGTTTGGCTTGTGGGCGAGCAGAATTTGTAGGTTAATAGCAAGATCTCTGAGATTTCTTGCTGACTTGAATACTTGTTAGACTTGTTTTAAAATTATTCTTTTCAAAATACTTTTGTCTTAAGAATTGTTGAAAACAAGGTATTTTTCTCACTTGTCACAGACTTATGAAGAGAAGAGCTATAGTTAATTTTTATTTGGTGGGACTGAAGGGTTAAAATTTGATCTTCCTGTGCTGTGTCTCTTTTGGAATCCTAATAATGGATAAATGAAAATGAGGCTGAAGGCCTGAAGAAGGTGATCTGAGGGAGCTTAAAGGAGACAAGATATAAGGTAGCTCTGTAATTAATGGTGGTAAAGATAGGCTAAATCTTCAAATTATTTTCATAGATAGTATTTAGAACTTGATGAGGGGAAAAATTAGTTGCAGATAATAAAGTGAAGGGAAAGAGTGATTAAAAATCTAGTTGCCATTTTAATGTGAAATGTAGTTCATTTCTATAAGTAGCTTGCATGAAACTACTTCATTAAAAATACATTTTTTTATCTGATTAAGTAAAATTTCAGCCTGTCAAATCACTGCAATTTCTAAGGTTCTATGTGTAGAAAAGAAATACCTTCTATGTGTTATAAGGATTAATTGAATTGTAGATAGCGAAATGGTTTTTTATGTGTTTCTACACTGGTCTGAGAAACAGGAAGGTTTGCCTAAAATTTTTTGCCACTTATGTTTATCATGTTTTTCTCAGATGAGAATATTTTTGATGTCTTTTTGAAAACTGCAGTAATGCCTGCCAGCACTCCCCCAAAAAGGAAAATATTAATTATCTGTAATTAGATGGATTAGATAATTTTTTGTAGCTTTATGTAATGCAGTCTTATATTAAAAACTATGTAAAGATTTTTGTCATTATTTTCAGCTTTTTTTTTTTTTTCTTTTCCCCCCTAACAAAGGGCAGCGGGGGAAGTAAAACCAAAATACTTATCTCTGGAAACTCCTGCATGCTGTCTGTCAAAGTAGTTACGAATATTTTACCAGTTCAGGTATCAGTGGTGATTTTGCTCATCCTTATTAAAAAATCAAACTATATTCAATATGGGGGACTAAATAAGAAATTTTGCAAGGCTTTCTGTATGACTTTCAGAAAGGCAAACACCCACAAAGTTGACATCACTGACAGGAAAGCAATGCCTTACTTCTGTGGCTTTTTTTTTTCTTCTGTTACAGTAGGCTTAATTACAGCAGCCGATGCCAGTTATTTTCTTTCCTTGTAAGAAAGGAAGAGTTTCTGCTTAACTATTGCAGGTGAGCTGTTAATTCTCTACATCTTTATTTTCTTACATCTTTTCTGGCCTTCTTGCCTATCTTGGGCTAGATTTAGGGAACCATCTTAGAAGTCTGTTTAGTAATATGTGCTTTGTGTTCACCCCAACGTTTTAGGATTTATTGAAATCTGTCAATAAATAGAGCTTATCTAAAATTATTTGCAAAACCATGATGTTATTTGACAAGCTGAGTGGGTTTTGTTTTATTTTTGTGAAATGTCTAAACAAATTGCCAACACTGACAGAAGAATTTTTAATTGTGCACTTCAAAATTGCAGTTTAACTTCCGTGGACACTGAAGTATACATGTCCAGTATTAATGGTGTATGCTTTACTGTAAGGACTTTCTCATCAGGACATCTGTGGTAACACAGAGTATATTTTACTAGACTCTTGCTGAGGGTTACTGAGCAGGCTGTGGAGCTTACAAATGTTTTTGGAGATCATGTCCAGATGTGCCTTGCAAGCTACTACTGCCTGAGGTGTTGCTGCCCTTTTGTAATTGGTGGGGAATGTGGCTTTCTGCTGGAAGTAGAGGGATTGAACCGCCCTGGTATACTCCCTTTTAAAATGGGAACACTTTGTATTCAGTCTGACCGTTTGGACTTTTGGAGGTATTTGAGGGATTTACTGAAACAATTGAGGAGTAGGAGGCGGGTCAAAGCTCCAAGGTTAAAAACATACAGAAGATGGTATGAATGTGCCTTTTTTGTTGATGCAGAGATCTTAACAGTTAATGCTTAGTTATCTTCATTAGTGAAATTTGTAAGGCCAGGCAGAAATGTCACTCCATAAACAGCATTGACCAGAAGTCCCCAAACTTATTTCTTAGTTTGATATGTGCACAATACTAATATTTTCTAGTAAGATCTTTGTGGTGAAAGCTAGTGCAGTAAGTCTGGTTTTGCCATATATGTAAAATTCTGTTCCATTTACATTTATTTAAATTGTTGAGCTGATACATCTTAGTTAATGCCAAGTGGTTCAAGGTATGTGTTGAACATAGCAATGCTTGAATCTCAAAATAAAAAAAAAAGTGAACTTATGTTTCAGTATATAAAATACTATGACTTATAACTGCATAATACAAAACTTAGTATATGTTTTCTTTCCAGTAAGTGAAGTAATAGTGCTCAACAAAGCAGTCCTACGCATGCTTCAAGATGCTGAGAAGAAATCCGTTTATGGTCCTCTTGGATTTTTCCTGTTTAGTTCCCAAAACTGTTTTCTTCAGATAGCCTAACAAATTCGTTTGGAGAGTGGTGGTGGTAACTTTTTCTGTTTGTCTAGAAAAACAAAGTAGATGTGATAGTCTGCTGAAACCTTTGGTACTCAAAATAAGACTATACTGTACTAATTAAAGAGCTCTCTTTGTTGGAACATATGTTTGATTTCCTGTTGCACATTCTTTGTGAAGTGGTAAAATACTGAAGATACACTGCTGTCTGTTTAACAAAGGTGTTGTCTGTACAAAGATCAAGAACGATTCGCTTGATGCTTACGGCAATTTAATTGTGCTTCAGGTTACTAAGTCCTGGATTTCACTATAAGTTGTCAGATATTATCTGGCTAGTGCCTGAACCTTACTGTAGGAGTTAATATACAGTACTTTGGTTAAAAGACTGTATAATACTTAAAGAAAATGAAATAATATTGAACAGGAACAATTTAACAGATTTAAAATCTTGACCAAGTAGTGTGTATTTAATAGATGCTTGAGAAGTTGGGGAAGTTTTTTTCATGTATGAAAACTCAAACTTTGGACAGTGAAGTCAAATTGATTAGTTCAACTTACTTTTTTTATTCTTGTGCCTATAGACCATAGGTGAAGCTTCATCTTTTCAGGAGACACTTTGGTTTGTCCTACAAAAAGATTCATTGTTGATATATGGGGAGGCAGAACTTGTGCAGAACCTTCATTTGGGGCTTTAATATCTGGGCACAGTAGTTCACAGGTGGGAGTACTTAGATACCTGATTATTCCAAGTCTCTCATTAGTCTTGTATTTGACATACTGCAAAGTCAGGATATCCAAGATTCAATTATGTAATTATTTCAAAAAGAAAAATCTGTATCCTTATAATCAAAAGGAGTACGTATCTTGAAGGAAAAGATAAAAACATCTTAAAAATGCTATAAACTCAGAAACTTTGAAAACAGAATTCCAAAATGTTTGGACGAACTTCAATGTTAGGCAAGTCCGTAGACGTGAGAAGATGCCCAGTAATTTTCATGTTTGCTTCTAGTCTGACTCTTCTCTCTTCCCTTTAGCTCATATTAGAAGATGGAACTCATACTAAATCAGGCATTGGAAATTCCACGTTTTGTTTGCTATCCTGGGGATCAAATATAAAGCATTTGAACAGGTTTTCTTGAGATAAGATGGGATGTTAAGCTGTATCACCTAGCTAGCAGTGACTACCTGTTTACCTGGATACATACCATGAAGAATTCAAGATTTAATTCATTTGGTTTTGATCTCTCAGCCTAATTTATCCTGTAGTAATTTTTTTTGTTCCATACCCTTGCTGTTGTGAATTAAACTCAGAAGGGCTCGCTCTGGGGAAGCCAGTTATTGCTGCCCTCTGTCACAAAAGGTGGCACAGACATCTGCTGTTCAGCAGCTGCCTTGCCAGTTCACAACTTGGCGTGTTAAGGAAACCAAGATGGGCAAATAGTTTATTACCATGCGCTGTGCTGCAAAACTGTGATAGTTCGGCTTCTAGTTAATGAGCAGCTTGGCTCTCACAGAAGATGAAGGAACTTATAAAAGCAAACTGAGGTGGAAGCTGGAGTTGGAAACAACAACTATGGTGTTTTTCCCAAGTCAGAATCCTTAATATTCTGTATAAGGTGGAAGTGGCCCATCTTCAAAGCGCTCTCCCCTTCTATCTTTAAAGGACCAAGTTGATGCATTGTCTACTGGAGTTAGTGTGGTAGTGTGGTTTCTGTTTTAAAAACAAACGCAAACGCACCCTCTCCTCAAAAACACACATAGTTTTGCACAACAATAGTGTCCAGGAGCTCCAAATAAACACGAAGCGGTGCTTGTGTAAAGGGGATGTGCAGAGGATCAAGGAAATCAGTGCGGAACCTTAAGAGTTAAAGATTTCAACTAACCTTACTGGCTGTGTCTTTATTAAACAGACTTTGCTTTTTTGACTTCACTTTGCACATATTTTTTTCCCTAAAATAGATCGGATTGTCTTCTGATGTTTTCAGTTCTGTCTTGCTTAGTTAATCCCCACCCTGGCTCCTAACCCTAGTAGTACTTTACTTGTTTTCTTTTTATTATATTTTCCTCTTTATTTTGATCACCTAACCAGATGCATACTATCTAGAGGAATACAACTGCTACTTAAAGCCTAATGCCAGAAGTTTTAAGAGGGTTAATGCAGTACTATGGAAAGAAGAACGTCCAAGGGTGAAAGCAAGTATTTCCTGTTGCACCTTTGTGCTTTCTGTTGTAATACTGTCCCTGGGTTGTACTTGAAGTTTACCTTTCGTATCAGCATTAAGCATTGTTGCATTGTCTGTTCCCAAACACCACTTCTCAGTCTAATGGCTTCAAGGTCTCCTGTGTTACTCTACTTTTCAGTCTGTCAACCTTGCTTTTCTTGCTCCTGTTCTTCTGTACCTTAACTTATTTTGTATCAACGGTACATATCAAAATACAGCAATTGCTGGGAGAAATCAATGAGCTACGTGGGGATATAAATCATTGCTATCAAAACTAATGGAGCTGCATGCACATTGGTTACAGATGGGTTACGTTGATTGCAGGGCTAGAGAACAAAGTATTGCTCAGTCCATTTTGGGTAGAAAGATAAGAGAAGCCATGCCATATTTTAGTCTCTACTGAGTATTCTTTTATCTGCTATATGCATATAATATGTTTTTTTGATTTTTAAGGTCCACCAAAATCTTCAGACTGGTGTTGGAAAGCAGTTATTTCATGGTGTAGCTTAACTTCTTTCTAACAGTGTTCTGTTAATCTCTTACTGAAGATCAGTAAGATCATGATCATGTTCAAACAGAACACCTAAATTGTTATTTCCATGAAAGAAATGTATTCTTTTTGTTAATTAGCTGAAGGTTGGATAAGATCTTTAACACAGTTGTAAAGAATGAGTAGTTTTCTTCCAGGTGATCTCTGAGGCTGTTTTGTACAGTCTGTGTAGCAGAGGCACAAAGCAAGCAGATGGGTTGTTCAAATAACTACCATATTTTTGTTGAGGCAGGATATGATAGTTATGGTCAGAAGGTAGTTATCAAGTCTTGTCCAGCCTGTCTGTAAGATGGGGTACTTTTGTTGCTTCTATTGGATGATTATTATTATGATTAAAGCTTAATACAGTAAAGCTTGCTTACTTTCTCAGAGTCATTCTAAGTCAGAGCAGAAAGAAGAAACCATGTTACTGAAGTACTCTTTCAGGATTGGATCCTAATGATGAAAGGCGTTTTGGGTGGAACTCTTGATCCATATGGTAAAGCACAATTCAGGTTTGATAGACTATAAATTATCTTGCTGCTTCTGGAAGCACAATGTGTTTTTCATTAGTGTTTTGAGGGCCTTGGTGCAGTGAGACATGTAAGCATGTGGGTATCTCAATTAAAGCCTGTGCCTACATGCATGGATGAGGGGGATGCTTTTCAGAAGCAAAATTGTCCGTAAAAGACCACCTTATATCTGTAAATGTCTCCCTTAGCTCAGGAATAAGGGTATGTTTATTTGATTGGCTATTTCTTCTGATTTTAAATGGTTTGACTTTTAAGGATGTAAAAAGAAGTGTTGCTAAATGTAGCATTCTGAAAGTTAGTTGTATTTTTTTAAAAGGGTGTAAATAGGAAGCAGCTGATTCTCCTTTGACTCAGTTGACTCTTTACTAGCTGGCATATGTAGAATGAAATGGATGATTCAGCTTCTGTTGATTAAATAGTTGAGCTGAAATTTATGGAAATACAAAATACAATAATAGGAATTTCTACTAATTTTCTGTGCTTATGCATGTACACAGTCTTACTGATTTTTTATTAGTATTTTTCATGTCTAATTTTGCTATTTTTGTTTGGTTTTTTGTATTGTAAATAAGTGAACACATAGCCCATTTCCTTCTCTAATATAATAAAATATTATAGTGAAGATCTTAATGTACCTACTGCTGTCACTGTAATGGTAATATCTGAAACGATGCATGATTTTTAACAAGGTTGAGAAGATCATGCCAACAGACGTGTTGGCAAACAGCTGAGAGAAATATCGTTCTGGCTTTTGGAAAATACTTTTTCTTCTCTTCCACTTTAACCCTCTGTCAGTGGCAGCTGTTCCACCTGATGGATTTCATTGTAATCTTCAGGATTTTGGTAACAGGAGGTGGTGTAATTGCCTACCTCTGTGCCAGGTTTTGCATCTAGCCATTCATTTGCTTGTGAATTCAGTGCGACATGATCCAGTCACATGCTGTGCTCTCCTCAGCACCTACTGTGAATTATTGGGGGAGAGCTTGAGCTGAACATCATCATGATAGAGAAATATATCCATCTTCATGAGGACTTCTTGAACATATTTAAATTACAGAAAATGAACTGAAGACCTACTGGAAAATCGGTATATCCAAAAGTGACTTTTTTAAAAAAAAAAAAAACACAATCTTTGGAAACTTCATGAGACTTGACAAGAATTATGTTTCTTAATAGGATTGCAATTTACTATAGGCCTGTTCTTAAATTGTGGATTACAAACTTGGTTTGATACCTGAATAAATGTGTTTCTAATGTTGACTTTTACTAAAAAGAAACAAGTATATATATTCAGGTGTGTAATGTGTTTTCATTTGCTGTGTTATGATTCTGTCACTGATTTGTCACACTGGGACTATCTATAAACTGGTCCTACAACAGTGCGCTTCCATTTCTAACTTCTAGGAGAAAATGTACTGTTTTTAGCTTGCATGCTGAACTGCCCTAAACCTGCCACCTATAGGTTCAGCAGATCTAGATGAGAGATTACACATTTTCTGAAAATATCGTGATACTGTGGCATGACTTTAAGTCCCCCTGGAGAAGAAATAATGGATTTCTTGTTTTTTTCTGTGGTTTGTGTATTTTTTTTTTCCCCCACTGTTTTGTTCAACTTCTCTGCAAACACATTGCTGATAACACTTCACGTGCCAGGCAACCTTCCTATATCTGACTGATTTGTGCTGTAGTTTTACACTTGGGTTTTTTTCCTTTTTTGTCTCCTTAACACATCTAAATCCAAACTATGAAACTGTTCTCATTATTAGCAGCTTTCCAGATAGTTCCTGCTATGTGTGTTTTTTTCCTCTTAAGTAAAGCTCTTAAGCATTCCTAACGCTAAAGGGCTTATGTTAAAAAAATCTATTTCCTCAAAAAATTACAAAAAGTAACTTTATATCCCATTGGAATTGTGCTAATTACTGTGATTTTAAAAGAAAAATAAAAAAAAAAATTGGAAGGAACAATGGTATCTGGACAAATGGCACAAAGCCTAGTTGATTCATATTAGTGGGCCTGAGAAAATAACTAAAACCTTTTTGATTTGTCTCTAGTAGTTAAAGTGCAAAGTGTTGCTTTTTGTGGTGGGGTTTTTTTTAACCTAGTAAGACTTAATTTTTGTTTCTGCAGCTCACAAGTAGTTAGTTGTGTGTTACCAAGGTGTTTGGATCCAGCAATATTTGGTTACATATTCTTACCTTTGTAGCTACTTCTCTGTTCATGGCAATAATATTATTTCTAACTAGTGAGAAATACAGTGTGTGTCAGTGGCGTAGGTATTAAAGCAGGGCTGCGATATCCCTGTTGTGCATGTGCTCTGCCCTGTTTAAGTAAACAGATTCTGGTCAGTTTACAAATGAAGTGAAAATGCCAGTAAAAACTGGAGGTCAACGATAAAAGAGTTGAAGGAAGCAATGAAAGATGACAGCTGAAGTACGAAACAACTGTTCAGTTACTGTAAGGCTCTGCAGATAGAAGCATCTAGTAATAAATGCTTAGTCATTTCTGTGTTGGTTAATTAATAGTAATGTATTCTCCTTCGGTGCTGCTCGGGTTTTGTTTTTCAGTCTGAAGGGAGATGGTTAGTACTATGTGACAACAAAATCGCTTGGTTTTGGATAAGCGGATACTTTATTAAGTGACAACTTTCAGTAACTTATTTTTCTGATAAATGTAGCTAGAAATTTATGCACAAGCAGATTCTAAGTTTTCCTGACTTACTGTGGGTTGGTGTTTTGTTGGTTTTTTTAATTGTAAGATCAGGAAAGACCACTGCCAAAAACATCACTGGCCAGTTTGATAAAATTGATGCAGTTTATCGACAGATGTGTTGCTCTTCAGAAGGAGTAATTGCATATAGATAATTTTGAATAAAGGAATAAAACCTGGAGTATTGGCTTTTGACATTCTTAATAAATAAAAGCTTGTTGAAAACTGATACTAAACATCAGTCATTTTTGTTCTTAAAATAAGTTAGCTTCCTATGCCCGCCACTTATCAGGACGTGTTACAGTGCTCTTAAATGTGAATTTCTTTCAGAGCAAGGCAGAAAAGAAGATATATAGTTAGGAAATCTTTTGACTTGGGTCACTAAAGTAGCAACAGTTATTAATATCCGTGAACTACTTCAAAGATCTCCTAAGACCCTTCTTTTTAAAAAGTGTGATTTTAAGCATTTGGCTTTAGGCATCTATTAAACTTGTAATATCAGTTCTTTTATTTTTTACATAAATTCTCTGCTGTACCTAGAATTAAGATTTTTTAATAATGCACATATCTTGCAGATGCATTTAGAAAGGATTAATGAAGTGACCTGTTACAGTCCAGATTTTTATGCTTAAATATTGCATCAGTATTTTTTTTTTTTAAATGTAGGTCACGGGATTAGCATCAGGAAATGTGAGTATTTTGGCAACATAGGGATACTGTCTTCCATGACGACAGCTTGAGTTTGTTCACTGTCGGTGGCAGAAGGAGACGGGCCACTTCACTACAGAGCTGTTTATTGCAAGTGAGTGTCCCTGCCATGATCTTAAGCGCTGTTGTCTCCTGATTAGTATTATATTTTGAGAAAGTGGTAAACTATCCAAAGGGCTTATTTTCAAATACTTGTTAAACAGGGAGTGATGAGTCCTCAGGCTTTAGAAAATCTAGGCAGGCAAGCAAAAGCTGACGGGTTATGCGTATATAGCTAGAGTCTGGTCATTCTCAGTAGATATTGTGTTGCTTTACTGTGTGGTAATAACCTCCGTCATGTTGAGGAATTTGCACATAGAAGTTAACTTTTTGGGGAATTATTCTTATTCTGTAACAGTTTTGGAGGAGACAAAAATGCAGTGTTTCTCTGAGACAGAAATGAAAATTTGGGACTTTGAATGTGAAACTGTCTTACTGAATTCAGGCTTTGCAAGGTCTTGCAAGGTTTCCAGATTTGTTAATATCTGGCTGTTGCTTTGAATTTTCTGAAATAAAAGCTTAATTTTTAAATTCTGTTTTATTTTTATTTTTTCTGAGTACTAGCAGATACTTATCATGGATTTTTTAAATTTATTTGTGGGATTCTGAAGTGCTAAAAGTGCTATCCTCACTGCTTCGTTGAAGGCAGTTTGATGGAAGGCCATGTTGACTGGTCAGAAGCTGTTTCATGTAGATCTGTTATGCCTGGCTTTTCCTGTTGTATGTGCTGTTTTGTGTGAATAAGGTTACAGGATGGAGGAATGTAGCTTGGAGGGACCCTAGCACTGACCTTTATCCTTTAGCTAGCAATTTTCCTGTGTTCTATGCAGCTATGAGAGATTTTTTTTTCCTAATACAGTCTTCTAGATACGTCAAGCAGAGTAGAAAAAGTGCACAAATTTCTTCAGGAGGAAAGCATTTTCAGATTTCTACTACTATAAATAGGTGTGTGTAGGGGGGAGGACATGTCACTTGTAATCTTAAAGATCATAGCTCCTAACAGGGCTGCAACTTTACACTGTTAAGTCATGAGCAGAGCTTTAATGTATTTTCCTTAAAATCTTATGCGTGGGAAAGAACGGGTGAAGGATTTAATTTACCAGAAAAACTTGTCTTCGGACAGAGCAAACACAACAAAACAAATTTTTTTTAGAATCTTGCATTACCAGGTATTCTGCAGGTTTTTCTAATGCACAAGATCTCTTAAGTATTAACATCAATGACCCTTGTAGAAAGCTGCCTAGTTAAAATGGGATGTGTAATTCAAGAATTGAGCTATATGTAATAATGAAGCATTTGGGAAATCGGTTTGTTCAGTTACAGGTGTTTTTAGGTTGTGCAATTATTATTTCGTACTTGCACGCTATATTGAAAATGGAAATTTGTTAGCTCTTTAACCAGCGAATGTAACTGTTGTGCAATGAGCATTAAAATTTACCGACCTGATATTCACTTGTTTTGTGTGTACTTTAATATATGGAAAAATGTCTACTGAGCACAATGACTGCTTCAGCTGGAAACTTGGCAATTCTTCAGCACAAGAAGCAGCCAATACCTCCCACAGAAATGGTCCAGCCATGCTAGCCTTTGACTACAGAAGTGTTTTCAGTAAGTTTTCGAAGGAGTTGTACAATCTAGCATTGTCCCTGCTAGGGTAATCTGTTTTGCAAATCTGTTAGTACGGTATTGCTTGCTTTTCAAAGCTTATGTGCTTGGAAATTATAGACGCAGCAGATGATTCCCAGGAAGAAGACATCAAATAAATGAGAAGGGGTTGTATCCATTCACTTGAGCATATTTAGATTTATGAATTTGTAATTATTATTTCTATAGGCTGTCCTTCAAAGCTGCTCTTGTAGGAGGTGACTGCAAAGACTAGGCTTTCTGGAATACAGATCTGTACTCAACAAGAAAAGTCTGAACTAGAATTAACTCTTGGAGGAGCACATACATGTGCAGATATCAAAACGTCCTTCAAGTTTCCAGCTGTATGATAGAACTGTTTATGTTGATAGTTAGGACCAAGCCATCAAACTGAGGATAGGGGTTGTTTTTTTGTATAGATAATAGTCTTGAAGCATAGCTTTAAATTTCAGACTTCTAATTACTGTTGCCTGGTGGCACAATTGGAATTTCATGTTGCTGGCAGTGATTTGGAAAGGTCATTTAATCTCTTGGGCATCAAGATACTGTTCTGTGATAATAATCAGCTGGGTAGACTGTAAGAAATAATCTTAATAAACTAACTTGCAATTCCCAGTTTCACAGATGTTCTCTCTACCATGTAGTTGATACGTTATAGTGGTGATAAGTGTTGGATACCTGAACAGAAGCCCTCGGTGGGCAGGTGTCTTGTCTGATGTGCTGTGCTGTGCCTGGCCTCGCATGGGTTTATATGTGACCTGATGGCGTGTTTTAAGAAGCTGGAATGCTTTTGCTGCAGTTCAAATATTGGCCTTTGGCATCTAGTCAATGTATGTGTAAAGCAGTCTTAAGAAGGTGTGCAGGTGGAATTAACACCCAGAATATTTGACATTTAAGTCTCTCGTTGAATCCATAGTTGAAGAAAAATGTGTTTACGCAGCTAATGGCTTTGGAGAGGGCTAGTGAACGTATTTAATCTTCTTAAGAAGTTGCTTAATTTTGGAGAGTTGTTCAGATTTGCTGTGATAAAGTAAAATACTTCTAAATGCTTTCACTACTCTTCAAAGTCCCTTTTCTTCCTTTCTTCTCTCTTTTCTTCCCTGCTTTCCCCAACCTCGTGCAAAAAGTTGTAGTCTCTTCTGCAGAAGAGTCATCTTTGTGTGAAGACTTATATTCTGGTGGATGTGGAGTTGAGATAAATTTTTAGGCTGGATTGTCTCCTCAGTGTAACTACTTCAGTATCTTTAAAGAAAAAAGAATATTAGGCTGACAGCAGTTTGTGAGTACCTGTAGTAGGGGAACTTTACTCAGAAATGATGATGCTTTTGCCCTCTGGAGTTACTCTACTGTTTTTTTAGTCCAAACTGCTGTGCTGCTTTACTCGGAACAGAAGGCTGTGGGAACATGGGGACATGCCAACTACGCGTAGGGCTGACTGACCTCCAGGTGCTTTGGTACAATGGTTTGAACCATGCTTAAAGTGTTCTGTAGTACTTTTTGTTCTCTCCTGTTTTAGAAACCCCAGTTCTTGATGTTGAGAACCTCAAGCTCTCAGCTAAGCAGGGTTATAAGGGTTGATTAAGCTGGAGTATATGAAGCTTGTTACAAGAACTCTTTCTTTGCTGAACCAGTACTGTGGTGCAATGAATGAGCTGGCCTGTAATTTTCATGTTGCTTTTACCTGGCTACATTTTAGCTAAAAATGGAAGCTTGTGGCAATGCAGATCTTCTTTTCTTAAGTAGCTTGTCTACTTTTGTTCTTAAATGAGCTCCATCTTTAACGTAGAATTGAAAATATCTCAGTTGCCAGGATTGCACTCTGCAGGCATCGCAGGATGCTTTCAGCATACCTAACTGAAAACTTAATCTGGTTTGAAAAATAAACTAAACTTTGTGGAAAAGTTTGCTGTTATGCTTCCTTACTCTTCTTGCAGGCTGGTTAAAGTAGCGTTTTTGTTTCTGTTTTTGTTTTTCTTTTTTGCAGAAGGCATATGAAATCTGCAACACCTCTCCTGCATTAATGAGGGTGCAGCACAGGACAATAATGGTGTGTGTTTTGGCCTTTGCTATTGTGTATTCTGTGTGCTGTTAGTGTTCCAGCATAATTTTACTTGTTTACATTTCAGGTAATTCTTTCAGAATTTCATTAGACTTCATTATCTCTGCAGTGTAGGCAAATTTTTCTGTCAAGGCTTCTGAAAGTTGAATATAGTTGATCTTTTTTCAGAACTTAAAATGGTCATGTCATGTGTTTGTGTCTTTGGGGGGGTGGAGTTTGGCCTCTAAGTGTGAGTTACTGTTTTCTGTCCAAAAGTGTGTTGTTCAGGCAGTAACAAACAAAACTGCTTACACTGTGATGGTTTCATAATCACAGTATTAAACTGTTCATCTAGAAATGAGCTTGGATGAGGATGACCCATATCCTAAGTAGCTTAACCTCCATACCAGACACTGAAATGGTTTGTAAATTTTCCAGCTAATTGTGAGCTGTAAAATCATAAAGACGTATTACGTGTAAGCATTTCAGTTTAAACTACATGAAGTTGTAGACTGGCTTTCTGATCTGAGATTATTTTGCTTCAGTACATTCTTGCTTTGTGCTTAGAATAATCTTCCACTGTCCTGATGCAGCGGCTTTGAAGATGTACACTCAGGTGTCCGTTGACATCACCCATAGCCCTTGTCTTGCTGTGTGATAGAGGCAGATCGCAGATGTTTTGAATGTATAAGCGGTTGTCAATGTTTCAAATCTTGGGGTGAACTATAATTATTAGTTTGTGCTGCCAGAGGAAAAAATGTTCTGAAATTTCTTACAAAAAATTTTTTCACCTTGCTACAAAGCCAATTTGTATGTTAAATCATTACGGTCTTCCAGACTGCAAGTGTGCGAGTGAGTTAATGTGTCAACTTTTACTTTTTTACTTTTTAATATCTTTAGTGATTAGAAGTCATAACTCTTTTCTAGAAGAGTGTTGTGCTCTCACTTGAGCTCATTAGTAGGAGGTTTATGTAACTTCTTTTGATAAAATAGATATCTTGATATTTAACTGTGCTTAGAAAGCAAGCATACCTCAGGAACAGTATTGAGCAGAAATAATTTCAATGCTTTGAAAATGCAGATTTGGGGGGGGACACACTTTGTAGTGCACTGAAAATTAGTCTTGTATGAGTGAGACAATGTTTTGTTACAATCCTAAATGCTCTAATAGTATGGACTTCTGTATCACTAGGGGAGAGAACTAATGATCCGGGGATTGCAAGAGTTTTCTTGGAAAAAGAATGTTAAAAGCTTCTTGACACGAGCAAGTCTTCTGGTTATGTTAGTATTATTAAAGCAATGCCCATTTCCTTCATGAAGACAAGCCGGCTGTTTAAGTTAGCTAACAAAAAATAGTCTGTGCTTTGATAGTATTTTAATTTCTGCTAGATTTGTTAAGAAATTGGTGTTATTTCTTGATAACTGTACTAATTCTGGTTTATTTTTTTTCCAGAATTTACATGTTTGACAGCAGAAGTTGGCTTTCTACTGTAGTGAGAGAAAATGTAAGTAGAGAAATAAGGTAGTTTCTTTTTTCTAGTGCTTGAGAAACTCATGCTATTTTTAAAAAGTGGCTAACTTCAGTTTTTTTAGCTATTAATCTGTGCAACCTGCTTTAAACCTGAAGTACCTGTTTTCTACTTTAGCATGTGTATTCTTATGTCAACAGGAAGGATTTTAAAATGGCCAGGAAACCTGCTAAATAATAGATGTTAGTGCCTGCCTTCTTTCAGAAATGGAACTGGCAAAGCAGAGGGAGACCATAGATGAAACTGTTTCATCTCAGTGGGGCAGGGAACTGTAATAAATAAAATGATGAGAATAGTTATTCTCTCATGAATGAAAAATTACTTATCCGCCATGTTTGACAAAAGAAGGCCAAATTTCTTTTGAGCAAAGTGGCTCTTGTCAGAATGTTCTTTTCAATGTGTCAGTATTATTTAAACAGAATCTAAAAGTTTCAGAGTTTATATTCCGTATAATCATAATTATTACTAATATTCTTGGAACAGTGAAACCTTCATCACCTTCCAGACTATAACTTCAAGTGTTTCTGCTTCTTGTGAAGCCCCTTAAGTCTGTGAGGAAAATTACTAGTTAGCCATGTGTTGTGTAGAAAGTATTTCCTCAGTTAAATTTGTTACTTTCAATTGCTAGACACTTGTTTTTCAAAAAGCAAGCAGCAAGCCAGCCCATCTCTTTCTCTAAACCTGTTCTGAGGTGTTCTCTAATTAGTTACCTTGGTCAACCCTAGACACCTCCAGTGTTCTTCTTTGGAGGAGCAGAAACTGAACACAGTATTCCCAGTGTAGACAAACCATTGCTTTTACTCAGTGGCATTACGATATTTTCAGTATTTTCTGTCCTATTTTCTATATAACCTTTTGTTCTAACCCGTGCTGGATATTAAGCCAATGTCTTTGAGTTATTCAGTGCATGTTCTACAGGAGTTTTTTTCCCTTCAAATAAAGTTTGTATCACAGAAGCCTGTGTGATTCTGTACGTTTCTTATGTTGTGGTCCTGTATAACTTTTCTATGATTTCTAACTTCTAAAATTATCTATATCTTTTTTTGGTGATCACCGTATGTGGAGATGTCTGTACTTCAGGATCAGAAGGCACCCCTGAATTTTTTTGTCTTCTATTTTAGATTATGTAAATGGGAGAGAGAACACCTCAAATTTGTTCCACAAGCAATTCTGATCTTTCTTACTGTGTTTTCTATTAAATAAAAGTCAAATAGGAATCAATATATACTTCCAATTAAATAACAAAAAAACCTTCAGCTTTTCAAAGCCAATATGATGTCAAAACATTGGAACTAACAGTGGATTGTGTATAATTCCTTTGTCATTGTGAAAATGTACAAGCTGCTGTGCATGTTGCTAATAGGATTTATGGTATCTAATAGATTAGCATGGCTTCGCTTAATCAGATGACCTGCTATGAGACTGTCTGGTAGGCATAACATGAACTCATTATTATGGCTGTAAAGTTTTGGCTCTGTTTTTGCAAATGATGTGTTTTGCTTTTCTTCTGGCTGTTTCGCACACGTTGGAGTGATGCGTATTAGCAGGAAAGATGTTGAGGGAACAAGTATCAGACAGCCTGTTCATTTGGGAGAAAGGTGATTTGGCTAACCTTCTTATGAAATTACTGTACTTGGGTAATACTCTAACAATATAAATTTAAACCCTCTGTGTTACCAGACTTTGCATCAACAATGGCTTGGTGGGATCACTTTACTTTTCGGTAGTAGTAATGCGTAGTAAATATACCTTGTAGCAAACAGAGTTTGGCCATCAAGGGACAGAATTTCTAAATATTTGACTTAATGATAGCTGTGATTTCAAATCTGTGTTCTCTTCTTTTGATCTGTAGAGATTATTTACAGGACAGGCTATTTAGGAGAGGATGGAAGACTCCATCCTTTTTTATTCTTTTTTTTTTAGGAATGGTGTGAGAAAATGAAATAAGGAAGTGTTTAGTAAGCATTGCCTCATTGCTGTTACCAGGTAGTTTTAGAGAGAGGAATCATATTTAACCCAAGAATATATGTTTGGATGAGTAGTATTCAACTCTTCCCGTTTCTCTTATCTGTAGACTGATGCTTGCCTACATTATAAGTGTGATGATAATGATGCCTCGGTTTCAGTAACTGGACTTAATTGGATAAACAGCTTGAGCTCTGGAAAGGACATTAAAGTTGTAACAATGAAATGAGTGAATTTGAGTTCTTCCTTAGCCTTTGAATTGTTCTGTCACTGTTTTCTGAGTAGTAAGCTTTACCTTTAAATTAGAATTATTATACTGGGATCCTATACAAATCTCCATTTGCAGGAAGTATGTGGAAGTTCTGTAGCTTTCATAAGGCTTTCTATTCAGTTCAAAGATTCTGTGCAGAGTCGTTCAACATATAGTTGGCTGCCTGGACATATATAATGTTCCTCTTACGTAGGAATATAGCTCATGTAGCTTAGAGAAACAAACCCAGAAGTTGTTACTTTGAGATGAGTGACATGATAAATACTTTTGACATAGTTGAATTCTGAAGTTTTAGCATATGTGGAAAGTAACAAATTAGGTGAAGTCAATACTTGATTTTCCTATGTGGGAAACAGAGGAACAAAGTGACTCTTCTATGGGTAACTTGTAAGAAGAGATTAGAGACTTGGGTCACTTGGAGTAGTGAAGAATAGTAAACTACCTTGCAAGTACGCATGTTGTTGTCCCTAGCAAGAAAAGAATTATCTACAAGGTATACTTGTCAAGAAGATTAAGGGGAATTAGGCTTAGAGCAGAGACACTTAAGCACTTCAGCCTCTGGAAAGGTCTTGAGTGAGTTCAGCAAAGTGAATGTGTTATTCTTGAGAAGCCTGCCTTCAAGAACACAGTAACATATTCTAAAGAAAGTGAGGTAAGCATGAGTTTGGCTGCTACCTATTTCTTCACAGCCATGGCGCTAATTTGGAAAAAAGGAGTGTAGAACTTGAGTAGTGACTTTTTGCATGAGGCTTGCTTGATTTAGAAATTTAGTAACTTCTTTCAAAATCCCCAGAAATAGAAGCATCCTCCATATCAAGCTTACAATTTCTCCTAGAAACCTTCTTTTAAATGGGATTAAATGCCTTTAGAACATGCCGAGAAACAAAAATATATTATTTCATTATATTCAATTGTGTTAGTTTGCGATGAGCACAGATCATATATTGAATAGTCTCGGCTTATTACTTCTGTGTCTGTAATACGAATAAATCTGTATAAAAATTTCCCATGTATCAGGAGTGAGAATAGATAAAAATTTGTTTTCCCATACTTTTTCCTGACGTTACCTGTTGTTCTTGCTCTTTTAAAGATTTTTTTTTTTTTTCAATGCTAGTAAGTTCTGCTGATTTACAGTATAGCTGAAAAGTACACGAGAGGATGGAACCCTTTTTTCCCCCCATGGATCTCATATTTCTGCCATGAATTTAATTGCGTAAGACTTGGTATAAAAGAAATAGAGGAATAGCCAAGTTGGTTGGCTGATTGTCCCATAAATTTTATAATCTGTTTCAGAGAACTCCTATATTTTAATGCCTTTGGCTTCATTAGGATTTTCATTTCCTGAGTGTTAGGGAGTTCAGTCATGTTGGCAGGAATTAGAACTTCCTGTTGATGTTGAAACAACAAAGGGAATGTGGAAATCTGGTTTAAACAATTCCTATGGATGGTGTCAGAAATGCAGTTCAGGCTTTGGAGTTGCTTGGAATGCATAGGGGCTAACTTGTAACTCTAAAGTGTATCTAACTTTAACATATGAACTTATCATATGGATATATGATGTTACAGACGGGAAAGACATCAAGGGTTGTATGCATTCAGCTACTAGTTGTCATGCAGTGCATACTGAAACGTGAGTCCTACCTAGCAAGCGACTGAAGGTCAAGATCCATAGAGGCTGCTTTAACAATAGTAGTTGTTAAGTTCTTGAACTCCTTGCTGCCTGTGATAATGGGGACGGTATCTTGCATGTAGGTGTAAAGGTTTCCGTAGTGTTGGTAAACCACTTTGAAGTTGTCCATTAAAAGGAAGCTTTCCTTAAAACATTAATAAGTGACTGTCTTGATGTGGAGTTCACAAATAAAGCATTTTAGGAGCTTAGCTGCACGATGGGTAGGGCAGGTTATGTATACGCATGTCTGACTAACTGTATGATAAAGTGCATTTATGAAATGACTCTGAAAGTTGGGTTCCGGTAGTGTGTTTAGTTAATTCTTACAGATTGTGAAGGAGTTTGGGTTGTTCTGCCCCTGTGTAAAGTGGGACTTGGAAGAGAATGGGGACAAAGTGCTGAGGCAGAGTACTGTCTTGAATTTGATGTGAGAGCTGCTAAAGTGTATGTATAGTTACTGTGCTAGGCCTTTCGAAGTGCAATGGGGGATTTATTTGTGTGAAGATAGACATGTACATGCTAGTTAAGCTACGATATCCCATCAGCCAGGGAATGTGACTAAGGTCCTTTCAGCTTCTTAAATGGCTGTATCAATGTCACTGCTTCTGTGTTACTGCAGAAGACACTCGACACTACTGAGCTGCTTAATCTGGCTTTGTCACCTGCGGTAGTATCCTTCAGTGCATGCTATATTAAGCAGTAAGGCACAAGTGTGAAATAAGCTTGTATGATTTGTTTTAAACTCAGTGTATGCAAATAATCCAGAATGAAACTACAAGGTTCAGTTTCTGTGAAATGAACTTTCTCAATATGATTTTTTTCCTAGGATTAGTGTTCATCTCCTTAGGTCTCTTCCTGTTCCATACAAAGAAGTTTTGTTTCCTTTAAATGCGAGAGAATTCTATTGCATAGTGCACAATTTCTGGCAGAAATAAATTGGCACTATTTTAGGCTGTATGTTACAGGAGGACATATCTGCTTTGACGGACATTAGATTATTCATCCTATTATATTTTTAAATAAAGCTGCATGTAAATCTTCAATGTAGTTACCTGTAACTCTACAGCTGGAGTTCTGGTGTCCTAAGTGTTTATCTTAATCCTGTCATTGAGTTGCTGTGACCTTCAGCAGAATGCTTAAGTTTTGGATCGTAACTTCATTCTCTGAAATGGGAATGATACCATCTCTAAATTCTTTGTACTCTGCGTGGAGAGGTTAGTATTTGCTTAGTGGGAAATGGGCTTATATATTAACTTGGAGAATGGCAGAAATAGAACTGGATATCAAAAAGCTAAAAGATCTGAAAATTTGCAGTTTATTCTTAAGAACAGTCTTTAGAGTTTCTTAATTCCTTTAAGACAAGAGTAGTGCATAATATTTCACAATGTGAACTACACAGGACCTGTAGACAGCGATGACTGCATGCTAAAAACTATAGAGACACCCAGCCACAGAGTGTTTTGTCTTAAATGTAGAATGAACAAAGCATCTTGAGAAACAAAAGAGCATTCAAAAGAAAAAAGGTGGTTATAGGATAATCAAACACTCTTGATGGGTTTTGTCTTAACTGGATTTTGGACTAAGCTGAACAAGCAATCTTAAAGGGGCTTAAAGATGACCCTGGAACCAGAAGAGAGAAAGAAGAGACCTAGTTTCACAATAAAGTGAAAGGGCTTTCAAGTTGTGTGAATGGAGGTTTTGAGATAGAAGCTAACTGAAATTCCTTTTCTAAAATATTTTAGGTTTCAGAGAAGAGTATAAATTTGTAAATGATAATATAACAAGATCTGACATTTGTTCCTTGAGGTCCTTGGTTTGGAATACTAGCTGCTATGAAGAGAGCTCTGAGATAAGTCTGATTATGTGGGACAGCAATATTTAGGGAATGTTAAAGTCGCAATAACGCTTTGGAAACTTCTTTTCTTTCGACAGTGGTGTTTGCTGTACTGCTTTAATTTGCATTCACAATGTGTTCTCTGTTACTGTGACTGGATAAAAATTTGGAAGTTATCCTCATCTTTCTCCTTGGGAAGTGCTTTAGGAGAAAACAAAAACCCGCATGCTTGCAAAGATAAATAAGCTGATTAAATCTTAGCAGAATAATATGCAAAGCTGCTAGCAAAGCGTTTGCTTTATTTAATAGTAAAGGGTCAATTCTTGCTAATAAAATGTTCTAAAAACACACTACCAGTGTTTATGTATAAACTCCAGGTGCTCTATGTAGCATTTGAAAATGGAACCAATTATCTTGTTCTGCAACAAAAGATAAACTTCATCAGCATGTTTCTTCAGCATCTTATTGGTATCAAGCTGCAGAGATTTTAAAACAAAAAGTTTAAGAACAGCTGAGTTTTAGCTATGGAATGCTAGTGAAAATGCCGACTATCTTTCTGGAACAGTGACTTTTAAAGATAAGTTGTATGCTTAATGGAAAATATCTATATGCTTTTGTTATATTGGAAAACAGTCCAATAGTTGAGAAACTCTATAGGTAATAGTTGAGGGTGTTCAGTGATAGTTATATTTTATTGAGCCTATCTTGCTGGCTACAGAGTACAGCAGACAGAGGGATATATGTTAGTAATTTGGTGCTTATTGATGCTAGGAAAATAGTCTTAGAGGGAGAAAATGTCTGTTGGCAGTGGTTTCTCAAACTCCTCCCCTCAACCTAACATTTAAAAAATACTAATTTTATTCTGACAATATGTTAATGTTAGAATCCATTCTGGAAATCTCAGAGAGACATTTTAGCAATTAACAAGTAAAAACCTGAACAATGTTTGAGCGATCTTCTTTTATCCACATATCAGAACAACATTTCTATAACTGCTGGGTTACAGATAGTGTTCATAATAGGTCTTTTTACAGCATTTTGCAAGTGCTGTGTCAGTCTGTAAATACTTAAGATGCTTATTCCTTGATAGGAGGATTCCTTACTCTATTCTTAAGACCTACAGAGAAGTTCTGACTTTCATGTCTAACATTAGTGTTATCTGCTGGTTCACTCCTGGGAAATTTGAGTTTATACAAAACTGAATCAGAAAAACACTAATGAAAAAAATGTAAAAAGGAGGCCTAGAGGAAAGGAATAAGTCCAAATTATATTTTACTGTGGCTGGAAAAAAGCCAAGCACTTTTATGTGTGGTAACACCTTATTCTGAAGAGGTTTCAGATAAATATGTTCAACTGTATTCCAGTATTTGTAAACCAATCTGCCTTTTTTTCAAGTGCTGTTTGAGATGGTTGAAAGGACTTGTCTAATCTAGTAATTTCAAGCTATGACTTCTACTAATTCTCATTATTATCACCTGTCTTTCAGATTTCTGGTTGTTTCAGAGGTGGCAGTGAAGCACACCTTTAGCACAGGAAAATGAGTGAGCTTGACCAGTTACGCCAGGAGGCTGAGCAACTGAAAAACCAAATCAGAGTATGTATTGTATCAGTGGATCTTGAAGCCTCAGTGCAGATGAATGGTCATTTGTGCATCTTGAGGAGAACAGAGATGGACAGAAATGATGCATTAAGTTAAATGTTTTCTCAATGTCAAAGTTAATATCGTGGATATTTAGAAAGGGCAAGCGCATGTAACTGCTTTAGGAAGTTACTTTTTGGTCTTTAATATTGCTTAGAAAATAATAGTTACACAAATAATGCACAAAATGGATTATATCAAAATGAATGTTTACTGAAGTTTTTCTGAGCCAGCCCATAACCAATGTTAAGCAACCTCCTGCTTAAAATAAGGTCAGCTATAAGGTTATGCAGGGCTTTGTCCAGTTAGGTCTTGAAAACCTCCAAGGATGGAGACTGCACAGCCTGTCTGGGCAAGCAGTTCCATTGCTTGGCTGTCTTCATGGTGAAAATCATGTTACCTTTCTCTCAAAAGAAGGAGGACATTTCAAAGTTAAATGCTCAATGTGTTTTGACAGTAGACAGCGTATTACGTTCATCCTGCAGTTAGGATGGGCCCTCTCTGGATGACAAGCAGAAATGCTTTCTGAACCTTGTTTTGAGGGTGCTTGATCAACTTGACAAAACAGAGAGAGAGTATAAAGAAATGTACAGAACGTCTTCTGATTTCTCTAACTTTCTTCTGTTGCAGGATGCTAGGAAAGCATGTGCGGATGCCACCCTGGCTCAGGTAAGCATTTAAGAGTTTAATATGAATTAAGAAAATGTCTCCTTTACAAAAAAAAAAAGGTGTAAGAAGGTATGTGCAAGTGACTCTTTTTTGCCTCTTTTATCAAGTTTTTTAATTTTGCCTTTAGGTGATTTCTTCCAGAAATAAGTACGTTGTTTGTTTGTCCAGTTTCTGAGAGCAGTAGCCTTGAGCAGTAGTTTCTTTAAGAAGTGACTCAGGGCACTTCTCTACTGCTCCATGGAAAATAACACAGAGGAGCCCTAGTGTTCTGCTCCTGATATGGTAGTAGTAGTACAGTTGCGTTATCATGATAATCTGAACCATAAGACCTGCTGAGGTTAACCTACTTACTAATTTCCACACGATGCTGCACTTATGTCCGAACTGCTTCGGAACCTGAGCTAATACCTTTGCATTTTGCTGTACTGTCACGTTTTGATCCTATTGGCTTGGCTTCAGTCAACACTAACTTGGGGAAAGGGAGGTCTGTACTCTGTGGTACATCTCATGGAGATATGGGTGGGGTTTTTTCTAGAAATTTGGTAGGAATTTAGACTGAGACAGATTATTTTGTCATTGGAAGAGGTGACAAGCCTTTGCTTTTCTTTTCTAGATATATAATGGATCAGTTTACTCTTATCACCTACTTCAGTCCATTTGCTTGAATGTTGACTATTAATCCTGTGTGTCTGATTTAAGATAGTTGGTACAGAAGTGATTGATGTCAGTTTATTAATTTAAAATGTCACTAAAATATCAAGTAAAAAAAGTAATACCAACATTTATTTGAGTGTACATATCTTGCGATCTCATTTTATGTGAGGCACAATGTTGAATATTTTCCAGGGTGAAAGTATGGAAAAAGAAAAAAAAAAAAAAGCTTCAGTATTAATTAATATGAGAGATGTCCACCATGAAAGGAGTTTTATGTCAGGGAAACATTCTTATCTGTTCATCTGAGTCCTAAGCTGTGTTGAGAGCCTTTGAAAAGAAGCAGACATCTTCGCTCAAATGCACTTGCTAAAGAATTTTGTAACATGGAGACATGAAAAGTATGCAGGCATTATCCATAAAATGAACTTACAAACTCTTGGATTTGTTGTGATGTGTACTGCTTACAGCACTGGAAATGTGTGGTGCTGGTTTTGGGTTTTTTAAACTAGTACTTCTCTCCAGACTGGAGGACTGACTTATATTAAATTTAACAGCGTAAGGGCAGCTAAACTGATTACTTCCTCACTTTGCTATTCACTTCTTGAAGATAAAAGTAGTCTCTGGAATAAGTTAAATAAATTGGGAATACTATGAATTTAATAATCCTATACTTGGAAAGGAAGGCCAATTGGATCTGAAGGAGAATTATTAATACATCCTTTAAAAGTGGAGACATGTTTAAAACCTGATATACCTCCCCACCCCCACCCTTCTGAAAAAAAAAAAGTTAGTCCACCACATTTATCTATACAGGGGTAGAAAACTCAGGTCAAAGGTCTGAAATCCTAGAAGTCTAAGAGGATATGACCTAAACAAAGTAATTTCTGAGTGTCTATAAATGCAAGGCTGCTTTCTTCATTTGATAAAGAAGTACTACATAAAATGACGTAACTTTTGATTAGGTGATTTTTTAAATCTCAGTCACTATTCAAAATGTGGGACTTTGGTCTGCATCGGAATGCTCATTTAAATGTAATGGTGTATGACGTGTTACTTTTGGAACTGTGAAATGAAAAATTCTGTGTATGACACCATTCCTATTTCAGATCACAGCCAATATTGACCCAGTGGGGAGAATTCAAATGCGCACTAGAAGAACACTCCGGGGACACCTGGCTAAAATTTATGCAATGCACTGGGGGACTGATTCCAGGTGGGTGCTAGTGATACAAAATCGGATCACTTGGCGTCACTGTTCTTTGGAAAGTTTAGTGCACAGGACTCATTTTTCCTGTTCCTAACCACTAGGAACCACTAATTCCAAGAGAACTCGGACAACCAAGAGAATTCAGAAACACTTAATATCACTTTTTTCCTCCTAACGTCCATGATTTTGTCATCTGAATCTAAATTTCGTGCCAAATTACCAGTCTTGGTCTCCTTGCCTGCAAAATATATTTGTGGTACCACATGAATTCTGAGGAACTGTGGAGATAGAGTAGATTTCATTATCGGTTGTCTTTTTTCCTTAAATGCTTCCTGTTAACTACTGATGTTCAGTTAGAGAGAAACTAAATGACATTAGTATCAGCTACTTTCATTCTCTTTTCTTTACAAGAATTTTAAGGCACACTAATGGCAGCAAATTTTCAAACTTCAGTTAAAAGAATATGCTGCTGCTTCCTTGCAGGAACAGAGTAAAAAGAAAAAAATTTCCCTTTAGGAATTTTTAAGTTACAACTAAGGAGTTTGTAAGTTACAGCTATCCTCTTTCTGTCTACTTAGTAGAGATTTTCAAAGGAAGCTTGATGTTGTTAGTTACCTTCTTACCAAATTTGTGTAAACAAGCTGTGCCTTATGAAAGAACTGCGTGAACTCGTGTGTGTATGCGGACAGTAAATATACTAAAGCAAAATAGCCAAGTGCTTAACAAAGACGACAGTATGCATCACGAAGATGAAAAATAATTCATGATGTGTTACACTTTTAGTTTCTGAATTGCTTAGTACTTAAAAAATCAGAACGAACACAATTGTAAATTTGAGTTTAACGTTAATATTAACGTTAGAAGCTAATTTCTCACAGATATGTAAAATTCATTGCTTCAGGCATCTCTTTGGCATATAGTTTATTTTAAAGATGGGGAGTCAACTTCTTGTTTGGCAAAAGTGTTTCAAGACAGCTCTAAAATATAACCTGGAGCAAAATAAACTAATGCGAAGAGGCTGGAGTACTTCAATGATTGCACTGTATTGTTCAGCTTGGAAATGGTCAGAAGATGAGGCACAGAACAAATTTGAATAACATTGAGGTATTTTATCCAAAATGACTTAGAAAATTTGGAGACTATATAGATTTTTCATGTCAGTATACCTGATCTATCTTTAAATGCATTAAAAGCAGGTAAGAGAGGTCTGAACAATGAATTAGGTGCATCATGTTTCAAACATGATTGCTGGGTGGGGGATTGAGGTGGTGTTGATTCAGAGTAAAAATCTTTCTAACGCTACCCCTTCCATTAGTGATATCTTTGCTGCATTTCCTTTTCATTTCCATTGTATTTCAGTGCTGACATTCGTTTGGGGTTTTTGGGTGTCTTAGAACTTAAATTCCTGTTTAAAAAATAGGCAAAAGGAAAACATGTTGATAATGTAGATTCCCAAATTCAATGAATGTGAAGCCTGTATGTAGAACACAGAAGCACTGATTCCATGCAAGTCTTCTCCCTCAGTTTTCAAGACTGAGGTGTTACTTACATGGCTACAGTTTTTTCTGAAGTCAGAACATGTTAACATGTAGGTGTTCCATCACACATTCCGTAATACTTAGCATTGAAATTTGAGTACTTGCAAAATTATTTTTATAGTGCTAATAACTGAATTGGGTAATGCGGCACTCTGCTTAAATGGTCTCAAGTACCTTGGCCTTAATAGTGGAGACAAATGCCATCACAAAGATGTTCCTTCTTGTCTTCCTGCAATAATTGCGTTTACCTCCTGTTTCCTCTCTAGGCTTCTAGTTAGTGCCTCCCAGGATGGCAAGCTTATAATTTGGGACAGCTATACTACAAACAAGGTAAGACTAACTGATATGTCGCTATGTAATTCAATTGTAAATACAATGGAAGGAAATGTTACCTGTCTTGATTTTGGCTGCATTGCTTTCATAGTCCTAAGACCAAATTTTGAATTCTCCAAGACAATAAAGTTTGCATTTGGAGAATATAGCAGTGTCTTAAGTGCGTTGTGTATGGAAATGTGCACCACAAATGGAAAACAATGAAATACTTAATTTTAGAGAATGTTTTGATTCGTTTTGATACTGCAGAGAAATAGATCAACAGAGAGCAAGGAGTAATCAGCATGTTGCACTGGACTGGTCAGAGGCTTCAGCATAGCCATAGTAATTTGTTGTCTGCAGTTAAATATTGAAAGACCTGACACATATAATGGCTCATCACTTTCTGGCTGCAATCACATGATGCAGTTCAGGATTACTTTTACTTTCATATGGCAGTGATTGGTATTTACTCATTATGGTTACTGTTATCAGGGCTAGCTACAATTCACATGTTGCCCCTTTGGGTTAGGTTGGCAGAGCTGCTTAAGTCTGTTGTGCACAGGAGTGTGGAACTGACTTTATTTCAGATAAATTTTCCTGGCTTAGCTCATCATAGCCTTAAGAACAATTTTGCCAATGCACTTGAGCAAACAGCATGCTACAGAGGAGAGAGAAGCAGAAAAACTGCAGCAGCAACTCCTAAAGCTGGGATTATTGTTGAATCCCAGTTGTGAAACTAATGAATCCATAACTTTAGTAAAGAGTAATAATACTGTTTGCAAAATAAAAATAAACCCTCCCTTTTTTACCTTCATCCTCCTCCTTTAATCCCAGCCTGCAGGTAAATGTCACCTAAATTACTGTAAAAACTGAAAGATAAGATAGTAAAATGATCATTGTATACCATGATTTCCATATTAGTATCTTCAGTTCTTATATGAATGCCAATTAATCCATGGCATCATCAAGAAGCAGAGAGCAGCTTTCTTATCTGGGGGGAATGGAATTGGAGGTTGTTACTAGACGGGTAACATTTTCACTAGAATCAGAAATAGAACTCTTCAGCTGCAAAAACATCCTCCCCCCATACCTCTTGGCAGTATTGATTCAGTAAAATTGAGTTAAAAAAAGAAAAAACCCACTGCCACCCTGCCCCCAAAAGTAGTAAAAAACCCCAAACAAAAAAAAACCCCAAACCAAACCACAAACCCTCTGGAATTATAGGTAGCAAACAGCTTGATGTTGAAACAGTATTACATTTGACTAGGTAGCACCTGGAAGCAGTTGATGCAAAAATACTTGAATGATAGTCTGCAAATGTTCTTTTGGCAATTGCAACACACATCGGAAGTAACGCAGTTGTCATAAATATGATCTTTTCCTAGTGATAAAACAAAATGGCTCAAGGTGAATATTCCGATTAGTTCCTTGGTAGAAGACTTCTCAAAATAAGCTGGTTGTGTGTTTAGTGCAGGTATTGGCTTTTAACTGTTGATTACTGCAGGGCCACTGATTACTGTAGCAGCAGAGGAACAGATAGTAATCTTTATGTTTACTTAAGAAATGCAGGAAGATTGTTAATATTGCATGAAATCTCACAATGTGTATAAGGATATGATCCCTTTCTTAAAGAAGTTATGAACAAATTTGAAGGATGAATGCAACGAGTTAACAAGACAGAACAGGTTTAGCTTCAATAATTTTTAAAATAAAGTTCTTTGAGCACAGAATGACAAGGAAATGTGGGGTAGTTATTTAAATATGAAGCTTGATTGCTTGCAGTGGGTTTCCAAAGAAGGATTTAAATGGCAATGAAAGCAGCGATTTCCTTACTTGTTCGTTCATAGCATAGCATCTAAGCCTGGAATCGGCAGTTTTGCTGACTGTGCTTGGAAGTCAATATTTTCCTGAACCTGTAATAAACCAATAGTAATCAGAGCACTGAAATGAAATAATTTAGTTTTTACCAAAATTGCTGATTAAACTGGATTCAGGAAAGGCAAATCTGAGGTTTTAATTACGTCATTACATGGTCTGACAAGCTATATATGCAAGTTACCCTCAAAACAGTTTGACACTCAAACAGCCAAAGACACCTTCCCCCCCCCCCCCCCCATTTTCTTCTTTTCCTTTTGACAAAAAGATGATGTGTGGCTTGAGAGACAGGTGAAAAACTTCCTGACGGTAAATCATTGAATGAGTTGTTTTGCAGATAAAATAAACTAATGTGTTGGTTTCAGGTGCATGCTATTCCCCTGCGTTCATCTTGGGTCATGACTTGTGCATATGCTCCTTCTGGAAATTATGTGGCTTGTGGTGGTCTTGATAACATCTGTTCCATTTATAACTTGAAAACTCGTGAAGGGAATGTACGTGTCAGCCGTGAACTAGCTGGTCACACAGGTGAGTGCCTGTTCAGAATGATCTAAGTTACCTAAGCACATGATGAAAATTAAAAAAAAAAAAATTATTTTAAATATAATTTCCTAATTAAAAAGATATAATTCATTGTGTACCTGTATTTCTCGGGGCGGGGACGACCTTAGCTGCATACTACCTGTTTTTAAATGGCTTTTTCTCTCTCCTTTTTAAAAACTTTTAAAGGATGGTACTCTTTGAACAAAGGTAGTGTAATGAGAATGTGTTTTAACTTTTCATAAGCAAGACAGCTGCCTTCTGATGGAGCTATTCTTTAGTTGCAGAGGTTTGAGTTCTCATTGCTTCCTCTTCTGTTTCTCCTTCTCTCCCTTCTCCCCCAAATATAGTAGCTTAATTTTTGCCTTCAGTTTCTGTTTCTAAGGTGGACTGTCTTGTGATTGATGAGAAGAGACAGGTAGACTTGTAGGCTTTCCTGGTGAATTAGGATGTAAACTGTAGCTGCAAAGTTCTCTGCGTGACAGATGAAGCAAAATTCGTCTTGTTAGGTAAGAAGGATAGTAGAAACACAGGTGTTAAAGTTTTTGAAGCAAGAAAGTCCCTCATGGTGCTTAAAAGCTAGTGTTTTAAGTGTGGGGGATGAGTTGAAAATTTTTCTTTCTGAACAAACCAAGAGACTTAGTGTCACAAAGTACCTTTAAAAGCAAATTCAGTGACTGAAGATATTCTCGCTTCCTAAAGAATGTACAGTTAAGGGAGATGAGCACCTTATAAGCAGTAATAACCTAGAAAATGTGAACTGCTTTTGTATATTGTCCGATAATGGACAGATAGTATTTTTATTTTTTTGTGAATGGGATTGGAAATTTTTCAGACGAAAACCAGGTGGGTGGTTCTCCATTGAAAATTAAAACACTGGCTATTTAGTAGGGACTCTGGTATCTTGTAAAGTACTAGCGTAATACTGAGCCTGTCGCACACATCAGTCGTCTTCCGCATTCTTGCAGAATTGGTAATACCTCCAACAACCTGGGAAAGGGAATGGACTGTAATTAGGCATTTCTCCTAAAGCTGCAGCTCTGAAGCTGCATGCCATCTTTATGGTCTCTTTGTTTCCACAAAGAGTGTAATCCAAAACACAACGAAACAAAGGTAGATTGCTGTAGAGGCTGTCAGCTTGGCTCCAGAGAAAACCTCTAACAGTTCTTTAGAGAAAATGTCAAGTTGGCTCTGTATCGTGCTGGTTTTCTGCCTGATCAAGCCTCTAACTATACGGAGTAAAGAAAATGGTGTAAAGACTGTTCATTGAAAGAAAATAAGGTTACTCAGAAATAAATAGTTATACATTAATAAATTTTTATCTAGAAAAAGTTAAAGGTGAATTAAAGTACGCTTAATGCTATTTAATTTTCTTTCAGCTGTTTTTCTTACAAAGCATTATTTATGTAATTTAGAGGAATTGTGTGCCCTCTGGGTGTGGTTAAGGGTATCAGAATGCAGTGTCGATTTGACCTTCAGGTAGTGGCTGTGATGTGACCAGTAAAGTGATTTCTAAGCAGGTTCTCTTTTCTTCTTCCCCCACCTCCTTCCCGCCCGTCAGGACACAGGGAAAATTGGAATGATGCTTGGACACAGGGAGCTTTGGCTTTCAGTATGTGACTCTGTGTGTGTGTGTGTGTGTATCAAAATACTGAAAACTACTTTAGCAATTTCTATGATATTCTAGCTGCTTAATGGTCTTTATGGTTATAAACTGTATAGCTGGGAAAACATGGATTTTTACGTAACATGAGAAGCAGAATTTTGCTGTAATGCAAGGGACATCAAAGGAGTACGTTTGAGACTTGACGAGTTTGTGTGGAATCAGCTCGAAGGAACAGTTTCAGTGAGCTGCTTTTCTGTTGCAGAACAGCCTGTAGCTGGAAGCTGATGTTCACAGGTTTTCATGTTTTGCTGTAGTTTGGATTTTCAGAAGCTGTTTGTACTTTGTGCAATAGAGGTGGCTGGCAGGACAGACTAATTTTGAAATCAGAGTTGTTACATTGGTAGTTTGGCATGTGGTACTTCAGCGCAAAGATGCTTCAGAGCATTCGGATGAAATTCTTTGATGCCGCTGTTGGGAAACATCCAATGTATACGCTCTGTTCTTTGTACGGACCAAGAATGTAGTTTATTTTTTCTCAATAGTTTTATGACCTCAACTGTATCATACGCATTTGTTGCTCCTGGATGCAGTGACATACAGATCCTCTTTCTCAGAAAGTTTAGTGTGTATGGTGCAGGGTTACCTATACTGGCCAGTGGATTCCATGCTTTTCCCTCACTAGTCCCTCCTTCTCTTCCTCCTCCTCCTCCTCCTCCTCCTCTCCCCACTCTCTACAAAAGAAAAATTGGTAAGGTATTTCCAAAACAGTGTCTATCCTGTTTGGTTAAGCTGCTTAAGTTTTTCTTCTGTGTTACGGACATCTTTGTTTAGGTTGACTTGCTGCGATACCAGTGTATCACTGTGCTAGTGTAGTGGTTGAACTGGGCATGGTCTGTAATGAGCCAAAATACATTTTGTTCAAAGCATTGGAGGTTCCTATATAAAAATTGTCTGTGGTGTATTTTAGGCTTATGTAGTAGTTCTTGCTTCCTCTTCAGGAGAGGAGGAAGCAACATATAAGCAAGCCAGTATGCAACGTGAAGAGTGATCTCTGGTCTTATTCATCAACTTTTAATTTTGTTTTCAGGATACTTGTCATGCTGTCGTTTCTTGGATGATAATCAAATCGTTACCAGCTCTGGCGACACCACTTGGTAAGCAGTAAAATTTTGACATGATTGTTACTAATGGCTTTTCACAGCTGTACTCGATTATTGAAGAAAACTTTATTCTTTGTAAACCTAATAGCTATCCAGAAGACTAAATGTGATGAATTATTGTTCCTATGTCACGTTTTTATTAGTAATGGAAAACTTGGTCTTTCAAGTTTGTTAGTTGTGCCCATGTTCTGAAAAGCCTGACTTAACTCTGTGTTAAGATGGTATGGGAATTTTTTTTTATTATAACTATTTGGCTTTCAGAAATAAGTGTATTAGACTAAAGCCTTTTCTCAAAGTTGTTTAGTATTCAGTATTTATTACTTAGTCATATTTGGATTTTTCTAATACAGAATTTAGTTTATGTTGCTATTCAGAAGAGCTCCTAGAAAACATTCTACAGTGACTGCAGATGGGTTTTTTTGAGGAGAATGTAGGTGTATGTCTTAATAAATACTAGCTTCTGAACGAAAAAAGACCTCAATTTTTTTTCATAGATTTTTCTATTATATCTAATTCTTAAAAGAATTACAGCTGTCCCAAGCAGCAGTTCTTATAGCAAAGGTCGCCTGATAAATACCTCTCCTACACAGCGTCAGTCTCTTTGAATGCCCATCTATTCATCCACTGATTCTGAGTAGCTACTGAAGATATACATTTGCGTTTTATACAAAAATGTTTCTAAATACGTGTTGGTTTTTTTTTTTAAAAACCACCAGGATTTGTCAACATTATGCTTTTCATAAGAGAATATAGCTGCTTCAGGAGTTATTGTAGTAAATCTACAGTTGTCTGGATAACAGTTTGTCCTTGACATCAGTTCAGCCAAGCTTCAAAGTACAGTGTCAAAGTACAGTCATCTCTTATTTGCCTAGTGCAAATCTGCCACTGATGGATCTGGTTTACTGAGAAATTACAGAAATTAAAAATCTTTAATCTTCCTTAAATGTTGCCTAAAATGACCTCTTGTTAGGGAGATGATAGTGTTCTTTCATCCTTTTATACTCTTTGATTATCACCGTAGTAGTGGTTTTGCTGCCTTGGGAAAGTGGTGCAGCGTAAAGATGGCAGACATATTCAGAGTTGCACATCCTCAGTGAGTTTTTAAAAATGAGAAATGCTGACTCCCCTTTTGCTGTAGCCTTACCGCTGCTGCTTTAAATCAACCTTGCAGTAGTACTGGACAATAGTCATTGGCATGTCACAAGAACTTTGTGTATAAACAGCCATGAGTGTTAGTCATCAGTTTTGTGCACTGTTCTTCAATTTAAACCCCCCAATATTTTAAAATTGAAGATGGCTTTTAAAATCTTCTATGCACAATTACCCTGTAACATAGCCAAATAGTTCAACAAAGAATATTTTTTTTTCTACTCTTGGTATATTTTTTGTTAATACTTTATGGAGTTTTACTTTTTAGCAGTGATATAAATGAACAGGTTTAGACAGGAATTGCCGTCTAGACATTCTAATGGAGCACAAATGTGTTGATTTTTGCCTTTTTAATTATTCTTTCAAGCGCTCTCTGGGACATAGAAACTGGTCAGCAGACAACTACATTTACTGGGCACACTGGAGACGTCATGAGTTTGTCTCTTGCTCCTGATGCCCGGTGTTTTGTTTCTGGTGCCTGTGATGCCTCTGCCAAACTGTGGGATGTTAGAGAAGGAATGTGTCGGCAAACCTTCACTGGCCATGAGTCGGACATCAATGCCATCTGTGTATGTATCAACTTGAACAGAGGGCGTGGGATTTAAATTGATGTTTCTCTGGTCTCAGCTCTTAAGCATGTACTGTATGATGTAGTATTATGGCATGTTTTCTTTAATTAATAGTTTTTGTAGCTGGGGAAAGTGCCTGAAATTTGTACAACTTCAGATCCATTGTGGTAAATGGAAACAGTGACTGTTAAAATAGTGTTTCTTCACACGCTCTTAATTACTTCACTGTCTTTGCCCATATCCCAGTAGCGGAGAGGTGCATACTCTTCTTTGCTGCTTTCTTTTTCCACTCGGTCTGTACAAAATGGTATATTTGATGAGACAGAGGAATCGAGTCTGAAATCATGTGTCTTTTTTCCTCCCCCCCTCCCTTATTAAAGTTCTTCCCAAATGGCAATGCATTTGCCACAGGCTCGGATGATGCTACGTGCAGGCTTTTTGATCTTCGGGCTGATCAGGAACTTATGGTTTATTCACACGATAACATCATCTGTGGCATCACCTCTGTAGCATTTTCCAAGAGTGGGCGTCTCCTCCTAGCTGGTTATGATGACTTCAACTGCAATGTCTGGGACACACTGAAAGCTGATAGAGCAGGTAAACATTTTTGGTTTTAAATATTAAAAACGCAGTGTGACACGCTGAATGTGTGAGTTGAGTCATATGCACAGACCTGTTAGCATTCCTTGTCTCAACTTTAAAATGCTGATAACCTGTTTTAGGGTGACCAGTGATGAAAGTAGCTTAATGATGTTAACAAACTGGAATACTTCTAAAGGATAGAAGGGAACAATGGATGCTGGAGAACAGGAAAACTGCCATTAAAAATGAGGTTTTGGGGGTGGAGGACTATATTTATTTTTCTTTAGACTTTATGGCATTGTTTATGTATGAACTGTTCAAAGCAATTCAACACTAATGCTGCTATTTATATAAAATATTTTTCTTTCTGATATTTGTAGCAGTAGCTACAACCAGCGAAACAACAAACACTGTGGAGATTATCTTTTCAGGAAATTAATATGAAATTTATGGTCCAAAGATTAAGATAATTTAACTTCAGTTCTTTAAAATGAAAATTTCTATTAGAAAAAAAGGAGAAAAGGTATAAATTAGGCCCCAAATGTTTTCTTATTCTCATCAGAACAGGAGATGAGAACAAGGACCTACTCTGTTACCAAATGAAGTGGTCTAGGCTTTTAAAATTATCCTAGGTAGGTTTTAAAAGCAAACAAAAACCACTAGCCAAGCAGAATATTCTTCCACGTGTGGTTGAAAGGATTAGTTGCAAGTACATTATTTGGTGCAGATTGACTCATTGCTTTGAGGGGAGGATGTACTGCAAGTGGAAAAGATATAAACACATAATTCTGAACTATACCAAAATAGTTTCCATTGGGTTTGTTAATTTCTTTCTCTAGCAACTTTGTTTTACCTCTCAGATTTTATTCTTTTTCTTCTAAAATTCATGACAGTTTTTATCAATGCTGAGAAGTTGAAACTGTGGACACTTGGTTCACATATTTTAAAATAGCATTTGGTTCTATTTGCAAGTTAATGGTCCCAAATACAATTCTTTCAGTACTGAAATGCATTTTACGAATCAACCTTGTCTGTGTGTTGAGATTTGTAACTTGAGATTCTTGTACTTTGACTATTGAGACCATAAATGTGTATATAAGCCTGTACAGAGAGAAACTGAGAAATTTCTCTTGATTAATGTCTAGGTAAGTTTACAATTGGCTGTATTTAAGTACTGTAAAAACAATTATGTGGCTTTTCCTGTATTTTTTTCTTTGAAAGACCTTTGTTAAGAAAAAGAATAGAAGGAGGTGGTGATCTTGCTTACCTGTAGAAATGAGAAACAATTCTTTATTTATGGTCCATGTCCTCATGAAGCGTGATTCTTTATTGCCAAGTTTTAGAACCGATTTAAACTACTGCTTTGTCAAGTATTCTGCTTATTGAAATGTTCTGAGGCTTAAGATCGCTGAGCAGATTTGACACTTGTGTCGTGCCTGATTCTATATGAAACACCTTTGTGGTTATGTGTTCAGTTCAAATTGTATAAGACTTCTTGGTGCTCTCTTTGTTTTACCAAATTGCAGCACTTACTAATGTTGATGGTAGACTGAATTTTGATACATTAATGCTATTTCCACAGTAAATTCTAGGTAACTCCTAGGTAGTTCTGTTAGCTCTGGCAGTTGGCTTCTGTTTCACACTGAATTTCTGAAGATTGTATTGTCTGCTTCAACACTTATGATTTGCTTCTGCAGCAGAACTGCGCAATTCTGTGCTGAGGCTTAGGCACTTGTATGGATTTAACAGGATCTGGAGATTAATGGTGTTACTCTCACAGCGTTACTGCTTTCATAAAGTATATCAGAAATGTTATTTCTTCAAACATCAAGAATCCTTGTGTATGAAGTAGTCATTTTTACACTGAATTAACAGTTAAAAATACTATTTTTTAAACATACTAGTTTGTGTAAGAACTAAAACTGACTTAATTCATGTTCTGTATTGGAGAATAGTAAATGGAGGGGAACAGCCCAAAATAAGAATGAGGAGAGCCCTGTGAGCAGTGTAATTGATGTAGAAAGATTAAAGTCTATCAAAAATATCTTAGCTCAGTGCTGTGGACTGGAAAGAGCTTGAACATACCTAGGTTTTCTTTTTACTTCCTTGAAACTGTTAAATTAAAGGGGGTAGAAGAAAATGTTGGCTCCCTTAATTTTTCTGTTTAGTGTCTCAATTCTTCTTTAATGGTACTATAATTGAATTGTAGCAGATCTCCATATTGACAAATAGATTGTATGTAGGAGTTTGTCTTGTAAGTGCTTGTAAACATAGTAAGATAAAATTAGATGAAAAATGCTTTAGTGTTCATAACATAATTCAGCTTAACTTTTGATTTTACACGTTAAAATTTTGTAAAACCTAACTGATCTTTATCACTATGGAGAGGAAATACTAAGAGCTATGCAATGCATGGTTATACGATATTTATTGCTATGACATTGTCAGCAGAATTTTTGGAGCTGTGATTTCACAACTCACAAGAAACCAGTAAAGGTCATAATGTGGGGAATATACAAGGAAAATTTTGGAATAATGCATTTACTGAATTACCCCCTTGCGAACCCACCCAGTTATATCGAAGTTTGTGCTTATAAAACCAAAAGCATTTAAAAATTCTAACCATGTTTGTTCAGGATTTTTGAACGTATAGGTTGACTAATCCAAACACGTGTGCCCCAGTGTTACTTGAACTGAAATATGAAATCATCAAAGTCACGTAATATGTTTGTTACATGTTCTTGTTTATAGGCGTCCTTGCTGGTCATGATAACCGTGTCAGTTGCTTAGGTGTGACTGATGATGGTATGGCAGTGGCAACAGGATCATGGGACAGCTTCCTCAAGATCTGGAACTGAAGTAGGTAGGTATCCAATTAATTAAGGCTGTCCTTGTTTGCTATTCAGAATGCTTTTTTCCAGGTCCGAACAGTGCTGTTTTACTGATGCTGCAAGCTTATAGTTCAGATTAGGAAAGTCACGGGGCGGGGGGGAATCAATTTGATTTTTTAGAAGGCTATTTGTTTAATGTATGCAATGACATTTTTGTGATGAACTATTTTTGGCATACCGTATTTTCCTGGTAGGGATGACTGTACGGTCTGTTGAATCTGGGTTGGTAAATAAATGGCGTTCTTGAAAATGGTGAGATAATGGCTAAATGCGTCAGTGGGTAGCGAGAGCAAAGCTTGAAACTTGATTACAGTTTATCAAAGTGCAACTCTTAATAAATCTTTCTGTGTGTCAGAAGAGCGGCGGACTCCATGACTGGAAGAAGTTTCCAACGGTTGAAAATTAAAAATGATAGCATATCCAATCCAACCATACTAACTTGGACCCCCATCCTCCCCAACTTCAAAGGGCAAGATCTTTCCCGTCTCCTGTTGCTGAAATGAAGAGCACAATTACCTTTCCAAGAAGAGTTTCTGTGTTGTAAGCAAAATGAAATTGTGCATTCCTTTTGGGACCATTTTTTTTGTCTTGAGAATTTAAAAATGAAACACTATCATAAAAGCATGACCAGAAAATAAACTCGCATAATTGTGAAACAGTTAGCTTTCACTGTAGTTTCCAAGTCGAAGTTAAGGACTTTATCTCACACACTTGCAAATTTTAAAGTCATGTTTGTAGCAGGATTTTTTTCAAGTTTCCTTTTTAAATACATTTCTTTATGTATTTAATTGAGCAAAACAAGGGAGACCTAGCCCAGAGCATCTGGGGGTTGTTAATGCTGTAAATTTAGTCCCTATTTTTTTTATTTTATTTTCTAGTATCACAGATAATTGTTGCACAAAACTTGGCATATATAGGATAATGTTAAGCAGTAAGGTAACCAAGCACATGCTGTAAAAGGTAATGAATGCTTGTTTAAAGAATCCTTTCACCTTTTATGGATAACAAATGCAATCCTTGGTCCCTCCTGCCCCCCCTCCCCCCCTTTTCACCACAATGATTTTTTTAATCTGTTTTGGTTTTGTCCACTTGAAAGGGCCGTTTATATATCCTAACACTATCCTATAAGTCTCAACAACCAGGAATCTCTGTTTTCAAAAGAGACCTATCCTACACTTGGGTATTGAGTCAATTCTTTGTGTATGAAATGATGTACAAATCAATGTTTTGAAAATAATGATCTTGAACTTTCTAAGTTAAACAAAAAAAAAACCTTTTTTGATTGTTTGCCATATTGGGTGGGTTTACTCTTAGAATCGCATGCTGTAGAAATGCTAAAAAGTGCATATTGGACTAAGTCCTTAGATGTTTTTTCTTTGAAGAAATAACCTGTTTAAAAACTGTAACCATTGTTGCTGTACTCATTTATTGTTGCTACTCTGTGCATAAATCTATGAAGAACTCAAGTACAAAGCTATGCACGTTTTGGAGTAGCGTGATAAGTCACTTTTTTTTTTTAAAGAAACAGCCTGTTCAAACAATCGCTGTCAAAGATTCTGGGGTGTGGGAGGAGGGAACCTAGACCATCTTCTTTATAAATCAGTTCCTCACAGCCAGTTCCTCTTGTAGGATGAGTCCTTTGCATCTGATCAGAGTCATTTTTGTAATGAGCAGGTTTTCCTGGCTTTCTTTTCAAATAAAATGTTAAAAGCAGCAGTGTTTGGACAGCAGATTGTTCTGTTAAACTTTCCTATCTTCTCACTGTATCCAGAAATGCTCCTTCCTAGCAGCAGTAGTAGCTTTTCTCCATTTTGTTTTTTCTGCAACATTCTGTACAAAAATGTGCTGTAATTGTGCGTTAGGCCTGGATTTGGCATAAAAGATGAATTCCCTCTTACTCTCTTTCATGAAACTACTCTGTAGAGCTTTCTCCACGCCCTGTATCCCTCTTCACCTTTTGTATTTAATTTTAAAGTCAGTGTACTTCAAGAAAGCTGGATGCAAGATAGATACTATATTAAAATGTAATGTTATTTAAGATGTAATAAAGCAATTTGACATGAGTTTTGACTGATCTGTTTTGCAGCTTATTGTTCAACCCACAGAACGGCTTCTGGCAGGATTTAAGTTATGAAATAAACATATGAGAAGTGTATGCTGCCCTAAACCATTGTTAAGTATTTTAAAATGGCTTGGATTTTTAATGGTTAATTAGGCAGATTACGCAGTGTGTTAGAAAGTGTGTATTCATGTGAAGGGATGTGGGTTTCATATTAAAGCTAAGAACAGTTGCAAGATGAACTAAAACCCTCACGATTTTTGTTATTGGAAAGTGTTGCCTGCAGTATCTGAGAATCTATGTGTAAATGTGCAATATATGCTAACACTGAATGGCAAGTATGAGGAGCGTAGTGACTGCGGGCATTTTGCTTCCTCCATTCTTAACTATTTAAAATGGACATTTGTTCATTGCTGAAGCTACTCAAGAGCTTAATCAAAAAGTGCCGATAGCTCTCTTAGCTCAAACTCCAAATGAAAGTAGCTAGAATTATTCATGTGGTATACATCACAAAAATGCTTTGTGGAATATAAGAGTGTAACACCTGAAGTAGGAAATCAGAGCAAAATGTTTAGTAACTTCTTTTAAAACTTTTGTGTCCTTTAATAGGAAAAGAATTGAGTGGAACATCTTGTGTTATTGCCATTTGAGGATCTGGCCAAATAAGCTCTGTTGTCATTGTTAGCTGCTTACTGTAGGTATTGAGAAGGGTAAGTAGTTGTCATTTTAATGCTCAGTAAGAACAAAGTCTCCACAAGGCAGAATTATATCTAGAAAAAAAAATAAATGGATTTCATACCCACAGAAGCAAATTCCTGAAACAAGAGGTGTTGAAAGGCAATTGGTTTAACAACTTGGTCTTGGTCCACTTGAGGGTTTTTTTGTATTTTAAGTGGTAAAGTCTCTTCTCTTATTCTGACCTAAACGAAAGTGGATTTTTCCTCATTTCACATTGACCAAGAGAAATTCCAGTGCCACGGTTTGGTTTCATACCAAACATGGAAATTCTCAGCCTCAATGGAGAAGTTTTTAAAAGCTGTGAGTATGGAAAATATGATGGTGACATTACTTAACTAGCAGCCGTTAACTGTAAGCTTTGGGTTTTTGGACTGCAGAATACTGGTAAGTAGCTCATGGCTGGAAGTGCTTAAATTTGGGAATTCAAATTTAGTCTTTTCCAATTCCAAATGGTATAGCTGTTTTTTCCACTCGTGGTATATTTTTATTCCAACGGATGTTTCATATGTGACTTTGTCTAGTCTATAATAAAATCAATGCAGACATGATCTATCTTACCTTCCTTAACCTCTATCCATATGTTAACTTACTGCTTCCCGCCTGTGCTGAGAATGCCTTTACTTGGCAATAAAATACCTACCAAGATAGTAACTTCTTGTGTCAAGAGGCTAATGTGTAGTGCAGTTTATTTGAAATGCAAACAACTGCAAATGCCTCTTATTACCGACAGTGCTTCTGTTAAATATGAAGCTCTAAACTATATTATTTAAATATGTCTGTCTTTGTATGCTTAGTTATTCGGAGAGCTGTAACTGAAGAAAAATGGATACGCAAAGTGAGAAGCACTGGACTCTTGCATCTTTGATTTTGGGCCAAGTCTGAGTTTTGAATGCCTTTAATTTTAGGGTGGGCTTGGATCAGTACCTAAATCAAAATGGTTTATGTGATCTTACCTATAGCGATCATAGTAACAAAGTAGCTCCTCCTGTAGGCTTTGAAAAGCTTCTGACTTAAAGATAATTCTGGGATGTTGTTCCAAAAGAGCAGCTTCACCTAGCTGCTGGCAAATTTCTAGAGCAAGGTTTCATAAACTGAGAACGCTAATATGTGAGAACAGTTTGTCTCTGCTTCGTCTTAGTGGCAGTGCTTGCAGTTCCTCACTCATGGGCTCCTGAGTGTGTGTTAGATATATGAAGGGATGAGGAGTAGTGTCTTTGCAAAGGAGGATGGAGTAAAGCTTTACGTGTTTGTGAAGGATGTTAGATGACAAAGGTGGACACCACCAATGGATCTGAGGTATTTGGATAATGAGTGGGGGTGGAGGTGGGAAAAGGAGGAGTTACGGTTGTCTGGTCCTGGCTTGGAAAGTGTGTCACGGTAATAAACGGACTTCCATGGGATTGGAATCCTCTCATGGAGATGGGGGGAAGGAGTCAACTGAAGGAAGAGATAACAGATTTCTTAATCTCAGTACCTAGAGTTAACACTTTTAATGAAAATGTTTTCTGTGCCCCTCATGGCCTTTAATTTCTTAGTGAATTAAATATTTCAAAATATCTGAGGTTCTACTGCTAGTAGAAGAAAAGATCTGAGTTGGGCATTCTAACTTGTGACCATTGAGTGCCCTCGAGTGTATGTTTTAAATCAGCTGTGAAACGTACTTAAAATTACTGATTGAATCGCGCCCTATAAGAGCTAAAGATAGAATGATCCGGCTTCTGGGAAGTGGCAGAGTAAATAAAGAATAATAAAACCTGTCACCCTTGCTGAGTTCTGTGTAACTTGGTCTGAAACAAATCAGGATCCTGTGTGGTATTATGATTAACACTGTTTTTAGTGTAGGTGTAACAATGAATTCAGATTTGAGGGGAAAGAATAAAAGAACTGACTGATGAACAAGTTCTAACAGCAGCTGGCTATTTTTGCATAGTGATGCTCTGGTTTTCTTCTCTTCATATAATCTTTAGAAAGTCTGCTTCTGCTATGAACATCGGGCTACTCAATGGATCTGAGCTGAATTGGTCACTTTCTATCTATATTACATTCCCATGTGTAATAATTCTCCTAAAGTATGTGAAACGTTGAATTTCTTTCTGGTTTAGGGTTGTACGAGAAAGGGAGGAAGAAGAGCTGGAGAAAGTTTGGAAAGAATAAACAGTAGATTTCAGTTCCGCTGTCCTACAGCAGGGATGCTTCTCCTGTTCCCTTGTCACCCCTGCTCTGAATGGCCCCGTCACATGAAAATTCCCCGTATGCTCAGCGATGGGAGCAGACGTCTTGTATCCTGAATGGCAGCTGCTTGCATCCTGTCTGATGGGCTTTTTTCTGGCAGTGTTATTTGCTACTTTAAATATTATTACTTTGGTCCAGTGTGCCTGAAGAGTTAAAAAATTCCTGCTCTGTCTCCTTCTGGTCTGGTCTTAAACATTACCGGATGCTGTCTTTGTCTTTTCTTACTGTTCTTGTGAAACCTGATCTGCCGTAAATCAAAATCCATGGGCCTGCTCTATCAGTCACTTGGACTGAGAAAACGAAGGCTTGATTCTGACGTGGCTGGATGTTGTTCCGGGCTGTACTGCGTGTGTTAAACCATCTCTCCAGGAAACGCTGTTCAGACAATCTGCAGTTCCCGTTTCCTGACAGGAGACGGTACATGACTGGCAGATTTCTGGCCTTCCGACCACAGGGCCTCACGTTTTGGATCTAAACTTTGCTGCCTGCTAGTTTGTAACCTGTGCATATTTAAGAGTTTCCCCGTGTAGCACTTGCTCTATGGCTTAAACGAATTCAGTGGAAGCAGGAAAGCTTGAGCTCACACTTCCCATGGCGATTCCTAAACTCTTGTCAGACACTGATACTCATTCAAGTAATTCCAGGCTTAAACCAAGTCAGTTGTGTCATAAAATAGAACAAAGAATCTTCTTTTCCTCCTTTAATTATTCATAAGCCATTTGCTCTAGCTTAGTGCAGTGAGATGTGATTGACCCTGAGAGGTAATCATCTGTTGAGCTGGAAGTGGAAAACGAAAAGTTTATTTGATGTAACAGATTTTAAAATGGCAAAATAGATAAGGGAGGAAGAAGTCTGTTAAAAAGGATGAACTATTCAACATGGTAAAACGCTGGGTTCTCATGAAAATTGCATATAGAAGTACAAACAGTGCAGCTCCATCTGGTGGCATAAAACATAACAACGATGGGTGGTCAGCGTAGTGAAAGCATACACGACAAAGCTGTGCTGAATTTGGCTGCAATGTGTTCCTAGTACATGTAATCCCTCCTTCGTATATCTTCAGAGTCCATTGAAGATGTTCCGATTTTTTTCCATAAAGACTTAGAAATAAAACAAGCTTTTCCTAATGTTTACTTTTATAGGGGTTTTCTTTTTAATTTTTTGTGTAAAACCTTCAAATGGCAGAGGTGGAGAGGTTAAAATCAGCCAGTGTGAACTAGAGCAGGGTCTCTTAGACAACTTTAAATCCAACTCTTATTTAGAAAATAATGGATGAAGATCATGGAGAGCCTCAGCAATTTCCTGCACTTCTTCCCCCTCCCCTCCCAATTTTTCTGAACTCCCTCTCAACATTTCTGACACACCTCATCACAGCTCTAATACCAAGTGCTTGCTCTTTTCAGCTTTCCTCCTCTGCTTTAAGTAGGAACTGGGAGCTGGTGATATCTTCATTGACAAGGTATTCATGCTAAGATTAGACTCTGATGTCCACTTCTAGCTAGCAGTGTAGTGAAGTACCTTTCTGCAGGGAAATGAGTAATGCTATGATGTGTACTACTCTTGTACCTGACAGAACAATCACATAAATTCCAAGTTCTTGCTTACAAAAGCAAACGTATTTTAAGATCTATAGAATTCTAATATTTAGTTTTTGTCTCTTTTGCAAAATAAGGATTCATGCTGAGTGAAGAGCAAGTAGGCAGCAGCAGATCCTTTTCTACACTGGCTGGTGCTTGACAGAGTGAGTCATACTGTAATAATATGTAACTGCATATATTTACCTAAATTTTCATTGATTTTTCACCATAGTTCCTTATCTTTTTTTAGTGATTTACTTTCTGTGATGATATAAACAAAACTGAAACAAGGTCCAATGGGAATAATCACATTTGATCTTTGGCTCCCTGAAACCGGTGCTTAATCCAATGTGAAGAACCAGACAAGACTTAGAGTGAGTTGTAGACAACATCTAATGTTTAAAATTACTCAAGCTTTATAACTGCAAGTTTTTTGGCACCATGTTCTCTCATACACTGAAGGTTAGTACCGTGTTAGTTAACCATGTTAGTACCCAGTGGACATTAAATAGTGGATGAAGTGGTCTAGGTACAGTTTATAGTTCACTTCATGGAAGGTTACTTCAGCCTCCTCCTTACACCAAATGTTTGGAATATGCTTTCCTGGGGTTTTTTTTGGTTGGTTGGTTGGTGTTTGTTTTTGTTTTTTCTGTGAACCAGCGTGCGTGCTTTGCTGTAAGATGGTCTGCAGACCTACACAAGTTTTACAAACCCATGATGTGAAATTAGAAATATTACTGAGCTGCTACATTTCTAACCCATTTGATGATATTGTGGTTACTTTCCAATTCAACAGCCAGACTTCAAGGTGTTTTAGCTAAAGTTGCTGTCTCAGTTGTCCTTCAGTACATCAGAAACCAGATAACTAGGCACCTTTTTATATTTTCAGAACCAACCACTGGAGTCCCTCTCCTGCAATTAAATAGGGGGAATACCTTTATTTAATTCTATGCTCAGTGGCACTGACTGTATTTAAATCAAGTAATACAAGAAGCTGTGAGAATTTCTAATCAATTCTATTTCAGAAAAGTAGATAACGTTGGCATCTGTACCACCTGTGACATGGGCTGTACTTTGTAGGTAATATAGAGGAACAGGCGTGTTTGTTACACCTCCCTTAGCCTGTAGGTGCATATATACACTGAAAACTACCAGAAATGTTTCTAAGAGGTTCTAACCCCCAGATCAATCAAAAATTTTACCAGCCACAAACAAGAACAGTCTTACATATTGATATAAATGTGTCTACTCTTGTGGCATTAATAGTTCTATGCCTGCACTACCCAATAAGCTCTTGCCCCTGGACCCTTCTCTGTGAAAGTGTGGATCTTGTGAATGTATTTAGATATTTCATTTCCATCACCTAGGTCTAGACATACTACCTCTGCCTCTCCAACTGCAACAGGAGGGGCAGGATATAGTTTGTGTGCTTAGTTTATTTTGTTGCAAATATGATTTATAGTTTGAGACCATAAATCATGAATGCATTCACTCACATCATCAAGTGGAGAAAGCCTGGGAATAAAAAAATCTTCAAATGGTATCTTTCACCTCACCTTATCTTCTTCAGAAGGGCTTGGGAAGACAAAGTTCATCCCACCTTCTGGCAATAGAAAAATGAAAATGTCAAGTTGATGGTATTTTCTGGAGCTGAAAGCCATCCATCTCCTTCAGTCAATGAAAATTCAACCCTATACTGATTTGTATTTTTCTTGTGTTTAAGCATTTAACAGTTCCTTTCACCCTGGTTTCTTCTTTCTGAAAGCAACAAAAAATAGGTGAAGGGAGGAGTCATAAGGTGAGACATTGAGCCCCACTTAGGAGCACCAGTTCCACCTCCCCTCCAGGCCCCTCCAAGTTTTCTCGTAGAGCATAGGAGCTGTTTAACTGTTCAACAGTGGCTGTTCTTTGCCTAGTGGGGATCTCAGCTCTTGAATGAACAATAAGTATTCAAGGAGTGACAGCTCTGGGAATGATGGACATCGGTTTGCACTAGTGAGCGATCTGGGAGCTTTTCCAAGGATGACTGCATCACTTAATTGAACAATTCTATATTTCATCTGCTACTAGCATCAGATGTGTGTTTAACCCACCGCATTCTGACAAGCTTGTCCCAAGTTCACGCTGTCAAGTAACGTGAAAGAAATACCCAGAGTATGAGATATTACTGAATTATAAAGGAAGGCCAAAGAGCTAAGAACGCTCGGTGTGGAAGAAACTGAGTGAGATGCATTGGCCAGGCTGGGGTCAGTGGCAGTTCTAAAAAGCGATGTTGGAATTAAAAAATGATTCTGTTGAGCAGTTCTATGTTCCTTCTCCCATGGCTTATTTCAATCAAGTGATAGCATCAGACATGGTGACAGGAAATGGAGCAATTACAGATAGACTTCAAGGAACAGCTTATCAGAATTGAAGGTTAAACTTTCATAAGCAAAAGGATCATTCTTGTTCTTTGAAGCTTGTCACAGTTCTATATGCAAAGAGTAACTTAACCAGAAATACCAGATGGGAGCCAGGCAGTCTTCTGACCTCGGCTCTGATCCTGGTAAAAGTGAAAGTGCTCACCAAGTTGTAGAGCTTAAATTAACAGGGCTAGCTTCTCATTCTCTACTGAAAACATAAATTAAAACTCTTGGGCCTGTTTTACGGTGTGGCAGCTGTATCCTCCTCACCCTTAGATTCCCAATTATTCTGTCAGTGCTTTGCACTTCAACCAGCATCATCAGTTAAAATTTGTGGTGCACACTGGATGGAAAATGTGCAGTTAATGTTAGCAGTACAGCTGCTAAGAACTTCAAAACCTTTCTGTCCTCATGCTGGTTCTGAATAGTTTAACTTATTAATATACTATTTCTAATGCTTTACTCTTTTGCTTACATCTTGAATGGCAAGCAGCAGTACTAGCAATAGCAGTTTAGCTTTCTTTTGCAGCTATATTGCAATAGCATGATGTTTGCAAAGAAGCCTCTTTATTTGAACCATTTTCAAACCTTTTTTTTTTTTTTAAAGAAATCAAGTACGAAATCCCTTGCCAAACCCGCATGTGCATTTTTGAGCTACTTTGTCAACTTGATAATGCAATACCTACATATATCTCTCCAGCTAAAAAGGCAAAAACCTCCCAGCAGATTTCATCACATTCCTGTAAGGAAGGAGTTTCCTCCATTTTGTATATAGGGAGCCTGCAGCATGCAGATGCTCGTGATTTACCCTCGTTGTGTAATGGCCGAGTTGGAGCACAGACCGGCCCCCTGACCTGCAGTTCTGTGTTCAGTGAGAAGAGTATTCCCTTGCATTTGCTCTTCCTGCCTGACATCCGCTTGCTCAGGCTGATGAATCTTGGCAGTTGCCATCATTTTCCGCCATGCCGAATCACTCTAGTGAGCAGCAAAAGATGATGGCGACAAGACCGGGGTAGGATTAGCATGACATTCTCATATTGTTGGAGGAAACATGAACTGTAATACATTTGGGTGTAAGCCAGATAAAGCACGAATATTCTTAATTTTACAGTTTATTCTAGTAGAGAGAGATAATCTTATGAGTTGTGTTTGGCTGAGTTCTTTACAGGACATCCTCTGCAATTATATCAAGGGGATTTACGACCCTATTCCTCCTACTCGGATCACAGCCCTGTTTTTCTTGGTATTGTTTGAGAGGCTTTAATGCTTTGCAGTATGGAAATTCAGCTCTGTGGAGGAAGACCAGACCATAAAATAATTGTCTGGGCTCTCTGAAAAGTTATATAACTGGGCAGCTGCATCGCATCTCAAAGTTACTTGGCTCTTTCCCTCCCCCTGCCCCCCCTTTTCCACGTCACAAAGCCAGCAACTTTCATTATTAGTCCAGCGCTATTCAGGATCCATTGGTGAAACAGTCTGCAAGCGATTCGGATTTGTATCCTGCCCCTTTCAGAATGGCTGCCTGCACTATTGCTGACTGAAATCAAAAGACTTGCGATCCTGATGGAAAGCATGTGCGTTAAGAACTAATTCATAGTAGTGCCATGCATTATTCAGGAGCTTTGCTTGCCTGAGTGGTCAGGTACAGACTCTTCAGCTGCTGGGAACTGAAGATTATGCCATATGTGAACATCAAATACCGCTTCTCCTAGGCGTGTATGACATTTGGGGTCTGACTTCTGCCCTTGTAGTCATAATGGTATAATTAACTATCATGTTAATTATATCTAAGTAGTTTGATTTCTGGTCACTTATATTGAAATTTGAAATTTTGGTTTCAGTGTGATGTTTGACAGAATGTGCATGAATTTGATGATGTATTTTATATGCCCAGCCCTGTTGTGAAGAACACCTTGGAAAGGCACCTAATGCAGCACTAAAGAGCATGCAGTGTAAGGTACCTGGGATTTTTTTGTACCTGTTACTGGGGTTTGTCCCTCGAGAGACTACCTTTTTTCTCCTGCTCCGCTTTACAGATTATAAGAATGTTGTTCCAAAGGAGGTACGATGTGTTCTCCTCAAAACCTATCCTCCAGACCTGTCAATCTGAGAGAAGAAAGCTCAACAGGGTGAAGTCCTCTGAAACTTGGGGCTTCTTCTGTTCTTTGGTCTACTCATCCAGTAGGGCAAAGCTTCCCTAGAGATCAGCTGTTAATTTCATAAGCCTTTCACAGGCTCATTAATATTGTCTGAACCTCCTGCATTGCTCTTTCTTATCATTCTAACCTTGATCCTCTGTCCTTGTCAGCTTTTTTCCTCCTATTTTTCCTGCTAGGGTCTGATTTACATAGACCCATGCCTCCCTGGAGAGAGGTGGACCCTCTTTTTCCACAACAGGCTCTTCCGACCACTTCTAAGGATCAGAGGGGCTGACAGCTTCCAAGAGGATCCCACAAAAACATCGCAAATATGACAAACTACTAACACACAGAAAGGTAAACAGGCTTACATTTAAGTTTAGTATGCTGTTAAGGGTCTTCATGTTATCAAAGATCATCTGTATTTTTTATTACGTTACTTCAGTGAGTCATATGATTATACTTTGAGAAATAAAATATATAATAAACCCCTATGAACCAAGTCTTAAATTGTGGGATGGATTTTCATGCCAAAATAGGAGTGCCAGCAATTACACGCTGGTTGCTACTGACTTTATGGCGTGTGTAGTAGGTTAAAGTGCATGGTAGGATGCCACTTTGATCAAAGATGGTAAGCAAACACTCAAGCCAGCGTAATTTTTCCAGTACATGATTTATACCAGGAAATAGGCATGCTTCCAGAGACTCTTGTATTTCATAGTGGTTTGGGGATTTACAACTGTAGTTGCTAGGGAATACTGTTACAGACAATGCTCTTTTGTAAAACCTACAATACAAACTGTTACTGCATCCTTCTGTCTCTCTTGGATGCCATGGTAAAACATGCTTTTTTTCCTGAATCTTCTACATTAATTTATTGACATGAAGTATGATGAGGAGATACTATTTCTTCTGTACTCTCAGTCTTTACAGCCAATGTGTAAAGGAAGAGCAAAGCCAACCTTTTGCATGTTCCAAACTGGGCTGACCTAAAAATTACTTGCAGGGGACTGTCTGGGAGAGACACTGGCTGACGCCCAGTCTGCTGTCACAGAGGGGGTGTAAGTAGCGTTACTGAGCTTAGTTAAAAAGTTCACCTTTCGTGCTTGAACCCATGAACCTTTTGAGCTTAATTAAAAAGATCAATTAAGAATTTTGCACCATCTCATAAACGCTAGAGGGCACTGCTGCCATTTTTACAGCAGCTGTTTCCTGGTGGGGGGGATTCGGTGCTCCCTGCCCTCCCCTGGGCAGGGTTTGGAGCAGGGTGCAGAGGGGCCATGGGACCGGCAGCAGTTGCGCCTTCTGCCGCTCCCTGTGTCCCAGACTCGTTTGGGTACCCCTGTCCTGGGGCAGAGAGACCCCTCCTGCTTCTCTCTGAAGCGCAGAGTCCCGCAGCACGAAGCGCAGCGTTTACCATGGCTCCCAGCCTGTGAAATACCTAACGGGCCCTGTGAGAGGTGATTGCAGACTGTAGGAATTCCAATACTAGAAGCCACAGGGAAACTCCAGAACAAGTAAAAAATAAGAGTTGGTGCCAAGCAAACGTGTGCAGCGTTACATATGTGATTACAGTGTTCTGCATGCATTCACACGCACAAGCTCAGCGTAAGGGGAGGCAGTTACAACCATATTAATCGGCTGATAGCATTGCATTTACTCTGCCAACATGTACACATTCTGCTGCGTTCATTGTAACTGACACCATTTTTGTACCCAAGAAAGTTCTACATGTCAAGTCAAACTGGCTAAAAACTGTTGCGCCAATTGTTTGAAAAGGGAGTGACTGACTTTGGAATTTCTCATGTATTTCAAATACTTTCACATTTTAAGTCTTTTAGCAAATAAATGTTTTAAAAAATCAGTTGCTTTAAAACTAAACTTGCAAAAGATGTGAGGAAAACCTTTATCATTTACTCTGGGAGTTCAGAATGTATCGAGGAAGTTTTGCACTAGAAAAAGCTCATTAATGTAATAATTATGAGTAACACTGAAATATATAGCCTTAGATTGCTGTAGTGTTTCTACCATTAGCGAGCCTTAAGAACGGTTTCGGTAGATGTCTGCCAGACATGGCATGGATAAAATTGATCCTGCCTTGGGGGAGAGGAATGTATGACCTCTTGAGGTATCACCAAGTCCTGTTTTCCTAGGATTAGGAGTTGTTCAATAATAGACTTATAAACATGGTGTTGCTGACCTGGTTACTGAAATGTTTTCTGAATAACTAACCTGCTGTCTCACAACAGGTGACTACTTAGAGGCAAAACAGGAAGCGAAAGCATGATTCAGGATCAGCCATGCTTACTGGAAATCTTTCACGGTTAGTGGGGAACAGCGCCAGAACTGGAAATGCTGGAAAGTTTATTCTCCAGCAGTAGAGGAAAAAAATCAACACAGGAAACTAAACTGTATCTGTTGGGTTTGAAAAGAAACAGTCTTTAAGGAAGAGAGAGTTTCCTGGGGGAATGAAGCGGACACATAGGTCTGGTGGGAGATGGCGATATGCATGGATGTTATTTTGGATGGTATTTTGATTTTTTTTTTTTTTTTAAATAGCTGCCTGACCACTGAATTAGGAAAATCGTCTGTGAATGAAGAGGGAAGGTAAATTGGTGCCCAAGCGTAGCAGGACTGACTTGTTCTCATGATTACTAACCAGCAAGAACAGACCAGTGCTTGCTTCTTGTACTTTTTCTAGTGGAAATGTCTTAGGGAAAGGATAGGTTTCACTGGGGTCCACAGTCACGCTAAGCCTTCTGTCTGAGGTAGTAGGACCAGCAATTGTGCCCAAGCTATTGTAAATGCAGGTGCAGATCTCTTGAGTGTGTCATTCCTTTATCTGAAAAATTACCTTGCTCTTTTCTATGAAGAAAAGGATCATTTAACCATAGAGCAGGCTGTTCTTTTAATACGGGGTGTTTGGTAGGTATATTTCCTTTTGTGCAAAGGAAAAGGATCTCTTCTTCACCTTTCCGTGGCTTTCTGAGAACTAGAACAAAGGTTTTGAATGGGAAGGTTTTCAAATGCATCTGTGATCTGAGCATCTGCAAAGTACAAGGGAGTTGAATACATGAAAAGAAGAATGTTAATAATGCTGGGGTATAGAGAATTCTAATGCAAATGAACCAGTAGTTGGCAGAGACCAGTCTCTCTTAATTTCTGTTTTTGACAGTTAGAAGAGTGTGATGTAAGGCTTATATTCAGAATTAATCCTATCTTACACTGAAGCTTTTGGATTCCAGGCTGGTTTCCTCTGTATTTGTGTTGTACTGATCACATCAACTGTTTTTGTATGTTCCTGTTTTCAGATTTATGTTTAAGTTTTCCCTTTGCATAGATTTTTTTTTCCAAGCATTAATTCTGTCTCTTCAAGTCCACGTTGTGTTGGCATTGGCCTTAGTTTGGCTCACCTCGTGGTGAAAAGCAAGCTGGCTCTGTATGACCCTCATCAGCAAATCGGGATCCAGACACTTACTTCTGAAGTTCTTCCATCAAGATTTTAGGTTTATTTAAAAAAAAAAAAAAAGTGTCATAGTAATACCATGTCACTGGTTAGAATTCTTCCTTGTGCTATTAGATAACTCATAGAACAGCACAAACCTGAAGGTCAAAGGAACAAAGAACCTCAATTACCAGAAAAAATGACAGAGGAAGAGTAACTTTTTCAATCCAGGGACTGGCTGGGTTTTGTTAAGTTTTTGGTTTGGTGCTTGGGGGTTTTTGTGTGTGTGTTGTTTTGGGGTTTTTTTAAGTGCTTAATACAAGAGTACACTCTGTAACTGTCTGACAAGCCAACTGCTGCAAAGGAGCGCTTACTTCCAGGGACTTTACAGCCATACAGTAAGAAGATATCAATAACTTTGCTGATTGTGGACAACGAAGTTCTTGGACTTAGACCTGTAGCGTCTTAGGGCTGCAAGGAAATTTTTGTTAATGACCAAGCTGCAAATTGGGTCCCTATTGACTTTCAGAGCAGAAATTTGTGTTAACTCATAGTGAGTTAACAAGTCTCAGCTGCATTGCGGTCATGAATGTGCATGTTTGCAGTGCGTGGTATGACTACTTGGTCCTTACTGTAGTCAGCTAGTACGTGATAAGATTTTGTTGTGGTAACCTAGACATAAGAATGATTCTTCCGTCTACATTCTCTTCGGAACAAGAACACAATATTTCATAATGGTACAGAACCTAAGCAAGAAAAGCCTGCAGTGACAATTCTTTCACTTGCTAACGTTTGCTAGTGACAAGAATGGGGTTTGGCCATTTTACTTTTCATATCGCTTGTTGAACTTATGCCTTTTGCTATTTAAAATCATTCCATAGCTGCATAACGGTCTCCAGATATCCATGTGACTGATAACATATGACAACAAGTGAAGGAACCATCTTATTCTGTTTCTTTGCTGCTGCTCATCAGACTGTTTTCAAAGTGTGGGCAGTTGTGAAAGCCTGTGACCCGCTTCCTCCACTATTACAATAAGGTGTTTATCTTACTCGTTTGACTTGGGCGGCTTCTGGCAAGTGAAGGACCCAGAGCAACCAGCTCCCCCTGCTATCAAGAGCCAACTAGTAGCTGAAGTTGGAATTTCAGTATCTTTTATCTGTTTGTTATGGTGATGGGGTGTGTTCTGATGATAGCCTAGGTGATACGAATAAGCCAGTTTCCTTGAAATACTGACAGAGCGCTAGAATTCCCTAAAGCTGGATTCTGACATCTCTCCTGTATTCCTGTCATAACTGTTGGAAGCACTGGTGGCTTGGGGGCAGGTAGCAACTGCAATTGCCCCAACCTTCCCAAACAGTCAGGGTGAAAGTATTTAATAGAAAACCAAGAGACGTTTTTCCCTAGAGTTCCCTTTAGTCTCTCCGCTTGGAATTGTGGACAACGTTGGCTTTGTCAATGTGAAAGTTTATCCTAGTAAAGGTTTAAGAGGTGTTTGACTTTAAAGGGATCCTGCAGAAAACAGAATTAATTCCTCTGAACTGCACATCTAGCTAGTAACTTGGCTTGAAATTCAGTGCTGCGGCAGTGTGCTTGCCCATCAAACACCTTATTCTGTCTTCTCCGGGGAAACTGAAGCAACTAGAAGCTTTTAAATTTTCCGATTAATCAAGCTGCTTTCCTAAAAAGAATCAAGGTCTCCTGTGAATCAAGGTCTTTCCTATGAAGAATCACCAGGTTTCCTGTGAACAGTAAAATGGTGTAAGAAGTAGACCTGGTTTTTAATTTTTATTAAGGTAGCAACTGGAAATCCATAAAACATGGACTGCGTGCTTCTCAGGCGCACGCAGAGAGGCATTTCCTCTATCAGTGAGATTACAGTCTTGACAAGACTGATAAAGAGGGAAGTAATTGTTTTTATCTGTTTTGAAGGCAGAAAAACAGACTCCATTAGTCACGCAGGGAGAGACAGGAACGCATCCCAAAACACCCCAAGCTGTATCCCAAGCCATTCTTCATAGGTCTGTCTCTTCTCCATATCCTGCTGCGAGACAGGAGGTAAGTCCTGGGTGCCTATTTTGATACTACTCTTCACATGTTAGATTTCTTCAAAATCTCTCCACTCCTTATGACCTAAGTTTTCTTTACTGGCTACCAACAGCTCTCAATCCTATCCTGACATTATCAAAGACGATCTGTATTGTCAAGTGGATTGAGTGTGGGGCTACATGCCAACATTCCTGATTGTTTATCTCAGCTGTGCCACAGATTCGTTAACCCTTGTGCAAGTCAATTAATCTACTTCAGTCTTTAAAATTGGGATAATGACATTTACGTAACGATTGGAGGTGTCTGTAATCACCCTGAATAATGAATGCAATGCTGCGGCATACATTTCTCTGTATGTCAGTGGCTTCATAGTTTATGACCATTGATCAATAGCTTATTTGTCATGCTCATGTGCCACCATTTTCATCAGAATTTAAACTTCGTGTCACATTTTTATTTCTCATGATTCCTCGGGAATTCTGAGTCATCAGAGACTCTGAAATGAAGTTTGAGAGGTAAGAACTATGTTCTTCAACCCTGTTAGGTGTTAATAGACACTTTGTTAATTGTTTCCTGTTCAGTGGAAATACCTTCTGCTGAAAGTAATTTTGGGTCGTGGATGGCGACTGCACAGAGCCTCCCTGTATCAGGCACCAGTCTTCTGGGTGATTTGTCAAACAAGCAATAGCATTTTTGTTAACTTAGCTTTTTTTTGTTAATCTAAAGCCAGTCAAATTATATTTCACAGAACTGAGCGCCTTCGTAGAAAAAAGCAGTATGTTTTTATGTTTATTTCTCAATGTTACTGCCAACGTAGCTCTTTATTTTGCCGTAGTGTCTTCCCTGGGAGAAAGGAAGCACAACCTAGGTTAGAGTGCTGAGCTACACTGTTCTGATCGTGGTGTTAGGGAGGACATGCTAAAAGCGACACAACTCTTCTGTTTCTCATGGCACTTCAGTCTGTAGAGGAGGGAAGAGGTGTTACCGGTCTGTCTGTTGTAGTCATCCAGACCAGCAAGCAGAGCTTCCAAGGTCGCTGCTGAACCTGGGCAGCTCAGAGCTGCTGTTGTAACTGTAGCTCTTTTATAAATAGGGTAGGCTCAGCTGATTAGCAGTCTTATCTCCACCAATTAATAAGGATAAGCGTTGATCATGTCACAGAGTTCATGCCTCTTGCAACATGTTGAGCAAACTGCGTGAAGTTGCTGTGCGTGGGGAAAAAACCCTGCCACTTTGAAATGTTTATTTTTTAATAGCCAATATATATTCCTGTGGAAAATGGTTCTAGTGGTGATTTCTCTCTTTCATCTTGATGAATTTGGAAAAATCCATCCCAAGAACCAACTCAAATGAGAATTTACTCCCTGGATAGCTTTTGTAGTCAGTAATTGGGTATGGACAGGCATGGTTAGCAAAGGCACTGTGTCCAGGCATGATTCTTCTCTGCTGGAACGTGTTGTTTTACTGCAGCTTTCAAGATGAATACTTCGACTCTGTAAAACTTAGTGCTATATTCCTTCCTAGTGTCATGTTGTGTTGTCCCTTTACACTTTGACTATCTCTTTTGGCACCTGAAAGACATTGGAGTCTCCAAGATATCATTAACTTCATAGAACTGTGTATTGTTTCCTTAACTCCTTGCAGACTGGGCTCTTAACATTGTCTGCAGGGAGGATTAGAGAGAAGTTGTGACTCAAAATACTGCACTTTTTAGAAAGTGGTGTAACATTGCCTATGGTATTTCCCCATATGTAGCAACTGCTTCCTTTATTTCATGTTTGTCTCATCATGTATTGACTGTCGCTTCTTTGCAGCTCCCCAGTTTCCTGAAAACAAGTTTGTCTGTAAACAAAGAAGAAGAAAAAAAAAATCCTAAATTGCCACATTCTCAAATGGTGTAACTTGTTCTCACTTTGTGGATCTATCCTCATACACAATCCAGTGAGCTGTATGTGTGAGTCTATGAGCTCTTTAAAGTAGTATTGGTTGAAAATGCAATTTAGAAATTAGAAAACCTAATTGGCTTTGGTAACTGTGAAGGATTGTTTTCTTTTGGGATCTATGTAGGGGCCTGATCCTACCTCTGTTGAAGGTTGTGACAAAGTTCCCGATGATGTCAAGATAGCATGCACACTGAGAACAAATGTCTGTTGTTTCACCCTCACTCAAAATTTAGTTTCAGGTCAAGGACTGCCTGGAAAATGGTTTCCTGCATTTCAGGAGCTTCTGTTTGTAGTTGAGATTGAGAGCGATTCCAATACAGTAAGGTGCGTGCATTCTCAAACGGGACTTTTATATCGGAAAGGGTAGTTAACCGATGGTCTAAGGAAACACTGAGGTAAAATTTCGTGACAGTTACTGCAGGGTAGATGGGTGTGAGTGAAGTGTGTGCAAACAACTACAGCCGTAGTAAAGGGACTCAGAGGTGTGGCACGAACCGAAGGGTATGAAGCACAAATCTGTGTCCTTAGACCGCGCATTGCAGGTGAGATCACATACGTGACACCTTCCAAAACGCGCTGTAAGCGAAGCGTCCCCTCTGAGACGGCTGCAGAAGCCAGAGCGGCCCGACCCGGACCCCCGGCCCTGAGGGGGCTGCGCCGGCGCCTGCTCGCCGCTGTTACGAGGGACTCCGCGGCGCATGCTGAAGGGTTGGGCCCCTTTCTCAACGTTCGGCCCATGCCCCCTTTTTTGGAGCCCTCTGCTGGGGCCCAATTCGAGCTCCAGGTAATTTCTAATTGAACAGGCAACCGAAAACCAGAAACGCTCGCCCGCAACGCGCCCGCGAGCCCAGCGCGCATGCGCAGCGATACGCCCACTGCTGGCCCGCTGCCCAGCGGCGTCTGCGCAGGCGCGCGGCCCCGCCCTCCCGGGCTGCGCAGGGGCGGGGCCCAGCCCCGGGGCCGTGCTGTCGCGCATGCGCACTGTCCCCCCCGCGGCGCCGACGCTCCTGAGGAGGCGGGGAGAGGACGATGGAGGCGCGCAGGGTCCGCCGGCCCCGCTCACTGCCCGGGAGCAGCCGCGGCCGCCGTCACCACCACCGCCGGGCTCGACGTGCCGGCCTCTGAAGGGGCGGGGGACGGGACGCTCCGCCGGGCGCGGGAACAGCCGGCGGCGTGGTGAGTCGCGGGCGCCGGGCGGGCGGGCGGTCGCGCTGAGGGGAGCCCCCGGAGAAGCTCGGCCGGGCTAAGCGGCCTCTCGCGGGGGGCCGGTGCGTGTCCCCGCGGGGACCCCGCTGCGGCGACGGGGCCGGGTGCGGGGCGGCCCTGCCCGGGCCGGTTGGGCTCCGGTCCCCTTGCGCCAGGGCCGCGCGGGAGCCGCGGCGCCCGCATCCCCTGCGGCCGGTGCCGCGGGCCGGCCCGGCCCGGCCGCGCTCGTTTCCCGCGGCGGCAGCAGCAGCAGTCGCGTCGGGCGGCGCTCGGGAAACTGCGGGCTGCCGGTCCCTCCGCGGGCTTCAGGTAACGCCTGCAAACCCCGCAGGACTCTGCACCGGGGCCGCACTGGCCGTGCGCTCTGAGCGGTCAGGAGCCCCGAGGGGGGATCGTTCCCGAAGGGATAACGACTAAAACCACTTAATCTGGCCCGCGATCTCCCGGCCACACATCGAGTGTGTGCGAGCTGCATCCTCGGTTGGTTGTTTGAACGTCCACGTTTCTGACTGAAGGGATGGCGATGAGTTTTGGGTGATTAACGCCTGTTCCTTGGTGTTGCAGGTGGGTGTGCTGGTGTGTCCGAAGCGGAAGGGTTAACAAATGGACTTGTTTTCCCATGGTATTTGACACGTGATAGTCATACTGTCTGCTTTTTAGTAGAAATAGCACTTGAGTGTGTAATCAAAGAACATGCTACTAAATTTCAGCTGCTGTCAGACCGCTAAATTTCAATATGGAATATTATTTTGGGTTTTTTTCTTCAGACGCACTAGAGTATGAAGTTCTAAACTATAAACTAAAAAGGAAGTTTTGTCTACCCAATACAGTTGTTCCTTCTTTTTTGGGTGAGAGGGGGTTTAGTGCCTTAGAGATGGAGTCATATGCATGTAACCTCTATTGGAGTGCTTTCTTCAGCAAAATATAATAATAAAAAAGCTTTTCCAAAGAATTAAGTGATTAAGCAAACAGGGGTCTGTAGCAATGGGGCAAGTGGTACTGGTTTTGGATACAACATTGTCCTCTTACGCCCTAATACAAGGTGGATAATAAGGTACAAAATGAGGAGTTTTGAACGGCTGATGCAATTTCTAAGAAATTAGTAGAAAAGCTGCAGTCTTGAAGGCGTGTTAATAGTAGTGCGAGTATTTGGTCAGGATGGACCCTGCAGTAATCCTCTAATCACGATGATTTAGGGCAATGCATTTGACAGGAAAAGTTTGTTACAAAACATGCTCGTTAAAAAAAAAAAAAAAAAATCGCTTGATGATTTGCAGCCTTATGCTCCTGGTGTAGTTGCTTGCATTGAAAGATCATATTGTCTTTGTGTTGTATTCAGTGCGATCAAACAGTGGAGAAGATGGCTTTTTAAGGTGTGAGCACACGTAACTCTTACTTGGCCACTGGGATGTGGATTACATATATACCAAAGCTTAGCAGAATTGTTTCAGACTTCCTTTGTAACTAGGACTCTTCCAGTCGACCGGGAGTGTTGTTCCTTAATAAATAGTTGAAGAGTGTAGTAAAGCTTTGGGGATGTTATGGTTTTGTATCCTTCTGTATAAAGATGGTTTGGTGAAACCTCTGTGAGGTTCTGGTTCGTGGGAGTGTTCATTTATAACGACAGAGAAGCTGAAGATGGGAAACTACAGTAAAAAGGTTGGATATGTACGAGAAGTGACTCAACTGACTAGTCTGTGTCACCGTCACAGAAGTGTGATGTTAAGTGTTAATGCTTTCTCAACTGTCCTTCATTCTGTAATGCTGACCATCTAAATACTTTTTTGACTTTTTTTTTTAAATTTTGGACATGACTTAGACCAGAGCAGCCTTTTTGCTGGTTTGTTGACTTGTGCTTACACTTTTTGGATGCAATCCTGGAAGCCGTTCAGTGATAGTTTTGTCTTTATGTCAAGTCTGCTTATTTAATAAAGGTCTTGTGAGGGAATGTTAATTAAACAGTACATGGTGTAAGCTGTAGTTAAAACATCCTGAATTGGAAAGTATTACATGGACGGAATATCAAGTTCTTAGGCTGTATTTAGTAGGTCTGTACACCGTCTTACTTCCAGTTCTGTGCTAATCTGATTTTCTTTACTGGCAGCATCTGTCAGATGAAGATACTTCAAAGTCACTTGGAAACACACCTTATTTATTGCTTGCTATATAAGTTATTGTTCTCTGTACCTCTTAGTTAAGGGTGATGCTGTGGAATAGGATGTGTATGTATCAACTGTTAAGTTACCGAGAAAACTAATTCTCTATAAACTACTTTCACAGATGTTGCATTTCCGTACACTTTGTTACCTGTTGTTGTAACTTTTATTTTCCTAGGCCCAGATCAAGCTCTCGGTATTTGGATAAAAAGGGCTGAGGAGTTGATAACCTATGTAATGGTTACATAGGAAAGCAAAGGAAAATGATGTACTATTAACTACCTGAGCTTGTCAAATTTTTGCATGTGCCCATTTTGCAGTGTAGATTTTTAAGAAATAATTACTTATAATTCTGACTTTTGAGAGTGGACACATAGTGCAGATATGTGTATGTGGGTATACAGGTATCTTTGAGAAATATGCTGTTGGGGGTAGGTAAGAGGAGATGAGAGACTGCTCGCTGCTGATTTTCACTCTCAGTACTTCTGAAATAGTTTAGCAGCAGTCCGTATTGAGAGGTGACTGATATAGATAAAACCAACTGTTTTGTATAATTTCCTAGGGTAATTCTGTGAGGACAGGGTTTCTTTTGGAAATACCCGATTTCTAAATTTGATAATAAAACACAGTTGCAGTGGTTGTTGGTATCTGCTTTTTCTCCTCCACCAGTTTGTGTATTTTTTTTTCTGTCTGGATTATTCTCGAGGAGCTGAACTCCTCCATTGATGAATAATTATCTCCAGCATTTTTATTGGCTGATTCTACAAAATGGAGTGTATTCATGTATACTAAACATTAACTTTGACTCACTAGAATAGTTTTGGTTAATATTAGCTAAGAGCATGATACTTCGGTAAAGATAGAGTCAGATCTGTAATTCCTTAAAAATCAGAAAGATGGCAAAGTATGTGGAAGTCTGGGTATATAAAGATGCTGGAGAAGACTGTTTGGACCCTGTGAAATAGATATACCAAACACAAGAATGATTTCAGGTTATAAAGAATAATCCTTAGATTTAAAAGTAAAAAATAAGGTATTAGATTTTTTTTTTTTTAAAGATATGTTGATTGATAAGTGCATTACAAGTGTGAGTAGCTCCAAACAGATGGTAAATGAGTGTCTAGTTTTCTAACTTCCTTTATGGCTTTTTTTAAAAATTATTTTTAAATCTATTGGATAAAGCCTTCTTTGTAAAATTCAGAACTTAAAATTTTGAGTTCTTTCTGTATTTGACAAGGGACACTGTTAATTCAGAATCCAGTTTGCATGGGGAGAGCAGGGGGGAATCCATCAGAAATGCTTATTCGAGTCTGTCTGGAATCTCTGACGTAAAAATAGTGGGCTAGTTTAGATTATGACTTAAAGAACAAACAATGTAAGAACTTTCTTCAAGCACACACTGATGCTGAAACTCAGATATCTAAATGACTTATTTTCTGTAGCTGGTTCAGAATCAGCCAGCCAGAGATGTATTCCGGAAGCTTGATGTGTTTGTGATAAAACATAATACAGATTAAAATCTATTAAAAATAATTTATGTTGTTTGAGTCAGATTTTACAGGCTGTTTTACATATGTGCTTGCACAATCAGAGTAATTATGTACATAGATCAACTAACTGGCACGAAATTTATATTGAGCTTAAAGTTGTCTAAAAATGGAATTACAGTTTTCTAATTTTAGTTATAAAAAGTTACAAATGTGTTGAAATGACTATTTCCCAAGTCATGGTCACAGATGATACTAAGCAATGAGTAACCAACAACTAAACATTGATATCTTTACAAGTGCAGGATCTCATAAATTATTAATGGCTGGCAGTAAGTGTACGTCTTTGTAGTGGTGTTCTCTTAGGGTAAGCCTAAGCCTCGGTAGGAGCAGAAGTATTGTCTAATTTGATTAGATGGTGGTTCTGTCTAAATTAGTAATGAGCCAGTGCTCATTCTAAAATTTCAACTTCATTTTATTGATGCTTTTGTTATCTAAAACTTGGGATGCTGTGAAACATAGTATTTGTAAAATGGTGGAGATGGTCAGCCTCTGGTAACTTTACAGCCAAATGTCATGATTCTATGAGTATTTTCCAGAGCCATAGTCTGTTTTAATGGTTACAATAATGTTATGGTCCATTCTCTACAGGATACAGTGGGAAGCTCATCCAAAGTGATGAAATAGTTTTAAAAACATCTGCAGATTTTTAATGAACAAATTTTTTCCCCATGTTGAAATCAACTGACTTGAGGAATGTACTGTTCCTCTAGCCTGTGTTATCCTAGATGCCATTTGTTTGTAGTTTAGTGTTTATTCGTACACTGAAAGTTGCTTTCTATTTATGTTCCGATAAGGCGGCTTCTACTTGGTTCAAATAATAAACTTACATACAGGATTTCTAGTACTTTTGGGGGAGGATGGTTATTTAAAATTTGAGGTTTGATTTGCTTTTACTTCTGCAAAATTGCTGTCTAGCCAGCTGTTTATCTTTTATTTGTGCTGATTATTTGTGGAAGTGAAATACTTCACATTTGTCCTTATTTCATCTTGTTTGTTTTGGACCGTCTCTGCAGTTTGTCACAAATGATTTAAGAACTTCAGTATTGTCCTCCAACTTGTTTTTGTCTGTTCTCAGCTTGGTATTAGTCTCACTTTTGTGAAGAACTGAAGTTTATCAAGGTTAGCTCTATTGCATTACTTTTTTGCATACTTTGACAGGTGTTTTCTGTTATAGCTTGGAGTGTTCTGGTTTTATTTGTTCAATATATGTATCACCTAATAGGAGACTTTATAGTTTTTCCTGAGCCTTGATTTCTTGGCAAATATTTAAAGCTTTTCTTCCTCTTCAGTATCTAAAATAAATTTATTTTATCCTGTATATAACTGGAGATGTGAACCTGTGCTCGTCTTGAAACGACTTTGTATTGAGCTTCTTCTAAATCTTGGAACATACGTGTTTTAATTCTGGTCGTTTTTCCTTCCAGTGTCTTCTGATTACCTGGAAGAACTTCTCGATTGCCCAGATCCTTTCAAGGAGTGTTTATCAAAGTGTGTAAACTCAGTGTTTAATGCTTACTCCATTAGCTTTGCTAATACTGAGATTTTTCTTCTCTCTCCTCCCTATCCCCTTTCTCCTGGTGTTTTTCCACAGGAATTGAATTTCTCTCTCACTGAGGTTCCTTCACTTCCAGTATGGAGATGAATCGAGAAAAACTGTGTACCAGTAAGGCTGATGTGAGCTCAGATTCTGCTTATCATTGCTCAACATGTCATGATGATGAGGAGTGGAGCAATACTAGCCGGGGACGAGCTAAGTCACGAAGTTTGTCTGCTTCACCAGCCCTAGGAAGCACCAAAGAATTCAGGTATGGCTCTTCCTATTGTTGCTACCTTTAAAAAAAAATGAAAAAAATATTAAAAAAAAAAATTATCTAGATTTTAATTTTTGCTCCTCTTTTTATATAACTATAGTTTTGCTGCTGTGACAAGTGATAATGAACAGAAATAAAAATAGTGTTTTGTGGTAATAAGTAGAGAGGGAGATGATTAGTGAACCACCCTATTGTGGTCCATGCTTTGAAAAGAACTTGATTTTCTGAAGTAGCCGTGTAGGTGGTCGTCTCTAACCTGACGTTCATGTAAATAGGCTCTGGCTGGTTGTGAGGCCTGCCTTCTGTTGCGGTGTTTCTTGGGAGATCTTCAACTGCTTTTTGTAGATATTTCAGCAACATTCTAGATGTGCATATACAGCTTCAGCAAGACAACACATTACTCGTTTGCTGTGTATATGCCATTTAAATGCTGTCTGAAGTGAGTATGTCAGAGTCTGCATTCGAGAAAGTGTTTGCATTTAGAAATGGCTATGTGAAATGTAATAGATCCTTTTTTTGAAGACAAGCTGCACATGAAACTCCTATATGTAGCATCATGTATTGAAATTATTTCTTAGTAAGAAAGTTAGTTAAGAAAGTATTGGGTATATTTCCAGCTAGGAGAAGTTCTTAAAGTATAAAAGCTTGGAAGGTTATTGTTTATAAGCGGATAAACAGAAAATATTAATTTTCAAATTTGAGGAACCCATTGTGCCCAAGTACTTGACTTCCAGGGTTTTGGGATAGATTTGAACTTTGAATACTATGGTATTTGTCATATTTCAACCTAGCTTCAGAAGTTTTTAAGTAACTTCCAGAAATAAAATAAAAGTGCATCTGTACTGAGCTATGTTATTTCATAGCTTGATAGTAGCTCAGGTCGCAAGAAAGGAACAGTTTTGTGCTTGGCTCCAGATCTTTAATTAGCAGGCAGAACTTTACCTCTTGCTCAACAAGTTGCTTTTAAGGGATTCTTAAAATGCACTTCAAAAGGTTCTTAGTCCAAAATGAAGGCAGGAAGTTAAAGGTCAGGGATAGACTAAGAGCAGACCTGTAATCAGAATGGCGTGGCTGTTAAAACAGGTATCTGCAGAGTTCAGAGTCTCAAAAGAGAATCAATCGACAGTAGAGACACTTCTGCACGTTTTACAAATGCTCTAGCTAGAACTCTGCTGCTGTGTATTAAAAACCTGTTTGAGTATTTAGGTTACATGGTAATGTGAGGCAGCACAAGGTAAGCTTGTGCTTGCAGGTTGTTTCACAGCAGTGAGAAACGCCCATTTTTTCTTTGAGCCAAATTTCTAATCTAGTTGCAAGGCTCTTGTCATGTGGACAGCCTGGATAGAACTTTTGATTTTGTGGTCTTTGGACCCATTGTAAATATTGAATAGCGTGCTGTGGTAGCAGTGTGTCTTGAACTTGTGGGAAGCATAGCAGAGCTTTACCTTACTCACATTGTGACCATCTATAAAAGCACGGACAGAATCATGGAGGAGTTTCTCAACAGCTGAAATTCTCGTCCAGATTTACTGCTTTGCTGGTAGGAATGCTCTTGCAAGGCAGAGCGTATATGGGTGAGGCTGAAGATCGCAGGGGGAAGCTTTATGGTGAAGGGAGGCATTGTAAAAGCCTTTATCTGAAGAGGCTAAAAGGTTAGGAAAATACCTGCTTTGCATATGTAGTTCACAAAGTCGGTGTACTTTAATGCTTTTGGAAAATACACAAAGGACAGTGCTCTAACTGTACTGTTCCAGCTAATATGTTGCGTGTCATAGTCAATACATAAGACTTTACGTTAAAAGCATGCTGTAAAACGGGTGGTTTTTCCCTTCTCCGCTTAAACCTTTAAGGATATAGACTTCCGTCAACCTGTGTAAAAGACCACGTGGTCTAAATTTTTGTGTATTATTATCTTCTAGCTAAAGAACTACTTTTCTAAACTAGAAGTGATCTTTGTAGACTCTACCCATTGTGGATTTGAATTAGGGTTATTGTTTAAAAGATTTTTTGCGTTAAGATTCTCTGCATTCATTCACTGGCTGTCTTCAATTTAGTGCAAAATTGTCACAAGGCATTTTGCAGAACGTCAGAAAGTGATCTTAGCCTTGCTATCTAGTATTCAGATTAAAGTAGTTGCCTATCTGCTTTGAACTGGCAAGTATATTTTCCTAAAAGATGTGTAATTTCCAGTGCATTGCTGCTCATTCTTAGCAAAGACAGTCTTACTACAAACAACTTTAAATTCTGTTCACTCAAACGTTTTACCTTGTTGATTGAATAGCACGTAGATTACTACTAAATCAGGTAAAATCTCAGCCAAAATGTATACAATTAGTAATTGGAGCTTGCAGCGAAAACTTTGTCTGAATGTCGTGAAGGTCAGATGTGGATATTTAATGCCTCTTGTAGGAACAGAGATTAGCCAGTTAGCAGGAGTGGGATGGAATAACAGCCTGTGTCGAAAGAAGGCAAAAAAGACAGTTATTTGGGAGAGGCTTGAGTGGAGCGAGAAGCAGGAGGTGATGTTGCCAGGGTGGTGTTTAACTATCCTTGTTCACAAGTAGATAGAGACTTACCATTCCTTTACACATATCGGTACACACATTGATCTCTAATTATGTCAGTCCTTGCTTATTTTTCTGTTTTAATAGAAATAAGATAAACTTTATAAAACATTTAGTAATAATCTTATCTGACTGGATTAGTCATGCCTGGACTTATAAATGGAAGAAATTATTTGAAAAACAAATATCACTTCTCTGTTAAATGTAGGAAATTAAATACTCATTTTCCTAATTCAAAGCTTACACACGCATATTTTCTTAGGCATGGAACAAATAAGATGTTGCTGTTATTCCTGAATTATATCTTTTTAACCCATCATCTGGTTTTGATTTTTATTAGATTTCTGAGGGTTTTTTTAGGACTAAAAGTGAATCATCAGGCTGGTCTGAGCTACTTTATAATACGCACAATAGCAGGCAGTGCAGTAATGATTTATTACTGCCAAGCAATAGATTAGTTACCAGTTCCTGTGTTAATTGAATTAAGCACAGGAAAGGCATATTTCCCGTTCTTTTTAATGGAATAATTCTAATAGCATTTACATAATGTTTCAACAGTTACATGACTTGAGTAAGAAAAGGGAACTGTTTTGAATGTAATCTATAAAAGGCAAATGTGGGTAATGGGGAGGGGGACACACGGACAGACAAAACAAAAAAACTAAGGACACCTAACCTAGTATGTAATAAAGTGAACTAAGGCCTGGTACTGCAGATATGTATCTCCATATACCTTAGAATTGAAGGATTTGCATTTTATTAATTTCTAAAGTGCAAAGATTTAAACAACAAAAAAAGTGTTTAAATGCTTGGGACACCATTACTGTGATTTGACCATGGCAAAAAAATCTGAAGGTGTTGCCTTGGTGTTGGAGATTTCATTGTAAATGCTTGTCAAGACTTACACTGGGAAACCTCATTTATTTACGTGACTGTACCTTATTGAGATGAAGAGCACTCATTAAGCTATTTTATGTGTATTTATACCAGATTTATTCATTCTGCATGTTCTGTTCTAAAATTGTGTGCTCTTAGATAAGATGTAGTGCTTCAAGAAATAAAGAAAGTATCATGGTTATTGTGTCTGCAGCAGTGAAGCTGATGTCACTTAGGGGTTGACGCAGACTAATTCTTTACACAAACTAATGACACACAACTAACAGTCATTGTAGCTTTTCTTGCTGAGAATGTGGCCTGAAAGCAAGAGTCTTGGGTTTATTTTTTTGTTTGTGTGCTTGGTTGTTTGCTTGCTCATTGTCAACAGAAATTAACGCATGCCAAAATATTACGGAAGAGAAAGTGCTTATACTATATAAAGAAAAGCCCTGGCTTACATTTCGTAGTTTAATTAATTGATCAGGCACACTTGTTAAGTGAAGGTTGTGAGACTACTGAATTACGTAACAAAACCTGAACACTGCTGCTCTTTCACTCAGCTAGTGTTATTACAGAGAGATTTTGAGGTTTTTTTGAATGTTGCCACAAGTCTCTCATTTGGTAATTTCTCAGTGTTATTTAATAACTTTCTACAAAATCTGAAATGTTCAGTCATCTACTACTCAAGTGCCTGGTTGAGTCCTCGAAGTGTTAAATACTTGTTTGTGCCATCATGTTGGCTATTATGTAGGATTACAACAAATTGAGGAGTTGAAGAATGTCCTTTAGTTACTTAAATTCCTTCTTACTCTAGCTGAAAAAAAGGTATTTGTTTTAACAGATAAGAATTACATAGCTAATTCTGAAATGGGAATTATCTGTGCTTTGTTTCTTAAACATAGGATTTCTCCTTTTCACAGTAGTGAGACCTTGAAAATGGATTGTGTTTTTATAATTTGGGATTTATCTACATGTTTTTTGGCCTCTCTGAGAGACACATGTAGTGTTTTGTGTTGTAGTGTCCAGAAGGGCTGAGACTAAATAGAGTCTTTGCAGGCTTGACATGAATTCACAGAACCAACTTGAGAAAACTTGACCATATTTTCTTTGAGGCTGTGATGCTTCCTTTGTGCAAAGATGAAATGAATACAAGAACAATATATGCCTGGTACTAATATTTAAGAAGTGACTACTCAGTATGTGGAAGGGATAAACTGTGAGTGAGGCTTCGATTAAAATCACTTTCATAGGAGTAGGTACAGGAGTTAAGTTTTAGATTCGAAATGAGAGCTAATATGTGTAAAATTACGTTGGCTGGTCAAGCACAAATGTAGGTTTGAGAAATGCACTTTGCCTTGCGTTGCCTAGTGCAACTTTTTCAGAGAAGTGGTTTTGGTGGTTGGGGAGCTAATTATACCCAGTTTGTCATCACATTTCTTTTACTTATTGATTATTTTTATATACATTTAGGAGAACACGCTCCTTGCATGGACCATGCCCAGTGACCACATTTGGACCAAAGGCCTGTATGCTGCAAAATCCTAAAACGATTATGTAAGTACGCGTCAAATGAATGGTATTACGCTTATTCTGTGTGAAAGAAGAAAAGTTTGCTTTCCCACTCTTCACCCCCTAATCAGCATTGTTTGTATTTTACCTGATATTTAGAGATTTTCATGTTGCTTGATTGCCAGCCTGGGGGGTCTGCATTGCCAAAATTGGCCTGCCATTTTTATCATGCATTGACCATTTAAAAAGTCACTCTGAGAGGAGAAGGGATAGCACTGCTGAACTGTGTTCTCACGTAAAACCCCATTACATGTGCATTAGCTTGATCTGCATGTTGAAAAGTATAATACGGGTTTGAATGTCTTTTTTATTTTCTCCCAAGGGATGATAGCACATAATCGGTATTTGGCTGTATGGATTTATAGTGGTTTTGCCGGTTGGAATACTTCCTGCAGGGTAACAGACATAAAAGGAAATTAATTTTACTGGTTTTACATTACTAATTCACGTGGTGTTTTTAGGCCCACTATCTACTACCTAAACTGATGGGAGTTTTTTCACAGCTCAGTATATCTATTTTGCCAAAAAAAAAAAAACCCAACCAACCAAACAAACCCCAAACCATTTCACATAAAAATACGGCAGGGCATGTGAATAGTATTAAGTACTGAAGTTTTGTTTAGACATGTTTTGCATAATCTGCAATCTCTAGTTTGATGTCAACAGTGGCAACTATAACAAACACTTTCCAACATGATTGACAGTAAACTCGCCGTGTGGATTAAACACCCTTATAGCAATCTAATTATGACATGGAGAAGCTCTTGGTAGCATTTTGTTTGTTCCATCAGCTTGAAATACATAAAGAGCAGTGTTTCTGAATGATAGAGGAACAAAAATTTTTAGGGACAACGCAAGGAAAGGAGGAAAAATTGTTCTGTGTCCTGTGAAATCTGACGAAAGCCTTCTCCCTCTCTTGGTATTGCGTTTGAGCTAGTAGATTGAATTTTTGTATTTCATCTATGGCACTTTCAGTGTGTGAATAGCATGAAGGTAAGTTGGCTTTTAAACTCTGCTGATTAAATTTAATGTGAAAATAAGGGTTGGTTTCTGCTTAGCAGGCATATAAACATTTTAGTTTTGTAGGTTGGGTGGTATAAGAGTGTTGCTTCTTACACCATGTATTATATACTTAATAAATGGTGTCTTGGTCAGATGAGGAATGTCAGGGTTCTACAGATGAACCAAGTTAGTGGTCCCTGGTTTTGTCCCTTTGAAGTTTTATTTCAGTGTTGTTTCCGTTAAATGTAAGGTATTTGAGTTAAGTATTTATTTGCCTAAATGTTTACCTAAGTAGTAGTAGACTTCCTCAGAACAGGTTGGGGGTATCCTAACTTTTCCTACAAAGGTGTGTCAGAAATCTTGCGGTGTACGGTTACTCTTAGCTTCCTCATTCCTTCTCTCTGTTCTGAAGTTGGTGGCTTGGAGTGCTGCAGTTCTGCAAACCCAGCCTGCATTGTACGTTGACCCACCTGACGGTGGTGAACACGCTCCTCCCCATGGGCTGGGCCAGCAGGGTACGATATAATGATGGTGTCAAGATCAGTTGCGTACAGAGGCTGCAGGTGATACTAAACATATGCTACTTGCTGGGGAGAAGACTGCTTATGCAGTGTTCAGAATAGCTGGGGAGTAAAGGATGCTCTCGGGTCGTTGAAGGGGAGGACTATTTGAAGACCAAATTGTAAATTACTGTTCTTACTATAGGTACGGTTTTTGTTGTGGCTTCTAAAAACCAGCAAAACCTTTTTGTTTGGGTTTTTTCTTCTCTACAGTGAGTTATATTGTTAAACTCTCTTCACTGGAGAGAATTTTTTAACAGAAAATTTTAGTTTTTATGTACAGGCATAAGTTAGTGAAGGTCTTGGGGTCTCTTTAAGCGCTAGTGTTGCTGACTGTATTGACAAACCTGCTTTCTGAAGACTGTTATGCAAGATGACCAGATGAATTGACTGACTATTCAGTGAAAAAAGAATCAGGTGCTTGTGGTGTTGAGAGGGGAGGTCAAATACCTGTTTTTAAACTCTTTCTTGAAATGGGATTTTTCGTATGAAATCTTGCCTCTGAAGATCTGTAATAAACATTTTATACAGGATTTTTCTGCGAAGCCTCACAACTTTTTATTGGGACTGATTGAAATACTTAACTGGGAAAAAATTTTTCAGAGAAGAATGTTTTCTTTTGAGGTAGCAGTTTATTAATAAGGGATAAAAGCCTCAGCCTTTTTTTTTATTGGAGCTGTTGCATTTGCCTGACTCCTGGAAAGAAACATGAAGATCTTAAAGCATGCTATGAATAATCTTTCATTTAGTAGAACTACATGGAATTGGTGAGTACAGTTGAAATAGACTGTCTTTTGTTTGAATGAAGTCTGTGTTAGTTCTAGGTTTATTAAGTGAAAAGCAGCGCTGCAATCTTTAGTTCTTTGCCAGCTCTAGAAGATAGCCTAATCATCTTGAAATGATTTTGGGGGTGGTTTCTCTATGGGTATTTTTTACCTTTTAATAGTATTGAGATTTGAGGAATTCAATTTTATGAAATGAACGTTAGTATAGAAAACACTTCCTTAGCCACCATTTGGATTGGAAATAGCGTATAAAGCTTCAGCTTCAGTTCCTTTGTAACTGTTTGGCAGCAATAAGCACGTTAATGCAACTCTTCCTGTTTTATTTTTAGTTTAATCTAATTTTAATTTTAATCTGATTTTATTTTCAGTTTAGCTGTTGGTTGGTTAGTCAAGTCAGAGGAAGCCTTCCAAATCCATAGTTATCTCAGATTCATGGCGATATTTGAGACCAAGTATGGTATCTTCAAAACGCCCTTACAGTGAGCCAGGGGATTGGACTAGCCTGTCTCCAGAGGCGCCTTCCAAACGCCACTATTCTGCGATTCCTTGACTGTAAAATAGAATGGGATGAAACATAACGTGATGTTGAAAGCCTGTATGTGGTACTGAGTGTAACTGCATATTTGTATTCCTCTGTGTTACGTAATAGTATTTAGAGAGACAGCACTGTTAGTGAACGTTACTGGTATTAGACTACTTCATTAATCTATAGTTTCTGCTGTATTTATATGTAGAATATAGGCATCTTGGAAAGGAAAATGAGGAGGTTATTCCACCTCCAGCAGCAGCATCTGTTTTATTTTAACCCTTGAAGTACTAAATCCAAATCTCTTTGTAAATTTGGCTCGTTCAGCGTTTATACTAATCTGCTTTGCTTTACGGATTATATCTGCACCGTATGGAAAAGGATGGGATGCTTGTTATATGCGAAATATGGCTGTGAAATTATGTAGCTTAGAAGTGGATATAAAAGAAGAAGGAAAATACAGCTGGGTATTCCTAAATCGGCTAGATGTATTATAGAGCCACATGAGGGTTCTGTTACTGAACCCTCTTGAAAGCCACGAAATCACTTGTGTACATGTATTTAGTTCTTGAGGTTCTCCAGCCTTAGAATGCTGTCCTGACAGTAGTTTTAAAATACTTTTTAAAGTTGTTTTGGGTTGGTTTGTTTGTTTTAATTTAAAGTAGTAGTTGTGCTACTTTAAGCAGATAAACTTGTTTTGAGATCAACACTAAAATAAAATTAGTATATAGATTAGAGTTTTAAAGAAAACTTGCACAAAAGTTACATATGCTTACATATCTGTAATGTTTGCCTGGAACAGAAGTGTACAGGCATCTGTCCCTGTTTAAGCTCTTTATTTATGAGGCTTTATGAGGGGTAGTAGGAGAGTTGCAAGTGCAGACTTCCCAGGATAGAGTTTATGTACTATAGTTATTTCATAGTCGTTAAAGCTTATCTTGAGGATTTAGTTCAGATGATCATGTGAATCTTAATTATTTGCCCTTCTCTTGTGATAGTGTATTTTAGTATTAGTAGAAAAACTGTCAAATTTGTGTATGCATCTACGGGCTTTGAACTGTATTGAGAAAACTGTGACTGCATACTGGCATCAGTGAAAAAATGCTGAAAGGAACATTGCTAAAAAGAAAAAAAGAATATTTGGGTTGGAACTATTGCACTATTTTTGAAATTTGCATTGACTTCAGCTGTTTGACTTGCAGTATTGGATGGGAAAAAAATTATGCTGTAGTTTTTTCTGATTCTCTAATTGGATGTTTCTCCTTATTTTGAGTCAGCTTAAGAGGAGGGAGCACTAAAACAAGCTAGAGGAAAGCATTACAGCTGGGAGCATCAGGGAGGATGTCTGTTAGTTCAAGAACTTGAGCCAGGAGCTTTTGCAGTGCTTCTGTTAAAGGGGTTCTGTTTGCACGTGTTATTAGCGTGGTAGCAGTCACAAGAATGGACACCTTAATACTGTGTTACCATCTTAATGTAGTAAAGCATTGAGTGGTTTCACGGAGGAAAAAGCATCGTTACAATACGAACTATTGCATCCTTCTTTCTACTGTTGCAGGACTGTGCGCAATTACACTTAAGGATATATTCTGAACAGACCTGAGCGTTGTCAAAGCAAAATGTAGTAACGTTGTCTTTTTTTCTGTTCTCCAGGCACATTCAGGATCCAGCAAGCCAGCGGTTGACATGGAACAAACCTCCCAAGAGCGTCCTTGTTATTAAAAAGATACGTGATGCCAGTCTGCTGCAGCCTTTTAAAGAGCTTTGTGTGTATCTTACCGAGGTAATGAAATGTGAATTCCATTTTTTACCATAATTAAGAATTTTACATCTAAACTGTTTTCAATTACTGATTCTGTTGAATGTGGAATGTGCAGAATTGTATAGTGCAAACATTGTTATACCCGTTGCCACTGGAAGTAGTAAAACTTGTTTCAGAGCTTAAGATCAGTACTTAAGTACTTTAAGTACAGAGCTTAAAAAAAAAAGTGAACTAAAAACTTTCCTTCATTCTGTTTGCAGTTCTAAATTACAGGGAATGGGATGTAAAAAGCTTAATCCTTTAAGCCTTGAACAAACATTGCAATGTTACTGTATCATGTAATCTGTATTCCGAAGTTTAGTTTAATTTATTCGATGGTCTGTGCATGCTGCAAAATTCTCATTAGAATTAGACCACACATTAAAAATAAACCCCACAACCAATGGATGCACACCACTCTGTAAAATGTTATTTATATTTTTTAAACTAATGCAAATTATGGGGAGAGTTAAGTATTTTGTCATTTTAAGAGGTTATTAACAAGCTTATCTTACCTCTCTTAAGGAGAACAACATGATAGTGTACGTAGAAAAAAAAGTATTGGAAGACCCCGCTATAGCTAATGATGATAATTTTGGACCAGTGAAGAAGAAATTTTGCACCTTCAGAGAAGGTATGGTAATGATTTCTTGGAAGTAAAGTTGAAGTATATTGCTTGTTTGTCTTGGTATTTCCTTAGTTGTTGGGTCAAGTTTGTTAAACTGATGTGTCTTTTGCAAACAGCTGTTGTTACATCTTGGTTGTGGTTTTTTTATATTTGTGGGTGAATGTTGGCATGCTGCACTTAATTTATGTTAGGAAATTAAGACTGTTGATAAAACTTAATTCAAAACTTGTATTTCAATGTTGTTTCTAGATTATGATGATATCTCCAATCAGATAGACTTTATCATATGCCTGGGAGGAGATGGGACCTTACTTTACGCTTCTTCGCTTTTCCAGGTTGGTCTTTATGGGAAATAGACTTAAAGACCTCTTTTCTTTCTGAAGTATTTGAAGGTTGTTCTTTTCCTTTGTTACTGAGTTCAGCGTTTGTCCTTTGCTGTTCGTTCCTTTTTTTAATTGAGCCTGTTTTACCCTATACCTTCTGAAAATAATGTATGTAATGTGTTGTTTTGATTATGCACAGTTGAAGTTACATCAATAGTCAAAATATTTACAGGCAATTAGTTGAAGTATGAATTGCTTTTATTCAGTAGCTTTTAAATTCTTTTCTTTATTGATAGGGTAGTGTACCTCCAGTTATGGCTTTTCATCTGGGATCCCTTGGATTTCTTACTCCATTTAATTTTGAGAATTTTCAGTCCCAAGTCACTCAGGTTATAGAAGGTAAATTTAAGGGGACAAGGTGTGGTGTTTCTGTTTGTTACATTTTCTGTAGCTTTTTCCAAGACTAGTAAATTTTCTTAACCAACTCATTTAGGTTGTCCCGTAAGATTGAGTCACGAGAAACGTATACTAAGCTAACAAAGTATTGCATTGCACTGACCCATTCAGTGCTGCTTTCCGTACTATTCTGTAAAGGAAAACTGCTAAGAAATAACTGTCCTGTGTGAAGTAAACAATTAAAGATGATGCAGAACTTAAATTAAATGACAGCTAAACATACCAATAGTGTAGCTCTGAAGTCTGTGGTAGTCTGTTTCTCTAAGCAGTGCAGTGCTTAAATACTGAGAAGTCAGGCAAATAAAATATTTGAGGAAAGAAATACTTAGTTTCTTCAATATGAGGTTATCTGAGTTGCATCCAAAGTAGATTCCTGAAAGGATGTATACAATTCTCACATTGCTAGAATGTTGTCTTTTAATAGGTGTTTCTAATGCACTAATTTTCTTCAAGCTTAGCTTTTGCCTTAGTGAAGATCCCATGAGCCTAGCAGTGTTTTCCAATCTTGATCATGTCCATATAAAATTCTCTTTTTACCTGACAAGGAAAGGGAGGAAGGATTGGGTTCAAATTTGACTTTAATGTCTCTCGTTACTACTAAAAATTAGTTCTGAGCTTTAACCAAGTGTAGGCAGTTACCTTGTGAATGAAATTGGGAATATTGAAAGCACGGGCAATAGACGGATGGCATTTCATACAGTTTGCTAGTCAATACGGGGGTTTATTGACTATACTACCATATTTTTGTGTGCTTTCTCCTATATTTCACTTCTAGGCAATGCAGCGCTTGTTCTACGAAGCAGGCTGAAAGTGAAAGTAGTAAAAGAGCACAGAGAGAAAATGACAGTACAAAATGGTATAGAAGAAAACGGAGTAGTGTCTACAAATATGGAGAAAGAAGTGGGCAAGCAAATTATGCAGTATCAGGTCAGAGCGCAAAATAAAAGAACTAATATGCTGTTTGTAAATTGCTTTGTACTTGTTTTATTTTAACTTTCCCCATTAGTTTGCTTACATTAGCCCAGTAGTGTGGGACTGATCCATGTTGCTCTAATTCACAATATGTGCACTAAATAATGAGGAAATGGTGTACATCGTTACTTTCTGCAGCCATAAGTGCTAATATTGTACTTTCCTGTAGTAATATTTTTCTTCTATTTTGAAAACAAAGTAGTAGCTCTAAAATGGGATATCCCAAAGGTTTTTATAAGTAAAAAGAAAAATCCCACATGTTGTTAGTAACCAGCTTCTGGAAATAATTCTTAACATCTAAAAACTTCAGCTGGCACTTGATAAGACAGAGCTGTAAAGAGAATCTAATTTGGCAGGTACTAAATCAGCATGAATTTTTCAAAGATCTGGAAAGCACGTTTCGGTGTGTCATTTATTACATTGCCAAGTCAGCAATAGTGGACTGGTGTAATATTTGATGTCATGGCAGGTCCTAAATGAAGTTGTAGTGGATCGTGGTCCTTCTTCTTACCTTTCCAACGTAGACGTCTTTCTAGATGGACACCTGATAACAACAGTGCAAGGAGATGGTGAGTCTGCTTCTTAAGTTGCTTATCAGTTCCTGTGTAAACCGTTGTATTTTTACTAGAGGATTTTCTCACCTGGAAACAAAATCTCAAGTTCACTGGTGACAGAAAACATTAGTGTGCAAAGAATAGGTATGTTTATTCATTGGTAACTAATGCATTCCACAACAAAGCATTAAAGTGTTGTAAGCTTTGTTTATGGACTTGTGAAGGCAAGTGGCAGTTTCTTTGGGTATATGTTAGGGCTAAGAGCAAGACATAGCTCAGAAAAAATTTGCTTGCATATCTGGAATTTGCTGAAGGCCTAAGATCTCAACTCATGGAATACAGAAGTTCATCTTTAAAGCTCTTGCCCTTAAAAAAATGAATGTCACTGTTACAAAGTTGTGTAACCTGAGATCTAGAAGTTTATGCAACTTACATGAAGCCATAGAACAAATGTGCTGTGCCAGGATTAGAAGAGAGTTTCTGACTTTTTGTGTATTAGACTGCAATTCTCCTGTGAAATACAAGTTGATACATTCTCTGCTTCATTTTCATAACAGTGCTATTTCTTAAGTTGTCTTCCAAAATGACACATTGATTGTGATGCTAATGTAAGTGAAATTTTTCCTCCTTTCACAGGAGTCATTGTCTCCACGCCGACTGGTAGCACTGCATATGCAGCTGCAGCAGGAGCTTCTATGATTCATCCCAATGTTCCTGCAATAATGATCACCCCGATCTGCCCTCACTCCTTGTCTTTCAGACCTATCGTTGTTCCTGCTGGAGTGGAACTCAAGGTTAGCTTCTGTTGTGTTATTTCTCTTTCGAAGTTAAAAATTTTTGTAATAACCATGTGAACCTGACCAAAGCAGAAGAGGTTGGGAAATGCTGTGTATCTGTCTCCTGCATTCTTTCATTCGTAGGAGGAGCAGATCAAGTCTGGTTGAAGAATGCATTCTCTGTTTAAAATAATATACCCACGAGCGGAATACTTTACACTGCTTCCTACTGGATTGTAGTTGTGTAACGTTCTGCAAAATAGGAATACATATATTTGCATTCTGACTAATAAAGTTTTACATATTTTTGGCTAAAGTGCATGTAAATCAGTGGTGTTTAAGGGAATGAAAAATTCTACTTTCATGGCTAAAACAACAAATATTGCAGATTTTGAGTATATTGGTATAGTTATCTGCAATCCACTAATTATTTTTTGTTAATGCTGTCTTGCAGAAAAAATGGCATGTAATACATGAATATAAAATGGACTTAGTTAATGTGTATTTTTAACAGATACCCATGTGTAAGGAAGAACCCTTTTCTGCTTCTTGTATCTGTTACAAGCCTCCAGTCTGCTTAAGCTGGAAGAGAAGCTAGTCTGTTTAGAAGGGCTCTCCTGGGGTGTTAGAAGATTAGCATTAAGAAATAAGTACTGGGGGTTTTGTTCCTGTTTTACAACAGAAATTGAATGTTTATTCACGGCACTGCTCTCAGTCCACAATTACTTTCATGTCAGTGGGTGTTACCAGCCAATGGTAGTCAATTCTTTTCTTTTAATAGGAATATATGTTAAATATGAGCAAAACCTGCTAAATTTGACAGCTTTAGAGACATTATGTATTAAATTCTATTTTTCTGGATTAATTTTGTAATTTTTCTTGAAAGAGATGCTAAGTTAATTCATGTAACTGAATTAAAGCACGCACTGGCTGTAACTGGAAGGTCTTTCAGGTTTATGACTTGTACTTATAAAGAAGGGGTTTATTGCATGTAGAAAAATATATGTATATATACGAAACATGAAATGAAGGTTTGTAACTTATGTGGTATGTTACTGCACTGTTATTAGGGACAAGATTATGAATTTCAGGGCAACTGTAAAGTTGCCAAGAGTCAATTCTGTACTCAGAGGGAGGATGGAGGAGGTGTTTGTTCCTTGCTCTTGAGAAATAGGTTTTGGCCTGAAGTTTCGTTCTTTTCTCTTTTTCAGATTATGCTCTCCCCAGATGCCAGGAATACAGCATGGGTTTCATTTGATGGAAGGAAGAGGCAGGAAATATGCCATGGAGACAGGTAAAGCCTTTTTTTGATTTGTAGCATCTCTCTATAAGTATAGGAAATACTGATTCTTGCACTTCTGTCATTCTCTAACATCTGTCAAAAGGGTTGCTGGCAGTGAAGAAACAAGCTTTTATAAACCCTAACACCTCTTACAGCACAAACTGCGCTGGAAGTATTTAATTTCTAATTTCAGTTTTTTAGATCTTCCTATGAAAGCAAGTGAAATGTTAAGCAAAAGCATGTAAACATGGCACGCTTGGCAAGGAGAATGGACATGTCTTTAGAAAAATCTGTAAATTTAACTTAAAGATAAATCTTAAGAGTTTGAGAAGTTGTAAACCAACAGGAGTTGCGTGTAAGCAGCGTCTCTGAATAATGCCATATGGTTTAAACTGTGCTAACTTAGTGAATGGTTGTGATCGCTTGCGATGCTATTGCCTTGAGTGAGCAGAACACAGTGTGTGAAGTTTCCTCAGTTTTTATGTGCAAAATATGGTGGCTTATCCTAATGGGAGGTGATTTAAGGCAACTGTGTGATATGTGACTGGTAGAGTTGCTATTCAGGATGACTTCTTTTTTTTTTTTCTTGGTCCATACAAGTTGCCAGGAATGAAAATGTGTAGCTGGCACGACTCGCCATCTTGAACTGTTTATATTTCCTCTGAGGTTGAAAGATCTATAGAATAGATCAGGACACTAGTAAGGATTCAAACATGAGATTTGGCCCTTTCTTAGATGCTACGCTTCTTAGTGCTGTTGCTTATAGTTAAAACTTGAAACTTAAAGGCCAAGGTGGTGACTTACATTTTCCTTTGCCCTGTGTTGTTGACGTGAAGACCAGCAAAAGATTGCAGGATATCATGGAGTGGGTTCAATATTCTCACTGTGTCAATGAATGCCATCCATAGCGCATCTGTTAACAGTTTTAAGCCCCGTGTTTGCTGTGTTTAGATGAGCCTGCAGACTTGCTTATTGCTTGATTATGGAAACTCGCTGTTTTACCAAATTGGCTGAACATAGCACTATGTTAGCTAGTGAACAGAAGATTTTTTTTATTTTTTTTTTAAATTGTTATTCATTGCCCGTGACTGACTGGGGTGTTCCTGTGTTGTTGCAGTATTAGCATCACTACCTCTTGCTATCCTCTTCCTTCGATCTGTTTCCGAGATCCTGTGAGCGACTGGTTTGAAAGCTTGGCTGAGTGTTTACACTGGAATGTTCGGAAGAAGCAAAATAACTTTGCTGTTGAAGAAGAAGAATTTTGAGTGTCTACATCTAACAAGACTCATGGGAATGGAAAGTGGCAGTATCCCTTCTATATGGTTGGGGTTTTGAAGTTTTTGGCTAACAAGTGTGGTCACTATCTCAGACGTATACAGTGATTATAGTTCATATCTGTCTGATCTGCTGATGGCTGGAAATTATTGTGCTACTTCCTGGCCACCAAGAGTAGGAATGGAAGGAATTAGGCTCTGATTGTTGTACTCCAGTTTGAATTTCCTTTAAACGAGCAATCTGAAAATGGATTATTTCTGATTGGTATTGACAACCACATCTGTAGATTTGATTGTAACCTATAACTTACCAATAATGTGGTAGGCTGAATGTAGATACATAATAGAAAAGTGGCATTAAAATAGTCTCTTTGATTTGGTACATTTGGAATTCCATTTAAGACTGCTATGCATATAAAGGCTCTAAGAAATTTTCTTTAAAAAAAAAAAAGCTCCTCTTTGTTAGCTTAAATATTTCTTGCCCAGAACAGCTCCCCACCAAGACAGCGCCTAAAATGCTTTCTCCTTACTTGTGAATGTGACACACTGTGAAGAAACACACATGAAGAATGTTACTTATGAATAGATGGAACTAGTAAAAAAAAGTATATATTGTTTTATATACATATATATATATCTCTTATGCCCATTTGAACAGTGCTTGACCCTTGGCTGTCATCACTGTAAATATCCTCAAATAGCATGGACAAGCATTAGCGTGGGCTTAGTTGGTTATTACAGGCTCTCCATTTTTGTAGCTGAGCTAGTTTATAGCTCTGCAGTTCCTGTTGGTGGGAATCATCAATGTATTATTTTTTCTTATTTTTTTTGTTTGATTCTCTGGAACAAATGGTAGCATTAGAGACTGTAAAGTAAAAAAAAAAAAAAAAAAATTCTCCAAGTGTTCAAGAAGAATCTGGACTTCAGTTACTGCTATATTGTCTAGTTCCACTATTGTCTTGAAGAATATCCTATACCAGGCCCTGAATGCCCTCAACTTCCATAGATACCTTCCAGCTCTTGGTGCTGAGTAATACAGAAGGGGATGCTGCATTGGTAGGCTGATAAATGAGAGGACACATTCCCAGTAGAGTAGCAATGGTGCCTTCAGCACACTCAAGATATTCGAAGTCTCGTATTTACTTTTTTAAGATGCTTTCAAATGTTTCTAACTTCTCTATGTACATATTTTATTGTATGTGCTTTTATGAAAGAAAAACAAAAACCAACAAAAAACTAGTTGGGAAAAAAGGGTTTGTACGGTACTTTAACTGAAAAATATCAAACCCAAGTATAATGTTTACATTTATGTTCTCTGTGGTGCAGTCTCATGATCATATTATCTGACCTTTAGCATTTTCAAAGTCTTGCTGCATTGGTCATTAAAGGAATGGACATTATCTGTTAAACTTAGGCCTATGGCATAATGTTGTGGAGGAGTTAATTGACTGATTAAGGTGGGATTTCCTTGAAAGTGGAGTGAGAAGCTCTGTGGAACTTTTCATGATTGTCTTATGTTGTTTATGTGGTCCAAAGTGGTAATGGGAAATGTATTAATTTCTGAACTCTGCCTAACCTGCTGTCCTCTGACGGTTAAATAATGTCTCTTCCATTTTGGATGCTGCCCTAGTGCGTCTAATTTTACGAAATCCAGGTGAGAGCACTTTTCCATAAGAGAGATGCAAACTCTTGGCTAATTATACAAATCACAATGAAAATCTGTTAATATAAATTAATACTCAGTTTGTAAATTTTGTAAAATAGAATATTGGTTTGATTTGGTCTAAATAGACAAATTTTGTGATATCTTGGAGAATATCCAGATAGCTTTTGGGATTTATTTTTCACTTGAATCTGCGGTAATTGTTTTATCACTGTTTTGAAGCTGCTTACGGGTTTCCTAGGTGGAGTATTCAGTTATTAAATAACTGTTTACTTTTTGAACTATAGAAGTGTCAGACTTTCTGCTTTGAAACTATTTTATTTAAACATGCAATAATTGAGAAAAGGAACAGGGTATAGTGGCTATGTAAATGTATTGTGAAGTGAAAAACAAGCAGAGTACTAGGCACGCTAGGAAGTGGAAATCATTTTGCGGAGGTGAGGCGAAATGATTAATGAGCCTTATCTAGTATTTTTTTAAAGATAAAACTATATTCAGCACTTTTTATTTATGCTTTTTATAATAGTAAAACTATTATTGACTAAATTGCTGAACTTTAATTTTCCGAGTGCATAGTTCATGAAATCTGTAATCAAAACTTACCTAACTACTTTCTCTAGATTAGATCTAGATTAGAGTTGTCTTTAAATTGATCATGTACTGCAATTGCATTACTGGCTTTAAGGCTTCTGCAGTTTTGCTTGTACAACTGTTCCCGCTTGATAACAATCTTATTTGGATCACTGATCAGCCAAGTGGAGAGCTGCGATCACGGGCTAAAGGAAAGAAACTCACGTGATGACTTCAGTCTTTTTCTTCAGAAAGCTGCGTTGATTCTAACTGTACTAGCTGCTTTATATCAAAACACAACCCAAATTGTGTTTTGTGTTAAGACATTTCAAATGTATCTAACCGTGCAAAGTCCCGTTTCAAGGCCTTTAGTCCTCAAACCAGTGATTCACAAGCAGGCTAGTGAGGTGTAAACCACTCAAGTTTTGCATATTTAACTGCTTGAAGTGTGGGTAACTTCTGTTCAAACCACAGCTGAACCAGAAAAAAGCTGTAATGCAGACGTGGTTATATTGGCAATAAAAGCTCATTTTGCTGATGTAGCTTACTCAAAGTAACTTGTTTAAACTGCACTAGTGAAATAGGTTTTTGCTGATTAAGAGCAGTATTTCTAATATAAGGGTTTGTAAATGTCACTGTACCTACAAATCCTTTCCAGTCTACAAAGGGCCAAAATGGAAGCTTGGAAATTAATTTTTTTTAAAGTTATTCTCTAGTAGATACTTTAAGAAGCTATTAACAACTGATGTAGTATGAAATAAAGCAGTGTACTGAATTTTTAAAAGAGGAAAAATCCTGTTACATATTGTTAATGCTTTGAAAACTTGTTTTAAATATTGTTGAAAACAAATATTTTTCAATCCTTTCAATAAAATCTTTTTGTAAAGTTGGATTTGTAAAGCAGCATTTTGACTGTTGAGAATATAAAATTAGGTATGCACAATTACTTGGAAGGCAAATGTCCAGTGTGGGTTTTTCATACATTGTCTTATGGGACAGTAACATCTGTTTCTAGAAATATACCTAAGGCTTTTTTGAATGTGTGTGTATGATACCAGTCTTTTCTCAAAAGTTTCCAAATAAAAGCTGGATTTGCTGTGCAAGTTGAAACAAATGTTCTGTACAACTAGTTGGGCTACATTAACTACTTTTTTGAAGGCCCAAGAGTAGAAAAATGAGGAAAGAAATAGATAAGGGCAATAATCTGAGATAATCTCAGATAATTTGGATACCTAGTAAGTTTAAGATTGAAAATGTAGTTTAAATGCCCATTCTATCCTTGCCTTTGCACATTGTGACCAAGTTCTAGACACTTCTTCCATGAAACTTGTGGCTAATGATTATGATTAAGAGTCTTTTTATGATTTCATAATTAATCTGTAACCTATTCCAACAATTCATGCATGTCAAATGATAAATGTGAGGAAATACCTTATGCAGATAGTATAGCTGCTTTTAAATGGAGTTCATTTGCTTTACAAGGTACCTTAGAAAGAGTTTTCCATTTCTTATGCCCGCTAGTGACAAACTCTTGCTGTCCACGGCCAAAACAATAACCCACCATTTCTGTGACAGTGGCACTCTATGGCCTATGCATAAAGCAGGGAACGAGCACTGCCACGGACTGGACCCTCATTTTACAGATGATTCTTCTGAGATAGTTTATATGTGGTTTGCTAGTCCTGTCTTGCCAGAATGAAGGCTGCTTGCCGTTCTCACTTTGAACGGCGCAGTTCTAGCGTTGAGAGCTGTAATCACCATAGTTTGTTGAACCAGCAAAAAGTACTCTCCACCCCTGCCCCGCCCCCAGTCTTTCTAAGCGAGGTATCAAAAATTTTGGCACAGAATCAGTTCAGCTGGGCTGATTAAAAAACGGCTATATCAATTTCCGCTGGGTTTTTAAGAGTTAGGAGAACTTAAAGTACTTAAAGGAAGATTTGGCCATAAACCTGTGTGAAGCTTGAGTCCGTCTTTGTCTAGTTTCACCCTGCCCTGCCGTGTGTCTACACGATAAGCTGAAATTGATGTTGGTACCAACATGTAGTTTAATCTAGATTGTTAACACAGGCATCAAGTGGCAGTATGGATTGCAGCCGTCTCAGGAGGTACAAAAAAATTTCATACTGGATGTGAAGGTCAACCCAGTTTGTACTTGTTGCTGCTGTTCCCCAAAATACTAAATTTAATTTAATCTGGGTCTCCCTTTTTGTGCAGCAGTCCTACCTCTTGATGACAGCGTCAAGCTTCTTGTGCAACTATGAGATGACTTACGGCATCGCTAAGGAAAGGAGTGGTAGCGAAGCATATGGCATTTACAGTGGTAGGATTTGTTTCATAAAACCACGATGATGTTCTAAAGACCATTTGAACTAGCCATACCAGTTAATGACTTGTTACTGTGGGGCACAGGATTGCAAGGCCTAAATGCCCTTCCTTACTTCGTCAAATTATCTTTGTCTTTCTGTGCTCCTAACTTTTCTGGAAAAGTTAGAAGTTCTTCTAACTTTTCTGGAATCCAAATTAGTATCAGCTGTTGCGCACGCGCATAGCAGCTTGAAGCTTTTCTAAAGGGAGTCATGAGCACAAAGGGGAAAGAGAGTTTGGTCTCATGTATTGTCCTCAAACAGAAAGGCAGGAAAGTATACCCAGAGAAATGCAATTAGAGCTACCAATACTTTGTAGTGGTGGGAAAATAACAAGTTGATTCATTTTTTTTCAGTAATGCATGATGAAAAATTGAAGTCAGGCTTGAACAAAGAACAGGTAGAAGATAATCATGCAAAAATGAAGCGTATGAGTGGTTTGGACTTTTTCTTCCTGTTGGGTGCACTTATTTTACTGCACATGGAAAACCTTTCTACATGCTGTTTTTGAGAGATTTCTCATACAGCGTGGAAAAGAAGATTGATCAAAGAAGGGGAAATGTTTGTGTATTTATCAGGGGTTACATAAAGAATTTGCACAAATTACCTAAACCTGAAATCTTTTATGCATCATTCTGGGTAAAACTTGCTAAATGCTTTTGACAGGGGAAGTTCTTGATGACATGTAGAGCAGTAGCTTCCATTTGTTTGGTATAGTGTGATTTGTTCCCATTGTCTTCCTCTTCTATTGGCGAGTACCAATAAAAAAATGTGATAAGTAACTTTGGATTTATCCAAAGTTAACTTTGGATTTAGCTGGATTAATCTCCTGCTTTAATAATAGAAAATGTGAAGTTGGTTGTCTGAACCAGTTGGTTTAATGATTGTCTATGTCCAGGATTAGAGTGTCTGGGCAAAAAATAAAGTGCTTCAATTTAGAGTAGGCCAAAGATACTGTCTGCAGATTGACAGGACTGCGTATCGGGAAAACTTTCACAGATTCAGCCTAGTAGCTCTTACCTACACAAGTATTAACTTCAAGACCTTGTGAAAAAGAACAGGCAGATTTCCACTGGAACTTAACAAGACCTTAGTTGGGAATAAGAACATTTTTCTGTGGAAATATGAAGGTTAATTCCCTAAGGCATAACAATACATTTCTGCTTTTGAGGAGATAAATGTTTGAATGTAATCACAACCTTTTTCCTTCTAATGATACAACTGTTTCTGCTGTCTCCTTGCTATGAAGATAAAAGGGGCGTAGCACAAGCCTAGTTTCTTCAGCTAATTTTGACCAAGTACAGGCCTACTGCAAGATCGAAGTCTTTCTTTACTGCTCCTGCTCCAGGCAAGACCTGCTGCATGTTTGCTTGTTTTAGAAAAGGATTGAATTTGCTTCATTGTGTTCCTCCATTTCAGCAACAATTCATAGTCACATTTTGACTTGTGGAATGAAGTCACAGTCATCAGCTCGTACTCTCGTGTTTTCTCTTGATATCGCCAGCTGTACGCAGTCTGACCATAGACGTTTAACCTCTTCATGCCTCCATTGTGCTATCTATAAAATAGATTTGCTCAGGTTTAGAAGACTAGGATGAGAAAAATATTTTTTTATGGAAGTTTTGAGATGCCATCTCGGCATCCTCTTGAGCTCTGCCTTCTAATACTTATAGGGCCACTCCCAGCTAGCTTTTTTTATGGAAGTTTGAGAATTTCCCTAATAAGCTGCAATAAACTATTTTAACTACTTTTTGCAGTGTATGGGTACCTGCGAGTTAAAGATGTATCCGAAGAGGAATGTGACGGCAGTGTTCACAGCATGTGTGAATTGCAGGTCCAGCTTCTTCCACGCTCAGTTTGTAAACAGGCTTCCCATTGAGCTCATGCTGCTGACAGGAGAAATAATTATCCGTACGCAAACCGTGTTTATACTTTATTAAAAAATAGACAGCCAGTAGCTAAAGGTTCCAATCAATAAAATACCAAACTTTTAAATTAGAATATTAAAAGCTTATTTTAACAGTCCCCCCTGTGTATGAAGTGGCACATTGGTTAGATACACTATAGGAAGGCATGAGATTACATTGCGTAGTTTCCATGTGTAGGTGTGATTTAAAAAAAAAAATTAAATAATTGAAGTATTCTGAAGTCAGGGGAGGAGCGAGAGCCGTAGCCATTCTGTTGGGGTTAAGCTATCGCGCAGCCACAGTGGAGATCAGGGAATACAGCTGCCCCCAAAACAGCTTCGGGGCTTGACCTCTGTTCAGCAGCAGATCTGAGCTGAGAAATGATGGTAGGGCAATCCACTTCCAGACTCAGTAATAAAAGACGGGTGTGCAAATTATTTTCGTTATGTTTGGTGTATATCCAGAAAAACAGCATTTATATTAACAACATTCTCTACTCACACACGTGTTGTGAACCTCCTGCGGTTACAAAGCAACATCAGGAAAACAAGGAGTGAAAGACACGTTGTCCTGTCAGCAAAACTCATTGAATTGAGAGGATTACTGTTAATTTCATGAGCGCACTTTGCTTTTTAAACTAAGTTACCAGCTGCACTGCTATAGTTCCCTAGCACAATATGAACCAAGAAATGTATAGACCTTTTTCTCAGCAACTTCCTCGCCCTCTGTGAAACTGATCCATTATCTCGCATCCTGAATGCAAGTGCTTGATCAGAGCTTCCCCAGCTCCGATTTCACTCTGTAAGAGCTGCAGATAGAACATAGGGGGATGCTCAGGAGTCGATCCTTCCATAGGAAGAAAACACTGTGGGAAGAAAGGAAGATCAGTCAACACCAATGCCCAGCAGCATTTGTCCTTCATGCAAAAGGAGGTTTGGGTAGTTTAACATTCGTGGCTCTCTAGGTCCCTTTATTCTGTCTCTCTTAGTTATTATAAGGCAGTTACACAGCACGATAAAGAAGAAAAATTACATGTATCTTGTATAGGGGAGATTTTTCCACACAGGTCTGTTTTTCTGGATAGCAGCAATTCTTGTGTAGGTTGGCAGCAACTTTGACTAATGTCAGTTTTCTTCAGGGAGAGATCACGTGTGTTCCATCCAAGCTTCTGAACTTTGTCAGGCCAGTAAATTCTGAGGCCGCAGTAGTGCTTGATGGGATTAGGGATCTGCCTTTTATTGTGACTATCCCTAACAATCTTCCTGGCTCGACAAGCTCTCTACTTAATTGTGACTGTGATACAGTAGGCCCCAACCTCCATAGTTAAGTTAACCTTTTTAAGTACTTACTTCTTTCTCTCAGCCCCTGCCCAAAGCTGCGGTAGACATGAATCAGTGCCCAAAACAAAACAGACTTTATTGCAACAGAAATGCAAGAGCCGGTAATGAAAGCAGCTTCCAGAGTGTAAGAACTCCCTTTGCCCCATTCCCTTATCACCTGCAGGAAAATGGAGACATACAACAATCAATACCTAGTGCCACAACACCCCGAAGCCATAAAATGCAATCAGCCACTAAATTTCTGAAAGAAGTCACTAGATAGTAATTGGGGGGGGGAACGGGTCAGTTTTAAACCATCTTACTTTCCCGACTGCATGATTCCCTGGCTGCGCACTGACTCTAGCTAAATGCATTATACCTTCTGATCTCTGCATCAGTGAAGTCGTATGAAAACAGTATTGTGCCTAGACTGAAAAAAACAATTAAGGAAACCAGACTTCATCTTACATCTCAGTCTCTTTCCACTGTAAAATACAGAATGAAGTTATGTTCCCTGGCTGTCATTGTACTGTTACTGTCACGCATGTCCAGGGCCGGCTTCATGATCCCATTTTCATTCACGGCTAGTCTGTTACTGTGCTTACGACGTTAGTAATTGCCTAACCCGTGCTTTTTTGAGGAGTCTGGCACAGAGAAAATGGCAACTTCTAACTAAAAGCAACAACATTAATATCCTACAGCTATCTTTTCCCCCTTCCTGCAGGTTTGAGTCACTGCCCCAGCAGGCCTAGTGATTATCAGGATGAGTTTAAAAAGCCACAGTTCTGACTGCTTTAATTGAACAAACCCAATGGTGTGTATCCCAAACCAAGGCAGGTTATGGATGTCCTGGCCAATTTTGGTGCAGTTTGTTTGTCTATTAAGTTCTGTCAGTTTTCCCGTTTACGCTGCAGAGGGTTGTTAAGCAGCTGCTATACAGAGTCAATCTAGCAGCAATTAATGGTAAGTGCAGTTTATTTGTCTGTAGTCAGACAAACGATGCTAAAAAGTATTGGAGAAGTGACTGTTACAGATCCCTCTAGCACAGAGGAGTATTGCATTGCATGTCCATGCCCCCATTTGCTGGGCACTCCTGCGTGTTCGTTGTTGCCATGCAAAAAGGTAAGGAGACCTAGCTATTTTCAAGTTATGTTACTCTTATGTCAGAAGCCACCACCTGTACTTTTCTTCCTAACTGCGACACAAGTAAAGCATAGCCACCAAAGACGGTGTGAGGTCCTTCTGTGCTTTGCCAGTGAATAATTAGAAGAGTTTGACTTGACTGCATACTTTAATAAATAGAACCCCAAGGACTTGGATGACTGCAGCCACCGGACTTTTATCAATATCTGGAGACTATTTATGCGAAGTATGAGAAACACTGGCTGCTGTCAGCATTCCAGCCCTTCCCACGATGAGCAATCTGCTTTACCCTTCTTCTTCCTTACCTCCTTTCACACTTGTGTTGTGGGAGGTGCTGGCGTGCCCCAGTGGTAAGTGCTTTATCATTAGTATAGCGCCAAAAAAATGCCTAACACTGCAGTTTGTTGGGCTTGCGCTGTTTCTTGTTTTGGCTACATCAAGATCGAGAGCTGGGGGTGCTGCCTAAGAAATTCTTTAAAATATAATGACTTGAGGCCCTGCAGATAGCCAAATGCTCTGGCACCACTTGAGACTTTTTGTGAAGGTGGGGAGGCATTTCTGAGGGGCTGTATATCTTGTACTAGAAGATTCTGTTCCATCTTTCCCTAATCATTCCAGACACTTTGCCAGTTGCAGAGAATTCTAGGGCCTCTCCCTCTAACTAATCAGTTCAAGAACAATTTGACATGGTTCCTGTCTGAAAAGTTGTTCATGAAGAGGTAGGACGTGCCTGCTGCTCTCATTGATTCTAACAGGAGCTGCAACGAAGGGGTACGCTCAGGAATGAGGCACCATGTTTTGGGCCCAAGGATCCAGTAACGAAGAGGAGGCCTCCAGCCTTGCGCCCCATTATTGACCAAGTAAGTTTGATGAATTACCGTGTAAAGCAGGTAGATGAGATAAGCTACTTCAGGTACATTCTGACTCATAAAAATCCACACTAGAGGTTTCAGTTCTTTTAAAATCTGTAAAATAAGATAGAGAGCTTTGTAATTCATTGCTATATACTCTATAAAGGCTATATAGAGTTGATTTTTCAAGAGCTTTTCAAGTGTTGGTCTAGCCGGGTTCTCAGTTGTAACTCTGCTCTCCACTTGCCTTCTCTACCTGTGGTTTTTTAGCAGGAAATACGGTCTGTTTTCCACTGAGCTGGGCCAGGAGCAATGTTGGGGAAATCAGAACTGGTGGTTTCAGGGGCACATCCTGACAGCTGTGCGTGATTTGAGCCATCTCGGCATCCTCTTGAGCTCTGCCTTCCAATACTTACAGTACCACTCCCAGCTAGCTTAAATGGAGAAGCGGCTGACTCTTCTGAGTTGCATCTAAGATGATGTACTTTTTCTTCGGGTACGCTCAGATTTTTCTCTAACAGATTAGTATTTTCATAGCTAACAGACTGAAAGCGCTCTGTGACTTTTTTTCCCCACCTTTGTTTCTACTACAGAGAAGTAAAGTCACCGAGAACTAAAATGTGGGAGAAGCAAGAGGATTTAACTGTCAGAAAAACTTTGTTTCACAATTAACCTTGGGACTTGGGAAAGAAGAACGGAGGGACTGCTTTCCAGCAGGTAGCAACTTTCAGCAGTCCCGAACTGGGAGGGCAGGTCTGAGCAAATGAAAGAAAAACAGCTGAGTCACTGGGAAGGAAAGCAGTGACTGCGCCAATGCTATGGTAAGATTTGATGCATCTCATCAACTACAGAGCCCCCCCCCAAAACCAATACTGACCCTTCTGCAATGGTCAATATATCAACCTCGACAAAAGCATTAAGGGAATTGTCCCTCTCCTAAGGGAGTGTGTCTGTTCTCTGCCACCTCTACTATTGTCTCCATTTTCTGTGGTACTGCATAGTGTTCCTCTTATCCTAAGACCAAAAAGGAAAGGAAACCAAAGGCTAAGAAACAAGGAGGGGGAAAGAGAATTAGTAATTAATGGGAGAAAAGAGAGAAAATAAATAATGGAGATAGCAAAAATAAATCCACTAAGTAAATGGGAGAGCATGTATATAAAGAGGAGGAAAATAATGAATAATCCCCTTGTGAAATGGCATGCGCATCAACCCAGAAATAAGGGAGCAGCATGAGGTTTAGCTGTGCTTTCAGACGCTGCGGTTACCAGAGAGGACTGTGTATGAGGCGTTGCCAAATTTTCCCTTCAATTATGCTTATACTTTCTGGTGGATTATGTATGTCTCCATACCTTTCTTACATAACAACCTCGTAGCAGGTGCAGTTTCTGAGAGCACTAAAGAAGACAATGATACGTGTTTCTCTACTGCTGCATCACCTGTCAGAAGCTGATTGTGAAAAACTTGTCTGAACAGGGTAAGGAAAAGGAGTTCCTATTGTGACCCCTCTGTCAATCTGCCTACATGCTCTAGCCTAAGACAGAGTCATTTTTACCTTGGATGCAAAGCTACCAGACTCTCATGAAATGTATCCACCTTTTCTAAGCTGCTGTTGCCCTGCAGTCCTGCCAGTTACTGAATACAGCACTAATCTTTTTTCATTAATTTTACATTTGCTATTTCTTAGTCAGACAAGAAGCTGTTAACTTCTTCCAGTAGAGAAGTCAGAAATGTACCTAGACTGGGTAAAAAGTAGCTTTCGTGTAGTTCTAACATAGGCAGTTTTGAGCAAAGGGCAAGAATATGTACTTAACCCTAGGACATTTACTATTACTAGTTGAACTATTAAGAAACACGTTTGCTATTGATGAAAGCATAAGGAATATCATGTGTGTTAAGACATGAGACCATCTAACCGAAGCGCCTCTTTCTTTTCTTAAAAGAAACAGTGCTTTTTTCAATGCCTAAAGGCAAATCAAGGAGAAGCAAAGAACTCGTCATCTGTGAAGGGCAACTGGTCAGATCAACATTGTTTCTGACGGTGAGGGAAAAGCAGCTGAAAGGTTTACACTTCTAATCCTAGTAGGAAAACAGACATGGTTCTGATTGCTCCCTTCTTCCACACCTGCTACAATTTAACTGAAAGCAAAGCTCCAGTGCCTCACAAAGGTACGTAAGGAGCTCCTGTGAGGAAACCAAGCTATAATGTCCCTGTCTGCATTCCTGAGTGTCACACTCGCAGTTAGTCCTGTCTCCGTTTTTCCCTGCTGGATAGCTGTCAGTGGCCACAACACTCCAAAGTCCAGGAGAAAGGCGACTCTGTGCAACTATTCACCTGAAGTTACTAAAGTATTTTAAAAGCACAGTGCTGTGTGCTAGCTCTGTTTTTAGCAAGGAAAGTGATCAAAACACGTGGAAAGCTGTATGTCAGCTGTCAGGAATTTGTCTGAATGGCTAAATCAAACACCCAAGGAGACTAAAAAAACCAACAAACCCAAAACCCCCTAAACTCCTTCCTGGTAATAAAAGACTCGCATATCTGATGTACTTTGGCCCTGATTCTGCAATCCTTCTGAGCCCTCAGAGGAAGTTCAGTCTGACTGACATGAAAAACTACACTTCAAGTTCACAGACCCTTATGTTAACCTGAAAACTGTCACTCACCTTTAAAGCAGCTGCCCCAATAAAGGGCCACTCATCTTTTTGGTGTGGTTTCCTAAGGACATAAGGCCTATGCAGTCTCTCTGTGTCTGTATATCCATCTCCATAATAATTTGGAGGACTGTTGCCAGTTTCACCTAACCTTGTCAGAGAGGTACAAATATTGAAGATAGTGTGATCCTATAGGTTTCATTAAAGTAGGTGATCAAGGACTGAGAATAAAACAATGTCCCTCAGAAAGGAATAATGATAGTGTGACATTGTTTCATCCTGTATGCTCAGTTGAGAGACACAGATTTATAAGAAACCTGACTTCCTTATTGTTGGTGCTCTTGTTTTCCGCTGGGATCCATTCTGGCTCCCTTCCCCTTAGCAGTATTATGTAGAATGGGATGGCTGTGACTTCCCAGACTGTGACAATTGCTCGGGTGAGAACTTGTACACAACTCTCACAAGTTGACTATCCTTGCTAGTGTCGCTGTTAGCTTAACACTTACTGCGATGATGCTAATGGTCACCTTCAGGCAGGCCCAAAGAACCCCTATTGCTGAGATGATGTTATGGATAAGGGTGATCTCGTGCAGGCTTATCAGCAGAACACACAAGCAGAGCTGAAAGAGAAGAGGCAAAGATTTGGTAAAATTATTAGTTTGAGACCATACAGCCCACCAAAAAATATTTGACACAAACTCCCAGCAACAGTAAGTTGGGCACAGGTCTAAAGGCTAAATTTTTTCTTCAGAAACTGAGAGACAGTACGAAACGGGAAACGAGGACAGACGTACTTCCCTGTGTGGCATATGAGCAACAGCAAAGAACAGCGAAGGCAGTAAGGTGTGCTCCAGATAAAGCATAAGGTAATACAGTAGTAAAGTAAGAATGAAGGGTAGTGTACAGAAGTACAAACTCTTTCTAAACAGATCTTGGGCTCACTTATCAGTAACCGCAGGTTGCTGTCTCACCCCGATTGCCCTGCTAGGTCAGGCTCCTCTCTCCCACCCCAGTATCATTTTCTCAAATGTAGGAGACAGCTAAAATGGCTGGAAAGCAAGAGACTGTAGGCTGAGATGTTGTGCAGTGATAATCTTTCTTATTTTAGACGGCCATGTTGGGTTGGAGCCTCTGGATGCAATTTTTTTTATGGACAAACTTTCCAAAAATAAGTTTGAGTTCTCCTTTTGGGCCGGACAATGATAAAACCTATGTTAATTCATTTTTATGGACTTTAACTAAGCTTCCCTATAGCAAACACCTGGAGAGATGACCATTATTAAGCTAATCTTATCTGAAAGGTAAGATACAGGTAGGATGGCTCTAGGCAGTTAATAGTTCAGCTCAGCTAGTCTAATTCTAAGATATTCTCAATAGGAGGGAAAACAGGGAACCCAGGGGGAGAGAGTTCTATACCTGCGCCTGAAGATCAAAGGTCAACATGGAAAAACAGAGGTTCAGCATGAAGTATTGTGACTGTAGGCTTTCTAGAGCACCACCCACTCGAAAGGCCATCATGCCTTGACTCTGAATGAGGATGATGGCACAGATCACGTCAAAGGAGCCAACCAAGAGGATCAGAATGAAGCGGGCCTGATGGGAAAGAGAAATAAGGATGTGACTGGCCATGCCAAAACAGGGACAGTCTTTAACCTTACATCTTCTAACTGGAAATAAAAGAATAAAGGAGTAAGGAGAACCAGGCTGCCTATTAATAGCATTTTAAATAGGCAATAATTAAAGATGACAGTTTGCCACACCGTTAAGCGGCAAAGATCAGGCCATGATTTCTGCCATTTGTTGCAACCACTTGGTAATAACTGTAAACTCCCATTGGCTATTTCGGTTTACGTTACCCTCAAGGTAGTAGTTTTACAACTGTTAAGAGAAACATAACCTTTATACTCCCTGTGGTATCACGACGACTTTTAGCAAGGTTTTGTTTGAGGTTTTATCATACAGTTTGAAGAAACAGCTTTCTTTGACAGAGACTGGCTCTAAACTTCCTGTGTGGCACAAACCAACCGGTAAGAGTCTTCCCCGTTGATTTCAGTGGGGACAGCGGGTTATTCTGAATGCCGTACTTACTGAATTTCAGAAAACATTGGTTTGTATCCACAACTTTGCTGGCATTCACACTAAATGTCTGCTGCTTTAAAGATGGCTGAAGTGGCAAAACGTCCTTCATAATTACATTGATATAAGAATATTTATACTAGTATGCCTTATTCTGGCTCAGAAATTTTGCTCAGGAAGCAGGAGTTACTTTTGTAGTAGTAAAAAATAGTCCTTAACAGTACATCATCTACACCAGGCTTTACTTTGAGGTTCTTGTTTAATATATAAACTGATGACTGGGATGCATACCTTAAAGTAATTTGCATGCCTGTTCCTTATTGACCCTAACAACCTGGTTTGTTTACCTAAATGTACAATTGATATGTAAATTGAATAGGCAAATTCTGCTTTGCTGCATCTTCCTAGCTCGGTTGCCATGTCTTCTCTCAAAGAATAATTTTTGGATGACTTCACAGCAAGGCACTGCCTTCTCACATTTGTGATAAATGTGCGGCCACAAAAGGGGAGGATTTCTGAGAAGCACGGCAAGCGGAAGTTTAACTACAAATCTGACTATCGCATAGAATACAATCCTTGTATTAAATTTTATTGTTACGAAATGCAAACAAGATAATCTGGAATGGCAGTATCTCCCCTAGCACATTGTATCTCTTTGTTTCCTTGCAGCAGGTTACCATAACTCTCTTAAAAACACACGGCTGCGTTTATGGAGCAGCGGGGCTAATGGCTCTGTCCTTGCCTAGAGACTTGAGATTCCAGTTCTGTTTGTAGGTTAGATTGATGTGACTTTAGGCCAGTCGTTTTATAGACGGAAATCTGAAGCAGAAGTAGGGTATCTTCTGCAGTAATCCTGTGTAAGTAAAATTCTTTGATATTTATGTTATTTTCAGATACTGCCAAAAAGAAACCCACAGAATAGCTCAGAGAAACAGATTTGTGATTGTGGAGGTGCACATTTTGTCATTCAATGGCAGGAATAATTCAGCCTGATTTTTTTCTCTGTTACCAGTGCCCTTATCACAGATGTCTTGCCTTTCTAAGATTTTCAAATCCAAGATGTGGAGAAAAGCAAAGTTAATTAAAGCCAGGAGACTAACCAGGAGTTTTGGCTTTTGCTCAGCAGAGAGAACTGTGAAGTTGACGATGGAACGAAACATCACTAGCAGGATGGAAAGAACAAAGACGATGAGCTCCTGGCGATTCTCCTGCAGGATTCCTCTGGTCACATAGTATACACAGAACACTGGGAAGGAGAAGGAAAGGTCGGTTACCAGGTGAACACAGATTGCACGTGCTCCAATTTTTCAATATGCTTGATCCAGGTGACAAAATGGAAGTGTCAAGACTGTGTAACTTAGGCTCCTCAGTCAAGAGCGTATCTTTATGCTTACCAAGGGGCCCGAATCAGGTACTTAACATGAGTACTCCTCCCTGTGTTTAGCACACAAGAAATGAAACAATTTGTTAGATTTTTAAATTATTTGCAAAGTAACACTTTGAAAATGGCAACATATTAGCTACCCAAATTAATTGGCAGCTGTGCTATGTTATTCTGTTAATACTATATTGAACACTATGTTGAATAGTATATTTGAACTAAATGAAGCAACACCATTTTTATTAAAGAACTGAAATTACATAATCTTCCCAGTGAGAATAATTCAAGTGACTAACAAGGAATTTACTGCTCATACACATACCTTTACCGTATTGTTTGTGTGGTTCTGACCACTACAAATGGCTTGTGTGTTGAATCGGACTTAGACTGGATTCCTAACAGTTTATTTTTGTTGTGCAAATGTTCAAGCACCCCACCCCGCAAACTATTGTCCAGAAAAGAACCGTCTTGGGAAAGTTCTGAGTCATGTTTTTATAAAATACATCAAAACCCAGCACTCAACACCACAGTTAGCTGTCACTGGTGAACTCTACACATCTGTTTTGACAAAGCTTAGATAAGGAAAAGGCTTTCCTTTCATAAAAACAGGAATCGGTGCTTTGTTCTTATGTAGGATGCTCCCACAAACACTAGTTAATTCTTACCATAGACAAAGTAACAATAGATTTATTCTTCCAGAGGGTTACTTCCTGGATTCCGCACATCAAATAATCTAGTTTTGCTAGGTTGGGACATGGGGACAAAGTGTCATAGAAGTTTTCAAAGTAACATAATAACTTCAGTCTCTCTAAACAAACCTCCTAGGGAATGAACTTCCTTCTTCACTTTTATTAACGGTCATTGAGAAAACTGAAAACGATTGGCAAATTACAGAGTGAATCATGCAATTTTTTTGCATGCTTATGACCCGAGGAAGACCTGAGAGACTTAAGACAGTATTTCCTTGTTTTGCAAATTCAGCTGCTAAATCAGAAGAAGTCTGTACGAACAATTTGAAAACAAACTTTTTTCTGAGCATTAAGATTTTTGCAGAGAGACCGTATGCACATTTCTGAAATAAAGGCCATCCCCTTGTTTTTGGCAAGTGAACATTTTTCAACAAATTAAAACCCAAACCCTCTTTAAAGTAAATATCCCTAGTGCTGAATCCAAGAGATTGTTACAGCAGAGCATCTATTTTTCTTTAAAGAACTATTATCAGTTCTGTCAGTCTTTGTCTAACCTATAGGAAACGTGTGGTTTTGGCATGCTTATGGAGGTTAGCTTACACATCTTAAAATCTCAAGGTAAGCCAATCATGGTTTTAACATGTTCCTTGAATGATGTTATCTGACTAACATGGTGAAACAACCACCGTTGTTTACATTAAAACTTTGAAATATGAAGTAACGTGTTAAAAATAAGACACTATTTTTCCTGATTTAAACCAGAGGGTTGAGAGAGGCGTGCACTTCTTCCTGTGTGTGTGTTGCAGCGTAGAATACTAATTAGTATCAACAGAAGGTAGGAAGGGGGAAAATAGATTAGCAAGCGTGCTTTCAACTTCCCCGTCACATCATGTGATTCATTTCGTTTATTATGAAGGTTCTTCATTTTTCTCTGAAAGCACAAAACAGCGGTTGCTAACAAAACCAGTGTGACAGATCGGAGGCACCGGTGGTCTGTTCTAACATTGCGATTTTTGTTGGTATGCTGAGTCCTGTGTGAAAAGCTGCTAATCAAACCGGAATTTTGGAATAAAACTATTGTTTGGATGTGTCTAATTATAGAATCTGGAACAAATCTATTGTCTTTGTTCCCTCTGGGTGAAAGCATGAAAGCTGGAAAGCAATGACTGCTTATGATGAGCGTGTCCTTCTCGTGCAGAAGGTGTTACGCCCAGAGTCTATTCTTTTCTACACTGTTTTGGTCAGCGAGCCAACAACCAAAACCTGCTAAAGCCACTGAAGAGGACTTCCTAAAATACTTATAGTTGTGTTTATTTCCATGTTAAGTTTCATTTCTATTTAATACAAATGGACCCAGGAATATGAACACAGGTTTCTATTGAAGTTCTAATTGGAAATATCCAAGGAAGTTTGGATTTTGCTTCCAGCAGGGCAAAAATTACTAGACAAAAAAAAAAAAAAAAGAGAGCTTTAAAACAAATGAGGTCCTTATTTTCTTTTATTAAAATACTTCAGGTGAAGCAACATCCTTGCAGGAACTTAACACAGAGAGATGACTTAACATTTTTTTGTTTCAGATCAAACTGTGTGTGTTTGGTTTCTTGCAATGCGAGAAGGTGCCTTGAAACCAAGTACAACTCAGGTGTAAGCATGGCTCATGTCGGGAGATGTGCGTTCTATGACGAGCCTTGGAGTGCGGACACCTCTGAACTCCCCAGGGTATTACGGCACAGATGTTAAAAAGGGAAATGGTAAGCTCTTTCTGGCATAGCTGAACATTCAGTGTATCTCACAGAAAGTGACAGCTGTCTGAAAGCAAAGTCATCTGCCTAATGAAACACCAGTAGGAAAGACAATTATAGCAAAACTTCCTAAAATCCGAGTATTTTTTCACACTATTCACAGATGAATGTATTCTGGATGATACCGTATCTATTACTGATCCTTTCCCTAAAACGCTACTGGAAAAAGCAACAATGGCAAAAGCATCTGGCTCGTTAGCGCTAAACTAGCAGAAGATTCTGTGTATAACACACCGGGCCAAATGGAGTGAAATAAGAAACTTCAGTTGCTGCTTAATTACCACAAAGCATAATTGTTTTAAAATACAAACGGTATGTTTCTTACCAACTCCAACTAACTGAATAAGAGAAATGGTGAAATCTTCCTCAGTTTGTTGAACGAGCGTCTCTATGGTTAGCCCTATGACACTTAGCAGAGACAAAATAGTGACACAGAAGTAGATCTTCACAGGAAATGATAGCTCTGAACAAGGTTTTATCTGCAAAGGAAGAAAACTTTTAAACACGTAATGCAGTATAAACTAATTGCTGTTCCTAAGAAACGCAGTAGAGCATGTTGGCTAAATGACACAAGTGCAGGGTTTCCTTGGAAAAAGGAAGAGAAACCCTTTATAATTGAATCGAAACTCCAAAACTGCTGAGGAAGGGAGAACTCCAACTTTATTTCGGAATTAATCTCAGCCTAGATTTTTCTGGTTTATACCTACAGACTGCCTTCTGCTTTTCTCAGTGCCTCCCAAGGGCCATGGGGTTACAATTTCATCTCCCGAAATCAAGATTGCCAATGCCCATGTGCACACCTATCAAAACATAGCGATGCTCAGCAAGTAACTTTTTCCCAGTACCCCGTATCAAGATTTTTAGTTTTAGAAAATCATAAAGAAAGGTTCACAGTTCTGAGCAACGTGCAAAGGATTTGAGTGAGAGATGTTTCTTCTGTTCATCCCAGGCAGTCTAAGTCACGGAGACAGATAAACTGCACCACGGCAGCAAAAATCACTTTACTTTCCTGTGATGGTGGCAGCAAGGAAAAAAAGCTTCATCGAGAGGCACATGGAACTGGAGAGTCACCCAGAGGTAGGGCTGAGCTATGGCACTGTCGCTACAGCGCAGCTTCGGATTGCTGCGCTTTTAATACCTATTATAGAATAGAATCATAGAATCATTTAGGTTGGAAGAGACCTTTAAGATCATCGAGTCCAACCGTTAACCCAGCACTGCCAAGGCCACCACTAACCCATGTCCCCAAGCACCACATCTACACGGCTTTTCAATCCCTCCAGGGATGGGGACTCCACCACTGCCCTGGGCAGCCTGTGCCAGGGCCTGACAGCCCTTTCGGGGAAGAAATGGTTCCCAAGATCCAACCTAAACCTCCCCTGGTGCAACTTGAGGCCGTTTCCTCTTGTCCTGTCGCCTGTTCCTTGGGAGAAGAGACCGACCCCCCCTGGCTCCAACCTCCTTTCAGGGAGTTGCAGAGAGCGAGAAGGTCTCCCCTCAGCCTCCTTTTCTCCAGGCCAAACCCCTCCAGGTCCCTCAGCCGCTCCTCACAGCACTTGTGCTCCAGACCCTTCCCCAGCTCCGCTGCCCGTCTCTGGACATGCTCCCTGTTGGTTATGTTACCCGTAATTTCTGTATATGCAGGAGGTTTTGAGGAATTACATCTTCGCTATTTGAAAACAGTTTTATTTAAGCACAACCAGGGATTTGAAAACCACGGAGCGCTCGCACGGCCGCCCTGCCTGAAGGGAGGCACCGACAGCCCGGCGGCCGTTGGGGAACGCGGTTCCGAAGGGGCACCTCGGGCACAAATCCGGTTTGCTCTCGCGTTCCCGACTTCTTTTGGAGCCGCAGCGGGAACCGGGGAAAGCAAAAAGCCCTTCGCGGAGCAGCCGGCCCGGGAAAGGGGCGCCCGGGGCGGGGCCGCCGGTCTCGGCGGGGCGCGGGCGGTAAGTGTACTCACGGGGCCGCAGGGCGTGGGGATGAGCTGCCGGTGCCGGGGGGTGAGGTTCGGCAGCGGGGGGGCCGCGGCGCCGCTGGAGGGGGAGAGAAGGGGGAACCGTTACCGGCACCGGGCCCAGCCCGCGGGCGGGGCCCCGCGCGCCCGCAGTGACGACTTCCTGCCCCCCCGGATGGGCCGTACCAACCCATGGCGGGGGCGGGGGGGCGGCCCAGGCCCCTCCCCTCCCCGGCCCACACCCCCCCGGGTAACGAGGCGGGGGAGCGCGGAGAGCCGCCCCCCGCTCAGCGCTTGGTTCCGCCCGGCCTCCCTCCCTCCCCGATGGCGCCAAGCGCTGCGGGCTCTCGCCGCTACCTGTCGTCGGCGCCCTCCATGGCCGCTCCGGCGCCGTCCCCCTCCGGTAACGGTACCTACATGGCTGCAGCGGCCGCGCGCGGGTTCCGGGCAGCGCCCGCACTTCCGGGGCAGGCCGGGCGGCCCGCACGTCACTTCCCCGTCCCGGGCGGGAAGCGCCGCCGGAGGGCGGCGGGGCCGCGGCGCTCCCTCCCTCCCGCCGCCCGTCCCCCCGCGCTTGCGGCCTGCGCCCTCTCCTCCGCCCCGGGGTTGCCCCTTGCGCTGCCGAGCGCCCGCTGCCCTCCTCGGGTGGAGGGGCCGCGTCGGACGGTGCGACAGAGGAGGGCGGCCGGCAGTTCCCGCCCGGCCCGGTGGAGGGGCCGGCCTTGAGTGAAGCGCCTGCCGGGGCTTTGTGGGGCTTTAACCGACTGTTGCCCGGAGCTGCGTCCCCTGTAACCCCCCTTTCCTTGGGTTGTCTTTTTTGTTATTTGTCTCTTTTTTTTTTCCCCCCGTGAAACGGCCTCCCGGCGCCCGCCCGCGGTGACAGGGAAACAAACGGCTGCGGTGACAAAGGGGCGCAGGCCCGTCTCCGCCGAGGCACCTCCCTCCCTGGGGAAGGGCCGCCGCGGGCGAGGCGCTGTGCCCGCCCGGGGCCGTTGCCTGAGCAGAGCTGGCTCCCGGGGCCGGCCGGGCGGAGGGAAGGCGCCCGGCCCATCCCGCCCACAGCCGCTCTGGGCGGCGGCCGCTGGGCCGCGGGGGCGGTGCGCGGCGTGGCCCCGCCTCGCCTGCCCGAGGCGGCGGGGGCAGCCCCGGCCCGCTGCTCCGCTCCGGGGGCGGCTGCAGCGCGGGAAGGCGAAGCCCGGTTTGACCGGGAGCCGCGGGAGCGCCTCGGCAGCGGGCGGCTGCGTGCTCGGGAGCCCCCAGGTGCTGGCCGCGATGCGCTGACCGGCTCTCGGGAGGGGCCGTCGGCGGCCGCGCTCTGCTGGCGCCGAGGCAGCGGAAGGTCCGAAGCCCGCTGCCCGAAAGCGCTCGGCGCGTAGGTGCTGCCTCGGCCGCGGCGCGCCCGGAGGAGGGAGATGGCCGTGCTACCTCCCGCGGTGCCGGGTGGCAGCGCCGGGGCCCTCGGGAAAGTCCCTGAGCCGGGTCGGAGAGGACGCGGTACAGCTCTGCTCCCCCGCGGGTCTCCGAGCCTCGGCGGGGAGGGCAGCCCCGGTCCCGCCGCCTCCCCTGGGCGTGGGGCGCTGGCTCGGCCCCGAGGTGCCGCGGGCAAGCGCAGGCACGTGCTGGGTTTGCCTCCGTGGTAGCCGGTCCTGAGAGAGGAGGGAACATCTTGGGACTGGGCGACCAGCAGTAGAGCTGAAGTGCAAGAAAGTACTAAGCTATTTCAGTCTTTGGGCATCTTCTTCTCTGTATAGGAGATGTTAATAGCTTTGCGATTGCATTTACGGTCTGTGTTTGTAAACATCTTGGGTGCTCTCGTTATCGTTTAGCGAAGCAGTGTCAATATTTACAGGTTACTTGGGATGCTGAACTCTGTGCGTCCGTTGTATTGGAAGCAATGCTTGGGTGACCTGTGTTGCATCGCAGCAGGTTAAGAGATACGCACACCAAGCCCCTGTGTTTCCACTATATCAGATTAGTCTTAGTTTCTCTAACGCTTGCAACATTTTTGAGCTTTTATTTTTTTGTGCACAGCGTAAAGCTGACTTTATAGAGTTCTTTGTGGATATTGTCAAAAGAAAGTCTCTGTCTTTGTATATAGGTACTAACAAGTGGTCAGAAAAACTGTAGCAATGGCTTTTTGCCTTCCCTGTTAGATGGTGGTCATTCCGAAGTGTAGAGCGCTTCCAGTCTTAGGCAAATGAATGCAGTAAGAAATGGCGTCATACACGTAATGGTGATTGTCAGAATCGGCTTAGCTGTTTAAGAAATAATTAGAGCTTCTGACCACAAGGTACCAGTTTTGAGGTCAGCTGCATCGCAAAAGAGTTTTGTATTAGATTTGTTGGAGTACCTGATAGGTGCTTGCCGATGAATATATTTCAATCAGAAAAAATATTTAGCGTGCTCTGCGGAAGAATCGTGAAGGACTCTGTGTGTAACCGGGGTTGCAATAGATGGTTAAAAACACAGAATCTGTAGTGCTGGGAATGCTGTGCTTTATTTTCATGATAAATCTTGTCTTGTTATAGGATGTGTAGTTTTTAAAAGACACTGTATTTCCTCTTTCACTTGACTGCTTTGTGTCTTGTTGCGGTATGTGTTATCTTTAAATAATTTTCTTCTTTCAGTTCTAAGGGCGGGCTCTGATTATATTAAACTCTGGCTATATTGTTGGCTTTTTATTTTTGACAATTGCTTTAAAATTAGGGTTAAACCTCCAGTTTCTCATGAAAAAAAGTCTAAGTGAATACTATTAAGAGTATTTTTGACGCGTGTCAGTGATAATCTCATTGAAACAATTTAATATCCAAGTTGGTTTTATCTCGTCTTTTGTTTTTTTATCAAATAGGCTGTGAAAGAACTCTTGATTTTCTCACTTTATGGTTACTTTCAGAGAAGATGACTAGGTGGTGGTGGGTGAAGACAGCCCAGTGGGATGCCCTTATCTAGTCTGTAGCTCTGCTGCAGAAAACTTCAGGCAAGGCCGGGTGTGGGGCATATGTCAGGGCCCTGCTACAACCTTGCCGAGCGCTTGCAACTGGATTTTCACCAGCTGCTTTACCCCTCGCATCTCGGCAGTTCTGGAGGAAGGGGGATGTGACACAGACCTCCCCTTCACCAGAGAAGGAAAACTCATTTTGCTCCCTGTTAAGTTGTGTTAGAAAATTGTACTGCTAGAAAACTTTACATGAGGTCAATTTCTTGGGTTTTTACTATCTTTCATTCATTTGACTTCAGCGTGGAATGTTACCGTTTCTTTGGAAAGCGTTTCTTATGAAACAACTAGCGCAAAAATGCGGGGTGTGTGTTCTTGTTAGCTTGTGTTGCTTCTGCATTTCATTTTTTTGCAAAACTTGGTGTTTCTTTTCTTCTGAGACCTGTAGAAAACAGTCCATGTAGACATACTGCTTTTACAGTGATGGGGTCAAACTGTACTGGTGTGAATTAAGTGTAGGTGATATGTATGGATTAAGAGGAGATGATGTGTACTAGTCCTGGTGTGGGTTAAGAGTGACCTTTCTCTGCAGCCTTAGAATTTCAGGGGGGAGCAGTTTCCCTGGTTTGATCTATTCCCTGTCCACAAAAACATTTGCTGTAGTTGGAGGGAGCAAAGGGGGTGCTGTTTATTTCAGCAGCTGTGAGCTGGTGCTAATTCACAATGTTCGTTAAGCTGTGACACCATTTCCACAAAAGCACTGTACAGACAGCTGTCATTTCTGTATATTCATGCAGGCTGCCTGGCAGCAAAATGATGTTTATTCCCATGGAGGCCCCTTGCACACAACAGAAAATAGTGTAAGCAATGTAGTAATCAAACCAAGTATGTTAAAAACAGAGGGGAGATTAATTTTTTTTTTAATTAAAACTAGATGCTAAAACCTACCTACAGGCAGGTAACGTCTTCATTTATTTTCTTCACTCTTAGAAGTCTTCTGAGAAAAGGTTTTTCTCTGCTTCTGTTTTAAGTTTGAAATGAATGTGTTTCTGATTAAATTTTGAACTACTCTGAGTAGAAAGGGAAAAGGAGTTTGAATGTAGGTAGTGTTATGAATATGATGTCTTAACAACTCCTCAATTTCTTAGGCTTTGAATTGGTAATTAACTACTTCTTGTAAATCAGAATTTGTTTGAGACTCTCAAAGCTTATACTTATTTTTTCCACCTTTAATACGACATTTTTATTGCTAACGTAGTTAAAAGTTGGAGAAGATATAAGGAAGAGTGTAAAATGCACTGCATGCTGTTTGTTCTTGGGAGCTGGAAGATCGAATGTTTGTGTGTAATCCAAGAGAAACAGTCTACCATCCGCTGCCACGTTTTCATCTATTGGTAAACATCAGCTGCTGGTTGGTCTTAAGGGAGGAAGACTGAATTAGTTCCAGATGGAGAACTCTTTCAGCCCATTTAAGGCTTTCCAGTTGATTTAAGACAGCAGGTCAGTAATTTAGAGGAGTAGTTTTGTTCTTATTTGCTGTTCTGCTTCCTGCCATGTGTGGAATCGGTGATATCAAATGTGATACCGCAGTGCTGCCGAGCGTGGGAGTTCCGTTGCGCTTAGTTGCTTTTGGTTTTAATTGAGTAGTATAAACAGAAAAAGTACTAACAAAGTTGTGATAACTAACCATTTTGAATGTAGAGGGGTATTTTTTTAAGACCTGAAAAAGGAGGAGGAGTCAAGAATCCGTTTTTCTTAACAAATTCTCTGAAGGAATGCGTATCTTCCTTCAAATTGGCCAGTTTTGTCTTAAACTGGGTTAACACAAGGATATGGTTTAACGCGAGCGTGTCGGAGGGTCTTGTGCCCCGGTGTGCCGCTAGCATGATTTCCTGGTAAAATGGAAAGAGGTAAGGGAATAGGGATGGAAACCTCTGTGTGTGGCTGGAATAGCAGAAATAGGGAACATGAGGAATGGAAAATTTCAGTGTAAAAGAGCTGCTGTTTAGGATACACGATATATTTAACTCTTTAGTACCTCTTTATGATTTATGTTGAGATGCCACATCGGACATTAAAAAAGCATGATGAAAATAGTGTATCCTATTCACCTGTTCACACGCTAACAAAATCGGGGCAGGTGCAGTAGCTCTTGTTACAACTCTTGTACTTTTGCTTGCTGTTGATGATTTCTTGTGCTGCCATTGTTTGATGCACTGTAGTACTATGATCTCATTTCAGACAGCTTTTCCAAGACGTCCAGTGATTAACTTCCCCCACAAGAATTACTTTTTAACTGTATAAGGTCCGCCATCTTGTCTATCCAGCAGATGTGCTTCTGGAGAAAAGTATTTCAGATTTAATTTCCCCTAGCGTGTGTGTGTCGAGGAGCAAAAGAGGTCCTGTCCCTCATTTCATTCTCATCTGATTCATCCTATTTTTTTTTTCTCATAAAACACAGACTGCAAAATAGAAAGCAATAAATCCGATAGTGTGTTTTAATGTTGCAGATAAGCTGCTCAGGTGCAATTTCTCTCTTTCTTAATACAGACTTTGAATCTGTTAGCATTATGATGCTAACTAACGTTACACGACTTGAAGAATAAAGGTCACAATGTGTTTTTTTATTCTCCTGCTCTTCTGCTGTAACTTTCCACATTTCATGTAATTTGTAAAAGGAGAAAGCTCTAGTTGCAAACTACTTAATGCCTTTTTCTGTCAGATCTTTTAAAAAGGCTTTAAGAATTATTGCAAGTACTAATATTGAATTGCAAGCTATAACAGTACTGCAGTGGCAAAATAACTAATGTTGCATTATTTACGAGTACTTAGAGAACAAGTCTGTCTGGAAAGCTCTTGGACATATTTTCCTACTTTGTTTACCTAGATCTCATAGCTACCAGAACTGTGTTTGATTACTGGAAGTTATAGTCCTTGATTATTGATTACTTACCTTGACTCGAGATGATAAGAGGTTAATTAGTACTAAGGGGACAGGGTCCTGTCTGGATTTTCTGGGTTGTGAAGATTTTTCTGTTGAGTGGTTATAAGAAGACCTTAGACTGAGATCAAAGAAACTGTAGAATCTTGAAGAGAGTTAATTACAATGGAAAAAAGCTGTGTTGACATGCCTTAGAAGAGAAAGAACTTAAAAATACATGAAGTCTTTTGTGTGTGCATGTGCTAGTTTAGAATAAAAAAAATCTCCCTTATCCAAGTTCTTAGTCCTTAATCTTGGTATCATGATATTAGGAGTACAAAATCCAGTCTGAAAGACAAGCTACAGAAGTCTTTTGATCTTTCGTAAACTGCAGGTGAAACATGATATCTTTGCTGCATTAGGGATTTAAAACCTCATTACGTTGAGAGCTACTTTTTTTTTTTTTAACGTCTTTCTCTTGTTTTTTCATTCTTAGGCAGAAAAAATGGAAGAGACCACATGAAGAAGCATGTGAAGTTTATTTTTACGCAAGACGTTATTTGGAGGACCAAGGACACGTTTTCAGGCCATGGGAGATGAAAGACTTAATCACATGATATTTTTGTTCCATCAAAGTGCTGTTCTGTGCTAAGTCAATGTTGGTTTTTATTAAGGACAAATATTAATTTCTTAATGTCAGCATGTCAACTGTGACAAGTGCTCAGACACTGGAGGAACCTAATCCTCCCCCCCTTGAAGAAAAGCCAAAGGGAAAATCACTATTTCATTTGAGTTCGCTCTTTGCAAACAGGAGTGAAAAATTTGTAATTGCTAGGAGTGATAGTGTACCGGAGGAGAATGTTCTGAAAATAACTATCACGGAGACTACAGTCATTGAGTCGGACCTGGGCATCTGGAATTCTCATGCTCTCATCTACCTCACTTTGTGGTTTTTCTTCAGCTTTTGCACTCTTTTTCTTAACAAATACATTCTGTCGTTACTGGAAGGAGAGCCCAGCATGCTAGGTAACCCTCCCTTTCTTTTACACTTTAATTCCAGTAAGATACTTGACAATACCAGATCCTCCTATATAAAGTTGAGGGACAAAATGGTTCGGCTGAAGTGAAAAGGACGTAGTTAGGAGATGTGGGGGTGGATCTCGGGGCTGGGAACTCATCAGTTGTGATCTCGACCTGTAAAGGGGCTTCTGACACTGTCCTTTCCTCCGCTTACTGAAAGGCAGCGTGAAACTTTGCTCATAGAGGAGCTGTAAGGTGGTGGCTGAGAACTAAGAGCTGGAAAGAAAAATATAAATTTTTGTTTCCTATGTTGGAGGGTAGTGTGGCTTTGTAAAAAAAATAAAATCTTGAGTCAGTTGTTGATAGTCTCCGGAGCTGTTAATCTTAACTTGTTTGTCTGTAGAAGTGCAAAAGTTGCCTTTGTGTGACCTCTGTTATCCAATGGGCTGCTTATTCCTTCCTTTTTTTTTTTTTTTTTAAGGGGGAAACAAAGGGCATTTCATCTGTGAACCAGATTTTATAGGTGTATGCCACCTTTGTTTTATTCTGCTGCCTTGCTGGTAGATGTAGAGTAAAGGGCTTTTGTGAGAATTCATAAAATCTAGCCAGTAATTGCCATGTTTAACTGCTAAAAGTACTACACATAAGTTGGTCTAAGAAATTTTCTTATGTTGCTTGATTCGTCATGTTCCCATCATCTTCTGATTTTTTTTTTTTTCCCCTCTCATCTTTCTTTAGGTGCTGTTCAAATGCTTTCAACCACCTTCATTGGCTGTATAAAAATGTTTGTTCCATGCTGCTTGTATCAGCACAAAACGCGCATCTCTTATCCACCCAATTTCATCATGATAATGCTGTTTGTTGGATTAATGAGGTAAATGGTTAAATATTTCCTAGAGATCTATCTAGTTGCTTCGCTGCATTCTTCTGAACAGAAGCTGTATTTTCACGGCTCTCTTCCTTTTCATTCTTGATTGGAAAGCGTTTGGAGTATTTGCCTTTACCCCCCCAAAAAATCACAGGATAATTTTATTTTTAGTTCCGATTGCTAAATGCTATGTTCACTTTTCCAGATGTCAATTTTTTGGCTTCCCATCACATTTAGCCTCTTTCAGAACATACTTCTCGTCTCTTTCCACTTACTTTCTTCCTGTCCTCTTCTGAGGCTGATGTTTGTTTAGTGTACTAGTATTTATTATGATGTTACTTTGTTCCCTCACCTTTTCCAGCAATTTGCCTCAAAAGTGACACAGGCTATTAATATTTATCTTTTAAAAAGTAAATATTTGCTGTGTGCTGGGATAGTATCAGTTTGTGGTCTAGGAGAGAATAACAATGTATTATTTGGTTTCCTCTACACTGCAAAAGTGAAAAAGGATAACAGGATTTCAATGACTTCAGAGTAGCTTTATCGTAATAACTGTGCCGTCCTGTTGTTTAATTTCATGGTTTAAAGTATGGTAAATATGTAGCATACCTAATTTACACTAAAGATGGGTAACTGTAAATGATAAAATTTCCTTGGTGAATTACTGTTTGTCAGCAGAATTTTACAAACTTTTTCAACGGAGCCTATTGAAAACTTCAGCTTAAAATGGTGTCATCTGAAGCTTGGTTAGAGTGCATTAAAAAGTAAACCTTGGTGTTTTCTGGAAGTCCACTGTACATCCTTAGAAATTGCACAGTTGCCCAAGCCTTCATTTGTTCTAAATAAATAATAACGTTTAAGCCAAAGCGGAAAGATCTGACACATTCCCCGTCGCAGGTGCTGAGGAGTAAAGGTGTGCAGCTGAGCGGTTCCTGCAGTTCCATCGAGCTACTCTGGTTTGATAACGTGATTGCCAGCTACACCTGTCCACATTCTTAGTTACTGCAGCTCAAATTTATAAACCCAGAGAAATTATAACCCAATTCTTTTTTTATGCTACATGTCTAAGAGTAGCTCTTAAAGCATTATTTTATTTTCTGCTTAATTTGTGTTTTTCTACTACAGATTTGCAACAGTAGTCTTGGGTCTTGTCAGCTTGAAAAATGTGGCAGTTTCATTTGCAGAAACTGTTAAAAGCTCTGCACCTATTTTTACTGTTATCATGTCTCGGATGATATTAGGGGAATACACTGGTGAGTACTTCACTGTTGAAATGTGATTTTTTTTGGTGTGTGTTTTGTGGTGTGTTTTGTTTTTCTTTTAATGGTACTGTCACTTAGTTGGCCGTGGACAAGGAAATTCCACCGAAATACAGTAAATGCAACTGGAAGAATCATTCTGTTTGAACACAATAAATAGAGTATATATAAGTAAAAAAGGATTTACTTTAACGCAGCTGTGTAAGGGCATTGTTGCTCTGAAGTTATTTTTCTGTCAAGAAAATATTATTGCAGCCTTAACTGAAGTTCAGTCCCCTTCTTATAAGGGCACCTTGCTGCTCAGAATTTAAAATTCTTGAATTTCTTCACTGTGTTCACTCTGTGATTAAAAAAAAAAACCAACAAAAAAACCCCACAAAAACCAAACAAACTGTCTTACCACAATATAATTTCTTCCAGTCCAGAATATAATTTCTTTGTGATTCCACTTGCAATTGCATGCTGTTTGCTTGAAGAGATTTTGCTTGTTACCAGCTATAAGGCACAGGAGTAACACAGGAGCTGTGTGTAGTTTGCTTTGTGATGCAAAATAGCAAAAGGCTGAAATAAGACAGAGGAAGAGGAGTAATTCAATCACAGAGTAGATATAATCACAGAGTAGTATAATTTTCTTCTGTCATTTGGTGAAAAAGATGAAATGTAAACAGTCATCAGTCCATTTTCTTTCCCCAAGGGAGGTACTTCTATCAGTGAGTGTATGCCCATATTGTTTTCAAGAGCACCCTGCTATTGTCCGAGATCTCACTTTAGAACATCTGTACTTTAAAATCCAGTCAAATAAGTTGCTCTTTCTTTCAACTAAAGAAGTTAAGGTGGAATTTAAACTTTCAAAAACTATAGTATCTGATATGTACGTTGGGAAGTACAGTAATTAAACTCAGATTTAAATTTTTCTTTTCATTTGCAGGATTGCTGGTTAATCTGTCTCTCATTCCTGTCATGGGTGGGCTGGCTCTATGTACAGCTACTGAAATCAGTTTCAACATTCTCGGTTTCTCGGCAGCTTTATCTACTAATATCATGGACTGGTAAGGCATAATGGTAGTTGCACGTGTGGAATAAAGGATTCCTGTTTATTGGTAGATTGAAAAAAAAAGTTGCTTGTAGTTGTTTTTGTACACTGCATCTAAATGTTGGTATTTAAAATTTATTTTTAAGAGAAGATACAGTTTATCATATCTGCTAGCATTAATGAGATTAAAAAATAGTACAACTCCGTTAGTCTAAAGGAGTTAGACCAAACTCCTTTCTGTAGTTGCATAGAAAACATTATCTACCCATCTAAGGGAAGCAACTGTCTGTCTCATGGATTGATTTATTTGTCCTGACTAAAATACAGATAAATGGTGTTGGTTTTTTTTCCAGTTTGCAAAATGTCTTTTCCAAAAAACTACTCAGCGGAGATAAATACAGATTTTCGTAAGTATTAAAAGTATTTCAGTTTTGATTATAGATGGAATTTGGGCTGCATAAGGAAACCATATATTTATGATTATATTGCACCAAGATTATTTTTTTCTGAGGCTGTTTACAGACAGCTTTAACCTAAATCATTTTATCAGGGAAAGAAAACTCCTCTGTGCTCAGATCCCACCGTGGTAGGTAGGAGTCTCATAATTGGCTAAAACTCTCAGCATACCCAAAATGAGTCATCTTTTCACAGAAATAAGTCCCTATTCTGCAATCGTAAAACATCCCTTAACGTTATTAGGCATGCAGAAACGAACTTCAGAACTCGCTTGATGTTTTAACTATGAAATGCGAGCCAGGAGTAAAATCCTGTGGTAAAATATACCGATATGTATGTATTTTACCACAAGATAAAATGCTAGTTTGGCCTTGAAAACAGGTGCCTTTTATCTTCAGTTCATCTCAGCCAACACAAAAAGCAAACCACTATCTTTGCAAGAGATTGCTGGATTTGTTGTCCCCAAAGCTTGGTAGATGGCTTTTATTACTTTTTGATTTCTGTAAATACAATAATGATGCAGCTTTCTTCAGCTCTAAGAAAGAGGAAGCTGTTAATCATTTTAATAATTGTTTTTTCTCCTTTGTAGAGCCCCAGAGCTTCAGTTCTACACAAGTGCTGCTGCAGTGGTTATGCTTATTCCAGCTTGGATATTTTTCATGGTAATTTGAATCCACTAATACAGCTTTATATTTTCTTTTTGACTTGTGAGCAGAATGTGCAACTAAGGTTAATCTTAATTTTTACTTTTCATTCTTTTTTTAAAAAACACCCTGAAATGCATTTCATCTTATGTTTGCAAGAGATGGGGGGGGGGGCGGTAAAAAAGAGAACATTTTCAAAGAAATAATTTGGTACAGACATCAGTTGACAAGTGACCCAGAAAGCCTGAGTTTATCTCAGGATTTTTGAGATCAAATCGTAATTTTGTTTAAGTGCATTTAAAGTTTTAGATAAAAACTTGAAAACCAAACCTTAAATATTGACTTTTTGCTGATATTCACATGGTATATAGGAATATTAACTCTCTGAAAGCAAAATTGAGCTAACGTAAACATGATGTATCAGGTTAAATATGTATCCTTCGTATTCCGGCATTTCCTTGCCATGCATCAGTGTTGAAAAACCAACATACCTCACAAGCAGGCTGAACGCACTGGGAAGTTCAGTCAGATGAGAGCTGTTTTTCTAATATATTCTTTTGCAGGGAAAACTTGTAGGATCTAAATGTCCTGTATGTTTTAGGTTTTGTTTTGCTGAAGTTTAAATGTAAAACTGTATCTGTTTATAATAATAATGAGTTGGGTGGAAAATCACTTTAGATTTGCTTATAAACTAAACTCTTAAAATCCTCTTTTTTTAATTGCTCAGGATGTGCCTGTGATTGGGAAAAGTGGGAGGAGCTTCAGCTACAACCAAGATGTTGTCATACTTCTCTTAATAGATGGAGTCTTGTTCCACCTACAGAGTGTTACAGCTTATGCCTTGATGGGAAAAATTTCTCCTGTGACTTTCAGGTAAAACTGTATTTTCATGTCAAGAACACTATTTTATTTTCTTGTTTTTTTTCTTGCTCAGTATTTCTGCTTGAGAATTAGGCAGTAAAGGTATTGTGCAAAGAAATAAATAATGTAAATGCATAAATGCATCAAACGAAGAAGAAAACTTTTCACATCCGGATCACCAAAACTTTGTGGTTTGCTCCCTTGCTGTGTGAGGAGAGCAGCATTTGACCCATGGTGTTGAGCTTATGGCACAGGTGCTCACATTTACTAGTAGGGATATTGTATTCAGGTTTAACAGCTATTCCTTAAAGCTGGTTAACGAGACTGAACAGATTCACCGAGACCCAGTGTTCAAGCCGCCGTTTGCTTCAGCGATAAGGCAATACCTATGTACATCTCGGTGCAGTACAGAATATGAGCACTCAGCTCTGTATTCCTTTTTTCTGAAGCATGACACCAGCACGTCAAGCTGTATTTGTTGAACTATATGTGTTCTCTAAAGACAGCTTCCACCTACGTTGTTGGTAATTGGCAGCTTTGTTAGGCTGTTACACAGTTCTGGTTCGATAATTGGTCATTTGTATGAATAGCCCTAGGGCCTGTGGGGTAATCCTGGTCCTAAACTCTGAAGGCTTCTGCTGTCTTATACTTTCAGGTGCCCCTGCTACAGTCTTGTGACAGTTCACTGTTACACACGTGCTTATTCTGAGGTTGCTAGTCTTCTCTACCTACCAGGATGTAAAAGCATCTGTTCATATGTACATGTATACCAAATTTCTTAACTACTTGCTATAATGTTATTGGTATGATTTAGATATTGATTCTTTTCAGGTTATAATGCTATATTACCTGAACAGTAACAGCACACTGACAAATGATAGTTATGCTGCTAGTGTTCTGTTAGCGTTTTCTGGATGTCTGTGTTAGCTAGAAATGAATTGCTAATGCTGTACTGCATACTTAAAAGCAACGGAAACCAAAACCTGGGGTGAATTATTCATACTAGCTCTAAGATGAAGATGAGTGTAAAGATACGAGTGCCGATACACGAGCAATTTGGTATTGGTATTGGCTTCAAGAGGAAAAGTGGAATCTGAGTTGGTGTTTAAAAAGCAAGCAAAACAAAGAGACGTCCGGCTACATTAAAGCATGGTTGTGTGTGGGATATGAGAAAGCTTTCTTTGCCCTTAATTTTTATATTCCTTTCCAGTGTTGCTAGTACTGTGAAGCATGCGCTGTCAATCTGGCTAAGTATTATTGTGTTCGGTAACAAAATCACAAGCCTCTCGGCCATTGGGACTGTTCTAGTGACAATTGGAGTTCTGCTATATAACAAGGCGAAGCAGCATCAGCAAGAGACTATACACAGCCTGGCAGCTGCAGCCCCGCAACCCGCACAAAGTACAACTGAAGATACTGAGCCACTAATTTCCAAGGATTTGGAACCGTATGATTAATATGGCCATTTATTCTTCCAACCTAGTGTAACTCAAAGGAACTCTTCCTGAAAGCGGTTGTTTCTTCAGCTCTCGGTGCTGATTTGGTTCCTTTGAGTTCATGGCAGGTCAAGCCTGGGACTTGAAGGAGAGAGAAAACAGTGGGAAGAATCCAGTAAGCCTTGATTTGCTGAGAAACTGATGTACCAAACGGAGGACCTAGCGTCATATAATGTGGTAAACGTGGGCTTTACTGTCTTTCCTTGACTGCAAATAACATACAAGCCTACAGTAGAGAAGGAACTTCACTGACTTGTGGGAAAACGATTCCTTTCTCCCCGCCCATCAAAATAATGTGAAAACTTGGACCCATCACTGTATTCTGCTTGCTTGCAGTGGAATGAAATTGGTGCAGAACTGAAATTCCTAGTTGTTTGTTACTCTGCGCTGCCTGCATCCTCCATCATTTGTGTGCATTGTAGAGCTGGGAGAAGGAACCCCCTCCTCTCCCAACCGATGAGTTATTTTGGTATACATTTAGCTGAAGGAAACTATGGCAGTGAGCCCATGCCCCAAAGCAGTGATGAGCAGCTATTTCTGACTGCAAAGCTAGGAATGAAAAGTGATTCTTCTACTAAAATTTAACATGGAAATATTGCATCCTCGTTGTGTATTGACAATATTGAAATGCAAGTGTATACACACATATAATACACTGTATAGATGGAGTGTTGAATTAAATATTTTCAGTTGCTTAGAGGTAAAAAACACTGAGAAATTTTGGTGATAAAGGAAGCAGGATCTCTATATTTCTATAAGAAACCATTTTAATATTTTAATTTCTTGCATTTTATATATTTCTGTTATGAGGAAATAAATAGATTTTTTTTTGTATTATTTCTAAGAGTGCAACAAAATACTGCCTTTTAGAAACTCAGGGTTATAATTCTGACCTATGTGCAAAGCATTTCTATCATTTCTGATTATGTAAAGAATCTCAGAGGTACCTGTGACAGAGATGGAAGAGAGGCCACTAAAGGGAGGAATATTAACCATAAACTGAGGGTAATCTTTATTTCTATTGCTTTTAAGAAGTTTTCTTTTTTAAGGAAGTTCTGTTTTGTGGTAGATCAAAGATTAAAAGTTAACTTTCAAAAATTAGAAGAAAAAATTCTTAAGTATTAGTCAGTTTTGGCAAAAAAGCACATGTAGCTACAAAAACATTCAAATGGACTTTTTGGTAACCAAATTAAATTAACAATTAAAATGAGCTGATTTTTAATAATTGCCACTCTTCTGAAAGATCGTAGCATAGCATTAGAAGCATAGATAAAGTGGTCTGTATGGGAAAAATAATTTCTAATAGGAAGTTGCCAGTGGAGTTCCTGCGCAGTTTCAGCTCAGGCTAACATTTCCACGATGTGAGGTATTCCGTTAGCTTTAGTGAACTATTCCTGCAGAGAGGAAACGGGTTCCCAAGACAGTTTCTGAAGAAGCCTGTCTTCTGTTTCAATAGCGTGTGCTTGTTTTGTCTTAGGCTTACTCCGGGTTACATTCCCGTACATGACTGGTTGCCTGGGCCATATTCCCTGAAGATTTGAGCGGGAGGGAAATGTCAATTTTTTTCATCATTGTCTATGTGATATCTGAGGGGTTTTTTGTTTCTTTGTACTCTTATCACTTTTACAAAAAGCTGTGGACTATGGGGTGGAGCTCTGTTTTTTTTTTTTGTTTAGGGTTGGTTTTTTTTTGTAGTTGTGCTTTCAAAAGTCTCAGTGTGTTTGGCAGAAAACAAAGTCTGGTTTGCATCATATTTCTTCTCTTGTTGGAAGACAGAAATGTAAGTGGCTTTCTGGTTGCCTAGCTCCGTTCTCATGTAAACCCCTCCATCAACTGATTGAGCCTCATTTTAAAAGCTAGCAGGCTTTTGCCTGTCCCATTGCTGGGAAATGTTCTGTGAACCAAACAGCTGGGAGGATTTTAGACATGTGCTAGAAATTACAAGTTCCAAGCTTATTAGTGGCTGGTTGAGCCCCACCTGTTCTGCGGCAGCATGATAATCCTGTTTTACTAGGGCTTTGTTTTCACAGTGTTGATGTTATGTACTTTTCTATGCCGTCTTCTTGGCCTTGATTAGATTAAACAAACCAACCTCTTTACTGTCCACTTGTGAGACCTTTTCTTCCTCCAGTCATACCAGTAATTCTCCTTTGCCGTGCTCCTGTTGGGTAAACAAGGGCTGTGTTTGTTCCATGTTAAGAATTCGTTACCGTATTATGCCCCAGCTGTCTGCCTCATCACTGCTTTGTGTGATGGCAGTAGTGGCGCCCGATGGCTTCTGGAAACTCCTCTCTTGGAACACCCCAGGGTTTCCACAGCTGCACCCCTGACACTCATGCACTGATCGAGACAATGCGGATTATTTGTTTTACATTTGTCATAGAAGCAGCACATCTTCCTTAAACTGTGAATTCCTGAGGTAATGCAAGTCCTTGCTGAAGAACACAGATGTGCAGCGGTTCACCTGTTTCCAAAATGACGTTACTTCCTTGCTAAAAGGATGGATGGGTAATGATTTTTCGTATCGCGTTGTAACCTCGAGTCGTGGTTAAGTAACGTCACCACTTGAATGATAAGCATGTTAAGTTCTACCTGCGTAGGCTCCGCTCATTTTCCTTTTTAGGAATGGCCCTAATGTAAATTCTCCTGCGTAGTTTATTCGTTCTGCTGCTGCTTTGTGATTTGCTTAAGTGATCGTTAGAATTATGCTTTATTCAAACAATAATAAAATTTGACGTTGCTTTCTGTACGTGACTGTGAGGACGGTGCTGGAGAGTGACGTGTGGGGACCGTTCCTCCTTGTTTGCTGCGGGTTCTGGGGGTTATTTATTGCTGAAGGGGCAGAGCTCGGCCGTTACTGAATTACGTTCCTGCCGGATGCGTTGCAGGAAACGGACGATTTGACCGTTACTGAGCGATTTTTGTTACTCTCCGTGTCGAGGCCGCTGCCCCGCGCCCGCCCATCATGGCGGCGTCCGGCCGCCCCCGCCTTCCGGCCGCCCGCGCGCGTGCGCGGCGCGTCATCAGCCTGCTCCGGCGGGCGGAAGTGGCGCGTTTGTCCCGCGCTGCTCGTCCCGGTCTCCGGTAGCGGCGGTGGTGAGTGGGCCCGGCTCCCGCGGGGGGCGGCGGCGGGACCCCGGCCGGTCCCTGCGCCGCGTCGGCGTCGTCCCGGCCGCGGCGCGGGGCCGAACGGGAGCGGGGGAGGGCCCGAGCCGCCAGCCCGGGCGGAGGTGGGGCCGCAGGTGAAACGGCTGCCTGCGGCGAAAACGGGCGTCGAGGGCCGCGGCGGGTGCGGGCCGCAAGGCCGCCTTGTCCCCCTGCGCCCCGCGGCCGCTGGCTCCGGGCGAGCTGCCGGCCTGGGGGGGTCTGTCCGGCGGGAGGCCGCGATGGTGCCCGCTGGGAGCGGCGGTTCCCGTCCCCCTCCGCTACCGGCGCTGTACGCGACGGGCTGGTGCGCGGGGCCGCCTCGGCGTCGTCCGCGGCGAAACACCGGACCTTGCTGAGAGACGGTGTTTTTGTTGTACTCGAAGAGGTCCCCGAGTTCGTAGCAAAGACTGTGTGTGATTCTGGGTTTGAAAGGGACGTTTGTGGTTCAGCGTAAGTCGAGTCGAGCTTGGCTTCGTTGAAGATGGCGTATTAAGCGTTTGCTTGTGAAAAGTCAGGGTAAAATAGCCACAGCTGTGTCGGACTGTGTAGTCTGTGTAGGTCTCATTACTGTCGTGTTCTTTTCCAGAGGTTTTTTTAACTCAAATGGGTGATGAAAAGGATTCTTGGAAAGTGAAAACTTTAGATGAAATTCTTCAAGAAAAAAAACGAAGGAAGGAGCAAGAAGAGAAGGCAGAGATAAAACGTATGAAAAATGTAAGCTACCCTTTGGGATACAAGCATTTCTAATGGAACCTGTGGAGCTTCAGTGCCTATGTCCTCATTTTCTGATGAGAACAAGGCTTCTTGCCCTGTCAGCGGAATTCCTCTGTGCTCTTATGCACGTTTCATGTGTGATTTCGAATTCCAAAGTTTGACAAAAATACGATGCTTTGCTAAGAGCTCGTTGGCCTTATGCTGTATATTGTGCTTTGTTGCTAAAGAAATCGATGTGATTAACTGGAAGTTGTGGTTCAAGTGAAAACCTTCTGGAGATTTTATAGAAGAATGGGTTTAAATGTTCTTGAATAACTTCTATGTTACTATTTGGTTTTGTGCAATTATGTACAAAATAACGTTCTTTTGGAAGAAAAATTACAATAGTTAATGCAATCCTCCTTAATTGTTTAATTTTGTCTAATTATATTGAATTTACAGAAGTTCAGCTATAATTTCAATCAAACTGCATTTGGCTGCTTACAACTCTGAAATCTCTGCTTCATAAGTTATTATACTTTACTGGTGTGACCAGTTGAGGATGGCTTTAGAGTCAGGACGGAAGAGTTGAGCACCATTTAAACTTTTTCGTTTTGTGACATAAAAATTAATTGCATTTTGGTTTTGCCCTTTCTTGTGTTTCTGTCACAGTCAGATGATAGGGATTCAAAGCGGGATTCTCTTGAAGAGGGGGAGTTGAGAGATCATCGCATGGAAATAACAATCAGAAATTCACCTTACAGGAGGGAAGACTCTATGGAAGACAGGTAAGAATAAGACAATAACCTTGTTACCTTGGGAAGAGTTACTGAAATTATCCCTTTAGAAGTACTGAGAAGAGTGTTTAAAAATATCTGAAGGGGAAAGGTTTAACTCCTTTAGCATGCAGCGTTCCATCTTGCTTCCTGTTGGTAGAACGTGCCAGGGTGTCGTTTTGAAGTACTGATTAAGGCTTAACAGAGTATTGTGGTCCAATTTTTGGCCACTACTTAGTAATAAAAAATTTCACTCAGGATGCAGTTAAAGCAGGCCTGCTGAGTTCTCGTTAGTGCTTAATTCATCCTCAGTTTACTTGTGTATTAAAAGTGCACATGTAACAACAGCTTAACTTCTCGTCTATGTGATTATGATTTTCTGTAAGGTACTGTTAATGCCTTGGCTCAGGGGTATTATGGAAATGGACTTTAATATAAATTAATAAAATAGGAAAAAATGCATTCTTTTCAAAATGGAGAAAAGAGGAAGTAACACACAGCCTGATTGACGGTACCTGTAACCCTCCTGAATTTATTAATTCTTCTTGTATTCTAGAGGAGAAGAAGATGATTCCTTGGCTATAAAACCACCGCAGCAAATGTCACGGAAAGAAAAAACCCATCATAGAAAAGATGAGAAGAGGAAAGAGAAACGTAGACATCGTAGTCATTCAGCAGAAGGTTGTTACTACTACATTTGGATAACGTTTCTGGTAGCTTCCCGAGGTGAAGCCAGACAGGCACTATGTAGAACATAAATAACAGTAACTACAAACTAAAGAAAACGTGTCAGGAGGATAAGACAAAGGAATTTAAATTTGTGTTATTTCTTTGATTGTGTTTAATGCCCGTATGGGAATGACAGGTTTATATACGTGTTTGAGAGGACAGCAGTCACTTTGGGACAGGGACATAGAGTCTACTTTTAGTCTTTGAAGTCTGCTAAGCTTCTTTCTGGCTTCACTGCGCGAGTGGGCTGAGCTGTGATCTTTGTACCTGACTGTAAAGGAAAAAACATCCTTTCTAGAAACACTCATGTTGTATTCCTGTCGCTAACAGCCTTTTTCTGGTTTTAATGCAAGCATTTGTGCAAGATCTTACAATCTTCTGATTTTCCAACACCGTTTCAGAGTAGGATTTTTCCATTAAGAAAATAACAGAGAACATGAAAATAGGTTACCAGAAGTGTCATCCTTTCTAATTTTGCTTTGTAAAAACAGGAGCGCTAAATAGTTTGAATAGTAACACTCCAAAATTCATTTTTGTTTGTTTAGGGAAACATGCCAGAGTGAAAGAGAAAGAGCGGGAACATGAGCGTAGGAAGAGACATAGAGAAGAGCAGGATAAAGCCCGTCGCGAATGGGAAAGACAGAAACGGAGAGAAATGGCAAGGGAGCATTCCAGGAGGGAGAGGTACATCCATCCCTCCCTCCCCTGTGACAAACCGAGAAAGAGATGAACAGCTGCCTCCTCTCAATCTCTCTCCAACCTTTCATTCTTTCACTGACAAAAAAATTCAGAGCAAAAACTTGTAAGGTCTGATGCCAGTGCCGTGTTCCTGTGAATGTGCTGTCTAATGAAAGTGTGTTCTTGACTTTAATTACCTTTGTAAGAGACTTCATTACAACAGGTATTTCTAGGTGAATTTATTGCCAGTGTTTTACTACAATGAAAAAAACCCCGCATACCGGTTTTGCATAGTATCAGGGGGTTTATTAACTGAACTTGCTTGATTTCTGTTTAAATCCTGACAAGGGTGCAGATGCTCATGTGTTTGAGAGTGCATGGTCTTTGTCTTTGAAACACTGTTTTTAAAGGATCAGCTGAAAAGCTACGTCTGGTTTTGACTGCTATGCAATCAGTGGCATTGTTGCTCATGAAATGGAATGGCCCTGTAGTTTGTTATAGAAAAACAGTTTTCCTTTACTTCATAAGCTGAATTTGTAGTGAACTGTAACGTAACAAAAAATAATTCTTTCCTAGAGATCGTCTGGAGCAACTTGAGCGAGAACGAGAGAGAAAAATCAGAGAGCAGCAAAAAGAGCAAAGGGAGCAAAAAGAACGAGAAAGGCGAGCTGAAGAAAGGCGTAAGGAACGGGAAGCCAGAAGAGAAGGTAACTATCGCTGTGTAAATGTTGTTTGGGCTTACTGTCTGCTGACACAGTGGTGGAATGCAGACACAGAAAGCGGTTTTTACTTAGGTCAATGCCAGAATTAAAGAAAAAAAAAAAAAAAAAAGAAAAAGGGAGGAGTGGGGGGAGGCTTCTACATGGGCAGGGGAATCTATTAAGTTCTACATGGGGAAATAAAACAATGTCATATGCCTTAAATATCACAGCATATTGGTTAGTCAGTAAGTCTGTCTTTGCCTCTCTCTGTTAGTCTGGTTTCCTACAGAAACAAAATTTATGTAATTGACATTGTCCCTGTGCGTGTGTGTGTGTATCCGTCATGATCCCAGTCACGTCTGAACTCTGGCTGAGTCTAACCCAATCTGAGAGGTTGATGTCTCAAAATTAAGTGTTTTAAGGATTTGGGCAAATAAATTGCAAAGGGAGGGAGAGAGATCACGTAAGTACTCCAGCCATGAAAAAGGCTGTAGTGGGAGTCAACTGGGAAGATCTGATAACTGAGCAATTTAAATTAACTTGTACACATGAACCCTCACTTTGCACAGCGTATCAGATACTTGCAGTCTAAGTCCAGATCACTTCTGGTTAAAGGATCTCTGTTTGTCCCAGCTTTCGGAGGTAAAAATCAGAGCCCATTCCTGTGATCAAATGCCAAAGATTGTTCAAGAGCAGCAGAAGCAGCCGTATTTACTGCTATTCTTTATAGTTTGTGCTTGGTATTTACACTGATACTGTTCAATCTATCTAGCCTTTCATTTTCATTATTTTTATTGCTCTAAATGTTCTGTCAGCTCCTTCTAACCCTTAGCTGTTCTTATTCTTTTATGTATCTTCCTGGTCTGTCTGCTTCTCTCTGGCATTAATGCCTTAGTTTCGGGGCATTTACTGTGTAGTATATAGGGCATCTTGCTTCTGTTTCCTAACTATGGCAGCACCTTTCTCTAAGCAGTACAAGCCCTTATTTTACTGTGCATGAGGTAAATCATAGTCCTTTATTCTCCTAGATATAGTAGGTTCCACTTCCACTCCTCCCCATCACCCTTCAGTTTGTAAGGAAAACTGAAAAGTATGCAAAGCAGGCGGTTGTGGCAGACAGAAGCATTCTCAGTAGGGCAGGGAGACGTAACAATTTCTTCCGGTTTTGTTTTCACTAGTTTCTGCACACCATAGAACAGTGAGGGAAGAATATGGAGACAAAGTAAAAATGAGACCCTGGAGTCGCAGCCCATTACGACAGCAAAGAGACAAGCTTGAGCAAGGAGATAGCAGGAAACCAGGTAGCATTTGCCACTGTATAATGTCTTTGCCTGGGGGCTAGGAAGAGCTGTTCTGGGGTAGCGCGTAATTTTTAGTAGTAACGTATATCCCTGGTACTCTCTTGAAAGCATTGTCCACTTCAGCCGTGGTGGCATAACTCTGGCATATCCATGAATACGGACATACGTACTGTTTTCTAAAGCAATGCTGGTTTTGCAGGTGATTGTGCAAGTGACAAATTGAATGAGTCTTTCCTTTTCAGTAGCAGGAGTAGTAGTTTAAGAAGTTTCAGCGTGAGTTACTTCATTCAATGATGAAAGAAGCAGCTGACTGAATTTTTAAAATTTTGTAGTTTTAATTCCCATGCAGATTAAAAAGGGATTGTTTACACTAGCTCCAGTTGGATTTGTTGTTAGGAACTAAGCTACCTTAAAAAGTTACCTTGCAGGGATCAATATAGTCATCTTGTAGAAGAAAAATGCTTAAGGCGGTATTCTGGTTAGATGGTGAATTTTGTTCTCTAAGCCAGACAATGGTCCTTCCCGTGCCTAGAAGGTCCTGACTGTGAGTAGAGAACTTGCACAATTGACATAAAAGTGCCTTTGGTTAAAGAAGAAAAGCTCTGTGTCTGCCTTGTTAATGTGTGTAGCTGTAAAAATAAGTGTAACTATTTCAAGTAAGCTGATTGCAGGATGTAATCAGCTGAAATTCCAGGTGGAGGCAGGCAGTAAGTCCTTTGAAGCGACTGTCTAATCGATCAACAGTTATTCGCACGTGCTATTTCTTGGTGGTCCAGAGGGACTGCGTTAGAATAGTAAGTGCTGTATGTGCACACATTAGTGAGACTGTGTTGTGGTGACACTTGTTATCATGTTACTCTTTTTTTTAATTTTTTTTTTTAATTAATCGAGGGGCTTAGGCACACTTTAGAAAACAAAAGGTCAATATTCCACATTTTTGGCTGTTGATCCTGCACCACTGCAATTCAGAAAAGCTGTTTGTCTTTTGAGCAGAGTGTGAAATTTTTTTTTAGTGCTCTGTGTTTCCAATACAGAATGTTCAGCACCATTTAATGGCCAGAGAAAGTGAAGCAGTTATCTGGGTATTCAGAGTCTTACAAGTAGAAGTGATAGTCAGTCAGCACCCTGTTTTTAATTTTTATGGTCTCAACAGTAAAAGAAGAGAAACCAGAAGAGAGAGATCCCCTTTCAGACTTGCAAGACATCAGTGACAGTGAGAGAAAAACCAGCTCGGCAGAGTCTTCATCAGGTGATTAAACGCAACACAGTAGATGTAATTGATTGTACAGTTGTCTGTTGAGGAAACACTGTTGTTAGAGCATGTGCCTACTTAGTTATGTGTTTGATTATTCCTGAACAGAATCTGGATCAGGCTCAGAAGAGGAGGAGGAGGAGTCTAGCAGTGAAGGTTCTGAAGAAGAGGGAGAGGAAGAGGAGGAGGAGGAGGAGACGGGAAGCAATTCCGAGGAAGTGTCTGAGCAGTCAGCTGGTGAGTAACATAAAGCAGGTCCTAGAATGGTGTGTTATGATTTTCTTTGTTTCTCATTCTGTATTGTTTTATTTGAACATTTTCCTTTTCTCTTAGTCTAGGATAGGCTGAGACCTCACAGGTCAAGATAACTAAAAAGAAAAAAAACAAGTACAAGTCATATTCTATCCCTTTATATAGAGGTAATACCAATTATTCGTCTAAGAAGCCGGATTAGAAAACTGAAAGCCATTTTTGTCTTCCTAAATGGTGTAAGGCTAAGAGTTTAAGTAATTTTGTAACTTAACAAATATTCTGTAGAGAACAATTCTGCACTTATTTGGGGGGTGGAGAAATACGAATGTGTCTGTCATTTTGAATTATTTTCAGTTGCAAATTTCAGATTTTCTTTTTTTCATGCCAGTACAAGTAAATGAACATAATAAGAAAAGGCTTAGTAAAAAAGTCTACTTACAGCCGTTCTTGTACTTAATTAGTAAAGAAAAGGCACAAAAGCATGCTCTGATGGCTGGGTATTTTTCTTTAAAATCAATTACAGTTAATAAGCAAATATTCATAAGTTTCCTGACTTAGTTTATTCACCTGCCCCCATCCCCAAATTCCCAGATAATTGGTAAGAATTGCATTCCCTGTTGGAAGCTGAAAGGTGCGGTTCTGTTGAGTTATGGGAAGCATTTGCTTTCCAAGTGAAACAGAAGTACAAGGTCAGTACCTAGATAGTGAAGAAGGTGAGGAAGTTAGAAAAGCATTTCAGTAGTGATCTGCCTTGCAAGGAACTACAGAAGTGTTCGGTTTATTCAGTGGAACTTGATTCTGTTTTGCAGAAGAGGTGAGCGAAGAAGAAATGAGTGAAGAGGAGGAACGGGAGAATGGAAACCACATCCCAGTTGGTACAATGCAAATACTGAATATTTAAAGAAGTGTTTGGCTGAATTTTTGCAGCCAAATAAATCTATTTCTACAAATATTTAAAAATATTTCAAATGTATTTACTGTTGCAGTTTTGCCATCATTCTAAAGCATCGTGTGTTTGGCATTTTGGGGCCATTCGCATGTCAGAATCAGAAATTCCTTGAAATCTGTTCCAAGCTCTATGTTTAGAGGAAATCAGACCCTAGTCTAACGAGTGAATGTTTCCTTCGTTTTCATTTTGGGTCTCTTGTCCTGTCCTCTCATCAGAAAAGCTTTGCAGTCAGAATGACATATACTGGGTCGGTTTTCTCTTTCATTCTGTTAGTGTAAAGATTTCTTTTTCTGACATGCTGTATTTAATGCTGGAAATTGTATGTACATGACTGTAAACAAGCTCTCGAAAGCATCCTCTCTGCAAAGAGGAGAAATTAGGCTTCTCATTCATCTTTAGTGTTGCAGTAACTTAAGTTGCATACGTTGCACACCTATCTCATGTATAGTGGGCAGTGTTTCGGTACCCTTATTTGTCTAAAGCTGAACTTAATTGTTCCAAACGACTCCCTCTTTCCACGACTGATTCTGACTTTTAAAGTTACAGAGTCGAGGTTTGACCGAGATTCAGCAGGAAGCGAAGTAGAAGAGGAGGAAGTAGGGGAGGGTACCCCTCATTCCAATGCCATGACGGAAGGAGACTATATTCCCGACTCGCCAGCTTCCTCCCCCATCGAATTGAAGCAAGAGCTTCCTAAGTATCTTCCTGCGCTTCAGGTAGAGGATCGCTTAAAGGATGCTTGAGAATGTCATAGGCAAATGGATTTCCCTAGCTGCTTTGTTAACGTCATAAACACACGTTTGTGCATGAGGTAGTTTATGGGCAGAATATGCCTCGCTGACTCAACATCCTGAAACACACATTTCTGTGTGAAATATTGCTGTCTTTTTTTGCCAAGGAAAAAATGGGCATGGAGCAAAATTGAGATTACTCTTTTAGATATAGATAAGAATGTAATAATACATTGATACTCTGATATCTTGGTATTGCTCTCTGAAAATAGATACTTGTGAGAGAAGAGTTCCATTAACGTGAATAGAAACTGATGGGTGGTTATTCTTTTTGTAGCCAACAGCAAAGTGTAGAAATACGAAGACAGCATATTTTTAGTAATTGAACTATGTGAAGGGTATCAGTCTGAGGTACTGAGTTGCTGCCTTTGCCATTGTGGCAGAAATTTCAGTTTATTCTGTGCAAAAGTGAATGAGGGAAGAGTTAATGACATAATTTAGTTAATCTACTAAAACACAGACTCTGTCCAGGATTCCTTTAGAGAGCCAAGTAAAAATAAACCCCAAAGATACCTTTGTCGCGTGGCATAGCCCATATTGTTGAATTCTCTTGGTAAATTTTAACTATTCCTGTGAAGCTGATGAAGTTTACCTTATGTCGTCTTAAAAAGCGCAAGCAAACCCCTCCCCCAGCTGCTGGAGGAGTAAATGTTGTCTGTGTCTCTGTTTTTTCAGGGGTGCCGTAGCGTGGAGGAATTTCAGTGTTTGAACAGGATTGAAGAAGGAACATACGGTGTGGTGTACCGAGCAAAAGACAAGAAGACTGGTTCGTATACGCGGTCTCCAGTTATTACCTTCATGGTATTTAGGGCTGCAGTTGGATGCAAATTACAGTTCTGCATTTTTCATTGATGAACAAGATCTCTCTAAAATAATTCCTTCTTACCAAGAATAATCTCTGCTTTATACTAGAATGTGGACTTTGACATAAAGGCTTCACTTGGGCGCTTTGAGTTCAGAAGTAATCTGTATTAGCCATGATGGTGTAGAACAATTAACATGATTTTAGAAGTTTTCAGAATTTGCTGTAAGCGTTCCACCAGGCGTCACTGCAAGCACAGTCATTCTCTGTTAGGGAATTTGTAAAGCAGCGGTTGATGTGCAGTGAGTGTATACTGCAGTATTTTGTTGTAGAAAGAAATTTCACTCTTTTCAAGCTCCCTCTCAAAAAACCAATTCTTGTGTATACAAGTGGATTTATATTTTTAAAACTCAGTGTCTTTGCTTATCTGGTTTGTAATGGCAAGTGTCTTGAAGAAATTACTGCATTTCCTATGAATAGTGCAAGAGCCAACCGTCAAGTCACTTGTATGGAATCATAGAATCGTTTTGGTTGGAAGAGACCTTCAAGATCATATGTTCCTCTTCCATGGTGATTCCTCAAGCAAAAGAAATATTTGCTCTGATAGTTTAACAAAAATAGTGATACTAGTGCAGCACTTCTTTTTTCCTGGAAAAAGATAATGCACAGCAAGATACGACCTGTTCTTCTGGCTCTGACCTGGGTTTCCCTGCAGTGCTGCCATCACTAGTGAGACGTTACTTTCTAGCAAGCTGGTCATTTTCAAGGGGAACGGTAGCACAGTGAATTAAATATCTGCAGTTTTAAATAGAGCTGGCAGATGGTGAAGAGCGCTGGTGAAAAGCACTCTGTTCCAGAGCAGACCTAGGCAGAAATGAGGGTTATTCTCAGGTTCCGTCTGACAAACTGGGATTTTGGTGACAGGTTTAAATTCTGGATGCCTTGGTTCCTCTGTTTATTTTATTTGGTCTCCTTTGCGGAGTGGAAGTACACAGCTGGCATCGGGGTTTCTCTGACTTCACTTGGTTACTGGACAACTACCATGAGCTTGTTTTTCTATTCCTTCTCTGCCTTTGAGGCCTGCCCCAAGACGACATAACGGTTATTCTCCACAATATCATGCAAAACCCAGATGTATTTAAATAATTCACTTCAGTAATGTTTTGAGTAGCACCTCGGTTTCAAGTTGGGTCTTTAAACAGAGGTAAACTGCATTGGAGGCATTTCTGTCTGCTGTCTTGTCTTCCTAACTGTGGTGAGGAGCGTAGAGTTAAATACGCTTTTTCTTTAGTTTCTTCCCAGCTGAGTTATATTGGAACACACCAAAACCCATGTGCAGCTTTTGGATTGTTGTTCTGGATTTTATTCTTTAAACTTGGCAATCTTGTGGTGGTGGCGCTGGGTTTTTTTGTTTTTACTTTGCGAATGTGAGACTGACTCTGCTTCTTGGTTCAAGAGAATGTCTTGAGTAACAGTTTTCATTCAAATAAATTAAAATAGTGACAGAACACTGGGGGACCTCCTAACGTGTATTTTATTAGCTATGTGATGGGCAATCTGCAGTTAAGAAGTCTGTTTTCTTTGCAGATGAAATTGTGGCTCTGAAGCGACTGAAAATGGAAAAGGAAAAGGAAGGCTTTCCCATTACTTCTCTCAGAGAAATAAATACTATTCTGAAAGCACAACATCTAAATATTGTCACTGTCAGAGTAAGGCCACAATCTTCTATTTCAGAAATATTTTTGTTCTTGAAATATTGCCTCTTGGCTTTTAAAATGCCGTATAAAAATGTTAGCATTCGTAGCAGAGCTTGTTTCTGTGAACAGTTGTATACTACCCATAAAACTCTATAGACATTACTTGTCTCTACATAATCTGATGCTTTGCAAAAATGAGCTGGTGGGGTTTTTTTATAAATAGAAAAATACATTTTCTATGGATTTTACAAATGGCAGGCTTCATTTATCCTCTTGCCAGTAAATTTCTAAAATTCGTTTTTGCATGCTTTTTAAATACTGTGTGCTTGTTTTGATCATTTGTTTCTGTGTTTTAGGAAATTGTCGTAGGTAGCAATATGGATAAAATCTATATTGTAATGAACTATGTAGAACACGATCTCAAGAGTCTGATGGAAACGATGAAGCAACCATTTCTACCAGGTACTGTTTGCCATAGTCTCCTATAATTCTCAAAATGGGAAAACTGGCCAACACAAGCCCCAGTGTCTCTGGGCTGTACTGACATCAGAGAACTAGCTTTGTGCGGTGACGTGTATTGCCTTGGAATGTCCTGCGAGTGTTCTTTGGAACGGAGGCTTCGTTGCTTTTTCTGTGTTCGGTCTGATTTTACTGATAGGAGTGAGATAGGATCGCAGGCTGGGAGTGCTGATATTCACAGTGATACTTGGCTGATGAATCCAGTTTGCGTGCTTGGGGTGAAGGGGAGGTTCAGATGTGAGATTGAGGGAGCTTCCCCTGTGCTAAACTGGAAAAAACCACTGGGTTTTAATTTTGGCCACTTCCTGTGGTTTTGGGAGCCATTAATTTCTGAGCATTATTTGGATGCATTCCAGCTATCCAAATCAATTTTGCTTTATTGGCAGCTCTGTGGGTTTAACTGCTCTTGTTCTGTGATGTATTTTTATGGTGCAGTCTATGCTGCGCTTGTAACTTGACATCCGTTTCTTCCCCTCGCCCCCTTCCCTGTTCTCCAAACAAAAGATTAAAGATAGATTCCTTCTCTTAAATGTATTTGGCTTCTCTTTATCATTTCAGGTGAAGTGAAAACCTTGATGATTCAGTTACTGCGAGGAGTCAAGCATCTTCACGACAACTGGATACTTCACCGAGACCTGAAAACTTCCAACCTGTTGCTCAGTCATTCAGGCATTTTAAAAGTAAGGATTACATGGAATATATCACACTGAGGAAAAGCTTGTATTGCGGAATTACACTGCGTTAGAGCTGTGTCGACAGCTGGATAGAATGTGTGGTATCAGTCTTTAGGAGGTATGAGGTGTGGCTTGTAAAACACGGTTGCGAAAGAGTGAACTTTAGAGTAAAGTAAAGCAAAGAGGCTGCCTTGCCACAACTGTAAGCTTTACGCTAGGATGTGACTAACAAGCATGCTCTGGGGAGTACCGAACTCTCTGCAGCGTGGGTAGAAGCCGATAGCGTTCTCCTCCTGGTGACGCAGCATACTGTATGCGCAACAGCGTCACTCACTTGTTCTGTGTCAGCATCGCCGTGTTTGAACTGGGGTTGCTCTTTCCACGTGAGAGATTGTGAGGCTTAACAAAGAATGTCAGTCTCTGTAGGAGAGCTGAACTGTGCAGTTACGGGTGGAGACGGAGATTCTCTTTACAAAGAAAAAGTCTTTAAAAAAAGTTGCACGCTTTGAAAATCTATCTAACCTTTCATGACTTCTTACAGAAATCTAAGAGAAAAGCAGTACTAATAAGATCAGGACATAACATTTCACTTTTTACTTGTAAATTTTAGATGCCAAGTGTATATTGCCATTATTTACCTCTGACAGCCGTTACTGTTGCTGAGCCTTTCCCTTTCTCGGGAAAACTGGACTTTGAATTTTTTTCTTGCTTGCAACGTTGAAGTCAGCATCTATTGTTGTTGGTTTGTTTTGTGTCCCCCCCGCCATATAAGCTTTCTGTCAAGGTGATCAACAACAGGAAATTTTATTTGGCCTCAAGAAGGGAAAAATGTTTTTTCCCTTCAGTGGAAAAAGAGCAGGCAGGCCCATGAGAAAGAGTGTATTCTGCGTGGCTGTGTGTGAAGGCTGGGAGCCACACAAGAGCCACGCGGCCAGCTCGTATTGGCTCTGTTAGTAAATGGTGTGGTCAAGGTTGGAAACGTTCCTGATTACCAATTTTGATTTAGGTCGGAGATTTTGGACTAGCCCGAGAGTACGGATCTCCACTGAAACCTTACACGCCAGTGGTTGTGACGCTTTGGTACAGGGCTCCAGAGCTGCTGCTTGGAGCCAAGGTATGTTTCTCCTTGTTCCTCTGGCTGCTAGAGGAATGACTCTTCAGACTAACTTTATTTTATAATTTATGAACAAAGTATGAGTGTGCTTGATTCTTTATATTGATTTAAAGGTGGAAATTCTGAATCTTCAGTGTTATTTTTCCTAATAACACAGCTGAAAAGGTTCCATCTTCAGAAGGTGGGTGGGTGACAGATGGAGTCTTTCTCCTTTCGAATGCTGACGTGGTAGTGCTGCTGGACGTCCCGTGGATTGGTGCAAACTGGCACTGTCATCTGAGGCAGCTGGGGTTTTGGGTTTTTTTTTTTAACCTTAGTCTAAAATTTGTGACACCTCAGAGCAGAACAAGGTACTGGCAACGTTCTGGCGATGTTCCCCACCAATTACCTGTTTCATAACTGAAATCCGGACGAAATCAGTGGGGTTCTGTAGGGCTTCAGTGACAAGAACCACGCCAGAAAAGAACACTGCACTACCGCCAAAAAAATGGGTGCAAAAGCCCTATGCTGTCTTTCAGAGATGTTTTTGTAGTAGGAGAAAGGGCTCCATTTAAGAGAAGAGGTGTACCATGGAGACCAGGTTTTGTGCCATAACCCGAGATTGCTGTTGGGGCAAAATAGGGGCTCAGGATCTCTGTGAAAGAGAGTGCGAGTTGGAGCGCTTTGCTAGCTGTGACGCGCTGTTTGTGAGCGAAGAAGAAAGGCGACGTTGTGGGGACTTTCACGTTTCATCCTGAAGTATTTGTGTATGTGGGTATCGCTCTTAGAATTCACAGTAATTTTAACTTTTAAATAAATACAGTTGACACCTGTGCCTTGGGTATTGGAATGATTGTATGTTCTGTTCAGAGTGGTAGAGTCCTTAAGGAAAAAAAAAAACAAACCCCAAATAAAACCCCAAACCAAACCACCACCAACCAACCCCCAGACAACTCAGTGGAAGTATCATACTGGTTTTATAAGGTATAATATATTCCTTCTTTTCAGGAATATTCAACGGCGATAGACATGTGGTCGGTTGGGTGCATATTTGGAGAGCTGTTAACGCAGAAACCGCTGTTTCCAGGGAAGTCAGAAATTGACCAGATTAACAAAGTTTTTAAGGTAAAATTTTTAACAACTTTGGATTCTGACTGACTGGTTTTAGAGGCAGGTACACCAGAGTAGTAAGAAATTAAAAGTGCCGGCTGCTCTTTGACAGATTCAGCCTAAAGGTTCATTACTCCAATTCTTGTTTTACAGTGCTTATAGGAGGCAAAGATCATGATTTGTGTTTCACCTGTTTTCTCTGGATACTTACCACCTCCTATAGCTACGTAATGAATGAGCAGGAGGGCTGCACTCTAGCGTGACTTTATTAAGGAGATATTTTAATTTACAGGATCTAGGTACTCCAAGCGAAAAAATCTGGCCTGGTTACAATGAGCTGCCAGCAGTAAAGAAGATGACGTTCACAGAATATCCCTACAACAATCTACGCAAGAGATTTGGAGCGCTCCTCTCTGATCAGGGGTTTGATCTGATGAACAAGTAAGTGCTGGCTTCTAGGGTGTCCTTGGGAAAATGGGTTCACAGGCTATGACAGTGGTGGAAAAGGACTCGTAGCGAAGCGTGGTATTTCAGAGCATTTAACCTTGCCAGAACACACATCAGCATTTGAAGTTTGTTTGTGACATTCCTTGCAACAGCTTTATTCAGTGTACCATGCTCTTAACACCTGCCGTTAAACCTCAGTCCAAGATTATTCTTGCACACCTATATCCTAGAAGAATAGAAAAACGTTTTAGTAGTAGTTTTGGCTCGTTCATGTCGTGTTTAGTTATGTGGTGAGTCAGCTGCCACGCAGTCTGCTGATGGATCTTGTTAAAACCGTTAAGGTACAGTTGAAAAAAAGCAGTACGTTCTAGAGATCACATTAAGGAATTAGGAAAACAGCAGTCTTGGTTTTTTCCTAGATTTTTGAAGTCCCTGGGTTCTGTCACATCTGATGTTCTGGCAGTCCTTTCGACTAACTCTGCTGGTGCATTCTGATTGCATTCCAGTCATTCCAATTCATTTTTCTTTAGAAGCTGACAATGGCATGAGAGATTTTTGTCCCTCTCCTTCCCCTGATATTCCCTTTAAATTTCATGACATGAAGTAGTGGAAGTGGCTGAGTTTCAGAGCTTACTTAGAACTTGTCTCTATTTAAAAAAAATGTAAAAAAAAAAAAATAATCATTTTTTTAAAAAAGGGGGAGAAGATTTTCAGTCTTTCCAGTTTTTAAGAATTATGCTGCTCTAGGTTTTTGAATGAGTTGTGAGTAATTGATTGGAAGTTAGACAGCCTTTCAGAAGGTCCAACCACAGCTTGTCTTAATAAAGATGAATATCACATCAGTGTCATCTTTTTAATTGATTTGGTTATGACAGGGCTATGTCTTCATTAGTTTGGCTAAGAATGACAACACTATAGTATTCCTGTGAGTCTGGAACTTACAGAAACACATGAGTCAGTGTACGTAAGTCAGCGGAACTCATTACGTGTACAAACCTTGAATATATATGTAAGCGTTTACATAGTCAGGGCCAAATACTGTTTGGTAGGATGAATAGTGCATGTTTCTGTATTGCGAAAGGTTTAAAATAACCACAAGCTGTACGGTTAAGTTAGTTACGCTATATTACAATATTTTGTGGTGTTTCGATAAAATCTCAGCTGTCTTCTCTAAAAAGCAAAGCAGCATTGTAAAATATTTAACTGACCCATCCTGGATCCCTTTTGAGCTGCATCTGACTACCCACAGGTTCGGAGGTGTCTAACGGTTTATACCTCTGTAAAGAGATCCCTACGAAAGCTGCTTTTGATACGTGGTTCCCGCTGCAGCTTCATTAATTACAGGTTCATGTAGGGAGCATGCTTTTAAAACCAGCTAGCTGTGTTAGGTCACCCACAGGTCAGCAATCATACCTGTTAATAGAATTCGGTGTTAAAAATCAGAAAATTCTAAACTGCATTTCTGAAGAATTTATAATTTGGGGGCTAAAATTTTTCTTCTTTCTGTCCCTCTCTCCCCTATTTCACTGTCTTCCTAAACTCCTCTCAGCTTTTTGACATACTACCCAGCCAGAAGAATTACTGCCGAAGACGGTTTGAAGCACGAGTATTTCCGAGAGACTCCCCTTCCTATCGACCCCTCCATGTTTCCCACCTGGCCAGCAAAAAGTGAACAGCAAAGGGTAAAACGTGGCACTAGCCCACGGCCGCCGGAGGGAGGCCTTGGATACAGTCAGCTGGTAAGCACAGCGCATCGAGGCAGTGAGGTAGACTTCAGCTGTCCTCAGACAGGGCCAAATCCTGATTTTGGAAAAGTTCCCGGGGCCTTCTGGGGCGTGGGATCCTGAGACTCACCTGTACTCGCATAAAAAAGCCACTACAGAAGTGCAGCTTTCCCTCCGTTCCTTCTCAAAGGGCAGGTCCAATTAGTGTTGTACTCACAGAACCGTAATGTCAGTACATAATCTGAGAAGGAAATGATGCCTGGTTTTATCACAGCGCAGAACGATTTTTCTCTTGAAAGTGTACATTGTTTTACGCTTTCAACTAAGCTTTCAAAGCTGCGGATTTATTTTTGAAAAAAATCCAAAGCTTGGTAAGTAAGTTATGTGTATCTCGTGGATAGAAACAGTCTCCTTTTTCCAATATTTGGACAAGAATTCAAAAAAGGCAAGGCTGGTGTTCTTCCTCTCTGTGGGGATTGTGCGGCCCCTTTTGGAAAAAAGCTGGTTGAAAAAGATGCCCCCGTAAGTAAAAGTGTCGCACGTTACAGTCTCAGCTGCCTTAACGATACCAACTTCTTACTGCTGTTTCCCTGGCTCAGCCTAGAGGAGGTGGCACTGTGCAGTTACTGTGCCCAGTTTAACACATGAAGTAGCCTGAAAGCGTGTTTAGCCTGGATTTTTGAGGGTATAAAAATTGCCATGGAGGGTGTGCAGAGTGTTTCGTCAGATGCTGAATGGTGTAGTTTACACTTACTTATACAGCGTGTTCGCAAATTTTTTTTCATCTTTCACAGTTAAAAGTAGGTGTACAAACTGGGAATACACTCGAGATGCCTTGAGAAAAGAGAACTTTAGAAATAGCGATGTTTAAAGATCATGAATAACACTCTGCATCGACCTTAGCTATGATGCCACTAAATCAAACGTTTGTTTGTCATCGCTAAAGATACTTTGATTTATTTTGCTGTTGTTGTTGTTTAGATTTTTGTGTTGGAGAGGTAAATACATCTGCACAGACACTTACTGATAAATGAATTGTGATTGGTTTCCACAGGGTGATGATGATCTGAAAGACACAGGTTTTCATCTGACCACCACGAATCAAGGAGCGTCTGCTGCAGGACCTGGTTTCAGCCTCAAGTTTTAAACTCGCCATGAAGGGGGGAAAAAAACCCAACACAAAAAGGGAACCGTTCATGTGAGTGGATTTCTGAGTGCCCCAGTTCTGTTCTTCACGTCAGGGAGACTAGATGTTTTTCACGGGGAAAAAGTCAAATGTCATCATAGATTCAAAGGCTCTGGCTGGGTGTGGAGTATAACACTGCTGCATTCCATTAGAGGACTGGAATTAACCCCAAAAGCCAAGGATCGTTACAAAATTTGACAAAGGAATCCTGGAACAGTTTCTGTTTTATTTTTAGGGTTTTTTTGTTGGGTTTGTTTTTGTTTTGTTTTTTGTTTTTTTTTTTTTCCTTGTAAATTTGTAGAATTAAAATACATTTTTAATTGTTTAACAGTGTGAAGGATTTCATTTCTTCACATGCAGCAAACTCTGATGTTGGTGGCATTAAGTCTTCTAGAGTGGAAAGTTACTCCCCCCGCCGCCCCCCGATCTGTGCTGACACTACTGCGGCATCTTGTCAGCCTGGGCAAAGAACTTCTTTTTTATTTTAAGTAAATTGTATGTGTCTGACTATGGTTAGGGCAAAAAACTGTAACAGCGCTGAGGTTTCTTTCCTGTTGCGTGCCTTGGGGAGAGCTCTAGGCGGGGCTGGGCTTGGTACTCACTGACAGTATTTTGGGGTGCACTACTGAGCTGAGCACTGTTTGCTGTGCCGTACACGTGTATTTACAACGGCGCTAGTGCAAAAGAAGTACTCGTGTTTTATAAATCAAAAGGACTTAATATGGAGACTTGAAACTTTATTTTCTATAGAAAGTTCTTTTAAATAGGCCCTTTTTCCATAAAAAAGAAGAGCTTAGCTTTACTGATTGTATAATGCCATATTCCAGTCCTTTCTCATAAGATGAAAGACCAGAGGAATCGTGTTGGAATATCACAGCCTTCTGAGTCTCTAATGTATAGAATGCTGTCACTCTTTTCTGGGAACAGGAAGATTTGGAAAATACTGGGGTATTGGTACAGTCAGGACTGGGCACCAGTCCAGTAAAAGGATTAACTTACTTACAAACATTCCACCAATTCCAGAGTTTTTCGGGGTAAAGGCCTTGGAACTGGAATTTGGATGTACTAAAATTGTGGTAAATTTTGAAAACAGTAGTTTTGGGTTTTTTCTGTGGAGGAATGCAGAACTATTTTCTCTTTAGGCCTGATTGACTGCCTAGTACTGAAGGAGAGACAGTTCTGGTACTGGTCTGTTAACTGAGGTACGCGTGATTTTAGCAAGATTCCTCACAGGAATCAAGAACCCCTGGAAGAGCAGGGGGTTTGCTGCACCCCCCCGAGTGCAGGAAAAAGGAGAGCCATTTGCCATGGCCGGTGCTACGCTCTGAAGGATCAGAACGTGACTGCTTATTTTGTATTTCAAGCTGCGCTGCGCATCTTCTTTCACTCCATGAAATTATTTCCTTCCTAGCGTCCTTGGCAGTGTCGCAGCCAGTGTGGGCATCACTGAAGATCCGTGTTCCTGACAAAAAGGATTATTCATCTAAGTTGGGATAGTTTTAGTAAAACAAAGAAAACTGCATGCTAGATTGCAGTGGAAACTTAATGTGGTTATGAGAGAGATATGTGACTAACTCCCAGTTTTTTTGTAGAAGGGAAATACCAGCTCTCCCTGAGTAGTGCAATATTGTTCGGTTGCTGCCTCTCAGCTTTTATTTTGTCTCAGTTGTCTATTTTTGCATAGAGTGCTTGCCTTTTACATCCTGAGCTTAACTGTCCGTGCAAAGATGCATTTTTAAGTTTTATACTATGCTGTCCTCCCAGCTAACTGGTGGTAACACTGTCCTAGAGCAGAGGAGAATTTTGCTGACGGAGCCTTTCTGCTCTAATACCGAGGTCTTCCTAGACTGCTAACGCAGACTGCAGCGCGCGAGATGCTTTGCAGTTTTGTTGATGCTTTTAAGTAGGAAGAAAATTGGTTAAGAGGACAACTAAAAAAGGATGAACCCAAGCAAAGAGCAACGCAGACTGCTTTAATACTGGAGAAGGATCTTGCTAAATGTAATGACTGCCAGGGATTCCTAACTGCAAGTGACTGCGCCGCCGCAGACGTTCGAGCGCCCTGGGCTTCGCCTGCCAATACTAACGCTGTTCTCCTTTTGGATGTGGCACATTTACCTCATCGCTTGGGAGACTGGGGGAGGACAGTGATGGAAATTACCTCATCGCTGTTGGAGTCGAGAGGCTTATTGATCAGACACCTAAAGGACAAGTTATGAGGAGCTGCTGCTGGAGGTAAAGAGTCTGTTGGGATAAGATTACACAAGTAATAAACACAAACCACAGGAAGGTGGTCAGGGGGAAAAAGACATTCTGTGGGTACTTGAACTGAATATGTCAAAATGTGGAATTAGAAAGGTTTGTTGTGACCCTGCATCCTCCTCCTGACAAGTAAAAGAAAAAGTAATATTAGGTCTTACACGTTGTTATAAGTTCTTCTAGCGCTATGCACCAGGATCTAAAAAAATGACAGCAGAACACTTACAGAGTATAACTGGTCATTTTCCTTCCACAGTACCTCTGCCTCCAGTGCAACACAGCTGAGCCACCAGTCTGCTCATCCACTCCTTTGATGAAGTTATGTTCTTGTTTTTCAGCAGTCCGCGGTGATCCACATAGTTTAACTGCAAAAGCTGACACTTTACTTTTTTAAAAATTTGTTTTTAATTCTCTGTACAGCACATACTTGGTAAATTCTTTGTCATTAAAACTAATTTGGGAAAAAAGTTTTACGTTCCAGTAATCAAGTCTCAGAGTCTCTTTTGCCCAGGGTATGGAAGCAGCTGATTTAGAAGTTCAGTTGCACTACGGGAGATGATTAAATATCAAATGCCAAAGAAACAGTCTGAATTTGAAACAGAACTAGCAGTAATTGAAGTGCTCACTCCAGGGCCCTTGTTAGTGCTTCAGTCTGATTCTCCAGGAATAAGTAGTCAAGATTCTTTCTTTTTTCTTTACTATACAAGTGTAAGTTCCTTCATTAATTGCATTTGCAATGATGCTCATGTGATCTTCATTTAAGGATAAGTAACCTGGATATGAGTATTCCAGAAGCTCCTTATCTTTATACCAGCTGTCACAAGAAAAATAATAGAAATTAAACTACAACAGGTCTAGTACAACGCAACGTGTGTTAGTGGTTCTTCTTTCTCCTAGTAAGTTTTGCTGGGTAAGTGCACAGCACAGAAGGGACTCTCACAAAACAAGGTTAAGTTTTACTCTGTGTTTCAGGTAGACGATGGCGGTTGTAGCAGGGCACTATCCCGAGTAATTCAGGAGCTTGTAGCTTACAGGAAGTTGATGGGAATTTGGGTCCTCAGTCTAAACTAACTCATGGACTTGGGCGTATCTCTCTCAATTTTAAATACGTCCAGAAATAATATGCTTGTACCTTAGTAACAGCTAAAATTATTAATTGAAAGGGTAAATTTAAGACTGTAGTTTTTTGCAGAATATGGGCCAGGGAATTTGACTTGATGGTAAGAATTACCTTTGTGCTATACCTGTGAATTGGATTTTATCCTTTTTCAACTCAGGTCGCTCGTTTCTGATAGCTCTGCTTTCAGACTAAATGCTTTGCAGGGTTATGAACAATATTTGCACACTCCCTTCTCTCAGCCAGCCACCCCTTCCTACTCTGGGTGCCACATGAGACAGTGACGCGCTCCACAAGATAAACTGCATTCTTATTTTCTCTGTTTTGTCATCCTTCCTCGTCCTGTTTGAGATGTAAGCTGCAGAGTCTCCTGAAGGACTGGAATAAATGATAGAGCACTTACTAAACTTTGCCTTTTTTATGAATGATCTTCTGTCCGCAGCGGAAGGTGACGTTCCTGCCTTCAGAAACAGTCTTGGTTTTTGTCCTTGGCGGGGGCAGAGTAGGGGGGACCGTTGGAAATGGGAATTCTGTCCACCAGAGGTGAGAGAAAGAAATGGCAGAAGTTACCATATCGTGTTATCAAGCTTCAGTCATTCCAAACCCTTTCACAGAACTGTGTTATCGCCTAAGGAACCTTAAAAGTATTGATTTAAAAATGCCTCCTACTGAGCATTTCTTGGATAGACACATAACATCACTCATATGCAAAGATAACAGTTTATGGCATGTAAATGGATAAAAATCAACCTGCCCGTTACATATATGAGGAAGAGTATATGTTCAATATATGAACAGTCCCCTAAAATATATGGGTTTGTAATTATCTGACTGCATCTTTGCATTAATCTGGTCTAAAAAAACCCCCTCTGTACTGGAGAAAGAGGTACTAGTTCTGTGGTACGTCTTGTTCAGGCCACAGGTATTTCCCTGGAGCTGAATTCCACATCTGCAGTAACTTGACCTGATCCTGCACTAGTCCCTTATCTCGTCTCTCAGTTTTATGAACCCAGATCAGGTGATTAACCTACTTTATCTCCTTTTCTGCAGAGCAGCTCCAGTCCAGCTGTGCTTGGGATGTCATTTGTCTCGTTTATGTCCCATCACTGCACCAGGAACTGCACTGCGTCTCTTACCTCTGAATTTAACACACCAGCGTCTCACTTCCCCAGCTGGGTCCCAAGGGGAAGCAGTCTGAGGCACACGTCGTGTTTTCAGAAACTCCCTATCATTGGTTCGGTTAAACCAGAGAAGAAGGGGACAGTTTAATGTTCTAGTCCACAAATGTTTAAACGTAAAAGCTGCTTCCTATGTCCAAGCCTTGAGCTTGGCTCAGTTAGGTCAGAGGCCATCTCTGCTCTGCTTCTCGTTAGAGCTGGATGGGGGTAGTCACTTTTGCATCCACTCATCTCTAGTGCGGAATTCAGATCCTGCCTGTCCCTGCAGCAAACACTGCGTAACTTCTACCTCCTCCCTCTGTGCAACCCCCACCGAGAACCCCAGAAGGAAAGTGAGATACCGTAGCAGAAGTCACAGGTAGAGGGACAGTGCTTTTTCATCAACTTCCTGCGTTTCTCGCAGAAACCTTTTCGTGCCCATGATGGGCACATAAATAATCTGTCTTTACATCCTGAAACAGAAGGAGACAAGGCATTAGAGGGACGGGGCTAGACTGTTCCTTCTGAGAAACAAATTGACAACTTGTCACCTAAATTGTGACAATTTAAAAACCAATTTTCACCTAAATCAGATTGTTCATGTAAACGGTACAGCTGGGCCAGAAGGAATCTAAACCCGGAGTACAATAAACAGAGCAGGGCGCTGTTAATGAGCAGTGGGCTCGATACTGAGCTACTTCCATGCAGTAGCATCAGTGAGTTGCTATTTCCAAGTCCTACACTAGGCAGTGTTTGAAGAGTAGCAGACAAATGTGTCAGAGCTTGAGAGACTCTTGCCACAGCCTGTTTGGTTTGCGGAGAGTTTTGTCATCTTGTATTAATACATGAGTCCAGCCAAAAGAGTAATTAACAGCTGTTGGCCTTCCCCCTTCCCTCGCACATGAGCTTTTCCTTTCCCTTTGTGCACCCGATGCTTCCAAATGTACAAATGCAAGTCGGGGCTCTCCACGGCTAAACTGGCCTTTTATTTTTGTCTAAGCCACAGCACGAGAGGCGCCAAGAGGCCGTGCCCAGAGGTGGCCGCGGGGCTGGGGCACAGCGAGGTAGGCACGCGAGAACACGTGCGGTGCCTGTGCCCCTGCTGCAGCAGCTCAGAGCAGCCCGAGGACACAGAGTGTCCCCGAAACCCCTCTGAAACCTCTTCTCAGAGCTGCCATCTGGGGAGGTGGGAACATGAGGTCTGTAAGACTTCCAGCCTCCCGTCTATCACATTTGAAGCTCGTAGTGCTGGAAACAGACAATGCTACACCTCCTTGTAGCTCTACTTTGCATAAAAAGGAGTGAGATCCCTCCTGCCTGCTGCTCGCTGGCTTACAGCCTGGTCCTGCCCACCGACGAGGGGCGAACACCACGAGAGCTCCACAGGATCCACCGGACGCTTCAGGCAAACCTTCTTTACACGGAGAGGCCCAGAGCGCAACCCTGCCTTCCTTACCGTAAAGTCTGTGAATTCCCCAGACTTCATCTTGCGAGATGGTCTTTTTCCCGGTCAATGTGGCGTTGATGTGCATGAGGGCGTTGGGGTTCAGGGAGTGCATGAGGCCTAAGGCATGTCCTATTTCGTGAGCTGCTACGTGTACCAGGTCTGTAAGCCAAACACCTGGAGGAGAAACGGAAAAACAGCTGGCACGCTGTGGGGAAGTACATTTGCTAAGCCTGGTGTAAAACCAGAGGAACTATTTTAGCACTAGGACAGTGTGGTCTTACCAAAGGTTGCCCCAGTTTCATCTTCTCTGTAGCTGCTTGGGTGCAAACAGACAAGCCAATTATTTCCACATGCTTCTAATTTCAAATAGCAGGACACAGCAGCAACGCCAGGCTACAGCTCTGAGAGCGCAATATTTGAAACGAAGGCAAGTGCCCTGCACTTTCGTCAGCTCTCTGCTGACTTTGTTCCCACAGCCCTGAGCTGTAACTGGAACTGGCTGTTTGGGAATGAGATTGCTAGCTGGAATATTCCAGCCTGGAAGAGCCTCCAGTTGACCTCTGCATCCCCCACAGCCTATAGGTCCAACTCAAGTTTCTCGGCAGCATCTGGAAGCCTGCTTCCAGCAGAGAGGGGTTTTCACTGAAGGGTGACTCACAAGAGGTGTTACGACACCTATCGTGATATCTTGCACAATTACAGGCCACAAGCATCTCACACAATTCCTGTACTAAACCCAACTGCTTACGGAAAGAAAGCATCTGAAACACACTTGCACACGTGCTTAAGTTATCAGCAGATTAAACAGGAACCCCTAGTGGGTGGATTTCTTTGGGCTCTTCTGCTAAATCTCTCTGACGGGACTTGGAAGAACAATGATTTTGTTCCACTTTGTTCCCACCCTTCCTTACGCCAGTAAAGGCAGCTAATGCAGCTTTGGAAAGAGCAGCAGCCCTTGTGAGCACGTCGTAATCGTCTCAGCCTCACACTGGCCTTCTGAGGTCAGAAGCGTTGGGACGGTTTCACCAAGGGGACTGAACTGTACGCAAATCAACTGCATGGCCGTCTCCAGATAAAAGAACGGAGCGACACTGCCACGATAGTCAGTGGCAGAACTGGCACTCAGGACTCTGATTTACTCCATAATCTTAGTAAAACTTCACTAAGAAGCAAGTTTTGCAAGTGTCTATGCTTGTTTCAACAGCCGCTTGCAGAAAAACACAAGCTAGGAAAATACATTGTTCCCTGACAACTCTGTAACTTCGAGGCATAGGCTTGTTACCAAACTCGCTGATTTTTATGCTCCTGACAAACATTGCCGTTTGATATAGTCAGCAGACTTTAGACAGTTTGATGGAGAAGGGCCTCTTTTCAGAGCTGAGTATTTTACAAAATGTAATCTGATCAGTCCTTTTCTTAATACACACTGACATTCTCGCTTTAAAAATCATCTCTCCTAGGTCTTAGTCCCTAGATCTTATCTGTTGCTGTGCTTTGGAAAACAAGGAGGATATAGAAGTCCCTCCACGTCACCTAAAGTCTCCTCTCCTCTCTTTTTATTTGGTGAAAAGCAGAATATCTTACTTTCAAAAAAAAGTACTGAGTTAGTCATATAATATGGACTGATCTGCTTTTAATTTAAAGTTAGTTTTGATATTGCGTAAAAAAATCAAGAAACAAGTGCCAAGCCATAAGTAACACAGACATTTTAAGTGCTCGCAACCCCAAAAATGACTACAGACCCAGAAAAAGGAAAACGTCAACAGCCACACCAGCAAGTTGAAGTAATATCACACGGCCCTCTCAGAGAGGCACCTGCCCGGGCAGAAGCCCGATGTAACTGTTGAGTACGTGGCTGAACTATCGAGTAATTCCACGGAAACGGCCCTGCCACCAACCGTGGTCCCTTACGGCAGTTCAGTCACACGACAGCAAGACCAACAACTTCGAAAACCACAGAAAACCACAACCGCTTCTGTTGTCTCCTTCCCATACTAGGTAAATCCCAGGACAAGAACTAAAATCTCAATCCTACAGGCATTAATTACGTGCTCCCCGAGACACGTGTTACCTTTCTTCCAGCTGAACCGGGTATGCCCCAATATCCAGTATTCATGGTCGTCAAAATGGATTTCGCCGTTGGGTGGGAAGAAGGCGTGGGCAAGTTCCCCCGTTGTCCCATCAAAGCAGTGGTGAATGAGAGACTCCAGACAGTCTGTGTGGTTGATGGAGTAGAAGCCTGTGAACAAAGCAGCGGATTTAGTGTATCCAGCAGGGTAAGCCCGACCAGGACACAGACATCTCTAAACTTGTGGTTTACTTAAAGAACTCTCTGCTGGTATCCCACATGTTTTCCAGCCTACGGAGCCACGAAAGGACAAACAAATGCAAAGCAATTGTCGGGACCGAGAGGATGTGATGCAAACTAGACTCAGCCCTGTCACGACCCTGGGTTTAGAGCCGGTTCCAGTGGACACAAATGAGAAAGGAATGCTCAGCTCTTCTTGCATCTGTCCTGGTTTAGGGCTGGGACTGAGCTCACTTTGTTTTCAGCAGCTCCCGTGTTTTGGCTTTAGTGTGAGCAGAACGGTGACAGCACACTGACGGTGCTGGGTGCTGCTGAAGGACCAAGGACATTGTGCAGTTTCCCAGGTTTTGCTGATGTGCAGGTGCAAAAACCTGGGAGGGGCAGAGCCAGAATAGTTGATCCCAACTGGCCAAAGAGAGTATTCCATACCAGAGACGGCATGCCCAGGATAAGTGAGGGTCGGTCGGTGGGCCACTAGGCTTTTAGACCCTTAACGTGCCTTAATCCTTAAGCTTCCCTTCAGGTTGCTTTTTGTTTCCCTATTTTTACCTTTTTGTTTTTCATTCATTCGGCTGTTGGTTCCCTCACCTGCTCTCTCTGGAACTGGCTGTTCTGGGATAGCTGGGGGGATACCCCTGCTCCCTGCCTGCTGCTCGGGACGGGCTGTATCGGTCGTCGGGTGGGGAGAAATTGTGTATCGCTTGTTTTATATATTCTATTATCCTTATATGTATTATCATTATTATAATTATTAATATATTCTTATATTTTTCCTTTGCTGTCCTGGTGAGCTGTTTTTATCTCAACCTGCAAGTTTTCCTTTCTCTCCAGTTCTCCTCCCCACCCCACCGGGGAGGGGGGAGTGAGCGAGTGGCTGCGTGGGATTGGGTTACAATTTGGGGTTGAACCACGACAGCATCCCATGGAAATTTTTTTTTTTTTTTGGAGAGAAGCTGGACAGTGAGATGACAACCCCAGGATGTAATTGTTCTGTTTTAAATGTAAATAAACAGCTAGCCTCAGAGTCATAGCTGCTTGCCGTCTTTTTGCTAGAATCATGCTACTGTCACAGTGTACCCTGCGTCCACTGGAATTGGGCCACCTTGAGCTCACACGTGGTAGCCCGACAGGCCCCAGAAGGCGTATCATGTGCTTCTGAGCAGTGTCATGCAACACGAGAGTGAAGAGCATGTTGCGAAACAATGGTACGTCTGCTGGCTCTCTCAATATTGCTGCCATCTGCACAGGAAATAGTTATTTCACACAGACCATCAATCCCAGGAAGAATTTACATCTGGGGCTGAGACTGAGCAGATAACGCCTCAGCAGCAACGTTTTTCCAGGCCTGAGAAACTCGGGAAGTAACTACTGCATAGCAATACCGGGGCAGAGGGAAGGGGAGAGGGGGCAGAGGAAAGATGGTGCTTCAACGGGATCAGCAGAAGGGAGACTAAAACCTTAAACAAGCTGGAATCCATCACCTGTGACCCTGGATACGTCACTTCACCTTTCAATAGTCAGTTCCGCATCTGTGGAACAGAGAGAAACCCGCCCCAGTGGCAGATTTTGAGGGTTAATTCTTGTCAAATACCTAAAGCTTCCCGACTGCAAGATTCACAGAAAGCGTTAACTGTGATACTAACATTTCCTTAGAGCAACTAAAAGTGGTTTCTCTACCTGACTAAAGGCAAACGATGCCCCAATCCTCATCCAAGAGGCCCTGCCAAGCCCACACAGCAAAGGAGGACGTTCTCCTGCCTCCGAACTCCTGGTTTACATCCTGAAACGCTACAAGTCCCTCGCGGAGTCAACATCCACTGCAGTGTCCTGTCGGCGCGGGAGCCCGTGCAGTCTTACCTATTTTCAAGTCACTAGCTACGTGGCGTGGCACTTCTCTGAAGCTGAACGGCGAAACCTCACTCCACATTCGGAACGCGGCCGCTAGTCCCTTGCGCGTGTCCCTGGCGTTTATGAGATTTCTCGGGAAGGACAGGATTCTGTAGGGACACAGAACAACTTCAGGAAAATGCTCTTCCCTTCTCAAACACCAGCTGAAGGCTCTCAAGGCTGCGTCAGACAATTCTGCGTCTTTCCATTCACTCTAATAGGTTCAAAACAGGAGTAGCTTGAACAGAACATTTAATTGAGTAACAGTATTTACTAAAACCCCCACAGGGACTAATATATTACTGATATTCTTTACAATCACATGTTCTGGACTACAGCTTTTGTCCCTCCTCAAGCATATTATTTTAGACAAGGTTCTCTTGGAAAACTATTTTTATCGTAACACCTCCCAGTCTGTTGTGCCGTGTTGCTAGAAGAGGAAACGACTGCATTTCAGCAGCAGGCAACTCCTATTCGTAACACTTAGGCTACAACATATGTGCATACACTGAATTATAATACCCTCAGGCAGAACTTCTGAAAGAGAGTCCCAAAGAATATCAAAGGTTTGATAGTAAAACAAGGTATTTCCTTTGAAAAAATCTCATCACTTGGGAGAAAGACTCGGGAGAGGTTTTTGCTTAGGCCACAGGTATAGATACAGCTGAACTGTAAGAAAACCACTGGTGCAGGACGGCAGAACCCCTGTTTGTACCATGGAAACGTATAGATGGCTCCTAGGAACTTACCTTGTCCCAAAAGAAGATCTGCATTCAGGAAATTGCCTGAAGCGTAGCAATTGGGAAAAGTTGTGTATATTCTGCTATCCCCTCTGGTTGTTTTTTAGCTATGCTGTTTATGTTCTCCCTTCGTCCCAGCACATCCTAAAGGGAGCAGAAGGTTTCGTATCAAGCCAGGCTGTTAATGAGCGCAAACCTGGACAATTAAGACTATCATGAGGCGTAGCCTGTTTGGGCTGAGCGTAAAGGGAGATTTATGTTCTCTGCTCAGTGTGAAGGAGTCAGCTTCACGCCACCCGCTCGTTCTTCGTCCGGGCTTACGGGCAGAACTAACCCCTGCTGTCCCCCGGGAAGTCAACACGCACTGATCAGCCCTGCGGCATCACCCGCTGAACACCGCGACAACCGCCACCGCACACCGAGCAAGCAAGGCCCGTGACAGTTCGGACGAGACTTCAGTGTAACTGACGGTGTGACAGCTACCGAGGGACAGAGGCAACTGCAGCATCAGCCACACCTTGAAAATTATCTTCCCGGCCTGCATTTGGTGACCTTGAGATACTCCCCCTCCTGCTTCTGTGGAGAAGAAAGGGGTTAGCGCAGGGCTCTCCGACAGACGCAACTGCCGCTGTCCTTCTGCCCCACTCGCCCTCCTCACTCCTGACCGCCACTGCTGCAGGCAAAGCCACTGCAAACCCAGCTCAAAATGCTTTCCTTCCCTGTTTGCTGGTGACAGAAAACTCTCCCACCCGTTACAGTCCCTGTCTGGTCAGCTTTCCAGAGCTAGAGTGTGACAGAGACCCTCACAGCTCCATAATGATGTCCTCAGCCCAACGCCAAGAAAAAGCTGCAACACGCATTGCTGCTGCCCGAGGCTGCTTTCTTGTGTTTTCAGAAATCCAACGTGATTTGCCATTCAAGCCACTGGGGTTTAACAGTTAGTGATTGCAGCTTTCTTGCGAGGTCAGGTTTGGGGCTTGCTCCGTACTTTAACGTCAGGAGCGGCTGGAGTTAGCAGCCTCATTAACAGGACCTTTGTGATCACATAAGACGTTGAAAAAACCTGATTTGGCTCCTGTGTCTCCAGGAAGGCGCAGACTCAGCCAGGAGCGAACAACAGGCCTTTCTCCAGTCAAACCTCCAGCACTCCTGCTAGTCTGAGGTTTACCGTGAGTGTCTGATTCTACCTGCCAGTGCTCATCTTATGAAACTGTTTCCAAGGGGATTCCCTGACCCTTGTTCTGTCTGAACTCACACTAGCTCTCCTGAAAAACATTCAACACCACCATTAATGTTTTCCCAGAGAGAAAAACCATCTTTCCATCATTGCCACCACAAGCCCATCGCACTGGACAGTTTCAGGGGCTGTTCAGCCACCGCTCAAGTAAGGAAGAGCTGCTCCAAGGCTACACACCGACCGGGACTGACAGTGCCTTACGCCAGCAGTAGAGCCAGACAGCAGCGAGAAACAGCTCAGCGTGAAAATCCATAGGACTCCATCAGCTTTGGCTCCGAACAGCCTGCTTGTTGACAGTAGCACCAGCATTTGCATAGCTCCATCGTAGCAAAACCAGACCCCTCTATGGCTGTACGGTACTGCTGAAACGCGGCTGGTTCTGAGCAGTGGTAAACCCAGCTGGAAATCAGTGATCTGGACAGCCACCTTCCTTGGCAGAAATGTCTGAAAATATTAGGGTTAACACGCACTCACCCTAGAATTGCCAAGGGCTTTTTATTGTTTATTTGTTAATAATTTAAGAGTTGGCATCCCTTCCCGAAGACAACAGGGAGAAAGAGATTCCTAAAAGCACTCAGCACTAACAGAGCTCTGTCCTCCTGAAATCACAGAACCTTTCAACAGCTATTTCCCGCAGTGATGATTTAGGTTCATACGGAGCTCTCTTAAAAATACCAGCACGATAGAGTTAGTATTCAATTCACTCCCTCCTGAGGGAAGGCCCTAGTTCTGGGAAGCCTACCTGCCAGAAGCCTGAACCCCCCCCCGAACAGTGAGTTTCACTATAAGCAGCCTCAGCACGCAGCCGTATGCGCTACCGGCTTCTAATGCAGCAACAATGCTTCACGTGATCCACAGCTGAGGCGAGAGGTGCGGCGTTTGTAGAAATACTTCCTACTTTAGAGTGGCTTTAGCAGCTATCCATTCACTAGCAAGCGGATTAGCAATATTCCTATGGTTACTATCTACATCCATGGTGGGAAAAACTCAGACCCCAGCGTCACTTAGAAAATGCTAACTCTTAGAGCTAATGCAAGTCCGTACTTGTACGTCAAGTTGAAGTGGTCCCATTTCAAGTGCCCTGGTGTGATCGTGTATCGTTTTCTCCGTGCTGGAGGCCGAGGCGGGAAAGCTGCGCTGTGCAAAGCAGAGGCGCTCACTCCATGAAGACCAGGTGATGTGGCATCTTCCTTAAAAGACAAAACAGGAGGTTGAAAGAGATGGGAGAGACTGCAGGACTGGACAGTGAAAAAGAAAAACTACCAGGTCTGGGGCATTTGGAGGCTGGGGAGCACAACTGGTGCTCCCTTACGGGTGTCCAGCAGACAAGACTAGTGCAAAGCATGCCAGTTCCGAGCGTGCCAAACAAAACCGAGACAGGGCAAAAGAGGGGCTATACTGTAGGGAGTTCTGGGGGCATGTCTTAGACCAGACATGCAAGGAAAGGAAGGGAGCAGCACTCCTCAACACAGCATCACAGAGGATCAGTGCCGTAGGCTCCCTCGAGCTGCTGCATAATTCCAGAATAGGGCACTGCAGCCGCTCCGCTCTCCTCTCGGAGTGCGGCACGGATGGAGCAGAAATGAGGCCTCAGTAGGCTTCTGGCCGCAGTGAGAGCTGCAGCTCTTCCTGGAAAGTTTTCATTTCCTTTTCACTTTGCTATTGCTCTCCAGCCTCACCACAGAAGAAACGAAATACTGGACAAATGAGTAAAACAGGCAACGCTTTGTGCCGAGAGCTCTTTATAAAGCTGCATTGCGGATGTGAAATGCCTTCAAAGTAAATACGAGTTCTGGAAACCCTGGAGTGCATTTAAAGCCATCATACAGTAAAAGACATAAAATTTGGTGACAGGTCTGACTCAAACTATAAAAGCCTTTTAGTCCTGAGCAGTGGAGGTGGAAGAATGGGACCTAACACGGTTCTCTGGAAGTCTACCCACTCTGCCTCCCCTTTTCAGGACTAAGACACTGAGTATCTCTGGGTCATCTTTGCTCCAGAGGCACCAAGACACTTACAAGTGATATTTATAGTGGCAATGTTACAAAGGCTGCACCAGTACGAGTTTGTTCAGCCTCGCAGCACATTCTAGAGAAAACAAGAGCTGTCTTCATTTTACTCATGGAAGAGCTGAGGCTCTGAGAGTCAAAATAGCATATCCCTGGTCTCACAGCAAGCCAATGGCAAGAAAAGACAGGGAGCTCGAAGCGACGGCTGCCAGATACTGCCCGAATCACTAGCATCTCCCCATGACTACAGCTAGTCACGACTGGTAAAAGGCTGAGGGACTCCATCCTAACAGGAAACCAGTCTCTTTTGCTCATGTCTGTGAACCATCCGAGCTTCTATCTTGTTTTAATCTCAGTATCTTTCTTTCCTAGAAGGACAGTCTTTTAGACTTTCTTCCAGCTCCGCTGTGGGTCTGACTCACAATCTGAAATCAGCAGAGTCTTTGCATGTAAGGAATGCAAGGGCCATAGAGCATCACCTGTGAGACAAAGAGAGGTTAGCTAATACCTTGCCTTCTGAGCTGCAAGCTTTTGGCAGGCTATTTGATCACATTTCTGGGAGCCTTTAGAAGCCAATTTGCTCTTGAAAGAACCCACGGGATTGCTTTTCCCTTTTAACCTTTGTCACTTTGCTGTATTAAGCGATCTGGCTGAGAAGCCCATACTTTTTGGTTCGCCCAGCTCCAGGCCTAGCTGCTTCTTCACCAAGGCTCGTGCAATGCGAGTACACTGGCTGTTGTCCCTCTCCCTTCACCTCCAGTAGCTTTTACCTCTGATTCTACTCCGAGAATGCTATTTTCCCTCAATATGAAAGGAAAATTTTGCATCCTTTTGAGCGGCACAGACAAGGTGGAGGATCAGCTAGCCTGCGTATCAATGATCTGTTGGAGCTGTCAGAGAAACCTGGAGGAGATTAGCTCATAATTACAGGATAATAAGATATTTTCCCTTTTTTTGCAGTTCTTTCAAGTAGGGTAGAATTAGGCAAATCCTTTCTGCCTTTGTTGTTTTCTCTCCGATCCCTTGCCAGTGCTGGGGCTGATTACACATGCATTCTGGCATCAGTCAGCAATAGCCTAGGATTGCTCGTGCTGTGAATTCTCCGTCTACGGGCTCTGACTCAGGAGACCTGGTAACTCATGATGGGATGAGGTAAGGTATTAGCGCTCTTCAGTAGCTGTCTATCCTTGTGATAGACACTCCTGCTCCTTAGCAAAGCCAGCAGAACACGCAGTGCATTTGCTTTCTAGCCTCTATAATTCACAGCCTAACTGGTGCCACTTCCCAACTGGTTTATGATAACACACTGAGCTGTAAGCCGCACACGCCGAGTAATGGACACTGCCCATTCTGCCTCCTCTGCCCCTGGGCTATTAAATTACATCAGCATAGGGTGAAATCCTGAGGCTGCTCTTAAAGCCCCTGGGCATCAGCAGTGGAAAATCAGATAGAAACAGCCTGCTGGCTTCTCCTTCTACAAGGAAAACTCCTGCAGCCCCAAGGGAGGAAAATTACTGTCTTTTCTGTGGTCATTGAGCTTAAAACCCTAAGGCCCTGAGTGCTGAACAAGCAAGGGGGAAAAAATAATAAAAAAAAAATATCTGTGTCCCTAAGTGAGCTTATCTTCAAAACACAAAAAGTAAGGGTGACTCAGGCCCAACAGCGATCGCTGAAACCTGTATCTGACCCAGTCACTAGATCAAGAAAGGTGCAGAGGGTTGAGTTCTCTTGCTCAAACATTCTGCTCGGTCTCTGTTCTACTCTAGTCTTTGTTCTTCCTACCCCTGGTGCAACAGGATGCTTTTAATTAAGAATGCGTTGCAAAAGGAATCGGGGAAGGGTGGGGGACCACACATATGCTGTAGCTCAGATGGAGGATTCTGACAGAAATGCAATGACCTAGTTAAAAATTTCACAGTATAATTTGGATCAAAGGGTCTGTCTGGATGCCAAGGAACCGAGACTATGGAAACACTCAGAGCTGGAGAAGAGGTCAGCCGATCCCAGGAGGAGACCCCTTCGACTGTGGGTAAGGTCTCAAACATTCAAAAAGCTTGGGAGGTACTAGGACAGGTGCTCCAACTCTCTCTCTCAACAACTGCAGTAGACACCAACATACATAGAGATAAAGGCAGACACTGGTCAACATCTCTGCTCTACGTTATTCGCCCTGTGTGGTCAGACCTCCATTAATTTACTTCACTGAGTTGTAATGAATGTAATTCAGTGCCCTCTCTCCCCTAGCCACGCAGCTCCCTCTCACACACAGTAACGTAACTCTGTGACTTAGTACCGCTTAACAAGAGCCCTGTGTGATGCAAACAAGGGGTGCTATTGCCAGGATCTTCATAAACGCAAACAGCAGGAGAGGATGCAAACACTTCGAGAAGATTGATTTTATAAAATTAAAAGCTAAAATGAGGCTAAAAGCAAAAATTAAGATCAGCTTCTGAGAGTCCCAGAGCCTTGCTACAGTTCCCCCTGAATACCAGTTTGTCCCAGCATATCTTGCTGATGGATGAACCTTGAAAGAGAATTAATAACAGCTCATAGTTTCTGTAGGTCCAGCGTTAACTCCCAGTTTAGCTCTTATACCATGAGCCCCGCCTCTGGAGTTCCTAGGAAAGCTCAGCTGCCTCAGAAATCAGAACATATGCATGCCACATCATACTAGGCTGGGAAAGCAAAGCTACTCAGAAGAACAGCCACAGCTGTGAGGGGAAACAACCCAAATCTTTTGTGCATTCACTGTTCGGTTCTCTGCAAGCTGCATACACACCTCTAATAATTTGATTCTAGCTGGATGCATAATTACCCTTTAGGATCCTTTGCAAAAAGGGACTCAAACAGCCATAAACAGATCTTGTTGCTTTAACAGTTATTTACGTATTGTTTAGATTGCTTCCTCAATTTACCCGACTTCCAAAAGGAATACACATGCACATACATTTGATGTCCCCACTCCCCTTTCAAGCACTTGAGAATTAGATCCTTTCCCCTACCTGGCTTTTCTGAACTGCAGCTCCAGCTGGATCTCCCACAATAGCCAGCAAAGCCACCACAGGGAATACGCATAAAAATCCCACAATGGTTCTATAGCCATTGCTCTTTTTCTTGTCAACTGAGAGGAAGCTCTTCCTTCTGTTTGCAGAAAGCTCTTCTACTTGATCCATGTCCATTTTTAACACTTTTTAGAGGGAGATGCGACAGATGCTAAGACATTCTCTTCAGAGTGCATTGGTAATCCTTTTGCTCACAGTTGCATTTGGAGCATTTCTGAGTAGCCCTGCAGTTACTGCCAAAGTTGTGCAGAACCACTAGAGTTTCAAAAAGCTCTAAAAAAAAAAAAAAAAAAAAAAAAGGCAGACTTTACATTAAGCCTCTTTCCAATGTGCCAAAGATTCTCTTAGCCTCTGCCAAGTGGTATCGTATTACTGCAGCTGAAAGTTGGGCTGGCAGAGGGAACGCAGCAAAGTGAAACAAGCTGGGGTGGACATGAACTCCTCTTTAACTGACTGTACAATCAACAGAGGACAAATCTGCAGCTGTCAGCTTTGTGTAATGAAAAAAATTGGGGGAGGGGGCACAAAAAGGAATCCAGAAGCCAGCATCATGCCCTTGGAATGTTTCGTTAGGGATGCTTAACGCTAGAAGAGCTGTCATTTGTCAGGGGCTGTCTTCAGGAGCAGAATGAAAAATGAGATGCTGTGAGGGAGCAGGCAGGGCTTCTCTGCTTAGGAAATTCTGGTCAGGGAGTTTACAAACTCAGATAAAAGTAAATATCAACTCCCTCTTCCATGAAACTTGGCAAGTGACCCGCAAATTTCTTGTGTACTTGGGAGCTACCCAGTAAGGGGTTATCATGCTGAGAAAGGCACGTATTTCAGAATCATACCGATTTTGGGTACCTCAGCTTGAGCATGTCAGAAAGACAGACGTGGAGAAGTGGTCAGTTTGTCTTAAGCTGTTAAATTCTTTAAGGCATCTCCAGGCTGCAGACATTAAGTCAATTCAGGACTTTTTAAAAAGCTTACTCAGAAATCCTCAGGTTTTCAGAAATAGCTGCGCTTTTCTGTGTGGTCACGGAGCGCTGGATGCTCGGCACTCCCGATTTGGGGTGTCCTTAGCTGAACAGTTCTGACCAGACAGAGGAAAAAGAACCGTGCAACCTCCCAATTTCACAAGCAAATGGCAAAGAGGGGGTAGTTCTGTTGCCAGCCAGTATAAAACACTCCTAGGGAACATCTGAAGCATTTGAAAGGCTTCAGAAACTTCTTGCACTTTTAATACTGAAAAATGGTTTCATTTGAATTTTTTTTCCCTAGTTCATAATCAAACTTGCGACATTTGAGAAGTTTCATATATTTTGAGACTAAAGCTGGCCTGGAGCTTTTAAACAACTCAGAATAAATATGACCAATGAGTCTGGGTACAGTTTCATGAAAATGTTATTTTTTCCAATTTTCACCAAGCTCCCCCCTGGAGAAAAAACATGCTTTCGGCAGAGAGTGGACAAAGAGCAGCAGCTGTTCAGACACCAGGAGAAGGACAGAATAAGGAGTAACACGGAAAGAAGTTATGGATAGAAATACAAAGGAAAGCTGGAACTAGGAGGAAGAGAAAGAGCAGAAAGCAAGGGTACAGGGCTCTAACTCCTGTGGGACCAAAGCAGTCGACTGCAGCAGTCTGAGATACCGGCTCACCTCAGCTGTTAGCTGCAACTTTCTAGGGATAGTTACACCTCTTCCCCAGTAGCACAGTTGGCAGAATGAAACATCCTTGTGCGTGAAAAAGTGCTTTGTTCGGAGCTCCAAAGGGTGGTGCAAATACACCTTCATTTGTGCTTTAAGCTGTAGACCGCAGTATGAAGTGAGAAACTGGTAACAACACACTCCTAAACTTACCAACGGCTGAAGTCCCCTCAACAACTTTCTATCAGTTTGTAGACGAGAACACATCTGCAGAAAGACTGACTGAGAAGAGAGTCTTCAAGTAAAAACCTGCCTTGGAATGGGGCTGAAAAACTTCAGCCAAGAGCTCTTCTCCAGTAAAGCAGTACTGGCTCAAAAGAAAAATACTGCTAGCAAACACAGTGCTGGAAGAACATTGAGTCTCAGTCGTGGAACTGTGTAACAGCATTAAGTGCATGCGCCTTTCATACGGCTAGTAAGAGTCAGCAGTGTTTGAAAAAGATTTACTTATGCCCTTTCCTCTTGACAGAGCATCTGAGCATCTCACAGTTGCTCAGAGCATTTAATCTCACGTCAGTCTTGAAGGCAGGCAGTGCTACTATCTGCACCTGACAGGTTAAGACCGTACTGTGCCGGAGAAAAGACTTGCCTGACGTCAAGCATGGAATCTCGCAGAGCAGGAGCCTGAAATCTTCCAAGCACCCAGTTAGTGCCTTACTGTTTCTGAAGATGACTACATGAACCTGAGTTTTAAGGCATAGACTAAGAACTCACACAACCACATAGCCTGAGGGAACTAAGAATTTCCTTTGTTCCGATGTAAAGAAAGTAAAAGTTTTTGTAAAACACATCTCGGCTCAGGTGTCCCCCCCCCGTTAGTATCTAGAGCTTTACTAAAAGGACATTCTTGAGGACCTCATTGTTTCCAAATACTTATTCATGCAGCTACTAAGGGTTAGCGCAGCCAAGGCTTTTTCCATGAGTTACTGAAGTATTCTGAATGGGGAAAGAGACCGTACTGTATATCAGCCATTTACCTTCTTGCACCGCGTGTGGTGGGCGAGTGGGAATCTTTAGCTGCAGAGATGATTCATGACCTCTGTGACATTTAGGATCCTGCCTCCCTGTCAAGATAGCAAGCCTGATGGATCAGAAGTGGGAGAGCAGGGTTTCTTGGAAAGCACAGTTTGCTTCCCCCCCGTATGATGGGAATGCGCTGTGCTCATCCACACAGAAATTCAGCGCCTGTGCATCCAACTTCACCAAACCACTGGCTGCAGAATGCTGTCAAAACTTTTAAAATTTAAGCCAAATATTTGCTCAGAAACCAGCTCAGCAGTAAGGCCAAGACAAACCTCAGTTATTATGGCAATGAGAGTCAGATGAGGAAAGCTCTTATGCTGAGGTATTCAGAACTTACAGATGCAGCTCGCGGAGCTAAGTGAGACACACAAACTCAACGCTGTGCACACCAACAACGCTTCTGATAGAGTCACTGCGCATCTGGATTCTTTGGTGCACAAGCTCTGGCCAGAATCCTCAGTGCCGCTGCTGGTAAAAAGCAAAATTTCATGTTTATACTTAGTTCATTAATACTGTGGCGGTTAAATTTCAAGCACAGCTCTCTTCTGTAGATATTTTAAGGACTATTAGGACCAGAGTGCACATCTGTTGACATTTCATCTGTGTTCCCTGCCCTGGGTTAAGAATATCATGGCTTTCCCAAGAGATACTTGTGCTTAAAGGACTCTCAAATGCAGCCATCAGTGGCCTCAAATCTACAGCACTTGTCAGAATTTAAACCTCTTTTAGATGCTTCAGACGACTCCCCAGACTCCCTTCCGGGAGCCAGTGTTGCCCTGGGCCAAGGGCAAGAAGTTAGTCAGAACTCTCAAGTTTTATCACTGTCTTTTCCAATAGCGGAAAATATTCTCCGTGCTTTATCAGGCAGCCTGAGCCCCTGAAACGACTGCTTTTATACAAGTGCAGAGAACTGCTGCCGCGACTTTGGAGTTCTGATGAATTTTAGAGGTCTCAGGTTCTCAAGTGTGGATATTTGGTTTGGACTACAGGCGAGAGCTGTCATCCTGACTATATTTGGACAGAAAAACATTCCTGGCTTCAGTTTCTGCACAATGTCTAAAAGCAATGGAACACATTACACTTTGAGGGAATCCATATGGTGTAATGGGGAATAGGAAAGGAAGGCAGGGTACAGAACTGACTTTGCTTTGTCTTCACACTGTTAGCAGCAGTGACCAGGACCTGGGCATCCTTTGTAGGGAGCTGGGATTTTCAAAGCAAAGTCAGGGATGCCTGTCCCAAGATCTCTGCATGCAATAAATGTCACATAAAAAAACCAGGCTCTAAACAGCTGTCAGAAGGGAACGAACGTTGCATAAAACCTAAAATGGTCAACTAGAGACTACGGAGAACGTAAAGGATTGGATCATTTGCACAACACAATGCACCTCCCTTATTAAACCACCTGTCTTGCTTTGCTCTTTTCAATCTTAATTGCTGAAATGTTTAGTTTAAAGCGGGGCTGCCGTATAATGCACAACATATGGCTACATTCCCAAGGGCAAGCTTTAGCTCAAAAATAAATACTTTCTCACTTCCATGGATTATTCTTAGCATTTCTCTCCTCCCCTTTATTCAGCATTGTTAGCATTAAACGTTACTTTCAGCACTGTTTCTAAATGGTTCTCTCTGCTACATCTGCCACATTTAAGAGGAAAGTTAGCCCTGGCGCAGCAGGCCAGGAAGCACACGGGCATCGCTTCGTTCAAGTCCCCAAGACGGTGCAAGAACAATCTATTACAACATATCTATACTCATGCTAAGAGGCGCTACACAGAGAACAACCTTTAGTGCTAGAACTGCAGCTGTCTGACTATCCAAAACCAATCTCGCCTCTTGTGAAACCTCTTATTTATTCACAGATGAAGTGCGTATTATTTACCATTGGAACAAACTGCTCTCATTAGCTTCCCCCATCATGAACTGGGAATTCTACGTGGAGGTGGGGAAGACAGGGAAAGAAGAAGGACCAAACATCTGATTGTGTGTGATGGCTCAAGGCATGAGCACCAGTGTTTCATCTCTAGGGCACGCGTCCAAATCCAGGCCACAGGCAGGGAGGGGGAGTGCACACAGCTGAATGTGATTTACCACATATTGGCTCCTTGGTGGCCCATGTGAAAAGAATTAGCAAATCCTCATATAGCTCTTATTTTAAAAAGCACTTACATATTTATCCCTTCATCTCACAACTTGGGGGAAAAAAACCCAACCCAACATTCTTGTATGGTTCCTGTGGGAACAGCAGTTAAAACTTGTACTTTTTCAGTGGGCCATGGACTAAAAAGGATTGTATCTGCTGCAGCAGGAAGCAACGTTCCCCAGGGAGGGGGAGAATAAGAATGTTCTTTAGTCCCCAAGCATTCTCCCACTTTCTATCATGCAGCCCCTCGTGATCAGCATCTGCTGATGTTCCTAGAAAAATCCATCGTCTGCTGAATAGCAAATGAGCTGAAAACAAGGGCTTGCTCCAGCTGGCAAAGAAAACGGAATATTTTGCTTAACTGTCAATTTGGAGCTGCAGCTCACAGAAGTGCCTGTACTGGCCTGACCTTGTGTTACCAAAGAGACGTGGTCTTGACCCTCGTCAGAAGCTCAGCAGTCCAGTCATGGCCACGTAGTGAGTAGAATTTCAGGAATGAAATGAGGGAGAAATTTTTCTCAATACACAGATAATAAAGTGTGCCCATAACGGAGTAAGAATTGCCTCCCTGAGTGGGGATATTTTTGTTGTTGCTCTTTGGTGGGCTATATTAGCAACCTGTAACCCATTTGTGGATGGACCAATCCTCCTAAAATCCTGGGAGCAGCATGGACTAGTGGGAACATAACCAAAGGAGAGATGGGTTCTTTTCCTAACTCTGCCTTTTGACAAGCGATTTCCCTCTCTCTACTCCCTCGGTCTCATGCTGTCTGTAAAACGCAGAGTTTTGGCCACGCTTCCACAGGAAGTGCTTTAGAAACCCTGGTTCCAAGTATGAGATGAACTGCCATCTTCTACTTAAAGTTTTACACCAGAAAGGCTCAGCAAGGTCTTTATCTTTCAAAGCCACTGCTGTGCGTTGCTGCAAGGTACAGAGCTGCATTTCGGGAGACGGCAGAAACCCCAGTGAAAACAAGGAGCTCCCCAGCTCATTCACGGAAGACCTGTCAGTCTCATTTGTGGGAGACCAACTGGTAATAAACATCAAGCAGAAAGTTACTCACTATCCACACTGATTAACTAACGACAGTATTTGTCTGTTGTCTTTAAAGCAGCATTTGCCTACTGCTCTGACATCTCCCTGCTGTCCCTGTAACCAGCAAGAATACCAACTGCTAGCAAAAGGAGAAAGGGGAGGAACATCTTCCCCCACCTTGCCCTCTCCTTCCCTCTCATAATATCTAGCTAAATTTAATGCAGCTCCTAATCTCAGTCCAGGCTCTTGGCTCTTTTCCTGCTTACTACAGATACCTTTTTCTTCTCACACTTCAGATTCAAGCCTGGATTGGAGCAGAGAACAGGCTGAGAGTACAGGCCAGATTACACACGAAGGAGATGAACTAGCAAGTACGCAAAGCTAACCGTTTCACCCAGCGTGGCACTCGGTCGGCCACAAGTCGCTCCCTGATCCCGGCCCTCCACATAAGCAGGTTTATCAGGAAAGATAAACCAGCAGAATCTTCTTCACTTCTCCAAAGCCTCAGACTCCCATGAAGCTGAGCCTGCCATGGGGGGCAAAGCTTGCCAAAAACATACCTGGCACACATGGGCATCTGCTTGCCTTCTGTTATCCCTTGTTCCTGTGGCTCCACTGACCATCTTGTTTCTTCTCTGTTGTGGTGCAGCAGTTCCCTTCTTCTTACTAGGAAAATGAAAGGGTCAAAATGGTGCTTAACAGCTCAACTCTTGCTCCTCAAAAGCAATCACAGCAGGAACAGGAAAATGAAAGAATATACTCCCAACCTGAAAGCTTTGCTTTCAAACTGTTTCTGTAGTTCTTAAGCAGGGATATTATGCTGTGCAAAATTCCATCTCTAACTTGGCCATACAATGAAATTCAGATATGAAAAGAAGATCAGGAGCTCTTGAAATGGAAATGCATTTTAAAAAATTAAGGGGAGCTTTTCTTTCCCTACAAAATCTCTTTTCATTAGCCAGGAAAAAAAAAAATATCTCCATTTTCTGCAACAGCTGCACAGCCTGGGAGTTGAAGGCTGCAGCCTTCCTACAATTTTTTTCCTTTAGGGAGAATACTCACTTGGAAGCCTCTCTTCACTTAGTATCCAAAGAAATTATTAAAAAAAATGAAGCAGATGCTCCCTGTTGAATAAACTGACACCTTAGGCATAAGAGATGAGAATAACGCAACAGACATGGAACAGTTTGCCACCTCTGTCCCCTGTTCCCCAAGTGCCAGCACACATATACATTTAACACACATGATAAAGTATCTATCGGTTCTACCTTTAGTAAACTGCTTTTGGATTTGACGTGGATGCTTGTGAAAGAACTGTATTTCAAAACACGCTTAGCACAGGGTTGGGGTAATATACAGTCTGGAAGATTATTCACTTGCACCGAATAGTGGTTAAAGCAGCTCTTACACTCTATAGATGACCCAGTCCTGTACTTTTTGAAAATAGCCTTTGCACAGTACTTTTCTATTGCTGCCCTACCACAATACAGCAATCATTTGGGGGAAATGTCTGGTTTATTCCAAAGGAATTTACACTAATATGAACTTCTAGGAAATAAGTAAATGAGTATCTGCACCTCTGATTTTTACCAAAGCTGATTCTGAAGTTCAGCTTTAGGTTATTTGGGTGTTAAATCTAACCCAACCACATAATTTAGGGATTAAATCTGATCCATTTTCATAGCTCAAAAAAAAAATCCACTGAAACTATAATGGCCTCAAGTGAATATTTTGACAAAGATTATCTATAGGAGTCAGAGGCTGTGACATAAGACTTTCTCACACCACCAAGGGATTATGAAGAAGTAATAAATATTCCTGCAACTACCATATATTCCACAAAGTTAAAGGTTTCTTTAGAAGATTTGCCACCTCTTTGCTAATGAACAAAGATAGTAGAGGAACACAATATTTTTGTTTGTTTTAAATATTGCTTGCAATATGTAACAAACAGTATGCTGTGTATAATTGTGTCATTAAAGATATACACCACACACGCAAACACGTATGTATACGTACACACACACGGCACACTAACCCTACAGGTTGCCACTTCCACCAACAGTTACTTTACAGGATGGGCTCAGAAGATAATACTTCTTCAGTCAGACAGTTGGAAAACACAATACAGCTGGATCCATATTTCAGCTACTGTTTGTACATTCATTTTAATGCTCAGGAAAATATATATTTTATTTTATTAAGTTTTGCTGCAAAACAAAGAAACAAAAATGAAATCCCTTTTTCTCATGTCTTAATTATTACTATTTATTTTCTTTACACTTTGATTGGAGTATTTAACACCTGCCTTTGGCATTATGGATAGAAAGCTCAGGAGTCTCTGAACACACAGTTGTGCCAAAAAAAATATGGAAGAAGAGTGTCACTTAGAGGTTAGAAATATTTGTTGTAACAACCTATTTTCTCCAATCAGTGTTCACTACTTTATCTCTAAGGCACACACTCTGTCTTTAGGATCTCATTACATCCCGATCTGTCTCTGTCAGTCCCAGTTCTTGATGAGCCCGTACGTACGAGTTCAGAGAGCCTGCTGTCTTAGGACAGTACCTCCCCACCACTGACAGGCAGCTGGGAGAACTCACGCCACGACTGATCTCCTTCCTCACGTGTAGTGCAAGCGTATGCTTTGCCATTGCCTGCCACGGTATAAGGTATATCCTCCTACAGCATCTCCTCTCAGAGCAACGCAGGGCTGCAAATCTGACACTGCAGGGCACTAGACACGATGCAGTCACTGGAGTTCGATGCGGTTGAAAACATCTGCGTGTGGAAGTCTATTCACCTCTGGTCTGAACGTCTCTTCTGCCTTCAGTAGACAGGTCAGTGTTCTGCACTTCAGGTCTTTCCGATGGATCAGCAGCACAGGGTGAGGGGGCTGCCTGCCCTCGAGCACCGCTCCTTGGCCTTACGACACTGCAAGTAGAGGGGACTCCCTCCACCTCCACCCAAGTCACATCAGGTATTTGCTTCCCTCTCTTTCAGGATAGCTTTGCAGGTAGCCAAACACATCAGCCTGACTAGCGCTTCTCATCTAAAATGCAAACAAAAAGGAAGTAAAGGAGGGAGGCGGGAATGGGAAGGGAAGCAAGCGCATCCTTAGACAAAGATCTGAATCCTCTCCCGGATAGTCTGCCGGCAGATGGGGCAGACAGTAAGGGCTGTGCTGCAGTCTGGGCAAGAGCCATGTCCACACTGGAAGACCAGTTTGATTTGGTCATCGATGCAAATAGGGCAGGTGATGCGCTCTTCCATCTGCCGGTAGCGGTTCTGCAGCTCCTCCATGAGCTTCCTCTGATCTGTGGATTCAGAGCTTGGGCTGCACTCCACCTCGGTGCTGTCTGCAGGGGCGGAGAGTAGGAAGAGAGTTAGTCACTAGTGTGCTCTGCCTCACGCAGCGTCTCTTTAATGAGACTCTGCCCCTCAAGAGTAGCAATTAGTTCTCTCTCTATACTCTCTTCACTGAGCCTTATCCAGGGATTCCTCAAATAAAAAGCCTGAGATGATGGCTTTTACCAACTGGCCAGTGTTGCCTTCCTCCGTTTAGTTGCTCAGCTGGTTTGTGTGTGTATGTGGTTTTGTTTGAGGTTGGTTGGTTGGTCTTTTATAAAGTAAACAAAACGTTGTCTGAAATGTCCTGCCTTGGTGTTCTGGAATATGCTGCTGCTACCTTCAAGTAAAACATTCAAAGCTGGTTGTGATGCTCTGCCATACTAGTCCAGGAATCCTTACAGTGCTATCAGTACTACGTTCTCTTAACCTCCTGTTCAGGTTTTGGATTCAAATTTCTGGTTAAGTCTTTCAGGAAACACATGGTAAAACAAGAAGAAACCATTTGGCATCACTTATGTTGACATCTGCATACATGAAGCTACACAAACAGAGTCATTTGGTCAACTCTGTGAAATGAAAGAACCCCAAATCCTGGACAACTGCCATCTTAGGTAAATAGACTCCTCCTGGTTTCAGCTCAATACAGCCACTGTTCATCTTCTGCTCCTCAATCTTTGATTAGGTAGCTTTACACTTCAATATAGATGTCCCTTTCCTCAACATTCTGGAATTTGGTGCACTTCAGTGGTGTAAGAAGTGATTTCAAATCCATAAAGGTGAAGCAAGTTTGGGGATGGGGAGCTTGCTAAAGGCAAACACTGAAGACATCACTGATAGGGAAGTCCTGCTGATATTCTCAAGAGACCTTGATGTTCCTCCTCCAGCAGAAATCTGCATGCAAATGTCTCATTTGGAATTCTCATCACTATTTTGTTGCCAATCTGTAGCAAAGACAAATGCTCCTGCCTACTGTCAGGTAAACTTGCTACTTTTTGCATTATGGAGTTCCAAAGAGGATTTATGTCTTTGCCAGCTGTGTACGTCCAATGCCATGTGACAGATTCTTGGTTCCCCTATGCTTTTCTCCAGGCATCAAGTCACAAGACTATAGCCTGACTCCAGCAAAGGAGTCCACAATGCTCAGCCATGAGCAGCAGGACATGCAATTGTGCGCTTGCCCTAAGAGTGATCTCAGCTAGAAAGACATCAAGTCCCACAACTGTTATGGAAAAAGCTTCAGTGAGCAACCTGCATGAACTTTAAGGAATGTGTAAACCTGCTTCTAGCTTGCTGACACGCATAACATTGCTCATTCTGGACGCTGAGTAATGTGGACAGAAGACAATCTGCTTAAAACAGGGCTAAAGAGCTTTATCAGAACAATCCAGCTCAAAGATTCCTGGATAGCTGGCTACTGCCAGCCCTGCACAGGCACTGTGATTTCAGCCAAGGGAGAAGCAAGGCTTTCACAAGATGTAATTTTTCCTTTCTCACCAATTTTCACTGTTAAATCACCACCTGTGAAAACAATTTGACTGACACATGGAGAACCTGGTATTTGCTTTCAATGCACAAAATAAGCCACGCACAGGACAAGCTTCCTCAAATGTCCTGTCCTCTCTATGCAGCTTGAGCTTGGCCCGTGACACCTGAGAGAATCTACCTTTTCCTCTCTACAGGTGGTCAATGCAACAGGCACACACACACACCAAAAAAACCCCAAACCAAAGCAAAGCAAAATCAACTCCCATCCTTATGCTTATTTCACTGAAAATCATTGATGCTCCTCAAACTAACGCTGCGCAGGACCCTTCCCACAGCACTTAACAGCAGGAACAGCAAACATACCTTGTTTCAGTTTTTTGGTTATTGTCACTTGACATTTGATGCACTTCTTCATTCTCCTGGAGCATTCTACCATGAATGATACAAGAAGAGATTACAATTAAGCCCACTGATGCCAGAATCAAGAGGAAGACGACAGACTCAAGAACATCAGCTTTGAACAACCTGAGACCTCCCTGGATGATTAAGAGATTGTTTCTGCATGGAAATGAGGACACTACCTTCTTTTTGAGCTACGTCCTAGTCTCTTGCTTTAGTCTTTCCTATGCCAGCAGCAAATACACCACCTTTAAGTCCTCAATGCTCTGTGCTGCTGGAACTGCTGCACGGTGGATCGAAGGGAAAAGGATGCAGCTCTGGCACAGAGTCCTTACCGAATTCCCTGTGGTCAGATTGTGAGTGCCTTCCGAGATTAACAAACTTGCTGACGCGTTTGAGCAGGCTGCCGTTAAAACAATTGAAATGCAAACCAGTAACAAAAGCCAGAGAAGAGGGAAATCCTTCTCAGGTTTTTGACGGATAAAGAACTGCCAGCTAAAACTGAAACATCTGTCTTTCCTTCTGAATTATCCAGGGCATCTGTAAGCACAAGCAAAGCTGCCTGGGGTCCCAATCAGCACGTAGTCAGAACACTGTGCTTTTCATAGATAGCTTTGGATGTCTTATCTAAGATGGTGGTGCTGAAAACATGCTGGCGTTGTTTCAGGACACAAACAGCACAATAGCTTTGTGTCTAAACAGAGCTTTATTTATGAGAGTCCAGCTAGGGAAGCTATCTGGTGGAACAGGAAAGAAAAATTAAAAAATAAAAAGGAAAAAAAACCCAGAATGGGCTTACCTTCACACACAATACTGTGCTGGCATGGGAAGAAATGGATGAGCAAGGCTAGCTCTGAGCAGACCAGGCACTCTGTGGGGACTGCCACACTGGAGACACTAAGGTTTGTCATTGTGTTGGGGGTGGTGTGCACACGGCGAAGGCTGCAGGTGATGGTTGAGCTGTCTGAAGAAACCTGTTGTTCCCTGCAACCATGAACATGTAATAAAATTTGAGCCACATACTCCAGGTCCTCCTTCAGCAACTAGATAAAATTCTATTGATCCCTGGCAAACACTCCACATGGAGACAAAGCAGCAGATGCTCGGGTAGCATAAACTTGTGAACTTTCATTGCCCTAGCGGGACCAACTCAGTCCCTAATAGCTGGGATTCTGACTGGATCTATCTAAAAAGAAAGGGAAAGAGCAGGGATGACTAATATTTATACAAGCTGAAACTTCTCTTTTGGAGGGCAACCGTAAGGTGTTGACAGTACAATCATCTGCTGGGAGGAGTCAGGTTTTAGAAGCTATTTAAAAAGTGCAGCCGTAAGGATCCTCCCTATTTGCATGTTCCTGAAATGTGCCTGGCGTGGTTGTCTGTGAGTTTGCCTCTTATATAATACAGGCTCGGATTCAGACTTCTGTCCTGACATTATGAGCCCCAAATCCAAAGCCCTCAGCCTCCAATCCATCCGTTACTATTCCTGCCAGCCGGTCACCTGCTCGCTAGACCTACTGCCTAAACTGCAAGGATGATTAACGATCGAACAGAAGGGACAAGGATGGTCATTTACTAGCAAATGTCTTCAAGTACTGCCAAGAAATCCCTGTCCCACTAGGAGTATTGCAAAGGGGTGCTTTTTTTTGGTCTTTTGATACAAAGTCAGTAAGTTTCTGGGGGGAAACTGCTATCTAGCTTTCTACCAAAGTGGCAGTAGCTTCATTATAAATGCATATAAACCCCAGATACTCTTCCTCTTCCAGACCTATTAATTTCAGTCAGACTAACCAAGCAGCTGAAGAAGGTACAGCTAACTCTCCTGTCCTGACGGCTCCTGTGTGCGACGCCGGGACACCCCACGGCGTACTTGGGCCTATGATCCAGCATGCAGCACCCTGTCTGCAGCGACTGCCTTAAACTCTGTGCACACACCCCCAAATCCTCCCGTCAAACCTCAACACAGAAGCTGAAACCAGCACAACACTGTCACAAGAAATGTCAGTTTGAAAGAACTGGCATTCTTTAAGCAAAAAAACTTAATCCAACATATACTCCACTGACAAAATTCCTACGCAAGACGTTTAAAGGGACACATTTCACCTGTTATTTACAATGGACCAGAAGCATGGCCAATTACAGTGGCTGCTGCATGGTTCCTCCTCCAGCAGTAACATGACTGCGGGTCTGTGCTCTCAGATCAAACAGAATTCTGCTTTCATGTTTGCAAAGTCAAAATCCAAACAAATGTTTCTCAGAACCTGAGATAAAGCCGTCTTTGACTTGCTACTGTCCCTTTGGCATTTTCTCAGCTATTTCTCTTATCAGTTGAAAAACAAGCATTTATCTAGCTCTGGAATTAAATTCTGCGGATTCTGGTACCCACTCTTTTGTTGCACTTCCTCTCTGTTTAGACTTTAAATATCTGTAACTGCAGAATCCAATGAAAGTAAAACAGAACCCAGAATTACTCTGCAAGAGAGAAGCTGCTCTTGCCTTCAGTGCCCGGTCTTCTCAGACCACCTCAGGGCCCCCTGCAAGTCAAGAGGTCGTGTTTGCACCGAGCAGTATTAATCTGCTTTTCCCAACTCTTTCAAATGGCAGTATGCACCCTTAAAGAACCCCTCCAGAAACACAGGGTCAGCAACCAGCTCCAGATGAAACAGGAGGTGCTCAGACCAACATCCAAAGTGTTTCAAAGATGGTTCACCCCTCCTGGAACAACAGCTGCATGCAGTGACACCACAGTGCATTTCGCAAGGAAGTATACTATAGCTAGTTTCCAGAGAACGTGGTTTACCTGAATTTCTGTGAGAAGTCTTTGACGATCTGGACAATCCTTCCATCCGTAATGAGGTCTAAAGGAGACTTTCCCCGATGGTTTGCATAATTAATATCTGCTCCTTCTTGTGCTAAGTAGCATGCAATTGCAGTTCCAACATTCAGCTCTACATTTCCAAGAAGGCCAGAAGCCTGCAGCTAAAAGAGGTCGAGAAACACTCTGTTAATAGAAAAAGTTTCTGTTATGTGGCTTTGATCTGTATCAAGTTCTAAACAAAGTCTTAATCCTTGTACTTACAATTTGAAAGTGCAATGCAGTGTTCTTTTTTGAAAACACAAAAAGATCCTTCAGCATGTAAACAGCAGGTTCAAATCTCACATTCAGGGAACAAGAGTGCCTAAGACTGGTCCTAACTGGTGCTAATCATTACTAATCATAGTAATAGGCATTCACTTCTTCAGGTAGTGAAAAGGAAGTACACTGAAGACACCACAGTACGTACCAATCAATGAACAGCTGATGTATGGAGCCCTAAGCGGCAGCTATTTAAAAAGCCAAGTTTTTGTGTACATTATCCAAACTAATTTGAAGTCAACAAAAATTTTCCACTAACTTAGAAGACCAGAGCACATAGATCAGGGCAAGTAAAATTAGATGTGAAGGAGTCTATGGCATCTAGATATAATATTACTGTAAATAGTATTGGGAATGACACGCACAGATCCCCCATGTTGCTTTAAGACTTTCTGCGTCCAAGACTAGCGATTGGCTGCCTCTAGCACAAGCTCAGACCCAACAGCTAGCAAAGCTGTTACGCAGACTTTCAGTGAGATGATAAAACCCACCCTTACTGCTGCCCCCTCTGCTCGACTTTGCAGGCGGAGAAATTCAGAAGAAAGAAGTGATTGCTGAGCTGGTGTGGGGTGTCTCTGTGGAATGTCAGTGGCTGAACAAACCTGAGGACCTGAGGCTGGAGCATTTCTGGCCATGCACTTAAGCCATCAACTCATGCTGTCAACACTGGTAGCTTGGTAATGAGCAGAATGGAAGAAGAGCAATGCACTAGGCTTTTTCAAGCAGCAACAGGTAGAAAGGAGGAATGAGTGGTTTGGTACACAGCATGCAGCCCTTCAGAATGTTGTTTAATTTATTCTGATCATTTCAAATTACAATTAAAAAATCTACGCCAGATTTTCCAGTGTACTAAATTATCCCTACAATGGAATCATTCTCATGCCATCCATAAAGCATAACCAACGTTTGCACTCTTGGTTTGCACTGCAAATCTGGTGTGTGCACATGTTCATATTTATGTTCCCCAGAACACTTTGAAGGGCTAATCTAGTATCTTTGCCAAAAAGCTGGACTAAGCTTCCAGTCCTTGGCATATCACACACTGATTTCTAGATCTAAGACCTTTCCTGAAAGGCCTTATATATCCATGAATACAGAGCAACATAGTGAAATCAAGTTCAGGCTTTGTAACAACGCAGCCTTTATCCTTCAGCCTGATATGTCTCACCTCTCGCATTCTGCTCTACATCTGCAGATAACTGGGGTGTTTGTGGTTAGCTATCCTCATGTTTTCCATGCCATCAGACAGAAATGAATTGCTGTGGTTCTGGGGCATGAATTGAACCCAAGACTCTTGGCTCTGCAACTGGATTCATGACCTTTCCCATGTCAAGAAAGAAGCACACAATGCTAATAAAAATATCGGGGGAGACAGTATGAATTGTTGTCTGACTATGTGAAGTTTCACGCTATAAATTCAGGCGTACCCTCAGAGGCCTCAGAGGATCTATTCTTGCTTTCCCACAAGCAAGAAGGTTTGTTTCCATGCTCCCCGGCTGGACTGGCTTTACAGAATTTCCCTGCCTTCCTTTGCACCCTTAGATCCCACTATCTGCTGTGATTCTAACATCGACAAGCATTTTCCTGCCCTCAGTGCTGGAATTTCTCCTACTGCCAGCTCACCTTGGAAAGGAGGGACAACCCCATCTCCCCTTCACGCTTCTCCATCATGACAGACATTAGCTGCTGCCGCTCCAAGGCAATGTGCATGGCTGTGTCCCCGTCCTCGTCTTCAGCGTTGACATCGCTGCCTTCGCTGACCAGCAGTTGCACCATCCCCACGTGTCCCTGGATGACAGCCAGGTGCAGCGGTGTCTGGTTACGGTTGTTCTTGAGGTTGACATCACAGCGACCCTTGAAGAAAAGAATTGCATCAGTGAGTTGTTGCTGCCGAGTTTGGCTGAAGAAGAGTGCTGCAGCTGTGGTGCTTGTTGAGGCCCCAAGTGTCAAGCCCATCTTCATCAGAACAGCAGTATAGAGATGTCCAAGAGAGCTACGTGATTGAGCTCTCTTTATCTTGGCCATACGGCCCACACATCTCCAGTATCAAGAAAGGGAGGATCAGAAGCCAAGTGCCCAACCAACACACAGATAACATTTTCCTGGTGAGGACTTGGATATGACAACTCGTCACTTCCCTGACACAACCAAATCCTGGACTAGCTCCTCTTTTAGAAGGAGAACCGGGGCAACAAACCGCTGAGAAGAAACAAAACCCAGGAGTGCTGACATGCAGTTGTCACCTTCATTGCCACTATCACCTGAAAGCAGAGACAGAGGCTAGCTTTGACTCCACAAAAGTCAACAGCAAAATGTCAGATTGCCACCCCTCAGTTTGTCATTGTCATTGCTAAAGAATGCTGCTCACCAGGGGCGGGTCTGGCACGCCCTTAATCCTGAAGAAAGATAACCTGTAGTAAACATGTCAAAATATTTTGCGAGTCCAGCATTAACTTAATAGTCTTTAGGAAATGTGGGGGTTTGGGAGAGGGACAGATGGGAGTTTTTGGTGGTGGTGGTTTTGTTTTGTTTCTTACCTCTTTGATGAGGATTTCTGCCACTTCTTTGTGATTATTGAGAGCAGCAAGGTGCAGGGCAGTGAAGCCATCTTCCTTTTTGGAGTCAACCAGCTGCCGAGCTCTTGCTAGAATCTTCTTTATGGCTCTAGAGTGTTGGAGGTTAACAGAGATGGAAGAGTTACTTTATCAGGAAAGAAAACAATGCAGAAGAGACAGGCCTGCCTCTTCTGCTCAGTAGTTATGAATGTTCGTGTTTTAACAGGCAGCACCATGAGTTGGCAACTGTGACGCAGAGCACTCCCTCTATCTCACAGATTGAACTACAGGAATAAAACAAAAGCCCTCAGTTATCATTTAATAAAGTAGGGTAAACTCATACTGCTATGAAAATAATGAGCAGATTTATCCTTGGAAGAATTCCAGAGGCTCTCAGTTAGACACAGGCTTTTCAAGTACTGTTTACTACAGACTTTCTCCTGTCTTTCCATGTGTGAACCTAAACATCTGCAGAGACTACCCAGCCATGCTAGGGAGGTATGAGAAAGATGGGCTGGGGAAAGCAGGCAGCAGTTTCATGTGAATGCATGAAGGAGGGAAGGAGGGCAACAGCTATACCTTAGCCATATCTAAACCCAAGAAATATTTAACCAACCATTTCCTTCCTAGCTATCTAGAACTACATCCACTGCCTTCTTACTGTTAAGACAGCAAACACGAGTTAACATCTGTAAAAGCAGTAAAAATGAAAAAAGGTCACTTACAGCTTGTTGCCTTTTAGAGCAGAATAGTGGAGCAGGTTGAAGCCTTGACAATTCTGGACAGTGAAGTCTATGTTGGGTACTTCAGTAAGAATCTCAATAACGACTTTGTAATCTGCAGTGATAGCGTAATGCAGGGGGGTGTCTCCCTGGGAATCCTACACAAGGATACCAAAGCAGAATACAGGTTGCCTATCTCAGAGTATCAAATGAAACAGCTCACCCTGAGGGACAGTTCAAGACAAGAAGATGTGTAGTGTCACCAGGTCACATCAACTCCAGGCCAAACGTCCGAACATCACTGGCATCCATAGCGATTTCATAACCTTTGTGAAATCATTTCCCTAGGGCTTGAAAGCAGCGGCTGAGTAGACAGGTGCTAACATTCCTAACTAGCTTTGAGAGACTGACCCAGCACAGTTCAGTCCCACCATCAGACAAGCACAACTTAAAAATGGGCTCGGTTCAATTCACCATCACTGCCCTTCAAGTTCCTAAATGCCAGTCTTAAAACCCTCACCACTCTTTGTTGCTGGGAACAGGGGTGTTTCGACAACACACATTAGCAGCAGGTCAGCTCTCACTGGAAGCCTGAGTCCAAGCACAGCAGAGAAAGAGCTACTGGATTGAGCTGAGCAGACTCACAATGATGAAAGGGCAGACCCAAACCTGGAATTTCAGAGGAATACTTCCCCTGTGCAATGCACAGCAGTGCATTTTAAGAGAATGACCTTCAAATTCTATGAAGCAACAAATGGTGTGAGACATAAAGAAGCACCTTCCCACCTCAGAAAGACAAAAACAAAACCAAAAAAAACCCCCAAACACACACACTCCCCTTCAAATTCCACAAAATCCAAAACTTACTGGGAGGTTGACATCACAGTTGAGCTCACAGAGGGTCCGCACCACCTCTGTGAATCCTTGACTGACAGCAACATACAAGGCTGTGCACTTTGCATTGTTTAACAGGTCTGCACTGGCTCCTTTACCAATAAGCGCACGGGCAACCTCAGCTTGGTTTCTGATTTAAAAGCAAGGAATAAAACAGATTAGATTCAATGCTGTGCAGACAGTAAATTCTTCCTCCTTGCAAGGCAACAGAACTTCTCTGGTTTTGTATCCTCTTGACCTCATCCCATTTCCTCTCAGTATTAAAAAAAAAAAAAACCACCCACAAGAAAACTTTCCTAATTTGTACTCTAGAATCTGTTCTCTTTTTGCTTTAAATCAACAGGAATCTCCTGCTCTTAATGAGGAATTCTTCCCTGGTAACTGACAACACAATTCAACCTTTCATCTTGCTCTGGAAAACATATGCACTTACAGAAACCAACCAACCAAACTAATCCCAACCAACTAACCCACTCCCCCATCCCCCTGAAAAAAAAAATCTAATCAACAAAAACTCCTTATCACTTTTTCTGATTCCCCCCAAAATTTCTAGCATGGCAACTGATCTAGCTGTGGAGGTTAAATTAGCGCACCAAGAAATGCACTTGTGGCCCTGAAGCTGAAAGGCCAATTTCTAACACAAGGTAAAATGAGAGGAAAGCCTCCATCCACCACACACCCTTCACGCAGACTGCCCATTTATATCTAGAAATGTCCTTTTGCAGCCCTCTAGGTCTTGTATCAGAGACCTCTAGGTCTTGTATCAGAGACAGCAAGAAGACAGACATCCTACCCAAAAGCTGCGTAGTGCAGTGCTGTATCCCCCTCTTCATCCCTTAGGTTGACAGTGGCGTGTGCCTGCAGCAAAATCTTCACCACATCCAGATGCCCCTGATAAGAGGCAATCTGCAGGGCAGTTCTGCCCTGGTTCTTCGCATCGACCTACAGGAAGGGCGGAAACACAGCATATAGCTTGATTAGGAAAGACCTTGCCTTGCGTTCAGGCCTTAGCTCTGGTCTAGAGCAGGCCTAGCAGGATGGAAGTCACTAGCTGCAGAACAGTTGCAGGCTCAGAAATGCTAAGCAGAATCCATGCCCCGTCGGCTCCGCTTTATGTGCGTCAACTACAAGGCTAACCTTGTCCCAGAGTATTTCCAAAGGGGAAGGGGACAGAACATTTAGTCAAGAAGGGAGAAGTGAGTGAACAGAGCTGGGTGCCAGGGCTCTAATTGCAGCTCTGATGCCAAATCCCTCTATGCCTACAAGCAGAATACTTCTTGACATCTCTGCCAACAATTCCTTTCCCAATTGGAACATGTGTGAGGAGATCAAATTAGCTTTGCACAAGGCTTTGGAGATGCCAAGTCCCCATTGTTCTGTGTTACTCCAGGTACTTTACTGGGCACAATGGCTGGAGGGTATATCACAGTGTTGAAGTGCTGCAATGAGATTTTTTGAGAATTAAAGGGACTGAAGAACAAAGAGGCTGTAATGAAAGGCAAGGAAAAAAAAGGAAAAGCAGCTACTGAAATCAGTGGGAGGCTAAGGAGAAGAGATGGAGGAGCTAGCAAAACCTCAGCAGACTGGCAAGGAGAACAGAGGTTTTCTTCTCCTGCAGCTGGTTCTACGCAGCAGCCAGGAGAGCAGAACAGGCAAGACTTCCCTCGATTCACTCAAAATGACAGGCGCGTCATTTAGGCAAGGAGGCATTAGAGGCCACTGTGTTATTCTTCCATTTACACAAGAAATACCATGCTGACAAGCTGGAAAGGCCTTGGCAAGCTATTCCAACTTGCACTACTAAGTGAGCCTCGAATCCAACTTCCTCTTGCTGTATATAACACTCTAATAGAAATAACTAATTTATTAATATAAATATTACAATAGAAATAGAATATAGACTAGAAACAGAAATCTAATAAAAATAACTAATAACATAGTGGATTCCTGACTCCTGGCACCTTCTTATCTGGGAAATATCCAACAATTGCAGGTATTTGTCTATATTCCTCCCATCTCCAGAGGCCCCATTAACTTTGTAAATAAAGAACTATAATAAATACCAGACAACTAACCACTAAACCAGCTTCACAGGGGTTCCTTCAGAATTGATCCTAGTTTTCCTGGTTCACACATCCAGCTGCTCCTGCCAGCTATGCAAACATAGCCTCAAAAAACCTTATGTTTTGTTACCAATGGTTTCCAAGGACACTGCTGAAATACTTTGTTCTCTGGTTCTCCTTTTTTAACCTGTTTATAAACCCTGTACCCCTCACGGAAGGAGCTTGAACCTTCAAACAAGCAGCTTGAAAGAGCAGTGATCTGAGTAGATGTGATCCTAACAGTCTGGCACTCTGCAAGCACATAAATTGTTCAGCAACAAGTCAAGCCCAGTTCCCTGCTCCAGTCAGACAGGAGATAAGACGCGGCACAGACATGCACAGCATCAGGATCTGGGCAGCTTTTCTCTTTCCCGGTTCCAACAATTCCATTTTGCAAGGTCATCTAAGGACAGACACATTCACCCAGACACAACCCGTGGCTGTCTTTTCGAACAGAGGCGAGATACTTGGGCATCTTGCTACTGTTTTCATGTAGATAAATACCTCTCCCCCTAATTCTACAGGTGCAGTGTCCATATAGGAAATCTAGGAGAAGCCAGCTTTGGAAACGTGCAGTAAGGACTTAGCTCTAGTTCAGATTTAACACCACAAACTGGAGCTATAAGATATGCACATTTAACATACAAATTTAATCCTAAATTGCAGCAAAATAATTTTCCAGCTGTTAGGAGCTAATACTAGGTCTGAAAAATCTACTATTTTTCTCCCATCCTTTTCCCCACTTGACTAAAAATTTTTATGACAGTATTTTAAAGAAGAGCAACAAAAAGTAACCATTCAGGATGTCTTCAAAACTTGCCTTGTCTGGGTACTTCTGAAGGAGCTCCCGAACTTTAGCTGCATTGTTGAGGGCTGCACAAATGACCAGGCACCCTGCATGCTCGGACTCTGTCTTCTGGGACAGCAGCTTCTCTAATACAGTAATCAAAGTACCTGGTGGGAACGAGAAGCAGCCACAGGTTAAGAGGGCCAAAGAGCATGTGTATACACGCGTACAGTTGGCATAGCACAGCTGTATAACCACAGCGTGGGCCTGCTGTACCTCTAATATTTGGCTCACACAAAAAGCTTCACAAATTTGTGGCTTACACAGAACTTTTGCTTTACAAGCCTGATGTTTGAGAACCCAAAAGACATGAGACCATGCTACAGAAAACCAACACAGAAAAATCACTACGAAAAGGCAAATAATCTGAAGAGGAATGCATGGTTTTGGAAAGGATGCTGTAGGGAAGAAATACAGGTCCTTTCAGATGGGCCCTCTAATTACAGACTTTTGAGTGCTTGAGAGGACACAAGTGTTACAGCTCTCCAGAGAGAGCAAAGTTAAAAAGCTTGGGCTCATATGCAAGTTCTCCCTGAAGTCCAACTTGAGCAAACAGTTTAAGACCCATCTACATAGCAAAACAAAAAAACCCCGCAGGTCTGTCCTCTCTCCCACATCTAAAGGAAATAACTACAGTGAGGCTACAAAAAAATTTTATGAGCAGATGTGCAAAACAGACAAAATCCGCTCTACACATCATGTGATCCCAAATTCAGTTTCGGGGTGGACTGGGCAAAATAATTGTTGATTTGACAACACTTCCACACAAGGACCTGGGAATATTTCACAAGCGTTCAAGAATTAGTATCATCCTACAGGAAATGCAGCAGGACGGAACAGGAAATTGAGACAGATCAAGGCAGAAGCAAATACTAAACTTAGGGCAGTGCTACGGTTAGCATTCCTGAGTCCTAAATTCTGTATTTTCCTGTTAAGGCCAGCTTTGCTTCCCCAGTAAGGCACAGCTTGGTTTTGGAGCTCCGTCTGGGGAAGAAGAGGCACCTGGAGTTTGACACTGTCCAAACAGTGTTGCTGCTGTTACACCAGAGCAACCATTTCACAATCCCTGACAGATCAGCCATCTCTGCTCTCACTATCTCACTTTTTGATTCCTTTGCATTCTCCGTTGTCATGAGGTTTGCTTCCTCATCTCTCTGATAGGCTGTCAGGCAAGCTGGGTTAAACGTCCAGGACTGCCCTCCAACTGACACTCGCAAATCTCCATCCCCGTAGACTTTGATCACTTTGCCGATGTGCCCCAGGGTCTGCAACGGAAAGAGAGAGATGATTTTTAAAAGGTAAGATGCATCTCAGAACCAATGCAATGCTTCTAAGAGCGGTTTCGCAGGTGGCACTCCTGCTGTGTGAAAAGAAGCACTGAACAGTGACACACTCGCAGACAGCTCCCACTTCAAGGACACCAGAGGGTTCTCGGCAGTTTCTCTATTACTGGTTTTACGTAAGAAGGGTTTCCCAGACACATCACAAATGTCTGGAGAGGAAAGTAGTGAAACATGGTCTGAAGAACCCTGAGAGAACTGATAAAATTGGGACTAGGAAAGGTTTCCTCTCTGCATTTAATTGCTCCTGGAGGACACCTGTATTCTGCTTTTAAGCCATACTGGTTTGATCAGACCATTTTTCCACTTGGACACTTTCCTGCCTTGTTCCAGAGAAATAGGGAGGGCACAAGAGGACTGGTTTGCTTTGGTTAGTGAAACCTCTTATCTGACTTACTGGTAGCCAAATCCTTCATCAGATTTCCCATCTACCTGCTTTGCTTTGGGTGCTGCAATAGGATTGTATCACCGATAGCCAATAGCACCAGGCAGCATTTATTTTGCAAGGCCTCAGGAGTCCCAGCAAGGTCTGGGCACTCACTGACCAGCAGGAATACTGGAGGGCAATGCAAGCCCAGTCACTATGACTAATTGCTTGGGAAAATTCAGGAAGTTACTGGACTGTCCTGGAACTGGCGCACACTCACAGGTGCCATTTCATCTGTCCACTCCCCATGACCAGGTTGGAATCGCTTCACTGTTTCCATATCATCTATCACCCGGACAACATCACCAACCCAAAAGGTGTTGAGCTACAAGAAAAAGAAAGTCATAAGCTTTTCGGGGACGAAGCCAGGAAAAAAAAAAAAAAAAGCAACCAGCCCCTCCACCCCACCCCCATCCTCAGAAAACCCAAACAAATAAGCAGCCCATTGACTCAAAAAACAAGGCATTACAAAACGTAAGCACGGCTACCAAGGAACCTGTAATCACTGCAAAATAAACATAGTCCAAGGGCCGGGGTATTTCTGTTTTAAGCAAAGTGCACATTTAAGTAGGAAAATAATTTGGGACGGAACAATTTTCTTCTTTTCTTTCTTCTTCAAACCATTTATAATTAATACCAGGATAAAGTACACATAGAACTTTCCTTGGTCCATCTCCTCACTATACCTGTCTTGGCACTGCAGATTTTAATTCACTTTAATAAGGAAGTTAAATCTATTATTTGAAACAGAAAAGGGAAACCAGAGTTTATCTGTACTGGTGATTTGCCAGATGCTCCCTCTGCTCACTGAGCTAAGAAGGGAGCACTGTCAAAATGCAGTTTTCAAAGCAGACTAATTCTGCGCAAAACAGTCTGACACTGCATTTTCCATTGGTGTTGGAGTTTTTAGCATTGTGACCTTGTTCCAAGTCGTTCAGAATTTTGTAGTCTTCCAGCAGCTCTTTCTATACCTATTAGCGCTAATAATCCACATCTCAAGTCCTCAAGCCTCTGGGGAAGGCCAGAGCTATGAGCTTTAGCAATGCAGACACAAAATTAGAAGAGCTGGATTAAAGACTCAGGTCATCCAGAAGAATCAGAAAGAAGCGAGAGAAAGAAAGATGCAAAAAGGAGAATAACATGAAGACACAAGAACAAGGAAGAAAACAAAATCAAATGGAAATGATGTGAAAGAAGGTTCATCACAGATGAAAGGTAGCTGCAGAAGGATGAGCTACTGTAGGTCTACTGTTACCACTCTTATCAAAGAAGCTGAAATTAAGAAATTGAATTTACCTTAAGTACTTACAACATTGAAATGCAAAGGTTCATACAATTGGATAGCCTAGTAGCCCAGCTCCCACTGTTTGCAACCATCTGTCTTAGCTCTGGTGGCTTGCAGGGAATTCTGCCTAGAACTGCTGCTTTTAGAACAGCAGTATATTTCTTTGGCACTTGCTTGCGACACATTGTGTCCTAAACACAGCAGGCTGAATTGACAGCTATTCCCCGCAGCATTTCTGGTTCTGGCCAAGCTCACCTATCAGCACCTACCTTAGTCAGAGCTCCAGGATGGAAAGTCCAGCGGGTTTCACTGTTGAACTGGACCCTCACGTCCCCTCTGTCCGTGATTCTGTGTACAGTCCCTGTCTGGCCAATGAACTTTTGATAGGAGGAAAAAAAAAGTAGGGGAAACCCCCTAAATAAATCACATTGCTTAACAGCGGGGAAAGCAGGCATCCAAGGCATAGCTGGATAAATTACCCACCATTTCCAATTCACAGACTAACACCACTCAAAACCTGCTTTAAATGAGATGCAGTCATTGTTTTTCTGCAAAAGAAGGGAAAGGCTGCTTAAGAAGCTCCTCTAAGTAGCAGCACATTGGGGGAGGAGGGTGATAGGAATACTAAGTGTGAAAATCCTTGAAAATGCAGCACAAATTGTCCTCCCCTTTCCAAATGACAAAGGTGGGCAGAGGTTACAACACTGTTCTGCAGTATACCAGCAAGGCATGCTCCAAGAGAAAAAAAAAGGAGGCACAGTAGAGGAGACTACAGAAAACCAAGTACAGTTGTGCAGTGCAGTATTCTGTATCTGTCCATTCTGGCAGGTCCTGAGCAGCTGACAGTTTTGAAGGAGACAAAAAGTACCGATTTCTGAGATGACAGGAAGTTACCGTTTCTCTGTTTAACATCCCTCTCTACACCTGCATTCACCAACAAAGGAATTCAGAAGTGCAGAGGTTTAACAGCCTAGCAGACTAGGTTAGCTACACAGCAACATTCAAAAACTATAGCTTTGGGGATGAAGGCCCTAGCTGGAATAAAATATTCATGGCTCCACTGACAGCCACCTTAAAGTTCATGCCAGAAGAGGGTAAGTCCCTGCCTGCCAGGCTAAAAAAGACCCCAATGCTCAGTTAATAGATTTCCGCACTGAACCTGAAATGACATAGTTTGTCTTGACATTTTAAAGTCTGATTTCAAAAAGACCGCTCACCTACAGGGCAGGTTGGGCTAGGATACATATATAACGTGTCTTTATAATTTTATAGCACTGCTTCACATACCAAGGCCTCAGAGAGCTGTCTCAGTATCAGCCCTGCAGGTTATTCAGTTTACTGATTCAAGTGAGGCAGGCAGTAGGGTAACCTGTGGCTATACGCTTCCCTCCCTCTCCAAAAAGCCACTTTTATACAAGTTACTAACACAGGCTCAGAGGCAGGTCTTAATACTGTAATGGTGAGTATCAAAATGTGATTTTGTCTTGCAGTAAATCTACTGCACAACAGCAGTACTGCCTTCTTCAACATGTGAAGGTAATTCAATCGATTTTGGGCAATATCTGTAGACTATTAAAAGCCAAGAAAGCTGACTTAAGGAGAAACAAAAAGCACATAACTTTTAATTTAAATGGCAAATTTATTCATTCAGCTGTTGTTATTTCATCTGAATGTAAGCCCACACCAAATGTCCACAACCCCCTGGAGACCTGCTTCCATGATGGCCCCCTGAGATGCTACACTACAGTAATAGGTGTCATTTCTATCTTTGCTTCCTCTACTGTCGGAGGTTTTTTAGACAACAGGTGACAACAGACTGATAGCTCTTCAAACTAAAGACAAGATGACCGGCTAAGCTCCAAGAACATCCTACAGGCTGAGAAATTTTAGCCCTGGCCAGGGATAGAGCCCACCGTTGACAAAACACCTAACTTTCATTAGTACTAATGCACAGTACAAAAGAAGCCAAACAGGGAATGGATCCAGAATTCCAAGGAAAAGACCCACGGCTCATTTAAAAACAAACAAACTAGCCATTACTTTTTTGCACGGGCTTCCAAGGCTTTTGAGCAATTCTTTTGACCCATCGTAGACTCCTAGAAATTATGCAGAACTGCACAAGGCAGTTCTCATACAACACAGATTTATCTGGGCCTAAAAATAAATCTGACTCTAGTGTCTTATCACTAAAGAATTTGTATTTGTGATTCAGTCAACACAATATAAATACAGAAGGTAACACGTAACCCAAAGATGTTCTGGTAACTTCCTAGCCAGTGCCTGCTTCTGTACTCTGAGACAGTGACCGATACATTACTGAGAGAATAGGAGCAAGCATAGGAGCATACCTCAGCCATTTTAGGATTCCAGCCACCATGGCCCTCCTGCATCTCCCGTAAGATGTCAATGTCCAGCAGGCATTTCACTTTGTCCCCATGCTGGAATGGATGCCTGTCCGTGCTTTCTTTCCTCTGCAGTTCAGCTGGTTTTCCTAAAGAGAAGAATAACACCACCCACATACATGCAGGATGCAATAATACGCTTTGTGTCTCATTTGGCTTTGTAACTTAGGCTTAATTGGGGCAGAACGGTGTAAAACCCTTTCTCTACTGTAAAGTATACCGTACACACTCTATGCAGTAGCACTATGTAGAGAGATCAAGAGGATTTAGCTCTAACTCGATATTGATAAGGGTTAAACATGAGGTAGTTCTAACAAGACACAATTTTGTCCCTTCCCAGTATGCCTTTGAATGATGCCTCTCATGTCATGTCAGACATCAGTAGCTGTTCTTAGCAATTCAGTCACTCACAACTGTTGTTCGGCCGACACACCCACACAGTACTCAAAGGTAGTTCTCTTCCATAGGCAGCCACACAGCTTGTTTTTTGGAGTGCTTTACCCTCCTAGCCTTCCTGTGCAGTGAGAGGCCGTACCCCTGGAAATAAGCTCCCCATCCAACCCTTCCTTTCCCTCATGCTCTTGCCAAGCTGCTCAGGGAGAGAAAAGAGTGAGAAAGACCCGATTCTGCAGCTGCAAACTCAAGAACAGACCTCTCTGTTTTCCTTCAGGGACGCAAAAGATGGCCACTGCACCTCATTAAAAAACCACACAACTAAATTACGCCTTAGTAAAAAATGCTGCAAGTCCAAAACCACAAGTAGTTTCCTTGGTTTCATTAGATTTAAAAGGAAAGGTGGACTGCAGCAAGTTGCTAAGATAGACATCACCTTTTTCTACAATTTTTTCTAATCTCCCTGCTGGGCAAGTATTTGGCAGCTCCATTCTCAGAAATCTCCTTCTGACACTGCGTGGAACCCTCTGCTGACAGATGCAGGCATTCCCAAGGGAGTTTCATGCATCTGCAGCACCAAGAAGGTACCTTGGCAGAAGATGCCTCCTTGGGATACAGCTGTGGGCATCTGATGGTCTTACACAATCTCACCACTGAAAGGCCAAACTACTTGACTAGCCACCCTGAAATAAAACAATATATTTGCACACAGACCACTTTTTTAAAATGGTACATATTATGTGGGAACTTTATAAAACCACCTGCTGATTTTCTGTCTTCCAAGCAAAATGGCTTTAGTGTCAGGAAATGGCAGCATGAATCAGAATTTCTCAACAGAAGACTTGTTTCTACACACCTAATTTTGGGAGATGCTCTTTGTAGTAAAAGCCACCGGTTGCCTCCGCAGTGCATTTCAGATCCACTTTTCCCTTGTGTCCAACTCTGTAGACATTCGTGGTACCGTCAGACCAGGTGACGCTGGCCACGCTGCGTCCAGTCTCTACATCCCAGCCACGAATATCAACCACACGTCCAGTTTTACCTTCACCACCTGATGGAAGAAGAGGGGAAAAAAGTGTCCAGCTTGCATTTTCACTGAGATCATATAGAAACTCACCTGACACTGGGATGTTTACTGAGATATAATTTAATGACATTTTTATCTTAACTAAGTAAAAAACAAAGAAAAATCTTGTCAGTTCTCCAACTAGTCACCACAGAAGAGCAGGCAGAGAGCCAAAAGTCAATAGCTGGGGCAGAGGAAGTTCTCACAGAGAGGTTGCCACCATGAAGGATCTCTGGGGGGCCCTGTCATAGGTCAGCTTTACACGGAGAACAGAAGCACATAAGTCTGCTACACTGACAGCATACTGCTGCCTGAAGCAGTGCCCTCCAGTCAAGTGTTCTTCATATACAAGAAAGAAGGAAATCACACCAAAAACCAAATTATTTGGCAGCTCGCACAAGTTCCTCACAGCTTCCATGATTCACCTTGATATGCAGAAGGCACAAGAAATCTTAGTCACCTTTTTAATTAGGGAAATTAAACCATGAGACAACTCAGTTTGACCAACTAGGAGAGAATCTCTACATTAAACTCACTGAAAGCCAGCCAGCCCATTTACTTTGGAATACAAGTACGGAAAAGCTAAATTCTGCGTAGAAGCAGCGGTCCCTCCTGGTGTACAGGAACGCTGCCTAGCTAGGCAATGCGCAGCGGCATGGCACCACACCGTGGCAAGATAAAAACACAGCAGCGTTGTAAAATCCACCCAAGATCTTTAATCTCTCCCCAACACCGGCCAGGCGGAGGAACATCAAGGGAAGTTTGTTCTGGTACTTCTCTTCACCTGCCCAAGCAAGGAGGAGTACTATGGAAACACTCCAGAACAGGAGGATATATTTGCGAGAAGGTAAATCTGTCTGGGCACATGGGACACACGGAGTCCAAGAGACAACAGTTTATCAACACCGAACCTAGCGACGGGCAGGCAGAATTTGCAGATTCCCTACCTCGCTCTGCTGCCAAGTCACTGTGTGAACTTGGGCAAGTCCCAGCACTGGTCTACTGCCTTCCCAAACAGGGACAGCAACATCTGCCTGTCTCACCGGGTGGACAGTGAGCTCCTAATTGCCTGCAAAGTCTTGGAATTTAACAGCTTAAAGGAGTTAACTTCCTCATCTAACTGCATATCCATCTAAAAAGCATAATACAGACACAGTGGGCTTTATTGTCAGTTCTATCAATGACAAGAACACATCTTTAGAGGGCTGGTCTGAGAATCAGAAAGTCAGTATCTCTTGATTTTTACTGGAAGGAAAGTATTTTTTAAATCCTATCTGCGTTTAGAATATCTCCCTAGAAATGGCAGGTGGATCCCAGTTCTGTACGCAACTCACACTGCAGCCAGTGACCAGATCAGCCCTCCAGATACCCACCCACATGAATAGTATCCAGGAAAATACAATTTAAGTTACTAAAAGTATTTCTGCGATGTAACCTTCACAGCTATGCCTAAAAAAGCCTTCCAGATTAGAACCCAGACACTAGCAATAGGGCAGCTAACAGTAATTTTGATCTTCCTTTCTGCAGATAACCATAAACAACTGTCCAGACCAAAATTAATCAGGATGACAGCTCTCAGAAAAAGAGGCTACATCCAATATGCAGTCACTGGCCACGGGAAGGGAGAGCCTCTGGACGGTACCAATGTTCAAGTACGGGAACACAGTGATCTTGCATCACCACTGTGTTCCTTTGACTATATTATTAATGTGGACAGGTTGTAGCAGATTTCTGTCCTCTCTCCACTCTTTCAGTCTGCAAGAAACCTGGTAGGTATCACTGGCCTCGAATTAGTGCTGACAGAAACTTCGCACCAGCGACAAAAGAACTTAACGTTTGTCTGTTGCAGCAGGGATTCAGATTGTACAAAAACAACAAAAAGGAATCTCCCCCCTCGCCCTGTTGACATACTTTTCTCTGAGGAGGGCACTAGCTTGCACTTCCATGGTGTTTGGACTCTGAGAAATGGTAGTAAGGAAAAATACGTATTCACTGAAAAGGCTGAAGTGACTGAAGAGCTGCCAGGGCCCTCCCTGACCACAGCAGAGAAAAAAGTTTGGTCAATTGGCAAATTTTGCAGTCAATGCTAATTTCTGCAAAGGGCTTCAGGCAGCAGGCACACTGAAAAGACACAGGGAAATAAAAGCAAGACCATTCGATCAGATTTCTCAACTAGCTGCTATTGCCCTTACCAGACACACAAGACCACATCATCAGTACATAAACTTACCAGGACCCTGTTACAGAGCTTGCAAGGTTATTTATTACCACTACTTACACGTTATCTCCTCAAACGGAAATAGAGTTGATGTGTTAGTGCTACCAGGAAGCTAAGTTCAGAAGAGGAGATGGCTCTGGATGGGGACAGCTCCACCAAAGACAAGGCAGTACTCATTAGAGACCAGCTGAGTGGCTGGCCTTACGTTTCTTCTCACTTGTCTTGCACATGTAACTGCTTTCAGGTCACAATCATTGTAAGCAACACGAGTCTCAGACATGTAAATGTCAATCTGATCTCAAAAGGATGGATAAGCTGTACTGAGCATAAGCTGCTTATGCTCTCAGACCCTGCAAGTACCATGTCCTCCACTGAACCCAGAGTTGCAACAAATGGTGGAGTCAACATTGGAAACCTTTGGACTTACAACTTAATAATTAAGGGAAAAAAGAAGCTGTAAACATTACAGTGTGTACAAAGCTCTTGAACAGAAATGGACAGTAAAGTTTCCTTAACCCTGTAGCGCTACACAGAAATTGGTATCAGTGAATTAGACGGTCATTATACCCCAGGAGCAGCTCTAGAAAAGGCATTTTTGTCCCTTTGCATTTTCAGTCTGAAGTCACAATTCATACAGAAAGCAGAAACCATTCTCCAGCAACCACAGCAAACAGATCTTCATTAATACTCCATGTGAAACACTCCTTACAGATCATTTCTCTTCACTGTTCTTAAAAGTGTCCAAATAAGGATATTCCAAAGAACTCCAAAGGAAAAAGGAGTACTGTACACAAACTCAGGCAAACCTTATTCCCACTATGAATGGAAGCTATTTCAGGAAAAGATGGGTCTTTATTTTCTTGTAACATGGTGTATGTTTATAGTTCTATACAAAGATCTTCCAGGATGGTTCCCATGAGTTTTCATATCTATGAAATAGGAGCAGCAAAACTTCCCTCCCACACCCTGAACAAACGCATACAATTTATGTCACAGATATGTTTTTAAACAAATACAAGAAAACAAATACTTAAAACTCTAAAGAATAGCAACATGCATCGTCTGAACAGCTCCCCTAGAAGCTACAGCTCAACACATGCATTCTCAACTAGCAATTTGGCAAAAAAAAAAAAAAAATCAAACCAACAACAACCAAAAATCAAATGGTGTTTTACAGGACATCTCAAAAGCAGCTTACCATCCTGGTTACCCCACTCCCAGTCGGGGCCACGGACTACTTTAGCTCCCTGGAAAGTCCCTTTTAATGTGATGCGAGTCAAATTCTGCCGAGGACTCACTAGCACTCTGGAAAAAACAAAATAAGAGAAAACAAATTAATTTATTGTTACTATTCACACATTATAAAGCTCTGTTCCAACAGAGGTCTGTCACATGAGGACCAAGTATACCACACTTACATACAGGAAAACACGGCTCGAGTTCTGAAGAGCATGTAAGAAGTGAGAGAAAACAATGAAATAGCTGAACAGGGTTTTTGATCCTAAAAGCTGGTCTCCCCAAGAAGGTCAGAATACTTAGGCACTGTTCCACTGACGGCAGAAAGACAACTAGTGAATGATACACTGGGCTAAAGACGACCCAGGTTTGTCTTCAAACATTATCAAAAATTGTGAGATCCACGGTGAGCTTTAACAGCGTTCCGTGTTTCAGCGTGGGATGCAGATACTTGGGAATAGAGGCTGCTACATGAGTGTGAGGAACAGGCACACTTCAGTGAGTCCGTGGAGATGAACACGGATCTACCTACACCCAAGCAGCAGTACTGTGCTGGGGTCTCTCGTGGTGTTAGACACCAGAATGTCATCCTGCTGACTCAGGAAGCTGAACATATATAAACACATTCACTCACTCGCACACAGCATGCTTAGCCATGAAGGAAAAAAGATCATCCTTTTTTCAGAACTTCAAGAGCCTTGAGGGGGCTGTGTAGGGCAAAAATAGAATCTAGTAGCTCCAAAGAAGAAAAAATTCCCCATATGCTCTATGAGATGCACAAACCACAAATTATATTAGGGCAAGGCAGCTCACTGAGGGCCAAGCATGATTCCCGTGAATGCATGGAAATTAATACTTTTTAACATAACTATTTACCATCATTCTACAGCATAAGGTACAACACCTGCAAACCAAAGTCGTCAAAATCTGGATTTAGCAACTTTACCCCATTGCCTACACAGAGCAGGGGAAGCCCTGCTACAAATATCATCAAGCAATCCGAAACATCAGAGCAGGAGGGCATGGTAGTTTTCATTGCCAGCTGTGCCACTTACAATCCACACGCTTCCCAAAGAACACCCAGGTCAATTAACAGAAGTCTCACACAATTAAAACATATCTTTAAAACAGAGCCTCGGGGGGGGGGGGGGCAGGGGGAAGAGAGGAGTAAGGAGAAAGTTAGTAACTTCTCCAGAACGTCTGACATCACGTCAGAGGGAGAGTAAAACTGACTTTCAGCTGCCCTTGTATCCCATCGTTAAGTTTCAGGCCATGCTTATGGGCAGTACGAGGGTGTACGCTGCACGAAAGCGTTAACGGCTCAGGGAGTCTCCCAGCTCAAAGTCACACGGAGTTCAGCACATTTCATAACCTAAGCTGCAGACTGCACAGCCTCCTTCACTTGCTGAAAAGCAGAGCAGATTAGACCAGCGGTGTTGTGGCTAGACTGTTTCCAGGATAACGCAGACCTTTCTATCTGCCCTGCAATCCGCGTCACAGGCATACGCACCGATCCATCTTAACAAAAAAGAAAAAAAAATACCTACGTGATAGTAAACAGGGGGTCTGATGTCCTGTTAAAGCAGCTTCCAATTCCCATAATGTTACAGCAGCTTCTCTGCTGGTTTTGTGTGTGCTGCTCCTAGTCCCTGCTCCCTAGCAGAAAGCTTTCTCATGAGACACCAAGCCACCCAAGTCCTCACGGCCCCGTTTGCGTTGCTCGCCCGGGGTACAATCCACTTTTCTAGGTGACTGCAAAGGTGCCACAAGCCATACCCGTGACTGCGCGTGCCTCCTCCTGACAGGCTCTTGGCAACTCCCAGACCCGAGAGAGCAAACCCGAGTCCAGCAGCTGTTCCACGGAGGAAGGGGAGGGGAAGCCTAGCAGGGGTAGGGCTGACCTCAGAATGCTGTCTTTATTTTCCATCTAATACCTAGAGAGAGAAGGTGGACTCAGAAGGATAAAAAGCTTATGCTTGAACTTACTGTTTACTTATCCATCAAAAGCCTAAGTCTTTTACCTTTCTTAACTTGTTAACAGATCTCCCACCTGTGCTTTACCACCTAATGTGTTTAAAAAGAGGGAGAGATTATTTACACATGTTCTTATAATCGTTGAATGTTCATTATCCAGATTGTAGCTCAACAGGAGGAAGACGAAGACCATTTTTTGAATGGTTAAGATTTTGTCTGTTTTAAATGCCATCAAGGCTGGCAGCTGTTACGAAAGAGGAGATAATGAAAGGGAGCTAGGAAAAAGCTCAGCTAATAAGAAACACTGATCAGCATTCATTTTATTGCACTGTGTCATGCGCTATAGACTGGCTTCAAAAACCAGCATGGATTTGTGTACTACATCTGAAACAGCTTAGCTGCAACATACTATTTTCACTGTATTTTGCTGAATGCTTTTTCAACAATTTATCAAAGATGTCTTAGCCAAGCCCCAAGACAAAGTGATAAAAATATACTTCGCTCCTCCAAACCCTACTCTCACAAGGGAGGCGTTTCAATGCAAAGATTCTCAGGGATAGTAAAATAAAGCACCAAGCTAAGTTTAAGCAAGATGTTTAAACAGCAAAATAACCACCACTCATTATATTCCCAGCATAATTTCCCTTTTTGTATAATCATGTAACAGCAGTCATTCCCCATCTCAACAGCTCTCACATTAACCCATCACTTCCAGTGAAATTTGTGGCTGGAGACCAGGAAGCAAAGCTGACCAGTTCAGAAAGCTGAGATTCCTTAAAGAAGAAAGAAGTGCAAGAAGCTCCATCCCCTATTCTACTTAAATGCTGGAGGCAACCCACCGCAACTGCCTTCTTTCCCTGGCCGCACAAAAATTTTGATCGTGTCTTGAACCACACTGCTGACCAGCAACACCAAAGAAAGAAGTGAGAACCAGATGTCCTGAGCCAATACATCTTAGGTTTTAATCTAATTCAACATGTTTTGCTCCAAATACTGGACAACAACCGAAGTTATTAGTGTGTTGCAAAAACACCCTAGGGATAAATTTAATCACTGCAATATTGCCTTTAATAACAATTTTAATTACGACAGCCAAAGTCTGCAGCCATTTCTGCCCTACAAATTCCAACGATATTAAATTACTAGAGCCCAGAAAGCACTTGGGAGGATGCCCTGTACAGAATGAAGCTATGTCTCCCTTCAGCACGCTGGGAACCACCCCCTGTGGATATTCTGCCTGTGCTCAAATTTCACCAAGGTGCTTACATAGCCTTTCACATCACCGAGAGCTATGCTCCAGACAGCCTGAAAAACAGCATCATCTGTGCTTTACATGTAGGGATTTGAGACCCAAAACAACTGACTTGGACAAGTTTAAACAGAAATCGCTTTTAATGTGCAGTAGCGATCTGAGGCCCTGCAGAAGTCAGGGCTCCTTCAGAGCAGGCACAGCTAACGTATTTTGCAAGGCAGAGACTTCTCCACTGCAGAAAATTCTTATCCGAAGAAACAAGCACAATGCACAGTATTGGAAAGCAGAAGGGATGGTCACCCTGCAAGGTGGCAGGCCATAAATATTGTATTAATTAGATCATCCCATCTCTTCAGAGAGGCGCAGCTGTAAACTAGAATCTCAGCTCATTCACACTCCTTCTAGGATGTATAAAGATCTACGCAGGCTACCTCAAGAAAGGCCAACACAAAGATCCTACAGAAACCACAGGTAAAACCGACCTCAATGATGCAAGAAATTCTAGATTCTCTAATCCTCCCTAGCAAAGCTTTTACTGAAGCACTTCCAGCAAAGGATAAAGGAAGGAAATTCTGACAGACGGCAGGCGGATGCTGATTGCTCAAGCATGAACCAGACTAAGACAAGGACGCTAGTAAGTGAGGGATCAGGATCACAGAAACCTATTTCAGGAACGGTCTTTACCAAGAATTTCCATTGTCAATCCAACCCTTCCTTGCCAAGGCACAGTTCTTCACAAAACCAGCTGTATGCTTGTAACTCAGACCGCAGGGTCTGAGTTGGGCTAAATGCTTGCTGTCTTTTCCGCTACCCTCCAAAGCTAACCCCTGTCAGACTCAGTTTTGGAAAGCCACAGTGGGCAAGATTTCAGACCGAGGGTACTAAATGTGAACTAAAATCTGTGCGCGCACCTAAGACTCAACACTGTACTGCGGACAGAAGGTTTTCTCAACTATGCTCTCAGGGATGCCTATACGCAGCCTTTAACGGCAGAATATCGTACTGAGAATGACACAGAAGCACTGGTGAGCATACGAAGTCAAATGACTTGTTATCATCCTTTAAACATGACTATTATTTCAAAACACAGGCTAAACATGTTTTAGTGAAGATTTCTCTTGCTTACAGTTTTGATCATGTAATTCCAGAAAAGATAAAGATAAAATACGTCACTGAAATTTAATCCCTATTCCACAAATCAAACAGACTATTCCAGACTAAATAAGGGAAGCCCAAGTGCGGGGATATGCCCTAGTGTTCTGCAATGTGCATGTTTTTTTAAGGAGATACAGTTAGGTAGTTTACCTGGTAAATCATGTTTTTTTTTAAAAAGTAAAATTATACTCATTCATTAACAGAATAAATTCATTAATACTTAACGAGCATTTTTAAAAGTTAGGAAACCAACATCATCACACGAGTCAGATCTGATTCAAAATGTTAGTCACCAAAATTTCTTAGTCTAGCATCTTAAACTGACATTGCATAAATAGCACATGTTGAAGAGGTGACTGCAGTAAATAAACCTGCATCCCCTTTATTGCCTAGTAATCAAACGCCCAGCAGTTGTCACTCAGCTGCTATATTAGTTCAGGCTTACTTAGAGTATAAGCAGTCACAGATGGAAGGCTGGATTATTAAAGCTGCCTTGAATGGGTCTGCATTGCACATGCAGACCTAAATGACAGCATGCACTTGTTCTTGTAATGTACCTGATTTAGAAATCCAACTGGTAACTAGACTAGACAGAGCTGTTTTAAGAATTGCGGCTGAAAATAACTGCAAACTCTGTTTTGACTACTGTATAAAACACAACGTGAGAAAATGTTTGTATTTCTTATGCTTGATTACACAAAACATTTCCCTGTGTAGTTTGCTGGCTCCTCCAACTCCACTGTTGTCCAGAAAAAAACCAGGACTTTCGAAAATTTGTTAAGGTTGTGATTCATTGGTGAGTGAAGTCTAGCAAATAGCCTTGGTAAAATGCACCACATCCCCTACTGAAATTCAAGTTAGCATCACCTGAGAAGGTGATGCATGCAAAATGCCACTGCTGCTCTTGCACTTGAATATAATACTACTAATATTTTGTATTTTTTAGAGGAAGATTATCTCAGACTTGATTATTTGCAGAACTCACCAGTGTGCCTGACTATTCCAGCCCTAACATAAACCTGATGAGTTTTGCTTTACTACAAGACAGTGTAGCTTACAGACACTGATTTATCTTCCAATTACTAAGCATATATTCAGCAAATGGATACGAGATTGCGAAAAAAGGTCTTAATTGAAACTGAGCTGGTCCATCCTTTCAAACTAAGGAGGAGAGCCTCTCCCAAAACAGCCATAAAATTCAAACCAAACAGGACCAATAAAAAATATCAGCAATTGGCAGATGTCAGGAAAAAATTACTTCAAATGGCAAAATATAAAAAAATCAGTACTTCCTGCCACCAGAGGTTCAAACTCAGGTCATTTAAGACCTGAAATAGCCTTCAGGTAAAGGTGTCTTCAAAGCCTCTTTAGGAAACTGATTGGGAACCCTGTGCAGTGTCTGTCTGGGCTTAAGGCCTCTTAAATCCTAGGATTAGTGAGCTGCTACGAACAGTTGTGTGTTGGCCTTGCCCAGGTTTAGCTGCACAGGTGCCATGTGGTGGGTCTGGCAACAGCAGTGGAGGTGGCAGCAGTTTGCTGCACAAGGATGTCACGCTGCGATCTCTGAAATCGTCCTACTAGAGGCCTGAGCTTCCTCTCTCAAAGGATCAGCAATGGTAGCAGTTGCAAGACTGGATGCGCAGCAATGCTCTCTCACAACAGACTGAGAATGGAGACCAGGGAAGGACTGGTCTCTAAAGGACACTCACCCTGTGTTTCATAGCCATTTGAACAACATCGGGCAGCAACAAAACCTCAAGAAAACCCAAATCCACACAGCAGTTACCATGTCTTTTTAAATACACACCTTTTTTTTGTCCTTGGGGAACTGCCAAAGGTTTTCTCTTCCATTTTATTAAGCAAGAAAATTGAGATGAGTGATCTAAGCGATAGTCCTGGTGAGTCATAAGCATGCATTTTTTGTTCTTCGAAAAGGATGCTGCATTGCCTAAGGCAATGTGTCTTTACAGCTCAGACCTCAGCTATTCCAAAGAAATCTTCTCTGGGGCCTTGTTCAAAGGTGATCGCCCTCCCTGCCCCTCATTTCACTTTTTTTTTTTTTAATCAGAACATTCCATTCTTAATGCAGAGCAATCTACGGAACACTAGACCAACAAATCATAGGATTTGCATTAAAGCAAAGGTGTTCCTACTTCTTCCTGCTCCTGCACTGCAAGACATTTCTGAGTAAAATTGTTTCAGTTTGCCAGCTCCCTGCATGAGAGCTCTTGCATAAAACACATATGCATTGCAGTTATGTACAGTATTCTACCATCCAACTCAGTCAAATGACTGAAACAAAAAGCACTTCTGACAGCCTGTTTTCTCCAAAAGCTTAGTTAGTGACTTCTAAGAATCACAATATGTACCTTTCATTCATCTTTAAAATTGCAGCTTTCCACAACTGGAAGCTTCTTCATTGTGGATTTCTAATTTCTCTCCATCCCTCAGCACGGCTACATTCAATAACTGCCACGTAGGAACAGCAGGAAAGAGGTTATATGATTCAATTACAACTACTGCTGCTTCTTCCTTTACGCCTTATTGAGGCTCCCAGAAACCACTGCCACATCTGACAGGCTCATGCTGCATCCCTGATGTCACACACCCCCCCACACACACCCTTTTTTTTTTTTTTTTTTTTTTTAATTAGCTGCCTGGTATCAGGAAGATCATTGCTCCTGCTAACACACAGTAATGTAAATCAGAATACTGCTACTTTAACAAAAGACTTGGTATCATAGACTCTGGCCTATGTCTAGACTTCTTTTTATCAACTCAAAAAAAGTGAATTTATATCACATCTTCTCTAACCACTGAATGAATCACACTCGCAGAAAAAAGCGAAGGAGTTCAGGAAAAAAACAAACCAACCGAAAAGCCACTAAGAGGCAAGCATCATCAGACCTCGAGTTCTGCTCTAGCGGACATCTACCTCCGAAGAGCCTGCCAGTGCTTCGGTGACATTCCAGAGTGGTGCTGCAGCGCTGAGCGAAAGCCAAACTCCTCGCACAGGACAGCAGTAGGTCCCACAAGTTTACCGGCAGCCTTCCAAGCTCTCTTTTCACGCTGACAGCAACCACTCTACTGCCCAACTCAAACGGCAGCCTGGACACAGGTCAGACGCAAGCCTTGAAAGGGAAAATTGCTCTATTTACATCTTTCACCATTCAGGTTCCTCAGAAAAGGAAACAAATTCTGCAGAGGATGAGAGTCCTGGGAAGCAATTGCCTAGCAATCTGCCTTTTGATAAACGATAGCATTCTGGGGTGCTCCTGATGAGGGTCGGAAAAGGCACAGAGCTGGCCGGCTGCCCAAGAGAATGCAGCACTGCGCGGCGCCCTGGAGAACCCATGCAAAGGCCAGAAAATTTGGACTGCTCTGCAACAGTGCAGTCTCCTATGGTAATTTTTGCCTACTTTTTTTTTTCTTTTTCCTTTAAATGTGAGGAAGATTATGTACCTTAACAGCAGAATGTACCTAGAGCTCAATTAAAAGACACAAGCAGGCACCTCCGAGTAACTACAATATTCATAGAAGGAGAGAAAAAAAATATGTCTATTTTTATATATATGTATATTTTTATATATATATGAAATCACAAAGCTCATTTCACAATAGGATCTGGCTGGCTTGTCATATTAACACAAGCTCAAGAAACATCCTAATCTGGTGGATAAACACAAGCCTCAAAGCTCAGAGGGGACATCTTTGGACAGCAACATCTATCCGTTTGCTAGCACTCGGAATTCTGGCTCAGCCACACCAGAACTCTGGTCATCAACTCCAGAAAGAGCTTCCCATATGGGAGGAAAAACAGCTGCAAATCTGACACCACTGTCATTAGCAAAGTAATTACACTTTTCATTCCACAGACAGATGCAATGCACAGTGATATGTTCAAGGGGAGAAAAAAGAAAAAAAAAAAAAAATCAGTGACAGAGACAAGAGCTGATTTCCTATTACTTTTCCTAAAGGCAAGAGGATCACAAGATTCATCTTCATGCCCACCTTAGGAGGCGCAAATGAAACTACTGTTGAGACTATTTTTCAGTTCTTCCTCAGGACAGGAGAACAGATCTCCTTGTTTTGGCATATCACGAATGAGTATAAAATTATGGATACTGTTCCACACTATTCTATAGAACAGCGGTCCCCAAGGTTTTGATCATGCAACCCTATCAGTAAAAAGTTTTGAGCGTTCCCCGATATATGTACACTTATTTCTTTATAAATTATACAGATATGTACTAGTGAAGTTCTATTATGTTATTCCTGCACCTCAATAGATCATCTTGCACACGCCCTGGGGCACACACGCCCCGTTTGGGAGACCGCTATCATAGAAGAGTGACCTGTAAATCTCAGCACGGTTAACTGGACTTCCCCTGCAGCACCACTTACGGTTGCGAGTGTGCTGTCTCATAGCGCTCGAAGGAGTGAGACAGATCGTGCTTGTTGTTCATGTAACACTGCGTGCACAAGTCGTAGTCAAAACACATTTTGCATTTCCACCGCATTCCTCGTATACCATGCTTCTTGCAACAGTCACAGATGATGTTAGGGTGACGGACACCTAGGAGAACAAAAAGCAAAGGATTATAAGATCTTGTGCTGGTTTGGCTGGGATGGAGTTAATTTTCTTCCCAGTAGCTGGTATGGGGCTGTGTTTTGGACTTGTGCTGGAAACAGGGTTGATAACCCAGGGATGTTTTTGTTACTGCTGAGCGGGGCTGACACAGAGCCAAGGCTTTTGCTGCTCCTCACCCCACCCCACCAGCGAGGAGCTGGGGGGGCACAAGGAGCTGGGAGGGGACACAGCCAGGACAGCTGACCCCAACCAACCCAAGGGATGTCCCACACCATGGGATGTCATGCTTAGCATATGGAGCTGGGGGAAGAAGGAAAGGGGGGGGACATTCGGAGTTACGGTGTTTGTCTTCCCAAGTCACCGTTACACGTGATGGAGCCCTGCTTTCCTGGAGATGGCCGAACACCTGCCTGCCCATGGGAAGGAGTGAATGAATTCCTTGTTTTGCTTTGCTTGTGTGTGTGGCTTTTGCTTTACCTATTAAACTGTCTTTATCTCAACCCACGAGTTTTCTCACTTTTACCCTTCCGATTCTCTCCTCTGCCCCACCAGGGGGGAGTGAGTGAGTGACTGTGTGGGGCTTAGTTTCCGGCTGGGGTTAAACCATGACAGATTTACAGAAAATCAAGAGAAATCAGGATGACCAGGCTCTTAGAACTACAACAGCCTGTTTTAAAGAAAAAAATCATGTCTTGTGTGTGTATTGAAGATGATGCAATAATATAATGAAGTGATATGTGTAATATGAAGTATCCATTTCCTGGCTTAAGGGACTCTCATTCCAAAAGTCATGCCAGGATCTAACAGAATGACAAAGTCAGCAAAACTGTTAGACTCGCAGATAAAGAAAGAGGAAAGAAAAGCCTTTACATACTGGCAAACAGGAATTTCATTGCCATGAACTGGCTGAGCGTACACTGCTGCTGAGCATCGGTCCACACGCAGCTGCAAAAGGTTTAGCACTACAGCTAGCGTGTGAGGCAGGTGTTACATATGCTAAAGGAAATGGCTTTACAGCACTAGTGTTTGTGCTTCTTGTCCATGCTGTACTCACCTATTTGTGCGTTATCATAGAGAAGAAGGTCGTAAGCCCCTTGGAATCCAGTCCGATAATTGGTTCTGTTGCCTTGATCCCACTGCACGACCACAGTCTTATCTGGAGTGGTTGGGCTGCCTGTCCGACCAATCTCAACCACAGTCCCAACGTTCCCTTCACCGCTGTCCTGGTTGCCCCATTTCCAGTCCACTCCACGAACTACCCGCATCCCAACCTGCATGCTGGCATAGGGGTCCACGTCCATTGATCTGCACAGTAACCCCTAAAATTCTTCCACGTAAGGGCTTTTGGAGTCAGGCAGTATCATCAGCAACACATTGGGCATCGTCAGCAGCATGTTCAGCACACCTAGTAAGACAACATACAATTAAGTGATGCCACTCAACGCGTCACATTTTCCCCAGAATGACCTGGCTACAGAAGAGGCCTGACCTGCTGAGTAGATAAATCTGTACTTTATTTAAAACAGGAATCCTCACAGCTTTAGCACAAATGGGAAGGATACGCAAACTAGCCAGACTTCCAAAGCACAGAAACATCTGCATAATATTCAAAAGACTTATTCCAGAGCGCTGGGTATGAGGGAAGAGAACTGGGCAAGAAGTCTTTACAAAACTCCAGTACCAGTCCTTGATTTCAAATTCAGGAATATGCGCAACAGCTACCAGGAACACAATGGCAACAGAAACAAAAAAGCACAGTAAATAGGGTTGAAAGAAATGACCAGGAAAACACCAGCAGCATGATTTTAGCAACAAAAAGTCAATACCAGTCTATTTTTCAGGAAGACTCTTCATATGCATCTTACCACATAATACTGCAGTGTTGAGTTTACTTGCCCAGAAAGTTAGTTTTGGTTTTGATTTGGGGATACAGGAAGTTTTAAAGACACATATGAAAGAAATGTTTGCCTGTTTTCCAAAAGTAGCAGCAGTTTAAAAAAAAAGTGCCAATGTCACAGAAATGTCAATCTTTTGCTGCTATTTATCAACGTTAGCTACAGCAGGAACAGGGAAGGGTTATTGCTTACCTGCAATAAGCACTGCAGATTTTGTGCTAGGATCAGTAAAACCTTGGGATAGCCTTTCAACTGTTGCCATGACAATTGGTAAATGAGGTGAATACCACACGGATGCAGCACATCCACAACTTTGAATTAAATCAAACAGATTGTCAAAGTCTGGTCTACCTCTTTACCAGAACAAGACAGAGGAGGGTGGCTTTCAATATTTAGGGCCAAGCTGCTGCTTTGACTTCTGGAAAAATCCACTGTAGCATCCTTTTATCTTTGGGCATCCCTGGGTCTCCCTCCTCCTCTCAAGCTATCCATAACACCCAATTTTTTTTCAAAATTAAAAAAACCAAACACCCCACAATAGAATGCCAAAGGCCAAACTGTGCAGATTCCAAAAGTACAGCAAATCTTACCGACTGCCGTGACCCAGAGCCCGTTCAAGCCAGGCTGACAGGCTAATAGGATGCGTACTCAGACACGGCAATAGGAGCAGCTTTGTGCCGTGTGACATGGTGTTAACACTACCGCCTACCAATAAAGCAACCAAAACCACCAAGGCCTAAAAATAAACTCTTCCTCCAGCCAAACATCCCCTTTTAAATGTATGGAGGAGTAGTCTGGTGCAAAATCAAGTTTCTAGCATGCAGAAAGAGCCCAATTTCTGTTCAGCTTTAGCATCTCTCTAGCTTCAGACTTTTCCTACGCATCACTGAGACATCCAAACAGTTGTCACATGAGAGCAACATCAAAACCAAATGTCCTTGTGAACTTCACATCACCTTTCATTCTAATCATCAGGAAAAGATGCCTTGGGCAACACTCATTTCGACTTCCTTTGTGGAGGTGGATGTAACATTGCTGAGTTTAGGGTGCACCAGTGATACTGTCTTTATGAAAACACAAATTCTCAAAAAGAAAAAATATCCTTTTTAGAAAGCATTGCAGAGCCTAATGAGATTTGCACAATCCTCTCTTCCTCCAGATCAGAGAGGAATAAAATGGACGCTTTATTGCTTTAACTAAGAGGCAGAACTGCTTTTTTAAAAGGCTGCTATCAACCAGTCAAGACAGTCAAACCCACTGCAGAGAAAACAAATTGAAACATCCAGCAATACAAAGGCACAAGAGAAGCACAGTTCCATTATTGCTACGTGGCTTTTCCTTAAAAACAACCACCACCCCTCCTGTTTCATCCAAGTGAACTGGTGGAAGGTGGGGGCAGATAATAACAGCAGGAGAAGGAATTGCATGCTTAGAGAAGGAAACCACAGACACCACAGGGTTTTTTAGATGAGGATTTTTTTTAGATGAGGATGGAGTGCCACCCCCAACCTTAAGAGTTCTATGCTATTTCAGTGGACCTTTTCCCTCTCCCCAGGAATGAATGAAACATCACAGGCTTCAGAACTCTCAGCATTTCAAGGAAGGCAATGCCAGTTTCAAAAATTATTCATCATAAAAGAATATTCCAGGCTGTGCCACAAACCCATAAAACTTAAGTCACTGCAATATAAAGGAGGATGACCTCTTGCTACCTGAAAACAGCAGAGCAGGCTGACACACTATATATCGTGACACATGCTCAACAGAGCAGTCAAATGGCAGAGTACCAACCTCAGGGCAGAACTGCCTCGGTCCTAGAAACGTGTGACTGACATACAGGCAAACCCACATTTTCTCTGCGCACCTTCCCACTACTTTTCTGACACAGATGCTACAGAGATCCCTTCTTCAACCTGCCAGTGACATACACAAGCTACATGAAGACACTTTGTAGAAAGAGTCCTGAAGAAACGCATTATTTCACTGCACTGTAAATTTACTTACAGATGCAACATGACATGCCAACATCAGGCGTCTTGTCGCAGAACTGCCAACAGACAGCAATCTCTGTCAGCATCACAGGTACCAAGTTGCAAGGACAAAAATCCTTCTAATCAGTAGCCCGTAATAAACTGGATCCAGGTGTGAACAGCCTTTTACTGCTGCTACAGGTATCAAGCTTCCCTTGGTTCCGCAGGTCCCCACGACTCACAAAGGAGCTGCACATATACTCATCCCACAGTGCCAGGAAGCAACTGTACACTTGTGATGCTGAATACTAGTTAATGGACTTGTCTGTGCTGCAATGACCTTGCTCGCTGCTCTGAAAGCTGTCTTCTTAATGTGAATACTCAATTTTCCACACAAGAAGGCATCAAATGCATTCTGCATTCCCACCTAATCTGCAGGAGTGATGCCTAACAAGTAAAGAACCATTCAAAATGGTTTGAGATGAATTACAATGCTGATGCAGTCTGAACCTTGCCGGAGATCAGTATTACTTACTTCCTAAGTGGAAATGTTTCACTCATTGAAGCAAATACTCCTCCCTCGATGCTGTCTGGGTCATAATTATTCCTGGGAAGGATAGGCATAGCTGCCAGAAAGGATTCGCAGAGAAAACATCGGTTTCCCATGGGAGTTTAAAGTAACTAAGAACAAATAATCCATTACAAGACACAAGCCTATTTCTGAATCCTGACCTAACATTCTGACTTCATCTACTGCGACAAAGGAAAGAACAGCCCAGGTGTAATCTATGAGTCCATTCTTAGGAAATCCCAGTAATACTTAAGTGGAAGAAAGGGAAAATACTTCAGCGCCTTCAGCCTGCAGCATTTCAGTTGCAGTAATTGTTGCAGCCTTCTGCCAATATTCTAACCGCGCTGTTGGCAGAAGGTGCTCTGGAGGCAACCTAATATCCGTCTCGTAAGAGGCAAAGGTTGCGGCTGTGCTGGATACACAGTAAACAGAACCCAACAGTGGTGTAAGCAGATGGACAAAACCAGCACATGTAGCTTGGTTATCAAGTTATTTGAACAGTATGGTAAACAGAGGAAGATGCAGGTGATTTTGTTTCATTTTGGTTTTTGTTTGTTTGCTTTTTTTAAAAAACAGCTTTTTTTTCCTTTACTCATATTTTGCAGTTTGAATTGTCTTCTCGGGTGAATTACTCCACGTTAGAAAGCTTTGCCTATCCTAAGGATGCTTCCTTAAGTGCTCTGGCTATGGCAAATGCAAATGATACACTTTTGAAAAAGAGCAGCACAAGATGCAAAGCTCAGACTCTGATATTCCTCTAGAGCTTCCAGTTCCTGAACATCCTTCGTGAACTCACGTGGAGCTGGCTGCAGCAGAACTTGCATGATGGGGTCTTTTCCACAGCAGCTCACTTGAGCCTGAAATGCCCAGCTTTCCTAACTGTTAATTCGTAAGCCCCAAAAGAAGTCATTATCACATTAAACATTTTAGACAATACCATCATCCCCTATCACAGAATCACAGGATGGCAGGGGTTGGAAGGGACCCCTGCAGGTCATCTAGTCCAACCCCCTGCTAGAGGAGGTTTACCTAGAGCAGGCTGCACAGGACTGTGTCCAGAGGGTTTGAATATCTCCAGAGAAGACCTCTTACTACTTTCATTCTTTTTGACTCTTTCTTCTCCTCAGGTACAGTCTGGTATTTCGGATATTATATCTCTAATAACTGGAGATCTGCAGCATCCAACACCTACCACAGAGCTCACACCACCTACCCACTTTCATCCTCTTGCTCTGAGGTGGTTTTCCAAGGAATACAAAGCACACGCGGGCTACAACCCCCTAAAACCGACACAACAACTCCATCCTTTGGACCCAGCCCGGGTGCGGTGGAGCTGGGGAAGCCCTGCTCGCACCGGAGCTCAGGCGGGCGGCTGCCGGGAGAACCGGGGCTGCGCCGGAGCCCAAACGGGCCGTAGCCGCGGGCCTCCCGCCGCCGAGCCCCGGCAGCTCCGCGGCGGGTCGATGGCACCGCAGCCAGAGCCCGAGCTCCGCCGGGCCGAGCCCGCGACGCGCGGCTGCTCCAGCCGAGAGGAGGGGCGGCCCGGGGCGGCCCAGCACGGCCCCCGCACCCCGCCTCACCTCACCCGCGGGCACCGCCGCCTCACGGGGGCTTCCTCGGGCAGGGGCCGCCGGCTCCACGGCCCGCTGCGAGCGGAGGCTGCCCGGCAGGCGCCCTCGGCCTGTGCCCCGCTCCCGGGCGGAGCCAGCCGCTGCCCGTCCCGGCCCCGCCGCTCCCGAGAGCCCCGTCCGCGCTCAGAGGAAGGGGGGACGCCCAGGGCACCCCGACGACTGACACCTCCCCGGGGGAGCTGCAGCGACCCAGCCCCACGGCTGCAGGACTGCGGGGGCGGGAGGAAGATCCACCCCAGCTGAGGGCAAGCCTCCCTCTTCCCCCGTCGGCCCTAAAGCAGCAGCTCAGGCCGGCCCGGCCCATTTCCACAGCCCTGAGCTGAGGTAAAAGCCGTGTTTCCTTCCGAGAGCGGAGGCAGTCACCCAGGGTAGGACCTGCCCCCCCCCGCAGTCATCTGGATCAGGCCGATAGCGAGCGAGGAGCCGCCTGTTCCCTCCAGACAGCACTCCAGCCTCCCAGCTCTACTCTCCAGCCAGCTGGAGACAGACATGTCTGTAGGTCTGACTCCCTGGGGAAATGGCTGCAGTGAGCATCCCTATTTTTATGCTTTAAGAGCCATGAATCCTGCCCGGACATCCACAGCACCAGACCACATGCGATTCCCTCACAGTAACGTTTTGCATCCTCCTTAAGGCTCTCGCTCCCATGCATGCTCTGAATGCGAGTGCCGGGCCCCGACATGAACATGACCATGCAACGGGGTACACAGGAACAGGGCTAGAGACCGCCAACCGAGGGCGAAATCTTCGCCTTGCTGAATCCTGGGTGGTCTGGGCAGTCATCACAGGAGTCCAGATTTCCTCCATAAACTCCCATTCAGGGACAGAAAATACGTAACACTAAGAGGAGAAAACACTCTGTCCTCTGCCTGACAAAACCAGGCAGATCAACGCTTCTTGAAACTCAGTATTTGTTTATTCAACACATATTGTGTTCACGCTGCCCCCATGACACTACTATGGAGCTATAAATCCATTCTTCCACGTGACCTTTTGCACATGGTATACAATGCAATGAGTAAGAGAATTAAGCTTTGGCATCCTCAGCACAACTCACAGGTGGGTAAAGAAGCTTACTTTAATTAGAAGTTTTACAACCTGTCTTCTGAAACCTCCCCACCCTCATACAAATAATGAATAAGCAGCACAGGAAGAACTACACGCAGGCTTGAGTTTATTACATTAACTTGCAGCAGCCTGGGAGTTAGCTTACATCTCTGCTACCTCCATAGTCTTTCATTCTCTGTGAAACAGCAAAGGCAGAGGAAGCAGTAGCAGCACAGTAAATTAACCTTGATGAGATTCTTCCATTGAAAAGCAAGAGAAAGCATCAAAAGCGTTAGGAAAACAGAGTGTAACTAACAGCCATAACAATCAATAGTTGCAAGTGGCAGTAACCAGATGAAACGAATGCAAATATTTTCAGGGATCACCGAAATGGACAATGATCCTGTTGGATCAGCAATGATTAGATCAGTGCTCATAAGGACTTAACAAGCAGAACAAAGGTATGCCAGGAACATTCCAGCTGTAAGTTTTATTAGCAAATGAGTGGAATTGTGCTTTGGTATTTGATCCTCAACTCATCTCTCTCAGGGAAGAGGTGAACATACCAAGCAGAGCCGGGGCACTGTGCATAAAGACACTATTCGCTTGACATCAGCAAAATAACTGCAAGCCAACGAGCTCTGTCAAGACAAACGTCACCTGCTTTATCCCTCCTTGATCCCAGTGCAGACCGGGCAAACCCCATAAAATGTTTACAGACATCTAGCACAGCCAGCCTGGAACAGAGCACGTCACCAACACTGCTTGCAACAGCAGAAATCCGGAACAATTTCACTGCAGCACAAGCAAGCAACCAGAACGATGTCGTTCATTCTTCAGGAGACAGTTCAACAACAAAACGTCAAAGGACACTGGTGGGGCTCCTGCCGACCTCGTCGTTCACTGCAGTAGGATTCTACACAAGAGCAAAGATCTGCAGTTCAAATTGGGGGTCAAAAGGATCTGTTCCCAACTAAAACAGGCAGCAGAGAGGCACCCGACCCAGTCAGGAGCAGTTTCTTCAACCATTCTGTATTATTAAACTGCCAAAGTGCTTCCTAGTCACTCCGAGTATTTTATTTTAAGCCCTCACCATACACACACCTCCCACATTTTAACTGCTTGCTTCCAAGGGAACTTCAGGGACACAGCGCCATTAAAAAAAGTCATATCAAGCAGTTAAACATTTAGAATGATCAACTACCACTACTGTAAAGTTTCAAGGTTTACTTTTGTATATCCTCACACTGGGAACATCAACAGAGATCCAAACAAGTCAGGTGTAATGGCTAAATGAAGTCAGCTCATGTTGGCTTGAGACCTTCTGCTGTGGCTATGCAGCTGGGCTTTAGCAGTACTGCTTTCTACACTACTCCTGTGAGCATTTACCCTACAGAAATAAGGCCTGACAGGGTTTTCCCCCTTTCCCAACACAAGCAGTGTTTTTGTGAAACCAACACAAGCTGAATAGCTAAATGCCTGGCTGACACTTATCTACACAATTAAGTATTGTTCCCTACCCCCTTTCCCTCCCTCAAAACAGAAATAAATACTTCTGTATTCTTTAATCATAGACAACAACTAGGATCAAATACCTCTGACCAAGGCTCAAAGCTGCTAAGTTAATTACCAAAGCTAGTGTTCATGCCCATAAGCTCAAATTCAGACTTACCCTTTGCTTTTCTTTCTCCTCAGCAAACAGTAAGGCCCCAGGACAGCACAGCAGCAGGCACACGCGCGTGCTCTCACTAACAGGATGCAGCGTAATTTCTCTCAAGGATACACACCATTCCCACAAATATATTCGCTATTAAATGAAAGCAGACCAGAAAAGCAGCAAAACACACCGTAAATAATCCTTTGTGGCTCACCACCACACAAGGAGCACCTTTTGTGCGCTCCCGGCTCGCAGGCGAGGCTAGGAGCCGTCCCCCTTGCTGCTGCCAGCTGGCCGCGGTGCCCCAGGTGTGCCGCCTCCTGCAATCGCAAACCCAGCGGGGACCCTCGCCCTGGCTCCCCGCACACCCAAACTCCGCGCACTCAATCTCCAGCCTCTAGCAGGGGCCCTGTCTGGAGACTTTTGCCTCTCCCGTGGCATTTTATTATCTCAACTCCAGCTCACACCAGTTCAATACCCAGCTCTACCACTTGCAGTCTCTCTCCTTGTCTACTCTGAACTTTGGCTTTCTATGCAGTCTGTTTGTGTTGGGCCCAAAAGTCCTCCCATGGAGATACATATTCTAATTCTCTCCCACTTCTTCAGAACTGAGTTTATAATCTACTCCTCAACTCAGGCAGTCTCTTACTTTCAACTAGCTTCCCCACGCCTCAAACAAAACACTTGCCTTCTTAGCAGGTCTCTTCTAAGAAGCTCCCTGGTAATAGTGCCTTCTATTACCTATACATAAAACCCTACTAAACAAGAAAAATAACTCTAGTATAAGGGCTAATATTGAATTTTAACACTTGAAAAAGTTTTTTTTTTTTTCTTTCAGTATAGTTGTTTCAGTAAATGATTAATTCTGGGATTTAATACTACCTCATAACACAGCACTAATACAAGTCCCGCTTCTTGATGTGGAAAAACATGCAGTCAGGCCCGTTTAGTTGTTTATTGTTTTCCAGATCTCATTCCCCAGCCCTTGCTCATACAAAGAGCAGCACTGTCAGATCAGGTCTTGTTTAGCCACTGAGACTAAGAATGGGGACTGGGTGGTAGAGCTAAGTTAGCAGGAGCTGAACTACTTGGGAAGGTCCTGCTCGCAAGAAGTAAGTTTTGCAGATCAGAGCCAATCATTTCCAAGTCATGAAAGAATTTTAGTGATACCACACCAAGTCCAAAAAGACAAGAATGGACCCCAATCCTGACAACACCGCTCCTCTTTAAGAGAGCCATCATAAAGACATTAATCAAAGAAACAATGAAAACTTCACTATCAGGGTCAGTCTCACCTTCATTTTGCCACTAAGGCTAATCTTTTGAACAATTACGCTCGAGTGTAAATTGGTCATAGATACCTAGGTAAAACTTCAACATAACAGGAATCTTCCAGCTGAAACCATGCTAATCTTACCAGGAACCAACAGCAAACATCAAGGGTATTACCCCTGGCACTGTTACACTCTGGTTCTTTTCGTTTTCAAGCCCTACCGGTAGCAGCAATGAACAGATGGCCAGAGACAGCGAGCACGCTCCAACTGAAATACAGTTTGGAAAGGATCTTGCATTCATTTTATCCTGGGAGAGGGGAGAATGCTTAAGGCAACATAGGCAATGTTTCAGTTCAAGGCAGTCAACACGGCACTTCTCTCACCCAACACTGCTCAGTACCAACGTTTTTAAAGTCTAGTAAGGCCCCACTCTCCATTTTGGAGAAGGCAGTTTCCAAGGCTTGATCTTCTGTGGCTAACACAAAGATGGCTAGAGAGCCCGGTCACATTGCAAATCCACAAGCCCTAATTACAACACAGAAGATACCAACTCTTCGTTCCCAGCACTAGCAGATCGTCTAAGGTAGAAGAGTCACACCATCTCAGCCACTATGTGACAAACTTAACCACTGGAAATTAGACTAAATCCATGAAATTCCCCCCCCCCCAGCCCACCAAAAAGATTTGCAGAATTGGCTGAAGTGAATAGTTTAATATGTCACTGCAAAGGCACAAGGTCTCAATGATACTTTGCTTCACTTCTCCGTGTGCTGTCAGGATTTCTGTTTATTCTAAATTTTGCAAAATGGCATCACTGGCACAGAGGGGGAGAGAAGAGCAGATGATGTTTCTGTGGGTTAAGTATCAACAGCAGATAAATGAAGCCATTCTTACTGACAAATTACTCTCAGCAGAAAAAAATTAGAAATGGGGCAGCTGCCTCTCTTTAAACCAATCAATCAAGAAAAAGCCTGCATGAGGTTAAACCATTTCCATGCCCCATACCTCACCTGCTCTCAAAGTATATTTAACTGCATTACATAAACAGAATAAAGCAGGTGATTAATATGCCTTTGCTCAGGGATTAATATCTTGTCATTTCAGCTTCGCTGTATAGGAGCAGGCACTCACCCTGAAATACTGGGACACAGAGTGAGGAAATGCTAAAAATAACCAGCCAGGCACCATGCTTAAAGACGGTCCCATTGAGTGCATTTTATCTCTACAATCAACGCTTGTCCTTTACAAATGCCAGCCCATTGATCTGTTTTGCCTAAGTGGAATTTTACATTCAATTTACACTGATTATATTCTAGCACCAATTTGTTATGGTGAGAGGGGAACGTTGCCTTCCCTTTCAAGTTGTAGGAGCGATACTTTCAGTAGTTATCATGCCAGCTTACTACCTACTCTTCACCTTGTTAAAGAATGCAGGCCTAAAAGAGGCACCAGCAAATTTATTAATATTCCACAACAGTAGTTTCGTGCAAACCCTTCTGAGAAGCTTGACCCTAGCATTCTGGTTTCCTAAAAAATGGCAAGCAACCTCAGAAGAGATCCTAAAGATGGAAGAAGTTATAGAGAAGTTACACATCTTACATTTTTGGGTTCATTATGTGCGAGTAGGGCAGTACCTAATAGCTTCTGTGAAGCCAACTGAGGCAGCTGTTGCATGAAATACAGTCAAAGGTGGGCTCTGCTTAGCTAAGGAAAAGCACAAGAGATAACTGGACAAAAGCCAAGATACTCATTCAGAATCTAAATTTCTTGGTTTTAAGTACAAACACTGGGGCTGAGAGTCCTTTGTTGTTATACCTGAACGCTGTGAAGTCCTTTGTACTTTTGAGGCTAACCAGACAAAAAGCATTGCCTACTTTCAGATCCAGGACCATCTGTCCTGGTTTCAGCTGGGATAAAGTTAATTTTCTTCCTAGTAGCTGGTCTAGTGCTGTGTTTTGGATTTAGTATGAGAATAATGTTGATAACACACTGATGGTTTTAGTTGTTGCTGAGCAGTGCTTACACTAAGTCAAGGACTTCTCAGCTCCCCATGCCCTGCCAGCGAGGAGGGGCACAAGGAGCTGGGGGGGGCACAGCCAGGAGAGCTGCCCCAGCCTGGCCAGAGGGATATTCCATACCATATGGCGTCAGGCTCCGTACAGAAACTGGGGGGAAGCTGGCCGTTGCTGCTCGGGGACAGGCTGGGCATCGGTCAGCAGGTGGTGAGCAACTGCATTGTGCATCACTTGTTTTGTATATTCTTTTATCATTATTATTATTCTTCTCTCTTCCTTTGCTATCCTATTAAACTGTCTTTATTTCAACCCACGAGGTTTTTTTCAATTCTCTCCCCCATCCCACTGGTGGGGGGGAGGCGAGTGAGTGGCAGTGTGGTGCGTGGCTGCTGACTGGGGCTAAACCACACCACAACCACAACTGAAGTCTCACATAGAAAACACCTCTCCGTAATTCCTATCACAGATGGGATTCAAAAGACCACAGCTTCAATACAGCTGAAATCTCAAGAAATACACTAATCAGAGAACTTCTTCCAGCTGGGTGTGAAGGCATGCACGAAAAGCTTGTAGTCTTCTAGAGCTGTCAAATCCGAACTGAGTTGGCCTTGAACCTTCAATTCTCACTTTACTCAAACTTCAACCTACCTGTGATGACAACAGACACAGAAAAGTGAACCTGCTTCAAAACCCAAGCACTCATCTGCACAGCCTCAATCCAAACCAGTTTTGTCACCAAGTTCTACAGACCAAAAAGGGATTTTTGTCAGGGACGAGTAACAAAAGAAGTTAAACAGAAAGTGACAGTATCAGCCACATGATCTACCAGGAGCAAAGATACAGCACAGTATTTTTAATGAATCAGCTCAGTGCTAACTAATGGACTAGACCCATGAATTAAACTGGATTGCACAGTAGGTCAATATTTGCTTTAAACCATACAAATGCAAATACAACCTTCAGGAAACACTGCCAGTAAGCCAAAAATAAACAGCTGTCACAGGCTTCCAACAACAGAAGTTGTGGTATACCACAGTGTACTGGTTTTGGCTGGGATAGAATTAATTTTCTTCATAGTAGCTTCTACGGTGTTCAGTTTTGGATTTGTGACCGAAACAGTGTTTAGCTATTGCTGAACAGTGCTTACAGGGTATCAAGGCCTTTTCTGTTTCTCACGCTGCCCAAGAATTTGGGAGGGAACACAGCCAGGACAGCTGATCCCACCTGACCACAGGGATATGCCATACGACACCATGCTCAGCAATAAAAGCTGGCGGAAAGAAATAGGAAGGGAGGATGTTTGGAGTAATGGTGTTTGCCTTCCCAAGCAACCGTTACACCTGATGAAGTCCTGCTTTCTCAGTTTTACCCTTCCAGTTCTCTTCGCTGTCCCACTGGGGTGGAAGTGAGCAAGCAGCTGTGTGGTGCTTAGCTGCCTACCAGGGCGAACCCCCAACACGCAGAAAGATGGAGTATCTTTTGCCAGGTCAGGGATGTTCAAAATCCAGATTTACAAGTCAATATCAGACAAACCCTACAAAAGATTAAGTTCCCTCTACCAGCTTCTACTGAACACAAAAACTTCAGGCTTTAAATTGGTGAAATTAGTGCTCATCTGCCCACTGGAGAATTAAGAGCGATTATAAGTGAAAGTTCACACTGGGCATCTAGTGGATCTCTCTTACTACATCCCACAAGATAATTGCTCATGAGCCCGATAAAATTTCCTTCTGGCTTTTGATGAACTATATTCTCTCAAGGAGGGAGAAAAACAGCCCCAGCCATTTGCTTTAATTGGACCTGACAGTTTGCAGATTGCTGCCTCAAGCCTGGAAAAGCTCAGGAGCTGGGGCTGATGAGAATCCACTTTTTCCTCAATAGCAGATTTCAGAGTTAAATTTCCATTGCATTACAGTAAAAACAAACAAGCACACACCAACACCCTGCCCAAAACCACCTACAACCATCAGGTGATGTTGTTTAAAAAAAAAAAAAGCAATTATTTGCTAAGTTTGAATTAACATCTTTTTCACTTTATAGAGACAAATGGGAGAATGGTATTTTAACTTCCCCATAACCTCCATGGAAGATCCCTGTGGTATAAGGGAAATAAATAAAAACTCGGAAGCATTGCATAGCATGACTTTCCTCTCCTCTCCTGCCGCGAGTTACCATCACTTCTCTGGCCGTTGGCATTAACAAGTCAATGGTCAATGACCTGGCATCCCTTGCACTGGCTAGCAGGTCTTTTTGTGCCCTTTCAGAACACTGACAAAAGTCACAATATAAAAAACCAGTTTAATAAAGTCAAATACAACCCATCCAAGGAAGCTAGAAAATCCCCATTACTTAAAGAACAAGCTTAACACATCTATCAGGAAGGGTTTTGGTGTAGTTCATCACGTGGCAAAGGATGGACTAGATGCACTCATCAAAATTGCTTCCAGACCTATTTTCAATCACCTAGAAATGGATGACCACAAAGAAACTTATTCCAACAATGAGAAATCTGTCTTGGCAGCAGATTTCAACTGTGCTCTTACTTAGACATTGCTCTAATGTATTTCTCAGAGGCAAGACCATGTGGCCCAGAGCTGATGGCGTTGAGCCCTAGGTAAAGCTCAGGTCCGCATCTCTTTCACACCAGCTATTGCTCCTATTTGCCATGAAAATATGGATTAAATCACTTAAAAGTTCATAATCCTCTGATCTATTTACACAATTGCCTTGTCTGCCCAGAAAGGCAGTAAGTTCCCCCACAAGTCATTCAAAATTAGAATACTAACATTACTGCAGGAGTGAAAAAATCAAGCGGAATTAACACCGAAGTCCTGCTGGTAGACATGTGGTTGGATAGTGAACTTTTTCCAACTTTTCAACAGGAAAAGTAGCTACTTCAGACTCTGGCACAGAGCAAGCTGGAGCATAAAACCTGCTGAATCTCTGATGAGCCTTGATAGCTCATCCTACCAACTCTCAGATGCCCCTTCAGGCTTTCCGAACGGTCAACATTGCACTCCTGTCAGTTTTCAGCCTGGAACTTGCCCTTTCTGTGCTCTGAAAGCAGATCAAAAGGTTTAAGTCTAATCTATCCTGACATGCCTTTGCCTAGAGAGACATCAGCTGCGTAGGAGCAGAATGAATTGAGTAGTTAGCTGTTGCTTTCCTCCCTGGTACTTAACGAAGGTTTGAGGGTCAGCACGTACACCAATTCACTTACAAGTTTGTACATTTCAGAACTGCAGATGTTATCTTTCAGCTCTGGATAGCTGAGTACTTTAAAGAATGCAAGAACACTTTACAAATGGGAAATGGTGCCATAGTTATATATGGAACTGGTGGAAGAGCCAGGAACAAAGCTCGCATATCCTAGCTCCAAGTTCTGTTCTCCACAGCCTGGCCCATGCTAGTCACAGGAGGGGGGAAAAAAAGTATCAACCCATGATCCAGTGTGCATCCTTGCATTCCTTGGGGTCACATCAAGGAAATCGAGGTCTACGATCAAGCTATTACTGTCCTGCTAGCACACATGTACCTTCACTGATGCCATTTTCCACAGTCTAAATGCTAGAAGACTTGTTCCGTATTCTGGGAAATTTCAAACACTGCTACAGCTCTCATTACAGAGGGAGCAGAAATATTTAAATTCTATAAGTATCCCAAGAAACAAGAGACTCCACTTTCTCAGTCTTTGCTTAAGAATATCCAATGCTCTCTCTCCAATCAGAGCTTCTAGTGAGAGCGTACTGCACGTTGCATTGGTCTCCCTCTGAGCACACTGTATTGCAACACCCCGGCCCCTCCATAAATGCCCTTGATAAGCCATGAATCAGAATCCTTGAAAAACAACTAGGGCTCAAATAGTCTGCTCGCAGGACTTTGCATTCTATTCCTGGATCCCAGCGACTCAAAACGAAAGGGCATGATCAGTACCGTCGCAAGTGCTATGGTCACATTCAGCATGACCCTGAATTCTGCCAGAGCCCAGGAGCGGTTCTGTATCAGAGATGATGAGCAAGGCAAACAGATTTGATGGGAACAGGCAGGCAGGGGCAACATGACCTAGGAGAGCTTAATTATCAAGTTGGAGAAAGCCTTCAACTTCAGCAAAACCATAGGCAACCAAGACCGGTCTCTGCAAGCAACCAGTACTAACGCTACACGAATGCAAGGCAAGAGATGAGCCTGACAGAGAGAACTGTCACAGCTCCGAATAGCCCACGGTAGTCACGCAGCCACACGCTTGTTCATCAAGGTAGCTTAGAAAGCTGTGAACATACCCCTTTCCTAGTAAAAACGAAAGGAGAAGATCACAATCACCATACTTTAGTACTTCTATGGCTTTTGCAACTTCCGAGACATTTGTCAAAGTTTTAGCAAAAAGACGCTATGCATGGACTCCCAGTTCTTCTAAGCAATCCCAGCAGGGGATTAGCAGCCATTGCAGAGCACAGCAGGAAAATAACAGATTCTTTAGACACTAATTTGGTGCAGGATTTTCACAGTCACAGAGCTTCAAACATGCATTCAACATAAATGTCAAAACATATGAAGGTATACAGCAGTATCATAATAAGCGGAGAATTAAGCCAACCCAAATATCATACAATTATGAAGATTCGTCAGTGACTCAGAAAGGTATGCTGTGCAAAGAGAAAGGGATGGGAAACATATTTACCTTTCTGGAGCCTAAAAAGAGAATAATTATTCAAGAAAACAGAACCAGTGGTGATGCTGTTAAATGACAACGAGGTAACTGTTTGTTACACATATTGCAGGCACATTTGCCAGTCCTAAATGAACTCATGTCCTTCCACCACAGAAAAAGACAAGATTAGTGTGGAAAATAGGCATAAAGTCCTGAAGATACATCAGCGATAGAGCTGGGACTACACTGTGAGTCACCTGACGCCCAACCTACTGCCCTGTTAGCTGCCTGCCTTAAGGAAGAACTTCTTGAAGGGAACCGTCATCCGCCCAACGGAAGTTAGCTGCTCCAGACACAAAACTAGACACCTGTAACTCAGAGCAGAAAGCAAAGCTCAAAACAGGGCAAGAACTTCTCTAGCTCTGCCAAGGCTAGTGAAGCTTTCTCTTTCTGATTTCTGTTATCAACACAACACACAACATAATTTCAACCATAACAATGTGGGTAGTGTGGGTTATTTACAGTAACCGTGTCCCTTGACAATTCACTCAGCCATATCCCGAAACCATGGAGGAAAAATTCAACAGGTAATGGAGTATGGAGGAAGGACCTAGAAGGATGAACAACTGCATTGCTCTTCATAGGAAGTAGTTTTGGGAAACCAAGGAGCTGTTAAACTGAGGAAAAGTAAGAACAGTATCCCATTCGAGCCAAATAAACTCCTCCTATAGCAACAGAGAAGTGCAGAGGATGTAACGAGGCTCTTAGCCAAAACCAGAGAAGGCTGAGTAGTAAAGCCAAGCACAAGTGACCTCCGTGAAGGTGAGCCACAGCTCACTTGTTTCTAAGTGAGGTAGAAATTAGAATTTGTTACATCCAGAAAGTAAGTTCTGGAGTTGAGTGTCTGCAGGGAAATCGGAACAAACACATGTAGTGCTTCCAATGCAGCTGTACCATTTTCTCTAGGTTTAAGTTTGGCCCTTGTTTTAATGACTCTTTCTCAGTTCAGGAAGATCGCAAATATCATAGAAACACAGGAGAGAAAAAGCCACATGTGCTTCAGTTCCGAGTTATATTCAGCATACGGCACATGCTCCAGTTATACAAAATGCCCAGTAGGAATCACTGCCAATGTTTCAGCGCTCAGCTCTCACCTGAGCAGTAGGGACTTACCTGCAGTACCTGTTTCAGAACAGGAAAACAGGATGTATGTTTACATCCTCCTGGGCAGCCAGCACTCGCCATCCAGAAGGAAAGAAAGAAAAACGGAGCAGGAGCAAACAGACGCGCCCCACTATGGACTCAACCCCGGCTAAATGGGGCAGAAAGAAAACTGGCCACTTAGAGCAGACCTATTCCCAGCTTAGCCCAAGCAAGAAAAGGGGAAAAAAACAGGCACGTACCTGACAGAATTGAGAGAGAACAAAATTCAGACGACCCTCCAGAAAGCCACTGTCCTTAGCCAAGGGCTGCCTTTGCTTCCTTCCCTCATTCATTCTCGGCGCAGGAGCCTGAGCAGCACCTACCACAGTGGCCTAGGGACAGAGCAGAAGACACGAGAAGCAGCTCAGTGGGCACCGTCGCTGCCGCCGCCGGCTCCTCTCCCCCTCAAGACCTTTGCCGTACGAGACATGAGCCCAGCACCGGCCCCCGCAACCGCGGCGGCTCAAGCCCGGCCGCAGCCCGCCCGCCCGGCGGAGGCACCTCCCCACCGTCGCCAGCAGCAGCGCCGCGGCCGTCCTCCCCCCTCCCGCCGCCGGGGCCCGGCGCCCCGCCGGGAACCAGCCGCCCCAGGCCCTGCCCGGCAGCGCCGCCCAGAAACCCCCTCAGCCCCCGGGGCCGCCAGACGCCCGGGGCCCGCCGGGGGCCCCAGCGCCGCCCAGGCCGTGAGGTGGCCTCGCGCCCACGGCGGCGGCGGCGGCACCGCGCTGAGGCAGCCTTGCCCGCTGCGACGCTGCCCCGGCCCGGCCCCACTCCCTCCAAGCCGCCCCCCTCTTACCCCCGGGGAAGCGGCCGAGGAGCCGGGCCGCGACCGGCCGCCCCGCGGGTGCTGCAGCGGCGCCGCTCGACCCCGCTCCCCCGGGGCCGCCCGCGCGCCCCGCCCAGGCCTCTCGCCGCCTGGTGACAGCCGGCGGGGCATGCTGGGAGAGGTAGTTCTCCGCCCGCCCTGCTCGCCGCCCGCGGGGCGCCGCCGACTACAAGTCCCGAGAGGCCCCCGCGGCGCGGCCCGGCCCCGGCCCCGGCCCCGGCCCGGCCGCGGGGCCTGCGGGAGGGGGCGGTGCGGGGCCCCGGCCGGCGGTGGGCTCCCCTGCGGGGACTCCAGGGCAAGGCCCGGGGCGGGCTGCGGCGGCTCCGCCCCGCGCTGCAGCCGCGCTCGGCTGGCAACCGCCCCGCCGCTGCCGGCGGCGCGGCCCGGCTGTGCGGGCGGTGCTCGGTGTTTCGGGGTCGCCTGACGCCTCTGCGGTGTCGAGGGTAATAAATATTTGGGGTCGTTTCGTGTTCTCTCTGCGCACGCAAAACGGCCGTTGAAACCCACGGGAATGGACGCGGGATCCATGCCAGGATGCTCTTTTTTAAATGTTTAAGCGTTCGATTTTTGGGGTGATTTCAGGGTGACTTAGTCCACTGTGAGGGAGATTCGGGATTCAGCGTAACTCCCTTCAAGGCGCCGTGCCGCTTCGTTCGCCAGGTAGCCAGGAGGGCTCTGAAAGCCTCTACCAGCTACAGCCCTCTGCCTGGGATGCCTTTTTTGCAAGATCACAGCTCAGATACCGCCTGAGTGGGTTCAGTGGTGGCACTTAAACTCAGAATGCATTAATCTGAAAGCATAAGGTGTTATCACTTTTATAATGACTCCCTCTTCAAAGAGGCAGAGGCATCTTACGGGTTTGTATCATCTCTCTGCTGATGATGCCAATGACAGTGTCAACGTGGATCTCTGTGCCTGGGGTGGGACACGTTCTACTGACTTTACCCCCTCTGAGGTCAGACACCTTGTAAACACTCTCTGAGCTTGCCTGGCCCGTTGCTCAGTAGCTCTGTCGAAGCTGACGGATTGGCATTTTGGTTTGCATTTAGTCTTGGCTAATGTAGACTGGCACAGCAGAACAAGGGTTAAAAGAGTGGCCTGCATCGATAGCGAAGAACAGCGTTCACAGCAGGAAAACTGAGTAATGTGTTTGTGCCAAACCCAGAAGGCCTGCAGGGTGATAAGAGCACAGCACAGACCTTGCCACCGTAAGACCCTGCACTCAACAGCAGGACTACGGCAGCAAGGTCAAAAAATCGCATGTGCCGTTCCTTTTCCCACTAGCCCAGGGTTGCCTAGGGCTTATGAAGACTGAAGAGAGCAAAATTCTGAGACAAAGAGAGTCACAGCATAGCAGCAGTTACCGTAACTTTTATGCCTATGGGGTACAAAGGACTTGTCCAAAACCAAGCGTGTCATTGCCACTTGATAAAAGTCCCTTGTCCCCTGTGTTGCGTGGAAGCGCTGTTGGCCAGACCACTTAAACACGCACGTTGGGGTGATTGTGCAAATGTGAATGTGGAAACGAGTGAATGGAACGTGCCGGCTCTGGGCAGAGCTGCAGTGTGTGGTACCCTTGGGCCAGAAGATGGAGAATGAGTCCTGTGAAGTGTTTGGGAATGGGGTCAGCGGCTCTAAGCAGGCACTGATGCTCCCTCCCTCAGCTTGCTTTCTACCAGGCGGGTTTGTGTTAGTATATACACAGGAATACATTAGAGGCAGGTGAGTACAGCCAGCATCAATTGTCTGAAAAGATCCTTTCACATTTAGAGTAGCTTCTTCTGTGCTCACTCTGTAAATAGCAAGATAACTTAGGCTTTACTTCGGCCAGTGCTTCTTGTAAAGATGTGAACTTGCATGCCCGGACTCTAAGTTATGTCAGGCTTTTTCCAGCTAATCTTTCTTTTCAAAAAAACAAAATTGGAAAACTGTGTTAGACTGTCTGTGAAGTCACCTTCACGTGCAAACACGAAGTCATACAGAGTCAGCACCTTAGTCCACGGCCAAGATAAAAGCTTTGTTGTGATTATGTTGATGAGAACTTGCATTTGTTCACCTATAAACACTTTGGAGAGGTGGTGTTTTGGCTGTGCATAACACCAAAGATGCTGCAAACAGCAAACCTGGTGTGTAAAAAAGTGTGAGCTCCAATGAATCTTTCCTAGTGGGGCAACATTTGTGAAAAGAAATGAGCCAAGCTGGCATGTATAACCCGGGGGCAGTCTGCAGGACATTGGGAGTTTTCCTTTTGAGGTTTACCACTGCAAGGCAGGCGTAAAGTGCTGTATCTAAGTCCTCATGCAGGGCTGATACTCACAAGAAAGAACGAACCTGGTTTGTTGTGCTTAGGGGGCAGGCCAAAAAGGAATGGGTCAAACTGCACCGGTGAAAACTCAGGTTGGATGTTAGGGAAAACTTTGTAAGGCCAATGAAGTGCTGCAGAATGGCAAGGGGCTATGAAATCTCTACCTGGACAGGCATTGGGAACTGTTTAGGCACACACTGCTGAAATGGCAGGGTGGAACAGATACTGTTTGGTACAAGGCATGGCTTGGAGGGCCTCTTGAGACCTCCTCTGGTCCTGTGTTGCTGTGATTCTTTGCTCCTACATTTCTACAACCTGCACCCTCTGGCATCTGGTAAACTTGAGTGCATCTCAGTCTCTTGCTCGGTGAGGACATTATAACGCTTACTGCAACGGGCTGGAGCAGGGACGCATAGCTCTAGATATGGGGGAGAAACATCTGCTGTTATGTGGCCCTATCCTGGTTTTCCAAACATTTTTCTGGGAATCTTTCTTTGCCCACTGGATGCCGCTGTTACACAGAAATATTCACGGACTATTTCCGTAGGCTTCTGCTCTGGGCACCTTCTCTGTCAGGCATGGAAGGCCGCTTCAGGCTCAGCCAAGCGATATGGGTTTAGCCCTTTTAACCAGCCTTTTTTGACAAAGGAACTCTCCTTAACATTTTGCAGCTTACGGACATGGCACACGTGAACCTTGGGCCACGAAGGTGGATGCCTATGCGATAGCAACACCAGCGGCAGAAATGTAGGGATGTTCTTTGAAGGTGATTGAACAGCACGTGGACAAAAATACTGGCTGCTGGGCAGAAAACAGGTTGTCCAAAATGTGTCTTCAGGTCGTATATAGAAGGACACTTTCCCCAGCAGCTACGTCCTGCAGCGCCTATTTTGCACGCTTAATGCAGGAATTGGTACGTGGAAAGACTGGTTCAGAGAATTCTCTCCCTAAAAGCAAAGCCTGGAAATGGCAGCTTTCCCCGGCTCACACGTAGCGAATGTGCGCTGGTGTTATGCTTACGCCTTGTGGCATCATCTTCAGAGGCAATGGCCTGGACAGAACAGAGAGGATATGTGTGTCTTCCACTCTTTAGCGAAAACCGAGCAGTATTTCAAGCTCAGCTGAGTCTGAGAACAAGCCAGAAAGTGACCTACATCCAATGCCCAGCTTTGGGAATTACTTTGAGGAAGTTCAGTTCCACATCTAGGTCTCTCCTCTGAAACAAATGGAACCGCAGCCTAATAGAATCCAAACCCAAGGGGAATTCCTCTTTATTCCTTTCCAACAATTTTTAGCACCGAAAAGCAACTATCCTGGTTTTTTAATCCACATTTCTTACCAAAAAAAATATGATTCCAAGTTAACACAAACCTTAGGGTTTGAATCCTGCAGATTCTAACAATGGAACTGGTTCCTGATGCCTTTCAGGAGCTGGTCTAAACAACAGGAGATTTAAAATAAACCAGGAGCTGTGGCAAAGCTACTATGACAATTATATAACAGATGTATATATTAAAAGGCCTGTGTCTATCTTGGGATACCATCTGTATCCAGTAAACATAAAGGCAAATAAGGTAACTGGTAAATAATAGGCAAAGCGTGGGTCCAGCTTTGTGTGACCTACAGTGGTGTAAATGTGAGAACTTTTGAATTCGGTGGAGTTTTTCCTCTGAGCCACCTTACACGTGTTTGCACAGTCTACTGACTCACTTAGCCGCAAGCCTTTGCCATCTTGCTTTTTGCAGCCCAGTCAGCCTGATAAAAAGTACTAGAGACAGCTTGGATCTTCATACATCAATTTGAAATCTCAGGGGGAACTTTAAAACACTTGCTAACAAATTTCTGCAAAGCATATGCTGAATGGAGCCTGTCATCAATAAGGCAAATGGCAAATAAATATAATGGTGTCGCGTATTCAGCCCGGGGGCTGCAGCTGTGTAATCCTGCTGTCAGTGGTGGCCAGAGAAGCACAGTTCTCTGCTTCTGAATTTCATCCAGTTCCCTGGAGTCCTATAAGAAGCAGCTTCTGTCTCAGTTTCATCTGTAAAATGAGACGAGGGAGATCTACCGTCTTATCCCCTACACTTCACTGCACCAAGTCTGCATCAGGGTCCGATCCCACCGCTGAGAATGACGGTGCAAGACGCGGTGCACTGTGTCGCCGCGCTCCCGCTGGAAGCGGGTCAGCGGTGTCAGCAAACACGCCAGAATGCTGTTCGCCCTCCAGAAATCCTGGGTAGGCACGTGTAGCTTATTGGAGACATAGTCAGATAAATTCTCAGCATGTTTGGCATGTAATCCTGAGACCTGTTACCATATGGATTCATAAAGGGAGCGCGTGGCAGTGATGAGAAGGTGCACTGTCCTTGGAAGCTGCAGAAAACAGCAGCACCGAGCTGTGCCGAACTGTAGCCTGCCTGCGTTTTTGTCCCGAGTGCGGTGTTAACGACGGATGGACAAAGAGCAGGGACCGCGTAGTTATAGAGGTGTGTAAGGAAAACTCGGTTTGGTGTTGTAGCACAGCAGTCTGGTGACGAGTGGTGAGGCTGGCTTGTACAAATCCAGCCTTGCTGTGTGGAGGATTAGCTGTTTTAGGGAAAGGTAAAGTCATTTTTACCCAGGTCACCTCCATCCATTCCCATCTAGTGAAATATAGTGAAAGATGGATTCGAACTAGAACCTCGTTACTGCTCATGTGAGGTCTTTTAATCCACTGTGGGTTCCTAAGAGAAGCCGAGATCCTGCTGCTGCTTGCTCTCTTGGCAGTTCCTCAGCCTGCCTCACTGCTTTAGTTTAATCTAGTTTTGGTTCTAAGTTTCCAGCCTATCTCAGCTACTTGTTTGGCTACTCATGGATTCATAAAATTGCTGCAGATGGATGGCTAAATATCTTAGTTGTGAACTGAAACCTTCCCTACCCTTGCCAACCCACGTACAGGCTGCGTGTCTAGGTCTGGGATCTCCTTGCTTCATGAACCTGTCTCCTGAGAGAGGGATCTCTCGGTGCTGCAGAAATCCTGGGCGGAGAGCGGGAGTTGTGGAGGTGCTGTGCGTCTCGTCCGGGGCCCCGTGCCCTGTTCCTTCTGAGCCTGCGTAGCCGAGCAGCCGGCTGTGCTCGTGGCAGAGCGCAGGGCAGCAGCCTTGACGCTCCTTCGGTGTCACTCCTTTGAAGAAGTCAGCCAGCTGAGCTGGTACGTCGCGCACCAGCCGGTTTACATCCCGAAGCTGGGATCCAGTCTCCTCTCCTGTTTCTGTGCCGGGAGAAACCATGCAACAGTCATAATAATTGAACGTCTCCTGTTTGATAGTGTTATCACACATACAAATTCTTTCCTTTTTTCCTTCTTTTCTCCTTCAACCTAGTCTAGCCTTATTTCACTTTTCAACTATTACAGAGACACACGTTTTAATGCACTTGAACAAGTACTTTATTGCCCTGTGTGACTCAAATAGCTAATGGATCAGGAAAACATTAGCAACCATTTACTCTGAAATATTTTTCTGAGCAGCCAGGGCTGGGATCGGCAGAGAGATACCTGGCACTGCGCAGTGTGGTGTTGGTTGAGCTTTAGCAATCATATCTGGAACCTTGATGTCAAAGCACCCTGTAAAGGGTCTGCAAATGCCGGTGCTGACTGGGAGCTAAGGCCAAGCAGTTCTACTCACTGTGTAGTGCACGAGTCAAGAGTGTTATTGTTTGCAACGACCGGCTCGTGTAGTCATGATTAATTAGGTGGTGGAGGCACTTATTAATCCTCGCGTAGTTTATTGCAGGAGGCTTTAGCAGGATTTAGTATATTGGAGGGCTAGGGCAGACTAATCCCCCAAACTACAGCAGGTTTCATGCTGTTACCCGCTCTTGTTCTTTATTTATAAGCTAATGGGGCATTAGTTCTTGAAACTGAAATAACACTGAGGCCTTGCCGCAGCAGGTACTACCCAGACTTGGTACCCCAAGAAGCTCAATGTGGAAAAAAAGAGAAGACCATGGAAAGAGAGGGGAAGTGACTCTCTGAGCCCTGCTGAGTACGTCAGCCACCCAGAGTGATCCCGTCCTGACAAAGCGTGTCCTCTCCACTCCCCGTGTTCCACGAGCAACGTCCTTGTGGCAACTTCAGAGTTAACAGGGGTGGTATTGCCTGCCCAGTTCCAGCAGCAGCAAGACAGGCTTGCTGGGTGACTGGGGACTAATTTCACGCTTCCCTAAAAAAGGGGCTACGTACCAAGAAGAATAGTTAAGAGTAGTTGCACCGGGCAGGCGACAGACCAGAGACATGTCTCTGCGTGAGGGGCCAGTGCCAGCCCCCGCGGTGCCCTCATTGCACAGTTCCTCTGACTACGCTCCTCCGGCGAGGACAGAGGCCGGGTGGCCTCGTTGCTTTCATGGAAACAGCTGTAGTTGGTCTCGACAGTGCTCCAGCGTCGGGCGAGCGAGCGGAAGCCTGTCTGCCAGCTGTGCTGCGGTGATGCCGTCTGGAGACGCGCGACCTGGAGCTGGCCCTACGGAAGTCCCATGCGAGCGTTCGAGAGCAGCAGCGCTGCCCTCTTGGAAGCTCCCCACCCCTTTCTAGATGGGGGGTGTCCAGAGCCCCTGGCAGCTGTGGGTGCTGCAGTGCCGTGACCTGGGTGCGGAATGCTCGCCCTCGGCAGCGGCCGGTTCCCTGCTCTTTAGGACGGATTCTTTATCTGCCAGGGCTAATTGCCTGCGCCAGCAGTTCTGCTGTTTGAAGTCTAAGTCCCCTCTCCCTGCCGTGGCTGCTCTAGACAATACCAAAGACAGGCTCCCTCCAATGCTGAAAAATAAGGAAGACGGGATCGATGTTTCATCCAGTCTCCTGGCTTTTGCTCCGTGTCCGAGCAGTGCCAGCTGGAAGACTGGGGGAGTTCTGGGATGGCTGCGCCTAAGGCCAGGGTTGAGTGGAGGAGTCTGATAGGGAAACTCTTAATGAATTGCCAGACAGTGAGTTCTTCCCCTGCCCTCCGTCCCACCTGCTTCCACAGAAGCACATCAGCACACACAGAAGCACGAGGAGGAGCTAGATGAGAAAAAAACCAGGCAAATTGCCATTCAGTTATTTCATCTATTTCTGACTTAGGGTTAGAGGATTTCAAAATCAGGAATGTCTTCTCAGCCCTCCCTAAATATGGTTTATTTATTATGCCAGATGAATACAGCATATGGAATTCTGCAAGGGAAGTCTGGCCATACTGCTATAATTAGTTAGCAATGGTGACAGCAGGCATCTTTGCTTCTTTATTATTTTAAAATTCTCAGCGCTGTATTATGGGATGAATTTCTACCACATCAGAATGCTAATGCTTGGGAAAGCCTCTGAGTGCAGCATCCTGCTGCATTAATGTAGCCTTCAAAATCCCGAAGTGATCCCAAGTGTGACTGCAGTGTAATCCGAGGGATTACACCGCTGATGAATCTGGTCGCAGCCACAGAGTAGACAAGGAAACTAATCCTCATTTTTCCTGCTGCTGCAATTATTTAAGCAATTTACTCATGTACCCGAGGTCAAGTTCTGTGTGGCTGTAAATGAATGTTTGGCATCGTACCCCCCTGCACCAAGGGGGAATTAGGTCCTTATGCCTCTCTGGCTGACTGTATACGCAATCTTTTTATGAAATCGTTCTCCTGCTGTAAATGTTGCCAGACCCTTTCTTAAAACTGTGTTAATTTTTAAAAGCAAACACACACAAAGCAACCCCACCCTTTCAGTCCTTAACAAAGGCTGGGAGCCCCTTGCAAGTCCAGGTTTAGAGATCTTGGCAAACACGGGCTCGTGCAGAAGCTGAAAACCCCGGCCATGAAATCCCAGTGCTAGTGCAGACGCCGGGAGATTCATCAGAGGGGACAGTACATCTTTGCTATCGGACTGTCTGAGTTTTCCAGGCTGTTGAGGAAGGAGACATTGTGATGCTGAACATTGGCCGCTTCCCTCTTTCCCGGACCAGAAGAGCCCATTCTGCACTCCCGGCTGGTCCCGTGGGGCAGCTGGAGCCCAGGGGAGGGGGTTCGGTGGGCTGCCGTTCACTTACGGGTGTCACTCTTTGCTATCCGTCTGCCGGATACGAAGTCTGGTGGGAGCAATGGCAAGAAGGAGCGTGAGACACTGCAGCGTACCCTTGTGCCGAATCGGAGGTAGGGAGGACACGCCAGCGGTAACCGAGGAGCAGGCAAATAAACAAGGAGCGGGGAAAGAGGGGAGTAGCTGGCAGAGTTTCAGAGCTAAAAAGCTTGAGTATCAGCGGAATTGTCCTGTGCTCTGTTCCTCAGGGTATCTGACAGCGCACTGGAGAACTAAGTCTAACAAGCAGCGTACTAACCATCGACAGTCCCTCATCATCTGGAGAAGAGGGGCTTGAATTAGTTTGCCCTAAAGGGGCTTTTTTCTTGTCTAAATCATATAAAGAGGGCCGGGAGAGTCACTTTCCATGAGGCTTGTTATTTAGTGTTATGTAAGAAACAGAGTTTATGCGACTGTAATTGCTCCTTGAGGTTGAGTTTGCAGGCAGCGCTGGCTGGAACGTGCATTTTTGTGCAAGAGCTGAGTGCCTGCACGCCAAATTGGCTGTTTCTGCGCAGAGCCGCAGGATCTGCGAGAGCAACAGGCACTTCTGCAGATTTTCTCTCCGCAGATGGCCTCTGGTATGTGTGCAGGGAGGCAAAGGAGCAATAGTACTTTAAGACTTCTGGGCTGGTCAGACGTGTAGAGCTGGAATTACAGGCAGGTAACAATTTTTCGTGTGTAGAGGTCTTTCTGTAATTAGCTTAATGTCAACTTGATTGTTGGCCATGGAGAGAATTTTTGACAGGTTAATATAGAACAGGAGCTGATTTCCATTTTTATAGCTCCATGTTGTTCTCCCTGTTGAATTCTTACTATTAAACATATCCATTCCCTGCCAGCTGGAGATGTATACGTGGAAGGAGGCTGCTGAAGACAACCACCCTAGGATTCCCAGATGGTCAGTTTGAGTGGTGGATGAGATCCTCTTGTCACTGTTCTGCAAACAGATGTGGACCTCGGAACCAACGAAGCATCTCTCTGGCAAAAACATTTAGACTGTGTTCCCATTATCTCTGTGCAGGAAAAGTGGGACACTGAATGAAATCTGCAAAGCCAAATACATGATTCAGGAAAGTCTATTCTATTTAAAATCCGCAATGATTAAGCAATTTAGAAAACCTCACCCTAAATCTGTATCCTGTCTGCTGACGGCCACAGTTAAGAGACAGTGGCAAAGCAGAGATGACTTAAGCTCTTGGCTTATGAGGGTATTAAAAAACAGATCGAAATCTCTCTGGCTCGCACCCGACACGCAGGGATGCCAGCGTCAGTTGCTCATAAGTGATCTTTCCAGCTTGATGCTCAAAATGTATCACGGACATCTGGATAGCATAAAACCAAACCTGAAGTAAAACCAAAAAGCTCTGTGTCCAACTGATGAGGCTGGGTGATTCCAAGAGAATGCTTGTGCAGGCATGAAGCTTCCCCTGGAAAAACACTGGAAGGAGATCATGAAGTAGAAGAATTCACATCTCTGTGTCATCCCAAGACGCTGCATGATGCAGTGGAAAATCCTGGCGGAGGAACTGGAGGTCTACGTGTAGATCTGCTGCTGAGTGTGCCGTGTTAGCTCCGCGCCGCTGGCTTCTCCTCTCACCGTTATCTGTTTATCTGAGAAGACGACTGCCTTGTTAGGCTCCGGTCTTGGCTAAGCCAACCAGTCATATGGGAATACAATTAAAAAGTCCTCTCTATTTTTCCCAGCAATTCCCCCGCAAGAGTACAGTGACAAATGGCACATCACACGCAGCAAAGAAAATGTCTGTACCTACAGAATCCTGCCCGAGGGTGTGAGAAACTGTTGGGCAATCCAGAATGGTGTGGGTGGTGCAGACTTTCTGAAATACACGCTACAAGACAAGTCCGGGGAGCAATGTTTTGTTGTAGTTTGTAGAATAGTGCCTTGCTGGGTTACTCAGGAAGAAACAAACCCCAGCGTCACAGCGGTGCGGTAAAGAATTGCAAAATGCTGTGCTATCTTGGTCCTGCTAATGTCTAGAGCCCTTCACCAGGCCATGGTACAGCATGTGAATACGAACACAGTGCGTTTGAAACTCTGCTCTACAGATGCTCTTCATCCATGGTCAACGCTGGACTTCATAAAACTCAGCGGTCGTGTAGGAAGAAAAATTTTTGTGCTAGTGCCAGTATTCTGTCTCTGTGGCACTGTTCCTCTCCAGCTAGAACAGAGCCCATGCGGAATAGAAGGAAACTGAAATCCTGGGGATCAATTCCTTCACTCTTAAGACGAGGAAGGCTCGTCTCTGTGGCTGAGCCCAGCAGGCTGTGACTAGTCCTGCCAAGCTCTTCCCCCGCTGCTCACCAAGAGTCCTCCCTCCTCTCCCCCCGCCTCGCCCTTCCCCCTGCCGACTGCCTCATGGGTGGGCAGCGCTTCGCTCACTGGCGTTACTCCAGTTCAACCATCTTTTTCCACTAATGCTCCTTTGGAACGGACAGTTAAGGCTTTATCCACGTTAGCCACGTGCCGAGACTTCTCCTGGCATCTCTGCTTGGGCCCTGACACAGAGACAAAAGAACACAGTGGAAGAAGAGGAGCCCGTTCCACCACGGACTTGGCCGCCCGGTGCTTCGGTGCTGAGCAGAGCGCGGAGTCGGGATCCCCAGGTCCTTCAGTCCAGGAGCGGAGGCTCGCAAGCCCTGGGGGACAGGCTACGTACAGCTGAGTCCCAGCGGCACGAAGCTGTGGAGGCTTGGGCTGGACGCAGCAGCCCTGGGAGAGTTTAGGAATACAAGGTGGTTTTCTCCTCTAAGGGGGGCTGATGCTGGAACCCCACCGAGAGAGGCGGTAGCAGCAAGTTTAGCAGCACCTAAACAAACCAAAAATACCCTTTGCTAGTTTGCCTTTGTTTTCTGGCAAACTGCATTTTTATTACCTTTGGAAGATGGAATGTTCCCTGGCTCGAATAAAAACGTCTGTACCTTGGTAAGGCAGTAGAGACTTTGTGCGTAGTTAAAGGGCAGTAGCGGCCTTTTACACGGCTTCATGTGTGTTGCAGACACTGGAAACAAACAGGCAATGGCGTCGCAGGGCTGTAGTTGTACTGTGACGCATTTTCTACGGAGAACATGCTCTTTGCCCCTTCTTGTTTTGTTTTGTCCCTTTGAAACCAATTCTCATTGCTTTTGATTGAAAAGGAACCCAAATGACAGACTGGTTCAGAACGGCTGCTTCTCACTCCAGGCGAGGTGTCCTCTTGGCAGGAAGATTAGCAGTCCAAACTGTGAGAGATGAGGTGGGATTAAAAAGTAAATATGCTTTCTTTTTCCAGAGGAATTCAGATGCAATAGTTCACATTGCGGAGCTTTTTTGTCACTGTAAGTGCTTGGAATATAGATTGTTTTTTGAAAGAATAATGAGTTTCTCTCATGATGCTTTGACTCTGGGAGCTGATGTTTTAAGGAAAGTACCAAGTAACATGCCAAAATATCCAGACATCAACCACTTTCTGCGGGAATTTGGATGGGTGCTTCTCCATAGGAATAGCTGAATGTGGGTTGTCTTGGAATGGTTTTACAAGAAGTTGTCGAGGGGTGTCTGCTGTTATCAAATACGGTTAGTCTTGCATATGTGTCATCGATTTGAGATCTCAGCTGCGTGGAGGACAGGTCCCTTCCAGCCTGGATCCTGTACTGAAGTCAGAATCATCAGGGTGGATTTCATTAAGGTGGGTTCAAAATCATCTGAGCTCCCCGAATGCATTTTGGAGCATCTCCGACGGTGTTGGTGCACGGTGCTTCTCTGGCCTCTCTGCTGGACAGCTGGGCTCTTACTGAGGGCTGGGAGCACTGCTGCACGCTGAACTGGGGCGGGTGTGATGCTGCAGGGCCTCGAGGAGGGAGCTTCTCTGTTCTGTACCTTGGTTGCCCTATACTTAAAATACGTTCCATGGACTTGAAGTTACCAACAGTCTTTATAGATGGATAGTGCCTATCTACTGGTGTCAGCCTGGTAGCTCTGTTGACACATCTTCCAGTAGCTGTGGATGTAAGCATAGATCTCCGTGAGCTCCAGTTTCTGTGGAATACTCTTCTAGATGACGAGTTTGACCCTAGAACCTTGTACCTCAAAAAGTCAGGGTTTATGCTCACTATGTTCCCCCCATTCACGTTCTCTTATACCATGGCCATGCCCACAGTTTGCTCAGCGCTTGTCCCTAAGGTCTGACAAGGCTGTGAGAGCATCAAGATTTCCTGAGATCTCATATGCTTACTTTTAGGCACGGCACAGCAGTGAGAAGACTCAAAGTACATACGTAGGCTTGGGGAAGATAGCCGAGGTAGCTGAGCCAACATGCCATGCTAAGACAAAAAATAATTTCAACAATGCATTCTGGAAAACGGTCCCATCGGTTCCCCGGGGCACCCTCTAATGGATCCTAATTAGAAGCTGTCACTTCTTGTTACTGGAAGGATGGAATGGTTCAGCTTTCCCACCCCTTAACCTTGGAGAGACTGAGATGAGAGCTGCCCCCAGGAATTGTTTAATTTCATTGGGAATGTGTGTGTGTGGCAAGGCGGGCACCTCCAGGAGGTGCATGACATGCAGACGCTTCTAACGCTGCAAGTCCACGCACACACATGCACAGGTGCCCACTTGAGAAAACTTCCCTTTTTAAACCTTTGTGCCTGCCCTTTCTCATACACCAGACTCCTGCCTCAAGCTCCTCGCCTGCTCAGCCCATACCCTCCAACATTTACACACTGGATTCCTGGAGGGGGTCTCCCTGCAAGGCACCTGCAAGATCCATAAAGGCTGTAGGGCTCCAGTGTCCTGCTTAGCCAAGTTCCGTGGGTTGTGGATGTTGCCAATTTGATCGGTAGGTTTTTAAACAACTGTGGTTAAACAGCAACCCCTAAACAATAAAGCCTCCCCTCTGTCTCCTACTAGCACATTTCTTACAGGCATCTTGTCAGACACTTGGTTTCTCGACAGCATTGACATAACCTGGCTGAAAACACTCCCACAGCCGATTAAACGCCTGCTGTGAAATCCAAAGCTCTGCTTAAAAGGATGGAGCTTTCCAGGATTGCAGTATTTGTGCAGATGGTTAATACTCATGGCTTGCTCTACAGGGGAAAAAGTGACATTTTCTTTACAAGTACATACAGCCTGAGCCTTCCCATGGGAATTGCTTGCTTCGTTCAGATTATTATTTTAAAGCTATCATCAGATGCGATCACCCATTGGATCAGAGGAAGCAAAAGGAGGTGATCAGATAATCCCTGAGGCACAAAGCGTTTTGAGTGGGATTTGAAGAGAGCTGTCACCTATGGTCAATTTGTGTAGCTCAGGGTGCTTCTCTCCTCCTCTGTATCCTCCTGAAAATACTCGTCCCTAGCGGCTGTAGACCTTGAGCGATGTGGGAAGTGGTAGGAATTTGCTCGAGGAAGTACCCTCTGAGCTGGCTCATGCGACAATCCCTTTTCAGAAAAAATGCGTGGTTAAAGGGAAAAAGTGCCAAAGCGAATAGCAGGGAAATCTCCAACCTGGGCCTTGCAAAGTCATCAAGGTGTCCCTTTCTCAGCTGGTGCGTAGAAATCTTTGGCAAAGGGAACTGCTGATCTATCCCAGTCAGATGAGCATAAACAGCTAGTCAGACTGAAGTATTAAATATCGATTAGGCTCAATAAAAATGAACTCCCTGCAGACGGGGGTTTGTGCCATGGGTCTTAGAACAGAGACGTCAATTATGGGGGAATGTGCCCTAGAATAAGGAAGCCCAATCTCATTGCTGTTATTTTCCCATCTTTGGGAACAAGCTTGCTCTGATTTTGGCTGTTTATTATGAGTGCTCTGCTGAGATACCCCAATCTCTTTGGGGTCCCGCAGTTGTTTAGCTTTTCCTGAAAACTGGAAAACATAAGAGTAGCTAAAGCCGTGGGCCCATATATTTTTTTTAATGTGGAAGAACAAGACCAAAGTGGAGGATTTTATCACCGACTGCAGGGGAAGTGGGATCAGCTCTCAGTTTACTGGGATTTCGCTGGCAGGCCACATAACGTAAATACTGGCAGAGCAGGAGCAAGGAGCAAGGAGCCCCTTGGGCTCTTTGCTGGGGCTGTACTATTCGTCTGGCCCTGGGGCTGCTGCAGAAATACGGAGCTAAATCTGTAACTGAGTTTCTTACAGTGGTAGAAGAGTAAAGTGCCAGATTGGCGAAACTTCGTCAATCAAATCTTCCTCGGATAGACATTCCTTAATTCAGGATTTTAACCTTTTCCAGAGTCCTCTCTGTCAAAACCTCAGAAATTCCCGGTGTTTCTCAGGCAGGAACCAGCACATGAGGAAGTAATTAATGAGAGCGGGAGGAAAAAAAAAAAGAATGTGCTGAATAGAGGCAAAACTGAGACTCAAATCCCTCATCCCACAGGCTGCCTCCTCAGTCCTCAGGATGCAGACAAAAGACATTCCAGCTCCCGACAAACTGCCTGAAGAGATGCTGAAGCGTTCAACAACCCCCCCGGGCATTTATGTAAAGAAACAGTCGGACAGTAAGGCTGCCTGATGCACGCCGTCTACGCAGCGTAGGTGGATCAGCAACACGATTATCCCTGGTTCGACACGCAAACGATCCATGGCAGGCACGGGCTGCACGAAGCATCACATAGTGGTGTTCTGGTTTTCAAAAGAGCTAAGCAGTAAGTCTGGGGTAAGCAGTTAATTCATTAAGGGAAGTGTATCATCACATCTTCTGGGGGCTGTACTCGGAGCCAGCACTGGTAGCCAAGTCACCCGGTTTCCAGTAGGCTGAGTCTCCCCCCTGTTCTGGCAGACACCTCAAACAACATACCAAATCCACTTAAAATGCTCGGAGAAAAAACCCCAAACCCATAAAAAAACCTTAGTTACTCTGGATAAATGATAACCTTACAGGAATTCTGTGCCTCAGTTTTCCCATCTGCAAATGAGGGAGACAGGAATGCCATGCAGCTATTTCCCAGCAGTACTGTAAAGCTCATTTGATTAACGTTTATATGATTCTTGGAGAGGAATTGCTACTGCAGAATTAATTGTTATGATTGTTGCTTATTCCCCGGATGCCTGAAATATGGAACTTGGCAGAATTCTGGAGGAAGTATCCTTGTGAGCTCAGATAAGAGATGAGCCAACCTGACAGTCAGGCTGTGGGCGCAGGCAAGATTCATTATAAACCTGGGGGTCTTAAATAGCAGATCTAAGCTGAGAACACGGGCGAGGCTCCGGAAAGCTTGGTCTGTCCCGCGCAGTAGGGCTGGTCTCTCCTGTGCCTGCCTGCGAGCAGCACAGCTGAGCATCACGTACCTGGGAAAAACGAGCTGGGCTCTGCCAGAGGAGAACGGCCCGTGTTAAGGGCAGGCAACAGCTCCCGGAACACCTTGAGAAAGTCAGAGATTTCTGATGTTTACACCATAGGGACCAAGCCTAATTCTCCTTACACCCTTCTGACTGTGCTGTCCTCATGCCCTTATCAGCCCTCGTTTTCCTGAGAGAAACCCCAGCTCTTAAAAACCTTAAGCCTTTAAGGAAATGAGTTGATGTCCTCCTTGTAATTAATGCAGGTGTCCCTCGCCCCTCTCCCGCCAGCAACAGGTGCCGCAGCGGAGGGAGGGAAGGAGGGTGGGGGGCTCTCAGCTTGCTCACAAAAGGGACGGGAACGCAAACACGGGGGAGGGCAGTGGCCCAGGTCTGCTGGGGGGGCGATGCCCGTTCCCCCTGGCCCCGGGGGGGGGGACACCCCTGCTCGCCCCGGGCATCCTCGGGGGAGCCGCCCGCTCTCGGGGCCCCCCGGGCGGCGGCGGAGCTCCGGGGCGCCGCGGTCCCCCGGGCCGGCCCTGCCCTGCCCTGCCCGCCGCCCCTCCCGCCGCGGAGGGCGGACTCGCCGCCGCGGCTGCTCGGATGCCGCCGCGGGTTTCCTGGCCCGTCTCCCGGTGCCGCCGCTTCCTCTCGGAGCGCCGCGGGCTGCCGGCGGGGGAAGCCGCGGGGAGGGGGCAGAGGGGCTCCCGGTCCCGCCGGGTTGTTTTTTCCGGTCGGTGCTCGAGAGGGGGAGGTGGGAAGAGCCAAACGCGGCCGTACCCCCCCCCCCCCCCCCCCCGCCCGCCCTCCGCTGCAGCGCATGGGAAGCAAAAGTTTTCCTCCTCCTCCTCCTCCTCCTCTCTCCCCTCCGCCGGTTCCCCTCGCCCGCCGCCCGGGCAGCCCCGAGCGAGCCGCCCCCCGGCCGGTCCCCCGGAGCGGCTTCAGCTGGAGGATGCGTCTGCCGGCCCCTCGGCTGCTCCGCTCGGACGTGGATGTTGTGCTGCGCTTCCCTCCGATGGGCCATGAGGAATAAAACGCTGCTGGAGCGTCTTCTGCTTCTCTGAGGGCTGGGAAGGAGCGAAGGCGAGACTTCGATCGCGTCTCGCAGAGGGATCTGCGAATTTGTGGAGGAAAGGGGCTGTTGGGGAAAAATAAGCAGATGCTTTAGCAAGCCGGAGAGGCAGCGCTACATCGTTTTGCTTCGGCCCCATCATGGGCACTGGCATGTGTTCGAGGAGGCAGAAGGGGCTTCTGCAGACTGGGTTTTGCCTGGTGACTGTGGCGTGTTTGGGCTCGGGAGTTTTCATGTACAATCACTTGCAGCAAAAGGTGCGGAACGCCGAAGCCCTGGCCCAGAAATACAAACAGCAGCAGGAAGCGCTGTCAGCCCAGCTCCAAGGTGAGTGACCTGCTCTCGGTGTGCACGCACCGCCTGGCCGTCCCTCCCTCCCAGCGTTGCCCGCCGGTGGCTTTGCCGCACAGCCCGGCGAGGAGCGGGGTGCCTTTGTGGAGCGAGGTTCAGCTTTTGGCTTTAAAGAGCTCTAAGAAGACGTTGTCACCTATTTCTTTCCCCTCTTTGATGTCTAGAATTAGAATAGCCTTGAATCTGAATTGCTGCTCGCAGCAGCAAGGGGAACGGAGTGTGCTGGATTGGTGAGTTCAGCTGCGTCACGTCTGCTCCATTTCTTCTCCCTGTGGTTCCCTTTGGCCGTAAGGACTAGTCCTATGTCATTCTAAATGTGAAGCAGTAAAAATGCAAACAGGACTCGGAGGCTGGTTGGGCAGGCTCCGAGATGTGGCTCCGCTCTCTAGCCCGCAGGAATGTCTGTCCGGGAAGTGAACAGAGAGGCAAGGGGTCCTTTAGTAAAGTTTTGCATCGTGCTGTCTGCTGCCCGTTGCCTTTGCAAGGAAACGAACCCATCCTCTTCTCAAGAGATTGATCTGTGACTCCAGAAAAGTCTTGCTAGCCTGTTTAGGGCTGGTAGGTGCTGCAGCACAGAGCTCCCTAAAAAGGGGGGAGGAGGAGGAGGAGGAGGAGGAGGAAGAACTGGCTTTTCTGAGCGTGCTGACCAGCACTTGGTTCCTCTGGCGAGCGCAGCCAGGAGACCGGAAGGCAAGCGTAGTACGTATAGTCCCCTCCCGCTCCCCCCTCCTTGGCCCTTCTTGCGTAAATGTCTAACTGTGGGAGAGTGACATTTCAGCCCGTGCAGAGATCTCCGTCGGGAAGGCTGAGGACGCGTGTTACTCCATTGCCGAACTCTTATCTTCTTTGTGTAGTCTGTCCTAGCCTTGCTGCGCCTGCCAAAGCTACGTTTCCAGCACCGGTCCCTAGATTGGGAGTCTCTAAAGGGATGTGCGGAGCTCCCTGTAGGGAGGTTTGGTGGGAATCCCCTCTTTGGTAGCCAGCAGTTGTGTGTAATGCTGGGGGACGGGTCGGTTCTGGAGTGCCCACAGAGTGAATTTGATGTGGGCAAAATACTGCTTGCCTGTGGTTCTAGTGACTCAAGGTCAAGAGGTTCATTTAACACTTTTTCTTCTAACAAGTGGGTTCAGATGATAGTGTTTAAACTGAGAGCTCTTCCTCAGGCTAAAATCAAATACGGGGTGTCCCTTATGACCTCTGACATATCCAGTGACACTGTTTCTACAGCCTGTACTGCTGGGGGATTCTGCAGATCTCTGACTCAACGTATGTGCCTTTTAGGGTTGAATCTTTTCTGGTGGTTTTGCGTGCAGTGTTGTGATGCAGATGTAACATCGTACATACGCTGCTTGTGCTCAGGGCTGTGTATTTCTACCTGTAAAGTGGGAAAGCAGAGTGTGGGGGGTGTGTGGTGTTTGTGTCTCAAGGCAGCGTGCTTCAAAAAACCCAATCCTGTGAATTGATCTCGGGTGTGTATAGGTTCACTGGTGTTATCTTAGGCTTTGTTTGCATTTCTTCTTGCTCTGTCACAAGGCAGTCGAACAGCTACAGCTCCCGATGTGTCGCACGGTCCCGGCACAGCCATCTCCACCTGCATCCTGTGTTTGCGATGCAGAGATCGGCAGGGCAGAAGTTAGCCCACATTCCTTTCTGGTGCGTCAGCATCTCTTGTGTTTCTCTTGGAGAGAGGGGCTGGTTCTTCAGAGAATAAGATGACAGTGGTAGCCTCAGGGAACCCCAGTTTTGGGAACAGCAGGCTCAAGCAAACAACTGAGACGGGCTCGTAATATTTTTTCCACCCAAATACGCTTGAATGGCAGAGCTGTAGCCTGTTGCTGGGGTTTCTAACCCTCTGTCAGTTCTCCCGTTCCTAAATACAGTTGTTGCCATGGATACCCTTTTTATTTTGAGAAGACACTTACTTGTCCAACAAATTTAACAAAGGCAAAGCTTCTTTTTGGATTTGGCTGGGGGGAGAAGCCTAGCGATGGGCAGGTAGGAGCCGTGTCCATGGAAGCCTAAAGCGCAGTGGTATCTCGCCCGTACGGCCGGGGCTCTCGTGCTGTCGTCTTGCAGCGCTGCTTTGGTGCTGAGCACGGCGTGGGGCGTCGGGGCTCTGTCCCTGCCCCTGTGCTGACTTGTTGCACGACTTCAGTTGCTGTGTCTTCTGCATCTCATTTCTGTCTTTCCAGCCCTACAAAAGGAGGACGTGTTATTCCGAGGTGGAATTCGGTACTGTTTAACTAGTGCTTCAGGGGTCTCCTTTTGGCTGTCAGGTATTTCCTACCCTTCTTGTAGCCGAGTACAATATATGGTTAATGCTTCTGGTAGCCTCTATAAACAAAGCTTGAAAGTGTAGGGCTGGGCCAAGAGTCGAGTGAAAGGGAAAAGGAAAGCAAGTGGAGGAGGGAGCGAAGCTGTCCTGAAACCGGCACTGCCTGTCCGTGTGCTGTCTTCTGCTGGCTGCACGCAGGGAGATGGGTCTCATCTGCTCTTTTAAAACAAGAGCAAAGCAGCTGCTGACTTTGCTGTAGGGCAGAACACGTTGTGTGAGAAGAAGAAAGGGAGGTACTGTCGTGTGCAGGACCCTGTCCAGCCTCTTGCCTGGTGGTTAGTACCCCTGGTCCCAGCCAGCTCCTGCCGCTGCATGCAGAGGTGGCTGCTTGCTGTGACCCAGTACACCCTCTTCTCCTGTTGTGGTCCATATGGAATCCAGGAGGAAAATCTACCTGGCTTTTCTGTCCCTCGGTCTCTCCTGTTTCTGCTGGGTGGGGTTGGAGGTGCGTCTGAAAGTGCATGGAGACACCCTGCCGAACACTGGGCTCTCCCCTATGGGCTGTGATGTGGGGGACTCCGGTGCTGCGTCACGAGGCGCAGGGGGGATTAGAGGCACAGTCTGGCAAGCTGTGACCTGGCGTGCGCTTTGCATGAACCTGTTCTGCCTCGGCCCCCACCCCAAACTCGTGCCATGCCGCGTTACGTAGCAGGTGGCTTTAAGAGAAGCGTTGCTTTGCCACCCCCCAGTTCCCACAGGTGTGTGCCTGTGTACGCACGAGCATGCTGCTGCCCGGAGGCTCGGAGCAAAACTGGAGAGACTTTATTTCGGTCAGTTCGCTAACAAACGGCACTCTTTGAACAGACGGGAAGGCAGGGTGCATTTATAGTACCATCCACTCCTGTCTGACGTTCCCGATGTCGCCTGACAGCAGCACATCAAACTGGTGCCTGGGATGGAGGAGGTTTCTCTCTCGCAACAGGGTGTCATTGCACGGTGGCTGAGCGTGAGAACGCAGCGCCCTTGTCCTCGCCGTTGGGTGTCTTTTGCCCAATTTGTCTTTCCTTTGCCACCTCTCTGGATCAGAGAGGGAGGTACGGTGAGTCTGGCTTTCGTTCTCATTCCCTTGCTCTGGATGATTCTTGAGCCCGAGTGACTGCTGCCATGGGTGATGAGTTGTGATGTGACTGGATGGAGACTGGCAGGAGTATTGGATGCCTCTAACAAGGAGAGCAGCAGGGAAGACCATTGTTAACGGTTGGACTCGGTGATCTTGGAGGTCTCTTCCAACCAAAACGATTCTATGAAGAAAGCTTTTCCTGGGTGAGTAGCTATGCGAGGGGAAGGAGCACGGCGCAGTCTGGAGGTTAGCGTTGATCTCCGTGTGCCGAGAGCTGCTGGAGCTGGGAGCCGCGGGCAGCACGATGACGCTTTCCACAGTATGTGCTATTGCTAATGAACTACGCACTGGGTGTAGTTTTAGCAGAACCAGAGCAGCGAATGTGATGCCTCTGCTGCTTTGCTCCATGAAAGCAGGGAGCTGGTGTGCGCTCGTGGCTCTCCCGGGCAGGGGGAAATGACACCGCCTGAGCAGAAGGAGAGTGAAACCTGGGACTGCTGGTCAGACGGGAATCGTTCTCCCTTTATGGATCTCTCAAACTCTCTCTGGCAGATTTTTTGTTAGTACTTTGGGGCATATGAGGCAACTCCTTCACACAATCGTCCTGTTTTCTGGGGCCTTTTAAAATGAGACCGAGTCTGTGAAGGCCTGACCTGTTCTTCTTTCCCCAAGGCAAGGCACTGCAAGGGATTTCATCGTTTCGGCAGTTCAAGTTCCGCATTTTCACTCGTTTGGCAGCAGGTGACTTTAAGTGCTGAGTTCTGGCTGAATTCCAGCCTGGATTTAGCCACTGACCACCCTCCATTCTCTCTTGTAATTGTGAATTGTTAAAGACTTCCTGGCTTCCCGTCCTCCGAAGCTCTGCCGTGCCAGTTCGGTCTGCTGAGTTGTTGCTGTGTTCCACCGCAAAGATGAGTAGAGAGACTACTTTGTGCAGCGCTTACTCACTGATTTGCGTAAAGCTGAACTCGCCTTTCTGGGCTCTGGAGACCTGGAGGAATGGCAGGAGAGATTACAACTTTTTTTTTCTGGTCACTGGAGGTTACTTTAGCTTATCTTATAAAAAAAGAAGTGTCAGGAGAGCCAGATCTTGTGTCCCAAATTTCAGAGTAAACAGCCTGTGATATGGAGCTGTTCCTGAAGACTCATCTGCTTTGTGGTGCCTGCATTAGGATTTATGGTTCTGGGTGTTAGCACAAGCCTATTGCTATAGATGCTTTAGTTTCCCATTTACTGTGTGCGATCGATGGCACCTGGTAGCTTGGGGTCATCTAAGCAGACCTTTTCTGCACAAAATCGTTATTTACTTGCCTGGTTCTGTGCTGAGAGCGCTTGGCTTCTCGGGGCGAGGCCGTGGCTGTTCAGCTGCCCCCCGCACGCCGTGCGCTTTGCCGGTCTGGGGGACGGAGCGCGCCTGTGCCGTCGGCGAGGCCGGTCGCTGCCTCGGTTGCCCTGGGTCCTTCGGCTGCAGGGACCTGGAGAGGTGGGAAACCTGCCCGCGTGGGGCGAGTTTCGAACCTGGTCATAGACTCTGTTTTCTTTCCGTACACGCAGGTTACTAGAAAATGAAATGAAACGCCTGCAGGAGAAACTCCAACGTGGGGAATTCCTACAAGGCCAGAACCGCTGAGGCAAATGCAGCCTGGAAGCTCAGAGTGCATGAAAGGGCATGGTAAAGCCTGTGAATTGGTGGGCGGCCCTAACAGTCCCAGCAGCCGGCACTTCTCATTGCTGGCGTGAGGTTCCCATCGCACCAAAGACTTGTCCTGAAGTGCTCTGCCAGATAAGACTGCAAGAAAGTGAGATGCTTGTGGCAGAAACACGAGTGGCCAGAGCTCACAAATCTTTTGGGAAGTGGCTGATGTTCTTAAGATGACGATTTCATTGAACAAGGCTTTTTAGCATGTCGTGAAGAAGCACCCGCGGTCCCTGGTGTGCGTAGCTGGGCTGGGGAAGCCCTCAGGGTGACATCCGAGTAGTCTGTTGGGAAAAGTGCTTCTAAAAATAAAGCTGTCATGAAGTAGATGCTTGGACAGCTGCAGTGATGGGCTTGCTGCTTACCAGGGTGCTCAGCAGGGGAAAAGTCCTTCCAGATTGAAAACAAATATTTCTGCTTGTCCTGGTTTAGGCCAGGACGGAGCCAGTTTTGTCTTCAGCAGCTCCTGTGTTTTGGATTTAGCATGCGAAGAATGGGGATAGCGCCCTGATGTTGCTGGTCGCTGCTAAATGATCCAGGACATTTTGCAGTTTCCCAGGTTTTGCTGATGTGCAGGTGCAAAAACTTGGGAGGGGCAGAGCCAGAATAGTTGACCCAAACTGGCCAAAGAGAGTATTCCATACCAGAGATGGCATGGCCGGGATCAGTGAGGGTCAGCCGTGGGCCTTTAACCCTTAACTTGCCTTAATCCTTAAGCTTCCCTTCAGGTTGCTTTTTGTTTTCCTATTTTTCCTTTTTGGCTTTTTTGTTCATTTGGCTGTTTGTTCCCTCGCCTGCTCTCTCTGGAACTGGCTGTTCTGGGATAGCTGGGGGGGATACCCCTGCTCCCTGCCTGCTGCTCGGGACGGGCTGTATCGGTCGTCGGGTGGGGAGAGATTGTGTATCGTTTGTTTTATATATTCTAGTATCCTTATATATATTAATATCATTATTAATATTTTTATATTTTTCCTTTGCTGTCCTGGTGAACTGCTTTTATCTCAACCAGCGAGTTTTCCTTTCTCTCTGATTCCCCACCCCAGCGGGGGGGGCGGGGAGCGAGTGAGCGGCTGCATGGTATTCGGGCACCAGCTGGGGTTAAACCACGACACTGCTGGAGTGGTTTGGAGAATATAGTAGTTTCCTCACTTCAGAGGAAAATATTAATGAAGTGGCCCAGCCCAGGGGAAGCATCTTCACCATTGGGTGTCTGTCTCTGTTAACCAGGGAAGGAAACAAAAAGAAGGAAGGAGATAGTGTGGCTGGCGACAATAGAAATTCCTGACCTAGGCCACTGGCCCTTCCTGCTCCCTGAGGGATGCCAAAAGTGACAGAGGGAACTAGGTGGGTCAGGGGAGATCGCCTGGGTGTGATGTATGCCTGGGGAATGGCTCCTCGATCCGGGGTGGGACTGAGCTTGTCAGATGATGAGCCCAGGCTGGCAGACCCTAAAACATAGTCCTTGTCCTTGCGGTGTCCAAAACCAGCGTAGTCCAGGAAAAGCCAACTTGCCCATCTTGTCCTGCTGAAGCCTTGATTTCAGTACAGGGAAAGTCCCTGCCTGGAGGCCCTGAAGTTGCTCCACAGGGGACAATGGGATACCGAGATGTTTGGATTCAGTTTGTCTTGAAGCCGGAGCCTCAGCTCCAGCCCCGCTCCGTGCCTAGGCTGCCTCCCTGGCTAGCTGGGGCGGTGCCAGTTGTGCTACAACGGGCAAACCCCTTAGGATTCAACGCTTTACCTTGCCTGCCTTCATTTATCACTTCTTCTCCCCCCCCAATTCGCTCAGGCACTCGGCTGTTGCTGGAGATTGCTGTAAATATTAACAGATCCACTGCTGGTAAACCAAAGTATTGCAAGAATCCCAAGCTTGGACCTAGCCAACATCATGGGCTTGGCTTAAAAATCATGGCGTTAAACCACGTGGAGGTTCTTTTTCTGTGCAGAAAAGGCGTTTTCAGGTGGGAAGGAAAACACCAGTCGTTGTGAGGGTCCTGGTAGAGCCACCAGACTTGGATTTGTTGTGATCCAACAGAAGAGAAATATGCAATAGTGAACCAGGCTTTTAAAGAAGCTGGATAAAATGATTAGACTGTTCGCTCAGGTCTGCCCTGCATGAAGTTGCAGAGGGATGTGGCTCATAAAGGCAAGGAATGCTTCCCGGGAATGCCCAGCTTTGATTAAAAAGCTCTTGAAGAACGGTCATGGCAGCAGCGCTTTGCTGCCTGGTGAAATTACAGTCTTCCATGCACGTAGGGTAATTGGGAGACCTGCTGTGAGGAAGACAGAGCCTAAAAATGCAAGGACTAGTTGCCATTTTGCAATGCAGAAGGAAGAGGGGAGGCATAGGGAGGCTGCGAGTTCTGTGGAGTTCTGAAGACCCGGGTGGCTTGAATTCCCCGCCTGGGGAGAAATGGGTGGGACAGCAGAAAAAGTATTTTTCTTTGGGTGGTTTTTTGTTTGTTTTCCTCCAGGGGCTGCAGAGGTGTCACTTGCAGATGGTAGGGCAAGGAAGGGCTATTCTCATCGCAAAGGTTGATTCTTGTGTAGTTCCTACCTCAGCCTTGCGGTGCCTGGATGATCTTTAGTATTGTTTAGAAAAATCTCCTAGCCTGATTTTTAGGATGCCAGAACTGCCTCCGAGCTCTTCGCTACGTGTATATTGAGAGCGACATCTGCGTTACCATAGGCTTGGTGCCGCTGATGGTCAACACTGTAAAATACCAGATATGCATGTGGATGTTTTGTCTCTTATTTCCCCAGCTTGGGGTGTCTACTCTCAGGCAGCAAAGGCCCTGTCAATGCAGGCCATACGCTGCCTTTGCTGCTGTAAGACCTGAGTGGAGCTGGCAGTCTCGACAGGTTCACTTGCAGCGAGAGCACGAGTCACTTGGGGCTCTTGGCTTGGCAAGATTCCAACAAGGAATGGGTTAGCGCTTGTTTTATGCGTGCAAATATCATCCCACTTTGTTCGTTTTCTTGGAGACTGTGCATCATGGCACGACTTGCCCCCAGAGATCTTGGCTCTGGAGGCAAGTTTCTCCTATCGCCCGTCCCCTCTGGACTGGCCCAGCGCCGTGCCGGCACGGGGGTCTGCGTGGAGAGGGGACGGAGGAGCCTCCCGCAGCTGGGCGCTGTGGCTTGGGGAAGGCTCTTGGTTAGCGTTCAGACATCGGAGCGGATTAAAATCACCATCCGTCAGGAAGCTTCTCCGGCACTTTCATTTGTCATGCGGCTGCTGTACGGAGCAGCCTCATCTCTGAAGCAGCCCCATCCCTCTCCTTTCTGGGCTCCCGTACAGAGTACAGATGCTCTTTTGTGCGTAATGCGGGAGGGAGCTGCTTGGCTCGCTTTTCCTTCGTGGCCTGAGGGCCAGTTAATGGCTGGGCTGTGGAAGGGGAGAAAACGTCTCTCCTGTGTGCTGCTGCTGCCTTTGCAGAACAGATGACCTGGAAGGCTCTGGCTGTCTTGAGCCTGGTAGCGGACTTGCTCCGCAAATATACAGTTTGGCCGCTAAAGCCAGCTCTTGGGCTTCGCAGCTTAGACTCCAAAGCAAAACCTGAGTGCAGATACTCACAGGATGGCAGACTGGTGTGTTATATCAGGAATATCCATCGTCTCTAGTCCAGCTGTCCCCACCCTGCTCCAGACCTCATCTGGTCACAGTTGACAGAGAAGTGCAAACAGCTTGTAGCCGGACCTGACCCTTTCATTGTTTAGGGCATCAGGTATCTGCATGTGTTTCAGGACTGTTGATTCGCTTGGTCTGGATTTTACATGTGAGCTACTGCGTGCTTCAGCCTGGAAACCCGGCGTGATGCAGCCCATTCGGGAGAGCAAAGGCTCTTCTGCCCAAGTCTGCTCTCTTGGGCACTCGCTGGCCCGGTCCACGTGTGCCCCTGGTCGCATGACCTGCGAGAGGCCTGTTTTGGGGAAAAGAATACGTGGGAAGAAATGTCAGGGTTTATCTCATGCTCTGCCTCTTTCTGCTTCCCCAGTTGTGTACGAGCACAGATCCCGGCTAGAACGATCCTTGCAGAAGGAGCGAGGGGAACACAAGAAGACGAAGGAAGGTGAGTCTCTTGCACGGGAGGCGTAGCGGCGGCCAGCCACCCCTCCAGCTGTCCTGCAGGGAGGCGCGTGTGTTGTACCCAAAGCCTTTTCTGCCTTCAGGGCCGTGTGTGGATGTTACTGAAGGCCCCCCAGGTGAGACTCATCCCTGGTTTGTACTTGGAGAACAGTTAACTCTCTTGTCCATTGCCCATGAGCAAAAGGTGCTGGGAGGTGGGTCCTGTTCTCTCCCATTCCTACATACGTCCTCGGTCTAATCTGTGAGAAATGGTACCCGTGACGTGGTGTTTGAGCACTTTGAGACAGCTAAACCTGGCACTAGACCATGCCTTTTTTCTTGGAAATATGTAAATTTATAAAAGTGATCTGAAGATGTGGAGCTCTGCAAGTGCTTAATAACATTAGCATCACTGCAGTCCATAATACATGGACAATACGGACTGTCAGGTCCTTTAATGTTGACCTACAAAAGTAGATATACGCATGCAGGATATTTTAAGACCATGAAATACAACAAGAAGTAGAAAGCCAACAGATTGGCTCACGTACCTTTCAGCGGAGTAGTGTGCTTGGGTGTCAGACCCCTTCGCACCTGCCCGTTGCTGGCAACTTGATAGCTTGGGTTTTATCTCAGAACTGGAACGTGGAGTAACATCACTACTCTTTGCTCCTGTGTGCATTGTGTTTCTGGAAATGCTGACGTGCAGCATCCAGGGTTGGCCGTAGCTATGTGGCTACGTAGCCGAAGGAGAAGCTGCATTTCTGTCTCCTCTTTTGTTTATTTGGTGGGGACTGACTGATAAAATGAAGCATCCTAATAAATGTTATCTTGTCATGGGACCTTCCCATTTTAAGAAGGTGGCACAGATGAGATCAGCAGATTGAGTTCCTTTTGGTCTCACAGAAGCTTTGAGTTCTCTTTTACAGAATCATCTCTTATTTCAGAGCACCCCAAATCCTTACATAGCTTCAGTGACACCAAAATGTAGCTGTTTGTGTGCTGAAGTAGGAGGTCACCGATGCGCGTCCCTATAGCATGGGAAAGGAGGAACCTCTGGGCCAGCCTAGATGGGTGGACAGCTCTCATGGAAACTGCTACCATCTTTGAGGGCATTGGGTAGAGTCTCCTGGCAGCATCTGCATTCCAGCTTGAGTTGCAGCCTTTTGCTCAGCAAGGGGCTGATTCCCCCCTTACCTCCCCTCACCAAAATATAAACCGGATCCTTGTTAAATTCCAGCTCACTAAATTGTCTTCTCTTCTTCCATTTCTAGATTTTTTAGTGTATAAGTTAGAAGCTCAGGAAGCTCTCAACAAGGAGAAGGTAGGTATGGTTTATTCCTCAGAGTGTGTGTGTGTAATAGCGGCAAAGATTCTTCTAGTACCACCACGGTCGTGAGGCCAGTGCTGCTGTCTGGAAGGCACGAAAGGCTCTGAGCTTGTGCGGTACAAGATGAACTTTGGCTGAGCCCACCTTGCGAGGCTGTTGGTGTGTGAGGATTTACTTCATCTTAGGGAAAGACTGTGTTGTGCTAGAGCTATTCTGCCCATCCTCCCATGTGTAACAGCAGAGTAGATGACTTGCTTGTCAGCTCCCGGTGTAGCAGGGAGTCCTGTGCTGCGGTCAGAGAAGAGAATTGCTGTTTCATGGTACAGAAGAGTCCTGGGGAAGCTGAATGCGAGGCACGCCACAGGGAACGTGGAGAAGAAAGGCCGTGGTGGTGCTGGGGAAAGCGTGTCCATTGTTTTCTGTCTCCAGGGATTGTCAAATGATTTCCACTAGCCTGTGGACTTCTCATTCGGCAGGAAAAAGGAGGACTCTGCCGTGAGGGTTAGGAGGGAACGCATCCCTGGGTTACAGCCTGTCCCATTCACTTGAAGTTATAAGGCTGGATTAATTCCTTTCTCAGAGCATCTGTTGATGAGATGCTGGAGAAGAGGAATTTGCCTTTAGCCTGCTCATCTGTGGGTGAATGTCATCCTGTTACAGAAAAACTCATGGATGAGTACCTGAGTACTCTAATGGCTGGGCAGCTCCCTTGCAATTTGTGCTCATTTGCTGGTAATATTTCATACCCTATTGAGTATTTATCAGATAAGTTAAATTGTGGGTTGTAGTGGAAATCTCTGCGTGGTGCTTAGCTCGCACTGCCGTGGTGCTGCTTAGTGTCTCGGCCACGTTGCTTTAAGCTACCCAAACACAGATCCCAGCAGATGTTTGTAAAACCGCATGTAATGGGAAAAGCTGCAGCATGTTCCCTCTCGGGTGCCACTGCCTCTGTGGGGACTTGGCCTTTGAGCGCTGGTGGCTTTCACGCCTGCTGCGTCGAGGTGCTGGTGCTACGGTGGGAATGGTACCCTGGGGACAAAGGGGAAGAATGTGACCCTTAGCGAGGCAGAAGCAGATCTGGTAGAGACCCCTCTGTGGACGCAGGCAGATCCCTCTCTGCTGCTGGTTTGTCACCTGAGCTCAGTTTGATAGCTGTACCCAGTTACAGGAGTTTGCTTTCATAGACTCACAGCATGGCTTGGGTTGGAAGGGACCTTAAAGATCAGCTAGTTCCAACCCCCTGCCATGGGCAGGGACACCTTCCACTAGACCAGGTTGCTCCAAGCCCTGTCCAACCTGGCCTGGAACACTTCCAGGGATGGGGCAGTCACAGCTTCTCTGGGCAACCTGTGCCAGGGCCTCACCACCCTCACAGTGAAGAATTTCTTCCTTAGATCTCATCTACATCTCCCCTCTTTCAGTTTAAAGCTGTCACCCCTTGTCCTGTCACTACATGCCCTTGTCAGAAGTCCCTCTCCAGCTTTCCTGTAGCCCCTTTAGGCACTGGAAGGCTGCTGGAAGGTCTCCCTGGAGCCTTCTCTTCTCCAGGCTGAACCACCCCAACTCTCTCAGCCTGTCTCCATAGCAGAGGGGCTCCAGCCCTCGGATCATCTCCGTGGCCTCCTCTGGCCCCGCTCCAGCAGGTCCATGTCCTGCTTGTGCTGAGGCCCCAGAGCTGGAGGCAGCACTGCAGGGGGGTCTCCCCAGAGCGGAGCAGAGGGGCAGAACCCCCTCCCTCGCCCTGCTGGTCACACTCCTGATGCAGCCCAGGACACGGTTGGCTTTTGGGCTGCGAGTGCACATTGTCGGGTCATGTCGAGCTTCTCGTCAACCAACACCCCCAAGTCCTTCCCCTCAGGGCTGCTTTCAATTAGGCTTACTCGATTGCTTAGTGATCAGTTTCTTGTTAAACGGTGCAATTTTTGTGTGTAGGTGAAAGCCTTAGCTCTGGCGCTGTCTGCCTCCCCCTCAGCCGCTGCAGAGCGTGCGCAGCCTGCTTTGAGGGGGCTTCACTGCCCAGAGCTTATTCAGCGCTGGGCTCGTCCTAGATAAAGAACTGAAGACTGGGGAAAACTACTCTGAATGCGAATTAAGAGAGTAAAATTAATTAGCTGGTGGCTAGATTGTTTTGAAAGGGTTCTTTTCCAGCCGTGCGCAGGCTGCATGTCCTGCTGGTCCCCGTGGTGGGCTCGTTCCCGGTCCCCGTGTCCTGCTGGTCCCCGTGGTGGGCTCGTTCCCGGTCCCCGTGTCCTGCTGGTCCCCGTGGTAGGCTCATTCCCAGTCCCCGTGTGTGTGCCTGTGTGTGTGCAGGGGCATCGGGAACTTGCTGTTGGAGCAGTGGCTGGGCAGGTGCTTGTGTGTGTTTCTCCCTGCCTTAGGTTTTTCTGGGATCTAATGCCACTGTTGAATTTTTTTCTTTCCAGCAAGATTCTATGAACAGATACGGGGCCCTCAGTTCCCAGCACAAGATCCTGAAGGTAAGGGCGGAGGCTGGTTTCACGTACTCGCCGTCTGCCGCGCGTTAAAGAACGCTCCCTGGGAGGAGAGTGGCTGCTCTCGCTTGCCAGAGGTGCCTGGGAGAGACCACGGGCTTCCTGCAGCTAGTGCCAGCACGGAGGGAGGAGACCACACAGTGGTGTTGATCCACATTCCTTCCTGACTATTCAGGTTCACGGGAGTTTCCTATTTATTCTGTCGGGCTTTGTGTCAGATTACAGCCTTCACCTCTGCCTCGTTTCAATGGCAGTCTTTGTGCCGTTTATCGCACAGGAGTTCTGTTGTTCAGCGTGTTCTTTTCTGGGTCTCTTAGCGTGAAAATGGGTCTATTCATTGTAGCTTGCCCTTTGGGCTAATACAGAGTATTCCAGTCCACGTAAGCGGCTCAGAGGGGGGTGGCTTGTAGCATTTTATAGCTTATGGCATGCTCTACCTGAAGCATATCTTGATGTTAAAGTTTGCTTTTGTTAGAGCAATGCAACTGTGGCTGGTGGTGGTTTTTAAATGTTTTCAGTGAGAGCATTGGCGGTGAAGTGGTAATTTAATTCTGGGATGTAGAAAGAGGGCTGGGTTCCAGCAGCCCTTAGCACCGCTGGGTTGTATTTCCTGAGCAGAGCTGGACCTCCAGCTGCCTGGCTTTTGGATTCAAACTTCGGGAAAAGGGAAGTACAGTTCTGTCTCTTGGGTATTATCCAGCACTGTGGATTCTGGGAACGCTTTGCAATAGTAACATTCCTCTTCATAGCAACTGCAGACTGAGCAGAATGCTCTGGTTTGCTTGTCTCAAGGGGACAGTGAGAGCATTTCGTCCTGGCTCCCTTTCTCTTGCTTCCTTTTATTGGGAGGGAAAAAAAAAAAAAAAAATCTATTTTTTTAACTACATTTACAGCTGCTGAAAGACAGGCCAGCCGTTGGGACTGCAGTGTGGCAGATCTCAGCCCCCCTGAAAAAGCAGTATTCAGCTCAACTTCTAGCTAGTTCCGAGGCTGTGTGTAACACTTCTGTTACTGGAGCACGGGCGAAAAATGCTTCCCAGCATTCCCAGATTGCTGCCAGCAAAGTCACTACCTGGGAAGCAGACATGTAATGCTGAACAGAAGCAACTAACTCTGTTAAGCTGGAGGTCCCAAATAGGACCAAAGACTTCCATGAAGCCACATCAGCATATCTGGCTTTGGTGTTTCTGGCCACTGCTGTCATTCTGACCCGTACCGAAGGCATCGATGTCTGAGCGTCTGCAGCTGGCACAGCAGGCTCAAAGGGGCAAGGGGCTTGACTCTGTCCAAAAATACCAGCTGCGGGAGTTGCCTGTGTCTGGATTCGTGCTGGGGCCAGGCTTCGTCTTACAATTCCTTTCTCATCTGGCGTGGAGATGATGAATTTTTTGTTAACGTCGTTCTGCAGAATGCATCCTAGCGTTCACTGGAGTAGGCAGGCAAGGAGACGGGTGGCTTGAAACAAGATTTTTGACACGGACTTCCTGAAACTGCTGGAACCTGGAAGCTTGCAACGAGGTGTGCCCGTCCTTAGCTTGTGGGCTAAGCATCCAGCTACTGATTCCACTTTGTACCATGCTATCTGCAAAGCTGCTTTCTGAATCGTGGCAAAAATACATGGGTTTGAGGTACTCTTGTTTTCTGTTCGCCTGCCCATTTCCCCAGAGGCCTCGGTGAGACAGAGCTACTGCAGAGCTGATGCACCTTTGGCACTACGTGTTGTCTGAGCAGCAAAGGGAAGGCGGGATGAGAGGACTTGCTGGCCTGACTTCATGCAGCTGGGTTGAAGGACTCCTGATTTTTGAAAGATTAGCTGACTTCCTATGATTGCCCTGCGCTACAGCGTTAGGCATGATGGGTAGGGACACAACGTGGAATGTCGTGACAGCACGGGGTCTCTCTATTCCCTCACCCCCAGCTGCGTTTGGACACGACTTGCACAACACGTGTGCCGTGTCTTGCAGTTTCTGCTTGACTGAGTAAAACAGCGTGTCTATGAGGTAGAGAGGGGAATGACTTTACGGTCAGACGGGCAGCTCTGGACGCGAGATGCTCCTGGCTTCCTCGGGGCTGTCAGCACATCCAGCTTTGGTAGAACCAACTGGGTCAAGAATGCTCTGCTTACAGTTAAGTTGCTGCTCTGAAAAATAATCACACGTAGCATGTTCCAGACCTCCTGTCCTGCAACTACAATAAAACAGCATCTTTAGATTCCTCCTAAAGTTTGCATATGTTGGTCAGAGCCATCCTGAGCAACCAGCTGGGAGCGAGGATGCTCTGTGTGCTTAATGAGCTGGACTGGGCCGCAGGAGCTTTGTGTGACCTTGGTCGTGGCTCTTACCTCTCTCTCCAGCTTCCCGCTGCTATCGAAGAATGAATATTCCCTCCCTTCTTCCCGACTGTGAGCAGTCTGGGGACAGACGTTATGCACATCGCCTGCCGGACAGAATATGGGCTGGAAATTAATTGACCTGAGCTGATGAGGACTTAAAATTCCTCGAATTGCTTAGAGTTTCTTGTTAAAATCAATTCTCACTTGCTAATGTTGGTGGCTTCTGAGGTGTTTAGTATCCAAATGATTTTAGGGATGTGGTTCCTCTGCAGTGCTTTCTGGCAGTGGCTCTGGCGAGAACCGTAAGTACCTAATGTCTTGGAAAGCCAGAGCAGGAATCTTTTATTCTCTTTATTTTCCCTTCTGATCTTGTGACCTGATTAACCTGACATCCTTGTCTCTCCTCTTTGTTCTGTCTCTGGGACCCCTCCGTACCGACGGCTTTTTCCTCTGCATTGCACGTATTTTTGGAGCACAGTTATTTCTCTCCTTTTAGAGGAGGATAATTGCGTCGGGGCGAATGCCTGGGCCGCAGATGCTTTGTTTTACTGGGGATAAATGCAATCATCGGAGGCATGTAGAGGTGTGGGCTTTTTTAAAAAAGGTGATGTTTTTTTACAGGAAGGCTGATTGAAATTGCTGCCCGAGTCCTGAGGAGCTGTTGTGTGGAGGGGCCAGGGTTCACCTGGGAGCCAGTCAATCTGCATGCGTAATCGGTGTTGACAAACTGAATGTGGAAGGACTCTCTAGGTTACTATGGGAACCAAAAAAGGAGGTGAATTTTGGTTCAGTGGGTCTGAGCAAAAGGATGTCTTGGTGCGTTTTGTTCTTGGGCCCTGCAAGGCAATGGGGATTAGACCTTAGCCCTGCTTGAAGGTGAACTGCTCCTGCGGTGCAACGTGCAGACTGATGCTACGTGCACCATGGAAACCATCCTCACAGGTAATGTTGTCCTTCAGCACGGCTGGGACTCTGGAAAGGACCTTGGATTTGTGCAGTGTTCCACGGGCATTTGGTTTGCTATCAGCAAATGTTACAGCCTGCACTGCGCTCGCTGAGCAGGGTGTGCAGGGAAGTTGGGAAGGAGTAGGAGTCGTTCTTGGCTGTGTCCCAGAGCCTCCATCTCTTCTTCAGGCAGGAGTGGACTTGCCACCACATTATGCTTCCAGTTTAGTGGCTTCCAAGGAGACCTCTCAAACTGCTTTGGAAAGCAGAGTTTAACTGGCATTTCACATCCCTCCTGAGCCACTGAACACAAAGAATGTTTTATTGTATCTGGGATTTCTAGCTACCTTGTTGGAGGAATGCACATCTCTTCTGCCTCCCCAAGCAACTTATTAAACAGAGGCACTCAAGTAGCACTTGGCAATAGCTAAATTACTCTTCTTCTCCTTGTACTGACTCCTTGTAACTTCTTCTCATATTCAGAACCAGCATGAAGATGTCAAGAAGCAGCTGCTTGACCTGCAGCTGCAGCACAACAGCTTGAAACTGGAACATCGTAAGACATTGGAGACCCATAGCCAGAAATATGCCCAGCTGCAGCAGGAGAAGGACAGTGAAGTCGCAAACTTGCAGGGTGAGTGTGATGGAGAGCGGAGAAAACACCAGTCAGAGAAAGGACTGAAGAACTGAGCTCAGGAGAGGACAGTGTTTCTCCTACAGGCAAATACTGTAGGAACACTTCTGTATGAGTGGGAGTGTGCAGCTTCTATACGTCAACAGGAGCGTCGTCCTCCCTCAGGGCGGTGGGGCAGGAACGAGGGCAGTGTTAGAACTGGCCAAGTGTCCTGGGGTTGCATTGAGGGGAGGCGAGAGATGCAGAGCAGGCTATCGAGCAGCTTCCCCATGCGAGGGAAGCCGTGGGGATTCACGGGTGGGGTTTTTGTGTAGGCAGACACACCACAAAAGCCTCTGGCTGCTTGGGCTGGCAAATGCATTGATCAGGCTGCAGTTGCATGGTCAGTGTAGGGCCACAGAGGAGAGGAGCTGCCTTTTTTTTTATTTGTAGCCCATGGGAGACTGCATGATCTTGGGTTTCACCATACTTTGAGCTCTCTGGGGTTCAGAGACCCCTGCACTGTTACACTGCACGGGGCATCCCTGGCTTCTGTCAACACCAGCACTTTCATGGTGTTATTTTAAAAGCCTAACTGACTCTTGCTGGCTGCTCGCTCTTGCTGCATCTGCTGCTTATCTTATTTGTGTAGAACTTGTGTAGAGCCAGGTAAGATAATGAATTATTGTGCCAGATGCTGATCGTATTCAGACTGTGAAACAGTCCATGTCCTAAGGAGGTCACACTCAAAATGGATAAAATAATCCAAAAGCAAAAGGCGTGAGGCTAAGGTAGAGGCACGCGCCTGGGGTTCTGCGGTAGGCTGGGGCAGAAACAGGCTCATCCGCCAGATAATCCTGCCTTTCCCTGTCCTTTCTCTGGTGTGCGAGTGTAAGTTAGCAGAGATGCTTTTTGTGGCAGAGATAAAACATTGTGACATTTAGGTATCCCGTCTATTTCAATATACATTTTCCACTTCTCTGTACACTTTTGACAACGGAAACCAGTTTCTATACTACTAGAATCCTGTAAATTCTCACATTTAAGCTTGGGAGCAAATTAAACATACTTTTTCTAATTAATGATGTAGGTCTATAAAGTGCTTTTAATAGTGCGAGTATTGCAGAGAATGGTGATCCCTTTAATTCCCAAAGAGTAGTTTCTGTTTAGTCTGCTGTTTAATTAGATTATGGGTTTTTTAAGGTTCACATCTGTTCTTACTTAGATTAGGTCTGGGAGAGTGAAATCTGCTGATGTTTTGTTTGTTGTTTTATCTCTGATGAGCAGAGCCCTAGTATCTGATGAGCACGCCTGGGCTAGAATGGAGGAACTGAGCACAAGCAAGCGAAACCTAAATATTTGATTGTCTCTCTTCTTGAAATATGCAGCCCCCGATGAAGTAAGAAAACTAACGTTGCCAGAGGAAGGGGAATAATGATCAGAAAAACAATTCACAGAGGGAAGCCATCAGGAAGGTTGGCTTAAGGCTGAGATATTAATATTCTCTGTCCATCTTCCCAGGCTACTGTTCGCTTGGTACCATCTCTCTCCTGTGCTTTAAGCTCACAGCTGCCTAGTAAATCTTTGCTTCAGTATGGGTACCCATGCCGTACAGAAGAGCAAGCCAGCCTCTCGAGAGGTGGCAAAGACAGAGCTATAGCATTGCTAATGCCTCACTTTCTTTCCGTATGTTCCACCCGTACTTTCTATATGTAATTGCCCTCAGGAGACGTGTGTTGGAAGACGTGCCTCTGTCCGCGAGTATAACGGAACAGAAGAGGTACCTGAGCAGTGGGCGTTGCTCAGGGCTGTTAAAATGGAACTGAGGGGTTTTTGCTAGATTCAATTGCCGAAACGAAACCCTCACCCCAGGGACGCTGGGGGAAAGCAGAAGCCCGCGGGGAAGCACAAGGGCTTGCTCTCACAGACGGAGCTGGGGTGGGTAGCTCCTCTTGCTGGTCCTGGCTGCTTTACAGCTTCGGGGCAGCTCTCAGGTTGGCAACGTAGCTATCTACGAGCAGAATGTGCCGGGGTCTGGGGACGATGCGGCTGTGCCGTGCGACCCAGTGGCTGTGGTGCTGGTGGGGCATCTGTGCCCTGTTCCTGAAAATCCCTGCTCCTGGGAGTGGCTTTGGAATGCTGGTTAGTGGGTTATGAGTATGTGCTCAGATAGCTGAAGCTTCCCGGTCTTGTTAACCGGCGCCTGTTTAATCCTGTTTGCCTCCTCCCTCTACTCCGGGCCCTCTCCTGCTGCATTATGAACTATTTTCTCCTCTGCTTTACAGGACCTGCAGTCTATTTATGCTGCGTTTTCACACCCCCAGCACAGTCTGTCCCTGCTGTGCTCCCCCACGCTAGTTCTGTACTCTCTGTTTTTTTTCTCCTCACACATTGGCACAGTCTGCTCTGAAGGCAGAGGGATAGTTTTGAGCTTCTCTTGGAGATAAGGACCCTGTAGTTACACCTGAAGCTTTCTTCCCATTGGCACCGGTGGTAAAACTCCCGGTAAGGTCATTGGGACCAGGATTTCACGTCTGCCGTGCTGGTGGTGGAGGAAGGACATACAATGGCATGGAGGCTTTGATTTCCAGTTTCTGGATACGCTTTGAAGACCTAGATGTTACTGAGGAGTGAAACTGCAGGATTCTTTTGGACGTGTCTCTCCCGCGCTTGAGATGCCTTTGGTTCTCTTGAAGGCCTCGGGGAATGTCTGTGTTGTAGTCAGAGGTCTTAGCAGTAGCAGTCTTGTGCTAGCTGTCATCCAGCCTGGACTAACTGCCTAAAAACATATCCCTTATTCACTGCTCCAGGCTAACACCCGCTGCCGTGTGCGCTTCCAGCGCTGTGTGTGCACGAGGTAACTCAGTTAAAGCTGTTCTAGCTGTAGTCTCATAGGACATAATTCCGTATTTCCCTCTGGCTGCAGGGAAGACAGAGGCATCTTTTCTCAGTTTGATGTTAACCTTCACTGCAAGGCAAGAACGCAGCCCTCGACCTCATGGCAAAATGTCCTGTCTCAGGGACGAGTGTATAAAAAAGATATGTCACTATAATCAGAAATATCTATAATCTTGAGCTGAAATCTTGCATGCAATTCAGCCTACAGCAAAGTGACCATCCTGTTACGGGAAAAATTCCCATCCTTGTCCTGGCAGGTGCAACTGCGTTTGCAGAGAAATCCCAGTGCGTGCAGTGCTAGTGATATTTCAAGAGAGCATCAGGATCCAAAATAAGGCTGACTTTTTTTTGACACGCTCTTTCTTTTTATTGGAGGATGCACAATTATCTTCAAGGCAGCGAAACGTAAGCGCATTGTGTGTCTTGTCACTGAAGTAGTTAGGAGTGTGCAAGGAGCTTGAAAGGAGCTGGGGGCTGCAAGGCACGAGCTTGCTGCTTAACAGCATAGGAATAAATGTGCCTGAGGACCAAGTTGTCCTGTGATCGCTTTCTAAGCAGGTTGTGGTTTGTTTTGTTTGTACCATCCTTTCAAGAGGCAGCTCCTCTGTGCAGTAGGAGGGAACCTCCTTATTGGATCTGCTGTGGGCTCCAGGGACCTGGCAGACTTCTCTTCTAGTTGTTTCTCAACCTTCCAGTTCCCGCAGGGAGGGGCAGTGACCCCTGCTCGCTGCTGTCCCTGCTGTTCAGCTGCAATAAGTGAGGGAAGCAAAGAAATGAGTATCTTATCCTGATGGGAAGCACAGCAAGAGCCTGGCCCTGGTAGCAAGAGTCAGCAGAGAGACTCTGGTGAGGAGGAAGCTCCTTGGATGGGCAGGACTCCTGAGTGCTGAAAGGAAGGACGATTCAGGCTTGTTGGTGTGTTTGGCTAGTCCCTAGCTATGCTTCACTGTAACTCCTGGGCCTGGAGAGATCTAGGAGGTCAAGAGGAATTTATGGTAAGGAAGAGAGACGCTACACTTGTGGAAATAGCGCTCTTAAGCAAATTTCTTCTTCTCTTGCAGATACAGTCTTTAAACTCAGAGAAGAGAGCAAGCTCCTTCGGAAGGCCCACCAGGAGGTTCACTCTCAGCTCCTTAACGCCCAGGTAATCAACAAGGGGGTGTTTGTGGCCACATGGGACAGTCTCTCACTGGGGTCTGGGTGCACCATTGAATATTCTCTAAATAATAAATCTAGTTATCAACTGTATTCTGGTGTGGTGAGTTGCCTAAAACAGTGCTGGTAGATGCTGGTAGTATAGATGCATTCTATACAAGTAAAATTCTCCAGCCTGGAATCTGTCCCAGTAGCTGAAAACACAGGTATGCTACACCAGTCACTGGTTCAAGTGAGCATGAACCAGCATATTCCCAACCCTGGAATGCCTCTTGTCACTCACCCATGGCTCAAATACTTCCACCCTAAATGATGATGAATTGTCTCTGTTTATACCTATAAAATTAATTGCAGAGTGAAATAGCAATGTGGAGGCGCCTTGCCTAGCTTGCTGAGACTACAAGTAGGCACTCAACAGCCCTGGCGAAAAGGTCTCCTTCTGCATCTCCCTGTGAAGCCTTAGTAGAGAGGGAGACCTATAAAAAATTTGGGAAGAGCTATATAAAAAAAGTTAGTGTTCAGTAATAAGTGTTGGAGCGATGCTTTCGGGGGCTGGGGCAGACATGCAAGTGGTGTTGGCTAAACACTAGAGAGGCAGAAAAGCGTTTTTATGCAGGGGAAAAAACCAAAAGTTTTGTTGATATGGTGGTGTTCCCATGCAATGGAGATGGTGTGAGCCCCTTCAGCACACTGGAAGTCCTGACCTCACAGAATTCTGCTCACCCAGCTGAAGCTGGGAGCTCCCAGACCACTTGGGAGAAGGGAGAAAGCAGGGTGAGCCGGGAGAAGTGGGAGGACTTAATGTCTCTACAGCGTCTGTCTGAGGCTCTTGTACTGAGCCAAGACACGAGCAGCTTTGCAAATACACTTTAAAAGTCACGTCGCAGTCTGAATTAGCCTTTTCTGCTGTTATAATTAACAGCCTTCTGTCAAGCACTCCCTTGGATTATAGGATAAGCCCAGAAGCGAGGAGCTAGTTATGGTTAGATGCTGTTGACAACTGATTCTTCCCCTGAACTGGATGCTGAACTTGAACTAGAGGTGGGGGGAGAATGGGTTTTGACTTCTACAAGATTGCTCTTGAGTTCTGGCCTGATCTGCCCTGCAAAATAGCAGGGACTAAGTGGCTTTAGGGCACTGGAAACTTCACGGATACCTGGCTGCTCCAGGCAGGAAGCCCAGGTTACTGACATTGCAGGCAGCTGCCATTTGACGGCTCTTCAGCTCATGTCGGATGTGGTCTGAGGGATCTCAGGTGGGCTGTCGGTGTATTTGACTTGCCTGCCTTCATAATTGCGACTTACCACTGAACTGCTTTTTTACCCTGCTCCTCCAGACTGGTAGGATCCTCCGCAGTGATCCTGCCTGCGGTGTACTTGTTGGAAACTACACAGACTTCTAGTCTCCGTAGGGGTCAGTCCAGCCAGCCCACACCAGGAACTGAAACAGCATATGAGTACAGGCTTCTCCAGTGCCCCTGCCAAGCCTCCATCACACCTCCTGTTATCGAGATGCGTCTCAGCCTTCATTTTTAGGCCTCCTGACCAAACTTCCAAAGCAGCTGCCAACGCCACTGCTCTGTAGCTTGTTCTCGAGCAACACTGAGACCCAGTCAGCTCCCGTCATACAGGCCTCTGCCACTGACAACCTGGGTCAGTATCAGACGATCAAAGGTCCTCTGTTTGCCCTTAGTATTTCTACTTTTGTCTTGCCGAGGCGATGCTGAGTGCCTTTGCGCCTGGCACGCCACGCAGCGCTCCAGCGGAGTACCCTGCAAATGCTGTTCGGCCAACTGCGCCGCATTAGAGACAGCAATCGGCAGTTCAAGTGTGCAAACTGCTGCGTACGCTGAACAGCGTTAAAAAACCCTTGGCTAGAGATGGCTGAGGCTACGAAGTCAAGCGCTTGCAGACTGGAAAACACAGCGGCAGCTTTTGTGCTGCCAGTCTTAACTTTGGGCTCCTTTAGTGTTGTGACCGATGGGAAAAAGTAGTGTGCAAGAAACAGCTCGCTGTCACCTCTTGCCAAAATTAAGAGTGAGCAAGAGTAAAAGGATTTGCCCTGGGTGTGGGAGACACGGCTCAGCTCCCTGCTCCGAATGTACTAGACAGTCGTGTAACAAAGCTGTGCTCGAGCCGTCTGTCTGACTGCTATTTCTGGCTCTTACAGAAGTGGCAGTGGTTGGTCCCAATGATTTCAGAAAATACTTCGGATCTTTTTGACAGTGCGTCTAGTGCTAAATCTTAAAGTTTTCTGTTCAGTTTTCTGATCAGTCCTTTGTAGCGTCTCATCAGTGCTTCATAACACAAAGGTGAATGGAATTGCGTTTGCCTTCAGTGGGGTGAGATGACGTATGTTAGACCCACAAAAACGCCCAGCTTTATCACACTGCAGTTCTTCGTTGCAGTGTCGATTTGCACGGAGCATCCTGTTGTTGATCTTGCTTCCTTCTGGCAGGTGAAAGTTTAGAGAGACAATTTGCATTCTAGACATATTCCTTTTCCGAGGACTCTAACGCGTTTCCCTAACCCAGCCTGCGGTAGCTGTCGCATCAGCTGGTCTGCCAGGTAAGAGGAGGCAGGGCGGCATCGCGTGGCGGATGCACAGCTTGCTGTGATGGGGTGCGAGCAGCAAGTGGGGGTCGGTGCGTTAAGGCCGATGGAAAGCTGCTTTCCCTCTGGGCTGACCACCTTAACGGGCTTGCGATGGGTCCAAGTTTTGCCTCCATCTGGCTTGTTCTGCCTGGAAGCAGTCGCCTGCTAGCTAGGGCTATATCCCATGAACTGCTCTTGGCTTCCCCTTCTGTTCCTCATTCCTTTTATGTTAGCTTTGCTGAGCGGTTTTGTTTTGTCTTTTTAATGTTAATTTTAAGGTCAGATTTCAGGGGGAAGAACTGAAATCAACAGAGCCTGCTCAGGAATTAATTTCCTGCTCAACTTTCCTTGCTGCCTGGAAACTTTCCTACTCTGCCCAGTCCCTAATTTGGTCCGTTTCCAGGTACCTTGGCAAGCACATGAAAAGCTCTTCCCCCCTCACTTTCCTATAAATAACTGGGGTAGGAGTGGGCAGCTTTTCCTGAGTAGCTTTTTCAAGCCCTACTTTTCAGGGTTGGAGAGGGAAGAAATAAGCTGCAGTAGAGAGAAGTGTTGCATTTGCTTAACAGTCCAGGAGAATCAATTTTCATTTGTCTTGCGAAAGAAATTGAATTGTCAAGTAGGATTATGCCAATTATCGTCAGCCCCGCTGAGATGAGCACATCCATGGAGAAATGCCTCCACAGGACGAAAAAAAGCTGACCTGAAGGTACATGTGTGCGAGGCACAGGAGGAGAGGGAGCCACCCCTAACAAGACCCAGGATACGATTCTCGTGCAAAGGCAGGGGTTATGTTAAAGGCTCACGCACTAAATAGCGTTGAGCAAAGAACTGGTGTCATGGGTCAGCACTTCCAGGGTAAAAGTATGCGATAAGATAAGACACAAGACTGGCAAAGGGGGAATACAGAATATCCATGAAATCTGGAGGGAAAGCTGAAGACTAGCTTGGGCTTGTCATTAATGGTTGTGGATTATCTCCAGTCTTTCATATATATAAAATACGCTACTAAAGAAGATATATATCTGCGCTGAACAACGGGCCGTACAAGACTGGCTGTTCTCAGCAAGGAGTCGTTTAACCCTGTTATTGTATAAGGTTTCTCTGTTCCCTTCTCATCCCCTCAGGCCCAGATGGAAGAGTTCAGGCAGCTCAAGGAAGCTCTACAGAAGATGCCGAGTTTCAAAGCAGGAGGAGCCGGGAAGGGGCAGCAGCAGCTTCAGGCGCTGAAGGAGCAGCCCGCGGTGCCAGCCAACAGCCAGTTGCACCTCGTGAGGCAGAAGGTGCGGTCCTCCCAGGAGACCCCGGGGAGGAGAGTTCTGCAGGGCTTCTGTGGGTTTTCAGCATGGGGCTTTGAACTGGAGGGAACGGAGCTTGTTCCTTTAGAGTTTGCCCTTGTCCTTTCTTCCTTGCAGGCTTTTCCAGTCCATCAGGAGAATCGCCCTCTTGGGAACCCGCTGGCATCACAAGTGTCGGGGGTTCAGAAGCAGGCGGATGGCCCTCTGCTGCAGGGCCAGAACTCGTACAGTAACGATGGCCCGAGGCCACAGGCCAACGTGCTCTTTACCCACCCAGCCCCACTGCAAGGTGCCAACTCGCTGCCAGACGCTATGCCAGCCTGGCCAGCAAGACGCGGGGACGGCCACGTGATCCGATTCACCCGGACCATGAACAGTCTACCAAATGGGAACCCAGTGAGTTCTGCGCGTTGCTGCTTGTTTTGTGTAGCCCTTGCTTCTGAAGCTCCAAACGGTGATATTTGTAATGACATGCATATGTGCATTCCACTTCCCTGATGTGGAAACTGTCCTGGCCTCAGGTTTCAGACTCCAGTGTGCTCTTTAAGAGTCTGTGGTTCAGTGGCTGGGCTCAGATGAACAGGCTAAGGTTCTTCTCCTGGATCCTGCCGGATCTGCAAGGAGTAAATCATAAAAGCAGCTCCCCTGCCTCCTGGGGTGATTGAGATCGAGCTTATGGAAAGCAAATCTCTAAAAAAAAAAAAAAAAAAAAAAAAAAAAAAAAAAAAGAGAGAGAGAGAGAGACAATAATTCCAGTGTGGTTAGACTATAATTACAGTAAACTATTATAGTGGTAACATGCATGGGGTTTTTTTAGAGGTGGTTTTGTTGTTCCTCTTGGAGATTCACCTACCCAAGACAAGCTTGGGTCACGTAGGATCCAAATTATTTCCTCTTGGCTGTGTGGAAGGAGAAGGATCTCTTCTGCTGCAGGCTGGCTGGACAGGACTTGAAGATTTCTTCTGGAGCACTTCTGAATCTGTTGTTCTTTGATAAAGGATTTTTCTGGCCCATAAGCCTGCCCAAACGCAAGGGAGATCTGCAGGTATCTGACAAGATTAGGACCTTGTGTATATCCCTTGCAGGATGTAAAGATGGTGATGCGCATTCAGGTGAAAAGCAATGAGGAAAGCCAGGCTCCTGGATTGTCACTGTCTGATCTGAAACAACCGTCCGCAGCAGAAAAACCTCAGGTGCCAGACAACCACCACTCTACAGGGAACCAACAGGTGCAAATGCAAAGGTTGGTGAAACAAAGCTCCCTTCTGCTCTCAATGTTCAGGCTGAAAGGTACCGTGCAGGCTCGTCCCTGGTCTCTCTCTTCTTGTGTTTATCGTGGCTTCTACTTCAAGGATGGTTGAAGAAAGCGTTAGGTATTGGTTCCGCTGTCGTCTGATTCTTGTAGCTGAATGTGGCCGCGGGTCTCTCTGGGTCGAAGCAGACGAGCCGTGCTGCCGGCAGTGCTGTGTGATTGAATGCAGAGGCTGCTGCGGGCGCTGTGCTGGCAGAAAGGGATCTTACGGGATAGGTGATGGTCTGTAGGCTGCCTTTGTGTTTGGACTGGTTTGTGTGGGGAGGAGAGAGAAAGAGGAGTTACTGCTGAGTGATCAGGTCAGCGTGGATTTCCTACTAGCCAGCGGAGAGGGTGGATGGGAGTCTGAACTGACATCAAGAAATCTCCTCCCTGTCAGTGATGGTGACTTAAATATCCTGTTTTCTTTAGCAAACTGAAGAAATTCCACATGATGGAAGCGACCCATCTGCAGCAGCAAGGATGGCTAAAAATTCCTTTAGTTTCTATAAATAAGAGGCATTAAGTTGTATATTAGAGCTGCAACTTGCTAATTTTTTCCACTAATTAATCAGTAATCTGCCAAGCTCTGCAGGAACAACCAGACCTTGAAGATCTGAAAGCTGCTCATCGCCAAGGTTATATGGTAATCTACGAGCAGCAGGCAACCAGCCCCAATTAGGTACTAGAGTTTTTTCTGGTTTTGCTTCTAGGGCAAAGACAAATTCCCAAGGTCTGTGTTCTCTCTTCTGTGTTTTCTTTCCTCCCAGGGAACGGAGCTTGGGTTCCTGTTGGCAGTGCACTGCTGAGGTATGCTAGGGATTTTTCCTTGCAGAGCCTGATAACAACATGAAAAGTCAGACAGGTCCGAGACCTGTGATCCCGAAACTACGGGGTTTATCCAGAATGGGGTAAAAGAGTTTACAGCAATAGTTTATGCTAGAAATGAGGACACAGCCAGAATCCATCAGACGGCCCAGGCTTTTGTGTTGTCTGTTCCTGCATGCCCACACTTGAGATGATCTAGTTGATATCAACTTCAGCTTCATCTGGAGAAGTCAAACCAATTCAGCCATATCAATACAAGGATCAGGGTTTACAGTAAAAGACTTGGAACTGGTACAATCCTCTGAGCTTAGCTGAAACCTTGGTATTAAAATTCCCTGCAGCTTGGGACTGTTGCTCGTATAGGACGTCCTCAGCGCAATATGTTCTCCAGACCTGTTCTTGGGGTAAGTGGGAGAGGGGAGTCCCTTGGAAAGGGCAGAGGTTCAGAGAACGGCGTGAACCTGCCCATTCCACGCAGGTAACAGAACAGATAAATCCTCCAGTATGTTACTGGTATTGCTGCAGTACCTGGGAGTCCAGTCGGGGACCGGGATCCTGCTGTACTGGATGCTGTACAGGCACAGGAGAAACTGTTTACTGCCTCAGCAGCGCTCACAGAAAACCAGTCTGTTTTGCAAAAGGAAGAAAATGTCTTTCTGAGGCTGCAATTCATCAAAGTCTGGCCATAATCCAAACACTAACTCTGAAAATAGTGCTTCCTCATTTAACTTATTTATCCCTTGTGTGTGTCCAGGTCGTATCTGCTCCGTTTACTGGAGCAAACAAGATTTAATTTCCATAGAGGAGACTTCTGGATTTCATTCTAAATGTGGCCTGATCCTACCCATTCTTCTCTGCCATTTTTGTTCGTTCACTTAACCTGTAATCTTCCCAGGTCAGACACTGTGCTTTGCGTATTTCTTTAAAGGGCAGCGTTCTCCCCGTGCTGCTTTGATCGGTGACATCTGCGTGGACACACGGAGTAACAGCACAGAGGATATTCTGCCTTTTTACAGGGAGGGACTTGTGTGAGTGTAACGGAAGGTGAGGGCTGAAGCCGTGATAGCAGAACGGCCTCTCCTCAGGTGTGTAGAGCCTGGAGAGGATACTGTCACTACTCTGTGGAACAGAAAATGCAGATACTGGATTTGTTTGGCAAACGATTTCTGCAAGGACAGAGATCGTGGCATGTTTGGTGTGCTTCTCTTTTCCTGGATCTATCATGAAGAAATTGCTGAGCAGCGGGAGGCTGTTATTTACACTGCATGAGATTTGTGATAAGGAGTGAATAAAGCAACTTTCTCCAGAAGGTGTCAATGCCAAGAACAATATCAAACCGCAGCAGAGTACAAAAGAGGCCGTGCATCCGATGCCAAGAGCTGTTGCACTGGGTGGCTGAGACCAGCAGATTCCAGATGAGCTCTGGATGGCCAATTTGCATTTTGATGGTTTTATAATGGGGAAATCTGAGCTAAAGGCTGGGTTATGATTTTTCTTACTGAAAGTTTTGTGTGGTGGTAGTGTGCTGGCTTTAAAAAGCTCCTGAAACTAAGGCCACTTGTCCTTTCTCAGCAGTTAAAAACTTAAATGTCTTAAGCAGACTTTTAAGTCTCAGCTGGCTCATGTAGCAGGACAGGCTAGACCAAGCAGTAATCCTGCTTGAAACTGGTGGTAACTTACTCAGGTTAAAAGTTTTTGTTTCAGTCACTCTTCAGAGTATCTTTTATTAGGATTTCATCCCTTCCTTTACCCTTCTTGCTCAGGGACACCTTCAGAAAGAAAGGATATTTTGATATTTGGGAAGAAAACATTCCTGGTGAGACAGCCCTGCTTTTTGGGCTTTTCAGGAGTTCACTGAAACTAATATGAAGATATTCCGTGTCTTCTCTGACCTCCAGTTCATTTCCGTGCGGTGGAACGGTGTCACGCCGCTGAGCCCCGGCTGGGTATCCACGTGCGCTGTGCTGCTGCTGCAGGCAGGGAAGCGTTAGCGAAAAGCGTGTTGCGTTTGGCGTATACCTTGATATCAAGTCGTGGTCCTTCTGAGGCACTCCTCCTAAGAAGGAAGCAGACGTAGATATTGATGTAGACATCAGGAGAAGTGTGTTTTAGGTGGAACCGTTACAGAGGAAGGAATTCCTGACCATGGCTGCCTGAAAGGGGTTGCCTGAACTCTCACAGATAGAGCTGTGTATGAATAACTGATTTTTCAGGTCAGTAGATGGATGAAAACATTTGGGGGGTGGTGGTAGGAAAAGCAATAAGTCATATTGGAACGTGGCTTCCCTCACTGAATGAAGAAACAGAATGCTTTTTTCCCATGATCACCTAAAAAAAATAATCAAAACAATATGTGAATGTTTTTCCTTTCAGCTGGTTCTGTTTTTGCTGTTTGGGTTTGTACAGGGGACAGGTGCATGCTATGGAAGAGTTTTATAAACAGATGCTAGTCAAAGTATCCATCCCAGTTGCAAAGCTTCATAAAGAGCTTGTAACTTTAAAAAAAAAAAAAAATCAAGCAACAGAAACTGTCAATTTTGTATTGCAGCTTTCTTGTTTATTTTGAAAGGGGTTTTCCTCCTTATAGGCCAAAATTCTAGTTTTACTTTAGTAGCATCTTCATTTTAAATTAAGGTGGAACAATAAAGAGGATTTAGTTTTGGTGTTTTTTCAAAAACTTAGATGTATGTGTTTGGGTATGTGTGAGGCATGAGTAAGTATCCGTTTAGAACTGGAATTTATTGCTATGTGGATATGTTATTGTATCATATGAATAATGTTAAAGCTTTTCTACAATAAATTGTACTTATTTTGTACTTATGTGGCATATCGAATGTTCAGTTTCAAGCAGATATCGCAGTAACTAATGCAATCTGCTAGTTTTGCCATGAAGTTAAATTAGGACGAACTTCTGCATGTGTTGGAGGCTTTTTCTCTGCTTGCCATTATGAAAAATCTCTTGAGTATACTGAGGCGCGGGTGCTCTGTTCTGTTTCGTACCCTTGTTGCAGCTGGAAAGACATAGTTAACAAAGTGAATGCCCAGATGGATGAAGAACGAGTGCGCGGTCATCCAAAGAACCTTCATCTTGACCCCAAGCCTGGGCAAGAGATGCAGAAAGGCAGCCCACAGCCACCCGACCAGAAGCGAGGGGAAGAGCATCCAATGCCTGATCCGGAAGGCAAGAAGGAAAGGACGGATGACGAGGAACTCGAAATGGGTATGGTTTCCCTGATCTATGCTGTACAGCACTTATTTATTGCTAATCAAGGTGGGGAGCAAGAAAAGGTTTCTGCTTGTGTTAAAGGAGAACCTTATAACTATTGAAAACTTCTGGTGCTATTATTGTCCTTGGTCGCGTGAAAAGCCTGGACAGTTTTCTGTTTTTGTGCCCTCTCATCCTGCATCCTCGCACATTTACAAGGTACCGGACTCAAAATCTGCGTAAGTTAAGTCAATTCTTCTTTCTTTCCTATGGGAGTGATGGGGAAAACGTTACTGTTTTTGCAAGACTTGAAATTTTTTTTAAAAGTGTTTTCTAGCTTACTGAGGGCAGAAAATTTCCCAACTGCCCTTAAGGGGCTAAAAGCGAATAAATTCAAGGGCAGCTAGTTGTATTTGGCAGTCAGCCAACAGGGCACCTACAGCTATTTTAAAGTCTAGTGAGTAACTGTACTTGGGAAATTGGAGGCCAGCTCGTAGAACAGCGTGGTAGAATTCTTCAGTCTTCTGATCCAGATCTGTTCAGACCCTTGTGCATTGACTTGCCGGGCTAATAACAGGAGGGGAGAAGCCTTTGACGTGGTGTAAAGTTCATCATCACACCATGAAACCAGCTAATGAATAATCCATTAGATTATGCATGTGAGGGCAGAATCTTTTCTTTGCCTCATTTTCCAGGTGAGATTTCTCGATTGGCCTGTAATGGTAGTCACGTGTGAGTGGCAAAATGAGGGAACAATTAAATAACCGTTTGTGTTGTGTGAAACAACAGAAAACAGCTGTAAAATGACTAGACCTTTCAGAAAATTACAGTGGGTGGGCAGGGGGCTTGCAGCAGTTCCCTAAGTCCAGTAACAACGGGGAGGTTGACTTAATTGCAGCTGTATATCTACGAGTGTAAGAGGGAAGTGACAAACTTCCTTTGGAAGCAAATAAAGAAGACATAAGAACTGTATTACAGTAAGCCAGTCAGGCAGCGGAGAGCTAAAATGGGCTTTTGAGCAGAGGTGTCCGGTCTGAGAATCTGCGCAGAGGCACTGCTGTGCTCAAGGGGCCAGGATGCCCAGCGTGAGCACTTTGCAAACAGATTTCTTTGCTGCGAACACTCTACCATCAATTTCTCTTGCACACGTGGAAATAACCTGTAAGATCTGGCAGTTAGCTGGTTACCTCTGTCAAAAAGAGACACCGAAAGGTGGATATGACTAATGCTGGCTCTGTGTGTTGCTAGACTGAGGCAGAATGACTAAGTAGGTGGCTTTTCACGTAGCTAATTTTTTGCTGTGGTCTTGAATGCAGTAAGGCAGGGGAGCTGGGAGCGGAGACTCCTGAGGATCTCATTTGAAATGCGGACTTGCATCCTATTAAACATTATAAAGTCGGTCTCAGCCTGGTGTCTGGACAGTAGATTTTGGCTCTGGATTTGGAACAGAGGAGGGATGTCATGGGGCAGAGATGAAGGTCAGTGGTTCTAACCGAACCTTGGATCAAAAGGCTGAAATGGCCCAAGATGGGCGATTGCGTCCCGAGCTGTTGGCTCAGTTCACTCTGTGTGGGTGAAATCCTCCCTCCCAGCACGGCAGCAGTTAGGTAGCAGCTAATGTGCATACAGATGCCTGTTTGGAGAGCGGGTTTGGTATTCCCGTGCTTCCCCACAGCTACGTCTAGCTGCTATTTCATGTTTTGCTGACCCGATTTTCAGCAAGTCCCCTTAGAGGAACTGAACTAATTGGTTCGCATCAAAGTGAATTCTACCCTGAAAAGACAAGGCGTCATGGCAAGTATAAGGGAGCATGAGGACCAATAGCCCTTGACCTCTGTGTCCCAATTGGAATTAACAACCAAAGTAATGACTCGGCTGCCCTGGCCGCGCCGCTGTCCAGGCGGGAGCACTGCTGTCTCCCAGGCTCCTTTAATCTTCTGGGGAGAAGCACCCAGCCCATGGTGATGGCAGACAGAGCGCTGAGTGCCAGAGCTGGGACGTGTCAGAGCCATATCCAATTCGGGGTGAGGATTAAGCCTTTACTTAGTTAAAAGCAAAGACTGTATTTTTAAAAGGCTGTATTTTCCTCTCATTAGCGCTCTCCTCCTGCCCTGACTGTCCCCCTACCCGGCACAAGAAGCCTGGCTTTTGTTCTGACATCATCTTGTCGGCAGCTGTGTGTCAACATCTGCGTGTGATTCTGCGAACAAAGGGGAAGGTGGCACTGACCGACTGACCTGCCAGGGTCCAACTTGCCTCCCAGCGATGCTTTGACTGGCTGCATGGCCAGATTGCTGCTATAGATGCTGCCCAGACTTAGCAGTGGCGAAAGATGTATCTTAATATAGATCAGGGGCTGAATTCGGAGCTGGTTTTTTGTCTGTGTGTCACACGTGCTATTCAGTGAGCGAGGGGCATGCTTCAGCACATGCTTATGCCGCAGCCTTGGGGACAAGGAGGCAGTTTTGGCAGCCGTAGGAGCATAGTGCTGCTTTGCCCTGAACCCTCGCAAATGGCACTGAAGGAGCATTCCTCTGGAAACGTACGTAGAGCACCGTCTGCCTCAGCCTGCACGCAGGTCGAGACAAATCCCTGCGTGGCACAGGGTTAATGCAGCTGCTCCCCAGCAGTGGGAATCTTAACTGGCGACGCTGCCTTTTGAGAGAGTACACTGATGGCTCTCCCTTTTCCTTGCAGATGCGGGAGTGATTGAGAGAGAGGAGAACTTGCGTGCTCGGAAAGAGACTGTTGTCCAGGAACCAATGGTAAGTAATGTCATCTGGATGCAACCCTCGCTCCGAATAGGAATCCAGCTGTCCCATTTAAGTTGATGCTTTCCCAGAAGTTTCCATAACATGCAACTCCAAACTCCTTGGTTCTGGAGGGATTCAGAGGGATAACGAGGAGTGGGATTTTTGTTTTTAGAACCACTAACATGCTTGAAGAGAGGTGAGACTGAAGTGCTACAAGCCAGCACTTTCTGCTTGCTGGTGAAGGCAGGCTCACCTTGGCCTCTGTCTCCCAAGGGGATATCCTTCCTGGTATTCACCAGAGGCTTTTTCTTGTCCAGATGCCAGACGATGCTGCAGATCCTGCCCAGGATCCCAATAACCAAGGTGAGGATGAGTTTGAGGAAGCTGAGCTGGAGAGACCTGACTTTGAAGAGAAAGTGGGAGGTTTGGAGAAGTTCAAGGAGCCCAGCGCGAAAGAAGAGTCTAAGGAGAAGCCGCTGAAGGTGACTGACATGAGGGCAACCAGAAGGGACCAGGGAGAGATCCCAGGCTCTGAATGGGGGGAGGCAGAGAGCTTAAGGACTCAAAGGAAAATATCGTATTCCTGGAGGGATCCATAATCCCACTGCAGGGATATGGCAGGCAGGAGAAACCTCTTCCTGAGAATCAGTGGGCTGGTCAGCACCAGAACTTGTTCTGGCCTTGTCCCTTCTGCTTGTTGAGGTCAACCCTGGCATCTGCAGCACCTGTGTGGCTGGAGAGACGTTGGCTAGGAGAAGGCTCACTCCACAGCTATTGCTGCAGAGGTGCTGCGTCTTTTCAAGCACTTGAGAGACCATAACCAGAGACAATAATATGGGCCTGTGCTTGGGGTCTGGTCGGTGCAGCCATTGCTGTCTCTGGGACGGGTATGCAGCAGGCTCTTGGCAGCAGTGACAGCACGTGAGAACTCTGCCTCCTTCTGTGCCTGCTTGCAGATGGAATCCATTTATTTTGCAAAGTGCTTCTTGCTGTCTGAAGCCAGGCTCTGCATCAGGGAAATGTTAGCTTGTTTTGACAAGCAGCTGAGTGGTGTTTGCTTTAAAAAGGAGTGTTTTATCTGTCGGGCTCTAAAATCAAGATTAATAGTGAGGTTTAAAAAAAGAAAGAAATCCAAGCCAGTGAAATCAAACGAGAGAGATGCTGGCACCAACAGAGCAACACCTCCTTAAGATTAGTGCAAATGTGGAAAGAATTAGTGACATGAATACCCGATTTTCAGATAGGGCTGTGCTGTGCTCCCTAAAGCTCTACCCTAAATAACGCGTAGATTCCCTGCAGTCCTGGGACTCGATGCAACAGCAGCATGTGCGAGGGCCCTGGACCTGGGACCCTCCTGCCGCAGGAGAGGCCTCTCTCTCCACTGTGGAAGGAGCTGGGTAGCTGCTGCCAGGAGGTGGGAAGAGAGACTGGGTGGAGACAGCACAACTGGTGTTTGCGTTGCTCATTGTCTCTCTGCTGCCCCCTGATCTGTTGCCCAGTCTTCCAGACCTGGGGCTCTAACGCAAGAGAGCTGTATCCCTAGCAGGGAATGGAAGTAGGCTGGGGCAGCGTCAACACTGTCTGACTTTCTGTGTTTTTCAGGATGTTGGCAGACCTGCCAAGCCCAGGGAAGACCCAATGGATGACTATCAAGAAGATCAGGAGCAAGAAATTGTACGACACCAAGGTTCTTCCTCTTTCCCTCTCTGGTGTGATTGTTACCTGGGTGTGTTGGTAGCCGAGAGCTGAGTATGACTTTCAGTTTTAGGAAACCAGATGTGAGCACTGACTTCAGTGTTGTCTCTGCCTGCTCAGAGAGGTGGGTCTCCAGAACAAACCTGGAGTGCACCTACCTCTACTCCCTTTTCTTTTTCGGGTGTTCAGAGTACCCTTTATGCTCTGTCTCCCCTCCTCATTTCTTTCTGCATCAATCTGCAGCAGTTGAGCTGTGAGATTACCAAATAGCAGCTGGGGTGAATTGCAAGCTGTGCCGGTGCAGCTAGGCAAGATCAGTATGTGTTTCTCCAAGCATCACCCTGGGTTTACTCCTGGGGTGAAAAATTCACTGGGAGCCCTGTAGTGTGCTGCTGCACAGGTCCTACTGGGTCTAACCTGTGTGTGTGGAAGAGCTGGGGAGAACTGTGCCTGTGCTTTGAGAAGGGTCATTGGGTTACAGACAGCAAGTCCCCTGGACTATTGCCCTTTGTGAGTGGCTGCTGCTGGCTTTTTCTGCAGTTTCAACGTGATTGCTGAGGAACTGAGGGTTTGGGCTGCCTGCTGGGAATGAAGAGGGTGGGGAAATAAGGGGTGGGCAGAGCAAAGTTGATGTCAGGAGCTATCCTTGCCCTATGTGTAGAACCTGGCTTGCACACTGAATAGTTGGACCTAAAAGTGCCAGTGGAGGCTGTGCTGGCTGCTGCACAACATGGATGGGAGTTGTTACGCAGTTTTAAATGTGGCGGATGTAGGATATCTTCTTCTTCTACTCATGTAGCAGTGGCAACAGGCTGAGATGTTAAAATTGCACTGTAATGCCAGGATATTAAATGTGCTTAAAATGAACAGGCTGATCATGCCAACATAAGCTTCTTGGCTAAGTGGCTTGCCAATGACACCTAAAGGTCCCTGGCAGAGATGGATTCTTCCCTGTTTTCCTGAGTTTCCCAAGCTGGGCTGGTATGGTAGAACAGCTATACTCAGAAGCGGCATGGTGCGATGCTAGTTAGGGTCTCCTTTTCCAGGCCTTGCTGATTTTTCCTTCCTGGCTGTTCCCTCTGCACCCAGGAGGATCATGGAGGTGAGGTGGATGACAATGATGACCTGGAACTTGTCCAAGACCAGAAGGAGCATGCAGGCATACAAGGAGCTGGTGGCAAGAAGGATGACTACTACTGAAAGATGCTGAAGGAAAATGGAATGTGCTAGGAATGAGGGGATGGGAACTCCTCCTGGGAACTGGCTCCTGTATTAAACACTGCCTAGAACAGACAACGGCAGGAGGAGATAACTGTCTTTGCAGGCACTGAGCAGGGTGCTTGCAGATGTGCATTGCATCTGTGTGTATGGGGCCATCGCTGCCTCTCCAGAGCATGGAAGTGCTCTCAGACTGTAGGAAGGATTTTATCCTGCTGCTTCTCTTAGAAGCACTTCTTGATTTATTGTGTTCTTCCCCCTCGTTTTCCCTCTCCCCTCCCCAGCTGGAGAGTTTTTCTTATTTTTTTTAACACCCTGGGCAGCAGAGGGGTGCCTGAACTGGTCCCTGGACTTACTCAGCTGATTGCTAATACAAAGGAATCTGTCTTCATAAAATATTTTGCTCAGTAGTGTTTCTTTAAAACATCTTTTGCTCCCATCAGAGTAAGGTGGAGAGGAAATTAGCCTCCTTGTCTGTAGTAATGCAAGGGTGATAACTAACCGTGAGCACCAACAGTAGTGGCTGCGTGCCAGGCAGTGTGTGCGCGTGTCTGTGTGTGAATGTGTGTATATGAACGACTGGATCCTCTTCCTGGCGCTGAGACCCTTCCCAGTGACTCAGAGTAGAACCCTGCAGAGTTCTCCTTTCCTTGGCTTTGAGCTGTGACTGTCCTGCTGGGCTTGGAGCCTCCCCATCTAATGCTGTGCTTCTTGTCTTGACATTGCTGCTGCACCCTGGGCTCCTGGAGATGAGGGCTGGCCTGAGCTAAGAGAGGCTCTTCTGGGATGGTGGCAGGGACTGCCACACAAAAACAACTGCAACCCCGCAGTAACCTCTGCGGGTCACCAGCTGCGGTGAAGGAAACACTTCATGGCACAGCTGCCAGTCCCTCTGATGGGATATTCTTTTCACTGTGTTGCATTTTGGTGGTGTGGATGCCCCCATTGGGACGTGAACAGAGTCTGGGAAGGGCCAAACTATCCACTGCCTAAAGTTCTCAAATGCAAGCAGCAGGATGGGAGCAGACATCCATTTCTGTGATGGGTGTGTTGGCTCAAACCGTACTACTCATGATGCAGCTGCAGCATCCCAGCAGAGCTGTCCCTACTCTGCCCTCCTCAGGCTCGCACCAGAACGTATCAGAGCATATCCCAACCAGCCTGCGTCTGCCTCTCGGACCCATAACCTCCTCCCTCTCCATCTTCCTGATACACACTCAGCTTTTGGCACCTCCCTAGGTTGTTCAGGATTCCCAAGCAAGCATGAAAGGCTTGCCAAGGATGAAATTCGGTGCACAGGAGGGGGAAAAAAAAAAACCAAGTAAGGAAGAGTATTCGTGATGGTAGATATGAAGGAATATTTGGAGCCTGACTAATGCAATTCCATCCTGTGCAGCTTCTTTCCAGTCTCCCAACATTTGACAAGGAGCTAAGATAAATTTTGCTCCTTCTAGACAGATCTGGTTTTTAATCAGCAAGTTGGGTATTTCTAGTGTTCTGTTGATTCAGGAGATTGAAATCAGTGGTGCTTTACTTAGTCTCCAAAACACATCTTGCCTGACCTCGGATGGAAAGAAGGAATGAGTCAGCTGGAGTCCCTGGAACTTAAAATGGAGGCAGCTGAAAGGAGAATGGGCTTCATAATATCTCAAAGCCTGGGACCTGGCTTACTCATATGAACGGGGCAGCGCTGTCACATCTCCTACCTTGTGCAAGACCCATGCATCTGAGCTGTCTCCTACTTCCTCATCACTGTGTCCGAAGTCCTGGACTCGAGGACCTCACTCATCAAACGCAGCTTGTGGTTGAATGTCATGACCGGATAAAAGACAGAGGAGAGATCTTTCTTCCCTACGTACATTAGTTAAGCTTTTTTTTTTTGTAATCCCTTGGTTTTGGGCATATTTTGTAAGCACTTTTAGACACTTGGAAAAACAATCTTTATCTCCCAATAAGCTTGGTCTTTTTCATTTGGATAGTATTGATTTTTTTTTTCTTCCACTGATTCTAATGGAGCTTGAAATTAACATGTCATAGGATGTTCTGGTTCTTTTGTTTTTACTCTGTTTGTGTTTCTTACCAGCACAATCAGCTGTGCAAGTCAAACTCAGGGGTAGATTGGAGTAGTTAATGTGGTTGGCTCCCTATTTGCTTGGCACGGAAGCAACAAGAACTCTGCTTTTCCAGATGCTGCCCTTCCTAGAGCTACAGCATCAGGTCAGCTGGATGGTACGGCTGGTTATTACGGAGTCCAGTAGAATCATGTTGTTCGGACCTCGCAGACCTGATCTGCTGCTTGCTGAAACTGGGGAGGATGTACTTGTGCACTGAGACCGTGAAGAGCCTCATTGCAATAGTTTTGAACTGTGTGTTCCAAAACCATGTGAGAATACAGAACTCCTCCCAGGCGAATACTGGTGAAACTAGCTTTTGGGGAGGACATGAGTTGGGAGGGCTCCTGGCTACAGTTCTGTCTGCAGCCATGCCTAGGCACCTTATCTCAGCAGAGTGAAAGCCAAAGGCAGAGCACCCCAGGCACAGCTGCTGGAGAGCTGTTGCCAGCAGCAGTTCGGCTGCCACCTACCACTTCGGATGAGAAGAGCTTTCTCAGGCCTGGAAAAGAGCAGTCAGTCTGCAGAGCATTCTCTGTATACTGCTTTTCTTTTTCTCCCAGCTTTCTCCTGGATCAGACATCCAGGAGTGGTCCAGCTCCTATTTAAACTAAACTATTTCATTTGAGAGCTTCAGCAAAGCCCCAATTTTATAAATAGTTTTCTGATCTTTCCATTTTGCATCACCCCCTAGAACAGCCCGCTTTAAGCATAGAGGTGTCCAGGCCTCGCTGTGCGCACAGATCTCCAGAGAAGACAAATGCTGTTTCAGAGGCTCTGTACTCCTCATACTACTTGGTATCTTTGTGGGCAGAATAAGCAAAGGTGCCAGAGGCAGAACAGCAGCCAGAGGCTGTTCCAGGGAGTCTAGGAAAAGGTCTGTTAGCCAAGTGCCATAGCCGCTCATGTAGCGCGCTAAGAAGCTCACCGCAAAACTGTAACGGGGTGTAAGATATCCAAAATTACTTGAAATGGTTAATGCTGCATTAGTGCTTTATATTACCATCCTTGTTGTATGATGCAATATTTCTCAGCCTCTACTGTCTGGTCTAAATAGCACGTTCAGAATAGATTAGCTGGAGTTGCATGTATCAGTTCTGATGCATCCTGATCAAAAATGCCTCCAGTTCCCAGCTGGGCTGGTAAGATGTCACTGTTGCACAGGTCAATGCAGGATCAATGACCAACACAGTCCGTGGCATGAACTTCAAACCTGCGTGCCCAGGCTGTCCCAGTGAGATACGTAGTACCGTTACCTGCTGAATTTCATTCACTCTTCCATGCTTCTCTTAGCCCGTCGCTGTCAGAGTACGCAGGTTCAGACCTTCCTGGAAGTGAATCAAGTGCTGGAAATAGAGCCCCAGTGGGGGTGAGACTGCATGCTGATTCAGAGACTGCAGGAGCTGTCTAAATTAGGAGGCAAATTCTCTGCTTTTGCAGGTCTAGGATGAGTAATCCTCAAAGTTATGACTTGGAGGGAACTGTAACAACTCAGCCCTAAATGTAAAGCTCCCTGCTAGGAGAATGCTTTAGCAACCATATGTCGCATGCTGCCCTTCGCTGAGAGCTAAGCATCTCTGCTCTAGGGATTGTCTGCCCTGGCTGTATCCAAGACTAAAATTAGCAGTGTTGCATAAATCGTTAGCTGTGGGTGGTTAGAGCTTCCTCGTCTGGCCTGTAGCAAGTTGCCCCCATTTTAACACTAGCTCACTGTTTCCTCTAACAGGAGATGAAACAGGAGACGATAAACCCAGTGGAGGAGAACCAGAAAAGCAGCAAACCTGTGGTGTTGGGTCTGTCTGAAGGCCTATAAAGCAATAGGGGATGTTACTGATTTTGATATGCTGCCTGGGGGTTCACTGCTTAAAGCAAATAAGTGTTTCGCCCGAGTGGCGAACTGCTGAAGCAATATACATGAGACGTCCAGGCTGAGTTTTATTGCAGACTGGGACACAGAAGAAGGTCTTGGGAAACAGCTGGATTACTAAGAGAGCAAACAATGAGACAAAGTACTCGTATGAAGCCAGTGCTGGCAGACCGACCAAGCCAAAGCATGTGGTTTTGCTTCTCTCTTGCATAAATCGTCTTTTTGCTTAGAGACATAGTGCAAGGCCAAAGGACGTGGCGCAGGATAAGGTGTAGTTAACCTGTAATGTTGTTACACGTTTTTGGATGGGTTGCTCTTTATTTTCCTTTGGACTCCAGCAAGATGATGTAGATTAGATTTCTGTAAGCAAATATATTTCCAGGGTTCACATGATGTCACAGTATTAAGTGGTTTGGCCACATCTTTAGCCAGATGCTGAGAACTAATAGTACAATCTGTGCCCTTACAAATAAAGGCATAGATGAGGAAAACATATGCCTATCAATTAGTTAAATGAAATCTGTTTAATGAAGCCTACTTCTCTGTAATCCACTTCATACTTGGAAACCTGTTCAGGATTATTAGGCTCATTCACTTACATGGCATTTTTAGGGGTTAAAATGTGACAATCTAATAGGAGTTTATTGAGATATTGTCTTTAAGACATCTGAAATAGCTGGGAGAGAAAATGCCCTAAACCCTTGCATACTGTAGGTGCGAACTGTCTGCGTATCCCCAAACCACGAATGTCCTCTCATTTCTAATTGTATATATGACTTGCTTAAGAGTAACAGTTGTTTCTAAGGATGACTATTCATATTCTATATAGTTTGAGTGAGACTGGCTGTTGTAAAACTTAGGGATTAAATACGAATCTAACCTAGACTGATGGAGTACAGGCCTGCCAGGGAATGAACACCCTTCAGTGCTCACTGCTCCTTTGCACCTTGCAATAACGTGTATCTTTTCACCTCAACCCACATCTTAGTGCCATTTTACACCACCTCTGGAGTGAAGCCTGCCAATTTTGCTGAACTCTGTGCTGCTTTAGTGTTAGAGACTATCAATATACATGGAGGTAGGCGTAAGTATCACCGACGGGTTGGGGTGTTCTGTATCCTTACATTTATGTGCCTGAAGAAAATCTGGAAATCAAATGATATGTCTTTATCCAGATGTCTTGTTGTAAAGACGACTGTGGGTCTCCAGTGGAAGGGAACACCTGTAAGCCAAAAGGTCTGAGGATGACAGTGATGGCACAAGGATATTCTCAACAGCTCTCATGATCGTTTAGGTCAGTTCACTGTTCTGTTCAACAATAAACCTGTTCCAGCCTGTAATCACAGCACCAGTTATTCTGATCAGAATATGTAAACAGCTAAATGGAAGTCAGCGTGCAGGTATACTACTGCCTCGCATGAGTCGGAGGTTCAGAAGGGAAGGATGTGATTATCTATTCCAATTCCTGGTAGTTTTGGCAGTCATTCTGGGAGAGACAGTTGAGGAGGCTTCCACCGCTTCCCATGAAATGAGGTATCTCTGGTCAGCTTGTTTTTCCCTCTTCTACAACTTCAAATGCAAGTATGGAATTAAGTCGAGACCTAAGTGACGTGGCACATCTTCGCTGCTGTGCCAACCCTTTTCCTTTCCTGTACCAAATGCCAGACCCTTCTGCTGGATAACTCAACGTGCGTTGCAAATCATAAGCAACACCGGAGGCTGGTGCCAGATCTCTTCCCTGATCGCTGAAACAATGACAGCTCTGGAGTGCAATCTGTTCTCAGTAGTAGTTAGGAGAACTGCACAAAGTTTAAGGAGGCAAAACCTGCTTGCTTTGGCTCCAGCCATCTCCTGAACACCCACGCGTTTCTCAGGAAGGGCTGTCAGATCTTCAGGTTTGCATCCTAGCTGGAACTTCCACAGGTAAGTTTGCCTTGGCCACCAAGAAGTGCCTTCAGCAGCACAGCACCTCCTGTTGTTCTGTGTAACCAACAGTTTTCCGAGGAGAGCAGCCATTACGACAACTTTAGCATCCTTTTCTATACTGATCCTATATTTTTCATTGATTCCTATTGATACCTCTTGGCATCAAAAGAGATTTCTAGCAACTTTCAATAGGCTATCAGACACCCTCCTCCCAGCATTAAATTTGTAAAAACTAGATGTGGAAATAACTTATGATAGTTGGTATTGTGAAATTATGTTTAACCGTTTCCTTAAGAAACCATATACTTCAAACAGGCAGGTCTTTTGGACAGGAAAAGGTGTCCTGGTATGAGACCATTTGGTCATGTTGATGTTCAATGCCTCTAGAAAACAAAACTATTCAAACAAGTTCCGCGTTGCTGCAAATTCCACTTTGTATTTATTCAAGTAACACCTTCAATGAAGTCCAAGATGTGGGATTTGGGTTTGGTTTTTGTTTAGGCTATGAAATAAAAATAGGCTTCAGAATCTTATTTTTGTTATATTTTAAACTTATATAAAACAATAAACACTTTTTTAAAGAAAACTTACATAGTAATCTGTAGATCTTGTATTTCCAAATAGGTAACACTGAAGAAAAGCTACACCGATGTCTTTCGGCATGTTTCTGGGGTTTTTAACCATGTAACGTGATAATTGTTCTACTTTACAAGTTAAATGTAGGTAAATGCTTATGTTCTGCTATAGAAACTGGAACAGGACACTATGTAAAACCTGATCAAAACACAAACAAAAAAAAAACCTGCCATTTTTTGTGTGGAATGAAATCTGCAACTCAGCAAAGACAGGACTTAAAGCAGCTTTTACCCGTTTAACCATTCAAAGAATCTTCAAACATTACTTAGGTTAAGTATGTATTTTTATGATTGTTTCATTGGGGATCTTCTGTTTTCGTATTTAGACAAGTCTATATTTTAGTGTAAATCTTTCAAGGTCATTCAGAAAGCGTTCTGGTGTAGTGCTAGGATGGAGCGCTGCTCGGTCTCCTTCAGCCTACGTGCTGCAAAATAAACATCTGGCTCTAGATCAAAATGGATGGATCGTGGGTTGGTCCTGTTGCGGAGAGGGAAAAATGGCTTTTGTTAGAAGGCAGGAGTAAGAGGAGTATCTTTTTCCTTTGGTCTCACAGACTAGTGTGTGCTGAGGACCCTTTGCTTTATCACTGCTATCAGCTGAGCTCCGGGGGGACTAATGTCTTTCTCCCTGTATTGCATCCTTGCCGTGTTTCTCTGAATTTCCAGTCCCAAGGGGTTAAAGCAGCCTAGATCTGCAGACATAACCATTAAAAAAATCCACGTAACCCTCCTTTCTTAGGACAAGCTCTGCCTCAGCTGAAGGGGAGCTCTGTAACTTCTCACAACCCTGCCCTGGACCAGATCCCTGCTGGGTGCGAGACCCCGGTGGCAGCGGCACCCTCCCGCCCGCTGATGTCCGGCATCTCAGCCGGTCCCCGAATCCCTTGGGGCCGCAGCTCCCCCGGGGCCCGCCCGGAGCACCCAGGAGCCGCGGCGAGCAAAGCACCGCACGCAAAGCCGGGGGGTGGGGGGGCTGAGCCGACCCCGTGCCGGCCCTTACGGGGGGGCGCCGCGCTCAGGGCACCCGAGGACCGTCCGCCGGGGGTGGGGGGTGCGGCCCCCCGCGGGCCAGGCACGGCGGGGTCGGGGTCGGGGCCGGCCGCGGCCGCCGGTCCGGAGCGGGTGCGCGTCCTGCGTGCGCTGCCCAGCGCGGCGGGTGCTCCGCAGCCCAGCGAGAGTTAACGGCGGAGCCGCCTCTCCATTGGCGGCCGGCGGAGCGGCTGCGGAGCCCGCGTTTATAACCGGCGCACGGGGCGCCGCAGCCCTCCGCCGGCACCGCGGCTCGGCTCCATGCCGCGGCGGCCGGCATGCCCAGCCTGCTGCCGCCCTTCCTCGCCCTCCTCTGCTTCGGGGCGCCGGCGCCCGCCCTGAGGGCGCCGCCCGCCGCCGCCGCGGGGCCAGCGCCGCCCGCCTCGCCGCAGCGGGCCGGGGCCGGGGCCGAGGAGGAGCCGTGGTGCCCCTACAAGGTGGGGGCCGAGGGCGCGGCGGGCGGGCAGCTCTGCTTCCGCACGCCGGCCCGCGGCTTCCAGTGCGCGGCGCGGGCCTGCCGCGCCCACCGCTCGCCGGGCGGCGCGCTGGTGGCCAACGTGCTGCGCAACGGCAGCGTGCTGCTGCAGTGGGGGCCGCCGCGCCCCGCCGCCGGCCTCCGCGGCTTCGCGCTCAACTGCTCCTGGGATGGCACCTACACGCGCTTCCCCTGCGACAGCGTGGAGCTGGGCGCCGCCTGCCGCGACTACCTGCTGCCCGAGGCGCACGGCAGCGTGCGCTACCGCCTCTGCCTGCAGCCGCGCTACGCGCCGCCGCGCCCCGCGCCGCCCGCCCAGTGCGTGGAGTTCCGCGTGGAGCCGGCCGCCATGCGGGACATCGTCGTCGCCATGACGGCCGTGGGGGGCTCCATCTGCGTCATGCTCGTCTTCATCTGCCTCCTGGTGGCCTACATCACCGAGAACCTCATGAGCCCGGCCCTCGCCGGGGCCGCGGGCGCCGCCGCCCCGCGCCGCGCCTAGCCTTCAGCGCGGCCCGCCGGGGCCCGGGAGCGGAGCGGGGCCGGGCCGCGCCGCCAGCTCGGCCGCGCTGCGCTGCGCGGGGCCCCGCCCCGGCGGCCCGTCCCGGGGTGCGGCGGCCGGCGGCAGCGGCGGCTTTCCCGGTTCCCCGGCCGGACCGCTTCTGGCAGCGCGCCCGACGCCGTCTTTCTGGCTCTTTCAGGGGAGGGGGAGAGGTTTTCCAAACTCTTCTCGCAGCGGTTTTGCCCAGGGCCTCGTTTGAAGCGTTGGGTGTCTTGGGTTTGCCTTTCCCAAATTTCCGGGATTTGGGTTTTCCTCAGTATTTGGAGCTCTTCTTCCTCCTAGGGTGGCTTTTCAGCCTGAGCCATACGTGGTTACTGAACTCACGGGATCTCAGTGGATTAAAAGTAAATAACGGCAAAGGTCCACAAGTGCCAGAAAAATGCCTGTTTTTAAAAGCAAGCGACAGATCTCGCAGGGGGCCTGTTTGAGAAGACTCTCCAGAACACCCTTATTTTAAGCCTATGCCTAAATCCCCTTGCTCTAGACGTGTGCTTGAATTTTTTCCTGAGGGGAATGTTGTTTAACGTCTGTGGGAGAACAGACCGGTGGAACCACAAAACCCATAGCTAAGCGTGTGTTTGATCCAAAGCCCACCTAAATCTCCCTGACTTAAGTGGGTTTTGTATCGTGCCTTATGCTGTTCACAAATTCTGGGACCTCGACTGGCGGCTGTCCAAAAGAAGAGGGGTTGTCTGGTCAGCTCGAGTGGCCATCAGCATCCTACACCGACCGAACCCGCTTTTCTCCCTTTAGAACTCTCATACCAGTAGTTTCCACAAAGAGCAATGCTAAAGGGGCAGATTTCGTATGAAAATTCCATTTTGTTGTGCAAGTATGAACCGATCCTTAGTTATAAAATAAGTACAATGTAAATGAGCACCATCACTGCCCTCCGAAATCCCATCTCTTAGGAATGCTGTGTGCAGCTACACTGAGGTAGAAGCGTCTTAAACACAGAACTCACTAATGTTGTAGCCGAGCGTTGGGAGCACAGGAACGCTCCTTGTGAACTGCTCGCCCAATGCTGTAGTAAGTAAGGTTTTAGCCATATTCTAGTATTAATTCTATTGTGCCTTAGTGCTGAGAATTTGTCCCGTTTATATTGGTGTATCTGTTCTTGTAGTCTTCACAGACAACTTATCTCCCCAAGTGTTTTTGTCTCTGAAACTAGTGGTTGTTGGGTTGGTTGGTTAAAAAAAACCCCAAACTTAGGCTGATCATTACTTGAACTTCAAACATCCACAAAATAGAGTCAGTTACCATCTGAGAGGTATTTATTTAGTGAGCTAGTTTTTATTTAGCGTTGTTTGTATGTAGTTGACTGCTGTAACAGAAAATGACTGTGTCGCTTCAACTGAGCACCTAAAGCAAAAGCCGGGGAACAGCTCTCTGAGAAGGGGTATTGCTGTTAAAACACATCAGTTTCATATGTGTTCTGTTCGTGTAAATGTTTATCACTGGGGAATGACCTGTGTGCTTTTCTTTGTGAAAGTAGTTTGTGAAGTATAAACTTGCTAGTAGAGGGTAAATGTAGAAAGTATATGGAATCCTTAATAAAATGCAGTATTTGTACTAATCATAATCCCTTCGATAATTTGAGAGTGGCTGAGAAACTGAAGGTCTGTATTTCACCAGGCAGAAATACCTTTTATTTGTTATTCTTGCTTTGTTTTCTTTCTCACATGCAGCTGACTCTAACAGTGTTCTCTTTTTATTAACGTGCCTATGTACTTGATTTAAGCAGCCTGACAATATCTAGCGTCACAGTAACAGAAAGATGGTGTCATTCGTTGAAATTGAAGGACGATGTCATGATTTTTCTTTTTTTATCCCCAAGGAGATTGACTGCTCGAAGAAAAGGCACTCAGTTTTTAAGAACATTAAGACAAATTGTATCTAGTGGTTTAGTTCAGTGAATTTAAACACAGAGTAAATTTGGGTCAAAGGACTTTTAAAGGTTTCAAGTCAGTCTTTCCTGTCGCCAGTTCTGCACCGGACTATTAGAGTGGCACTGATTTTGTATATCTCTGTCAGCTTCTGTCAACCAGTGTTGCTGTTTTGTTCTTAATCTTGTCGTGAATTGCCAGATGTGAAAATTAAATGTATAAATAATAAGCCTTGTACCACCTTGGCGTTGACCTTAATAAATTAAGAGAATAATGAAAAGAAATGAAAAAATCACAACTATTTAATAGGTCAAGATCTTGTTTGACTCAAAGCGAGCAAATCTGACCAAAGACTGGTCATAATGATACTCCATTACCTACTGTAAAGTTATGACAGCATTAATGGGACAATGCGAAGAGATTTATTCTCTGAATACTTGGGGTTTGTTTACTAGAAGTTTAGGCTATAGGATCACAGGGTAATTCAGGTTGGAAGGGACCTCTGGAGGTCATCTAGTTCAGCCTCCTGTTGAAAGCAGGGTGAGCCGTGAGATCCCACCGGGTTGCTCAGGGCTGTATCCAGTGCTGCCTTGAAAACCTCTGGGGACAGAGACTGCACAACATCTCTGGGCAAGCTGTTCTGCTGCCTGAACTCGATCATGGTACTGTCCGTAATGGTAAAAAACAAAGGCTTGGGCTGGAGAGGTCATCTGGTCTAGCCTAAAATATTCTTATTGAGCAGGAGGTCATGATCTATGTGTCCAAGGGCAGGGGGAAAAGAGGCGCGATACTCAAGATGATCGCTTCAATCTTGCAGATATAGGAAGCCAGATGTGAAATTCTGTATGAAAATTCACTGAGCCAAAACCATTAATCATGGTAGCCAGGTGTCTTTGGTTTTGAATATAAATGATCCCTATTTGACCTTTAAGTGAGCTGCCCTTAGCTCCTAAATCCGCCTTTGTTTACCAATTCAAGCTACTCCATTTTGTGCGCAGCCAGCACTGTTCGTTGTGGTCATTGTTCATTGTGGTAAGTCTGAGGACAGTGAGCACCAAATCTAATTTACGGTTTTGTATGTGACTATCTTCAGTCTCTGAAGGTATCTCTTCATACCTCTGCAGGTATTGATAGGATACAGTTACCTGCTAAAACAGCACCTAGTAGATACTATAGAGACATTATTTGTAGTCATCTCGCATCTTCATGCATCTGTCTCTCTGGATTGCATTGCAACAGCATGCTGGGCAGAGGATAGACAAGCAAGAACAAAATATGTAGAGCAAGAATGTAAATCCTGATGGAGGGAATTCTGTAATTCTCTAAAGGATTATTTTTATCAGTTTTTTCCTTTCAATGCATTATAAATGGGATGTGGGAAACAATATCTCATAGTTTCTTGTTAATTTTCAGTGGATTAAGTTTTAATTGGACGCATCTTGGTGTCTGGAAGAGAAAATCAGAGCATTCCCTATTTCATTTTATGTGACATTAAGCGTAACATCTGCCGACCCATTGATAACTCTGTTTTTTTTCCATCATGAGTATAGAAATTTCCTCCATCATGAGTATAGACATTTCTTTTTGGCAATAATGGGAAAAATTGCGTGTACATAGACTTGATATTAATTTGACTCCCACAAGCCTGTGTGAGACTGCACAGTTAAAGAAAGCTTTATCCAGTATCTGCAGCAATTCCCAAAACATGCAGAGTACCTTGTAGAATTGTAATCAACCCTGGCCTGTCCAGGCAGCAATAAAGAAGTGGCGGTATGCTGATTTATAACTGTGAAGAAGCTGGCTGTTATGCACCTACTGCTTTGAGAAAAAGTGGAAATAGCTTCTAAGGCAACTACACATTCTCCGTATTACTATACAAGTACCTGGGTGTTAAAAATCCACATGGTACACTCTTAGGTAGTATATGGTCCTGTGTTTATCTGGTTCCAGTACAAATATCAAGTCATATCCATTTCTGCAGGAGTTAAAATGGAGAGTGATATGCTCATTAACAAGCTGCTTTTTCCTTGCCTTGTGCTAAATGTGAGGGAAAAAAAATGCTTAAATGTAAGCAGCTCAAGCTCAGCCTGACCCCAACTTTCAATCTTCTGGAGGAAACAGTCTGTGCCTCGGGCAAAGAATCTCTCTTAATTCCATTATGATATTTTTTGTGGTACATAAAAGGAAAGGCTGCTTGGCTTTATTTGGAGGTGCAAGTGAAAGCTGGTATTTTGCTTCCATGGAGACCTGGAGTTGTAGTCTTACAAGACTGCAAACTGCTGCTCTGTTTTGCCAGTATGTTCCAAAAGAAAGGCTAGGAAGAGTGGGCTGAAAGAAGAAGTGGCACACAGTTAACTGTGTCACATTCCTGTTAAAGGCTTAGTAATTTTAGCAGAAATGCTTGGATGGGGTCTTTTGCAGTTTTAGCCTGAGGAAATATACCCTGACTGGTATTGCTTCATCACAGATCTGGTCACTCCATCTCCTGTCTTTACACATTGTCTGATCTCATCTGGGAAAAAATTGCCCAAACCCCTCGTTTTGTTTTCACGTGAAATAATGTTTTTTGATGCAGAAATTTTCATACCACAATGTTTGGCTTGTCATTCAAAATTCACTGGCAGTATTTTCAGCCTGCTTTGCCGAGATGTAAATGATAGCACAGTGCAGTACAACGTGCCAAGAAAACCCCTTCAAAAGTGATTTTGGTGGAAGCCTTTTCCAGAGGAGATCTCTGGGCATTGACCCACAGCCCCTTTGTAAAAGCAGACCTACACATTCAGATATTCAGATAATTCATTCACTAACCAGATATCCCAGAACTACCAGATGAATTGCAGGGTGCCTTTGCAGAATAAGAAGTAACAAAAGAGTGGGCATTGCAGCCAGCAGGGCAGGTTTAGCAAGGATGGCTGAGAGGAGACCTGGGGCAAGAGGTTTTTGCTGAGAAGGCTGAGGAGAAAGATAGGTTTCAGTGGGGAGTGCAGAAGGGAGAAACGTGAGAGGGCTATGCTGAAGAGCAGCGAAGGAAAAGGAGGAAAAAAACGTTTATGCCGGGAGGGAGGCGGGCGCTAAGGAGAGGAAGGGGGAAAGGCTTTTCTCGGGAAGCGCTGAGGAGAGGGAGGGGACGCGTTTAGGCGGGAAACGCGGGGCGGCAGAAGGGCTTCACCTGCACGCGCCGGGGCGAGCCGTGAGGCGGGACGATGTGAGGAGAGGGGAACGGCGTGCCGTAACGGCTGAGGCGAGGGAGGGGGAAAGGCTTTGTCGGGAAAGTCGAGGGAATAGTGAGGAAAGGTGTTTTTTTTTTTTTTAATGGGAAATACAAGAGAAGAGGGGGAGGGCGAGGCTCTTGTGCAAGGTGCTGAGAGGAGAGCGACGGGTTGTGTGAGCAGGTGCTGAAGGTGCTGAAAGACGGGAAAAGGCTCCGCTGGAAGTGCTGAGGAGAGGGAGAGAGAAACAGTTTGTCAGGAAGCACTGGATGTATGAGGGAGGAGACGTTTTGTAGGGAAATGTCGAGACGGTAGCGGGGAAAGACTTTCTGTGGAAAGCGCTGGAGAAAAAGGCTATCGTGCAAAGCACAAAGGCAGGGAGGAAAGAATTAGCTGGGAAGCACTGAAGGGCAAGAGGTGAAAGATTTTGTGGGAAGTGCTTCAGGGACAGAAATTAAAACCTTTTCTCAGGAAGTGCTGAGGTGATAGTGGGGAAAGAAAGTGCTTTCTCAGAAAGCACAGAGGGGGGAAAAAGTATTAATGGGAGGGCAGAAAATATTTTTAGGAAGCACTGAGGAGAGAGAAAGAACCCCTTCCTAGGCAGGGAGAGTCCTGCCTCGCTAGGTGAAGTTCAGCTGGGCTGGGGAATAGAGTTGTTTCTTCAATGTCCTGATCTTGTCTCTTGTGTTTCTCTGGCTCCCACTTCCCCACTCCTGCCATGCCAAAGTGAGGAAAATGAGGAAGGCTCTGGAGAAACTGCAAGCAAAGAGCAAGAAGGATCTGCAGGCTGGTTTGAGGCCAATGATGCAAGTCCCAGAGGAAGGAGGAGGAGGCCCCTGGACAGTGGCGCTTCTCTGAAGGTAGGGCCTGGGATGCAGATCTGCATTCCCTGGCGCTCCTGGGCCCCTTCGCTGCCCGGAGCAGTGAGGCGGTAGGCTGGATGTAGTTTTTTACCTCTCTCCCTTGGGGAGAACAGGAGGCATTATTGTTTGATATTGGCTGGAGCTGGTGCTGCAACGAGGTCTTTTTTCTCTTCTGGGAATACATTTGGGGTTTTGTTCTTGTGTTTAATGTCTCTTTTTGTATATTTATTTCCTAACTCCTTCTATAGATTTTATTTATGTTTTTCAGACATCAAAAATGATAGAATACTTTTTCACCAATAATAAAATGTTTTTTCCTGGTCTCTGCACCAGGTTTGTTTTTTTTTTTAAGATATTATTCTTCTGTTTGCCTCCTTCATGTTCCATTTCTGGTGTGATTTTATCTGTCATTTGTCTTATTTTCCATTTATTCTATAATGTAGCTGCCATATCTGTGTGAAAACATGCTTGTAGATGGCCTGTCTTTTGTAGCTCTAGTTATGTATGAGAAAAATACCTGAGATATATTCAGCTGGTTATTTTGTCTTACGGCCTGTTATCTTCTCCTTCCTTTAATCACTGTACGCCTGCTGTCTCTGGATTTTCAGGTTATGAATTTTGTCATTTTTTCATTTCCCACATAAGTGTGGATGTACTTTGCTCACATATCCTTTGTTGGACCTTGTTTCTCTAGGGGTACTTTTTAAGAGCAAGCAAAGGCATGTGAGTACTGGGACCAATGTGTAATTATCTTGGGTCTTCGTGTCCCAGATTTCTGCTCTATTGCAATAAAATTTTTCCTAGGATAAACGCAGCAGGAGATGGTTATTTTAGTTCTTGCTTTTGGAATATATATGTCCTAAATTCTTCTGCCCTCGGTAATCTCACATTTGCAAGCTTTGTGTTTTGAGTTGTTAATTCCAGCATACTATTAGAGGTATATCTGGAGCTTTCGTCTTTGGAGCAAGGTTTCTGGAAGTATTTTTATAAAATATTTGTGGGCATCTTAAGGAAAAGCTCATTTGTAAATGTCCTATCAGATATTCTTTTCTTATAAAGATTTTTTTATTTTTGTAGAAAAAGCAGGGATTTTTCCAATTTAATTTTTGCTCTTTAATCTTAATCACTTAGATAGTATTGTTTAGGAATTTTGTTTTTATTTGCAGGCAGTATTGATCCATATGATCCTCTCCATCTCATACAAATTCTCTGTTACTCTCTTTAGGGGCCTAAGTCCTACATAGTCACTTCAGCTCTCACTCTTCTATTGCCTTCCTGAAATGGAGCTGGGGTCACATTCAGTTAAGCTTCCCAAGCACTTGCAGAGTTTCATCTCTCTGACGACCACTTTCTAAGGATGTATTTTACTTAATAAAGCTTACAAGGGTAGGAGTCTCAGTTCTTAGACTAAATAAATGGTAAACTAATAAATACTGAAAAGGATTAGAATGAACATTAGTTACCTGCACTATCTTCTTTAATAGTCCTTGTATATAATGTGCCCGTTATGTTACAAATTGAATTCAGCAAGAATGTAAGATGCTTGTTCCCTTGGCAGGAAGCACTTAGCATCTTGATGGATCCATTTAACTTGCACCCATTTTAATATCGAATTGATTTTGTCAGAGTTGCTCTCAGATCACAGTTCGTAGTAGGCAGTTGATAGGAAATTCATTCTAGCTGTCTGAGACCAGCTAAATAGAGCTAGAGAGCTGTGAGAAAAAGTCATTTCCAAGCACTTCTCCTGGCTGTGATGCAGCTCAGGCCCTATGCAACCAAGTCTGGCACAAAGCAGCATCAATGGGACATTCTTAGTAATGAGCATTCTTTTGCTTTCAACATTCTAGAATTGTCAGGAGCTGGGGAGCAGGTGTCTGCTTAATACAAGCTCTCTTGTTACCACTATTCACTTCCCATTATGTTACTCATAGTGGCACCAAACAGCTGCTCAGCTCCGCTCTCAGCCCTGGAACTGCTCGGGTGGGACCTGTGATGGGATGGGCCAGACTTGTGCTCAGAGCGTGTGGCCATTGTCATGGTGCCGAGTTTTAACACAGACAACTTTTGTACTTGGAGTCTATGCGCATTCAAATGGGAGTTGGTTTCCTTTGTGTTCTGCGCTGACAGCAAAAATGTCCTTGTATGCTCAGAGAGAGAAGCTTCCCCCTCACCAATCTGCTGACGTCCTCTCACTGCTTTAGAAGGACCTTTTCTGGAACGAAGGAGGAAACCTCTACATCCTGCTGAAGACTTGGTTTCTCATCTCTCCTCGCTGTCTCATTTCTCAAGCACTGAAGAGTACTGGAGTCAGCTGAAATAGTGCGAGTAAACCAAGGTGGAAAAGCACAGTGATGTGGAAAGGGGCAAAGATGACGAAAGCCTCAGAGAAAAATGGAATTGGTCAGGGCTGAGCAAGGAGTGCCATGATCATTTGGAGCTGTATGCGAGCAAAACAATTCTGAAACCAGCGCATTTTGCCAGTCAGTGGGTACATAAATAACTCCTAGTTTTAGCCATTCTTATTTGAACAGTTTTCAGTAAAAGCATGAGAGTTTACTCCTAAAATGCAGAATTCCATGATTAAGCATAACAAAGCATATGTCTGCCTCATCTTCACTACAGAGCCCTCAGCGCAGAGTGTTCTGGGCACAGACATGGAGACGGGATTGATCCGGGGTGTCAGACCCAATTTACTTATTCTTGGGGTGATTCAGCTCTCCATCCAAGCGCTGCTTCTCCAGAGCTTTTGTCCACGGCCCGGCTCGGTGCACCCACTGCAACATTTGCCTGACACCTAGTGCCGAGAAAGAAAACTAGCCAGGAGATGGCTTTTCAGGAAAAAAGCGATTGCTTGAGTCGCATTCTTCTGAAAACAAACTGATGGAGTCTGTGGCTTACATTGCCAGGCAAACGGGAATTATGTGGGTGTGAAGTGTGGAAACAGGGCATATTTGGGAAGAAGATGGGAAGAAGATGGGAAGACCCAAGACCTTACGTTGTAAATTTGGAGTGATTTCTTTCTGGATGTTGGAAAATTGCCTGTATATTGAATGAGACAGGGTTATCTAGCAGCTAGGTTGGGGGACTTGGAGCTGGAGGTGATTAGAACGTATGTCCTGTTGTGGTCACAGCAAATGATTACATTTCTGTCTCTCTATTTGCCATGTGTAGATGAAACCTAATAGCACATGCGTGCACGTGTGTGTGCCCGAGACTCTCCAGAGCTATAGAAGTACTAGAGACGCTGCTGTTGTCTCTGCCGAGATCTTTTAGCTGTTGTATTCAACTCTGAAAGAGCCGCTTGCTTATACAGTAGCAGTACGCGGCCATGGTTGGTCGTGAAAGCGCTAACCCAGATGGGTATGTCATCGGCCATTTTCTACATCCCTGTGTTTAATTTACATGAGGGGTGTGAATGTTTATCCAGTAAAATATTGTATACGTGTCGTTGTTTACAGTAAAGGAGAGTCATGCAAATCCACAGCATTTAATGGTGATTAATAGCGAAGCTGGACCTTCTCTCACAGCTACTCCCTGTTTTGCACTAGCCCTCAGGTACTTCCATTCAGGTGCCTTTCTCTGCCTCACGGTTGCCCCTAACGTTGCAACTGCACCAGTGGAAAACATCTGGTCGCTGAATAGTCCATCAGGACTAGGTTTTATCATTTAGGAGTAAGAAGCTGCATGCTGACAGCGGGCTGTCCTGTGGGAAATCAGAAGTTGGGTCAGAAACAAACTGTTTGCACAGCGCTGTTTCCAGCCACTGGCTCCGCTTAGAAACTGGGAAACGCAGTTGGAGGGGAGGAAATAAATCGTGCCGTGCTTGGCTGTGAGTCGCCAGGGGAACATCCGTGACTCTTCTGCCGGCTTTTCTCTCTCAGTGAGCGGCTGACAAGTTGGTGGTATTTTTAGTTTAAAAGCCCAAGCAATCACCAAGATTCACGAATTCACGCTAAACGACCTGTTTCCTTTTGCAAACACTTGAGCCCTTGAGGATTGCGCCCGCCGGTTCGCCGGTGCTGCCCGGGAAGCCCCGGGCTCCGGAGGAAGCCGAGCACAACCCGGGGCCTGTCGATCGCTGCTGGGCTGTGTATCAGAAGCCCGACACACAGAGGAGCGGTCAGGGACTGGGCGGCGCAGGCCGCCGGCAGCCCCGCGAAGCCGGTTCCCCGGCGCGGCAGAGAGGATCGGGGTCGCCCCGCTCCGGGGATCGGCCTCTGCCCAGGCGAGAGCCGCCCGGGGCGAGGGCGGCGCGGGGGAGCCGCGGGGTCGGGCCCTTGGCGCGGCCCCCGCCCCGGCTCTATGGCTGGCGGCGCGCTGCCTCCGCCGCCGCCGCTCCGCCTCTCTCTCGATGGTAGGCGGCGGCCCCCGCCCCCTGACGCCCGCTCCGCGGTTGGCCGCGGCGGGGCGGCGCGGCCCTGGTGACACGTCCCGGCACCGCCCGCCGCCGGGCTCCCGCCGCCATTTTGTGCGAGCCGCGGCCGGGGCCGAGAGGGTTTCGGAGTGGCGGGGAGGGAGCTGGGCTCTTCCCTGCGCTGCCATGCCTTCCTCGCCGCTCCGCGTGGCCGTGGTGTGCTCCAGCAACCAGAACCGCAGCATGGAGGCGCACAACATCCTCAGGTAACCAGAGCCTGCCCGACCCCCTTCCTTCCTCCGGCCGGCGGCGCGGCCTGGCCCGCCGCCGCCGGGCCCCGCGAGTGCGTCCTAGGCCCTGGAGGCCGCCTTCCGTCGTGGGCCGCCCCTCCGGACCGCATCAGAGCCCCTTCCTCGGCCGCTGTAGCGCGGCGTCTGGCTGCCTTGCCTGCCCTGGAGCTGGGCTCGAGTGGGCTGTCAGGGCAGCGGGGCGCCGCGCCGGCTGCGGTCCGAGGCCCTGCTCGGGGCCCGCGCCTGAGCCTGCTAGGCCCACGGGCTTGGGGGCTCCATCCTGTTTGCATCCTGTCTCCTCTGGACCCTGCTCCAGGCTGGGTTCGCCCGAGAGGCCGGTGCCGTGGGGTCTGCTCCACTGTCACTGGTGGGCCTCCGGATCCAGTGCTGCAAAACACGAGCTGACGAATTCAACAGGCGCAGAACAGCTCCCGTGTCTTGGCATCTGAAAACTTAAATGCTCCTTTTCTCTCTTTTTATTTTTTTTTCCCCCCTTTAATGCATCTGAAGACTGGAACTGCTCAATGCACTGAAAGGGAACCTTTTCCTGTTGCAGGAAAACTGGACGAAGTGTTTGGTTCAGAATGTTAAATGTCTTTGAGATTATGAGGGTTCTTCTATTTAGCACTGGAAGTATTTTCAGCTTGGCTGAATTCACAAGGGGAGATGGGAGACTGGGGATGGACTGACGGACAGGAGATACCTGATCTGCCTGAAATCATGTTCCTAAATCTTCCCTATGCACTGCAGGAACATGACAAAGGCTTTTTTTTTTTTGTTATGCAAAGTAACAGTCACATTAAAAGTTACATACTGCTAGCACAGTAAGCCAAACAACTACGTGTAAATTGTGTGCTACATTTAAATAAAAACAACAGCCTTGAAAGGAATAAATAACAAAAGCATCTGGTCTGGCGGCCATCTTACTGTGAACAGCGTATGATGCTGTTAATGCTTAAACTTGGCATCAGATGTTACCTGTGTCAATTCTATGAAAACCTATGTTACCAATAGCTGCTTGGGGGGGAAAGATGCTATTCATCTGTTGTTTTTCTGGTAATAATCCTGGAACTGAGTTTTAGTTGAAACCTGAGTACTAAGGACAAAGTTAAATTCACTTCTAATGTCTAGCCTTTTTCTTCCTCTGTTTTTGCAGAAGAAATAAATCACTTCCGGGGTGACTGATGTTCTTCTGGCAAATGTGGCAGGGAAATGTTTTTTTGAAAGTCTCTTCTCCCTTAAGGTTTTAATTGAAAATTAACAAAACGTATGTATTTGGGAAATGTTTATTTTCAGCATCATCCTATTTAATTATAGCAAGAATAGGATAAATGGCAAAATAGAACAGCATCAGCAATTCATCTTTAAAGAAATAACTAGCCCATGCAATGAGAGTGGTTATTTGCCAGTAAACTTGAGGAAAATGTTGCGTTGGCTCAAAGCCAGCCTGCTTTACCAGTTCAGGGTAACGTCGCTGTATGTTGCACTGCAGTTTGAAAGAACACGTGATTAAAAGAGGAAGAAGAGTTAGGAAGAAATTGAGGTATTATGAAATGTTAAGGGATTACAAGAATTTAAAGGATACAAATTCTACAGAACTGCAGGTGACTATTTGAAAACAAAGTCTGGAATCCAGCCTTCAATTTGAACTTCATAATGAACATTTATAAACAGTGCTTGGTAATGTTTAGTCTAAGATCTTGCAGAAGTATTTTAGATAGGCCTTTTTTTGAAAATATTTATGCTAGGAAATGTATAAAAAAATGTTGTTGAAGTGTTTGTCTTATATTTGATGAATCTTTTAGAGTTTTGTAATGCTGTAAGCCAGGTTTCAGGATTAACTTTTCTAGTCTATTCAGTGTTTTAATGAATTACAAATTTTTGTGAAGCCAAACTTTTTATGTAGAATTTTTATCAGCAACTTTGCTTATTCCATTCTTCAATTTATAGACAAAAATATCTATCAGTAAGGCAAGCTTATTTTCCTTTCCAAATGTTAGGCCTACCTAGTGCCTACTAAAACTTGAACTTAATTGTATGCTACTTCCTTTTAAAGCAGAAATGATCTTGCAGAAATGTCTGAATTTTAACTTCTGATGCATTTGTAAAACATAAAATTTAGCCCTCTGTGTATAATATCTGGGTGAAATGTTTGATTTACCTGGTGGACTTTCGTTGGAAGTACCTGCAGTCCATCACTTCTTGCTTTTGTGTTTCTTCTTAGTAGTTTATCCTTTTTAGTGCATGAAATTATGAAGTGGTTTTAACAGGCTTGATTTGACATCTTAATGTACTTAATTTTATAACATCCTGGTGTTCTCTCTTAGACTCAGAAACACAAAATTGTAATACATGCTTTCTTTGCACACTTCAGCAATTTGGAGGGTGGTGGGGTTTGTTTGGGTTTGTTTTTCTTTCTTTCTTTAAGCTTAATGTACCAGATAATAAGAGTTACCTTTTTTGGACACTTTAGAAACTTTCTGTCCTTTTGAATTGCAGTGATCCTTTCCAAAAGGGTTTGCAATGAGTCTCACTTGCCAACCTGAATTTCTCATTCATCTTTATTGTACTTGATATCTCTGTGCTGCCACTTGTGCCTCTGGAAAACAAGTTATGCATTAGATCTTTTTCATATCTGAATAATCAATCCAGCAGTTTCTGGTGTTATCTTGGTTCAGGACAGTTTCCACGTGCTTTGTAGTGTGCTTGCATATTTTCTAACTAACCAGGTTTTAAACATTTTGTTCTAGTCTTCCAAGAGAAGTCAGACTGAAGGTCTTTTGAAGTTTGTTAATAGAATAGTTACCATCACCATAGGGGTATGTTGAGACATTAAAGCAAAGGGAAAAGAGGAAAAGCAGTAAGAGCTATGCAGAAAGACATAATCCTTCCTTAAAAGCTGTCAAACTGGATGTCTGTCTGTAACCTGTCCCTAGGTCAAATCTTACTCATCCTACATTTCGTGCTTTTACAAATATAATTTGTGTATAGGTCTTTTCTTTTTCTTTTTTTTTTTTTTTTTTTTAATATAATATGCAGACTTAGGCCATGGTTCTCCTTCAGACACAGAAGAGGAAGGTGGAAGGGTAAAACTTCTCTTATTACCAAGCTTTATTATACAGCAACTTTGGCATTTCCATTTGTGTATATTTATTTGGTAGTACACTGATGGCCTTTAAAAGGAAGTTATCGTTTCAAACTCTCCCAGTGTATAGGAGGTGCACTGGTAACTTTGTATTTTCAGGCTCTTAGGGTATAGATATCCTATCCCAGTCTCCTGAGTCCAGGGACTCTTACTGCTGATAATGAAAACTTGTAGCATACCCATAAGTGCTTAAGCTATGTATCTGTTCCTTTGTTTTAGGAAACTAAGTGTGTTAAGAAATGAGTGTGAATATGAGATATCTTAGTGGCAGTAAACAGATTTAAATATTGAAATCTAGCAGCTGAAACTTAAATTTCATATTGATGTTACGAGCTGTAGTTCAACATTGACCATATACAAGAACTTAAGTCGCACCCTTGCAGTTTACATATGTTGCTAGTCACAACTTTTCTACTGGCATTATCTGTCAGCAGCTAAATGCAGTGAGGTATCAAAATTTGTATGGCTTAATTTAAGAAATCTTAAATTGTATTAATAAACCCTCAAGAAGAAGGAAGTGTTTTAACATTTTTCTATTAAAGCACTTTCATTTGACAGCTTATCAGTGATAATGCAAATTACAACAATTTGTTGTAGATGTTTTAAAGATTTTGTAATCAAAATAATAGTTAACCATGCTTGTGTTCCTGCTGTTAAACAGCAGGGTTTTTTTAGGGGGGTAAGGTGTGGTTGGGTTTGTTTGGTTTTTTTTAATATTGATTGAATGGCATGAGGTGTTTTCAAAGTGGTCTACAAGGAGGGCACTGTTGCTGGTTATTTTCCTGCTACATGTTGTGGAAGGGGATGTATTAAAATTAGTGATTTGTCCCCTGAAAATCTTTACCACTACCAGCTGCAGTGGTACTGCAGGATTTACTGCATTTGCTTTAATGTTTAGTAATACTTCTTACTGGCCATTGTAAGAAGAGAAGCTGTACTGTTATGACCTTACAGTAAGATGAAAAATACCTTAATGTAATAAGCATGTGTGAGATCCCAAAATAACAATGAAATAGAAGAAAGGTGTGGATAAAAGTTCATGTCTCAGTCTGCATGGATTAATATTATTTCTCCTCTCAGTGCTTGAAACTGAGTGGTAACAACTCTGTCATGTTAGTGCTTTGTTAGTGTAGTCCCATGTTGATCTTGGCTTTCAGCATCAGTTGTGTCCCAGATGAAAGAAAAGTAGTATTTGCAGTGAGCCCTGAGATTCTTCGGAGGGAAAAGCAACGACTGTTTTCAGGTTCTTCAGTGAAAAGTCTCTAAACTCATGGGCACATGAGTAGTGCATGTGATCTCATTGTAGTGAGCTTTGGACGTAAACTGAGGTGAGCACACTTCCTGAAGATGGGAGCTGTATACAGGCTTATATTTGTACTTAGTATATTGATAGTTTACGTACATTGGTCTTAACAGTATTAATAGAAACAGCTTCCTGAAATTACACAGCGTTTACAGGTCTGTTAATGTTTAAGTGTCACATTTTCAGAAATCAGTGCTAGGATAGTATATTAGTATGTCTTGCCCTTTACTGTTTATGGTAAAGTTGGAGCTCATTATTTTCCATCTTCTGGGTAGTTTTACTAGGTCAAGAACAAATACTAGATATAGTGTCTTGAAGAAAATGTTCATTGTTAAAAGGCTGTGCCACATTACAACACATACTTGATGGCTCACCAAATTAGGTCTGTCCTGCTGCTTAATAAAAGCAGACTGTTGAATAATGGTTCTGTGCAGGTATTCTTCCCTCTCCCTCACCCCCTAATTGTTGCAAGAAATGTGTTGAAACATTTTCAGGATACTTCATAATAGTACACCTGGTGCGTAAATAGTGTAAAAGCTGTACCCTGGCAATTGCTAGTGTCAAAGCATGAAATTCCATGTGAGAAATGCATATTCTGGCTAGTCAAGGAAGTAATTTTCAATGGGTCACATGCACTAGAGGCACAAATTTTTGATGTGTGGAACTTCAAATGAAGATTTCTGTTTTGCTTTATATGAGATCATGCAAATTTCAAGGACATTTCCAACAGTTGGAGATGGGCTTCTTAATGTGTGTGACCCAAGTAGACCTATTTCAAAGAATAATATTAAACGAAAAATTAAAAGTTAGGAGGAAAGCGTAGAAGCAAATACTTTTCCATCGTAACATCACTGCTTTGCAGTAATGTGGGAGAGAAGAAAAGAAGGCAGGAAGTGCAAGGTGCCAAGGTCCACTATTTCTCAGTTAGTTGGTATTAAAATTCTTAGCAAAAATAGCTTCAAGTGGTAGATACAGAAAAGAAAGAAGAAGGATGAGACACCTGGAAAAAGATGAATTTGAAACATTAATATTTTAGCACTGCAATTTCTTCTATACATGTTATGGCTCTCTTCCTGTCCAGTAGAAGCAGTGGAATAAAAACTTGGTTCTGGAAGTATTGCGGGGAAAATAAACTAAATGTAACTGGTGCAGTTATGAGTCACTGTTAACGTGATGGAGGGCTGGGAGGGGGAAAGAATTGCACTTCTTTCCACTTGTATCCATTTTCAGTCATTAGTCCTGCAGAAAGAAGCAAAAAATCATCATGTATCCTGTCTGTTTACAGAAATAGGAACCTATAAATAGTTGCCAGAAAAAAAAGTGTAGTGAAGCAAGAAAAGGGAAAGAAGGGGCTGTATTCCAATAGGACGGATTAAAGGAACTAACACTATTGATAGTTGCATAGCAGTGTTTGAGCTTGGGCAAAGCTTGGTCACAGTTAGTCTCTGCATAGAAGCTTTTTGGGTCACTTCGAAGACACCATTTGAAGGCAAACATGCAACTTGCGTTGGTGTCGTCTACTGAATTTCCTTACTATCTTGTATGTGAAGACCAAGGAGTCAAGGTGTGACTCTTGCACTGGTTCCTGGTCTCCTGTTTGCTCTTCTCAGAAGGCGGCTCTACATTTTATTGATTTATTTATTTATTATTTTCAGGGGGGAGCGTTGGGTTTGTTTGCTTGCTTTCTGTTTTTGTTTTAATATTGTTCACTATTCAGTCTCGGCTAAATCATTGAAGCTAAAAGTGTACATCCTTAAAAAAATGAGATTAAGCTGTGGTCTTGACCTGTTTCAGAAGTTAGAGTGTCATTATAAAGCCAAATGTTTCAGCATTCTGGACAATAGCGACAGTATTTTACCATGTAACTTTGTCCATTAAACCACCAGAAAGCAATCTCTTTTTGGTCCTGTTGTTCAACAAGTATATTGTACTGTTTCTTAATATTGCTGAAGGATTTGTTGAGGTTCAAGTAGGTGTATTTAGGTTAATCAGAAAGAACATTTAGGCATTACCCCTAAAGGCAAGCAGGTTCCTGCCTCTTTTTTTTTAATTATAATTATTAAACAAGTAGTTGTTCATAAGAATGGAATGAAGCTATTCCCGGCTTACCCAAGAGTTTTAGGTACCAGCCAGCAGAGTATCTGCCCCACTTTTGTAAAGGTAATTACGCAGTATGTTTTTCAGTCCACTTGAGAAAAGTGCCACGCACACAAATGTTTGTACTAGGCTAGTTAAATTACACTAGAGGTAGTTCTGGCAACATAGTGAGGGGAGTAATATAGTTAGCCCAGCAACTTTAGCAGAATACAGAAGTATTGATCAGTTGGTATTGTTACTTACTTTCTTACATCAAGACAAAAACATCTCTGCCTATACTGTGTTGTCCAGGAGTGAATACGGAATACGTGCTTGTTGCAAATCCAAGATGCCTGAAAGCACAAAAGAAGTATCCAAAATGCTACGTACCATAATTTTAAGAAAATTTCATGTGGAATATAGGCACTCCTTTAGAAACTGCATGTGAGTTTTGATTGTAACTGCAAGAAAATTTGCACGTTGGGTACACTTGGCAATTCAGTTGATAAGAGTTGCCCAACTGTTTGGTTGTGATTTGGCTGACTGCTAAGAGGTGTTTTTAAAATTCAGTATGTGTTCTTCAGCACTTCGGTGTTTAAAGTCCATCCAATCTAATTGCCTTTTCTCTCCCCCTTCCCCTCTGTCTTTCAGCAAACGAGGATTCAGTGTCCGATCCTTTGGAACAGGGACTCATGTGAAACTGCCAGGACCAGCACCGGACAAGCCAAATGTTTATGATTTCAAAACAACATATGATCAGATGTACAATGATCTGCTTAGGAAAGACAAAGAACTGTATCCCTGTGGCATGGCCTCTTTAAAAAATCCAATATGGTTCATCTTTGAAAGGTGTAATTCATTATTTGGCATTATGCATTAGGAATATATAGTTGCTTGACTGGCGAACTTAAAATGTTTTAAGTTTATAGGAGGTTTTTTTTACAATGGGCCTCTAATGCTCCCTTGAAAATTGCTATTGAGTTACAATGCACGCATTCAAAATGCTCTTTTGTAGTGTGTTAACATGTTTAGCTCTTGAATGAAAGCACATTCATACTATCACAGATTGTCCGTTACCTCCACTGCACTGTGGATCGTATTTTCTCAGTGCAAAGACTGTCCTGATAACGGATATGTGAAGAGCGGCCACCTCGACATTAATGTTGTATTTAGCTCAGACAAACTGACAGGTAAGGTTTACAGTATACTTTCTCTGGGAGAGAGGATACCTTTCATCAAAGAGCTCACGCTTCTCACTGAGAATTTCCTGATACGTGATTTGATCTATGCACCGAAAAGAAAATCCTATAGTATATTATAAAGAATGGACATAGGAGAGCCCAATAACATATTTAAACCTGGAGAGCAGAGGTGATCAAGGTTATGCACACTACTTAAAACCATGACTAATGTCAAACTGCATGATTTTAGAACATCTATATTTAAAGTTGATTTTTCATTTGTTTTTAAGAAAACCCACAAACCTACAGAATTGGGGCACCCATTCTAGATATTATTTTCTCAACAAGCGATCTGATTTTTTTAAATTTTTTTTTCTTTAATGTTAAATATGAAAGAGAAAACTTACCCTAAATAAGGGATTCAGTAAAATTATTTGTATTTTCTGACCAGAAATAGTAAATTTGAGCTCCCTGAGACCCCAAGAGTGGCGCCTTCTTTTGCATTGGTCATTGAAAGACTTCTGTTAGGAAGGACTGGATTGTTTGATTAAACCTATACAGCGCAGTGAGAACTGATTAAACGTTGGAATACCTTTCTGCATGGTGTTCCACACAAATGGTATCCCTTGCAGGGATATTGGTTTCCTAATATGTAGCTAGAGGTCCTTTTTTTCAGGGGGGGAAAAAAACCAAACAAACACAACACCCCCACCCCCCACCCCCCCACCCCCCCAAAACTCAAAATGTAGGGTATAGTCTTAATGAATCATGTGTGGTGTGCTGGAGGGTTTTTTTTTTTATCCCTCTGCCTATAGAGAAAAGGAAAATCTTGCGAACCCATCTTAACGAGGTATGCCATAAACAAAGAACTGCTTCGAAAGAAAATCATTTGAATTGAGAAATAATTTTAACAAGCACTAACGACTTGTGATTTCCTTGTTGCATTCTTCATTGCTGCTGTACTGAATATGGCGCTTCTTTAAGATAAAACCAATGGAAAGCCTACCTAGTTCCCCCATCCAGCATACTTTGGAGTCACCATTTTGGTTCTGCTCCATGCTGGAGATGGTGGCTGTGTTCCCCAAATGTATTTGCAGTGTTACAGTTAAACCTTTTCTCAAGATTAAAAGAAAGCAAGTTGAAACAATAGCCGTTGCAAGGGAAACAGGGCAAGAACAATTGCCTCTACATCTTTGCATTTTTGATTCTCAGATAATATAAGTTAAGGTTTCAGAGTGAAGACTGTCAGTGCAGAAAGCCACTCCGTTTCCAGAAAAGGGTTTTGAGGGTAAGGACTTTTACGGTAACCAAATCCAGACCTGCTCTTGTCAGAGAGTTGTGGAGTAGTTTTTTGTGAACCAGGGTCACGTGGGCTCTCAGGTTTTTGGGTGAGCATTACTTCATAGAGGTGATGGGCATGCAGACATTACTGCTGAAGGGTGGGAAGGCCTGCTCTCCTGATGGGCTTTGAGTGTAATTGGTATGGGAAAACAAGGTGTGGTTCTTCATACAATTTAGCTGCTTGTTCTCTTCCCCAGACTTGTTTTCAGCAGCTAAGCGGAGATGACTGTCATCTGTAGCCTTTCCATGTGGTTTGAAATAGTGTATCTTGGTGACAACTGTCTGCTTGTTCCCGTGTTCCAGTGATGGACACATGAAGTTTGAGTGCTCAGCATCCAGTACTGCCTCACTTAGGAGGGATGTCCTCCTCCAGTTCTGTATGCCAACAGAGGTCCAAAGCATTATGGACACTAGATACTCAGTGAAATTGTGGCTGTAAGGGACTTGGAACGTTCTCTGTTGGCCAGCCAAGTAACTGACCCCTGTTTCAGAAAGCAGTAGTCTCAAACAGAAATGAGCTTCTGCAGTGTTGGACATCAGTCAGAGCAAGGTTAAAAATGTGTTAGAGCAAAAAGATCCATTGAAACTCTCTTACTCACTTGTGGAAAGGAGGGAGAACTATCCAAAACCCACTCTGCAGAGACTAAAAGCACCTTCATTGCGGTTAATTAGTGAAATACAGAGTGCAAGCTTGCATACCTTGAAGGCATATGTGGAATTTCAGAAGCACGGGAATAAGGGATTAATGGAGCCAGGCATACAGATTCAGTTGAGTAGGTGGTTACAGTATATCTAAAATGGAAGTACTTCAAAGCGTTTTAAGATGTGGTAGTTAAACTTCATCGTTAAAATAAGTATCCACATCTACCATTGCATTTTTAGAATGTTGCATTTAAATTCCCTGAGCTCTATTAGAGGGCTGCGACAAAACCATTTAAGGCTGTTCTGAATGTGGCTTTTGGTTGCTTTTAAAATACTACTCTATTGTAATTTCTAGAACAGCAGAGGGTTCTACTACTAATCTGTACGAGACATGACCAATGCCTGTGGTACCTCTGTGAGGCTATGCATGTGTAGTATAGATACACTACCTTGCTGTATTTGCATGTGCAACCGGACCTCTCAAAGATAGGCCACTGATTTCTTGCCCCTTATAGGTGTGTGAAGGAGTTTAAGGACTTCGTTCTAATTATACGATGGTGACTTTAAAGATGAAACAAAACCAGAGGAAAACTGGTGAGCCTTGTCTTCAAGTGAACGCAAAAACTAGTCAAGGATGAAAGTTTCTGAACGCCCATTTAAATCTGCAACAGCATAGGAACTGTCCAAATGGAAATTTGACCAAAATTCTGCAGCAGTAGCTCCTGGGCTCTTTATCAATACTAACTCACTCCACGGTTGATTGTTTCTTTCCCTTTCTCAACACTAATGTATCTGTCACCCTCAGATGGAAGATACCTAATGATTTCCATAGATAGGGTTTTTATTAGGATTTCTAGGCTGCCTACCTCCACTCCGCAAGCTTGGCCTACTGCTCTGTTTCCTACTTTTTTTTACCTCCTCTTTTAATTTGACCTGCTCCCTAACTGTAGATAGGGTTCCAGTTTTAGCTCCATAGTTATATGATGATATAAAATTGGGGGGGCGGTGGAACATATCGTCAAGAAGTTACTAAAGGTGTGCTTCAGGTAGAAAGGAAAATGTTTTCGAAATGAAGAAGAAAACTGGCTTGGTGCATCTGACTCAGAGATAAGGATTCTTTTCTGTCAAAAAAAAAAAAGTAGTGATAATCTAGGCGATTGGGATGTGGTTTTTCCTCTGTGAACTCCATATTTAAGATGGATGGCCATATGGTACTTTTTGTGCTATTGCTGATGTGTGGGTTTTGAGTTTTTCTAATAGTACCCTTCACACTCAGAACAAGTGGAAACAGTTTCTTCTGCCATATACAGACCAGTAAATATTCATAGCACTATGGTCTCCCCATAGCTGACACTTAGCCCTGGTTTATCCCCCGGTTTTCCATCTGCCTGAGAAGATGTGCTTTATTAACTGGTAAGATGCATTGTGGTAGAACATCAGTAGAGGAAAATGTGGTGGCTTTGGAGCAAGCATAGGCTTGAGGGGCAGTTCCAGAATTGAAGGGGGGGGAAAAACAAAAATCTGAAGCAGGTTCTGACATGCACAAGATCTTCACAGGGTCTAGATGAGCAAACCTGAAATCTGTATTTCCCTACAGAAGATGAGGAAGGCCAACAGAAGTATATTGTTGAGCTAAATTGGCTTCACTGTAGAACTATGTAGGAAAAAGATTCTGTGCCTTTCCCAAAACTTTTCAGTCCCACTTGAGACACCATCTCCTGTGCCCATGACGAAGAATAAACACAAAGAAGATCGGGACTAGCTGAGAAGGGGCATCCAGAAGCAGTGAGGCTATATTGGGGAATAATTTTTCTGTCTTTTTAGGGTGGTGATGAAGAAGGAGGATCCTTTAGTGCTGAAGTCTTAGTCAGACATCACTGCAGTTAGGCTTTTTCTTGTAGAAAAACTGCGTTTCCTGTCTTGGAGTCAAGGTTAGCTTCATGGGACAGTACAATTTGAGTATTAATAGTCATCTCTTCCAGAAGGTTTCCTCTGCTCTCCCTTAACACTAGTACTGGAAGAAAGGGATCAGTTTCTTGTGCAGTGTCTCTCAACTGTAGTAGAAAGTTACTTGGCATCAGCCACAGGATTGATAAGCTGAGTGCTGAAATACTGCATATCTGTTGTAGTGAGAGTGTGTTGCTGGGTTCTGCTCGAGGCACGAAATAGAATTGCTTGTTGGACCAAGGTCAGACTGTCTTACAGGTCAATAGGAAGTCATTCTCTACTCAGTCTGAAGGGTGGAGTCAATAAGAGATTAATATTTTTACATTAGGGACTAAATCCGAAAAGGAATTGTCATAACACACCTCCTAATAAACTAAAACTTTGTAAGTATGCAGCTAGCCCAGGATTACATCTACCACCTTTTCCCAGTTAGGTGTACCATATATTATGAGTATAGTAGCATCTGTCTGTTACAGCCTTGGTCTTAGTCGTTTAGAATTCCTGGGTTCTTGAGAATTCTTGCTCTGAACTGATCAGTTTGCTCTAATGTATCTTCGTAACATTGGAGTAAACTGATGTGGAGTAGCCAGTTAATAAGTAGTGGCTTTATTCTATTTTCTTAGCCTGGTAAGTAAGGGAACAGATGTAAGGATTTCCGTTTCTGATGTAGTTCACCTAGAGCATAAACCAGACTTCCCCCCCCCCCCCCCCCCCCCCCCCCGCACTTCAGATCTCTTAAATTGTTTGGTAATGTAAGACCTTCCTTCCATTGGACTTAGACTTTCATTTTCTTGAGAGAGGTGTAGTATTGAATATCTTGGATCTTGCTGCTTAGTTGTGTTTTTCCCACTTCCAGAAAGTGGCGTATGATACTGATACCTAGATGATTCATGGCCTGAGCTGAAGACCGTGCAGGCATTGATGGGGAAAAGCTGTTGGAAGAGAAGTTGGCAGTGACAGGAATATCTTGCTCTAAACCACTTCCCCAGTTTCTTTTGAATACCATTTGTTTGTTGCAGAAACTTCTGCCACCTGTAACAAAGCTCTAGGATCCATAATACTCGGGCAGTAATTCCTGACATTTCTGGATCAATGAACTGCCCTAATACATGGAGCGTTTGTATCGGACCGCTTTACCGGAGGCTGTACAAGGCAACCTTGAGTTGCTTAATGGGGAAAGCCACCGCTGCACGGGTGCACAGGAGGACTAGTGAGATCTGCAGAGCATCTGCACCCTGCTTCTTGGGGCCATATAGCTCAGTCTTGAGGAGTAACTTAATTAAATCCCGCTTCAGGTAAGCTCTTCACACGTGTATTTATGTTACATTTTCATTTGGTTTTCTTCATGGATTTTGGACTGATAAACAGTTGTCAGCTTCTATTCTGAGCTGTCATTCCGGTGGTCAGTGAGATAGTTTCTGTTATCTCTCTAAGCCACTTTGGAATGTTTTATTTTAGGTGTGTTTGGTGTTTTGGGTTTTTTTTGTTGGTTTTCTCACTTTTTTGAAGCCTGACCTTGCAAAAGCTAAAAATAGTTGAAATTATGGCCTGCTGCATGTCAGTGGCAAAGCTGCTTTTGAATGCAGTGCAGCACAAGTGTGTCTGTCTTAACTTTCAAAGTACTTTAATAGTTCTAGAAATAGAGGGAAGGGATGAGGATGGAAAGTGGTGTTTAAACTGGATTTGAACAGTCTTCTAAGAGGCACGTTTCTACGAATCTGTACACTTCCAGCCATAAGCTGAATTCCAATCCCTTTTTCTCCACGAAGGATCATAAGGCCAAAACGCTTCACAAAATCTCAGGCCTTTCAAAGGCAGCAGTTTTCAGTACTTTTTAGTTTGGCTTCTGATCAGGCTGCCATTAATCTTGGCTTCATTCACATTAAAAAGGAAATATTTAAAATTATTTAAAAAATATAAAAAACATATATAATTTAAGTGTTATTTCCTCTGTATTTGAACTTCTGGGACATGGTAGAAACTACAGACTCCAGTCTAATATTAAATATTTTTCAGCGTATAAAACATCCTCTGCCAGCCTGTCTGTCTTCTAGGTAGTCTTTGGAAGGTTTATTTCCTTAACCAAGGTGAGTCCTGAACAGATGCTCTGAAGAATTCTGACTGAAGGATCCTGTCTGAGGCCGATAACTATTGTGAAATCCTTTTAGAATTCGAGTGATTTCATTGACTGTATTTCAGTCATAACGTATGAACTCTGTGAATGAACGCATACGTTTGAATCTTTTAAGTGTCTTTAAAAGGGCATTCTTGGAAGTAAAGGTGACGCTTGGATCTGAGACTTCGCATATTTGAATGGATGTTAAAGATAAGGCTACTTGAATGTCTAGCCGAAATGCGTCCCTGCCATCTGCTGGCCTCCTGAATGCACCATGCCCAAGCAGCATCGCTTAAATACGTTTTGCTGCATAAGCAGATCATAATGCGCTGGCTCCGTTGCTTGTAATACGACACAGGAAGCTTTAGTAAGTAGCATTAGCAGTAAATGCAGCAAGGCATTCGTATTGTTTGCTCTTTGCATAGCTAACTTCTTAGTGTGGGTTTTCTTTGTTTAGAGACTACCATCTTTCTTTTAAGGTCCCTTCCAACCCAAACCATTCTATGATTATCTTTGTAGGGGACTTTTATAGAAGGGTAAGTAAAAAATTTTGCTGCTTCCCCTCTTGGGCATTGGCTTACATCCCACTTGGTCCTTTTGTGATCCGTAGTTGATAAAATTTAAAAGCAGTCTGTAGCATAAAAATGAGCATAGCTATCTTTGGTCCTAGCTTGGCAATTTCATCCTGGGCTTGAATGAGGGGAGAGAAGTGGCAGTAGACTGCTGTTTCTTGCCTTGAAGAGGTTACTTCAGATTAACACAAAACTTCTGTGCCAATGTAAGGGATGCTTATACATATTTTTTTCTTATATTGATTCCGAAACAGTTTCTGTCTTCGGGGTAGTGACTGTAATTTCTTCAACTAGTGTTAGTTGCAAGACAGTAAAATGTCTCTGTCTGACTTCTGGGATGTTCATGCTATTTTTCTTGGATATGCAGAAAGACAGTGAAAACATCTAATGGATAGACTGAAGGCATATTTCCACACAAAGTTTGCGAATACACGTTACCTTTTCTTGTTCTTTGCTCTTACACTTGTAACTAAAGATACGGAATTTTTTGCCAGAGCATTTTAACTTGCGGTGTTTCCTACTTAAACTTTGCGTATGGAGTGTTAGTGTCATGTCAGCCACCTTTTAAAATGGTGAGCTTTTAGGTATAAGTCACATTTATTTCCATTTAGGCAAGGTTACCATTCTTTTGCTACCAGCATTGCTGCTTACTAAGGCTCCAGTTCAGCTGTGTCTGAATCTTGTGGAACCATAGCTTCTACCTTTACTAAAGCATCTAGAAACTTGCAGCAAAACCAACAGCTTAAGTCATAGAGGATAGTTTTGAAAAATACTGCTGTGAAGAAAGAAATTTGATTTAATCCACTGGGAAGAAATAAATTTTCATCATTTCAGCAATTAATTTTGATGCTTTTGACTCTAGAGTGATCAAGTTATGTTCATGTAAGACAAACTTTTTAACACTTCTGGGTGTGGAAGAGCAAGTGAAAGTTTGCCTCATCGTCGTTTTTGTTTAATGTCTCTCATCTTAAGATTTTCTCAATACTGCCAAAGGTACAAATCATAGAAATTGAGTGAACTGTGCCAATTTTTTCTGATAATCTACATCTGAGATGGATTATATGTCACCTGTTTCCATGAAGCATTTTGAAAACTCACTTCTGTGTGGCTTGCTCCATGGCATAAAACATCTTTCAGCTACTTCTAGAGGAGCGTTTTGAAAACTCCTAACAGATAGAAATGAAAGAGTGATTGGAAAGTTTGGATGCATTTAGAAACGTGATCAATAACCCACATCTTGATAGAAGGAAGATCAGAAAAATGTGAAAGGTAAGAGAAATCTGAGTAACATGGCCATTGTTACCATTTCCCACTGGTCATGCTCCTTGTGCTCTTAGAGTACACAAGAGTGTGCGCTGGCTTGAGCTTCGAGCTTTGGCGGGATTATTTGGATCAGTGTTTTGTGAGGGATAGCATATATCCTTCTGTGTATTTCAAATATAATTGTCCTGGCACTTGGGGATCCAGGTGCCAGATTTATTCAACTAGAGTAAATATAGCAAGGTTTCAGTAATGGCCCAACATATAAAGAAGTATTTAGCCGTGCAAATTAGTCTGGCATGGGAATGGCGGGAGGGGTGTGTGCCAGTTTCTTACTTTCCATCTCAGTAGAAACAAATTGGCTGACACAACTGTATAAAAATCCCACTCAATACACAGAATAGTTGCTGGCATGGAATTTCTGTTGGAAGATCTTGTTCATGTATGCTGCTAGTGTACATGCAAGAAATGTCCGAAGGGCTTCATATCCCAGATGGAGCTCAACCAACCCCGAGAAATTCATATACATGAGAGCTCTTTTCACAAAAATTCTGCAATAAACTTCTGAGAGAAAGTCAGCAAAAGCGGGAATCTAATATAAATAGAAATACGCCTTTAGATACTTACCTTTCCCAGATGTGATGCTGCGGCTTCATGGGATACTTATTTTTGACTGATTTGATACAAGATAGTGAAAGTAGCGTTAAAATTGGAAGTAGTATTAATTACTGAAGTCTGTTTTCAGGAGATGTGAAAGAAATTCAGATTGTCTTGCTGCCATATACCTCTAATTGGCATAGCGTAGATATCACTTCGGGGAAAAAACCCAAAGTAATTACTGTATTTTCAGAAGATAGTAAGTTGGGGTGGGGTGAGGGGAGAAGGTGTTCTAGCTTTGCTGCTGCGCAGTGACAGAATTGGCAGTCTTCAGTATCTTTAGAATTTAATGCAAGAATAGAGACATACCAACGTGAGAAGGGCTTTTTGTGAGAAGTATTTCCCCAAGGCACACAAGTTGTGTGTATGTAAGCTTTGCAAAACTGGTTGTTAATCAGGCAGTGGATTAACCACATTCCTCTCTTCTTCAGTATCCTGTTTGTAGTGTTGGCTAAGGAATGTTTGCGGCAGACCTCATCCAGCGTGTTTCTTGCTCTGCATGCTGCTGTTTAAAAGTGGTCCTGCTGTCTTTATGAATGTGTTCTCAGGTTTCCCAAACGTGTTAAATGAAATGGCTTAATTGATTCAAGCTTTGTAATGCTTGTGTTTTGCTTTATCTGAGTTACCCTATCCAGCTGTAACTCTATTTAGTTGAAAATTACCTTTGAGTTCTACAGTACAAAGCCGTGACAACAATGGAAACCAAATTGAAAATAGTTGTTGCAGACCCTGTTTCCCTGAGACATTAAATGGAATGATTAATACTTTTGTCACAGACCTCTCTCCTCACAGCTACCTCAAAGTACTTCCCCCTGCCCGATCCTATGACATTTGCTGCTCATCTTCTGAAATCTAGCACTTGTTTCTAAACCCGAGAAGAGCATCCAAAAGTAATGTGTGCTACTTACGAATCCTCTTACGATTCCCTCTTGCTTGCCTACTGGTCCTGATAATGATTTCTGTATTCCTTTGTTGCGTGCCCATGTCACGTACTGGGCTTATCAGTAGTTTGAGCTATCTTGCAAAGCGACCAAGACGCTGTAGATTCCAGCAATCAAAATCGAACTCCTCTTGAAGTACACACTTGAATGAAGTGCATTGTCAACTGATGGCATAGTCAAACATGCCACGTCTTTGAAGTCATCCTGTTGTGTTCTGTCTCTGGTATCCTTGTCCTTCTGGTATGCCTGTGATACGTGATATGAAGACAGGCTGAGAGAGTTGGGGTTGCTCAGCCCGGAGAAGAGAAGGCTCCAGGGAGACCTTCTAGCAGCCTTCCAGTGCCTAAAGGGGCTACAGGAAAGCTGGAGAGGGACTTTTGACAAGGGCATGTAGTGACAGGACAAGAGGTAATGGGTTCAAACCGAAAGAGGGGAGATGTAGATGAGATCTAAGGAAGAAATTCTTCACTCTGAGGGTGGTGAGGCACTGGCACAGGTTGCCCAGAGAAGTTGTGGCTGCCCCATCCCTGAAAGTGTTCCAGGCCAGGTTGGATGGGGCTTGGAGCAACCTGGTCTAGTGGAAGGTGTCCCTGCCAATGGCAGGGGGTTGGAACTAGCTGATCTTTAAGGTCCCTTCCAACCCAAGCCATTCTATGATCCCTTCTCCAGCTCTTTTGCGGTGGGCTTTGCCATTGCTGCCTTTCTTTTCCCGTTTGACAACTTGTATCTGTCCAGTTTCATCCTCAAATATAGTTTCAGCTGTTCAGCACTGACAAGTCAGTCTGGCACTTGAGCTCTAGGCTAAACTAAAGATCTTTCCTTCTTTTAGTGACACATGGGTATGTAGCCCTCAGCTTTAGGACTCAACCAGACTTGAGGACGTGAGCATGGCTGCATGTTGTTATATGTGGGCCAGCTACTGTGAGTGTGCTCAGTTGGATTTTATCTGTGAAGCTTGTAGCTTTGAAATGCAATGGAGTTGTCCTTAGCAATGAAAAACAAGTGACACTTCAGTACTTTGCAAGTCGTTAATGCAAGCACGAATGTTATCAGAAATGTTATTTAATCCAAATTAGTATTTTTGTGATATTTTGAGAGGTCTCATTCTCAGTGTTAAGACTGTAAGTTACGCGGTGCTACAGAACACTTGTGAACAAACTCTGGTTTGTACTAAAACCCCACAATTTCAATTCCAAATGAAAGGCAATTCGTGCTCTGGATGTGGAATGTAGGCAGTTCTTGCAGTCGTAATCACAGTTGCTTGGAAAGTAGAATTTGTAGTGCTGGTGCCCATTTTTAGTCTTTTATTCCCTGTAAAAAAAAAAAAGGAAATTATTCTGAAGGTAGAAGAAGCTTGGGCAGTCTCACCCACACACACACACTTCCTTTAAGGAAATGTCTAGTTCCTAGGCATTTTGCCCAGCAGGGTTTAACACAATGCATCTTCTGTTTATCATACAGATACTAATAAATAAATTAAGATGATATGGAAGAGACCTGCAAATGCCATTCATACTCGTGAGAGAAGTATTCTGCTCTACTGCTGTTTTTTCACAAAGAATTGCAGTATTTGAGTATGATGACAGCTGCGCCAAAATGAATAATCAGCATGTCAGATTTGTTTGAAGATGTGGAAGCTTTAGGTGCCAGCCATTATTTTAAAGATGTTTTTTCCTGGAAAGGGTATATACATTTTAGCAAATCTAGTTTACCTGATTATGTTTAATAAATTGGTCTCTAGAATATTTTAGATGACTGTATAATTAATTTATACACCCCAAAACTTTCAGCTCAAATCACTTGTGAGTTTCGTTTTCAGTTTCACCTGGGAGTTAAAATGAAACTTACTGAATACTTTGATCAGTAAGAGGTCATTTTTCTTTTATCATACAGGATTTTAACTTAAATAGGTCAATATATTGGTATATAAATTGTATAAGGCAACTGTCATCTGCAGACTAGTCATCTTGATGGGACCTGGTTGGATGCCCTTATGCCGAGAGGAGAGAAAGGGATACTTTAGATGATGTTTTTTTTGTGGAGGGTGGAAGAATTAAAACAGAGTAGCTAGGCTATAGATAGGCCAGATTCTTTTTCACTGACTATCAAGGAAGACTTCCTACCTTAATGGCCTTGGATGTAGATGTTTACATACAGCCTTCTAAACCTGCATGGTTGAATTCATCCAAATTTCTTCTTAAGGTACGAAAAATTACTTCTGAAAGTAAATTGTCTAGGTGCAATGATTGCCACCACTGAAATGTAGCTCTGTAGGCAATAGTGGTTAAAAATGAAAACCAAGAAGCCTTTGTCTTAAAATGCAGCATCATATGCTGAAACATGTTAGTGTAAAGAAGTAGGCATGAAATTTAGTTTTCTTTCTTGCATTTCTTAAATGGTGCTTGGTGTCCAGGTGATGTTTTACAAGTTCTGAAATACACATTCCTTTATAAACACGCAACTCGAACGACCATCACCTTAGGCTATCTCTTTCCATCCATTCCTGAATATCCAGCTCTGAGGCTGAACTACTGTTGAAATCTCCCTGCTGAGTTAATAGAGCATTCTGATTGCAGTTGGACGCTGAGCTCTGCAAAACAGTATTTTAGTGGGAAACAGAACTCGTCTGGCTATGTCCAACTCTGATTTTAGTCCATCCCGTTTTCCTGACTTTCTCGTTCAGAATTTTGTCGTCTTAGTGTATCTCAAACCTGAGATGGTAGATGGAGGCCCCATCATCCTAGTTACTGGAAAACAACCTCACCATTAACTAGATTTATTCCCAATGAAGTTAATAGCTATTCTTGATTCCTGCTGCTCTGGGAAAAGGAGGAGTGATCTTGTACTCTGACAGATTCGAATGTGTCTACTGTTGTGCAGCGTACCTCTTTCAACCTTTAACTGTCTGATCTTGGGATTTATCAAAGCCTCCTGGTTTTTTTGTTGCTAATCTGTTGCTTTTTGTCAACCTCAAGTACAGGTTCTCTAAACATAATCCATAGTAATTTCTGTGCAGACTAGTTGCTTTCTGTACCCTGTATCTTGCCATATGCTTTGTGCCCTAACAAGAGTATCTGTTTTTATTTAATTCAAATAAAACTTGGTTTTCTTACATAATGTTCTATAAGCTTGTTTGGTGATAAAAATGCTCAAGTTGCAGCCAGTACTTTATTGTAATCTTGTCTTCTGTTTCTGAGCTTGCTTTCTTCTTACTGTCCTCTTGCGCTTCTACTCGAGAAGTGTACTCAGCATAAAGCCTTGAGGTCTGGAAGTGATCGGAGGTCTAAGGCTGGGCTGGGTGTGACACATAGATAGCGCTTCGTGTTGGGGAGGAGGGGGGCAGAATTCTTGTTAATGGAAAGCCAAATCTGATGCATTTGGCTATTATTTTAGTGCAGATTATTTAGTACTCTTTCAGGTGCTGGCAGTCCACTTTAATATTAGATGTATTGGGGGAATTAGTCTCAATGTGTAGTTCTTTAGGGAATATGCCGTATTTATCCCGGAGCTATTTAAAAAAAAAAAAAAGTACTGTCTATTCCTGCAGAGAAACTCCATGTCACGTTCCTCCTAGATCCTGCTGTTTGGTGTGAAGAAGAGAATGCCTAGGCTCCCTTTAATTCTTCACAGACAGCTTTACAAGTTGTTCTTTAGTTTCCTAAAAAGTTGGCCTCTGAAATAGAGCTTGGAATAACTGCTGTTCTTGAGTAGGGCTAAACAGAGGAACGAGTGTATTGTTCACAGGCATAGATGGGGAGACAGCGCTAACATCCGAGTCATTAAAAAAGATTAATTACACCATGAGGGATTTTTATATAACTGTATGAGCATATTCAATACAGCTTTAACAGTTACAAGAATACAGACCAGACCCTGGACAACCTAATGAAGAGAGAATGTAAATATACAAGAGCATGTGCTTGGCTGGGGTTTTTTTCCAGTTAATTTTCACAGTACCTGAACGGAATAACATGTAGCATCCATAGGAGAAATTTTTATTGTTGTCGTCATTCTAAGTCTGCTTATCGCTTTTTAACATGTTTTACCCAGCTGACCTCTGACAGAGATAACCATCAATCACTGTTAAAGGGCTGACTGATGTTGAAAAAGCTACGTGCATTTTTATCCCTAGATTTTTTTTCTTAATGAATTTCCAACAATAGTTCTCACAAAATTTTAGCCAGAAATATCTTCCAGGTTTGCAAGGATCCAATTTCCTAACAATCTACATTTTATTGAGTTTCATAGTCTGGTGACTACCAAATCTTTGCCACTCTATTCAGCTGCACAAGAAACGCCATCAGCAAAACTCAAGTTGGACATTTGTGAAAGCAGTGCAATTGTTATGGTTATCTTTCAGCGTGGGAGTGATGTATATAGACATTGAAAAATAGTATTCTGGGATAGGGAAAAATTTTTACTTTTAAAATTTTAGCCTCATTGTAGGTTTTATGACATACAGGGCAGGTTTGGGGAGGTGAGAGCAAGGAATTGCTCTTATCATAATCAATGTGTGAAGATAATTCTGAGAATATATTGAACAAGAAAACACTTCTGCTTCTCAGGATTATCTGCACTATTCTACGGATGTTCTCCCATATGCCAGTTTCACTTTGACAAAAGCTCCTGTTCACAGTGTTGAGCAAGACTTACTCATATTTTGGGAAGTGAACCTATTAAATGGGTACTTCAGTGCAGCAGTGGAAGATGGGTAAAACCAGCGAATAGACTTTCAGTTCTGTAAAGCTTCTGAGTGTTACTAGCGTTTGGGGAGAATACTGCATACAGTATCTTTAATGGAAATTGCTTTCAATAGACACTTTTGGAGAGGCCTTGACAAACTCAAAAACCTTTTGGTACTTGGTAGAATCTGGTGGTTGTTGCTCTGTCAATGATGTAGATTTCTGAACAAAGCCAGACTGATCGCTGCGTGGTCTGTTAAGTACAGTCACTGCTGGCTGTGCTGTGCTGGGGAAGAGACCGTACTGTCTTGGCTGTGTGCTTCTTTCAGTTAGTGCTCGTAGCGAAAAGCATCCTCTGGGTCCTGTCGGTGAACAAATTGCTGATAAACTGGTTGGAGGGGTAAAGGACGGCTAAGCCGCACGTGTTGGGCAGAGACCCACCGAGTGGCTGGTAAAAGGCCCCTCTAGTGTCTCTGACGGGAATTTTAAATATGGGTAGCAGAAGCTATAAAAGCTTTAGGGGTTTAGTTTAAACACACAACTCTTTTTTTTTTTTTTTTTTAAATACGTATATATCTCCATCAACACATTATTATGGGATATCCTCACATAAATGGAGAGAATGCACAGTCAGTAACAGTAGAAATAGCTGGGTATAGCTATCTCCATAAGAATGAGCAGCAATGCTGTCTATTGGAAAAACTCACCTGGTATTGCAACATCTCCTTTTTATATCAAGCCTTTCCATTACTGAGTTGTCATGCATAAATTTCGTTATATTGTGGATCTGTTTAGCATAGCTATTCCAATAAAGGTGATATCTGAATTGGACTCACTGTAAAAATGTGATGGATTTACTATACCAATAGTTTGCAGTAGGTGAAGGCCTCTTAGATAAATGTACGCGTGTTTTGTTGACTTTCTGAGCATGGTGGTGGTAAGAAGGCTGCTATGGTCAGACAACAGCACTGAAAGGCAGGTGAAAATTTTGTGAGTGCCTTCTGAAGGAGTGACCGCTGAAAAGAGCAAGCAGAGATGCATAGGATAGGGAGCACGGAGTTGAAATCTCTTGTAAGGAAAGCAAGTCTGACTGAAGTGATTCAGTATCTGGCAGTATAGTGGAAACCATTAACAAGTTGTAATATCTTTGCATTTGCCTGAGCTCATGAAGAGAAAGAAGCTGGGTTATGATTATGCATTGAAAACAATCATGCAGATCACATCCCCCTGCTTGCTGAAAGGGTGGCATGCTGGTTTTTTCCAGGTGAAAAAGACTTCAGACAACCAAATATGAAAGTGTCATGAATCTTAACTGCTTATTTCAATCTCCTTTTATAGGCAGATGGACCCTTGGAAAAAAAATAGCTGTAAGTTGGCAGCAGAAAGCTCGACTGTGTGAAGCAGAAAGCTTGACTGTGTGGGTTTCTTGAATATGCGTAATTCTGTCTCCAAGCTCAGGCAGGAAAGCTAGGGGACAGATGCCAGCAACGTTTTATCCTAGAAAGGGGAAAAAAAGAACCCAAAAAAGTGTGTGGGATGTTGTGGATTTTTTTCCTTGAACGACATGATGTAGAAATGAGGACTGTAGAGCCCAGAAAGGGCATGCCTTCAAACCGAACAGAGCAACGCAGCCAGATGTTTACAAGTATTTTGAAAATGGCTATTGCAGGCATTTGCAGGCTTTGCAAATGACCAGAGGTCTGAAATGGCTACACTGAAGGGGATTTTTTTCCCAAGCATGACATGTCCAAGGAGAGCTCACAGGGGTGCTGTGAGGAAGCTGTGGGTGCTGGTGTACGAGAGCTGCTTGTGAGATAACTTTGGGCTGTAAAGGACAATTCTCTACTTGTATAGGGAAAAACCTTTTGGGAAAGAAGAGTGGTAAAAGGCTTAGGGGTGACCTGAAGAAAAGATACGCAGTAGAATTCAGTTGGCTGAGAGAGAATTGACGACATATTTGTGATAAACAACGTATCATTCAGTTTGCAATTCAAAATCGAAATTTTCTTTAGTCAAGTAGTTAAAGTGCGGTGATGCAGACACATAAGAGAACTGAACATATTTTCCATATAAAGTAGACTCTTTATAGGTAGAAAGATGGGTTTAATTTTTAATATAGCTTGAACACTTGAAAGACTTTAAAAGCTTTGGAGGCCATTTGCTTGAAAACTGTTCAAGAACACTTCTTGAAGCATATCAATGAGCAGGTGTAGGTCTGGCTACCTAAGGTAGTAGAACTTGAGGTACCAGAGGGCAGCTGCAGAAAGGTAGACAGAAAGTTGCTTGTCTTTTGTTACAAAAGATTAGGACTGTTCTCTGAAAATAATTAAGATACCTGCTAGGTATGCATATGACCTTTTCAACAAGGAAATAAGCCAAGATGACCTCTTACATATTTGCTACTAATGATGGAAATTTTTTTTGCTCAGAATCCTTCTGTTATCCCAAGAAATTAGACTGTTATCCTTACTGCTGTTTTAATTTAAAAATATATACTTGGATGGCTAAAAATACTGCTGCTTCAGAGCAAGGAATCAGTTTCCAGGCTTTCTTAATTCAAACCTTTCCTGGTATTCCTAATTTCCCCATAAAACCTTGCCTTCGGAGGGGCTTCGGTTTTAGTGAAGTGAGCAGATTTATGTCACAGTCAACCATGGTGTGCTCCTGATGAAACTGCATGTCCCAGAAGGCTGAGAAGACAGTGGGATTAGTGAATCCTGTCTGAAAGGGGATGCAGGATGTAAATTTGAGTCTCAAGGTTACAGTACCAGTGTAAATATAGCTACCGAGCTGCATAACAGATTCCTTTCACACAGTGACTGAAGTTCTGACAGGCATAAAGTCAGTGTTTTTCTTCATTCCCATTTATAGATATATTTTGGATATATCTATATGGATATTTTTAAAGGATGATGCTTCTGTGATTTCTTTAATTTTCTTTGGAAGTTTAGTTGCGTAAACCTGAGGCCCGGGCAGGGCTTCATGCAGATGTGCAGTTGACACTAGAAACACCATATAATTGACTTTCAAGATAGAGGCCACTGGAGTGAGGGGCAGTGACTCAAGTGAATGTAGGACATTCTGCTCACGCAAACAGCTAAGTCTGTGTGTTCTAAGCATTATGGATATAAAAATAGTTGCCCAAGAAAAGTTGTCCTTCTGAGGAACTTGGCTCTTCTGAGGGGCTTTTAAAGCCGTCTCTGCCATTGTACTAATGACAGTGACAGGCCTCTGAAAACCAGAAGCTGCATGAATTACCTGATGGGGATTGTGCTGCCACCTTAGGAATCTATTTAGTGGTCACTGGTCTTTACATTTGCAAAGAGAAAGAATCTTATTTTAAAGATATAGTAATAATTTAACTTATGCTGGTCATTTGCTCAAAAACATGACTTTCCGTAAAGTAAAGGTACTTAACTCAAGCGACTTCAGATACACACAGAATGGGATTTTACACATGTTGGACAGAAATAAGAGAATCAAGCCACGACCAGAAAGATTCCAGAACTGCAAAGATGTTTTTGATTTGATCCTAACGTGTGAAGAAAGAGTCTATGATCAAGTAGTAGAAGGTAAGGACCTTGAACTGATAAACCAATTTAACTTTGAGTGCTTTTTCCCCCTCCCCCCTGAAGTCCTTCACAAATCTGGAAACATCTGTGTCTCCTCTGACTACTGCTGCTGGAACACCAGCAGGGACAAGAGCTCGCAGTCCATTGACGTAGACTTTATGTCCCAGAGAAGCAATGGCTCAACACTTATTTCTAAAAGGTGCTGGTGTTGGCAGCTACACAGAATGCATATGTATAGCAGTTTTAAGGGCTGACATAAGGAAATAGCAAGCATTTGGAGAAACTCAAATACATGTTTGGTTTGAAAATGCTCATGGATCTAGAAAACTAGCAAGTGGTATGTGATGAGCATTTTGTCACCCTGGCTTGATGGAGAAACAAAGTCTAAGCTGTCTTCCTTACACAACTTCCCTTCCCTTCTCTGTGGAAGACTTCCTGTGACCCGCCAAGCAGTTTATCCACAATAAATACCTCCTGTACAGGTGGAGAAACTGTTCTTGAGTGTGGTTAATGCTCTGCAAACATGCTACAGCTTTGCCCTTAAATGAGTCAAAGTGAGATATGCCAGGAGAATCTCAGTTGGGGACTGGGTTCTGCATGAACACAACGCAGCAAGCTTGGTGGGGACTCACTGAAAGTCGTGGGGGTTCAGCAATGACTCAGGTAGCTCCTGGGCTGAGAACCTGCCTCTCGCTGGAAACGCTAGATACAGGCTTATGTGAAATTTAAGGTGTGTCCTTTACACTGAAAGACCAGCCAACTGAATTAGTATCATACATATAATTTAAAAGGCTGTTGCCTTGCCTTTTTGGTCCTCAGTGGTCATGTCACAAGCAATACAGAGCACAACACGTTGGGGCTTCTGCAGGCTGAGCAATTAGTGCTCTGAATGTTTAAGTGAAGTGTTTGAAATGTATTGATAAGTTACGAGAGCAGCTGTCCCGGTGCTTGAATGGATCACCAGCAAGTTCAGCATGTCTCACATAGAAAGCAACTTTCACTCTAGTGTTCTAGGTGAGTATCCTGAGGAAGGGAGGTGAAGAGCAACCACTTGCTAATTTTCCAGTGGTACATCTCTCTGACTTCATGGTAATGCCGTTCATAATTGACCCATGAAAGGAAGAAGACTTGAGTGCTACCAAATGGCTCTAGATGTGAAAGGTGAAATTATAAAATGGAGGCCTCAACAGGTTTGCCAAACTGGAGTTGCAGAATGGGGTTAGGAAAGAGCAACTTGTAGCTTAAAAACTGTGTGTAACAGGAAGGTTATGTTAAGAGAGGCATAACAATTATACATGGGTGGATTAGTAGGAAAAGGATGTTTTATTTTTTCCACCTTCACCCCTTCTTAATAAGCGGAACACATTAAAGCTAGAATTTTCCAATGTGACTATCAGTGCTTAACTTGTAGGAGTTCACCTTGCAGTTTAATTTTCAGAGTGTTGGATGGACAGTGCTTTTATAAAAAATGGGCAGTTAAAACTCTCCAGGTGAGGAAGCCCAAAATCATTCTTGACTTTTGAGAATCTTGATCTTGGTCTGTAAAGACTGTTGGAGTAAGGTGAGCAGTAACTTTTCTTGACCAAGGCAAATAAACTGTCATGACCCTTCCACAAAAATAAATTCTTTTGTTTCCAAAATACGTATCTCGTTTTTTAAATAAGAGGGACTATTTTTTAAGACAATATTAAAGAAACCATTTTCTAAAAACGAGTTTGGAGAAGGCAGAGGTGGACAATGTCTATGCATTTTTTAAAATCTTATGAATACTCTGTAAAATATGATACCATTCCACCCAAAGTTTTGCTGTTGTGTGTTTTGTTTTTAACTAGATTTAAATTCCCGAGAGCAGGAGACATGTCAGCCAGTACACGTGATCAATGTGGACATTCAGGATAACCACGAGGAGGCAACCCTGGGTGCTTTCCTTATCTGTGAGCTCTGCCAGTGTGTAAGTAGAGAGGGCTCCTTGCCTGTGGGTACCTCGGACCCAGCTGCCTGCACAGGGGTTGGGGTTTGCTTAGTTAAAGGTGCTGAATATTGCAAAAGTCGTTTAAGTAAAAATCCACGTCGAGAGACCTAAGCTTCCAAATTCCTGGGGTTATTTCTGGAGCTGTTGTGCAAACAGATGAATTGTAACTGAGTTTGTGGTTTCCAAAGCGGACACTGTGTGTGCATTCAGAACAAACACATTGATCGCTTACACGGAGAGCAGTATCGCAAAGCACTGTGCATAACCATTACACGTCGAGCCCATACTCAAAGCGCTGTTTATGGCACAAACGTCCCTTTCAAAGCAGTTGTCATATGTGGGATTTAAACATCAGAGTTGCATTCTGAATCACGATGTATTTGAAAAACATCCCATGTAGGTGTATTTCATCGTACCTCCCTGTTGTGTGTATGATGTGGAAGGAAAAACTGCTGCCTTCTGTCATCCGTATCCGGGGGCCCTGGCCCTTGAAGTAAGGCTGAAATAAGCTGCACTCGAAACATTCGATGTAACTGTCAAGAGAACAGGGAAAGGATTTGTGTCCTTTTACAGTGTGCAAGTTGATGAGGTCACCTATGCCAGTGTGGCAACAGGCTTTTTTTCACGCCAGCCTGTGTGATCTATTCTGGTCTTAAATCCTTTCCAGATTCAAAAAGTCTGAAAGGGTTCAAGGACTTGAAATTTTGGCCATCTGTTCAGCGTGCCTGTAGCTATTCTGAAGCTTCCATTTGTTCTCTAGTGAGGATGGATGTTGCCTACTCAACAAAGTACTAGTTAAGCGCCAGTTCAGTGGGCTGGAGAAGGAAGGATATGCAGATAAACATGATGCAGAATAAATGTACATTTGGGAATGCTGGGAATCTCAAAGCACCCAGTGCTGCGCTGTTTGGTACAGCCTGCTGGTTTGGATTTCACAGAAAGCCAAAAGCATTGAATTATTACAGTTTTCTAAACTACATCATATCCTTGGAGTCCGGTTGCTTAGTATTTTTTCTCTTCTAGATACAGCACACAGAAGACATGGAAAATGAAATAGATGAGCTGTTACAGGAATTTGAAGAGAAAAGTGGAAGGACTTTTCTTCATACTGTCTGCTTTTATTAAAGCACGTCTGTCTCTTAGGCCTTAATACAGATGAGGGAAGCATGTGTTTAAAGTTCTGATTATACTGTATTTTCCTGGAAAATGAATATTGATCTTTTTTGTTTAAAAACTCCTTTTCAGTGTCTTTTTGTTTTGTTTCAGGTGTTCTGTCACGGTAGGCAGAGATACTGGTTGGGGTTGTACATATGAGATGATTAAAAGTATACACAAAGGCCACCTATTTAAAAATGAAAATCAAGATTTTCTTTAAATCCTACTTTAATTATTACAAGTAGGCTTTTAATTATAAAGAGAATGTTTCTTGAATATAAGTTTATAATGTATTTTTCCAGCTTACAAATTTATTTTATTTCAGTTGTGCTTTTTTTTTATTTTAATGTGACAGAATGGCTGAACTACGTGAGGATATGAATGGAACAATGAAAAATGAGTATCTGTATATTATTAGATATAAAGTTGGAAGCATCCAATAAAAATGAAAAACCTGTAAGTTCGTCTGTTTTCAAAATGGAAGCTAAATAAGTGTGACTGAGGTAAAACACAAAGCACCTGAAGTAGCACAAGGATGCTCATTCATCCAAAGTGTCTTGGAGAGGGTAGTGACAGCAGTAAGATCTTGATAGCTCAGGTTTTTGATTCCTGTGTCCCTTGCTCAGAGGGGCTGTGTGTTTGGGCAGCTCATGATGATTTTTGCTGCTGTGTTGAACCTAAAGGGAGCTGCTTTCTCTGCCAGGAAATCTTTTGGGGTCTTAATTGCTTTTCAATTATTGTGTGCCAATTTTATGTCTTCTATAAGGAAGATGGGGAGAAATGGCAAACTCCCCTGTCAACAGAAATAGTTTAAAGCTTTTTTTTTTTACTGAAATATCTTTTGCGTAGAACCATTTTCCTCCCATACAGCAATAATAAACATGCTTGTCACAGCTCAAAATCCAGAAACTGAGTATGTGTATACAAACAGAGCAAAAGCTCAGACTTCTCTTCGTTCAAATTGATAAAAGTGAAAACGAACCAAACTACCGTTCACATTTTGAATGTCTGATAAAGTGCTGCTGCTTACAGGCAAGAGAAGATCTTAAAAGTTGTGTTAAGGGAACCTGTAAACGATTTGGAGCAAATGAGGTCTATGTGCTTGTTAATGCTTGGATATGTGAGGACAACTTTTAAAACATCATCTTAAAAGTGAAGTAGCATGAAATGGGGTTTTTGCTCCTGGCTTCTCTCTCTCTCTCTGACAGCAGACATGAATCACCTAATTTTCCTTCACTTTAATCATTGTGCACATGCAGGAAGTTAGTGTTAAGTACTTGCTCTCGAGTTAGGGCAACGTTACCCATCTGCGCAGACAACTTTGGCCGTGTATGTAGTAAGTCATATGGCAATGATACTTGACCTCTTTCCGTGAACGCACCCACACATGTTAAAAGGCATCTGCTCCACACCTGAAAACTGTAAGTCCATATCTGACAATGCTGCTTTGCATTTGCAAATCTCGAAGTCTGTTGAGTCAGGCCCCCAAAGAAATCTTACACCTCTCTCTGCTCCTGGAATCTGGGGGTTGGATGCAATTTCAGCTGCCTTGTGGGAAAACTTAGACCTCTGCCAGCTCAATCTGTGTCCTGGATGGTGTCCAAATGGGTCATTGCATCATACTCGGGTCCCAGGAATGTTTAATATCCCTGAATTACCTGTGCTGTTTTCCTTGTCCATTAAAAATACTTAAAAATTTTGTGGAGAATGAATGAATAGATCAGAACAACTAGGGGGTGGGGAGTTCAAGCAGCAGTTGTGGTAAGGTTTGCAGAGTGTATGTTTTCCGATTGGCTTGTCCTGTCCCATTTTGTTTCTGGAAACTCTGTATTTGAAGGATTTCATTCAGCCTCTTCTGCTCATTTGTCTGTCTGATACCATCGCTTGTTACCATGGGGATATTTACAGCCAAAGGAAGAAGATGATTCTGTAAGGACTGAACTGCTTTAGTTGAGCTATTTAAAAAGACATTTCAAGCAAGCATGGTACTGAGTATTTTGAGCAGAGTTTTCCTTCCCTATGCAGTACCAGTACTGAAGTCTGCTCTGTGGCACGGTGAAACTTGGGGAGTGTGGGAAAATGTTTTCTACTTTCGACTCAATTCATCCTAAACAGAGCTCTTTGTTGTTATTTTACAGAAAGGCAGTAAAAACCCAAACAGGATGTTTTAACCTGTGATTTGTGTGTATGTGGAGATTTACAGAAGTGTCCTTTTTATTACATAAAGATTATACTTTTCATGTGCATAATTGGCGGAGAATTCTGGTTGCTGTGGTGCTAAGTATGGGTTCATTAGCAGAACTTCAGTCCACTGCATCTCTTCAGCTGAAATGAGAAGCCTTGGTCTAAAAACATTATATAGTATACAGGTTGTTACAGAATTGTTCTTTCCATCCTAAACATTTTCTTCGTAAGCAAAAGCAACACTGGGCGCTGGTCATTTGTCATTTGTTTATTTACCAGTGTGCGGAAGGATGGATGGATGGACGGATGGATGACTACCTGCATGCCAAGTATTCTGAATGATCCACAGTCCAGTTCAAAGTATTTCAAATTTCTGTGAGCAAAACTTGTTCTTCAGCTAAAGCTGTTCTTACTCTGACACGTTACTTATCATTTAACTTACAGGTTAGTGAAAAATGTGTGCGTTTATATAGTTACTTCATCTCCATATGCCTCATTTGCATTGAAATCCACCATGAAGCTCCGTTTATACAGGAATTTTATGGGGTCCTAGTCTTGTTTAAGAGATACATATTTTTATACACACACACAAAAATATATATGTAGGTATAAAATAAACTCTGGCTAAACACAAGGTCAAAGTTATTTTAAAAAGAAATTTCAGGAGAAACTTTGGTTTCAAGGAAATGGGAAAAGTAACGTATTTTTCCTGTAAGAGTGGGGTGGATATATATGATGCTGGTGTGCTCTTCCCTGCCTTGTAGGTACATTGATACTCCTGTTGATGAGTAGCTGAGTATCGGTGCTGAAAGATGGTCCGTTTCTTTTTAAGTCCTGTAGTTGCCATCCTTCCTGTTTAATGAAGGAAAACAATGAGGAGTTAACGCCTTGCGAACGCAGACTGTGAGTATTCAGAATTTGGCTGCCATGGGAGATTTCTGCCGTAAATGAGAGCTCTCGGCTATCTAGGCTGTTCTCCCAGTTCTGTAAGGCCAGCAGAGGTGGCTTTAAAACGCAGATTGCTCCCAGAGGTGTGTCCCCCCCCTTTCTAAATGTCGTGAGGATGTTTTGTCAGCATTTCTCTCACTTTTTGGACCTTCTATGAAAGGCTATGCTGACTAAAGAATAGCATCTACTGAAGTGCGTTTATAAGATTTTGCTCTCTTGCTGCCATGAAGTTGATGCTACCTCCTGTGTGGGCAGATCTTTGCCAAGAACTTCTTGAGGTTTGCACCTCTCGCATCTCGGCCCTCTGCAGATGCTATCCATGAGGCCCAGAGCAGTAGAGCCCTGTTCACGCCTCGTTTGCAGTCTGTTTTTCTCTCACACAACTCACTTCTTATTTTGTGTCTGTTTTCTCTGTTTCTTGTCTTGCTTAAGACCTTCACAGCATTCATGAACATTCTTTCTGTCAGAGACATCAGCATGTATTTTGAATAGGTTTATGTAAATAAAAGCTGGCGATTAAAGAGCAATGCCTTTTCTCCCCTCGGCGCTGCTGGTGGCTTATCCCTCAAGTTCTCAGCTTGTTGGCTTCCCTCGCTTGCCTGTAAGGCTCAGCGCACAGCGTAATGCGGATAGTGCCATCAGACTGCACATGGTGGCAGAGCGCGCTCTTCCCTGGGTTTCGGTATTGCTGGATCTGAGCGTGCAGAGATCAATGATCCTAGCTAGATTTCCCCTACGCGGCAGCCTAAGGAATTTGTTGCTAGGCAGATTATCCGGCTTCAACTTTTATTTCTCATACATGCAGGAGCTTGGGAGAAGGTATCAATACAGGCAAACACAACTGCTTGTACCAGCACAGGAGCTGTGAAGAGAACAGACAGGGGAGTAAAAAACAGCCAGTGGAGAACAGGGAGGGTATAGGACAGCTGGGCGCGTTCTTACGCAGGAGAAAAGATGACAAGGGAAAAAGGAGAGAAATGCTAGCTGTAGTTGTTGTCAGACTTCTGTAAATTCTGACCCGTGTGAGCACCGCGGAGCGCCAGCTGAGGCCTGTGCTCCCTTCGAAAGGAAAGCAGAGGGAGTCGGTTCCCGTGAGCGTGGCTTGTGAGAATATTCCTACCTGGGGCTGCTTTCTCACAGGGAAAAAAATATCTGAGGTGGTGCCCATCCAGTTCTCTCTGGTCTTTTTCATCATCTTAGCCGGTATTGCTGGGGTTTAAAAGATATTTAGTAAGGAGGGAAGGATACGTTCACTGAATGCCCTCAAGTGCTGAGAAGGAAAGGAGGCCGGGTGCCAGTGCCGGGTCACGGAGCAGGGTTGGGTTAAAACGAAGGAAAAGGCAGTGGTCGCTTGGTGAGGGATATGCCAAACGCCGCTGGGCTCTTGTAGTGCAGGCTGCGGACTTGGCTGCGTAGGGTGGCGGTGACAGCACAAGACGAGGCTGGAACCTGAAGAGGAGCTGTCGGTAGCGTGGATGCTTGTTTTAAAAAAGGAGCAGCTTACTTCTAGTGGTATTAAAGTGATGAGGAACAAGTTTACCAAACCCATGGTAAACTATTGTGGTGGCAACCCGAAACTGCCTAAGCATCTGTTAGCACCTGCATTAAAAAGACAGTCCTCACTCACACAAGTATAATGTCACTGCTCAAATACAGTCAGTCCCCGCTGCCTCTCTTCGTTAGATGGAAGTCATCAGAGAAACTCTTCTTGGCCTTGTTTCCCATAGACAGGCAGATGAGAGGCCAGACCGGCTGAACACCGCGCGTGGCCTCAGGTTGTTCTTGGGTCTCTCGCTAAGCAGGCTGTGAGCAGCCGAGAGTTCGGCGGTGCTGGCACTGAATGGCACAGAAATGTTGCTGTTTCTGCGAGAACAGGCGGTCGTTTATGTTTGCCCAGGTTCGTCTCCAGCCTGATCCCTGCCGTGGCTGTGCAGAACTTGTTGTTTCCACCACGGGTTGCTGAAAAACTCAGTAGGAGTCTGTACCAAGGCTAGGGAGCAAACCCAGGCGTAGTGTGGTCAGGAGGATCGGACAAGACAGGCTTTACAGGGTCCAGCCGAGTCTGGACATGTGGAAAATGGGCCAGCAAAAACAATGAGGAACCTGTTGGGCTGACACGCTGCGGTAAAGCGCGTGTGAGGTGTTCCTGGCTGCAGAATGGCAGATGTCACTCGGTGCTCCTGACAGCTGGAGAATGAAGCGGAGAGAGGAGAAGGAATTTCTGGTATAATTCAGTGCCACAGAAGATCATCGATTCAAACGTTCTGCGTGGCGACTGGATTTAATAGAGCCTGTGATAATTTCATGGCTGCTATCCACATTTGCAGCTCCGAGCCTGTCAGATTTAGTGAATCCTGTACCCCAGGCAGTGCCAGCGGGCGCAAGAAAGGCTCTCGCGCTGCCCTGTACGTCAGGGCTGTTTTGCCCTGTACGTCAGGGCTGTTTTGCCCAGGACTGGGCTGAAGTTTGTTGACCGTCGGGCAGCTCTACTGCCCTGTAGCTGGAGGCAGGAGGCGAAGGGCTCTAGGTGCAACCAGGACTGCAGAGCACGCAGAACAAAATGATCAGAACAGTGATGTTTGGAATCCCCATCAGCCGGGGCTTGGGCTCCAAAAGGACAAGGAGGGACGACGGCTCCTCCAGAGCTGTGCTGAGCAACCTGGCTTATGCCTGAGCCGATGACAAAATCTTTCCTCCGTGCCTCAAGCCCAGCTGAGAGCTGACCCAGCCCAGTTTGTGGGGGATCAGAAACGCTGGCTGATGGCCAGGCAAAACCTCAGGTACACGGAATTCCTTGAGACTTGTCTTCAAATTGTCTGTTCTCTCCTGTGATTTTTGTTTGGCTGTTACTTTAAAAATGCATGTGTTTTCTACAACTAGCAGAGTAACTGGCTGCATTATCTCTGCCTTGCTTTTACTGAGGTCTGCATATAGACGGTAGAAACCCCCTCCTAGCTCAGTAAGAAGCGAAAGCAGCTCAGGGCAGAGGGCTGTTGAGGAGGGAACCCTGATGGATTGGGCAGGATTGCGGCGAGAGGCGCTGTCCCAGCCTTGCTGCTCCTTTGCATGAAGTGCCTGGCTTGTCAAATGTTTCATGTGTGTGGTTTCATTTAAAAAAAAAAAAAAATCTGCAATGCAATCTGTGCTCTAATTTGAGGACACCATTTAGTGATTTTAATTGTGTGACAGTATTTTGGTATTTTCAATACCCAGTAGTAGGTTAATGACTGTTCCTTGAAGAATGGAGTTTATATAACACAAGTCATTACATAAGGAGGCTGATTGTGGCCCGAGGAACAGAAGGAAAACAAATATGCGAGAATGCAAAGCCCAGAACAAGCAAACTCTACTTTGATGGCCCTGAGAAGCCTCAAACATAAATGATACTTGGGTTCCAGGAAGGTGAAACTAACCTTGAGGAAGGCTGAGGACGCGGAGGTGAAAGGACTGCACGTAACAACCACCAAGCTATGTGCTACCTCGCATTTCCCACGTGGTGGCTGTAATCTCCTCTGTTCATCCAGATTGCACGGTTTACGTTGAAAAGAACAACAAACAAACAAGCGAGCAAAAAGTTATTGGCTGGTCACTTATTTGCTTTTATTTTTCCCAGAAGCTCCTAAACACGGCCTGAGTTGGACTCACCAAATAGCCTGGTGAAATAAAACCCTGGGAGAACCTGGAGCACGACCTTTTGCTTGGACCTTAGATCTCAGGTTTGATAGAGGAGACGATGTCATGGGGTAATTTTATTTCTGTCACAAAAGTGAGCGGGTCTCCCGTGTCTGCATCGCCCCAGCTTTTCTGAGGGGCCCGATCCAGGGGAGATCCTTGGCAGAGGGGGGGATCGCCCCCAGCTCTGTCGCAGCATGCTCCAAGAAGGGCTGGGCGCCCACAGCCGCCTTCGGGTGCCCCTTCGGGCATCTCCCCTGAGACGGGGCCGGGTGGGCGCTCGGGCCCCGGAGGACCTGGGCAAAGGGCCGGGAGACCCCCGGAGGGGCCGTCGCCCTCCGAGCGGGCAGCAGCGGCGGGGGGAGGCGCCGCGGGAAGCGCGGGGGCGCGGCGGAGCTCGGGGCTCCCGTCCCACCGGCCGCGGGCTCTGCCCGTGTGCCCGCGCCCCCGGGCCCCGCGCTCCGGCCGGCAGCGGGCGAGGCCGCGGCCCCCTCCCGCGCCCCCGGGCTTCCCCGCCGGGGCGGGGGGTCCCGGCCGTGCCCGAGCGCGGGAGGGGGCCGGGCCCGCGGCCCCTCCGGGGTGCGAGGAGGACGGGGCCGAGCCCGGGCGGGAGGAAGGGCGGGGTGAGGATGGCGTGTGGGACTCAAAATGCGGCCAAGCGCCGCTGCCGGGGCTTCGCTCGGGAAAAGCGTGCGGCTGCGAGGCGGGGGGAAGCCCCGCAGGGCAGGTCCGCAGAGCTGCCGCCGCCGCTGCCGCTCGCAATGAGCCGCTCTCGGAGCAGCGCCTCCCCACGTAGGTAAATGCCCGGGGTGGGGAGGGGGCGGCCGGCTCTGCCTGGGCGCATCTCCCCGCTGCATCCCGCATCCCTCCCCCGTGCGGAGCCGGCGGCGCGGAGCCACCCCGGCCCGGGAGGGGCTGAGCCGGGGGCTTCCAGCACGGAGCCGAGCAGCGGGGACACGCAGCCCCGAGCCGGGAGGTTTTCTTTTTTTTGGGGGGGGGGGGGTGATGGTGGTGGTTTGGGGGGGGGGGGTGGTTTGCACCGATCGGGAGGGGGGTGATTTCGGGGAGGGTCGGGGAAGAGGATGCAATGAGGCTCCCCCGGACTGGGTGATTTTTGCAGCCTGCCTCCTCCTCCCCCAGCCTCCCCCCCGGTTTTGGCTGGCTCGCTTTCCAGTTGCTGCATGAAGGGCTGTGCTTGTGGCGGTGTGTGCCCGCTCCCGGAGACGTGGCGCACCTCCCTCGGCGGAGGGGCTGAGGCCGGGGAGAGGCCGGGCACGGGGACAGAGATTTTTTTTTTTTTTTTTTTTTCCTTTTTTACCTGTCACATTTGTCCTAGAAAAATAAAAAAATAAAACGGGCAGGGCGAGGGAGCCCGAGGCATCCCCGGCACGGGGGAGTGCGTGTGTGTGTGCGGGGGGCGCCCCGCCGCCCCGCCGCCCCCCGCCGCACCGCAGCGTGCGGGCGCCCAGCGCGATGCGCCCCGGGCTGAGCTCTGCGGAATAGCGCGGCCGCCGCTCGCCGTCCGCGGGCTGGGGGCGGACGGACCCGACCGCTGGCAATTCCCTATTGATGTCCATGAATGCAAACACCATGATTTTCATGATCCTGGGCGCCTCTATCGTTATGGTAAGAGATTTTGCTTATTTCCCTCCCCTCCATTCCCCCCCCCCTCCCCGCACTGTCCCTTAGCCTGTGCACCTCCGTGTGTATGCGTGTGTGTGCATGTGTGTGTGCCCCATTAAACACCAAAGATTATTTTCTTTACGACTGCTTCAGTCTTTGGCAATCAAACTAGAGTCAATGTTTTATTCCATCATCCAGAGTTGACCAGATGCCTTGGTTATGGGCTCTTACAGGCAATAGCTTGCTTGATGGACATGAATGCGTTGTTGGACAGATTTCACAATTACATCTTACCGCATCTGAGAGGGGAAGACCGAGTTTGTCACTGCAACTGTGGAAGGTAAGTTACCTGCATAAGCTCTCTCTCACCTGCCCCCCCAGCCCCTTCCCACCTCGGCTCACGGGAAAGGCACGGGGAGGTGGTGGCCAGCGGCAGGGTGCTGCTGGCTGGACTACCATTTTGGCATTCTGGCTGTGTCTCACCTTCCTCAGCAGCTCCTGCATGAACACAGGGGGGGTTTTTTGTTTTTTCTGGGAGAAGAGTTTTCCGTGGGCCTGGAAGTCCATTTTCCTTTGTGTGCATGCTTGTGTATATGCATCCGTGAGCCCTGGGAAAGTGAGAAACTTTCACGTAAGCGCTTGTCATTTTGCCTTTGTTGTCACTGGACTGTTGTTTCTCAGTGTGTTTGTGGTCTGGGTGTTGCAGTTGGTGGTTATGTGGCTTAAAAAGGAATGGGGTTTGGAGAACCCAGAGGATCTGTGTCCAGGAAGGAGTGTTGCTGTCTAGGACAGTGTCACTTTGAGGCTTTGTAATCTTTGATCAGCTCTTAATTCTCTGTGGCTTTTCCCCTGAGAGCTGTGATGATGCTGGACAGAGCACACTGAGGTAGCTGGTCTGTGCTTTTGTGGAGCGTTTAGGAAGCCCAGAGCGTCGGGGTGGATTCTGTGCCAGGAATAATGCCTTTGCTGTGTGCAAGTTTACGACTGGACAAACACCCACCTCTCTCCATGGCTGTTTGGCAATGCTTAATTCTCCTGAACAACGTAGCGCCTCTCGTGTCCTGTGAAATTGCTGAGGTGCTCAGCTTGTAACCGGGCTTTGGCTGCTCTCTGTGTTAGAGTCTGGGGACTGAGTTTTGGGGAGGTGAATTCCTCTCTTCTCCGTGGGACTGCTGTCGGCGATCCTTATCCTGTGCTCCTACAGGCCTCGGTCCCCTCCTGTGCCTGGTTACTCACTGCCTGCTGGAGAGGTTCTTGTCTGTGGGGGAGTAAAGCAGCGGGAGGCCGTGCCAGCTAAAGGACATGCTGGGGGAGCCCTCCCCTGCCACATCCAACATTTAGATTGAGCTTTACTCCTCTTTGAGCTGCCTCTGGAACCAGCTGCATCCAGTCTCCCAGGCGTCACATCCCTCTGGTGTCCCTGGTGTGGAAGCTAAGCTGAAACTGGGATGTGCATAGCTTAATGAAGGGAAACTGCTTTGCCCTTCCACTCTGCTTCGTTCACCGAAGGTGATCATTACCTTTCTCCCCACGGTTCCTCCTCAGACTCCTGTGGCAGATCAGCAAAGAAGGTACAAGCGGCACTTCTAGGGCCAAATGCAGCCAGGCCCTGAGTGATCTATGGAGCAGACCCTAAATATCTGGCTCCTTGGGCACCTCAGGCACCTCTGTGCTAAGGCCAGTTGGGAAGACTGTGGACAAGAAACATCCACAGCGTCTTTGACTTTTCTTAGCAGGATTTGGCTTTCTCTTAGCTCATTTTTTGGAGTCTTCTTGATGTTTTTCACTAGTTTAAGAGTTTTCCTCTGCCTCTTCAACCTATTTTTCTTCTTATTTGTCACAGCTGTGTTCAGTGGTGGTGAAAATTGGCTACTGGTAATAGACTTTAACATCCTCTGGGATGACTGAGGAGTGTCAGATCTCACTGGTGCTGTTGGCAGAGTGTCTCTTCTGCCCAAGGCTGAGAGGGTGGCAGGGCCACTCCTCTCTCCTCTAACTGTAGGTCTGTAGAGATGCTGTTGGGGCAGATAAATTAGCCATGGCACCCTCCCCAGACATAGCTAGGTCATTTCTTAGAAAGTGCACAAAACACCTTCCAAATTGTCAAGCATGGACCTGAGAGGAGGCAAAAAGCAGAAGCTTACCAGTTGCCTTAGGTCTGTAGAAGCAATGGCTCTTGCCCACAGAAATAGCGTACCCATGCTTCTGAGCATGGGCTCTCGTTGTGCATGAGCGTTGGTTTCAACGTGTCCGTGCTCTGATGTAGGAGACACTTGCACAAGGCATCCCTACGCTATGGGACTCTGTGTGGCCTCACGCTAAGGCTTGGTCTGTCACCCTCACCTGCTCTCTGGGAGCTCTGACCTGCTGCCCGAATGCCGGTGTTATATGTGCTTTAACAGGCAGGTGATGCTGAATGTGCCTTGTCCTTTTTGTCAGCTGTCCAAGAGCTCTGAGTGCAGGCCTTAGAGCGCTCATAGCATGAGCCGTAAGCAATTCTGGGTTGCGCTAGGCAAGGATGCGTCCTGGAGCGTGTTGTGAACGGTGCTACCAGGGATTAATAAAGGACTCTTAATTTGCCAATAACCAAGGGGAGTCCTTGGAGGAGGGAACTGGCTGCAGTTCAGTGTGTTGCAGGGAGGAATGGGGAAAATGAGTAAATGTTGCAGAAATGGAAGAAAAGGAGGAACTGGAATAAATGACGATTGATGTGCAATAGGCTGAGCTGCTGCGATTACTGTTTTTCCCTCCTGCCCAGGTTATAGTGTCAGTCACACCAACTGATTCATTCCGAAATGTTTTCCTTCTGCTCTGCTATCCTGGTTGTATCCTTCCTCGGGGTATCAGAGCGGACCCCTTCCCCAGGAATGGTCCCCCATGTCTAGGTGCCCCAGGCTGGACTGTGAGTCCCCGGCCGTGGGCACCCAGCGTACAGTGGGATGTGCTCTCCAGAAGGAACCGGGATCTGCGCTGGGCTCGTGTCCCTGCGAGGGGCTGGGGACTGTTGCCTTGCTGGTGGTGGCTGGGGGCAGTGAGGGCCAACTCTGTGTCTGTGTGTGTCTCAGGTGCCAGCGGAAGCCGTGCGTGCCAGGGGATTTGGGGCTCTGCGCTGTGCCCCTCCCTGGCCTCTGTGTCCCACCTCATCCCTGCGAGGCGCCGGGGAAAAAGCCCAGACTTCAGCCCGTGGCTGTCCCGGCCGCTCGTTGATGCTTGAGTGCCCTTCCCAGCCCAAAGAGTGGGAAGACTGCAGGCAGCCCGGGGCGTTTGGCTCCTGGCTCAGGCCACAGCGGGCAGGGGGCCAAAGGCAGATGTGTGTCATTAGTGCATCTGCAGCCCGGATCTCCGCTCCCTTGGCAGTGGGATGGGGGCCTGGCTGTGTTTCCAGCTCCCTCTCTTCCCTGGTTTCTGTCCACACCTCCCGCTCCCCAGGGAGGGGTGGCTGGGACACGGTGAGTCTCTGGTGGTAGGCTGGCAGGCAGAGCATAGAATCATAGAATCATGGAATCGTTTTGGTTGGAAGAGACCTCCAAGATCATCGAGTCCAACCGTTAACCCAGCACTGCCAAGGCCACCACTAAACCATGTCCCCAAGCGCCACATCTACACGTCTTTTCAATCCCTCCAGGGACGGTGACTCCACCACTGCACTGGGCAGCCTGTGCCAGGGCCTGACAGCCCTTTCGGGGAAGAAATGGTTCCCAAGATCCAACCTAAACCTCCCCTGGCGCAACTTGAGGCCATTTCCCCTCGTCCTGTCGCCTGTTCCTTGGGAGAAGAGACCGACCCCCCCTGGCTCCCACCTCCTTTCAGGGAGTTGCAGAGAGCGAGAAGGTCTCCCCTCAGCCTCCTTTTCTCCAGGCCAAACCCCCCCAGGCTCTGCCCACGTTTTGGTGGCTCTAGGCTCATTAGAGTCGCCCGGGTGCACGGCCAGCACGGCAGACTGTTCTGGCTGTGTCCTCAAAGGGCTCTTCGGGTCACATGGAGACCTGCGGCTGGGGTCTCTCCTCGTGGGCAGGGATGTGTCTTTCCCTGCACTCTGCCTGTTCTCTCCATGAGGGACTGGGCCTAGCAAGAAGGTCCCAGGACAAGTGAAAGGGAGTGCTAGCTTATGGCACCCTGCCCACTTCTTCCTAAAATGCCCTCTGCCAACCCTTGCCTCATGAAAAGGGCCTGATTTCCTGCAGCTGGGGACTATATTTTGGGTTTTTTCCCATGTTCCTAAGCACTCAGCGTGTCAGCAGTGACTGGGAAGAGTCACTGGGGTCAAGACATTTGGGGAAGAAAACCAGCCCCATCTTCAGGGGCTGCTGGACGCTGGACGCTTGGCACTGCTAGGGCCGATCTCCACCCGCGCTGTGCACGTCCCCGTGGCATCACGGTCACTGGGGCTGTTTGAGGCTGAAGCTGTTTCTCGGCGCTTTATGCCGGAACCAAGGTAGCAATTTGTTGAGCCAAGAGTGACCTCGCTGTGCTGGGCCCTGGCAGGTGCTTTTCAGGTCTGTGAGGTCAGAAGGGGGTTGTGGGCTCTTGCTGGACCCGGGAGAACTGAGAGGGTGCTCGTGAGGTTTGTGCCGCGCGAAGGTGTCAGTGGCTGCCTGCGGCCGCAGGGACGGGACCCGCGGCTGGCTGGCGGTGCCGGGAGGTGACGCTGGCTGGAGGTGCGTGTGCGAGCTGCCCTCCTCTCCTGCCCAGCGCAGTGAACCAAGGCTGGTGCGTGTTTGCGGTCCGTGAAGTGGCGACGTCCACCCAGCCGCTCTTTTCAGTTTGCGTGCGGCCGGGCTGGACGGTGCCTTTGCCGCAGGAGCAGTCGCGCTCCGAGAGCGGAGCCGGACGGCCCGCGGGGCTGTGAGTGGGAGCAGAGGTATGGATCAGCGCAGGTGGAGCGTCATTGTGGGCTGGACGGGTGCTTTCCCGCTCGGCTGCCCTGCTGCCAGCGCTGGAGCCAAGGAGGGCGAAGCTGCCAGAACCCCTGAGGCCAGTCAAAGTGCACCCACAGCGGTTCAGTGGGAAAACGAGCCTGGCAGTTGCTCGGGACGGGAAGCTGGTGTAGTGATGGTGCATGAAGTGAGAACATCAGCAGAGAGACGGGGCTGCCCCTGGCACCCGGTGCTGATACTGAGCCGGCACAGACATGCCTGGTATGACAGGGACCGTTCCTCTCTTAACATCTTCCTTCTTGCTGGAGGAAGAAGGGGTGACAGCCACATTTACGCTCCTGCTGGCTCCTGTTGGTGCCATGCAGGAATGTGCCTGCTGGAGCAGATCCCTGGGGAAGCTTGGCACTCTCTGTCCTTAGCATGTGGAGATATTCAGGCTGGCCAAATCACTGTGTTGGGGCCTGCTTGCATGCAGGCAGCCCAGCCTCTCTGGTCCTACCTCCTTGGGATGTACCTATTCCCAGGAGAGAGCAGGGCTATGGAGGACCGCAGAAGTGTAGCCCTGCCCCAGTCCGAATGTCTCTGTCCCAGCCAGTAAAGGGTCCTCTCTGGAAGCAGAGAGCTGGCAGCAGATCAGGAGCTGGGTGATGTCATGCAAAGGAAAAACACCAAAGGGCGTCCGTGGAGGCAGGGTGAGTTGGAGAGAACAGATGACACCTGCATGGAGCAAGGACCCATCAAAACAGCCTGCGGGGCTTGGAAGTTCCCTATCCGGGAAACGACAGGGACCTCAGGAGCTCTGGCATGTATTCTCCTTGCCACCGACCTTCTGAGTGACCTTGGGTGAGTCTTCCCCTCCCAGGCAGAGTCTCTCCCCGTGAGCGGGGTTAGAAGGGACTGAGAGGAGTGCCAGCCTTACCTGGGTGCCAATACCCTGCAGCAGAGCTGGGGGCCTCGCCAGCCCTCGAGTCAGCTCTTCCCTCCGAGGGATGCTTCAGCCCTGCTCTCACTAGGCTCTGATCCAGGGGGAAAGGCTCAGGGCAAGGCTGTGCCGGACCTCTCCTGAGCTCCTGCTGTGCATGGAGACCCTGCAGTGCCATGGGCTGCTTCCCAGGAGAGAGGCTGCGCACAGGGTGCAGATGTGTGCGGTGGCTCTGCCCTGGTGCCGGGGTCACTGGCAGCACCAGTGACTGGGGAGGCTGCCCGGCGGTGCTGGAGCTCTGCCGTCTTGTGGCAGCGTGGGTTTCAATAATGTTGCTCACTGGGCTCTGTCCGTGAGGGGCCAAATGCTGCCCTCCACACTCAGAGGAGGGACAGGCCAATGCTTGTCCCAGACCAGCAGCTCTGTTTCCTCCTTTCCCAGCCACTCTGGAAAAGTCATTAATCCGCTCTGTCCCCAGATCCTCTGCGGGTGTGTTGGGAGGCTGGGAGTGCTCATTGCCTAGGGCTGGAGACCACCAGACCTTTGTTGGGTTTCTGGTAGCTGCTACAGTGCGAAGGGCCCCAGGGAGATGTTTTCTACCTCTGCAACGGTGCCATCCACATTGGTCTGCAGACTGGCTTTGCTGGCAACGGCTCTGAGAGGCGCTGGGCTGTTTGGCATGTTTGGGGAGAGGCTGCAAGGTCAGAACGGGGAGGCTGGCTGCCTCCCTCCAGCTCTGCCTGCAGCCCCGGTGGAGGGCATGCCGTGGTGGCTGTGCCTGGGGGCTGGCCAGCAAGGCAGGGTGAGCCGTGTTCCCCCAAACCCTCCTGCAGCTGGGGAATAGGTCAGTCCGGCCACGTTGTGACAGCTGCAACACGAGCCTGGGCGATGTGACATGTCTGCTGCCGACGGAGACTGACACCTGCCCAGGAGGGAGGAAGCTGAGCCAGGGCAGCGGCGGTGCCGACAACCCCAGCAGAGAGGGGAGGCGGAAAGCGTAGGGGCAGTGACGGGCTCTTTGCATTTAAAACGACAGATCCGCGGCGCTTTTCTAAAGGCTCCCGTGCTGTGCTTCGGCTGCAGCAGCCAGCACACGCGCAAGGTCACTGGAAGGGACAATAGCGCTTTGGGCAGCTCTGTAGTGAAACTTCCCAGCCGTGCGGCCGAGGCTCTGCTCCAGCCCGGCTGCGCTGCTTGCCCTGGGAGGGAGGAGAGGAGGTCTTCCCCCTTTGTCACAAAGGCTGGGAAAGGGGACAGGGATGCTACAGCTCAAGCAGCCGGGCACAGACACAGACGCCGCGCTCCCTTTGTCCAGCAGCTTCAGTTCCTCACCTGAGCCAGGTGCTGGCTGGGGATGGCTCAGCAAATCCAGTCTCTCACTTGCTCCAGGAGAGCAGCTGCTGGCAGCCACCAGCCGCTCCTGCTTTGGAGGGTGTTTCTGGCCTGAAGCGTGGCTACGTTTCTTTTCCTACAGTTCCGTCTGCTTCCTGTGGAAGCTCCACCGCATCAAGGGTGGGCCATGGCTGTTAGGTGTGGCTGACAGCGCACGGCACACCAAGGGAGGTGGCACCTGATTAACCTACTAGGAATAATTTGGCCTGGATCTGTTGTGACAACTGCTGTCAGCTTGAACTGCCCGGCAATTGGCCCTCAGGTTATTTGGTACACTTTTTTCTTGTAAAGAAACATGGGCAGGATATGGGCTTACCTTTTGAGGACCACGTGTACTTTGTGACAGCTCTCACAGTTGAGGATGCTGCGAACCCCAGAGTCCTTGCGCCCACGTCAGTCATCTGAGCGCTGGCTAAGGCGATGCGTGGCTGAAGGAGATTTTCGTCTCTTCCCAAAGGTCTTTGGTTGGTGAAACAGGCACTGGCTGGAGGGTTATGTCAGCCCCTGGCTTGCTGCACCCACGTTGTGCTCAGCTTTGAGGTGATCCGGCCCCCAGAGCCATCCAGGGCACGTTCCAGTTTCCAATTCCCTTGATATGCGGTGGGGACCCTGGACCTTTGCACACTATTAATAACGTGCTGTGCTGATGTGCCAGTGCCTCTGGATCACTCTTGTAACATCCCCAAGGACTTGAGCTGCAACAGAAAACTTGTGGGGGTCTGTCCCTGTTCTCCTCCCCCTCTCAGTGGCACCACTCAATCCTGTTAAGCCGAAACAAAGCATAAAAATCCCTGCATCCCAGGTCTCCCAGCTGTTGCACTAGCAGGAAAAATTCATCTTCCCTGAGCCTTGCTAAACCCTTTCCAGAAAACTCTGCAGAGGGGAAACCTGGCAGCGGCATCTCCACTGCGCGGAACTGCTCTGGAAAGCCAGGGTTCCCCAAAGCTGCCTGGAAGGTAGCCGTGCAGGGCCTCAGGTGCTTTCCTGGGGTGCTTTAGTGACAGGAGGCTTTTCTTTCAAGGGAATTTGCACCTGGAATCCAACTTTGATTTCTGATACTTGGAAAATTAAGTTGCCAAATCCAGATAGGTCAAAGATTTTGCTCTCTGTTGAATTTTGCCTCCCGTGAGTTGCCTTTGGGCTTCTGGGTGGCTCACCATACAACAGGACTGACTCCGTTCCCCCCTGAGCACGACTGTCCCACAGCACTTCAGGCTGTACAGGCAAAGGGCTGGCATGGGGATACTGTGAGGACTGAATCCCTCCTTGCTGGATGCTGGAAGCCGGTGGTCGCTTTGTGTGCCCAGCCCCAGCCCACACATGAACAGTGAGAAAGGGTCGGCCAGCCATCCTTTCCCGGAGCTTCCTCCCGCCGGCGTCTGTCCGAGATGCACCTTATGGGTCATGGGTATGCGGAGATGTTGGTGCAGGCACATTGGAGGGGTTGTGTTGAAAATGCTTCAGCTTCAGTTGCACCCCAGGGCTGGTCGTGCTGTCTTTCTGCCTGCCCCACGCCATCCGCAGTCTCTAGATCTAAATGACCTACAGACCTACTTATTGTGCTGTGGAGCCCGGAGAAGAGAAGGCTCAGGGAGCATCTTCCCAATGTATATAAATACGTGAAGGGAGGCTATAAAGAAGGCAGAGCCAGGCTCTTTTCAGTGGTGGCCAGTGACACAGTGGTGCCACAAACTGAAACACAGGAGGTTCTGCATGAACGTCAGGAAACACTTTTTCACTGTGAGGATGACCGAGCGCTGGGACAGGTTGCCCAGAGAGGTTGTGGTTTCCCTCCTTGGCGATATTTAAAAGCTGTCTGAACGTGGTCGTGGGCAGCCGGCTCTGGGTGGCCCTGCCTGAGCGGGGGGGGTCCAGATGACCTCCAGAGGTTCTTTCCACCCTCAACCATTCTGTGATTCTGTGATTTTATGGAAGCTACAGGGCAGAAACGGGGATTTCCCCTGTGAGTCTGGACTCTGAAACAACTGGGCTTTGGGGACAGCCCCCTGCACGTGGAAAGCGAGCTGCAAACACAGGAGTGTCAGGCCCGTACTGCTGCCCCCAAGGTGCTGTTCAGCCCGGTGATGCCCAGAGGAAGCCGGAGAGCTGGAGCAGATCCCGCTGCAGCGTGCAGAGTCAGCCTGCGCTGAGGAGAGGGACGAGGCAGGGAAGAGGTGACCGTGTCTCTTCCCTCAATGCCTTGCAAGCGGAGAACAAGAGCTACGAAGGAAGCAGACTGCGTGGTAGGAAAACCCTCTTGTGCAGCATGTGAGGAGCGTGCCGTGTCCCGTGTTACTGCGGTGCTGGCCACGCTCCACGTGTGTGCGCGTGCACGTACGGGGGTGCTGCAGGCACATCCCTGCTCCCAAGTACCGGGGGAGGTCTGGCAGTGGGAGGAGTACTCTCCAGGGCTCTCTTCTGGTACAGGGCTGAGACCCTATGTGAAAACCACCTCACGTGTGGGGAGAGGTCTGCACTCCCTTCCTAGGAATGGGTCTGTCCTTGACGTGTCTAGGAAGTTTTGCTTCTTTCAGCCCCAGAGATGGCTGTGTGTTAGTGATGCTCTGCATGAGGAGGCTTTAGATAGCCCTGTGCGTTGTGACACAACGATGCGGAGGAGATAGATGCCAGCTCCTGCTGAGGCACTCAAGTTCTTGATCATTGCAAGGAGTCTTGGTTTCTGGAGGTGTTTGTGAACTCAGCCCTTAGGCTGTTTCTGCACTGCAAGAAGCAAAAGGGAGTAAGTTAAGGACCTGCCAGGTATCCCTGGTGGTGACTGGGGCAGCACGGCACATGGGAGGTGTGTGTGAGGCTTGCTTGGCTGTGTTCATGAAATTAATGGGAGCCCTCCCATCCATGAATAAGAGCTCCCTTCTTGGGGGCCCTCCCTCACACATCCTCTGCTCCCTAGAATTTCCCCGGCCAAATGAGGGAAAAAAATCTCTGATTACAGACAACGAGCAGGAGGAGGCGTGAGCTGGGCCTGCCCTCAGCCTCCGAGGTCACTTTGAGCTGCCATCAGAGCTGGCTGGGATGCATCTCCTTTCTGCCACTGGCCCAGTCTGGTCCCTAATACTGGGGCCTTTGCTGAATGCAAATGGGGAGGAGTACTAGACAGCAGGAGCGTGGCTAGATGGGCTCCCCACCCACACAGCCTTCTCCACCCCCCAGACGCTGTGGCACCAGGTTGTACCAGCCCTACGTGCCTTGATCTGCTGGGAGCTGGTGCCTCTGGTGCAGGTGGCCTCCATTAAGACATTGCTGAGATTAGGGCTGTTTTCAGTAGGTTCCTTTGAGTGGAGGTTTGTTTGTGTAAATATTTGGACGTTTCTCAGGCATGATTATTGAGCAACTTGCACCTCATGCATATTCAGAGGCCTCCAGCGATTGCCTCCTCTCCTGTGTGTGGGAGCAGGGCTGGGTCCGTGGATGTGGGAGGGACGTGAGTGGAGGTGATGCTGGTGGGGGGGGGCGGTGGGCAATGCTGGGGAGAGCCCATGCAACGTGCCCTGGCCTTGAGCTGGGAGCACTGGTGATGCATCTGTGCTGCAGTGCCAGGACCGGTGCGGTGGTCTGACGCGTGCAGCCTTAGCAGTGCCGGCAGGCGCGCGGGGCTGCTGAGCGCACCTCGCCGCGGCTGGCCGGCCGTGCCTGGGCTCCCTGGCAGCAGTGGCAGCAGCTGCCCAGGCGGTGCTGCCTCTATATCAGGCAGTGGGAGGAGGCAGGATGGCTAAGCACAGAGTCTGGGCAGCCTCATGGCTCCTGGCTGCTCTCAGGGAAGGTTAAGAGCCACGTAAAGCAGGTGCAGAGGCTCCAGAGCAGCTTGCTTCCAATTTTGCTTTGCATCCTGCATTCCCTGTCATCTGGGATCCTCCCATCCCACATGCTCAGCTCACCTGTCACGGCTGGTCCCCTCCCATTCAGCCTCCACAGACCTGCCTTATTTTTTCTACTCTGCAACTCCCTCACTCCATCCCTGCCATTTTCCTGCTTTCTCAAGTTAACCAGGATCTTTCAAGCAGTTCAGCATCATCCCAAGCTTGGTCTCCATCATCTCATTGCACAAATGAACGCAGTCACCCTTCTGGCGTAAGGCATGGGGCCAGCTTCTCCAGAACCCCTGGGGGACACCTAAGTCTCTGAAAGCTCCAGGCTTTCCCTGTAAGGAGACTGGCAGTGGCAGAGCAGCCGTCCCTGCTGCGTGCTGCTGTGCACGTGGGCAGGCAGGGCATCTGCGGCGCTTCTGCGCCGTGCTGTCTGGGGATGGCACTAAGGTGATGGCTTTTTTTTGGGAGACTGGCTACAGTGCAAGGTGAGGCCAGGCCTCTGGCCGTGTCCCCGGCAAGTGCTGCAGGGCGGGAGGAGATGGGAGGCAGGCTGGAGGGTGTCTGCAGGGTCAGGCTGGAGACCTTCCCGAGCCAAAGTGCTGCAGGAGGGAGCTGTGAGCTTCAGCTGCGGCTGCTGTTGACCCCAGGTGGCATTCGGGACATTGGGGGGGGCTTGCTGGCTGCTCCTGCGCTCAGAGAGACATCTTGCGAGCTGCTACAGGCCATAATTGCTGCCCGTTCCTCGAGGAGGGTGAGGGAGAGCCAGCATCCCAAACCACCTCAGTCATGCAGTAGAAGAACCTGAGACAGTCTTAGAGCTTGCGTGACTTTTCCAGGAGTGACATGCTGCAGGGTCTCTGCCATCTGCTGTCTGAGGAGGAATTCAAGGCTCGCTTTCCAGCACTTCCTCCACGGCTGTAAACGTGCTCTGCTCTAGTATGTGAAAGATACGACTCTCATTTTCCTCTGAGAGATGGGACGTTAAGCACAAGGGCAGCGCTCCGGAGAAGCCGGCGAAGCTGCTAGCACCGGCAGTACCGCGTGGCAGGGACTTTCCCGACTCCCGTGTGGCAGGGTGCTGCGATTGCGCTGGCGGGACGCTCACAGGGGCAAAGCGTTCCCGACCTCTGCCTGCGAACACGAACGCAGTAGTGCCCTTGGCATCTCGGGGGAGTGACCACTCCAACCTCACGCTGTCCTTAATATTATCTTCCATTTTACAGATGATGAACTTTTAGGCACCGAGAGCCTGTGTCGGGAATGCGACACGAGTTCCAGGCGTGGGTTCCGGTTTCTGTACTTTTCTACCTCGCTCTCTGCCAATTCCTCTGCTGACATAAGCACAAAAAGCCAAGACGGCGCTTCTGCTCCCAGGGATGTTGGGAGAAACTCGGAGGAACGGTGTTAAACCAGCCCCTGGCCACAAGAGCAGGCGCTGGATGGAAAAACGTACTCTGCTCTTCTCCACTGATGCTTTTCCCTGTTTCTGTTCCCTGCAACAGGCATCATGTCCATTATGTTATTCCATATGATGGGGATCAGTCAGTGGTGGACTCCTCGGAGAATTACTTTGTGACTGACAATGTAACCAAGCAAGAGATTGATCTGATGCTGGGACTTTTGCTGGGCTTTTGTATAAGCTGGTTTCTGGTGTGGATGGATGGGGTTCTCCATTATGCAGTGCGAGCCTGGAGAACTAACCGACGGTATGGTAAGTGCAGCCTCCTGGGCTTCCTTCCCCTCCCTCGGCCCCTTGCCCCGTCCTCTGAGGCTGGTGGAGAGGGAGGAGGGCAATGGTGCCGCGGCATTTGTTCCGTGTGGATGTGGCACAGGCCTGACCAGCCGTATCCCAGCCCTCTGGATGCGAGCAGGAATGTTCTCGTGGGAATAGCCAGCCGAGGATCCTAGCCTTGAGGGCTCCGCTTTGGAAAGCGTAAAGTACGTGCTGGTGCAAAGGGGTGTTTGATGGGAAGCAACATGTTTACGCGTAGGCAGGCTGGCAGATGGTGGTTGTATGTCTGCACATGTGGGCAGAATATTTTCAGGCCAGACAAAACTTCCCTGAAATCTGGATTTTTCTGTGCATATGATTTGCAGCCAGGCACATGCTTATGGAGCGCAGCCTCTTGTTGTGTGTATAAACTTGTGACAATGTGATGACAAGGACAGACATTTCTGTATTGTGTCAGGGACGCATCAGCTGAGGTTTCCCCGTCCTCATTGCTCTTCCAGATGTGTCCATTTTTTTTCAGTAGTGACATCAGCCCCACAGGGAGAAGTGTTAGCCCTACTACTTAGCCTTTGGACCAGTTAGCTTAGCATCCTGACCTAACGTCCTGAGAACGACCAACAGATGCTCCTTCAGAGGCCCTCTCTGCCCCTCTTTGCTCTCTCAGCGTGGACATCCCAGGGATTTTAATTGCTGGAGGGGAAAAAAGACAGAAAAACTATTAAAATAATAGTGAATGACTTGAAATTCCATAACAGTGTCCCTACAAATCTCAGTCTCTCTAACTCTGACTGATGGTGTCTGTTAAATTACAACTCAGAGGAAAAGGAGAGTGAGCAAGGGAAAGATTTATCTGTAAACCGGTAAGAAAGTCTAATTAGGAAAGTGGACTATCTCTTTCTAAAAACTCAGATCAAAATGATATTAATTTCTCATTAGTCTTCCCAAATCCCCAGCAGCCTTCCTGAGCAGTTTCTGAATCAGGACTCTCCTGAGGCTGTGCTGCTGACATTTCCCAAGAAGGCGGCTAATTGTCGGAGTTTCCAGCGAGGTGTAAGGTACCGAGCCCATCTTGAGGCCGTGGCACCTGGTTTTGATCAGACCACCCGTGGCTGTGATCTCACCGGTGCTCACGACGTCAGCGGGGCTGGCAAGAGCTGGCCTTGGGTGAGACGCTATAGTGAGTACAGCGATGTTGTTCTTCAGAGCTGCCTGTCGTTACGGAGCGGTGAGCTACAGATGTGGTATCGCCGTCTAACCTACCTTCTTGTGAAGGGATACTGCACAGATTTTTATTTGTAGTAATTACGGGTAATGCTAGTAATTAATTTAGTATTTAAGCTGAACAATATTTTTTCTTTCATTTTTTTTTTCTCCCTGTGTATGCATATTCTAAGGCTTTAAGGAGTTGGCCAATGGTGCAATACACTGTGCAGAGACATCTTTTCAGACGAATGCAGTATTACTTTGCACCCAGCATTTCCTTCCCTTAGCCGCCCCCGGCAGTGCCCCTGTCACGATGCAGAAGGCTGACGCTCCCTCTGGCCTGAGACATTGTCTCTTGGTGCCGTCTTAGTGGGGTTGCACCAGCCGCACGGGACCAGTTCCCGGCTCCTTAACAGCCCCGTGTCCTCACAATCAAGCGTGCGGTAGAAGAGGCCCTGGGATCCCTCCTCGTCTAATCCGTAGGTGAGGTTTCCAGTGTATACTGTGCAATGGGACATGATGTCTCTTTCCAGTAAAGGTTTTTACCTGCCTTGAGCTGTTCCGTCCAAAGAGAAAACAGTGCGCTTGTGTGCCGTGCTGGGTGCGTTTCACTAAGGCTGAAAAATCACCGGGGAATTTGGAGCGAAATAATGAATGCTGAGCTTTTAGGTAGTTCCTATTCATTCAAATCAACTATGCAAACTAGTCATTTGAAAGGCAGTAAGCAGAAAGGGTACCTATTTCCGCACTGAGCAAGTACCTAAGCTAAAATTTCCTTCTGAAGAAAGAAATGGTGCCTGTGACTATGAGAGATAGGGGTAGGGTAATACCAAATACTGTGCTGGTACAGGACGTAGAGCCCTCCCCGAAATACGTGAGTACCACTTAGCAATGACTCAATGTCACATTGTGTCCTGATCAGCTTAAATTTTGGTCTATTAGAATAACCTATAGCTCCTTCCTGATGGAAGAGATGTCTTAAAATAGAAAATATTCTATAGAAACTCAGACATCAGATTGTGCTTCACGGTAGCTGCAGCGCTGGTCCGAGCAGTCACGTACCACCTTGTGCTAGTCGCAACGTTCAGCTTTACACGATCTATCGTTCTCTGGGACTTTCAGATTCTCTTTGCGGGGTTGGGCTATGGGTATTTCTGGGCGGAATGACCCAAAGCTCTCATGAAACTGAATGGCAGCTGAAACGTTGCTACAGGGAAAGGTTCCTGGGCTGAGAGCTGGATGAAAACATGACGCTGTCCCGCCTGCACTGGCTGCGGGGCAGAAAGTTGAGGGGAATTGGCCAGTGTTTCGGAAGACAGAAGAAAAGAGCCAGGGTTGAGCAGGGATGATAGGTATGTGGCAGCAGTCTGGTGCTGTTTCCCTGGCAGGTTGGTCCCCGGAGCAGCCGAATCTTGCCCGTACTGTTAGCCCGACATTGGGAGCGTAAGGCACGAGGAGGGCTGGAGGGTAGGGCTCGGCACAAGGAGTTTGTTTCCTACCAAGAGCAGAAAGCTGGAGTTTGCCTCGTGTAACTCCCACCCCACTGTCACGATGGGCCCGTGCAGCCCGTCTGTGCCTCTCTTGGAACAAGCGTCCCCGTAGCCGGCACAGCCAAGGTGCGTCCCGCTGCCTGCTCGGGGCCGTGGCCGAGGGGTGGCATCGGTTGTGTTGAGGGCACGGGCTGCTGCAAGCCCGGGAGAGGAGTGGGCAGCGCTGCGGCTACAGCCAAGGCGTGGAGGCTGGCTGGGGACGCGTGGAGGGCAGCCGCACGGGTAGCCCTGCCAAGGCCGCGACAGCTGCCTGATTTCTGTGGGGCAGGCGAGGAACAGGGCTAGGCAAGGCAGGCGATCACGGGTCTCACCGTTCCTGTAATATCTCATCTTCCTTCTCCTTTCTGCCTTCCAGACAATTCCTGGTCTTGGATTCCAAAATTTTGTAACTTAAAGGAGTTCAGAAAACGTCATCACAGGCAGTACGAGGAGGCGACTGGGAACATGGTGCACATCAAACAGAAGCTGTA